>CM070677.1:43513340-45913340 GCA_036346265.1 Melocanna baccifera | reverse complement strand
TGGATGTGACGCGGAGAAGGCCTGCCGATGCCGATGCCGATGCCGATGCAAGCTGCTGCTACGGACGACTCAACGGACGAACAACAATGTAAAAAAAAACGACGATTGGCTGCCACGTCGACGGCACCGCGCCCAAAGGCGACAACGCCTGGGTGCAGAACGATTGCGCCATCGTCTCCTGGTTCTACAACCGCATCTCCCCTGAGCTCCTCTCCATCGTCTCGGACGACGCCGACACCGCCTACTCCCTCTGGCGTGGTGTGCGTTCTCTTTTCCACGACAACAAGGACACCCGCGCGGTCTACCTTGGCGCTGAATTCAGCAATTTCTATCAAGGTGATCTTCCCGTGCTCGATTATTGCTCCCGAATGAAGGTCATGGCAGATCGCCTTGGCGGCCTCGGCGCTCCCGTGCCCGCCAAGGACCTCATCTACAACATTGTTCGCGGCCTCAACCCCCGTCTGCACCACGCCATCCCCCACATCACGATGCGTCGGCGTCTCCCGTCCTTCCTCAAGACGCGTTCAATGCTGCAGCTTGAGGAACATCGCCTCAACGAGTCGGAGAAACTCCAGGCTGCTGCCGCTCTCGTCGCGCGTGCTCACTCCGCTGGTGCGTCGTCGTCCGCGGCACCGTCCGGCGCCACCGCCAGGCGGCGGCTTCGTTACGGGGCGAGCGGCGTGCGCAACTCACGGCTTCCCTGGGAAACTGGCTTCCTCAACTCCCGCCCCGGCCACATCCTCCAGCGGCAGTCGTCCATCCTTCCCCAAGAAGAAGAAGAAGAATAAGGGCTACACATCCAACCCGGCGCCGCCCCATGGCTTCTGGCCCAATATGAATCCGTGGACAGGCATGGTGCAGGCGTGGCCTTTCCAAGGGCCTTTGCGCGCACCCCCACCCGCGGTCGGCCTCCTCGGTGCCCGTCCACCCTCCGCGGCCCCTCAGGCCCACGTCACCGGAGCATCCTCGCAGCTGGATCCGTAGCTCCTCGCCACGCTCAATTCCATCTCGCTGCAACAGCCCCAGTCTGCCGGCGACTGGTTCCTCGACACCGGTGCTTCCTCCCACATGGCGCAAGGCTCCGGTAACCTTTCCTCCCTCACACCCAACTCCTCCTCCACCAGAATTATTGTTGGCGATGGCACTTCCCTTCCCATCACTCACACTGGTTCCTCCTTCATACCCACCTCCACCCAGCACCTATCTCTTAACAATGTTCTTGTCTCTCCTTCCTTAATCAAGAATTTAATTTCTGTTCGTGCTCTCACCCGTGACAACCCAATCACGATTGAATTTGACAATCTTGGTTTCTCTGTTAAGGACCGACACACCAAGGCGGTGATTCTCCGCAGTGACAGCACCAGTGATCTCTATCCTCTCCAGTCGCCGGCCACCTCCTCCAACCATTGCCTCGTCGTCGTGCCTGCTGATCTCTGGCACCAACGACTCGGTCACCCCGGCAATGAGTCCTTCCGTCGCCTTTTACATTCCTTTCAGTTTACCTGTAATAAGGAGCTGTCACACACCTGTCATGCCTGTAAAATTGGCAAACATGTGCGGCTCCCATTCAGTTCATCTCATAGCCAAACTACAGCTCCCTTTGATTTAATGCACTGTGACGTTTGGACATCACCTGTATCCAGTTTCACTGGGTTTCAATACTACCTTGTGCTTCTCGATGACTTCACGCATTTTGTGTGGACATTCCCCCTTCGCCATAAGTCTGACGTCGCCCACACAATCATGTCATTTCATGCCTCGTCACTTTACGATTCGCGCGCCCATCCGGCGTTCAGATCGACAACGGACGCGAGTTCGACAACACTGTCCTCCGCAAATTCTACTCCGACAATGGCATCCTCCTTCGCCTCTCGTGTCCTTATACATCCCAACAAAACACCAAGGCCGAACGCATCCTGCGCACCTTGAACGACGGCGTTCGCGCCCTCCTTCTTCATGCCGCGCACCCACCTGTGTTCTGGGTCAAAGCGTTACACACCTCCACCTTTCTGCTGAATCGCAAACCCTGCAAGCCGAAATCTCTCTCTACCCGCTTCTCCCTACTCTTCAACTGTGATCCCGACTACACGTCCCTGCGGGTCTTCGGCTGCTTGTGTTACCCGAACACAACATCTACTAGCCCTAACAAATTGTCTCCACGATCTGTGGCTTGCGTCTTCATCGGATACTCGCTGGATCACCGCGGCTATCGCTGCTACACCTTGTCGACGCGGAAAGTGCTCACTTCGCGCCACATCTATTTCGATGAAACGGTCTTCCCCTTCCGGTCCGGCTCAGCAACATCGCCGCCCTCAACGTGCGCCTATGATCCGTGGCGACCTGACTTGGTCTCTGCTGATCCGGTTCTTCCCTAACCGTCCCCGGCGCGAGTTCCGCCATCCCCGCGCACCGACTCCGCATGCCGCACACGCCGTACGCCAGCGACTGCCTCACCGACCCCGCCATTGCCTCGCACATTGACCCCGGCCGCGTCTCCTGCAGCTACACCCGCGACGCCATCTCCTACATTGCCGTCATCAAGCACAGCACCGTCGGCTTCTGCTCCAATTGTGGTCGCTGATGCCACAGCCGCACCTCACCCGATGATCACCAGATCAAAAGTTGGAACATTCAAACCGAACCCCCGCTACGCCGCCACTGCGACAACGACGCAGCTCTCTCCGATCCCGCGCACGGTGCATCAAGCTCTCAAGGACCCCAACTGGCGTTCGGCCATGAAGTCCGAATTTGATGCCCTGTTCGCCAACAACACGTGGGAGCTGGTTCAACGGCCTCCTGGCGCCCACGTTGTTAGCGACAAATGGATCTTCCGCCACAAATTCAAGGAAGACGGCAACTTCGATCGGTACAAGGCTCGATGGGTGGTTCGGGGATTCACGCAGCGCGCTGGCATCGACTATGGGGGGAGTACTGCCCGGTCATCAAGCCAGCCACGGTGCGCACGGTGCTCACACTCGCTGCCGAGCAAGGCTGGCCTGTCCACCAACTCGACGTCAACAACGCATTCCTCCACGGCATCCTCGACGAACAAGTGTACGCGCGGCAGCTGGCCGGCTTCATCGATCCATCGCGCCAGGACTCGGTGTGCCGCCTCTCCAAGAGTCTATACGGACTCAAACAGGCGCCTCGCGCCTGGTACACCCGGCTCGCGTCGTTCCTTGGCTTGATGGGATTCAAGCCAACTTGCTCGGACAACTCCCTGTTCGTCCTTCGCGCTGGCACTGAGTCGGTCTACCTCCTCCTCTACGTTGATGACATTGTGCTCACAGCCTCGTCCGTCGACACTCTTCGCCACGTCATCAACTCCATCAACGCCGAGTTCCCGCTCAAAGACATGGGGCCGGTTCATTTTTTTTCGGCATCCAGGTTCAGCGCAGCGACTTCTTCCTTCAGCAACATCAGTATGCTCTTGATCTCCTTGAACGTGCTGGCATGCTGGACTACAGGCCTTGTGAGACACCCATCGACATTGCAGGCAAGGTTTCCAGCACCACTGGCACGCCACTGTCCCATACTGACGCATCGGATTACAGAAGTCTCGTGGGCGCGCAAGATGTCGACAATGACCGCGGACTTGTAATATGCAGTTCAACAGGCTTGCCTGCACATGCATGCTCCAACAACTATCCACCAATCTCTTGTGAAGCGGATTCTTCATTATGTCAGGGGCATTACGCACCTTGGACTCCACCTTCGGCGCACAAACAAGTTGGAGCTCGTCGCATACTCCGACGCCGATTGGGCGGGTTGCCCGGATATGCGACGATCTACATCAGGGTTCTGCGTGTTCCTCGGAAACGCCCTGATATCCTGGTCCTCCAAGAGGCAGACGACGGCGTCTCGATCCAGCGCCGAAGCCGAATACCGCGGCGTCGCCAATGCCGTGGCTGAGTGCACCTGGATCCGTCAACTGCTTGGTGAGCTTGCTTGTCCATTAGAGAAGGCAACTGTGGTTTTTTGCGACAATGTCTCAGCATGCTACATGAGCTCCAACCCGGTGCATCACAAGCGCACTAAGCACATTGAGCTAGATGTCCATTTCGTCCGGGAAAAAGTCGCCGTGGGACAATTCAAAGTCCTCCATGTCCCAACTTCGCAGCAATTCGCCGATGTGATGACCAAAGGCCTTCCACCGTCGAGCTTTAAGGAGTTCAAGGACGATCGTGCATCGCGGCGACGACGCTCATCTGCTGGGGATCAATGGAAAACGGTTGTCCTCATTCTTCTCTCCACCGTTTACACTGACCTATAAGATCATTCTTGTGGGTGTAACGTTTGCTGTAAGGAGGATCAAAGTTTTAGACGAGGAAAGAAAACACGCCTAGGTATTCTCCTGCTTGGTATGTCTCAGAAGAAAGAAATAAGAATTTTATGTATCATTAGGGTTACTCTAACCTATCTTATCCATCTTTATCCACCTAACTAAATATAAAATCGGCTCATCCCATTCAATCTTATCCCACCAATCAAACAATAACATGTACCATCCACCTAACCAAATAAACTCTTGGATCATCTCATTCCATCAAATCCTGGTTTATCCTATCTACCCTCGTCCACCCAACCAAACACACCTTTAGCCGCTCGGCCTAGACAATCTCGCAGCCTAGATCGAGGTTGTTGCTGCAGTCGATCGTGGAAGCCGCCACATGATTGAGGATGCTTCGGACTGGATCGTGTCGAGAAACAAGGAAGCCACCACTTGCCTCCGTCTGAACCGAGGACGTCTTCATCTTAGATCTCACCACCGTTGCTGCTTAAGGTAGAAATCGGTCAGCGGCGATGCGGAGACCTCGTAGCAGCGCTGAATCACTGGCCGGAGGCACAGATGGAGGAGTGATTGGGCGCTATGTGTGTGAGTGAGGAGGGGATGGACACCAATGTATATAGTGTTTTGCTATTGCACAGTCATCTGAAAAAATTTTATGTTCAAGTTGGTTTTGCTGTAACATTTTTTTTCCATATATATAATATTTTTCATCTATATTTGTAATATTTTTTGCCCATATATGTAATATTTTTCTATGTATGTAATATTTCTTGGCAAAAAACATTGTGTACATGCTAAATATACTGTATACATGGGCAAAATGTTGCATATATGAGTGAAAAATGTTGTAAATATGGAAAAATATTACAACAAAATCGACTGAAACATAAATTTTTTAAGTCGACTATGCAATAGTAGTCCCATGTATATAGAGAGAGTGTGCAGTTGTGTGGGGCCATAGAGAGACTGAAACACAAATTTTTTTAGGGGAGTACTAACCATTGGCCGTCCAACGCCAAATTATCTCATCTGGGACTCCCAGCTGGGGCTGCACTTGTTGTAGAATTGCCCACAATCTGAGAAAATCACAAGTACCTTGCAGATTGAAAGGTCCCTATAGGTCGGACATCCAATTGTGGTTTTGTAGAGCTTCGTCGACGAGTCTTTGGGGTTTGCAGGGATTCTTCACCGTATTCCAAATTGTTAGAGCAAGCTCGTGAACACATTTCCCTTGAAACCATTTGTCAATCCAAAAGAAAATTGAAGTTCCATCCCCCAGTCGAAAAGTTGTCGAAGCAATGAAAAAGTCCTGCACTGTAGCATTTTCTGGCACACGCATAGTCTTCCAAAGCCTCCATGGTAGACCGCGCCAACCACTCCCAACGCGACCGGGAAGCAATGCCCGCTAGTCTTAGGTCAGCGATGCCTATGGGTATTCATAATCACCTTAAGGTCAATCTTATATATTATATGGTCGACTTTAAACAGACTAT
Organism: Melocanna baccifera; assembly: GCA_036346265.1. Taxonomy (NCBI): domain Eukaryota; kingdom Viridiplantae; phylum Streptophyta; class Magnoliopsida; order Poales; family Poaceae; genus Melocanna; species Melocanna baccifera. The sequence continues at coordinate 45,907,556 of CM070677.1, read as the reverse complement.
AAGTAAAAAAGACTTAAGATCAGTTCTTAAGCTAAAGATCTGGTCATAAGTATTAAAATACAATTTTTCTTTTGAATCATATGTTCTCTCTCCCCATCAGCCAATTACCGTGGTACGAGGGATATTAGGTGGGATCCTCCTTAAGGCCGAGTGGTGGTCTTAAATATAACAGAGTCGACCTTAACAACTAGGTGAAACCCACCTTAAAACCTATTGTGATATATACATTGAGGATGCCCTAAACCTCCACGATGGAAAGGTCTGCACGCTTGCTGCCAGCTGACAAGGCATTTGCCATCTCTTGCCAGGCTATCTCCGGTCCAAAGGAATGAACGACGAGCCTTGTCAACTGCCTTGATTGCCCAATGGGGGAAAGCAATGGTCATTAGAGGGTCAATTACCATCGAGGTTAGCACCGCTTTGACCATTACTAGCCTTCCTGCCGTCGATAGCAAATGAGCTTTCCAACTCGGGAGTCTTGCTTGGATTTTGTCAATAGAAGGTTGAAGGTCTCTTCTGCGCATCTTGCCCCGCGTGAGCGGGATGCCGAGGTAGTTTACAGGCAAAGTAGAAACACTACAAGTGAAAACCTCACACAGGGATTAGAGGAGATTTCTGCGTGTCGGGTTGGAGTCCTGTATATGATCCGAAAAGGGCTAGAATTTCCTTTGTGGCAAGGTGATCCTGATATGTCAGGGTAATGAAGAGCATTGCATCGTCCGCGTAAAAAGAGCATTGCCTCGGCAGTGAAGGTGCTGGGGACAGGATTGCAATTGAACTGCAGAGAGAAGTAGCTTTTTTAACACCTCCATTACCAAGACAAACAACAAAGGCCAAAGGGGATAGGGGTCTCTCTTCCGGAGTCCTTTGCCATGGTAAATTTGCTGTCCTGGGATGCCATTCAAGGATGCTTGCGTGGTGGCCGTGGATAGAAGAGCTAAAATCCAATCGGTCCAGCGAACACCAAAACCTCGTCCGCGGAGCACTTTTGAGTAGGAAAGGCCAAGATAAGCTATCGAAGGCTTTGGCAATGTCGAGTTTGAGAAGGATTTGCTTTTCCCTTTGCCTCGACAAGGTCTTTACCATGTCATGAGTGAACTTGTAGTTATCTTGGATCAAACGACCCTTGATGAATGCAATTTGGTTTTGGTCGACTAATTGGTCCATGAATGGTTGAAGCCTGAGAGCTAAAAGCTTGGTGCTGAGCTTTGAGAAACTATGGATTAAGCTGATTGGCCTGAACTCCGAGGGCTGGGAAGCACCCGGTTTCTTCGGCAAAAGAATGATCAAAGCAGAGTTCGGCCGGTGGAAACCACGAGAGTCCATGGAGAAGAAGGCATGGATATCGGCCATAATATCACCCTTGATGATCTACCAAGCATTTTTATAGAAAGTTCCCGTGAACCAGGCTATGCAAGTCAAGTTCTTGCAGTCCCAATTCATCCAGGTTGATTGACATAGTAGGAGGAGTATCGGCTTGAAGCAGGGATGTGAAGTACTGATGGATGAGAGAGGCCATTTCTTCATGCGACTGGTGGAGCAGGCCATTATGCGACAAGGAACTGATTCTATTCCGCATACTGTGGTAGCGAGCATGAGAGTGAAAGAAGGCGGTGTTGGCATCCCCTTCTCTTAGCCATAACAGCCTCGACTTTTGGCGAATCAGGGTCCTCCTGAGGGAGCTAAGGGCCAGAAACCACAAGCAATTTCCTTAAGTCCCCCTCCTCCATTGATAGGGCTCTGATCTCTTGTGCGCGGTCAAAATGAGAGATGAGTTCTTCGGCCATCAGCAATTGGATGGTGATGTTGCCAAAACGTGATTGGCTCCATTTTTGGAGAGCTCTTGCTGTGGCTCGGAAAAGACTGTCAAGGCGATGGAACGGGAGGTGGACGGGATGACACTTGTCCAACTTTTCTTGACTATATTTGAGAAGTCGACATGAGAGGCCCAGTGCTCCTCAAAATGGAACTCCTGCTTGGCCGTGTCAGTTTGCGAGCCATAAACGGAGGTGATCCACCACGGCTCATGATTGGAGCCAGTGCGGATATGCTGGGACAAAGAGAACACCCTGATACAGGAATCAAGAACGACCACGTCGAGAGGATGCGACGGGCCCTGCCGATGCTTGGAAGCGAGGGGTTCTGGCATCCGGGAGATGTTGTTGCCAGGGTAGCCTTGCAGCTAGCTAGGGAGCTTGAATTGGGATGCTTGTAGCGGGCAACAACAAGCTAGATCTACCACGTACGTACGTACTCGTTTCTTTCTTGCACTATGATTTAGCACGACATGTTCTAAAGGGCTTATAACGTTGGCTTCTAGATTTTTTACACTATAACGACTGAAAATATGCAACGTTGCATGCATACATGGAAGCAGAACTGCAAGCTAGGGGCAAGTGATCTGATCTGCAATTATTGTACTGTCGATCGAGCTGCTTCATTTGGGCGGTTTGCACAAGCAGTGCTAGCTAGCTGCAGGCCTGCAGCCACTTTGGATGCTTGGGATCACGGAGTCGATCGATCTAGGCCAGATCCGATCAGATCAGTGTGCGTGCATCGTCGTCTTTCTTCTTTCCAGAAAAGAATATGGCAACCAAACCAAAGCTGGACGGGTGCCTGCACCGGTGTATTTTCCATCGATCTCACATGCAGCTCTGCTCTGGAGTCCGGTCCCCTCGTACGTGTGTGTTGTTTGTCAGAAACGATTGGATCATTGAAGCATTTGGGGGAAGAAAATTCCACAGGAGAGGGCCAAAAAATCTAGCGCTTTAGAATCTCTTTTGGATCGTGTCATTTAGCATCAGCATAAATCTTGAGATAATCACAAATAAAGATATTTTTATTATCTACGAATATTGCTGCTAGTGCTAGGTGGCATAATTCAAGAAAAGAACTGAAATGTTGGTTTTTTTACCCTCAGTAGAATTTTCTTCCGGGAGGGTCTGGCTAGGGGTGGGCATTCGGTTTATGCGGTTCAGTTTATCCGGTAAAAAAATTTGGTTTTTAAAAATTGACAACCAAATTAAGTAAATTAAAATAGGAAATCAAACTTAATTAACCAATTTATTTCAGTTCAGTTAATTATGTTTTTCGGTTAATCAAAACATGCACAACGCTTTAATGTATAATAACATTCTTTAGTCTAATGTTATTATACCAGATTTATTTTTTAGCGAATGATATCTCTAGAAGCTACTAATATTCTTTCTTTTAAGATGTTGAAAAATACATATAAATTAAATGATAATAGCATTTGTTTACTACAAATTCACGTAAGGGAAAAATAATATTTTGGTATTTTGGTTAATTTGGTTTTCGTGACTTAAAAACTGCACCAAAAACCAAATAGCATGAAAATATAAACCGCACCGTATACCATACACCGAATAAACCGTAATTTTTAGTTCGATTTAGTATTTCAATTTCAGTATAAAAATGAACACCCCTATCCCTGGCCGGTGGCCACGACACCCCTTCTCTACGACTAATTCCATGTTAACACTTTAGCAAGTTTGCTACATATTTGTAAGTTGAGGTGTCCTTTTGTTTTGACTCTAAGTCGGTTTCCTTCGTCTTTGGATTAGCTCTAAACTGTGCGCGGACCAATTGGTTCATAAATGCGACTTAGTTATACTTAAGAAAGCATCAGTCACCTAAAAAAAATAGACATCCACGTGCTTGCTTCAGTTGCAAGTGCTGGCTACATAAACTGACAGATTTTCGGACGCATTCCCCATGCAAATGTGCAATGGCCCTAATACCAGACACATACACATTCACGGTTCTAAACATGTACGACCATCCCTTAAACGTCGTTATTTGATATTGCACACGTCATGGCGCAAACGCCCCTTAATAAAAGGACTGGAACACGAGAAATTTATTGGCACGTCGAATTTGTTTCGTAATATGTGAACATTCACTGTTACAAAAAAATTTATATTAGATGTTTTATCATAGATAATTCATAAAAACCGCTTGTATTAAGAATCGTCTATAATACTATCACAGACGGTTCTTAATATTTTTATTAAAAATCGTATGTGATATGTTTCCCGCTTCTCATACTCCTAAAATTTCATAATTTCTCGTCTGAGTTCAAGTGTGATTCTGTTTTGACACACCTTCAGTAAAACGGGTATAACTTTTGCCTACGGTGTCCGTTTTCGACGTTCTTATACTCGTTAGAAAGCTAACGATGAGCCCGATAAAAAAAATGATCCGCTTGCGTTAGTCGCCCTCAAAGACTCCCAAAATTGGCCATTTGTAGCCTCAAATTCGAATTGGAAATTTTTGAATTCTGTTTTTGTCAAAATTTTCGATCTTCCCTTCGAAATTTGGGGTTTATTTTAATTGCAAAGTTGTAGATCTCGTCGAAACCTTTCAAATAAATATATATAAGTCATATAGAACTTTGCTATTTCATACTTTGAGACTAGTTATTTATATTATATCGGTATATATATAGCCAATATCACAGACGGTTCTTAATGATAGAAAAAATTTTAGGTATAGAATGAACTATCACAGACGATTTTGTAGTATAAACCGTCGTGATATATAGAACCGTCTGTGATAGTGTTTTTCACAGACGGTTCTAGTTACAAACCTTCTGTATTGTATTTATTACAGACGGCTCACAAATCGTCAGTGATAACCTTCGATTATCAATGATCTATAAATTCAGACGGTTGAAAACACCATCTGTGATAATGTTTTTGAACCGTCTGTGATGATGATTTCTGTAGTAGTGACTCCAGCCTTCCAAACAAGGTCAGACTAATATTGTATCGAGAGCACCATGGACATTGAACATCGAGCTTGTGTTTAGAAGAGGAGTCGCTTGATTTTAAACAGTGTGAGCTGAACAGTGAACACACGCACAGGTTTTGCCGATCAAGCATAGAGAGATCACATTGAGAACTTAAGCCCAACGAACATGACAATTACATCCAAACCATATATAATCTCTGAATCAAAGACATGAACCATGCAGACGATGTACTTCGGTCTGCAGTAACAAATCCGAAGTAGCAGATGAGACAGCCCACACATTCCACTTCCTTAGGTAGAATGTTAGTCTACGGTCCATTCTTGGTAAAGCGTAACTTTATCAAGAATGCACACATCAGAGTGGCATAACAAAAGCATATGCAGTAGATCCAATAAACTTAACAACTGAAATATAGTTTTACAAAATATTTAAGATACAATTAAATTAGAACCACTACTAGAAAACGGATCATCCCTCATGGGCTTTAATTTTCTTGACGGGCCCGCATAGACCGTGAGGGATATCAATTTTTGTGACGGGCGTACGTATCACCGTTGCAAAAATACATTTTTCCTGACGGGCCCGCATAGACCGTGAGGGATATCAATTTTTGTGACGGGCCCACGTATCACCGTCACAAAAATCAATTTTCCTCACGGTCCATGCCCGTGAGGTTTATGACTAATTTCGTGTAGCGCGCCAGAAAACCCTAACCCGCCGCGCCCTATGCCTCGCCCGCCGCTCCTCGATCCCCATCCCTCGCTGGCTCCTCGCGCCCTCCTCCCCTCGCAGCCGCAGCCTCGCTCTCCCCGCCGCCTCCTCCTCTCCTCCCTCCCGCGCGCCCGGCCGCCCCCGCAGATCCGCCCCTACCCGCCCCCCCGCGCCTCCTCCCTTTCCTCCCGCCGCGCCCCGGCCGCCTCATGATCCGCCCCGCCCGCCGCCCCACCGCCCTCCTCCTCTCCTCCCCCCGCGCGCCCGGCCGCCTCGTAGATCCGCCCCGCCTCCTCCCTCTCCCCCACGCCCCTCCTCTCCCTCCCGGCCTCCCCGTCGCCCCCCCCGCCCTCCGCAGATCGCCCCGCCCCCCTCCTCCCCTCCCTCTCCCCCCGCCCCCTCCTCCCTCCCCCCGCTGCCCCGCCGCTCTCCTCTTCCCCTCGGCCCGGCGGCCACGCCCTCCACGCCTCGGGGCCTTTGCCTCTCTCAGACACCGCGCCGCCTCCCTCTAGCACCATCAAAGGTTGGTGTAGGTTTATTTCTCAGAACTTTAGGTCCTTGAAGTGTTGGCTGGATCTAACTTTTCCGTTTCGTAGGTATGTTGATGTAATTCTTGATTAATTGACAAAGCGGGAGATTTTGTAAGTGATGATATATGGTATCGAGTGGTACAGTTTGTCACCAACAATGAAGATCTGCGAGTTCTTGTATATTTCTAATTTCAACTTTGGTGATGAAGTTTGTTACCTATTGTTACTTCACCTATTGCCCTCAAGCTTGCAATTATCAATTCTCCCGAATTTTTGGGCTCAATGGTACGCATATCTTTTAATTTGTTTTATGGTGATGCAGTGGCTATAATATGGCAGTGGCACATGTTGTCATGCAGGGATTGCTTGATCTTTGTTTCACAACACATCTAATTGCTTGATCTTTGTTTTGATAGTGAATGAATCAAGTTTTAGTTTGGATCGTTCTGACTGCCAAATATTGTATAGAGATGGGCGTTTTGCAATTCTTGATGGTCATTATCTTTGCACTAGTGAGTATGCAGTAAAAAGACTCGTTAAATTTATGCGGTAAGATTTTGGCTAATAATATTTATTTAATGTCTTCATTTATGCTGCATGGTGGTTAGTATGACTATATGAGATACTTATTGATGTTGCCTACTAGACTACTACTTAGTATATTGTGATTGTTGGTGTCAATTGCAACCAATGGGTTAGATGATAGATTTCTATAGTGTATCTATTCCAGAATGATCTCTTCTAATCAGAGTGTTGCCACAAGATCAAGGTGTACCTTTTCTGTTTTTCTTTTCTTTGATCTGTTCCAAAGTCTTTTATTTGCCATGCTCTCGCCTTGCGACCACAGGCACACAATCCTCGCAATTCCTGCATGTATTCATAGTCTATTCACTTCTCTAATTTTGTGTGCAATTACCAACAATGAATGGTAATCTATTTGACTCCAACATTTGTTGCTAGACCTGAATTTGCTCTCTTTTTTTACTCATCAACATGGTACCAAGTAGCTGCCATGCAAGTGTTTAGGGGCTCTGCAGTTTTCTCATCACTCTCTTGGATGAGAATTCAACGAGTTATTAAGGTTGGTAGCAAGATGAGCTATTTTTGTTCAACGAGTTATTCAACATGTTCCAATCTATCATATGCTTGAAAATTGGTGATACTAATGAGCTATTTTTGTGACCATCTGTGTTGTAGAAGTAAGAAAATTTGCTGTAATTATATGAGCTAGTGCGTCATTATCAATGTGCAATGTTGATATGAACAAATCTGTTATAATTTTTTTTGTTAGTTTGTGCCAATTTTCCTCACGGTTAGTACCGTCAGGTTAAATCAATTTCCCTCATGGTCGGTTAGTACTCGTCAGGTTAAATCAATTTTCCTCACGGTCGGTTAATACCCGTCAGATTAAATCAATTTTCCTCACGGTCGGTTAATACTCGTCAGGTTAAATATCCCTGATGGGTAACCATCAGCCAAATTGAATTTCCCTGACCAGCCAGCCCTGAGGGGATTTGCTTGACGGGAACCCGTCAAGGAATTATAACCTGACGGTTTTTTGTATTTTCCTCACGGTTTTGAACCGTGAGGGATGATATGTTTTCTAGTAGTGAACATTGATTCCAACTCTACAATCAAGATGTGTTTTAGTCTTCATGGACATCTTCAAAGAAGGGGTTGCCGTCTTTCTTCTGTAGAAACAAATCATTTCCTCCGTATTAATCTTCAGTGAAGCACTCTTCTAACTCTACGGCGTTAGTCTAACGAGGAGAATGCAATATAGGGATGAGCACGAAAGGCACTCAATAAGTTCAACATTAGCAAACCAACAAGAACATGCTCTACCTATCCAATATACTAATACTATGCTAGTGAAGGTCCCATGTCCTTGAGAATGTGCTAGATATTTTTTTAAAACATTTGTTGCCAAGGCTGTCAAGTTTTAATTATAAAACTCTACTGTTCATAAGATACCACTGGCAAAATCATGCAGTTCTATTTCCTACCACGACACAGTTTTTACCTAAATCTAAGAAGTGACAATCATATTTTTTTAACTCTATAGAGGTTACGCTACTATACCCACACACGTCTATAGTCTTTAATACCAGCAAGACATACACACTTCTTTTAATGTGTGGCCAAACTAGGTGCTCATAGTCCCTTTCCAATATTCCATCAGAGTATATCTCTGACAAAAAGCCACAGCTTCCACCATCTAGTTTCCGAAGAAACAACTGAGGGTCCTTAAATCTCACTTTCGAAGAAGTGCTAGAGGGTCCTTAATCCCACCTAGAGACATCTTTTGGAACAACTACTCAGCAAAGCCCAGATAATCAGGTATGTGGTCAGTGCGAGTTAGCGACGCTTGAATGTCTTACCACTATTGTTACTTAGTCCTTATATGATAATCCAAATGTAGTGGAATCACAACACTTAAAATAACACATACCAGTGATTCCAACTACCAGCCATACTAGTGATCATCATATGTCCCATCCATAATTTCTAGTTTCTCCAGAGTATAGAAATTAAACTTTAACGCAGGTGATAGCAAATAATAGATTACATGTAATTGATACTAAAATTAAACCAAAGAATATGATCAATGGTGTCGAACTTGCCTGAGAACCAGAAGATTTGAAGAAACCAAAAGATTTGGAGACCGAGGGTTCAAGCTTGATTAGCAGATACCCAAGTTGCTCTAGAACTGAAAATTCCAAACATGGTTCAAGCTTGATTAGCAGATACCCAAGTTGCTCTAGAACTGAAAAATCCAAACATAGTCCAATAAGAACTAAGAACCAAATGGAGACAATGCATATGTTGTACTAATTGTACACGTCTTAGACTATCGCTTGATCAAACGACACTCTCGCCCAAAAGACAAAGGTTTTGAGTGAGAAAAGAAAAGAGAAAATAACGAATGATTTATTTGAAGAAAGATGAGATTTTCTTTTATTAAGAAGTCAACTAATACAATTTTAGGAAGAACTATCTTTATTTTATTTCATTAAAAAGAAATTTATCTTTATTAAAAACCTACTCAACTAATTTTAAATATTTATTGGATTTATTAAGAAAAAGGAGTTTTCTTTCACCAAAGAATATGAACTAATTGCTTATAAAAGTACTTTATCAAATTTAAATTGAATAATTAATTTAATTGAGCTTATTACTAATTTAACTTAATTCTAAAATATGTTTTGGTTTTATTTTAATTCTTGCTAAAAATGAAAAATAGTGTTTGGATAAGAAAAAGAAAAAGAAAACCAATTCACCCTATTAGGTCGGCCCAACACCCAGCATGCATGCACTACTTACGCACACGTGTGGCACACACACGCATGCCTCTTCTCTCTCTATCGACTTCGATCAGGATAGCCACCGCCCCGACCTCCTCGCCGATATCCTCGGCTTCGTTGTGCCCTCCGACATTGGCCTCCTTGCCTGTGACCTACCACCATCGGCCACGGATCCTCTGTGCTTGGTCCAAGGAGCTGCTGCCATCACTTGGTAGGACCGCCATGGCGCCTCCGTCATGCTTGGTCTTCTTGGTGTGGGGATCCCCTTGGGCCACCCCTGGACCTCACACACCTCTCACTACTACAGAAACTGTCATCACAGACGATTTCTGAATTGTCTAAATTTATATGTCAGTGATAATAGGTGGTTATCACAGACGGCTCTCAAACGTATGTAATAAGATACAACACAGACAGTTTTTAAATACAATCGTCTATGATATATCAGATATCACAGATGAATTTTAGTATTAGCCGTCTGTAATAACTTACATATCATAGACGGTTTTATTCACAAACCATCTGTGATAGGGAACATATCACATATAATTATATTTAAAAATCGTCTATGATAGCGGATCTATTACAGACGGTTGCATTTAAAAATCATATGTGATAGCATCATATCATAGACGGTTGTATTATAAATCATCTATGATAGCTATCTAAAAACCTACATTATTATCTGTTTTTCGGCTAGTCTCACGAAATGCTAGCCATACCCTCTGAAAACAAACAAGCAGATCATATATATATAGCACATGACACATATCTCACAAATAAATTAATCCCATATATATAGCACATGACACAGATCTCACAAATGAATTAAACAATGCAAGCAGATCACACATGATAATCGTTGCATGTACAGATCTCATAAATGAATTAAACAACTGAATGAAGTACAATTGAATTAATTGTTTGATTAAGCACAACTGAGTGAATTAGAATTGATTCAAATATTTGAACAACTAATTATCATCTCCACTGGGGTCTCTTCCCTTTCTTGAGGGGGTCTCATTAAGGTCAACTCGGTCGCTCACCACCTCGAGTAAACACTCTAGCGACGACAAGCCTCCTAGAGACATGCAATATCGTTGTGGAGGACCACATCGATGGCGAGGTTAGCTCGCTGAAAGTGGAAGATAAACCAGAAGACATGGCGGAGGAGAATGTCAAGACGACGGAAGGTGACCTTCAACTTTTTTGGCAAATCCTCATATATAGGAAGGAGGACACTTTTATTGTAGTGTCCTTCCACAGCATTCGCCAGCATACTGTCGGTGAGGCCACCAATGCTGACAACAAGGAAGAGTAGCAAACCATATATTTATTTATGTGCTTGACAAACAAGGAATCAAGGCAAGAAAAATAGCCGACCAGCGAGATGCTCAAACAGGATCAGCGATGTGGGGATTAATCTCTAGTGGCAGACGGTCATTTTTATACATTGCGTGTGAAATGAGATCGAGACGCATCGGTGAGCTAAAACGATCGAAGAGGCGCGCACATTGGGAAGACGAAGCGCCAATATTCATTCTACAAACACATATCACAGACGATTCCAACCACAAGTCGTCTGTGATACGCAACTATCACAGATGATTCATATTAATAACCATCTGTGAAATATCATAGACGGTTATAAGAACCGTCTGTGATAACTTCTATTATCACAGATGGTTTGTGTCAATAATCGTCTATGAATTATCACATATGGTTATTCATAAGAATCGTCTGTAATGTTTGGCATTATTATAGAAGGTTGGTATAAATAACTGTATGTGAAAATATCACATACTGTTATTTGTAATAACCATCTGTGATAGTTACGTATTATAGACGGTACACGGTCACACTTATAAAACCGTATGTGATATTTACAGTACAGATGATTCCCCATGAATCGTGTGTGATATAGGCGTCCAGTATAGCCTCTTTTGTAGTAGTGTCTCTCTCGCTAGGATCACTTGAGTTAACTGGGGCTTGGTTAACCCTAGCCATGCCCAAGCTCACCACTGTGCCTCACTTCAATCTGTTGCCATCACCGCAAGATGGCATGGTGCCCAGTACCGTCGCAACTCTAGCCGACCATCTAATCTTCAGGTTTGGTCTCTTCTACTTCTTGCTCCTATTCCATATTTGACCGGGTAATGGATTGATGAATGACGAATGACTAAATTGATGCTTGAATGTTGGATGATTGATGCCTAGAAACATGGATGGATAATTTGAACACATTATACAAGATTTGGCTTGATAGCCCACACTATCATGCTAATGTCCTTAATTTCATATGATAAGATGTGATAAAAACAAACAAACATCAACATGAATGATGTTAATTAGCTTAGCAATGATGGATAAAAATATTAAACTAAGCTTTGCTATGCAATTGATACGCATTCTAGCATGACCTTGTTCTAGGCATAAAGGCTAAACATGATGCACTATTGCAAGAATTGAAAATAGAGACCCTATACATGTTATTTATTTTCAGATTGACAAGTAGCATATTCTTGATAAAAGAACTCATGGCAAAAATTGACAAGAACAAGAAACTATGCAAAGATCTGTAACAATAGCTCAGTGATTGTAAAGAAAATCTGAGAGCAATCCTACACATAGTAGTTTCCATGACAAAACACTCATCATGCACTCAAGAACACCTCTACCATATTGAGCATCATTAATCATCTTTACTTTCTATATTACTCTTCGATTTACAAGCATTCTTGGTGCACACCTTGATGCAAATAAATGATGAGTAGATGAGATGATGAGAATGAGAATGAGATGCTTGATGGCTTGGCTTCCTCCTTCCCTGCCCTTATAATCCTTACTTCCTTCCCTTTTCATGGCAAAACATGCAACCATTAGCCATGAATCAAGAAAGAAGGAGATAAATAGAGGGATGCGCTCACCCTAACCAAAATGGGCAAATGCTAATGGACTAGACGGTTGCTTTTTGCTATGATGCAATCCTATATTGCTTCTCTCCTAAAGAATCAACAAATTGATTTTATTTAATTTTTGAAAGATAATTCCTGGTTTAATTGAGAAAGTGCCACCTCAAGGGACACCTTACACTTTGGGTAAAATGGTAACTTGACTTCTAGGTGATTTTGCTATTATTTGTATGAAATAGAAATCTGAAATTTGGTGGTTGTTTGACACCTCATGAAACACCTAGAAATTAGGGTAAAATGGTACAATGATCTCCTATGGTATTTTGGCAAAACTTTAGAACTTGGAGGTCATTTAGTTCATGAAAATTTAAAAATATTTGAATTTATTGTGTAAGGTGAAAATTTACTTAACCATGGTCTTGTCCCCCTCATGTGACACATTGCAAAATGGGCAATTTGGTAAATTCACAATTAATGGTATGGATGGTAATTTCTATTAAGTTGGTTGGTGAAATGAATTATTTTTACACTGTAAAACTTCATATTTTGTGGAAGCTTGACACCTCATGGTGTGAGTTGTTATTTTGGGCATTTTGGACATTTCACAATTGATGGCATGAATTGTAATTTTAGGTGAAAATGGTTGGTATGCCTTAATGTTGAAGTGATGTTCATGAATGACCATTTTCACTTCTAGTAACTATTTGTATTTTTACCATGGTTATCCTTCACCATTAAGTTTTGCCTTAAATGTAGTTCCTCTAGAAATGTTCTTTTTGAAAAATGTTGATCCCATGGTCCTTTTACAAATTGTGGCATAATTGAAGCATATTTGGGAAAAAAATAGTTTGCCAAAATTATTTTCTAAAATTTCCAATAATATTTTTGCTCTTCTCTAATGTGCTCTTTCTACTACAATTGTGCTTCGACGTGTTGGTGCAGTTTTAATAGTTAGTAGAGATTCAGGAGATAGCAGTTTTTATGAAAATTATATACATGAGTCTTTTGCAAAAATTAATTTTGCCTCCTACAACAAACTCCAAGAGTGCATATGCATTTCTTTCTTTGAAAACTATTTTCAAAACTGGATTCCTCTAAGAAAGGCTAATGAAATGCAATACAGTGTAATGCAATTGATGCCTACACGAAAAAGAGTCTCTAATGGTTTCCATGGTTTTACCAATGTATCTAATTATAATGTATCTAGTTAGAACGAGCTCACAAATGCATGAACAAACGACTAATGAGCGAACGGTCAAATGCAATGCACAAAACAACAAATAGATTTTAGGGTTTTCACCAGCATCATGGCTCGACCAACACCGCTCCCTAGCCAGTGAGACGTAACCAGTAGCGTGGCTAAACCTAGGTTAAATTAGGGTTATCACAGCGGCCCATGTCATTGTTAGGAGCATGTTTACATACGTTGAGACTTAGAGAGGCACATATACGGCGAAAGCCGATGGATTAATCAATCCTGGGTAGATAAGCCACGAGCTCAGGCTCATCGACGGCCCTACCGCACAGGGCACACGACCGCTTGGGTCCCACCTGTCACCTTCACAAGCTATTAAAACCTGTTAGTACACTTAGCAAAAGAAGCCTCCTACTTGCCACCCAAAAACCATAGCACATTGCATTATTGATAAAGAAGGTTTGTTGAGAACCCATCGTAGCTCAGGTTCTGGTGCTACGTAGTGCATATAACACACCCGAGTTCGATCCCTAAGATCAAACTCGATATGTCTCACCTAGATAATTAGAATAGAGTACGTGTCAATTCAACAAAAAAATGTGCGTTTCCATTTCATAGATGTACTTTTGCAAAAAAATTTAAGCGTGTTAGAATATAGTAATACGTAAACCCGGGGGGTTCCGGCCTTCTCGCGCGGTCCACGTCGCCCTTGCTCGCTCCGCGCCTGCCGCGTGCGCGCGCCCTCGCCTCCGCTCCGTCTGCTGCGTGTATGCGCTCGATAGCAAGCCGCGGCTTCTTTCTTCCGTGGTTACCGAGCCGCGGCTCTCTTCGTGGTTATCAAGCCGCGCTGCGGAAGGCCCGTCGCTCCCAGCTTCCTCGGCTCCTCCTCTCCCCCGATGCGGCGCCCCTTCTCCCTCCCCCATCCGGCGCCCCCCTTCGCCTCTCCCCCCCGGCGCATCTCTTCTCCCCGCCGGCGCCACTCCTCTCCCGGTCTCCCCTGCCGCTGCCGCCGCCCCTCCTCGACCTTCTGGCGCCGCCCCCAACCGCCGAGGCCTCGACTCCTCCTCCCCCCATCCGGCGCCCCTTCTCCCTCCCCCATCCGGCACCCCTCGCCTCCCCGCGCCCCTCTCTCTCTCCCCCGACACCCTCCTCGCCCCTCCCGGCGCATCTCCTCTCCCCCGCCGGCGCCCCTCCTCTCTCGGTCTCCCCTGCCGCCGCCACCCCTCCTTGACCTTCTGGCGCCGCCCCCGGCTTCCTCGACTAGGATCCAGTCGGATCGGCCAGATCCATGGTCGGCCCGCCCCCACAGCTTGGTACACCCTCCTCGACCTTCGAGCGCCGCCCCAACCGCCAAAACAGGTGGGACTTCGTCGTCTTCGCCGAGACCCACCTCACCGCCGGCCGGCCCCGCCTCGCACCCAGGTCCATGGTGAATGACGGGACGCATCGCCGCCGCTCCACCGGCCACCGACGCTCCGGAGGAAGGTGCCGCCACCGGCTGCATTCATGTTCCTTTATCTTCCTATATTGAGAGCCGAATATTTTACTGTACCATATAACATGCTAGGATGCTCCATTTTGTTGTGATACTTTGGATCAGTTGTCAATTTTACGAATTTGTTATTTGTCAATTTTATGAATTTGGTATTTATGTGTACTGAAAATCCCCATCTCATTGTCTTGCATTGTGTTGTTCACTTGAACTAAGTTTGTACTTCTCTTAGTTCATAGATCTACGTTCTGCCATTAATATCATGAATGGTTATTTCTTTTTTAGGGCATGGGGCTACTATCCCATCATTATCTTCTCAAGACAGCACACCTCAGTACTCCACTTATGGTGGATACCAGGGTACAAAAATTGAAATCCCAAATGGAAGGGTATGCTACTATAGATTTTACTTGTTCAGCGCTGATTTCATAGAAATAATGGAAGTTCACCTGAAGTGGTATTGGTTCTTTGTGCTAATTGACAATGTCATTGACTTGTTTTAGGTTGTTGTTATCATTGGAAAATCTGGGACACTATAAGATATCTCCAACAGGTGTGGAGCTAAGATTCAAGTAACAAGAGACATAGATCTGAACTGGCTCGCAGACAAGATCGGTTGAGCTTTCAGCGATCATGAGCGGATAAGCAAAGTTGAGGAGATGATCAATGTTGTTCGCGGATGTATTACTTGTTATGCTCATGATTTCCCATTTAGTTGTGCTTGTGCATCCTTTTCTTGACCATATTTGTCATGTGACCTCTGCGGTGATCTTTGGTTCATCCGCACTATCTCTTCCTGAAATACAATGCACCTCAACCAGTCTTTGAGCAATTCAAATGAAAATTGCTAACAACAAGGTAAGTGATTGCTTTTTGTTATGGATTTATCTTCATACCATTGAAAATAAAATTGCACTTTGCAAAAAAAAAAAACCACTGAGAGTCCCAATTGACATGTGGGTAGGTGCCTTTTTGTCAGTGTTGCAGCTATTTGGTGAGCTTCGATTTATTCGCAGAATGAAAATTACCCTTCTTGTTTTTTTCATTCTTATTTGTTTTGTTTATTTCAGTCGGTCAGTTATTGGAAAGGGTGGTGAGACTATAAAATCCATGCAAGCCAAATCTGGAGCTCTTATACAAGTTTGTGGTCTGGTCTTGTTTTGCAACCTTTCTTTAGTAACTTTTCATTGATTTTTTAGTAACTTTATTAGCTGCATCTAGCATAGCTTTTCATTGAATTTCTTTATTAACTCTGGTGCCGCATTCATGAACTATCCTTTAGCTTTGTTCCGTTATGTACGCTCTATCAAGTGAATTCAAATCCCATACGGTTGGGCTCAATAGAAAGTAGAACTTTTTCTCTATTTCATTTATTTTCTTTTTATTATCATTCCATTTGCATTCTATGAAATGCCAGAATTGTGTTGGCTATATGAGCTGGTGCTTTCCCAACATTTTTATGTATATTGACATATTCTTGAATCCCTCCTTTTGTTATTGTGCCGTGTTGTTAATATGTACAATTATTAACGTTCTTAAATGCAGGTTAGACCTCTGCATTTGCCCCTGGTGATACTTCAACTGAAAGAATAGTGTATATTCAAGGTACGCAAGAGCAAATTGGAACCGCAAAGCACATGGTGAATGAGGTTACCAGTGAGGTCTGCTTTCTTTCTCTTGTTAATAGTTATGCTACTTTACTGATTTTCATGATTGTTGCAGCAATTTGTGATGTATCTGTGTTGTTGAAAGCATGCTGGTTTGATTCTCATTGGTTTATGTTATTGTGGATTGTCTCATTTTACCATTTGCCTCAGTTGACTTTCCTTTTCCATGGTTAGCTTCGAATATCTTCTCTCTTTTGCTGCTGTGATGCACTAGGTTGCTCTATCAATTATTCTTGGCAGTGTACCATGTGTGAAACATATTAGTCATGAGATACAGTCTTGTGAAACATATTAGTCATGGGAACGGCCTCAACATCGCTTTGGCATCTACAGAGAGTGTCACCTTTTTTTTATATAAAACCGTTTTTGCAACTCTTATGGGTTTGAGGTAGGTCTAAGATGTTAAGACAAGCCACAGTACATCCAATAAATTGCCGTATCTGTTAGCTTGGCTGTCTCTTTCTTATTAGCTACTTTGTTGACCTTATGTATGACCAAAGTGCACAGTCATGTATGATTATTAACGAAGCTATATACCTTATACAGACCAAATTCTCCCTCTTTTCCATCCTTCAAAGACAAAGCTTCAGTTTCTTGCTAATTTTTTGTTCCTGTTTGCTCTATTGACGTATAGTTGTTCCCCTAGATATTAATGTGATCCTTCCATGGAAGCGTCAATATGGTTATCCACGCTCTTTATAACCATTCCTTTTTGCTTTTCTATTACCGCTGATTTATATTTTCCCTTCATCCTTTATGTAATATCGGTTGGGTTGGTAGGATCAGTTTATTTTACATTGCATAAAAGACCATTTTAACTAATCAATTTTTAGTGCGCTATGCAAAATAGATGTGGCTGGCAGCAGGGTTAAGATTATCGGTTTCAATATTTTACCGGAGGGGACCGGTAAGACTGATTATCGGGATTATCGGTTTTTTCGGAGAAATTTGGACCGAAAAATTCAAACAAAATTTGAAATTCAAATACAAACCGTACGATTATCGCCAAAAAAGAAAATCGGTTGAAAATCAAGAAAATTTTGAAAGTAATTTGCAAAAATTCATTCTAAATTTGACAAAATTCATGCAAAATAAATTTTGAACCGGTTTGAGATTTTATCGGGTTGAAAATCGGGATTTTCACTGAAAATCGACCGTAAAATTATCCTGGTGGCGAGGAATAGTCTTGGTTGAAGCGAAGATCTCAGTGATGTTGGTATGTTTAAACTCACTACGTCCACCATCTATTAAACTCACTACATCCACCATCTTCACCAAACTATACCAAAAAGTCATCATAGTTTTTATTCCAAATATAATATAAACTATTCTACCCCAGTTTCTCTCACTCAAATGAGGCTAAACCAACCCAGTTGCATATATAATATAATCCTTACAAAGAATGATGACAACGCACACAATTAGTGCTTAATAGCCAGAACACATGTCATCCCTCAGCTTTCATTTATAAATCGTATATACATACATACATACATACATATATATACAGATTATTAATTCATATACATTCCCAACCAGCGCGACTTACATACCATTATGCAAAGTAAACCTAGATATTCAATTACAAAAACGGTTCTTATTGCCTAAACTAATGTTGATACCCTAGCAACATATTAGATTGACAAAAAAGGCGCATCAATTATAGCAACAACACAACAAAAAGCCTCTATATTACCTTTACATAATAACAAATCGTTTATACAATATTAGTTGCGTGGCGTGACGTCATGTACATGAATCTAGTGCATATGAGTAGAGCACGTGATGGTGTAAGGAGGGTGCGAGATGTGTTTGTTTGCGCGCCTCACTTGTACCTCTCTTAATTTCACTTGTACCCTCTCAAAAATTAAGAATGTCTGCGATTGCCTTTACCACCATCACCATGCACCAGAACTGCCTAAGGCTACACACCCACTTTCACGCGGGTACCTCAATAGGAGACCCCACCCGTCTTTGGGATGAGTGGTGGATCTCCGCCGCAGGAGTCAGTGTGGTCAGCTTTAATACGAACCCTTCCCGGGACTCTAGTACCGTGTGTCGGTGTGTGCCCCCGAGCTGAGGGGGAAATCCAAAAGAGAAAAAACAGAACAGAACAGCTAGTAGTAGAAGAAGAAGGCGCCGTACCGGAGAGGGGACCAACTCCGGCCGGCCGCCGCCGAGGAATGCGGAGGGGAGGAGTGGAGCCACGACAGTAGCTGCTCGGATCAGGGTGAGAGGGAGGGAGTGAGGGAGGTGGCCGGGAGCTAGCGTATACATATATGGGGCTGTGGAAAGAGGGGGCGGGGTGGTGCTTCTGCTCCGGCGGCGGCGGGAGCCGGTCGGATCGTGTCAAGGCGGCGATCTTCTCGGCCAAGGCAGCCGCGCTGGCCGCCGTCAGTGGCCACGGCACCGGCCTTCTGCTCCACCACAACCTGCTGCTCACCACCCACGGCAACCTGCCGTCCGCCCCCGTCGCTGAGGACGCCGAGGCGCTGCTCGGCCACGACCGCCTCGCCGCCCGCCTCGTGCCCCACAGGTGAGCGCTCCCTCCACCTCCTGCTAGCCCGGTCCCTCTAAACTAACTAATTCACTGCAACTTCTGTGCGCGTTTGCGTCCTTGTGGTTTTGTTCCGTTTGGTTCGGTTCTTGCAGCGATAAATAACAGGGTGATTAGGCTAAGATCTGCGGCCAGCAAGACCAGCCAGCCGCTGCCGAGCGGGGCCCACGCGGCGGCACCGGGCGGATTCGTCGGTGGTGATGGGAGATATGTTGCCGATGGTGATGATTAACCATAATGCGGTTGGTTAGGGAGAGGGAATTACTAGTCAATTGAGGGGTTTCCTGTTAGGTAGTTGGAGTATGTGCAATCATCGTTGTAATGATGGTGATCACAAGCTGGTTGATTAGTGTAAGGAAGGAGAGATTGCTTTGTAGAGTTGGAAAGTCTTAATAATTTTGTGCTGTTCCACAAGCAGTGGTGAAAAGTGCCATTGGTTTTTGGAGAAGGTAGCAACAAGCACAGATCTCTACTTGGTTCTGAGTGGATCAAAGCAAGGAGGAACACAAGCTTACTGTGATTTTGGCCAATTGTCGAGTTGGGAAATTTTTGTTTATTTTCTTCCCTGGAAAGGTTTTTCAGGGACATGACATCCAAGGAAAGTAGTGACACCCACAAGCAATAAGTGGTTCATGATAAAAAGCAGCAAACTTGGGTTCATGGAAAGTTCAAAGTGTCTTAGTTTTCCATTTTATGTCATGTCATGTCAGGTCAGGTCAGATGAGCTTTGCTGGTAAAAAAAACGGTTTTTTTTAATGTACTTCATGCTTGTTAGATGTATGCTTCCTGTTTGAATAAATATTTCACTGCCGGCTACTTAATAGTTAATAATAATATTACTGTTTCTAATTTATCCTTACATTCTTCCTGAAATGCTTATTTGTGCAGATTCTTCATTACCAGCTCGATTCTTGACCTTACAATTGTCGGCCTTGATTCTACAGAGAATGACTCGACTTTGCAGGCTCAGCAACCTCACTATCTGAAAACATGCTGCAAACCAACCCTAGATCATGGGAGTGTTGTGTACCTGCTGGGGCATACTGGAAAGAAGGAACTGGTGATTGGCGAGGGGAAAGTAGTGATTGGCACGGACAACCTCATAAAGCTCTCAACGGATGGGGTGACATGGTGCCCTGGCTCTGCTGGTTTCGATGCCCAAGGGAACTTAGCTTTTATGATCTGTGATCCGATGAAGCTGGCCTCCTCCCCCACCACAAGGTCATCTTCAGCATCCTCATCCTCATCACATTCGTCGAAGAAGGATCACCCGATGCAATTTGGGGTCCCCATATCTGTGGTTTGCGACTGGTTGTATCAGCATTGGCAGGGCAGCTTGGATGAGGTTAGCAAGCCAAAGTTACCTCTTGTTCGACTGATTTCCAGCAGGAGCGATCACTCAAGCACCTCTTTCACTCGCCACCCTGTGGTCAAGCCTGCAGATGGCGAGAATGATGGTGCATCGGTTTCTTCACAAGTGACTTCAAAGCCTAAATATCAGCAGGGACCAGGTAACTCAACCAATGCAAGTATTTCACATGATGCGAACCCTCTGGTTGATCTACGCGCGAACAATGAGCAAGGAATTTCTACTCCAGAAATATACGAGTCACCAAGGCGAAGTTCTTGTAAGGATTCTGCACCAATTCAACTCTTGGATATCAACTTCCCACCTAAGGTTCCGAAGACTATCTTTCTACCGCTGCCCCTGAAGCAAATGCTTTCTGATGAGAACGATGCGGAGACATCCAAGCCAAGAAATCAATCTAGAGATAATGGCTTTCCATCAGGGCTGATATGGCACCGTAATGGTGAGGCTGATTCTAGGGATCCTCCAGTAACTCCTCCGCAGGAGGATTGCAGAAGTGAGGGGCAGTCAAGCTCGTCACCTGTTGAGCTATTGGAGTACGGAAATCAGGACCAGTTTAGCAGCGAGGAGGAAACAATGTATTCAGCCGAAACCATGGAGAGCAGGAACATTCCAAGCCCCAGGGAGAAGCATGTCGGAAGGAGCCAGAGTTGTGTCACCTACAGTAGGTGGAGCTCGCCAAGGAAAAACAGAACCTTGAGAAAGCAGCACACACTCATCCCTGTGCGGAAGACGCACTCGCAGAACACTGCACTGCCACACAGGAGCCATGACTATCTGAGCCCAACCGTCTCCTCGGCTATGAAGAAGAGGAACTCCGTGGAGCAGCAACAGCCCACGAAGCCCCGACGAAGCATTGTTCAGTCTTCCCCAAAATGGATGTTTTGATGGTTCTCTCTCCGGTTCTCCAGGAGAAAATGATGGTGCAGCATCAGCTAAGCCATGCCGATTCGGTGAAAATCTGGTGCTCCCTTTGTTTTCTCCTCAGAACTTTCTTAAGTCGAAGCTCTCTTCCCTGTTCTCTCTGGCATTGTGTGTGCAGAATGGCTTGGATAAATGGAAGAAAAAAAAGGAAACAGTTCAACAGAAGAGGTTACAGATCAGATATGTTGTAAGGCATCGGGCGTGAGCTGTTGCGAAGTGATGTATTCTCGTACGTAGGCCGTCTGGATATGAAATGCCATATATAGCCTGTACTGTAGTCGGTTACCGCCTTTAAGTAAACATTTCCATAATGATGAATTCTTTTTTGGCCAAAATATGCCGCTTCTCTGCTTTGTTACTTTCCATGGGATTGATGACTATGGTCATTTTGTTTGCTGTTAAGTCGCCGTATTATCACATCCTAAGTTAAATCAAGACTTGAAATAGGCTGAAGGATTGCCTGGCAAGTTCTTGCGGATGCTTATGCAGAGATGAATGCTGTTAAGATCTAAGAGTATGCATGCTTGCTTTAATTTCGATGTTGTCTGGGTGCAAAATTATGTCAATGTGAATGGAGTCAATGCTGAACCAACTTCTATCCACGTTGCAGTGCAAGACGCAGCCACATTGTTGTCTGCCTACAGTGCATCGCATACCTCTGACGTGAAACCGTGCTCTACAAAAGCAAAAGACAAATCGGAAGCTCTGTCAGAGTCGTGTGACAGAAAGGCAAAACGCTGCAAATTAACGACCATGTTACTGCGCCTACGTATGTTCTGTTCATGACAGGCAGCATCACTCCTCCAGAATAAGGCTATGCAGTCTTAAACTAATCCACTTAGCTTAACTAAGAGCAGAATCCCAGAGGTCTTGAACTTACAGTTTAATTCAAGATGTTATACGCATTTGGCTAGGCAGTGGGAACAGAGTTTCAACAATGTAAGGCTCAGACATGGAATGCTGCAGCCTGCAGGCACAAGCACATAAGAACGATGTCAACTTGACAGACGAATCCAACTAAGCATGCATCAACAATGTCACGATGAGGATTTTCTGTTTCGTCCTCAAATTTTTTTTATTGATTTTGATGCCTTTCTGCACATGGAGAGAATAGTTCGCCGGCTTTGTCTTCATCGCCGATCTCGGCCTCGGTTCTCTTCTCGAGGTTGTGGGACTCCTTCGGCTTTCGGATGTGGACTCATCTTCGTCGGCGCTTACGAGCCCTCCGGTGATGCCCTGCACTGTCCGTGGTTCGCCAAGAGCACTCTCTTGGCAGGTGATGCTACCGTTGATGCCTTTACGCCGTAGCTCATTGCATGTCGGCGTCGCTTGGACTCTCTCCGCATCGCGGGTCGCTCGTTCTGTCCGTCTTGCCGCTTGGATATACGTCTTGACTTGAAGTTTCAGCCGGTCTACGAGTTCCTTACTCGCTTCGCCCCGAGTTCGAGCAAAGGCGTGTTTCGACTTCTTGCACGCCACCCTCGTGTCACTCTCCCGGAGGCTCTCACCGAGATCGCAGAGGAGACTCGCCCGAGTGGTGCCGGTCCGATGCCACTCCCCTCGTGCTCGCCGCTCGTCTACCGCTACATCGCCTTCTTGGCCGGGCCGCCATGGTGGTGGTGGTGGCCGCCTTCGTCTCGAGGTGGCCGTCCTCATCGCTCCCTCGCGACAAGGCCGGCCACATTGAGTCGGTGCTATAAGAAGAAGCGGCATCTGTCACGCCGTTCTTCTCCGGCACTAGTGCTTTTACGACAAATGCAGATCGACCTCTTCGCAGTTTCTCTCATCGAGCAAGAGATAGCCGGACTTCGACGCCCGCTGCCGCTTGAGTTCTCTCTCGTGTTCTGCGCAGTCTCTCATCGACTCTTCAGCACTAAGAAACCACCCCTACACACAGTACCTCCCGTGGATTCTTGATTCGGAGCATCTTTTCACATGACCCCGATTCTTCCACTCTGTCTTCTATTACACCTCTTGATTCTCCCGCCGGTGTTCTTACTGGCGATGGTACATCTCTTTCGTCTGGGTCGAGGATCTCTTAGCAACTCATCCTTTCATGTTCCTTACATTGCTCATATTCCTCGCCTCACTATGCGACTTCTTTCTGCTGGACAGATGACATCGACCTTGGTTATCGTGTCATTCTCGACTCGACTCTTGTTGTGTTCGGGACCGCCACACGGAGCTCGTTGGTTCGGCCCTCGGCGCGTGACTCACAGCGTCTCTCGGGAGCTTGACTGGCTTCACCTTCCTTCCGCGCCACCATCGCGCCGTCTCTCCGCTTCGCCACCGTCCTCACGGCTCTTTTCAGCGGTGGCATCACCGTCTTGGTCATCTCGTGTGGATCTCTTTGTCATCCTTAGTTCGTCGTGGTCTTACGGGGTCTATCTCGGAGACGTGTCTTTAGATTGTCGGTGTAAGTTAGGTAAATAAATTCAGCTTCCTATCCTCATAGTGAGTCTCGTGTCCCAGCGTCCTTTTGATCTTGTTCATTCGGATGTTTGGGGTTAGGCTCCTTCGCTTGAAAGGGGTCATCGATATTATATCATATTTATAGATGATTTCTCTCGCCACACTTGGATATATTTCATGTCTTCTCGTAGTGAGGTCTTGTCTATCTATAAACAATTTGCCACTATGATCCACACACGCTTCTCACTCCTATTCGTGTCTTCGTGGCCGATTCTGTGGCGAGTACCTCTCGTTACTGCGCTAGTTTCCTTGTCGCGCGAGGACTCGCTTCGATTCTCTTGTCCCGGTGCTCATGCTCGAGAATGGTGTCATTGGCGCAAGCATCGTCACCTCCTTGAGGCGGCTCGTACTCGATGATCGCCGCCTACCCCACCTCACTTTTGGGCCGAGGTCGTTTCCACCGCCACCTATCTCATCAACATCCGCCATCTTACGCTCTTTGGTGCGATCCTGTTGAGCGCCTCTCGTGGTCTTCGCTCGACTACTCGCCTTCATATGTTTGGCTGCGTTTGCTACGTTCTCCTCGCGCCTCGCGAACGTACCAAACTAACCGCTCGATCTGTTGAGTGTGTCTTTTGGGATACTGAAGGCCGAGCACAAGGGCTATCGGTCTTTGGGATCCGGTTGGTCAAAAGATGCGGGTTTCTCGGGATGTGACTTTCGACGAGTCTCGTCCATTCTACCCACGCCCTGCCTCTCCTTCGACTCCTCTGCGGAGTCTCTGTCTTTCTTGACCTTTCCGGATACACCTATATCTGCTTTGCCTCGCCCACTTGTCCCACCGAGTCTCCACATATTCCCGTGGCCTCTCCGCCGTTGTCACCGCTGCGTCGTCTCCTCCGACTCCCGGGCTCCTCTCACTACTGATACCTCCCTTCTCTTTTACACTCGTCGACCTCGTATTGAGGCTCTTCCGGTGAGTCATCTTCTCCGATGATCCACCTTCCTCGATGCTCCATCGTCCCTCGATGGGTCATCTTCTCCTCGCTACGCTCTCGCGATCGCCGGCCGATTCGGCCTCTGCCCGCTTTGCCTTTCTTTGGCGCAGACTACTCGTGAGCTTTGTCTCTCCTACAGGGATGTTGTTACTCACCCCGAGTGGCACTTGCCATGGCCGAGAGATTGCTGCCCTCGAGCGTCTTGGTACTTGGGATCTTGTTCCTTTGCCATCTCATTCTCGTCCCATCACGTGTAAGTGGGTCTATAAAATTAAGACTCGCTCGATGGCTCTCTTGAGCGCTACAAGGCGCGTCTTGTTGCTCGTGGCTTCCAGCAGAGCATGGTGTTGATTACGACGAGACTTTTGCTCCGTGGCCCACATGACCACCGTTCGCACTCTTACGTCGGTGGCGTGCTGTTCGCCATCAGTGCTTTTCTCGGCTTGATGTCAAGAATGCCTTTCTTAATGGTGAGTTGCGTGAGGAAGTCTACATGCATCCGCCACCGGTATTCTTTCTCGAGGGCATGGTCATGCCGCTTTGCCGCTCTCTCTATGGCCTTAAGCAAGCCCCTCGTGCTTGGTTTGAGCGCTTCTCCTCTGTGGTCACTCGTCTTTGGTTTTTCAGCTAGTGATCATGATCCTGCGCTCTTTGTCCACACTTCGCCTCGTGGTGGACTCTTCTTCTTACGTATGTTGATGATATGATCATTACGGAGATGATTCTGAGTACATTGCCTTTGTCAAGGCTCGTCTTAGTGAGCGATTCCTTATGTCGGATCTTGGTCCTCTCGATTATTTCCTTGGGATTGAGGTTACTTCCACTCCGGATGGTTTCTTTATGTCCCAAGAGAAATATATTCAGATCTTCTTGATCGCGCCTCTCTCATCGATCACAGATCGTTGAGACTCCCATGGAGCTCAATGTCCACCTCCGACCCTCGGATGGCGAGCCTCTTTCTGATCCGACTCGCTATCGTCATCTTGTTGGGAGTCTTGTTTATCTTGCTGTTACTCGTCCGGATATCACTTATCCCGTTCATATTCTGAGTCAGTTTGTTTCAGCTCCCACTCGTGTCCACTACGACCACCTTCTTCGAGTTCTGCGATACCTTCGTGGGACTATCTCTCGCCTCTCTTCTTTCCACGTTCCGATTACATTGCCTTCAGCCTATTCGGATGCTACTTGGGCGGCCGATCCCTCGATCATTGCCACTCTGTTCCACAAGGAACAAGGAACATAGCATTGCTTAATAATTTGCAAGAAGGATACTTCTTTACCGTTTTCTCAACTTGTACGCAGGGTGTCAAATGGGAGGAATTTTCCCATGTCCATTTCTGAATGATGCATCTCAACATAGTTACATATAAATAGCTTTCAATCTCACAGAGAGAGAACTACACATTTACTAAAACAAGGCACGCTTTCGTTACCAGCAATATTAGTTACTGAACATTACAGCAGCTCAGTGTACACATTATTTCCAAGCAAGAATAAAAAGGAAAGGGTGAATTCAAGCTGAGACTAAGACATAAGCAAGAAGGAAAAGAAGGAATGCAAGCTGAGATTAAGACATACTCAGTTTTGCGGCCTACTTTTAGCTTGTCCAAGAACGTGCAAGTGCATACTAGTTAGTGTAAGGTCAAATGTCCCTTCACAATCATGGCCAAAATCACTTCACAATCATGGCCAAAGCTGTCTATCATTCTGTTTATAATGAGACTGCATGCAGATGAGGCAACAAGGACAGTGAAGGTTTGATGGATGTAATAAGATACGAGTTCAAGAACTTATACTCAATAGTCAAAGATGGGGAGAAAAGCGGTGTGTTGATGACTACAGAAACATGAGCTATCTTTTGGCATGTAACTCAACATCACCTATGAACAGCACAAGCAGTAAAGAAAGGTTTTTCACACGTTCACACCTTCTGTTATATAACTCGTGTGTAAGCAGTTTTTGCATTAGAAGCTGCATTGCTACACAGCCGAATATGTGACACAGATAAGAATCAAAGGCAATGCATTCAACACATATTTTGATAACATAGTTTCAAATAAACAGTAGAATTTGCTTAGTTAACTTAGGAACAAGGACTGCCTATGGTTCATGTGTATGTGAGTTTACTTCTACATTTTTCACAAGTAGAAGTTCAATGTCTAGGCATGAAACTACAAAGGTAAAATAAAAGCTACAATAAGCTAATCAAATAGTGTGAAGCGGAATGAAATGCCTGATGATAAATATACTTTGTTATCAATGAAAAAATATTCCATCATTCCACAAATATTCCATCATTCCACAAAAACCAGTGTAATGCCAATTTGAGAACCTATTGATGCTGATTATCGAAGTCACAAAAGATGACACCAACTAAAAGATTTGCCTTCCTTAAAAAGCCGGTTAAGAGTGGAATAGCAGTGAATCGAACAGACATAAAGGCACACTAATAATATTTGCATGCATGTATATATGGCTAAACTAATATGAACAACATGACCTCCTAAATGTCTTGCATAATTCAAATTTACTGAAGCAGTGAAAAGAACATGGTTCTCAGAGCAGAACATTCTATTGCTGAGGCACATATATTCCGTAGTCTGTACTCATAGGCATATACATAATCATGTCCGTGAGAATGATGCTAACAAGCAGCCAAGGTATGCACATGCATATGAATGCAGGAGTTGTCAACTTTCGAAGAAAAACACATTATTTTCAAAAACAACAGAGAAGAAAGCATAAAAGGAAGATAATTTATGTGGTCAATCTAATCAGTTTGAAAATTAGTTGGCCTGATTTGACGTGTTTTCACATTCCAGGACAACCAGTGGTGGAGCTTGAACCTAAAATTAGACGGGGCCAACAATGAATGATACATGAATTTGACAATCTAGAGGTGGCCATTTCAAAGTTTAGCCAATAAAACGGCCTAAATACTACTAATAATCCTATTGATTTGCACACATATTTTGTGTGTGTGGTGGGTGGGGGGGGGGGGGGCAACGTCCACCTTGGCCCCCAATGAAGCTCCGTCCCTGAGGACGACGATTGAGACGCAATAAATACCATCCACTAAAAGGCACTGAATCTCTGCATTAAAAACCATAGTATCAAGACGAGCATCCTAGTCACACATCCATGTGAGAAAGCAAAGAAAATTAAACCCTGGTACCAATCTCCAAACCAACCCCTTTTTTTCTCTTAATCGATTCCAATGTTGCAACTACACCATATAGTAATGATCACAGCAAAATAGCTAGGAACAATAACAATTGCCACTTAACTAAGCATCAGTGGGGATCTCATATATTCTTCCCTACCCCACTCTCACTCAACTCTCATTATTACTCTCACTCTACTTTCACTATCACTCTCGCTAACAAATCCCGCGCAAGAACCGAATCAAACCAGGACAGCAGCACCTCAGCTCAGAAGTTGCAGCCGAGGCAGTCGCAGGACTTGGGGGTGAAGGAGCAGAACCCAAAGGGCCGGTTGGGGATGTTGCAGTTGATGGCGTAGCAGCAGGGGGAGAGCACGCAGACGCCCCTGGAGCCGCCGCAGCAGGTGCAGGGGGCGCAGAGCTGGAAGCTGCCGAGCCGCCTCCGCGTCTCGTTCAGGACCATGGCGCTGAACCCGGCCCCAGCCTCCGGGGCCATCGGCACCATGCGCGCCGCCGGCTCGGGCGTCGCATCCGCACCCAGGACCTGCGCGAGGCAATGTGAGAATTGCAAGAAAGCTGCCCCAAGATTTGGAAAATTGGACGGGCTAAGAAGAAGCTTACCTGGGAGCAATCCGAGGTCGCGGCCAAGAAGAGGAGCAGGAGGAGGAGATTGGGAGTGGGAGTGGGCATTCTTGCTTGCTTGCTTAGGGTTTTGGCTTGACTTGTGTGCAGTTGTAGTGGGTGGGGGAGCAGTGCAGGAAGCTGGGGAGGAAGGCAAGGGAGGAGTTTGAAGGCGATGGAAAGGGGAAGATCAGAGGAGGAATCAAGAGAGGGAAACTGGGAAAGCAAATGAAGTGAAGGGTGAAAGGCAGAAGAGAAAGGGAGGGGACGACTTCACTTGGGAGATTTGCGCGCACCAGCTGTCGTCATGGGACGTTTCTGTGTCCAGCATGGGGATTCCTTCGTAAAAATGAACCGTTCACGTAGTTGTCCTGTAGCTACGCCTCTTCTTTTTTTTTTCAGTTCTAGCCCTCTAACATTTATTTTGCAAAAATAGTCCCATCTCTGAACTTAGAAAACGTGCACGCAGTTTGGTTTATAACGTTATATTATCGTTTTATTCGCATTTTAATTACGCCACATTCTCGCGAGCGTATAAAATGCGAATTGTGATCGATTTGCTATTGAGTAAGAGCACAACGAGGAAGGAGAATGAAAGAAAAGAAAGATTTTCTACCAAGCAAGAGCGCAATTGTGATTTATCATCCTTCGCAGTTAGAAGCATTGTGCGGGTGAATACCTTTGAAAAAAATGTATGCTTCATTTGCATGCGAGCAACCCATCTAATATATTGATAGCGTTTCATTAGCGTAACCGTGATTTTGTAATGTGGAATGTGCTAGGTAGTCATATTTAGTTGACATATGTGTTTCTGTAAGTATCTATATTTATTTATTGTAAATAGCTATGAAAGGGCTGGAAAAATAGCTAAAACACTTTTATGTATGTCCACATGTATGTATTTATTGCTCTCATGCGATTATAGAAAGCTGTAGAAAATGATAGGTTGGTACACACTATGCATGCCTAATTAGCGCTAATTGCAATAAATTAGTATTAGTTTGCATTTAATCACAATAGCAAGCTAGCGCAAAAACAAAATTGCAATTTAGAAAATATATATGTACGTATGCAGCATGATTATTCTCTATTGTGGTCAGTTGTATTTAACACCGTTTGACACAAACATATTATTTTATGTACCTAAGGAATGGCTGCTGGTGATGGTCTCGAGGGTGGCATGTTGCTAGACCCATCCTAGAATGGCTAACATCGTTATCAAGCGTGGTCAAGTGGTGAAGGACCAGCCCCTTTGTTCTCCGGGGAGCTCGAGGGGACTAGCCTCTCGACAATCAATACGTTCCAGTTCTGTTGCGAGCTAGGTTGTTGCCCATAGCGAGGATGATGCACATTGGATGGTTGTTTGCAGCTGGACTCGCCGTTTCTATATGCACTCATTGATCGATGGAGGTCAAAAACCCACATATTTCACTTTCGGTGGGGGAGATAACCATCACCCTGCAAGATGTTGCGTAACTCACCAATCTACCAACACAAGGTCGTCCCCTATGCTAGATCACCCAATTGAAAGGCACATATGCTACACCAGTTTGGTCATCCCATTCCAAATAAATTCCCTGAAGCGTCATATTCATGGTTGTGGAGGTACAGGCAATGCCGCGATGCCTAGCAGACACATTTGCACATGTCATGAGGTCCCATCTAGTGGCTTACTTGCTCTTCATATTTTGGTGGGTCGTGTTTCCTATGACTCGGGAGATTGCGTGTACCCCAACTACATCCACATCGTTGAGTCTCTAGTTGACATCGAGGATGATGATGATATCTCAATGTACAGCTAGGGCTCGATTGTTATGTACGTGACCTACAAGGCTTTGTGTGATGGCTCACAGCATGCCATTGGCGTGCCAAACCTCACCGGTTGCTACATCTTGTTGCAATTGTAGTCATAAAAACATTTTTCTGTTGGTCAGCCGTACTTTTAGGTGTAGATGCACCTGTACCAATTGAAGGCGCACTTCTACGGTGCCAATGATGGCGATGATCCGGTAGATGGACCCACCATGAGTACTCGTTGGACTGCCAATGGGCTATGATGGTCCAGGGAGAAGCCACAACGATCGTACCTGGATTTTCACAACATGTTCGAGACCTTGGACGAGTGTAGTGTCATGTGGACAGTATAGACCGTAGAGTTTATCCCCAAGATAGCTCCTATTGAACTATCAGAGCAATGTGAGCAAAACAAGGACTAATGGCTCACGAACTACCACCACGTCTTCTCCCATATGGTGGAGCCGTACACCCCTAACGAGTCATGAGACAATACGGGCTTCACTAATAGGTGTCACTAGCATTGTGATGATCACTGCCTAGCTACGTTCACTTGTAAGTAAATTTTCTTATTACCTCATTGTGTACTATTCATGTCTAGTTTATTTCTCCACTGAAGTAATATTTGCATACCCCTATTTTTTCCACAATAAATTGAAGAATGGATGGAAGAGCGACGAGTGGAGAGAGACATAGGCCCTGTGGACGCATGCCTGGAGCAATTTGTGAGGATAGAGGTTGAGTAGGAGCGATGGCTGTATTACCCAACAACATACCGCGCGTACTAGGAGTGGTACATGTCGTGAACCCGCTGCAGAGTTACATGTTTGCCTATGCAACCCACCACGCAAGCCATGCACACCAACCAGCTAGCACTCGTCCTGGACCGACAACGTACGGCACACCAAGACAAAGTGTTAAAAGACTTCATGTTCGTATTTGTATTCTACTATTCAAGCGTACATGCTATTGTTTGTCGTTTTAGGTCGACCAGCTATGCGCGCATTGTGTCCAAGGGTGGAGCCACACTATGTCGCGAGACGGTCGAGCACGATCGAACGACTACTGAGATCCGTCTATAACATGTATAAGGACAACAAACACGCACTAGGGGCCATCAGCTACAGTCGTGCTAGCGATGTGTTTATCCCGGGGGCGATGAGCCATTGCATTGTCCATCGATAGCTTCATCTACACGTCCTAGCTCATCGGCGTACCCCATAGCCTTGGTCATTCATAGTTCGTGCAGTGCACTGCTCAAGTTTGACGATTTCATATTTTGCTGCAATTCGCAAGATACCTTTTTTTCGTTGTTCTTCATATATGTCATCTTCGTGTAGCATGTTCACACCGACATTGCTATACTCCTATCTTTGTAGTGGAGGCAGGTGGACCCCATACCACCCTCGCCCGGGGGAGGGGGGACAAGGGAGCACTCTATTTCCATCCTTGTCATGAAGACAACCCGACACATAGGACACCCATGCACTAACATTGACCCCCTGCCTGAGACTGCGAGGTACAGTATGACACGTACACACCTGTGGACCACCCACATCTCTGCAGCATGAAGAGTGGTACAATTGAACATATGACAACTATATAGTTCACCAGTATAGTACGGAATACGACGCATAGGGCTTTGCAACACCAGACTATCGTGGACCAGAGTACCTAGTAGGTTCATCATCTGCGCAACATGCGACACCGATGCTTACAATTAGGGGTTTTATTGCAATTCTAGGTTACGTCGGCCTAATGAAATGTGTTTCCCTCCACATGATGCTAGCAATTATGCAGAGGACTAGGTGCAGCAGATGTTCATCACTTAAGAGATTGGGCCCAATCAATTATGTGGTGCACCAATTCCAACTCGGCCACCATCACAATACGACTTAAGCGACGTACAATGCTCTCCGAACAAGCTAAACTTTCCTCTGGACCAACTTCACCACAGAGAAAGCAGATAGCAGGCAACCCTCGACTTGGTACTATGTTCGATGCCAGCACTTCAATCGAGTAGGTTCAACTAATTATGTACTCGTTAATGCTTTGTTCTCATTTTAGCAATCTTAAATGAAATTTGTTCACAAGCAATCTTACATCAAAGCACATATTTTTACTAGTTTATGAAGGTATTCTCCTAGTTACAAAAACACTAAATTTATCATGTGGCACTGCCGAGCCGGTGCTACTACCGAGTGCCACAACCCCGAGCCTCCCCAACCCCCTACCCACGCTCGCTGCATGGCCAGCTGTCGAGCCACCGGCGCTAAGCAACAGCCTGCCAAGCAGGGCTAGCTATCAAGCCACAGACGCTTAGCAACAACCTAGCAAGCAGGGGTGGCTTAGCAACGTCTCGCCCCACCTACTGCTGTGCTAGCCATCACCTCCCACGCGCGAGCACCTGCCGCGCGCCACCCACCTATCGAGCAAGGGGCATAGCAGGTGACACATATTGTCTGACATGTCTTTTGAGCTTAGAAAAGGGCCATTTTTCATAAACGGGTGTTCGGGACAAAAAAAAATGTCACGCCAGGACCAAATACGTGAACAAATCCGTAAAAATGCAATCAATATTCTCTCAAGTCTCTGTTGATCTGCTTTCTTCATCGGGAAATTCTCAGAACGCCCATCGACTTCAGCAACATGGTTAGGTGAGAGCATCAGAGAATGTATGATGCAGATACATCATGCATGCAATGGGGTGTGTAATTCATGCTGATTTTGTAGTAATTGAATTTAATCCATCGGGTGCAGGGGATGGGGGTCTCCTAGTACATTTGATCTCCATGGAGGAATCTGTCGGGTGCATGATTCCAAGATCTATGTCCGATCCTGACAATCTTCTGTTGCATGATCCGGTTACAGGGAGATCTTGTAAGGATTCAGGCGGACCGCCGGTCACCCAACCTGGACGAGCACCGGATCAAGGCTGCAGAGACAAAATTAGGGTAGAGGAGGTGTTTCATCGAACCAGGGAATGGGATATCGTATATTGGTACGCAAATTACTAGATTATCGTTAGTTAATTAGTCCTGCGTAAAAAAAAACAGAGACCTTTTTGGGAGATGTCCTACAGTTTTGACACATACGGCTAGAGAAGAGTGAGGCTAGAGAATGTGGACGAGAGACCCATCATAGATTGATTACTCATGAAATCTTGCCAGAAATCAGTCAAAACTTTGGGAGGAATTTATCATAGTTTGGAGGCAGAGATTTATGCTCACCTCGCCACAAGAAAAGTGGTTGGACCAAGTTCGGCACCTTATCATGTCGTCATTAATTTTGGTTGTTGGTAGGAGGCTGCTTACCTCAGAAACTTTCCGTGCGAAATAATGATGGTGATGTGACAGCCGTATACGGGTGCATCTTTTGTTCTTCGTTTTACCTTCACCACGTGGTTGAGGTCTTGTGGATGTGGTAGCAGACTAGCAGGCTGCAGGATCTGCAGTAAATTACCTTTTGAGGGCTTTTATCTTGCACTAGTTGAGACTTGAGCGACATCCATTTCAGCTAAAAAAAACTCCCAGCTTATGTAGCAGCTAAATGAAATCCCAATTCCTACTAATTGATAATATATATAGCTTGTTACAAATAATTCATGCAATTAGGCAACAGGGATTGATTGTGTGTTGGGGGGGATCACCTGCAGTTCTTCCACAGCCTTGCCTACCTCTGCCACCTGTCAGGTACCTTAGATGCAGCGATGTCAACACTGCAGGAACCCTGAAAACTGGAAGTCTGCATTTAAACATTATTTCAGTTCCAAAACGGATTTTTCCAAAGATCTGCATTAACAAAAAATAACTGTACATCTCCGGTAGCAACTCAATTTACAGAGCTTGATTCCCGGGAGAGTTAGGGGAAAACATTCACAGCGCCTGAGACGGCGTGCGATGGGTTTTATACATCAAGGCCGGTCAACCGCGAAGTCACCTAGGATGTGTACGCAGATCCAGACGGGGATTCCAGGAGACGCCGAACCATAGGTACATTAGTTGGAGTAGAGGCAGAGGCAGAGGCAGAGAAGCCGTACGCGTAGACTCCCATTGGAGTAGCCATTGGATGGTCAAATTTGCAATTTGCGCCGAACTTGCAGATGCCATAACGAGAATAGAATTTGCACAGTTCTTCTCCCTGAAAATTTCAAAACAGATATCGTCATAAATCATAATCGATGAGCACCCAACAGGTGTTCTAGGCACAATCAAAGGTGAACTGCTCAAGAAAGAGCACCAAAACATTAGTCAAGCATAATGCACCTTTTCTTAATTAGCAGGACTCAGACTAAGCAGTGTTCGTTCAACAAAATATGGTGGGTTACTCAATAACTAAACATAGGTGCTTTATAGCTACCCAGTCACATTGCAATCTTATAACAAATGCTATAATTGGTAATACTAACATCAGTAAGTAGCCTGTCTACTATAGTGGGATTATCGGCTATAACTTCGACATTTGAGTTTTCATGATAAAACATACAGAGTGTAACCAAGACAACTATGGTTTAAACAGGTCCTTGAATCCACATGATTTAGCTTCGTTAGTAAATTAACATGCAGTACATTTGTTGCTCGGAGAATAATAGATCATCAATATCAGGAGTTATACCATTACAGAATCAATCACCTAACTGAGAAATGTAACAATAAATGAAACATCCTTCATTGTTGTTCACTTTTCATGATTCTGCATCTTTATGCACATACAGTATAGTTCTAAAATTCATCTCAATCTCAGTGACAGACTGTGGAACAGATGTGTAAATCAATAGCTTAAACAAGGAGGGTCTACTCTGAGCCTCTCCCACAAAGGGATGAGGTGGTACAATAATCAACAAATCGACAGACAAGCTATAAAATATGGAACAAAACCATCATGGACAATGGAAGAAGGATAGTCAAAACAACAGTGGAGAAGGGTTGACAAATACTTACCGGACGTAGTGGAAGACCCATTGGACTTAAGACGCAGTCTGGAGGAGGCAGTGATCGCACCCGGGGATGATGGAACTTGCACACTGCACCAAATTTACAATCTCCAGTCTTCATGTAGTATTGGCATTCTGGTTGATCAGGTCTCTCAGGAAATACGTTCTCTCTCCGTAGTGCATACTGAGGTACAGGGTACGAACTGGATCTGTAGGGTGATAACATTCCCTGATTGCCAGCACTGGCTTCACCTTGTTGAGAAGTTCCATAGGTTTGTTGAGCCCCTGGTGACTGCAGTCAACTCTCAGAAGATGAAACAGGCAGCATTTGGCCCTTGAGAGGTAAGCAAAATCATAAATATCAACCCTAAATATAGACTCCAACAAGTGATGTAAAAGTTGGTTTTGATGTCATAGTTTTTGTAGAGAACTAAGTCATTAGAGCGGGAAAAAAAGGATAATAGACCAAGATGCACAGAACAGAGCTTCACAAGATGCATATAGAATAGACTCATTTGTGATGGAACTTATTTCTTTCCTTTAAGCAAATCATTCTGTACCTAGTTGAATGTTTGATCTATAAGAATAGGAATTCAAGCTGTAACATAATGCAAGCATAGACATGCTAAACAGAGCCATGACACATATGAATGGAATTCAACGGTTACACTTGCAGAAATCCAAATAAGTGCAAAATAGAAGTTAAAGTTGATAATGGCGTATTTACACTTTACTTGAACTTTTTCCCCCTGTTGGTCTAGCAAATTAACATAGCAATAATATAAATGCTAACAATTTCACGAGAAAAATTAGTTATGCTGCATGACTATGAGAGGAAATGATCTTACAGGATATGAGTTCCAGCTTGGTACTTGAACAAGACCCTGTGGTACAATCATCGGTGCATAGTTTGAAGGACTTTGCCATCTAGGGCTTGGAATAAAAGAACCTCTTGGAAAAGTCCAGCTCGCTATAGTTCCAGTATAGGAATGTGGACCAGCGCTTGCAGAGGTATGTACAGAAGGATAAATAGGAGAACCATGTGAAGAAGTCACCGCATTGAAAAGTTCTGGATGGTGAAATTTACATGTATTCCCATATTTACACTGTCCTGTTTTTAAGTAATATGCACACTCCTTTTCATTCTACAACAGTAAAATAGACTTCAGTTCAGTACATCAAACAGAAAAAGGTAGAAAAGGATGGACAAATTATATACTGCCAACGGTAAAGTACAAACCGGTCGGAGTGGGTATCCTAATGTGTTTAGCTGCACCCTCCCTGCAATTCCTGCCTTTTCTC
This sequence comes from Melocanna baccifera, assembly GCA_036346265.1. Classification (NCBI taxonomy): domain Eukaryota; kingdom Viridiplantae; phylum Streptophyta; class Magnoliopsida; order Poales; family Poaceae; genus Melocanna; species Melocanna baccifera. Next base: position 45,870,897 of record CM070677.1, on the reverse strand, counting down.
TGGGATGGTGGAATTTGCATGTAGGCCCAAATTTGCATGTTCCAGTCTTCAGATAGTACTGGATGAAAAACATAGAGAAAATCTTTCAGTTCAACACCTGTCCACCATGACATCAAACTATACCAACCCTGGATTGCAAGATTTAGACTCAAAAAACATGTCAAGACGACCAAAAAGTAGGCAGTTTTTTTACACAACAGGACATTCTGAAAGTGTGTGACTATCATTCTGAACAAAACTTAAGTTAATCATCTAGCAGTTCTTTTCTTGTTGTATGAGTACTTTTACCCATGCTTGTAATTATTGTCTAGTTTCTGTTGTCACATGATAATCAGTTCTTATAGCGAAACACCGATGAAAGAAGTCAGAGAATCGCTAAGTGCTCATATGAACTTCAACATTTTGTCAACCTATACGGGTGCATCAACCAAATTTAATACCATGTGTTCCGCCACATGTTTCGCTAAGCACATGTTAACCAGATAAGCAATTGCTTCTCGCAGTATCGTGTAAGCAGAACACAAGCCACATATGACATTGTTAACCAATACACCAATGCCTGAATGTAAAAACTTATTAATAAACCATACTTCTGAATAACAGAAGAGTTAATAACCATAGTTACCTGACATTCTGGTTGTCCCGCCCTCTCAGGATATTCTCCTTTCATTCTGGCAGAGGCAATAGCCTAACATTAAACAGATCCGATCTAACTTGAGAACAAAAATATGAGATGTAAAGAAACATACAATGATACAATTTTACAGAAAAACTGGCAGTCACTACTGTAATATATCACTAAACAACAAGGATCGGCAGCCCGCCGGCCGCCAGTGACAATTATCCAAAAGAAACACAGCATGTTGATGACAATTATCTGAAGGAAAATGGGCTTTCTATCTGTTACGACTTATGAAACATGAGTAACATACATCAAACTATCAAATGCAAATGGCAATTTTATATGAAAACCTGGTAGACAGCTAAACTTGTTCTATTGCAAATTTTTTCATAGTTTTAGTCTATTCTTGGTAATTAAATCAGAAGTGACTAGCACTGAAAGTAGCTCATGACTTATGTTTAGAAGATCAGATCACCATTTTGAATGAGAAGATTGAACAGACTGGGAAACATCAGGCCTCAGGGGGCAATTAACACAAATTTTACCTCAACATGACCATATAGAAGCATGAGACAAAAGTAGCTTCATTGACAGCCATCAAGCTAAAATCGTTTTATCAGCATACTGATGTGGGATCTTTATGTGCCTCCAAATGAGACAGTAATTAAATATCTAACGGTGGCCATATACACAAATCATGATACAGTGCTTTTCATACATCACTTCTTGCATTTCATTTCATGGTACAACGGGAACAAATCAACACAAGATGCTTCTCTTCCAATTGAAAATGCATTTTAACAGTGCTGCTTTTATGTACATGAGAAAAGAACATATTGGAAAATATGCAAAACGTAACCCTGATGATTATTTCCTGACTGAGACTGCTCCGTAAATCGGTGTGATACAAAGCAATATGGCAGCATAATAACAGTTGGAAAAAGTAGTTATTCACCAGATTCCTATCCGGAGGGTGATTGAACCTGCAGCTCATGCCGAACCTACACAATCCAGTCCTGAGGTAGTAAGTGCAGTCCGGTTCCCCCGGCTGCTCAGGATATGGCCCAGGTTGCATAGTGGCACCAGTGCTCATGGTCATCTGCTGCCACATCCCCTCTGCAACCACAATTGCACACACACTTAAATCTTAACCAAAAACCACCACGGATAATAAAAATTGGGATCCACAAATCTGCAATGTAAAATTCACACCTTAAACCAGTTTGAGCTACAAAACTATCCACATTTTACTAGCAACAGCATACACACGACACATAGCCTCGGATACCACTTAATCCACTAATATCCCACCGTGGTTGTAACAAAATACTACAGAAGCATCCACCAATTCTGTGTCACTGACTAGAGCAAAAAAACACAAAACATGGAAAGTAATCAACACATCACCGTCTAACAAAATCAAGCACCCCGCGGAAACCCCAATTCCACGCCCACACGAAGAGCACCGCACAATACAAAACATGGAAAGTAATCAACACATCACCGTCTTAACATAATCAAGCACCCAGCGGAAACCCCAATTCCTCGCCCACACGAAGAGCACCGCACAATACAAAATATGGAAAGTAATCGACAGCATTCCGTCATCCATAAGAGAATAGCAGGAGAGCAACCACTAAATCCACAGGAAACTACGCAAAAACTAAGCACCCGAGCTTAACCTACGCGGCGGAATTAAGCGTCCGAAACCCCGATTCCCCCAAACATCCCGACCGCTCGCGCGCGAGCGGGGAGAGCGGCCGAAACCCTAACCTTCATAGAGAGCGGCGGGGTCGGGTGAGGACGCGTCGGTGCCGGCGGTGGCGGGGGGTGGGGGAGGAGAAGGCGAGGGGGCGACGGCGGAGGCCGTCGCCGTCACCACCGCGGGAGCGGAGGCCCTTCCGGCGTCGTCCATCGGCGTCGAGGGGAGGCAGAGGCGGCAGCCATCACGCGATCGCAGCGGCGGGAGCTGCCATTCGGAGCTCCGGCGCGAGGGGAAAGCAGCGAGTGATCGGTGCGCTCTGGAATAGAGGAGGCCGCTTTGCCTGCCCTGCCCCTTGTATTTATTTCTCTCTCTCCCCACTTCCTTTTGGTGCGCGGTTTGCTACGTGCACTCGCGCGTTGCGGTGGTCGCCCGCACTCTCCCTAGTATGTAGTGTAGCATAGGATCAAAATATTTCTATTTTAAAAATTTTCGGTTCTTTCGTAAGGACATGAATGGGCATCATAAGTATCCTTTGTTGATGAAATGGGTTGCTTGAATTGCATCCAGTGGAAAATAGCTTATATTTTTCTTGAATTTTGTTATATGCATGTTCAACTTGGGACCTGAAAGTTATATCTGAAAAATATCCATTCACATCCTTACTTGTTAGTTTCAAACCCAATAGCTATATCTGAAAAATATAGCTACCCAAGACTATTTGGAGCAAATCTTTAAAGGCAGTTCAGTGTCGTAGTTTCTTACATTAATTAGACTTATCACATAAACATTTTGATGACGTGACATAGTAATTAAAGAGGAGAGATAAGAAACCGTTTCTTCATGAGGAAATTATTTCGACGCGTCATCCAAGGCGAGGAAATCAGCGAGAGATGCGCTGCAGCGAACCTGGTTTCTTATCATAGTGTCTTAGAAGAAACAGCTAATGCATATGCAGGAAAGGGGATAAAAGGATTGGTCACGATTCAATCTAGTCCCACACGAAGAAACGATGAATTGGAGCTGTAGTTTATATCATAGTGTCTTAGAAGACTAGAAACTGGATATGATTTTAAGTATTGGGACTGCCTTAAGAGAAGTTCTGATTTCGCTTCCATACCATAATAATTTTGAACAACTTTCAAGGCGAAGAAAAAGCAGCTGCGATCTTGTTACTGCGCTGAGACACTGATACCCGGTGGTGCACCTAACAATTTCGTGATGTATGCGAGCCAGTGTTCACCTGTGTTTGTGTGTGTGTTTTTTTGTCGGGAACGCTCGCCTTTTATGCGTTTCTGGCTTCTTTTTGTTCGGGTGTGAAATGTGAGAGGAGCAGAGAGCCTGGGAGAGGAGTGACCTCAGCCAGTCGTTTCGGCTTCCTTTCCCCTCCCTTTTCTTCATTTTGTTTTGCTTCTCCCTCTCCCTTTTATACGGAAGAAATTCCAACGTTGAAGGGTCTCGACTCTTAGGCTTTTTTATTTACCATTGATCCAGCATGGAATCTATCCGATCAACAGTGGATAAAGAATGACCTTCTATACTTTCCCCTCACTTTTTTGTCTAGGCTCTCCCGCGAGTTCCCTTTTCATTTTCATAATTCATTAGATACGCATCTTTCTTTTTCATTTCTTGCGCCTTCTGTTTTTTTTTTTTTTGACATACGATTCGACGACTTTGGCCACCGGGTTTGGGTTTTGGACTGTTTGGTCCTCCTCCTACGGCTTGAAGGTGAAAAATATAGCAACGTGGGGTTGGGTGAGTGATGTGTTATCTTGATTTTTAATTTTATCCTTCTAAGTTTTAGAAGTTGGAAGTCGTTTTTAAACTGTTGGCTTCTTTAACATTGGTTTTTGCTTTTTTTGTATGTTATCTGTGAGATATAACTATTTTTTATTTTCCTTTTAATTAAATGTGTGGTCAAAAATCTAACGGTTGTTACAGTGCTCATTTTAGTCAAAAGTGTGTGGTGGTGGTTACCATGGACCTAGCTAGAGAGGCCTACTAGTTGATGGATGTCATTCCACAAGCATTTGAGCTACGACCGGTGGCTTTTGTCTTTGGCTAATGAATAATAACAGCTGATAGAGAAATCAAGAGAGAGTATAGAGTAAGAGAAATTCTCGTGCGGTTTTGGCTGATATAGATAAAGTCGCTACAATGTCTACTACAATTAATTTATAGACTCTACTTAAAAAAACACTCCGTTCAAAAGCTTATTACTACTGAAAAGTATTTTAGTGTAGAAAAAAAAATCAAAAGTTAAAGTTAAAAAGAAGAGGCCTCATACCATGCCAATACTGTAGTGGAACTCTGGTGCTGGATGTGTACGGGTATCTATCTCGAAAGAGAAGTGTTTTCTTTTCATTCTGACGGTAGAGGTATCACCTTTTATTTTTTATTTTAGATGAGTAAAGGTAGCATCTGTATGTATATTGTGCAGCACTTTTGCGATATGGTCCTGGCAGGACCAGGCATCTGCTGTGGTCAACAGGTAAAATTAGAGAGGAAAAGACATGGATGGAACGAGTCGAGGAGTTGGATGGCGGCTACTAACGGCCCAATAGGATTAAATGGGCCCGTCACATAAGGCCACTACGTGGACTCCGGCTCGATAGGAGTTGCAATTCTGACGCCTCCCAAGGCAGCTGGAGTCGGCGCTCTTTCTCCGAGGGCCGTCGAATGATTCAACTCTAGGTGGTACAATTTCAATGGAAACGGCCTGTCGGGCTTGGCCCTTTCACACCTTTCTTTCTTTTTTTCCCTTTATTTTTCGATGAAATATACCCATCCAATTTAGAGCAGCAGCATTTCCATGCTAATTACTCACTTCGCACAGCTTGGAGTCAATTAGGCTGTGTAAAACACAACCTGCCTCAACGAGTAGAATGCGACACACATCCTACCCTTAAATTGATGAACCCTAACTACGCTAAACTATAACATCCATTAGATATTATTATTTAAAGAAAACATGTAGCCATCCATTTAGCAGATCCCAGATATAGTGGCTTAGGTTTAAAAGAAAGAGTACATACCAAATACAATAAAAAATAACAGAAATTTAGAATAAAAAAGAAATTAACTGTAACATTCCAAATTTGGGAATTATAAGATGTTGTGTGAATGGTGGTATTTGAAATTTTTGGCATTTCTAACGCTTTGAATTTTTGAATTTTTATTGGATTTTATTAAGGTTCCCATCAATAAAATAGATATATATATATAAAATGCAAAAGCACATAAAAATAAAATGGAATGTCGAAAAGAAAGAATATTTGATAACAGAAAATTTTAAATAAAAATATGAATCTGAAAAGATAATCCAAATCCTTGTCCAAAAATTCACAAAAGGAATTAGCATTTTATGTGAAAATCCTCCACACTTCCAAAACTTCAAAAATCATTTAAACTCAAAAAGAGACCAAAAATGTAGGAAGTATGAAAAGAAAATCTGAAAGCACTGAAATGATGCTTTATGTACAAAAATATACATGCACAAGTGCTCAAAACAAATTATGGAAATTCAAAACGAAAAAGAAGTTATAAGGAAAAAAAGAAAAGAGGGAGGAGAGAACCAACTAGGCCCAACGGCCCACGGCTAGCCCCCTCCTCCCATCATTCCCTCCCCTCCCTCTGCACTCGCTCACCCCTCTGCTCCCCCTTTGCCTCGCTCGCGCGCAAGCGTGCCAACACCCATCCCCTCCTCCCCGAAAACCCGTTGTGTGGCCCCCACTCCGGCTTCTCCCTTCGGACCGGCAGTTACCCGTGCGTTCCTCCACCCCATGACACCCCACACCCGCCCGTGGTACGCAGCCAATTCCCAGTCCTCCCGTGGTACGCCGCCAATTCCCAGTCCTCCTCCGAGAGCGACCGAGCGAGAGTGTCCCATGCCGCCGCGTTAGCACACCGCGCCATGTCGCCGTGACACCCCACCGTGCGATCGCCATCCCGTGCGCTCCTTGTCGCCCGTTCCTTCATCTCGCTAAGTCGGGCTCCCATGCACTATGGCCACACCCCTCCCTCTGTCACCGTCATGGCCACCGCAAACTGCTCTTGTGCGAACAGAGTGCCCCGCCTGCTATAAAAGCCCACCGAGGCCACTCATTGCTTCCCCGCACTCTCCTCTAACTCCCACCGAACGCAATTGTGTTTTTGTGCCTTGTAGCTCGCCGAAGACGCCTTCTCCTCCAACTCTGGCCATCGGGATCGTCGACGACTGAGGCCTCCTTCGACCAATTCCATTCGCCCAGAGCATCCTAGGAGCTCGGTGAAGCTATCCCGATCACCTCCCAAAGCTCCCATCGCCTGAGCAACCCCCTCGCCGTGTACCTCCTCAGAGCTCCACCACCGCACACCGACAGAGCACCACCGTCCTTCCCGAGCTCTGCCGACCCTCAAGGTAGCCTCATGCCGCCTCCTGATGCTCCAGCCGCAGTTAATTGAATGCTAGCGCAATTGATCGCCGTAGCCACTACCGCCCTGTTCCACTGCCACTGGGCTCGCCGTCGATCATGGCTCCAGCCAAATTGGCCGGTGAGACTTCACCCAGAGGTAGGCGCAAGCACGTAGGTTCCATTTTGCATATGTTAAGGTCCGGTCGCCGTCTCTTTCACCGGCGGTGAGCCTCACTGTTATCGGAGGTAGAAGAAACCACTGTTCATCTGTGCCGAGTGGATAGTGCGGGAGAAATTAATGTCAGTGATTAATTAACACTAATGACGGTTAGTCAAGTTAGTTAGTCACTGGTAGGTGGGCCCCACGTTAATTAATCTGGTAAGTGGTCCCACTCGTCGGCGTCAAATCTATTATAAAACCCGTGGGCCCTTCTGTCAGCGTATGGCAGGAAAATAATTAATACCATAGTGGGCCCCATGTGTCAGTCTCTAAAACTTTAAAGAATTAATAAAAGACATTGGTCCCACTTGTTAGTATAAGAAAAAGAAAAATAAAATAACCAGTGGACCCCACCTGTCAGTATCAGGCACTCTCTCTCCTCAGGTTATATAAATAATTTCTGATTTATATTTTTGAATTAATCCGGCTGAAAACTTTAGAAATTCATAACTAATTCATTTTAACTCCAAATAAAGTAAGAAAAATTACTAAATTCGTCTAAATTCACCCTTTTTCAATGGAACCAAAATAATGAATTTTCGAGCTTGTTTGAATTTTTTGTGAAGATTTATTTGGTTATGTTGATTATTTTTATTCTTTTTAAATGTACGATTGACGTAAAATTAGTGTACAAGGCTCAAGAAGAAGAATCCGAGGCAGACGCCGGCCAAGATCAGCCAGACCAAGGAACCTGTGATCCAGGCGAGTCAATACTTTAATCATTTTTGAATACCTAATTTTGCAAATTATTTAGATTCAAATTATAAATGCATGCAGATATTTTATGTGCTATCATATGTTGTTTTAATACTTTAGCTAGCTGCCTTGTATTAAGTGTTACTAGTATACCTTTTTGGCACATCATATCGTGAACCTTGTTATCCCTAGGATTAATTATAAATATAAGTATGCTTGATGCCTTAATGCCTGTTACCCCTAGATTCGATTTAATTCCACAGCAGTGGCACTGCCTGATGCCTGTGCCCTTCCAATCCTTTCCCGTGATTGTAGTTGCAGGGGCCCCCACATCGCATCGGATAGAGCTAGGAGTTGGGATGGGCTTATCCATGCCAACCCGAGGCCCGCTGGCCCGACACAGCCCAAGCATGGCATAGGCACGTCATGTAGCGGGTCGTGCCGACACGGCACAACTGGTGGGCTGGGGCAGGCCTAGAAAGCCAGCCAATTGGGTGGTGGCATGGCATGGCATAGCATATCGTGCCGTGCTTAGGCCGGCTCGTCCTGGCGAGCACGGTCGGCATGAGGGGCACGACCGACACATCAGCGTGGGCGGCCGCCTCGGCCTCACCTCCCGTGGCAGTGATCCCTAGTTCTCCACAACCATGAGCCATCACAGAGCAGAGAGAGAGTGCGAGTAGAGAGGAAGGACCGAAGAAGTATACCGGAGATGGCCTTGATGTTGACAGCAGCGTCGCGAGAAGACGCCTGGCGATGGCGGCGCAAGAGCGAGCCTTCGATGACAAACTCATCGTCGATGCCCTAGTCACTTCCCGGCCATCCGCCACTGGTAGGCTAGCTCTCGGCGTAGTTGAGGTCACCGTCGTCGTTGCCCCTCTGGCGTGGTGCCTGGTTTGGAGAAGAGGAGGCGGCCAGGGGAGGTTTGGGGAGGTGTCTGTAGGAGGAGGGAGGCGGCGAGGGGAGGAGGGGGTCGCTGGGGGAGGAGAGAGGCAGCGGGGGAGGAGGGAGGCGCTCGGGGAGAAGGGGCGACCGGAGAGGAGGGGACAACTGGGCGAGGAGGGGCGGTGGGGGAGGAGGGAGAAGAGGAGAAATATGGGAGAACTGGAGAAGAAGAAATGAAGAAGGGAGGTTGTCAATGACTCGGTGGGTAAGAAAATAAGGAAGGAGAGAGAAGAAAAAGAAAAAGAAACAAACAAGAAAAAGAAAAGGTAGATGGGTTATAAAATAATAATAATACTTAACAAAATTATTTGATTGACTTATTTTTGTAGTCAGTAATCAATTGTGCTTATAAGAGTTGCTAAGAATTTTCTCTTGTACTTATGCTTTTCTTCTATACTCGCGCAGTTATTGATTGTTTTAAAGAAAAAATACAACAGAGTAAATAGCTACAAAAGCTTGTTGACACAATGCAAATTTGTTGGGTTAATGCTTCTTGGATTCATTTCCTTCCACTTGAGTCTTTCTCAAAGTGTTATTATTCACATTTGCATTCCGGAAATTGCTACACAATTCATGCTTCCATGTAAGAAAGAGAACTATAGAGTTGTAGAATAAAGTGCCAACCTTTGCAAGAATTCAAATATTAAGAGCTCTAGTTTTTGGAAGTGGATATATATGATTGTCCCTTGGAAGTGGATGCATGGTGTATGCCGTCTTGTCACATTCATCTTGTCTCCAACATGAAGGGTGAAAGCTGAGGTGCTACATTGGAGCATCGTCTTAGACTCTCAGGGAGTAGAGTACGAGATGAGTCCTGAGTTATTGTTAATTACATTGTTCTTCTACTCTGTTGGTTTGAGGTTTAACGGATATAATAGCAGCTCCAAATTTCAAGACCTTTCTAGCATCAAGGAAAGGCACATTTGCCATTTTCACACTCTCTGGTAGACTCTTAGTACCTATACAAATATATAACATATAATACAATACGATCTCATTTTGTATATGCCTATATTTGACAAGCACATATGTATGCTATAAGACTAGTATATTGTACGTATATTGTTACTTTTCTTTCAAAATATTTAATGAGATGGGTACGAGAGAAAGGAAGATGACGGCCGCCGCCACCATCGTCACCGTTGTCTTCATCGTGTATAGTTACTTTAGGTTGAATTTAGGTTGGCACAACATAAACGCCAACATGATGAGCTTTAGGTCATGTTTAGATCTAACCGAAGATGAGATAGACTGACACGGTATAATACAATAAGATAACTGAATCAAACCAACATGACATAAAGCAATTTGGAACATAGTAGGCACGGACACGGCCCTCCCCAACACCCAGCTCTAGCAGCGGGGTAGTCGCCCTGGGGCAGAGGCGTTCTTTTCTTCACCGTCTTTTTTCTCTCTCCGAAGTCGAACCCCATCCACATCTGTGCAACGCAGTTCGCTGCAGCTTTTAGACCCCATAAAGAAAGAAGCCTCTGCCGCTGGGCTACGAAAGGGACCAGCAGATTCGCCGGTGCCTGTTTTTTCAGCTGCCACCCATGGTTAGTGGTCGCGACCGATTGTTTTTCGTCAGCAACTAAATACGGATAGCCGTTAAACCATTTTATAAAAAAACTATTTTGATAAGTTACATTAAAAATAACAAAAAGAACACCATATTTGTTTGCCTGAAAAAAAACTACAAACCGAAAAGAGTTAGACCATATGCTACGCAGTAGGAAGCCAAACCCAGCCGGTCTCATCTCTGGTAGCGAGCCAGTAGAGCTACTTAACGTGGTGCATCCCTGTCTCTACCAATTTACTTAGGTCCCGATCAGATGGGCTTCTCCTATCTCTGGTGATAGCGATTTTTGCATCAGAAGCAGAGCATCGTAGCACAGACACACTTCTGAGAAAATTATTTTTTCGATTTTTTATTTTTTTTAAAAAATTTACTTATACTTTTTTTCGTTTTTTATTTTCGGTTTTTTTACATTTTTCTACATTTATTTATACTCAATAAATCAACTCTGTTATAGTGTTTTTTCAGCCAGCTACAGTGTTTTTTCAGCAAAAACCAAAAGCCATCGCTATTCCGATCACCCCCTTAACAGCACCCATTCCATCGGCCTGCTATGCACCGTCACGTGGATCAACGAGCATGCATCGTATATAGTAGTTATTCTGTATTTGAAACATAGGGACTTTACGTAAATTTTAAAAGTAAATCTTACTAGAAACAGTTTAATTAGTTCTCGTGGGGACGAGAAAAAGCCATGTGACCCAAACGTGGGATTAGCGCCGATGGAAATTCACCGTCGTGACGATGCCTCTACATGTCTCCTGAAACTATAAATCGCAGTAACATATACCACTAATATGCAGGCAATGGAGTTACTGAGCTCTATGTACTTCATCGCATAGCGAGCAGTGAAGTAGTGTAACCCGTTGCCCTTCGCTAGCTCGTTCGCGTACGCATTGGGTGCGGTCGGTTCGCGTGCATCCATCCGTCGTGCATGCGGCCACTGCCAGGCATGCGTGCATCCGACGAGATAGCGTGCATCGCCATGCTTTTGCCTGCCTCCTCCTCCTGCTGCTGCTGCTGCGTAAAGGAAGGACGCGGCGTGAAGCGAACCGGCACGTGAAGCGGGAGGGGTGCAAACATTAAGGCGCCATTCCACCTCCCTCCTCCTCGGTTTACAGGGTGTTTAAAATGATATGTTTATGATTTTTTTTATTATAGTTAATTTATTTTTTACTGTAATTGAGTTGATTTATTTAATATAGATAAATTTAAAAACTAAAATAAAAAATTATGTTATTCTATGATGGATAATACAAATGAATACAGAAAAAAAACCTAAAATAAAACAAAATAATCAAAAAAAGATTAAAAAGCGATCAGTAAAAAAACCAAATACCATCATTGACGCTGAGTTAAGCGTGGACTTAATTTTACACGCCAAATGCCATCGTTGACGCTGAGTTAAGCGTGGACTTAATTTTACACGCCGCTGCTGCGTGCTAAATTGATAATGGAATGTTAATCACCACGTATATGCAGGGGGGAGGGAGATTTTGACGCAACTGACGATTTCATTGGCTCTTTTTTTTTGCTTTTGATTTTTATGTTTTGACTTATCTGAAAATTAAAATAAATAGGATGCTTTTTTGAAATTGATTTTTCAAATGGTTTTGAAGTTCAAAATTGTATATGTCATTCATGCTAATATCTTTGCCATCGTTATTGTTTTCAAAAAATACAATAAAAATTATCAACCACAACTAAAAAGATATTAATCGTAACAAAAAGGGCCATTCATTCATGATCAAAGTGAGCAGCCCATCAGCGGTCAAAGAAACTAAAGGTATAACCGTATGATTGTGTGTGTGTCGTACGTGCTATCATGAGTCGAGATCGAGTATTAGGTACAAAGATGTGGACCAACCGTGCTGGTACTTGGACCACGACAGTCTACTCGTGCTAGTAGTTTCCTCCTCTCATCCTCCGAACAAGACCGACCGACCAGTCAGGCTCGCCTGACCCGACCTGACCAGAAGGTGTATTGATGTAGTACAGCTATAGTACACGATCCCATCCATCCAACCATTGGAACGACGGATCATGGACCGTTAGGCCATCTCCAGAGAACAGTGCTAGGAAATTTTTCCCCACCTGCCATCGGTGCTAGCCACTGCAGGAGCGGTGATTTTCTAACAGTATAAGGTATGTTTTTTTACTGTGATTTATGATTTTTAATTGAAATTTTGAATTTTAGCTGTTTGCGATAGAGATTACGGAAAGAGAGATATTCGCTTACGATTTTGAATAGTACAGATGTTAAGCTTTTAACGTATACTATAATTAACTTGTAGACTTCATCTTAAAAAAAACTCTATTTAAAAGTTATGTATTATATCAAAAGTCAAAAGTCATTTTAGAAAGCTGAAAAAAATAAGCCTTATATGTAAGTGTTCCGATGTTAGTTTAATAAAAAAATATTTATAGGTCCACTTGTAAGTGAATTAAAAGAGAGAGTATGTGGTAAAGAAAAAAGAAGTAATATTTTATTTAGTTGTGGAAGAAAGAGAGAGATGTTAAACACTGTGAAGAAAAAATAAATCTAACATCAGTATAATATAATAATAAAATGATAAATCTGGTACCACATACATTGTAGATAGACTTAGATCCTCCTCCTCTCCACCTTTGATTTTCCGTGCTCACTGCTATAATCAATCCAACACAACACAAAACTCTGTCGTGATCACCTCTCGCCCATCCATGGGTGTCTGGGTGGTCCAGGCCGATTAATTTTACCTGACAAATTAAGACCGATTCATTCACGAAGGAACTAAACTGTTTTCTGTGATTTTTTAATTTTTTGGAAAATTCTGGCATTCCAAACGGGCATATAAGGTACGATTGCAAGCTGCGAGCCGCCAACTTGGTAGCTTCAGTAGTTCGTCGCGGTCACTGCTTGTGAACATTGATTGGAGCTCGTTGCTCATCATGCGCTCGCGTTCCAGTATCTGTTTGGCAAGTTGCCGTTCTCTATCCATCAAAAGAAAATGGCGCCTTCAAAAATAAAAATAAAAATAAAATGGGAGGTTGGTTTCTTCTCGTGCAAACGACCATTTTGTAGAGAGTAATCAATGTTTTATGGGGCGTTCAATTCAGATTAAATAAATTGATTTGTGATTTAATTTGTATTATAGCTAATTTATTGTTTATTATATCTGATAATAGCTTATTTAGTATAATTAAATTTAAAAAAAATTTAAAATAAAAAATATACTATTTCAACACGAACAATATAAAAAAATATAAAAAAAGTAAAAAAACTAAAACATCAGGAAATAACGATATTTAGAAATAGTGAAGCAGAGCGGTGAAAAAGGGGTAAGAGAGCGGGGCGAGTAGAACACACCACCACCTCTCCACTTCCTTGCCCACGGCTCCCGCTCTCCCCAGTTCGTTCGTACGCTCCTCTCCCACTTGTTCCTCCTCGTCATACCCTTCTCGTGCCCGCCCCGATCCCCGTAGGAGCACAGCGCCGACGACGCCATCGCCGGCGACCGCCATTTGGGCACTCGCCCCAGGTAAGCGAGGCCGATCGACGTCGATCTCCTCCTCCCTCGCTTCTCTTCTCCTGCGCGCTCCCCTCGCGCTCGCTGTTCACGCCTCTCGTGCTCGCCCCCAGTCCCCGCAGGAGTACGGCACCGTCGGCGGCGCGCGCCCCGTTTCCTTCCCGATCGCCGGCGACCACCACCATTGCTAGAGTCCCAGGCCAGGTAACCGAGATCCACCCTCCCGTCTCTGCCTCTCCTCTGTTATCTCGTCATCGTTTTGCTCTGTTGCTGGTCCGTACGTGAGGCAGGACTAGTGGAGTGCTCCCACTCCATTCTGTTCGTGTCGTTCTCCCGGAATCCGTTTTGGCTTTTTTTTGCTCAGAAAAGTCGCCTCCCGACTTCCCGGTTCCAATTCCATTGGGATCGTTTGCTCGTCGTTTCCGTGAAAAAAGTGTTCCTTTTGCTCGTTCCTCCAAATTCCGCGCCCCCATCCCATGGCTTCAATTCCTTCGTGCGGTCTCGTTCTTCATGCTAGAGTTTAGGGGTTCAATTGCTGTAGTTCTAGTAGTAGTACGTTTGTGAGCAGTAGTTTAATACTCCTCTTAAATGCTGCTGCTTGCATTTAATAATGTACTAGTAATTGTACTACCTGGTTGGTCAGCCTCCACACGGCCCCATAGATAAATCACACCCAAATGATGGTCCAAATCCCAGGGAGAGGAACCCGCCAGTTTCTCCTGGTTCTTGGAGAAGCTGCTCTAGACATAGCTTTTCGGAGAAGTACTTCTGCTGCTGTAATTCTAGTAATCAGATGCAGTTCCAGTTCTTTAATATCTCAAAGTACATGCTAATCCCGTTCCAAACGACTTCTGTTTTTAGCTTCTGCATCGGATTTTTAATTTCGTTTTTTAGCTTTTTGACTTTTATTTAGCCTTTTCTCTCCTTTTATTTGGATTTTTTCTCTTATTCTTTGAATTGTCGTTGAGGGTATAACTTTTCCATTTTTTAATTTAATTACTAGAAAGTTTTTAGCCACTACGGTGCTATTTAAGCACTACCTTGACATGCCTTCGATTATGATATTAGCAGTGAGCCGGACAGGATCAGCCTAGAAATGCGTGCGAGATCTTTTGCAATTGGCCCCCTCAGGGCATCTCCAATAATCCTAACTAGCAACTAACTGGAGACTTCTACATCATCAATCAAATAGCTAGCATACAAAGGACTGTTTATAAGGGCATCTCCAATGGTCTGAGTCAGCTGGCTATTTACATGTACACATCAGCATAAATCCTATGTGGAGGAAAGAGAGTATGCAAAAAAAATCGAGCCGGCTCTTCCTTAAGCACTAGGCTATAACAGAAAACGAGGCGATCTCTATAAATGATGTGTGTGCATGTAAGTATCAAATAGCTATCCTTATAGACAGTCCTTTGTATGCTAGCTATTTGATTGATGATGTGGAAGTCTCTAGTTAGTTGCTAGTTAGGACCATTGGAGATGCCCTAAGGATAGCTATTTGATACTTACATGCACACACGTCATTTAGTGCTTAGGCATCTCCAATGGTCCTAGCTAGCAACTAACTAGGAGACTTCACATCATTAGCATTATAGCTATAGTGCTGAAGGAAGAGCGGCTCATTTATTTTTTTCGATTTTTTTGCATACTCTCTTTCCTCCACATAGGATTTATGTTGATGTGTACATGCAAATAGCCAGCTGACTCAGACCATTAGAGATGCCCTTAAGGAAGAGCCGACTCGATTTTTTTTGCATACTCTCTTTCCTCCACATAAGATTTATGCTGATGTGTACATGCAAATAACCAGCTGACTCAGACCATCGGAGATGCCCTCGTATCTCTGGCCTTTACAGCATTTGCCATTCTGGACTCGTCCAATTCCTGTAGAGATTCTTGTGTTGGGGCCTGGGGGGCACAGATGTGCTTGTCTTCATTTAATCTGCAGCGGTGTAGAGTACTGCTAGTGTCCTGGTTAGCTTGCGTATGTGTTGCGACTTGCTGAGCCTTGTGTGGAGTGAGGTTTTAGGCAGGGTGATGTGTGTGGGAGTAGCCTTTCTTGTGCCCAGGGGAGTGTGGTGGCTTCCTTCCTGTGCAGGAGGTGGCCTGCCTTTATGATGCTGCTCGGTTGGTTTGTTTCTTCTGATTTGATGTAAAGCTGTACCCCTAGCTTTTCTTTTCTTCTGGAGTAATAAAACAATTGAGTTCTTGTGATGGATGGATGTTAAATGGGCTTCTTGTGCGGTTGTGCCAGTCCCCCCCGCTTCTTCGGCTTTTATGGAGGGGTTTCCGTAACTTCTGCTGTTTATCCTCTGATCTTTGCACTTCCTGGATTTGTTATGACGGTGTTGTTGCTTTCGGAGGCTAAGATAATACTGGTTGTATATCCTTGTGGGAGCCATAGGCCCATAGTGCCAAATGCGAAACACAACACCACCACCTGCATTGAGTCTCTTGACTAGATGCTGAGAGTGCTAAGTGACAAATTAATATATCTTTAACTCGCGGTTTCCCACTTGTGCTGTGTGATGTTGATTGAAGTTGGATGGGCTCGCTGGTTCATCATTCTTGTACCTTGAGCTGACAATTCCAAGTGTTATATTTTGTCTTAAATTTTACAAAGTTTTCTATAATGAAGTGACATTAACTTTTTCCAGGATATGTACTGAGTATGCATAGCAGCTTTGGTTATCCGTCATCTATATCCTACTTGAAGGCAGAAGAAGGCTATGACTTCTAAGGTATTGACATAAATTAATGTTTCTGTTTGTGTCCAAAATGCATCCAGCTGTCTTATGAGTGACAACCTCAACTTGGTAGACACTTTGTATCGCCATCACATGCTCAAATTCTAAAATCAGAGAAGTAAGGAGACAAACAAAATTTGTCCAGGTAGGGGATGATTGATAGTCATTACTATTTTTTTTCTCCTTTTGTTTTGTTGGAAGCATAGACAAGTTTTGAACATCTACATCAGTCAAAGCCTCAAATCTGTTGTAGGGCATAAATTAGCTATATGGCTTGAACATCTAGCCTGGTCCAAAGCAAATGAAACCTGATTGTTGCTTTAATTGACTTTTCTCATAAGCTAAGAGAAAGGTGAATTTTCCTTTTTGTTCTGCAGTGCTCATTCATATATCATTCTGGAGTCATTACAATGAACATAATGAAACTTTGCCATACCGTAATGATATGTGGTTCTTTTGCAGCTACTGACACGGTTAATCTCTTCATGCAGATTGTACTTTATACAATTCCAAAAAATGGCAATGGGATTTAAAAGTTTCTGCCTTCTCATCCTACTTACGTGCTTTATCCCCAGCCCTGCCTTGGCTGAATCAAGTGATATAAATACTTTGCTCACTCTGAGGGACTCAGTCACTGAAGGAAAAGGCTTCCTCCGTAACTGGTTTGATTCAGAAACTCCGCCGTGCAGCTGGTCAGGTGTTACTTGCGTAGGGCATACCGTTGTGGCCATCGACTTGGCCTTGGTGCCACTCTATGCCCCGTTTCCGTTATGCATTGGGGCATTCCAGTCGCTTATTCATCTCAACTTCAGTGGATGCGGATTTACCGGTCAGCTTCCAGACGACCTGGGGAACTTGCAGCATCTCCAGTACCTAGATTTGAACAATAATCAGCTTACTGGGCCCCTTCCTGCCTCTTTATATGACTTGAAGATGCTGAAAGAAATGGTGCTTGACAACAACTTATTGTCTGGACAATTGAGCCCTGCCATTGCTCAGCTGCAGCACCTCACTAAGCTATCTATATCCATGAACTACATCTCTTTAGGCCTTCCTCCTGAGCTGGGCAGTCTGCAGAACCTGGAGTTCCTGGACCTTCACATGAACACGTTGAATGGGTCTATACCAGCAGCTTTTTGTAATCTGTCCCGGCTCTTGCACCTTGATCTAAGCCACAATAATCTCACTGGATCAATATTCCCAGGAATTGGCTCGTTGGTGAACCTGTTGACACTTGATTTGTCATCAAACAGTTTTGTGGGGCCAATACCCAGGGAGATTGGTCAGCTGGAAAATCTGGAATTGCTAATTTTGGGACAAAATGATTTCACTGGAAGCATTCCGGAAGAGATTGGTAACCTCAAGCGGCTAGAAGTACTTGAACTCCCTGGATGCAAGTTCACAGGCACCATTCCTTGGTCAATCGGTGGTCTCCTAAGCCTGAAGGAACTTGACATATCAGAGAACAACTTCAATGCTGAACTCCCAACTTCTATGGGTGAGCTGGGCAATCTAACGCAGCTGATTGCAAAGAGTGCAGGGCTCAGTGGAAGCATACCGAAAGAACTTAGTAACTGCAAGAAGCTTACTCTCATACATTTGTCCTTCAATGCCTTCACTGGCTCTATCCCTGAAGAACTTGCAGATTTAGAAGCTATTGTCACATTTTCTGTGGAAGGGAACAAACTATCGGGCCGTATTCCAGATTGGATTCAGAGCTGGGCAAATGCAAGATCCATAACACTGTCCCAAAACTTGTTCAACGGACCTTTGCCAGTGCTGCCATTGCAACATCTGGTTAGTTTCTCTGCAGAAACCAACCTTCTCTCAGGTTCTATCCCTGCTGAGATATGTCAAGGCAACTCCCTGCGTTCACTCATACTGCATAATAACAATCTGACTGGGAGTATCAAGGAGACATTTAAAGGATGCACAAACCTCACTGACCTGAACTTGTTAAATAACCATCTTCATGGTGAGATACCAGAATACTTGGCTGAGCTACCTCTAGTTACTCTGGAATTGTCCCAAAACAATTTTACAGGAATGCTGCCTGACAAGTTGTGGGAGTCATCAACCATTTTGGAGATCAATCTCAGCAATAATCAGATCACCGGCCTGATCCCTCAGAGCATTGGTAGGCTCTCCAGCCTGCAGAGGTTGCAGATAGATAACAACTATTTGGAAGGACCCATCCCACGGTCTGTCGGCGCTCTAAGGAATCTGACTAATCTGTCTCTACACGGCAATAGGTTATCTGGGAACATCCCACCAGAGCTTTTCAACTGCAGAAACCTTGTCACGCTGGACCTGAGCTCTAATAATCTGACTGGGCACATCCCGAGGGCCATATCTCACTTGACAATGCTCAATATCTTGATTTTGTCCTATAACCAGCTGTCTGGTGCTATCCCAGCTGAGATCTGTGCGGGATTTGAGAATGAGGCTCACCCTGACTCGGAGTTTGTTCAGCACCACGGCCTTCTTGATCTGTCATACAACCGATTGACTGGTCAGATACCGACAGCGATAAAGAAGTGTGCTATGGTGATAGTGCTTAACCTGCAAGGCAATTTGCTGAATGGCACCATTCCTGCAGAGCTTGGTGAGCTGGCAAATCTTACAACCATTAATCTGTCTTTTAATGCATTAGTTGGACCGATGCTTCCTTGGTCTGCACCATTGGTTGAACTGCAAGGTCTTATATTATCTAATAATCACCTAGATGGCTCAATTCCTGTTGAGATAGCCCGAATTCTTCCCAAAATTTCAATGCTAGACGTGTCCAGTAATGCTCTTACTGAAACTCTACCGCAGTCTTTGCTCTGCAGCAAATTCCTAAACCATCTGGATGTCAGTAATAACTATCTCTCTGGAGAAATTCCATTCTCTTGTCCCATAGACAGAGAATCCTCGAGCTCACTGCTATTCTTCAATTCAAGCTGTAACCATTTCTCAGGGAGCCTAGATGAGTCTATCTCGAACTTCACGCAACTATCTTCTCTTGATATCCACAACAATAGCATCACTGGAAGTTTGCCTTCAGCACTTTCTGATCTCAGTTCTTTGAACTATCTTGACCTCTCAAGCAACGATTTCTATGGTGCCGTCCCTTGTGGCATCTGCAATATATTTGGCCTCACGTTTGCCAACTTCTCTGGTACCCACATTGGCATGTACAGCTTAGCAGATTGTTCTGCAGGAGGCATATGTTCCACTACTGGTACTGATCATAAAGCGGCCCATCCATCTCATCGAGTTCCAATGGCAGCAACCATCTGTGGCATTACACTCGCTGTCTTCATTGTGTTAGTTCTCCTGGTGGTGTATCTGAGATGGAAGCTATTGAGAAGCAGGTCCCTGGCTCTTGTACCCGCCAGCAAGGCCAACGCTACGGTTGAGCCAACCTCAAGCGACAAACTCCTAGGAAAGAAGTCACGGGAACCTCTGAGTATCAATCTCGCAACATTTGAGCATTCGCTGCTGAGGGTCACCGCAGATGATATTCTGAAAGCCACCGAGAATTTCAGTAAGGTGCACATCATAGGCGATGGTGGCTTTGGCACTGTCTACAGGGCAGCACTCCCTGAAGGTCGGAGAGTCGCGATCAAGAGGCTTCATGGTGGCCATCAGTTCCAAGGTGACCGTGAATTCCTGGCTGAGATGGAGACCATTGGAAAGGTAAAGCACCCAAACCTGGTTCCCCTACTTGGCTACTGTGTTTGTGGTGATGAAAGGTTCCTGATCTACGAGTACATGGAGAATGGGAGCCTTGAGATGTGGCTGAGGAACCGAGCAGATGCAGTTGAAGCACTTGAATGGCCCGACCGTCTCAAGATCTGCCTTGGTTCTGCCCGTGGGCTTGCATTCCTGCACCATGGCTTTGTGCCCCATATCATCCACCGGGACATGAAGTCAAGTAACATTCTATTGGATGAGAACTTCGAGCCGAGGGTCTCTGACTTTGGCCTTGCAAGGATAATCAGCGCATGCGAGACTCATGTTAGCACTGACATTGCCGGTACGTTCGGATACATTCCCCCAGAGTACGGCCTGACAATGAAATCCACTGCGAAAGGCGATGTCTACAGCTTCGGGGTGGTCATGCTGGAGCTGCTCACCGGACGGCCACCTACAGGGCAAGAGGAGGTTGAAGGGGGTGGAAACCTCGTCGGTTGGGTGCGGTGGTTGATCGCGCACGGCAAGGAGAACGAGCTGTTTGATCCTTGCTTGCCAGTTTCAGGTGTGTTGCGGGAGCAGATGGCGTGCGTGCTCGCCATTGCTCGGGACTGCACCGCCGACGAGCCGTGGAAGAGGCCGAGCATGCTGGAGGTGGTGAAGGGCCTCAAGACGGCCCAGATGATGGAATGTGGACCTCTGGTAGTGACAGTCTCCAGGGACATGTAATGCTGGCCTGGCAGCATGATCTTGACTACAACAGTGCAACTTGAAGATCCCCGAAGGCTATTCTTGACATTAATGTAATAATGTAGGCTAATGGTAGGTAACCTGTAGCTGGAGAGTAAGCTATCTGGAGACTGTAATGAGAGAAACTAATGTTACTCATGTTCAGGCAGTCAGGCTGTAGTTGGAACTAATGTTGTAATATTCTAATCTGGATCCATGTACTGTCTACTCTGTTAGTTCTTCTTATGGCAGTATGAGTGTGTTGCAAATAACGCACAGAATAATAGAGACAAGAGACACGAATTTTACGTGGAAAACCCTTGCGGGAAAAAACCACGGGCGCTCGAAGGCAAATCACTATATTTTGGAGAGATTACAATGGAGAGACTCTCTTGGGATGCTTTTGCCTATGGACTACTGGGGTATATATAGCACGGGGAAAAGAGTCCCATATGGAAAGAAAACAGAATAAGGAAACAGGACAAGAGTCCTACACGGACACAGATCCGAATTCGGATCACTTTCCAACAATCTCCACCTTGAGCCGAATTCGGATCACTTTTCAACAGAGTGTTTGACAAACTCAGAAAATGCTTTGGCTGAAAGTTTTTTTTCTGTATTTAAGTACTCCTTAGGATTGCCGATATTTTTATGAGTTTGCGTTTCTGTGTTTAAGCGAAGAAGATGCTAATAGAATTCATCTCTGGTATCACTGGTGATGCTGCTTTGACTGAAAATGTATTAGTCCTCTGCTGACGTAATAAATAGAATTGCCAGTACTTGGCTCATGGGTGTGTGTGTGTGTGTGTAATTTGCTACATTTTTCTCTTCTTATCTCCCATTCTTCTGTGGTATTCATGCAGTCATGCAGGCCAACTGAATCTCCAGAGAATGGTTAGATGCAGCAACGAGTATTTGAGAATTCAGGCCCTATTTCGAATGGAGGAATTCCAAAGGAATGTCATAGTGTTTGTTCTACTTCCTGTGAAATTCTTGCAAAATTATTATGAAATTCCTCCGTTTAAAACGGGGCTTACATGTTTCTGTGCCTACTGTTTTCATGGATCATTATTGAGTTACATATACCAGTCAGTTTACCCAAAAACTTAATCTGATAAGAAAATATGGATAATTCATCTATACTTCAAGACTTCCCTCACGTGTAGGTTCCACAAGCCTAAGACATAAAATAGAAGTGAACTGTAATTATTTTTTAATTGCACCAACCGGATCTTGAACTCAAGATCTCTTAACTCTGATATCATGACAAAGTTAGCGGTGAGAACCAAGTTCTCGTCGGTGAAGTCCACATCGACGTCGACATCACGCATGGTGTCTCCCAATGTCTTCAGTTTGAGATAGTAGTCTAAGATAGACTTGTCTCCTTGCATGATGTTGCGAAACTCGGAGTCGAGGTAGAGTGTAGGATTGTTGATGACAATCAAAGAGGAGTGAAAGATTGTAGTACGTAGTGAAAACTTTTCTCTTCAAAAATATGTTATCTTTTGATTGTTCAACCTGAGAAACAGATAGAGCAAAAACAAACACAAAAGGCACAAATGAGACAAAATATTTTTATTCCCGATTAATGTAGCAAACAGAAAGAAAATATTTGTTTTTATTATCAGGTGACTGTAGCACCATGCGCATGGCACTGTAGCACTTATGCAAATCAAATTAAACCAAAACTAATTAGCAATCTCTAATTACCTTGGTCCGGCCGGAGCAAAACCATCCAACCAACATGTGATCACCTGATCAATCTTTTCCCATCTAAAAGTCACGGCAGAAACACATACCATGCATGTGGCCACAATACGCTAATCACTTCTCCTAATCAAAAGTCTAATTACCTTCTCACTTCTTGCCTCTCTGCACACGACTCACCTTTTCAGATATTGCCCAAACACATGAATACATGGATGGAAACTATGACAAGTGGCGATCAACAAACCAAACAATGCATGCAGCCAGGAATCAACACGAAAATTCATGCAGAAATCACCAAAAATCTCTCACTCCCAAAAAGCCTGCATGCAGTCACCGACCTCTATTCTATCTTATGGCAGAAGCACACTCCTTTTCATATGGCAGACCAAAGTATCTCCTCTAAGGGCATCTCCAATGATGCTGAGTCAGCTAGCTATTTACATGTACACATCAGCATATATCTTATGTGGAGAAAAGAGAGTATGTAAAACACAAACAGCTAGCTACTATTTCGTCTCTAGTCTATAACGCAAAACGAGGTAGGTTCTATAAATGACTGTGTGTGCATGTAAACATCAAATAGCTATCCTTATAGATAGTCATTTGGAATGCTAGTTTTTAGTGTGTACTCTATAGATAATGTGAAATCCTTATAGATAGTACTTAGCTAGGACCATTGGAGATACCCTAATGCCCAAAAGTTACGGCTGCCTTTTCCAATCCTGCCAGCCGCAATAATTATCTACTCGATCACGGCTACAACTCCAAATATATGCGGCCACCACCAATACTTATAACACAAAATCTCTACTTAAAATCCTAATATAACTTATTCAATTAGGTATAAGTTTTTTTATCTCAATCAGACTTTCGACCCATTAGTATTTAAGGGACCAAACCCTTCCTAATACTGGTTTTTCAAAATTTCAATTTTTCAACTCGTCATGTGTTGAAACTTCCAGGACCGCACATTCCATAGCTTCTCTATGCTCCATAACAACGCTAAGCAATGTTGTCAATTATTCATTATCACAAAAATCCTAAATCTCGCCAGATGGTCTAACATAGAGAGCCCATGTTTTCTTGTTATCACGGTAGAGTTGTTCAACCCTAATCCAACAAGCATAGGCAATGGTCGTCTTCTCCATGATGATGTCCAGGATTTCCGAGGAGATTGGTCCATAGATCCATGAGAGGACGGTGCGGTCGAGGCGTTTCCATGCGGGATCGAACGAGTTCTTAGCCGAGGTGATGTGGTCCTCAAGGGTAAACCTGTCAATAGCAGCTTGAAACAGGTTACGCCACTTCCTGTAGTTTCCGGACTTGAGGTCCAGAGTAATCGGCACCAATGTCTTGAGGTTGATGTACAACAAGAGCACCTACTAATAAAGGTGATCATCTACTAATTATAGCGATCACAACCAAAGATGGGTGAGCGTGTTGGTGTTGGAGGTGCCGCAATTGTCGCCATTGGTGGTGTTGGAGGTGTCGCCATTGGTGTTTTCACGTTGGGAGCATCACCATTCTGCATTGCAGCCATGCGTGGGAGATGAGCGAAGGAGGAGCAACTAATTGGAATGAAGAAATCTAGCAAGAGGTTGCGAGCGGTGTGTCAAGAAAGAAGTTCTGATACCATATCGAGTTGTATGTACTAATCAGTTTACCCAAAAGTTTAAGCTGATGAGGAAAGACGAACAATTCACTTATATTTCAACAATCATGATCGAATGATTGCCATACGTATTTCGGTTTCAGAAACTCTAGATTGTAGCACGTGGCTGTACTCCTAGAGAACATGACAAATTGTGGAGGGGGTGTTCAGCTGACTTATTTTTTTTTACTGTAGTTAAGTTAGTTTATTTGGCATAATTAAATTAAAAAATTTAAAATAGAAAAAGCATGTTAGTCTATCACAGACAATACAAAAGAATATGAGAAAAACAAAAAAAACAAAAAAAAATTTAAAAAAGCTAGAAAAAAAATAAAATTAACTAATAGTAAAAAAAAGTAAAAATCAGAATCTAAATTGAGTAGTGCCGGAGTTGGATTACTCGAGGATTCAGGGTTGAGTGAAAAACAAGCCCATGTATGTATGTTCAGTCTTGCAAAAACAAAAGCTACAGAACCATGTAATTTCTAGAGAATGTTTCTTCACCGGGTAGTTATTTCCCCCCAGTACTCTATCTGCCCCTTCCACCTACTGTGTGCAAAATCCAGCACATGAACATCATTTTGAAGCCCAAATAGTACAAAACTTGTTATATGAATGTTAATCATTATAGTACTTTTCTTTTTTTGCAAGTAATGGTAGTACCTGAGTATTATTGCCAAGCTAGCTGCTGCTCCTCTTCACTCTTATTTGCTTTTGCTCTACAATTCTGGAACTACTGACAAGATGATTTCTCCTCAAAGTGACAGCAAATGGGAAGGATAACAAAACGAAAAATGAACATGAATGCCATCGATAAAGGCCAAAGGAGTCCACAAAAGTCATCGAAAGCACCAGTCCACTGTTCGCTTTTCCCTAACACTCGCGAACCCTAAAAATGGTATAAGCGTTTGGTTGAACAAGATGGTACGAGAAACTCGCGAGAAGCTGATCTGCAAACCGCTTTGCCCATCACACACGCACGTTATTTCCATTTTCCGTGGACGAAAAATGTGGTACGTACGTAGTAACTTGCGTCCATGCCAAAGCGCATCGATCGGCAGCAGGTGGCAGGAAAGAAAGAGCAAGTAGTAACGAACAAACAAACGCCCGTGCCAAAGCGCCGGAACAAGAACCGATGCAACAGCTCGAACAAGGGATATTAAGGTAATGCTCAAAGTAACGACTAGCTTTACTCCCGGATGAAAAAGCATGGTAGCGGTCATTAGTTTTTCTAAGTAATTAAATTTTAAAAATTATATCACCATAAATAATATAAAAAATAAAGAGAAAAAAAAAAGAATAAATCTAAAAAAACCAAATTTAAGAAACCGATGTGTTCTAGAAGCTAGAAGTCATTTGGAGCGAGCCTTAGGGCTTGTTCTTTTCAGCTTTTGGCTTTTGCTACAGGACCTAACTTTCAAACGGAGTATTTTTTTAAAGACGGGGTCTACAAGTTAATTATAGTACACGTTAAAAACATAATATCTGTACCATAAAAAATCGCAAGCGAGTATCTATCTTTTCGCAATCTCTATCTCAAACAGCCAAAAAACCATCAGCCGTAGCCAAAAGCCATTAGTCGCAGCAAAAAAGAACAGACCCTTAATCCCATTCATTCTAGCTTCAGCTTCTAGAAGTCAAAATAAATGTATCAGTGTCTTAATATCTTTTCCTTTTTGCTTTTCTTCTTCTTTTTCCCCTTTACATTATCGATGAGATATAACAGTGTTTTTCTTTAGTTTTTATTTAAATGGTTCGGAAAAAACTAACAGATGCGACAGTGTAATTTTAGATGAAAACTAACTAAAAAAGGCTGGATTGAACGCCACCGAAAACGTACCTGCACCTGCAGCCAGCCAACTAGCGATGCGTGTCACAGGAACAAATAAACACTTCCAGCTTTGCTAGCTAACTAGCAACATAAGCGCGGCGCTACGCCGCGCTAGCTACCATGTAGACAAGTAAAAGAGTAGAAAGTTCACAGTAAAAGGAAAGCGGAGGGGCTTTTGTAAAAAATCGAGGGCCTTTTCGAAAGAACCAAAAACCTATATGTAATTACTTGAAACCGCGAGACGTTATTCAGTAAAAAGATAGTAGAGAGGTTTTTCGTAAAAAACCGTAAGTCTTTTCGTAAGAACCAAGAGCCTGTACGTAATTACGAAAACATATGATTTTTTTAGAAATGTGCCACATGAACACGGTGGAGGACAGGAAGTCCCCCAATCTTAACATAGAGAGTATTAGCTCCCCCAACCCAGAGGAAGAGGCAGCGCCACACACTGTTCTGCTGGACCCGACATCGCTGTAGTGCTGCAGTCGAAGAGGTCGATGCGACGGCGGCGTAAAGCACTAGTGCGGAAGAAGAACGGCGTGGCGGATGCCGCTTCTTCTTATAGCACAGGACTCAATGTGGCCGACCTTGTCGCGATAGGAGCAGTGAGGCGGCCACCTCGACGAAGGGCGGCCACCACCACTGTGGCGGACGTGAAGAAAGCGATGTAGCGGTAGAGCGGCGGCGAGCACGAGAGGAGTGGCATCGGACCAGCACCACTCGAGGCGAGTCTCTCTGCGCGTATCTCGGTGAGCCTCGGGAGAGTGACACGAGGTGGCGTGCAGAGAAGCGAGCACGCCTTTGCTCGAACTTCGGGGCGAAGCGAGTAAGGAACTCGTGAGACCAGCTGAAATTCCAAGTCGGCCGCGTATATCGAGCGGCACGACGAGGAGCGACGGCCGAGTGCGGAGAGAGTCCAAGCGGCGCCGACAGTGAGCTCACGGCGTAAAGGCATCAACGATAGCATCACCTGGCGAAGAGTGTGCAGCACTCTTTGGCCAAGAAAATCAGAAGCATCCCTAACTGTTTCATGGATAGATAAGAACAGTAATCTGATCTAAATCGTCAGACCGATCCAGTGCGTAAGGCACACGGCATGCATACCAATACCATGATCCCATTCCCATCACCTACCAACAGTTACTTCTGCTCTGCACTTGCACTGGTATGATCCCACTACATACGATTGAATCCGGCTCAAATGGAATCGCAAGACGATGAATCGATGATGCAGACAGACATTGCCCTGACCCCAGATCACATGACATTTTGGTTGTATGTGTATCCGACTGCGTCGTCGATATGCCGCCCTAATTATCAATCAACATGTAGGTACCGTCATTAGCAAGAGAGAGAGAGACAAAGATTAGCGTCTCAGGTCACGCATCACAGCGAGGACGGCTCACCAGCTCCGGCCGGTACGCACAACGCAATCACCTTTAAGAAATTCACAAGTACGGTGACGCTTGGGCCCAGGTAATAAAAAACTGCACTGGTCACAGGCCCCGCATGTCAGTGACTGTTCGTGACGGATTTATCAATGGAGTAACACCGTGCTGGGGGGATGGCCTAGCTGTTCCGGCCGGGGAGAGGGGAAGGAAGACGGCCGAGGAAGATGGCGAGTTTTAGTTGAGCCGTCCGAATCACGTGAACCGCAAGAGGACACGAGGAGCCGTCACACGAGGAGGAAAGTGGTGACAACGGCATGCGTTTTTAACTCAACCCCAAACTCGCTATATATATATGTGTATGTATGTACATGTATAATATATACATATATATATATATATACACTATTATAAAAGAAGGAGTTGGTGGTTGACCTGTCGTCACTTCTCTCTTCTCAACCATTCGATCCGAATATAAGATAAAATCGAACCGTCTGCTCACTCCTCCCTCCTCCTCCCACCCCGCACGCCCTAACCCTAAAATCGAACCGCTCTCCCCGCATCCCCTCGCTCTCCCCTCCTCCCGCCGCCTCCTCGCTCTCCCGCCGCCCGCTCTCCCGCTCCCTCGCTCTCCCTCGCGCCTCGCTCTCCCGCCTCGCTCGCTCTCCCTCGCTCCCGCCTCGCTCTCCCTCGCCTCGCTCCCGCCTCTCCTCCTCTCCCTCGCCTCTCTCCCCGCCTCTCGCTCTCTCCTCGCCTCCGATCCGCCTCCTCGCGCCGCCGCCTCCTCCCCTCCTCCCAGCGCCGCCGCCTCCTCCTCCCCACCCCGCGTAGCCGCCTCCTCCCTTCCTCCTCTCGTAATCTCCGCGCAGAGCAGCGCGGACACTGAGCCCCTACTCCATCGGCGGCGACCGACTGAATCGCCGAGGATCCCGAGGCGAGGCGTGGAGGAGGAGTGGGAGGGCCCATGAGCCTCGCGGCTGCGGCGGTGGGCGCACCTCGGCGTTGCGGTCGACCACCGCCGCTTACCACAGCAGGCGCGGCAGCTCTTGGCGCTCGACGAGGCCGCGCGACGGACACGCCCATCGGGCGGCGGCGGCGTCCTCGCGGCGTGCCCAAACCCGACGTCGAGGTTCATCGCGGCCCGAGCGCGCCGCCGGTCTCCCGGCGCGCCGCGCCGACGAGCCATTGGTCTACAGCTTCCAGAGGTGAGGAGGTGCTCCCGATTGGGGCTTCTTTTGATCGGATCATGCGCGCATATACGACATGCCGTTTCCGCTCAATGACGCGTTGTGATGCGAGTCGTAGTGTCTCTTCTTAAGCTTCGTGGTCGTTCTCTTCGCGGTATCGGCGGTATTTGTGTTTGTTGGCTAGATGCTGAACATTTCAACAGAAGGCAAGCTTGCCGGAAACAGTACCACTGGTTGCTTCAACTCATTGCTCACTTTCTTCGGTTTTGGAAGAATGATGCGGCGTTGACGAAGTTCCTTGCGATTGATGGGCCATCGCGCGGATGTCGCTCGTTGACTTGGAGGCGCTCGCTCACGACAAGCACCCCGAGCGTCGCTCAAAGCATCTTTCAAGGTACAATTGACCCAAAGTTGGGAAAGTTGGAATTTTTAATCGAATTGCTTCCTAAATGTGTGAAATTTAGTTGAATTATACCATGGTTATAAACAAAATAGATGTACGCTCAGATCAGTAATTGTAGGAACATTATGTTTACCGATTGGATGTGACCTGTAATTCTAGAACTGCTTTTTTGTATCTGTCGTCATCAGAAATATGCCAGAGCTGCATGATAAGCCAATAGCAGTTTGCCATTCTGACAATCCTAAAGGAACTGCGGAAATATCAGCTGCAAACTATCCTGCACGAAACTATAGTGCTTTTATATTGTTTTTTCAAAGTTACAATTGGAACTTAAAATCTGGTTATGTCAACACATTTGAACATAGTTGATGTCGTCTTTTGTGGATTCCAGGGATAAAGGCTGGCATGTTTGTTAGAGACGCCAAAGCTCGGTGCCCTCACCTAATGGTTGTTCCTTATAACTTTGATGCGTACGGGGAGGTATGCCTTTTAGTTTACTTCTTTTGATGGTCAATTCCTAAAAAACTTTTTGTTGAAACACTACTTTTGTTATAATTGAGATGTTGAAATTATTGTAGGTTGCTGACCAGTTCTATGGTATTTTGCATACATATTGCAGTAAGGTTCAGGTTTGTGTTGGATTATCCATTACTCAGCATGTATTCATGTTGATACATCCCCTCATAATGATAGCCACATATACATCTACAAGTCTTAACAATGTTATGCAAAATTCAGGCTTTGAGCTGCGATGAAGTTTTTCTGGATATGACTCAATGCATACATGATAATCCGGAGGAAGTAATACAGAGAATCAAAAATGAGATTTTTGGTACAACAAAGTGCTTGCCAGTCACGGTATTCTTGAAAACATGCTCCTAGCTCGTTTAGCTACCAGATCTGCAAAGCCAAATGGACAGTGCTTTATTTCCTCTAAGAAGGTATATGCATTCTAACTATGCCCATCGTTAGCTCTATACAATAGCTCCATGTACTAGGTGATTTTGAATTAGTGCCTGTTTGGAACAACGATTTTTGTAGGAATTCTATAGGAATTGCTCTATACAAAATTCTTGCATGCAAAATGGGCCCTTAGAATTGGTGAATTAGTTGTTGGAGCAAAGATAACGAGTTTTAAAGTATTGTGAATCCTACATTATCATTCTTCTATTAGCTGCAAGGTATAGACTTTTGTGTACTTGAGAGATGAACAACAATCCCTTGTTGATAAAGAAAGTGTATATACTATTGTTTTACAAAATCTTACACGGAATTATTTCCTTGGGTATAGCTTGTTGGTGGTTGAGTTCAGGTCAAGGTTTCAATTCCCGTTAATGTTTATAGCATAATGTCATATTTATCAATTGGTTTGTTATTCTCTAAGACAGTCTGACAGTTATTTATGTACTAAGAATACTATAGAAAATATTGTTTACTATCATTTTTGTACATATTATTATATGTGGTGTTTGTTTTATCATGGTTCACTAATATGATGTTTGATTTATTTACGAGTATGAACATGTATGTTTTGTTTGAAACATGATGATGTAAGATAAAGTTGATATTTATTATTCAGTTTGAGATCATATTTGATAGTATGCATCACTTTTATTTGGTTTTCCGTTGCAACGCACGAACACATTACTAGTGTGTGTGTATATATATATATGTGTGTGTGTGTGTGTGTGTATATATATGTGTATATATATATATATATGTGTGTGTGTGTGTGTGTGTGTGTGTGTGTGTGTGTGTGTATGTGTGTGTGTATATATATGTGTGTGTGTACACATATATATAGAACAGGAACTTAATTCTCATCTATCATCAGTAGCAGTGCAATCGAGAAGAAGGCAATTTCCATGGAAATCGGCCATAAGGTTAAGTCATGTGCACCATTGTCTACACTCGGGACGCTCGTTTTGCACATACATGTGATGCCATATTACATTCACGACGAACAAAAGCCAATTTAAAAGACGAGAAACTTGCTATCTGTTGTTGCAGTATCTTTAAGGCCAGTGGCGGAGTCAGGATTATGATAATAGAGATGCAAACTTAAGGCACATCTACTCACAAGTTCTACAAGAGATTGACTGATTGAAGATGTATGATCAGATCTACTTAATAAATGGGCTAGATTCCAGATCTGGGATACCTTGGTTGCCTGTTTGGCTCTATGATGATGCAGTTGAAATGTTGAATTGCCTTCTTCTTGTGATGTTGTTATTTAGTTCTTCAGTGTTGATGTTCTGAACTGCCGAATTGCCATCTTTTTCACATAGCAGCAACAGTTCCTGGAAAGCTTAGATGCATTAGACCCCATGAAAAGTACAATAAAAGCTATAAGTTTGACCTGCATTTAGTCTTTTCTTATGAATGTTGTGAACATCTTTAAGCATTCCGAGAAAACATTCTTGACATAAAAAGGAAAATAAAGAACAACAGAAAGTAGACACATTGAGTGGCATAATGTACAAACATAATTAACCGTACAAAGAGCACAAGTTAGCTAAGATCCACCTAAAAATCTATTGGTAAAAATCACCCTCCTAAGACCCCATCTATCTCAGGACCTCAAATACTTCCAACACCTGTTAAGAAACAGAACATCTTCTTAGAAATAGAGATAGTGCACAGAAGCTTAAATCGACTCAAGTTAACTAATGAAAACAAATGAAGACTAATTTAAATGCTCAAAACAACTAAATATTAATCAAGTTGACCAATCAGTAAAATTAACCATGGCAATAGTGCACAGTAGCGTACATACCTTAACCATGGCGTAATTGTCACTATGACACTATAGCAGTAAATTAAAGCACTCTTCTGATTCCAGCACAAAGTTATCTCCATTCTTCCCTTTCCTATTTCCTAGACTGCTACCATGAATAAAAAAATAGTCGAATCATAAAACTCATCTATGTCGTACTAGGCCAAGACTAATTGCTTACCACTGCAACCATCAAGAACTGCTCAAATATGCACACTTGGAGCTAATTCTCAGTCTAAGAAGACCAGAAGCAAAGCAAGTAACCTTTTTGCCAAAAGCATGGGGATTGATTTTGGCAAGAAGCAAGGCACAACATTAATCTTTTTTGCGCTGAGGAGTGAGGACGAGAGGGGTGGAGGCGTGGAGCCGAACCCAGGTCCCAGGAGCCACCGCGCGCGTCGGGGAGCTGGTGGTCAGCGGTGGGGGGAGAGGGGTGTTCCGGCCTCCCGGGAGCGCACAACAACGATGAGCTGCGTGCTAGGGCACAATAGGCTGTGGAAATGGAAATGAAGATAGATGAGAATCTGTATGAATCGATAATATGTTTAAAATGATCTTGATTATCTATATAAAACTATATCATTACATTTCTTGTTAAAAACACATTCATAGTATTATGATTTTATTAATACATCTTAGTGTGTGGTTATAAAAATAATGATCAAAGTCACATCTTAGAAACTATGGCCCCGTTCAAAATTATTTTTGGCTTTTGATTTCTAGCTTACAAAAATCAAAAGTCATTTTGAATGCGTTGACTTCTTAACATTGTTTTTTTCCTTTGCATTATTTGTAGAGATATAACGGTTTTTTATTTTCCCTCTTTTTTCTTCATTTTTGTTAATTGAATGCA
Organism: Melocanna baccifera; assembly: GCA_036346265.1. Classification (NCBI taxonomy): domain Eukaryota; kingdom Viridiplantae; phylum Streptophyta; class Magnoliopsida; order Poales; family Poaceae; genus Melocanna; species Melocanna baccifera. The sequence goes on along the minus strand of CM070677.1, from coordinate 45,838,277 downwards.
TAAGCAAAAAGCTAATGGCCGCTACAGTGCCCCCATTCTAATAAAAAACCATCAGCAAATACCATTTTGAACGGAGCTTATGAAAAGTCAAAAAAGTCAAGTAAAAAGAAATGGAGGTAGTACTAGTTGGTCGATATTCCGTGGAAGTATATTTTGAGAAACCAACAATGCTAAGAGCTTCTCGTGAGGGCAGATTTCCTGGCGCATCGCGTGATGTAAGTGAAACACCTCAAAAGTTCAAAACTAACTTGAATTGTCTTTGGATTTTTGCTTGAATCTCCAATCCTTTCAATTTGGCACTCTTCTTTAGGTTTGTGTCTTCCTTGCTTGCTTCCCGTTTTCTCCTCCCGCCAGCGCCCTTTGGAAATCCACTTTCCCCTGCCGCCTTCCTGTTTTCCCCGCCCACGCGACCGCCTGCCTGAGCTTTGGATTACAACTGCATTTTTCCTCGCCGTTCACACTGCTTGCCAGCTTCTGTCCCCTCGGCCCCACCAACTAATCTCACACTTCGTTGCCAAACCTTATCCCCACCTCCCTCATTTCGTGCGCCAATTGATCGGGCACCCCTTCCACCATGGCTCGGCCTTCTCTGTTTGATGCATGCGCTTGAGCCGTACCAGTTGCGTCATGCAATGCCAACTCCTGCAGAGGCACCAGTGCCACCTTGCCTCTACGCTTGTCCTTCCAGCAGAGCCCCTACCACCTCTCCTCATCCACGCGCAGGCGATGTCAAACAGCCATACTGCTCCCACCGCCTTAGCTCGCTTTATAGCTTAATCGCATTTGTAGAGAGCTTCACTCCACTCTCAATCACTCACCAAGCCACTTAATTGAAGTCACTTGCCCCTCTCCTCCCACTGTTTTCCTTGAGCCTGGTGAGCCCTAGATGCCATCTCCTCCCTCCCTCAATAAAAATCTAATTGCATTCGCCATAACATCCTCAAAGCATCACAAACAATTAGTCGAAGTCAATTTCCCAGAACATTTCTCTTTTGATCTGGCACCATGAGCACCCACCGACCATATCACCACTCACGTGGACAGCTCACCTAAGATTTTTCTAACCCAAACCAGCACCGCCACTGTGAAACTCATTCCCCTTGAAAGGTTAAAACACTCCCAATCTCACTGGAAACCTACCAGAGTGACCCCAAGCTACCGTGAAAGTCGTCGCCCTCTCTCTTACCGTCGGCCGCCACCATTCACGCTCTCGCCTCTCAAAGCCCCAAAATGAATTCTCCATATTCTGAGGAACCCAGCCATGCCACCCATTTCCACCGGAGTTCGCCGTCGGCACCAATTTGTGGCGGGGATCCCTTCCCAGTTTTCCCATCGCTGGGCTAGACGGAGGTTGAAGACAACCTCCTGGTGCATCGTGGCTCACCCACAACCATCCATGCGCCGCACATGGATGACCAAGCACGGGCGCATGTTTGGACAGTTCGAACAACCGTGCGTTCGGTCAGTCCAAACAGCCATGCTCATCCTTAGTCGTCCAAGGGCCGTGGATTAACGGTCCAGATGGGTGCGCGTTCAAACGGTCCGAATGACTAAGTTTGGGCCGAACCCCAAAATACAAAAATACCTCATTTTGATCGTCTCGACACCCCAAACCCATTCTTGGTTCCCCCATTCCACATATCAAACCCTAATAAAATCCAAATCAACTCCATTTGGTTTTTATTACATTTTATTTCTATTTATTTTATTTCATTTTCTAGCTTGATTAGACTCAAGCACGGGTTCAAGTTATTTTATGTGTTTGCATTAGTTTCGATTGCTTCGAGGCGACAGTGCAAGAACCTGATCAAGGCATTGAAGTTTACAAGACAGTTGGATTCGTCGAACAACAAAAGAAGTTACAAGTTTTTTTTATCATATTGAATCCTATGAAAATTCATATTATCTAGTTATGGTATTTGCATTAATATTATTTGTTCAATATTATTTAATTAAAAAAATATTCAGAATGATATGTTAAATTAGTTATGTCCTACAATGAAAAATGCTCCGCTTTAATTTGAGGTCATATTCACCTTGGTAGCCTTAGTAATATTTAAATATTATACAAATAATTATAGATAGGTTTATTTAAACTTTTGTACTACTAAGTGATTTGGCGGTTCGCTGATATAATTATTTAAATGGTTCTAGGGTAAGGGGGAAATTGCGGAAAGGCACTAGTTGGTGGGAGTTCACGATCTTACCCTAGGGTGGAGGCTACAACAGATGGGTGATAGTGCAGTTATGCACTAGATATCCGGTTGTGGTTGGCAACCTCAAGGTGAAAAATAAGAACTAAAACCTTATGCTGAGTAAAAGACACAGTAATCGCTCAACTATAAGTATTGATCAGTCAATCATGGTCTAGTAACTGATCAGCTTAATTGAACTCCTATGGAAGTAAGGGAGTTGGTATGGGTCGTGATATCACCATACTTAACAACGATAGGTCCTCACAAAATCTGGACGATTGTGTTCCGAATTGGCCCGTTGATACCCAATTTTGTGTGATGCATAACTTATCGAGTAGATGCTATATAAAGAATTGAACAGTGAAAAACCTTATTTTCTCAACTTAGTCGTATGCTAGTTGAAGCATGTCTATTGCGTGATAGTGGAAGTTTGAGAAATTTTGTAGGTAAAGCTGCGCAACTTTGAAGAGTGATAATAAATGATATTCGAATATGTTGTGCTCTCGCTTAATGGAGCTGTGTTTGTTTGGGTGATTCTAGCAGCAAAGCATAAGTAGATTTCTATATGTTCCTAATTGGTGTAAACTAAGAACACAACTGTTAAAAACCCCTTTACTCTTAAGAAATTGTAAATTTGTTATTTAAAAATGTTTACAAATAAAATTATATCCACTCTTATTAATAAAATCTGTATACTCCCATCTATTGATAATTCATGCAATTAATAAATTAGGATTTAACTTTGTGACTTATTGGGTACGGTTGTACTTATTACTTATTAAACAACATTCAGAAGGTCAATAGAACTAGATGAACAAGCTATTGAGGAGGAGTTTGAGGAGCCGTTCTTTGTCGATGATAAATGGTTCTAGATTTTAGCTTTGCTCAAGTTTGCCTATGATGTTTTGTTGTAATGTAAGTTAACTTTGGATTTGTCGCCCATTGTGTCCAAAACTAGGTGTTAAGCCTTATTTTTGTAATGAAGTTTGACTCTTGGTTGTAAGTATATGTTGTTCTGATGCATTCTTGTTCGATATTTTGCAACTGCATAGTTCTAGGACAGTTGTGGATATTGCTAACGCTTGAAGAAGTGGAAGCTTACAGTAAGTTAAGGATGACTCGATAAGTTGAGCTCAAAAATTTGGGTGGGGAGTTGATAGCTAGTGGCAGTTTTGATGTGGGGGAAGAGAATACGAGGGAGAAATAACAGACTTGCCAATGCGGAGTAACGCCTGGTACCTTTCGCTTCTTATCAGGGTTTTTCACAGAGAGAGAGAGAGAGAGAGAGAGAGAGTTGTATACCGTAGCCTAAATTTCCTCAAACATCCGCAGATTGGACATAAAATTCTTCCTAGAACATGTCGGAAGGAAATTTTTTACCTGCTCACCTGATATAGTGATACAACGAGTGCATAGGAGGGGAACAAGAATATCTGCACACGTCAGGAGGGTTGACCTGAATAGTACTGCTACCAACTCGTGACCAAGAAACTTGCTCGAGCTAGATACTCCTAGATTACACCGGAAGAAGAAGATTCAAATTTGAAGCTAGATTAGCAGCCCTCGAAATCAGAAACCATGTATGCCTAGAGCGAGACACAGAGCGAGCACCTCGAAAGTCGAACCCATAAACGTCCGCAGCCTAGCCCACAGACGATAATGGTGGGGTGTTTCTATAGCAGCTTATAGGTTTTTTTTGCCAGAATGTTGGTACAAACGAATTAGATATCGATAAATTATTTTAAAAATATATTTCATAAACTGTTTTAAGATACGATAAAGAAACATAATAACCTGTAATTCATAAATTGAAAAAGAACTGCGCCGAACAATCACCGAATGGACTCTGCGGACGGCCATGCCTGGCCGATAGCATGACGATAACGTCATGATCCCCTGCCCCTGGTGATCGCGGCACAGCGCACACCATCACATGCACGGGTCACAGCACAACACATGCAATCTGCCCAATCGCTCACATGACACGAGCACGTACGCGCGCTCCTTCGCACGCGGTCGCGCGGCGGCGACGAGGCAGGCGCCGCGCCAAGGCTGCCACATGAACGTACGCGCGCAGCACACAGCGCGAGCCACACCGGGACGGAACAAAAGATCGAGACGCGGGAGGCGCGGCTGGCGGGGGCAGGCTCACATGCGCATCGCACCCACCCCAACCACCCAGACGGCGACGAGCGGAGCAGCGCAAAAAAAAAAAAGGAAAGTGGGGTGATGGTAACACATGCAACAAGTGGCAACCGAACAAAAATCCCCAATGGAGTCCGGCTCAACTCCGACGCAGCGCAGGGGAGGCAGGAAGCGAGGAAGGAGAATCACCACGTCCCCACACGCGGCTCCACATGGGGAAGAAGGGGGGAAGCAGCTGAGCTGAGCAAGCGGGGAGAAAGAGACAACGGCTTGTGACCGAGCCACCGGCTAACTTAGCTCGCGCGCGGCACTAGCTGTGGCAGTACCGGCGGTGCTCGTGCTGGCAGCTGTAGTTGTGCCGGCGGCGGCCTGAGCGGCCATGGCGAGCTCGAACTGCCGCAGGGAGAAGGCCGGCATGGAGGGGGGCTGCTGCTGCTGCGGTGTTGGCGCCGCGGTTGAGGAGGAGGTGGACGCCTGCGGCGGCGGGGCGGCGCGGTTCCAGGAGTGGACGCTGTTGGTGGTGTTGGTGCTGCCGTCCCACCCGATGTGCGCCACGTGCTTCACGTCCGTCGGGAGCCCGATCACCATCTCCCGCTCCTCCTCCTCCTCCTCCTCCTCGTAGACGGCGAAGATCTGGGACAGGTTCTTGAACCCCTTGAGAAGCCTCACCACCAGCGACTCCCCCTTGGGCTTCCCCGCGGTCCCATCGCCGCCACCTACATATTATAAGCACCAATGAATGGCTCATCGGTCAAGATCACCTCTCGTCACGCACAAAAGAAGAAGAAGATAGCTCGGCGGTTAAGACTGCTCTGCACACACAAACCTTGGGCCTTCTTGGCTTGCCGGCTGTCGACGACGTCGACGCTGGAGTTGCAGCGGCAGGTGGAGGAGAAGGGGATGACGATGAACCGCTCCATCCGGCGCTGATCCTTGCTCATGGCGACCAGCCTAGACAGCTACCTGCCTAGCTAGGTAGCTAGCTGCACTCAGAACAAAATCGATCCGGCCGGGCGGCGCTACCTCCTGATCTCTGTTCGCGTGAGCAAGCAAGCGGCGAGCCTTAATTCGAGGGAGAAATATATCAGGTATGGACGCGACAGCGGTACTATAACTGAACCGGCCAGTGATTGCCAAGTTTGGTACAGGGAGAAGAACAGGAGGCAAGCAAAAGCGGCGACCTGCAGCGCAGTGCAGGGGGGGGGGGGAGAAGAACGCTACTGCTAGTATAGTACTACTACTAGGAGGAGGAGGAGTACCATGCCACCACTATGCTATTGCTACTCGCCTACTCCTATATTGATATGGTTATGGTGTAGCAGCACACACTGTGGGGGAAAAGATGGGAGTGGGTTGGTGTTGACTTCGGTACCCGCCACACCTCACCTCACCCAGCCCTCTTTTGGTGAAAACGGTTTTTTTGTTCTTGTATCGTGTTTTTCTCTATTTTCTTGATTTGGACCGTTCCAGATTGAGAGAATACGGAGAAAGATACCGACACAGAAATAGAGAAATTCCGTTCTCTTTTGGTGACAACAATGCACCCATGGATGGATGGAAGCATGCAGCAAAGTGCAAACATGCGGATGAATGAACGGATGTGCAATGCAACTGATGATGAATGGAAAGCATTACGAATTCATCGGTTTGCTCCCTAGATCTAATGGAAGGATTTTTTTTTTCTTATCATCTTGAGCTATGTTCTGAGAAAAAAAAGTACACGGATATGTGGATTAGTTCAATGATCAAAACATATATCCATATCTTATGAGGTGCAGAACTCTGCTCTAATTAAGTATGTGCTAGTAGATATATCCATATATGTATGAGTTGAAGGGTATGTGCTAGTAGATATATCCATGTATGTATGCGTTGAAAGGTATGTGCTAGTAGATATATCCACATGTGTATGAGTTTAGAGGAATATGCTAGTTGATATACCCACATATGTATAAGTTGATGCGTGTTTATGAGGTGTGTGTGCGAGTACGTGTGTACGTCCACCGTTGTACTGCCAAGAAAGGTACATTGCATTTGCGTGGGAAATACGGAGTCTTGGCCTCTTGGGTCGTGACCCTGTGGGCCTGCAAGCATGCGCGCGGCGTGTACCGTACGTATTCGTGTTTCGTCTCGCGCTCTTGCCAGCGAGGTGCACGTACCTACGCTTGGCGATTGGCAGCTGCCATGGATTTGATCGATTCGTACGTAGTACCCGCCGTCTTACTAATCGCATCACCCTGCCGCCGCCGCTGCTGCATCCCAGGATAATCCAACTCCAAACGCAGAATTATCTCTCTGTCTTCATCCACAGGTTCAGGGATCGACGTGTGCGCACGATTTCATGATAAAAATCCCATTGCACGATCAGATATTAAAAAAAAACATACGAGTTTCTTTAAAACAAATAAATGTTATGCATTGCATGTTGTTGTCTGCGCCGTATATCTGAAGTTCTGAACTCGCATTGCTAAGAGGAACGAGTATCATCACAGTACTTACATCTGAATATATGTTTTTCCTTTTTCCTTCAGAGGGAACACATCTGAATATCTGATGGGCTGATGAAGTAATGCTGCGTGAAATTTTGAAAAGCCCACAGTTGGGTAAACGATAAGCCCATGAAAAGAGGCTGGATGGATTTGTCTGCAAATGGGCTTATGATCCGTAGGCTGGATCTGTACGATTTATGATAGGTTTATGGGACGAAGATAGATTAAGAGAAAATTACACTGTAGATTAAGAGAAAAATGCACTGTAGCCCCATAAACATGTGAGTCTATGCTACTTTACTTTTTGAACTTATATTTTACTTTTTCGGCTCCCTAAACTTATCTTTGATGCATATAGTTGTGGTCTTATATGGAGTGGTGGTGCTAGAACTGATCAAAGGGAGGAGGATTTCAGATTGGGTTGTGGATGGGAAAGAGGAACTGGAAACTGACGTGAGAGCCGTGGTTAAGATGATTGTTGATAAATTGAAGAGCAACACTAAAGCATGGATTGTGGACCTAATTGACACAGTTGGACGGTGAATTTAATCATGTGCAAGCTAAGATGATTGTCCAATTGGTTGTCTCGTGTTTGGAAGAAGATAGAAACAAGAAGTTGACTATGAAGCATGTAGTGAATGCTCACCCCTCATGATGATGAGGCCAAAGGTCATTAGTATTCACAAATTTGAGCTCTGCCTTCAGTTTAATTTGGAAGTGTGTTCTGCAGCGACGGTGTAGGAGCTCTTGGTTGTGTATATATAGCAATCTTCAGCACAGAAAAGTATGTCTTAGTTACCCATGAATGATAGCATGAATTTATGCATGGATAAAAACAACTTTACCTGTTGTAAATGTTGGACCAGCTACACTAGGATTTGTTTTTCTTACTGAAATCTAGTGTTTTATTTTGCTGGTTGGCTACTGCCTACTGCTTTGCAAACTTGGCTTCATGTGTGGGCTCCAAGAATTACACAAGCGTGTAGTTGCCCCGACCCTGATCTAAACAAGCCGGACTAGATAGGATCCAAAGCTGCACTGATCATGATTGGATGCAAAGGTACACCAAAACAGGTGCAATCACACGGTCTCGGTGTTATTTGTTAACCGCAAATCACAACCGTTCCAAAAATTTACATACATATATGCGTACGTTTATTAATCCAAACAGTTGACATGCTTAAACAATCGATCACGTCCCAAAATTTAACAGAAAATTAACACCAGTTTTTGGTGTTCAACAACTGATTAATCGATCAATTCACCTATGATATGGGTTTCAGTTTCGCAGCGGAGTGGAGCATTGGCCACTCACTCGCCATCAACCTGTTGCTAACGGCAAGAGCCTTTCCAGGATTGCTCTGAAGAATCCGATGGATGAGGAAGGGAGAAATGGAGGAGGAGCGATGCATGGAGTTGGGAGGACGGAATGATTGGATCAGAAGATGTCGAGGATCTCCTGGATGAAGCCGTTGCAGAGCGGGCAGTTGCCGCGGCTGACCCAGAGCTCGCGGGAGCAGAGGCGGCAGAAGGTGTGGCCGCACGGGATGAAGGCCGCGCCCTTGTGCCGCACCATGCACACGCAGCACACGTGCACCATCTCCTCCTCCCGCCCCTCGCCGTCGTCCTCGTCGTCCTCTACCACCACGTTCTTGCGCGCGCCGCCGCCGTCCTCCTCCTCCTCCTCATCGTCCCACTGGCTGTCCGTCTGCTCGAGCAGCGCCATCAGGGACATCTGCGCCGCCGGCGCCTCGTCCTCGTCGTCGTGGTCGTCGTCATCGTCATCCTTGTCGTCGTCGTCGACCACGGCGCGCCTGCTGCTGGAGAACGTGGAGGTGGGGCCGACCCTGGTGGAGGTGACTCGTGAGAAGGTGGGCGTCACGCGGAGCGAGGGAGCGCGGGAGAAGGTGCTTGAGAATGCCGCCGCGGCCTCTCCGGGGGAGTAGTTGTACTTGTTGCTGTGGCTGCTGTTGCTGTTGCTCAGGCTCCCGGCCCTGTTAGTCGCGGCGGGCTTGGGCGATGGGGTTGTCCAAGCGTTCACCGCGCGGCGGAGCCGGAGCCGGTCACGCAGAGGCTTCCAGTTGATCATGCCCTCGCCGCTGCCACCGTCGCCGGCCGCCGCGTACGCAGCGGTGGGGCTACCCTCGCCGTTTCTGTCCCGGCCGATGGCGTCCATGAGCGTGGACGTCCTCCGTTCTTCGTCGCCGTCGTCGTGGGGGATCTTGAGGAAGTCGCGGATGGCCGGGTCAGCCGCGGACAGCTGCTCCGAGAGTGTAATCGTCCGCCGCATCTCCGGCCGCCGGTCCATCTCTCTCGGGCCGCCGCCGGGTGTCTCCTTCGCCTGCGGGTGGAGGCGATAAGCTGGTGGTGGTGGATGGGAGGTGGCGTCTTATGGCATGGCTGGGTTGGGCGCGAGTGGGAAGGAAGGAGAGGTGAGGAGAGGTGGTGGCGTCGGAGGGTGGAGCGGGTCTCGCGGCCATTTTATACTCCTTTCTACAATTTGTGTGGCGATAATTACCGTGGTGCCATGCGTAATTGACGGCGGCTAGGCATTATAATTTGACCACATTGCTTTCGATTTGTTTTGCATGACCCGAATCTTACTGCACGAATTTTTTTTTGAAGTTTGTACATAGGAAATAGTGGCATGTCTTTTTGGCTTTGACTTTTAATTTTTTACTACGGTTTATGTTTTAAATTATTCAAGAGAGATTACAGAGTAATAGAAACTCACGTGCGATTTTAGTCGATACAAATAAAATCACTACTAATGTAATAAATTTATAGACATTATCTTAAAAACTACTTACTATATAAAAGTCTAAAAGTAACTTTTAGAAACAAAAAAAAACCCCTAAAAGTGAAGTGCGAAGGATGCATGGAGAGGAGTCTTCGGTGAGGACGACGGTGGCTGTCTCCGAAAAGATTATTTAAGCATGTTGGGTGACATCGAAAGTCTTTAGTTGGTACTAGTACAAGAAAACTCAGGGCCCCTGCATTAACGCTATTTGGTCCCCTGTCGCTTAGCTATTGCAACCACTTCGGTTGACCTCTCCACATTGCCTGTAAACGCATTACGCAGCGCCATACAATAGACATTACAATGTTCAGCGCATTATCGCGTAAGCTGATCGCGAGCGGGAGCTTCGCTGTTCAGGTTTAATTGCCAGGCGTCCGGGCAAAGCATTAGGTGAGACGGCACCGTCTCGGGAAATTCCCCCCCTTTTTCATCTCCTGCAGTGAAAATAAGGGCCTTTTGATTCATTGGATTCCGAAAACGCACAAGAATAAAATAGGAATATATATGCAAAATAGAGGATTGAAAAATATATAAATCTTATAGGATTTAGTGTTTGGTTTTGCGGGAAGAGGAAGAACACATGAATTTTACAGTGAATAGTAACCGTATTTACTTTTAGTAGTATAAATATAAGAGATTATCATACTGATATAATTAATAGCGTATGATAAAATCTTCATTTGTTGGCCACTTACAGGTGGATCCAACTATTCATTCTTATCCCTCATCGTATCTCTATCGTTCTTATCTAAAACCCACCCTAAGCAAGCGATAGTGGAGGGATCGAGGCCGATTGCGATATGTAGGGTGAAGGCAATGGTCCTATCTTGGGCGGTGGTGACAGGGTGAGGGTGAAGGCTAGTGGCGCTAGCTCGGGTGATGACGACGGGATCCAAGGCGAGCCAGCAATACCATCTTGGGTGGCCATGAGGGAGCGAGGATGAACCAGCGGCGCCATCTGAGACGGCAGCAGTGGGAGTGAGGGCAAAGGTTGGCGTTAGGATCCAAACCGAAGGGACACCTTCAACTATGTTGCACCACCGTCCTTCTCCGACCGAGCCACACCACCCTTGTACTCGACTTGGTTGCTACAGTTTATTTTTGCCCTAGCCTGTCACCACCATCGTTTCCCCACAGGTGCCAAGCTTGCCACTGCCGCCCATGGCGGCTTTGTCTCAAGCATGACAGGCAAGAGTGCGATTGAGACGCAATTTACCTCGATCCCACGCGAACCAGCGAAAAAGAGTTACGAGTGGATGTTTCGTCTCCCTTGAAATTCCTTCGTCTAATCCTACGCGAGGGCACCACCATACGATTGCCACAGTAATTCCTACTGTTTGGAACGCATGGATTTTGCGTTGTCTATGGATTCACACCACGCAAGACATGGCCAAATGGAATGTCAATACACGGAGCCGGTAGAGAACAAGACGTCGGCCCATGGCGACGGGGAGATGCCGAAAGGAGCATTTGGCTCGGATCTAGAGCCGCAGGGGGCAGCATCTGGCACAGTCCTTTTCCCAGGAACAAACCCATGATTTGGCTGCAATAATTGGGGGGCACCCCATCCGCCCAGGAAAATTCCTCATCCTGCACCAACAGAACAAGACGATCGCTGATCTCCTCTCCTCTCCTCTCCTCTGCCAGCCTGTGGTCGTGCTTGCGCGCGGTTTCTCTGCTTCGTCTCGTGCTCTCCGGTGGCAGCGTGCGAGATTGTTCTTATTGCCGGCCAGCCAGCAGGCTGAGCTGGGGTTTTGGACGCTGCGGCCTCGCGTAGAACACCGTGATTTCTCTTGATTCCCACGGGAATTGATTTGTTTCGAGGCCCTTTGGTTCATAGGATTTTAGAAATGCAATCCTACAAATCAAACGTACTCAAAGGAATTTTTCCTTTGGATTGAATTCCTCTATTCTTCCTTGAAAGAGGCTCTTCCTCTGAAATTCCTATGTTCACATAATCTGAGCTCGTTTGAAACACGGTAATTTTTCTTAATTCCTACCAAAATTAAAATGTTTTCTCTCAAATTCCGAGTTCCAAACGTAATAAAAAAACGTTGTATTTCAGACTTCAGTGGTCGTCGTCGCTGCATGCACGAGATGTCACGGGCTTACAGGACAGATCTTGATGTACGGGCAAATAGCGCAGCATCCGCGGCTGGCATTGTTGAACAGAGCATAGATCTATCCGTCCATCTCGATCGATACGGCAACCCAGGCAGGAAACGACCATGGCAGACGTATTTAAGGACACCAGCATCCATCTTCCTGGCCCTGTGCAGTTCTGCACCGTACAACATGCTCATGCCGATTGCCGAGTCCTTCCTGTGTTAAGAAGCGACCATGACGAGCGCAGGTATCGTCAGCCCTCGCCGCATCAGATCCATGGAAATCCTGACAGCCATGAAGCACGGATGTTTTCGGAGGGGGGCACGCATATAAGACAGCAATTCCTCTATCTGCTTACCAATTCAGGTCTCTGAACAATGCACAGAACAGCATTTCATCAAGTGGTGAATCCCTGTCCCACTACTGTTGGGATTTCAGGATTTAGAGTTTCAGATATGAACAGCTCAAGCAACAGAGAACTAGGTAGCTATGAAGCTGAGATCTTGCAAAATACAATATCACCAAACCAATATGTCCATACTTATCTGATGACATCGCTTTTCCCCTTTAAACAAGAAGAAAGAAATTAGCACACTACACACTAGTAAGTAACCACAGGTGGGGGGGGGGGCAGAAGAAAGGGCTTGCATTTCTTTTCGCCACAAGTCACACAGACAAACCAATATAGCAGAAATGCACGGTCCATGAAGACTAGATAGACACCCCCTATTTGCATAGCATTGACCTAATTAGCCTCTCGTTCTTGTGATTGTGATGCTGCCCCTTCCCCCTTCTGTATGGATCTTTGTCTTGTGAACTACAGGCTTTCCAGAAATAGCTGAAGTCTGATATCGAACTGGTTCATCGTCCTTCTTGTGCTTGATCTTGTATGGCGGTGGGGCGTGAATTCTCTGGTTTATGTCATTCAAGGTGACATGACCATGAAAACTGCACGGCTTGATAAGCTCAAAAGGATAGGCAACCGATGTTTTAAACTTTCTTGCTCTAATAATATTTTTTCCAGCTGCGAATCAGAGAACAATGTATGAGTTGACAGATTGCCTGGGGGCAGAAAACAAAGACCATTATGCAACAAAAGTTTCAGGGAAAAAACAGAATTGATGGTGCTTTAATCAAACTGCAGTAGAGTTGGGCACACCTTTTAGAGGTGTAGGTCGAGATTGCACAGGGTTCTTCTGAACTATGTTAGCTTGCTCCCGAGCCAAAGAATTTTCATGCGCTGAAAATTAAACATAGTATTGGGTATTAGTAACTTCACATTTGCAAAAAAACAGCAATAATGGAATTCTGGAAACACTTAAGCGGTTTATACTAACCAGAGAGATTGGCTTTTTCCAGGGCAGCAGTAGGACTATTCCTGTTGAGAAGGATCAGAAACCATGAGAAACAAAAATACCTCACGATTGGCAGTAAACTGAAATACTGTTAAGCCATGCAGAAGGTGAGGCTCAGATTAAAAAAACATACATTTCTTCAGGCAGGCAACGATGCTCACTATCTTGCGAGCAATCAACTAGCCATTCTTCTGGTAGTTCCTCTGTCCCATCACAGTTTAACAAACAGTCGTCACCTGGAGTCACCTCTATAATTAGGAGAAATGGAGATGAATCTTCTCAGTCTAACACTAACAGAGCTGCTGGAAGACCTACTTGAGAAATCCAAATTCACTTGCATACTTTCTGAGAGTCCGTCTTCTGTCATAGGACACTCCATCTACACACATACAAAGACATCACACTGATGGATTAAAACACCACGATAATGCATTTAATCATTGATTTGACACAGTTTGCAACCCAAAAGTATTAGTGCATAGTTCACTTCATTTTTTAGAACAGGTCACAGGTGACTTTGAGAATTCCTTCTAGAGCACGCACCTCAACATTTTCTGAACAGAACTGCAGCATGCGTCTTCTTTTAGCTTGTAAGGTTTCCTTTCCTTCATCAAAGTCCTTGACAATAATATCTGCATTGTATTTACAGAAGGTCACTAAACTTGAGGTGCCTTTTGGATATGCACCAAAAGGCAAGAGAGATCAGGAATTACATGTGAAAACCATTGTTCCAATTCAAGGCTAAATCATGCTTCATTTGCGTTTTGCACAATTCTAAGTGGTGGCTCAAATCAAACCCATATGCGTGCAAGAAGGCAAATGACAACTAGGAAAAAGTAACCAGAATACTGTATTATCTACTATTTTTCTTGCATACAGAAATACAACCAAATATAGTGTACAGAAACAAGTTACAAGAGCTATTATGAATTAGAAGGGGGAAGATATAATTAAAGATCATTAAAAAGAAAGGAGCAAGGGAGAGTATGCAGACTGTGGTTCAATACAGGATATGCGTAGTAAAAACATACTAGTGACTTCATAACTAGGTGCTAGGCATCCCTCTCTGATAGTAAAGTATATTAGTAGTGGATGGTAACCATGACATGTATGCAAGTAAAGTTTTCCTTTACCTCCTATATCACAGAACTGAAAATCTATGTCTGTACAGTGCTTTATTGGAGTTTGCTCATCGAACATGCTCCAAGCATCACCCACATTGTGGTTTGTTTCATCCCACAAGCAGCCAGACGGATCTGCCAAATCAGGAAACAAAAATCTCAGCATCTTTGTATTGGTACAGTTTAAAGACAGAAGGAATGGTGCAAAGCGTGTTGCAAACCAGCTAACAAATCTTTCTGCAGATCATACTCCTGACTCTGCCATGCCCACATCTCACTGTACGAAGTTCTACATTGAAGAGCATCGTTATGGATTGATTGTTCAGGCAAAAAAAATTGCGGCAGAACTTGAAAAAGAGAGAGTGAAATATAGAGTATATTTCTTTGTACATGCTTATGATATAATAAGAGTTGCAATCTGAACAGAAAATTACATTGGCCACCTGAACTCAAAGTTAAACTCGGACAATTTAGATCATGATCGTTGCACCTATGGAGTAAGTGATGTGAAAGGCAACAAACAACTACAAAGAGGAAGAACATGAATCTAAGGTAATAATTTTCATCTTGTGAAAACATTACAAGGGTTTTGCTGTGGAATGCCAGAATGTTCAGAAAAAACCTCTGTCTAATAACGTATTGGTATCTGATATGAAAAAGGAAACCTTGGATGATTACAAAGTTCAGGCAGGCACATCAAACAAATGCCTAAACAAGGGCTACTTAAAATCACAACAAATCATATAATAAAATCAGCAGTTCAGCACCACAATAGTTGCTACAAACATCACGAACATCCATCAACTAGGGTTTAACAGCAAAAGCTATCAAAAACACAACCAACTTAACTGCAACTAACTGAAACACAGTACACCACAAAAGAGCAAAAGCCACAAAGCTTCATGCAAAAGAAACCATCTTTTGATCCTTTTCTCCCAGAATTAGAAGTTTTTTCCTGCGTCCTAACATCATACCACGCCATAAAGATCAAGAGAAAAAAAGGGACAGCACAGTTGGTAGCGACTAGTACCGCACCCAACAACCGAACCAAGAAAGCAAAATTAGGGACCAACAAGCACAGAATTGAACCAAGGAAAAGAAAAAAAATCGAAATTCCGCCCCCAACCCGCTCATAAAAACCCCGCCTTTCCCAAAATCCTCGCGTACGGAGCTGAATCACGCAAAGAT
This sequence comes from Melocanna baccifera, assembly GCA_036346265.1. Classification (NCBI taxonomy): domain Eukaryota; kingdom Viridiplantae; phylum Streptophyta; class Magnoliopsida; order Poales; family Poaceae; genus Melocanna; species Melocanna baccifera. The sequence goes on along the minus strand of CM070677.1, from coordinate 45,822,878 downwards.
CAAGAACCCGGGAAGGAAAGAAGAGCTCACCTCTGATCGTCAATGCCACCGCCGAAATCCATGCCTGTACAGCAGCGCACAGGGACTGGATCCAAGATTCGGTTTGCTAGTTCTCCATGGACAGAGGTAAAGATGAAGAAATCGGAGCCGGGACAAACGGGAGAGGCGAAGTGGGGAGGAGGTGGAAGAACTGGAGGCGGAAGAGTGGGTAGTGGGTAGTGGGCAGCTTCTTTCACGGATCCGGCTCCTCTGGCTTAGAACCGGCTCCCTTGGATTGAGATCAGACAGTCGTGGGATAGTCCAAATTAGAGCCACACGACAAATTAAATATATCATATTATATTAGCAATTTATCTAGCCAATCTAAACCGTTTTTGGTTTTATTCAACGATCATGACCTGCCAAACTGCATATTACTGTACTCATGTGACTTAGCTGCCTTTAAGGATAAATTCTTTTAGATTATATTTTATAATTTTTGATTCTAATATAAATATTTATATAAATAAATTAAATACTAATAAACTCTACTAAAACATTATCCAATAAGCGGCTTCTTTATCGTCGCTCTTCCCTCTCATCTCTTCTGTGCTGTCTCTTCTTCTTTCTAAACAAGTAAAAAAGCACTTTTTTTTATCTCTCTCACCTCTCCCTCTCCAACGTGACTGCACAGAGGCACGGACACCGAAAAAAACAAAACAAAAGGAGCAAAGCCAAGTGATGGCCGATTAGCTTATGGTGACTAATTAGGCAATTTAGATCATTGCGACTGATTAGTTAACTAATTGAGCAGTTGCAGGAGGGGTTAAGGACTGTTTAAGCAGGCGTTCAGAATAGTGATGGTTTTAGTTTTTGCTAAATTTTTACTGTAGCTAGCTAATTTTTTACTGTAACTGATTTGGTTTATTAAGCATAATTAAATATAAAAATATAAAAATAAAAATAACATATTAATTCTAGAGCGAATAATGCTAAGGAATACGAAAAAAAATTAAACTCAAAAATTCAAAAAAAAAAACAAAAAAAATCAACAAAACGTGAACAGTAGCTACTAATCTCTGCACAGTGTAAAAAAAAGCCCAAGACGGCGACCAGCAGCTGAGTTGAGTGCCCCCTAAATTTGCACAAATGGGCAGTGCTACTACTTCAGTTTCAGAGGCTTGTACCAGAAGGAAGCAAATCGAAAGCCGAACTTGCACTGCAAACCGCCAGTATTTGGTTACCTAGCCAAAAGAATAGAGTTTTATTTTCAGGCCTTTGTATTGTGCATTTCCTCTTGATTTCTACGACTTGGAGATTTTGATACGTACTGTGATATGCTTAGATTTTTGCGAGAGGACGGGCACATTTTCGCTTGATTTTCTACGACTCGGAAAATTTGATACGTATTGTAATAATCCATAATATGCTTAGATTTTTGTGAGAGGACGTGCAAGATCTGCTTGCTGAGGTCTTGTTTATTTGGGCTTAGGTTTCTAGTTTTTAACTTATTTTTTTGTCTTTTTCTACTTTTTGGTTTTTAGGCTTTTTATTTGTTTTGTTGTATTCGTTTGTATTATTTGTGATGGACGAATCTATTTTTTATTTTTTATTTTTTAAAAAATTAATTATGTTAAATAAATCACTATTAGTTATAGTGTAAAATAAATCAATTACAACATAGATTCAACTATAAACCATTAAAATTTAGTCTAACTCAGCATCCTCTTAGAGGGCGCTCATTTAAACCAAAAATTGATGGCTTGTAGCTGAATTTGTATTGTAACTGGTTTATTTTTACTGTAAGTAATGTTGACTTATTTGATATAATTAAATTTAAAGATTTTAAAAATAGAGAAAAAGGTTATTTTATCACGTATAATATAAACAAGTACAAAAAAATCGATAAAAAACTTAAAAATCAAAAGAACAGAAGAAAAATAATAAATTTAAAAATAGTAAAAATAAAAATAGGCGGTTTTTAATTTATTAGCGAAAAGTACATGAATAACAATTAATGCATTAACTAGGGAAGCGGCACGGGTGGGACGGGACATGAGGCTTCACGTGACTCGGAGCATTGAAGGCTCCTGCGCATTTATTACTGTATACCCACAAGCAGCGGCTGAGACGTGGGGACAAACCGAGTGGCCTACCTGTCAGAGAAAACCACGTAGCTTATCTGCCGTGTTAAGCTTAAGATGGTGCTCCAAAGGCCTTATAAATATATGCTACTGGTTTTCTATACTTAGTGATCGAGAATATATCATAACTACTGTTAATTTTTATAGTTTCTGACTTTTGATTAAAATTTCACTGTAATTGATTTTTTTACTGTAGCTATTTACCTTTTGAGCATAATTAAATTTAAAAAATGTAAAAATAGAAAAAAAATATTAACCCATCACGGACAATGCAAAAGAACATAGGAAAAAAACAAAATACAAAAAAATCTAAAAATTTTTTAAAAAAATGAATTATTGAATAGTAAAAAAAACTGAATCGAAAAAAAGTTGAAACTAGCTTGTCTTAAGGGTGCGCATAGTTCAGCTGCCAGCCACGTTGAGATGCCAAAGTACTGTTCAACGATTTTTGCTACTGTAGTACTTTTTGTCCTCTAGTGTTTTTTTGTATTTTTGTGTTTTGATTTTTTTTCTCGTATTCCTTTGCATTGTCCGCTCTAGATTAGCGTGCTGTTTTTATTTTTATATTTTTTAAATTTAATTATACCAATAAATTAACTCAGATACAGTAAAAAATAAATCAATTATAGTGAAATTTCAGTAAAAATAAAAAATCATCGCTATTCTGAACGCTACCTAAGTCGAGATATCAGCTCAGACCATCCATTCTTAAATTTCTAAGTAAATTACATAAACATAGGTACGGTGGCATAGATTGCAGAAAACTCTGATTAATTTATAGAGTAAATTAGATAAACATAGGTACCGTGGCGCAAGTTGCAGAAAAACCTTGTACCACCATAGGCATTTTGGCCTACACACTGCAACAAAAAACGAGGAATTCAAATATAATATCTGCAGTTACATGTCAATTAACACTATACCTGGATTTTCAAGAACATTGGTTTGTAGTACCCTAATTTCTAATCCAACGGCTTGCAAACGTTCATGGTATCGGTGTACCAATGATGCAACAGACCTTTGGATTTACTACGATAAGCCTCTGGTTATCGTGTGATTACCAGGAAGAGAACAGGACATCTCCGTGTACTGAACGTACAGGAGAGGGAACGGACGATCAGCAAAGCAGAACAATGATGCCGCTTCGGGGAGCTAAAACAATTAGCAGATCATTGAGAGTTCCAAGAGGATGGGTGGACATACTAGGGGATGCATAAACGAGTCATGACAAGCAAAGTACCAGATCTTGACAGGCAAAGTACCAGATCTTGCCAAACAAAGGTCTCCTAATGTCCTTCAGCTATAGTACAGGGCCAAAGCTTCACAAGTTCTTTACAATTCTTTCATGTACTCTCACGATAGATAGAAAATAACGAGGCTGCAACAGCTTCTCCTAAGCCCTAGGCAGCAGACAGCCCCCAGTCTGGTGTAGCATGGCATCGATCTCGTCGCCGTCTTCCATCTCGAGCTGAAACAGTTCGCGCGAAAACAAATTCAGGGATTTATCACATGCTTGGGACCTACTAGTTTAGGAAAAATATGCAGGAAAGGAACAGCACGCACCTCATCAGGGGTCTGCTCGCCACGGAGCCTACGACCATCAAACAGGAATGCGATAGCGTTCATAGCCACAGACTGGCGGTCGCAGTAGGCATTCATCAGCTTCTTCAGTTGGGTTGATCTCTTGATGCGGAAGAACACCTCATTGCCGTCCTACGGCACAAGGGATGAGATGGCATAACACTTGGCACTGAGAAAACACAAACTGCAGAGAATTCCTAAAACAATTCACTGACTAGTAAAAATGTGGCAACATCCTCTGACATATAAAGTTTGACGAGCATATAGATGAATGATTCCGAAACTTTTCAGTTCAAAGATCATGGCTGGGTTCTTTTGGGCTTGCTGATTATGTTTTTTTGTTTTTACTACAGTAACTAGCTTTCAAACGTGTGGTTTTTCAAGACAAGATCTATAATTTGATTGTAGTAGATACTGTACTGACTTTAGCTATACTGGCCAAAATCGCATACAAATATCTCACTCTCTTTGTACTCTCTCTCACAAATAATCAGAATTCAAAAGCTATAAGTCGTAGCCTAAAAGAACCTACTCACATATCTCCAGTGGAAAAGCTCGCAACCTCAAACAAATGCATGTTTCAATTTTTGGCCTTTGTAAATTGTCATTTTTGCTATACTGCGCTTCTTCTGTGAGTCCGCAACCAGTAATAAGCCAATTGACCCATTACATACATGAATTTCTGACACAAGTATTTAGACATGCAGCTGTAAGAACATGTACATAAAGAGTAGTATTACTTATGTACAACAAAATATCGTTTTATGTAGATCAATTGCTGGATAAACATAAACCTGATTTGCTATGGTTGCTGAATAATATCACAAAATTAGAGATCACACATGCATATTATAAAAAGGACTTACTTCGACTTGAATACAATTCTAACCTCAGTATTTGGCTCAAAAAAGCATTCTCTCTACACCAAACTTGCGAACTACTCAAAACCAGCAGTGAGCAGTGGCCTATCAAATTCCCTCTGTTTATAAATAGATAATATGTGCCTTAGATATTAGCACTAGAATTATTATGTGCCTTATAAATGACAATCGCCTTATGTTTAATGCAATTATGCAAACAAAATAAAGGATTTAGTGCAACTGGGCTCAATGAACTTTCATTGAGTATGAAGGTCACTGAGATTTTATTTTACTTGAAATTCTCAAAAACATAGAACAATATGTACTCCTTGTTAAACAAGGAAAACAACCTAGCATTTATAACTTACGTGCACAAGCAACTCTAATTTCACCAAGGAGGCAAAGACAGAACATTATATGATGGTTTCACAAACACCAAGGAGACAAAGAACATTATATGATGGTTTCACAAACCAGTCGCTACCTCTTCCAAGGAATCCCAGCCAAGCTTGAAGGGCGATTCAGAGAAACCCACAGGAACCTCACTAAGTTATACAAGTTACACATGATACTCACCAGCATCAACCAAATTTCCACATCCTCCAACAACACAAGCTGAAAAACGAGCCTTCTTAAAGCGAGAGAGCACCACATCCACTAGAAACCAGTATGTATGTGTTATGGCTCCAACCCAAGACTGAAAATTTACTTTCCTGGGGTTGTCTTTCTCATTCATGATGATTAATTCCACCGTGTTTCATCTTGCTCTTATTCCACATTGTCTACCCTCCATTAGAATTTCAGCATCCAGACACTAGACCTAGTACAGATTGCTCGACGATCGATGTCTTCTTAATCATTTTCTGTTCTTCACACCGTCTCCAGATAACGCTTACCGAGAAAATCAACAGTTCAATCTAACATCTACTAGACAATATGCAGTATACCGGCGAGATCAGGAACGCATGAATGCCAAGAACGCACAATCGAAACCTAGAACGAACGAGCAGCGCCATGCCATCCACTCTACCGTGCCAATCTCACCCAAACACACACAATTCTACCAACACAAGAGGCGACCTAGTAGAGGCCGATCACGACTAGGGCATAAAGGATTTCAGGGGTGGGGGAGGAAAGGAAGGATCGGAGGCGGACCTGTCCCTTGACCTTGAGGTTGATGTGGGCGCCGCCTTGCTCGCCTGCCGGCTTCTTGTCCTCCTCCCCCGCCGCGCCCGACATCTCTTCCAAGCCTCTACTCCTCCTCCACCACCTCCTCTTCCTCGCACAGGGTAAACCGGATTGATCTGTCGCGCCGCCTCAGAGTCCGGCGATCGGGGTTGGAGCGGGGGGCTGTTTGCCTTTGCGATGCGTCGCCGGGGAGGGCGGACCCGGAGGACGTTACCGGGCGGCTGCTCAGAGTCGGATTGAATACGCGGCCTCGCGTCCGGGATCCCCCCGCGCGGGGCGGCTGTGGACCACGTGTTTCCGCCGATTGGATTGGCCGGCCTCGTGGCGGGAGGGCGTGCGGGCTGTTCGGGTTCGGGGATCGTCTGCGGCCGCCGCGCGTGATCTGCAGGTGGGCCAGGTCAAGGACAGTGGGCCCCACCTCCCCGGCCATTTACTTTCTGTTGCTACGGAGTTACCGCTTCTCCGCGGTGTGGAAGGGTCTGAGGATTTCAGATCGGGATGGGATGCGAATGCGAAGGTGCGAGCGCCATGCGGCGGGTGCAGACGGTGTGTGGATTAATTTTGACTAATTTGATATTAAATTGAATTATTATTAAATATAGAAAGATAATTTATTATTTGATATCGAATAGTTGTTGCTAGATACAATAGTAAAAATGAGAGAGCTAAAATCCGACCGAATAGCATCAGTAAATGGTAAATCGGATACTATTTGATCGGATATCCGACAAGCAAATTAGTACTCCAATTGATTCAGCCCATCAACCATCATTGACACCAATCGGTCCAGATTTTACCTAAGTCCTAATCTAACTCCAGAGTCTAGCCACTTTAGCCAATCGCCATCGATCCTCCTACTTATGTTGAATTTGCGTATGAATTTATCAGTTTTTGAAATTATGTATGAATTTATCGCTTATGTTAAACATGTGTTATGTCAGGTATCTTACTTAAGTAATCTAGATGAATTTATTGTTAGTTAAATGCTTGAAGTGATAGTGATATGGTTCACTATATATTCCTTTATATATGCACATACTGTCTGCTTATATTATCCGTTTCTAATTTGAAACGTCATGTATCCATCTTGATGGTATCCAAAACTCCAAATTCGTATCCGACTCTAAAGAAAAAGTATGGGTTAAGATGCGGTATAAACAAAAGAGGATATATTCTATGTCACTAGAGAGTGGTCGGTTTGACAAAATATCATCGGTGAAGAGCCTAACTACTGTATGGCACTGATCTTGAGATTAGTTCTACTATATGCCACTGCCATCAGTTAGCCTTGTTTGGCCCTGGGAAAAGATGATTTTGCCATCAGTTTAAAATCTATCTCTATGATAAAAATTAAATATAGAATAAATTATCTTTGCAAAAAATACTAAAATTTTTTTGGTGGATCATTGGGATAGTTTACAACTCAAATATAAAAATTTTATAAACTGACCATTCCATTTGGTCTATTTTTGAAATTCAAATCTAAAATCAGCCTATTTGAGCTATTTTATAAATTGGGACAAATTCACTGTATAAAAATGCAAAATAATAATTTTGGGATCTACGTGATATCTTAAGAGCATGTGAGAATTTTTCTAGAATTTTTAGACCTAATTTAGTCTTGCTTGTAAATAGTATATTTTATTAGCATTTAAATAAAAAAATCTAAAACTTTTCTTGGAATAGTGCCTCAAAATATTTTTTTTCTAGCTCGCTGACATGTTGGACAACACCCTTGTAAATTTTCATAAGTTTTAGAGATTGTTTGCTATTTTAAATAAATTGGGTCTTTGATTTTTTGGTAGAGGTATTTTGGGTTTTTTTCTAAAGATAACGGTCTCCCCTAACAATCAACTAATGGTAGTGACATATATTGAAACTAATCTTAAGGTCAGTGACATACAATAGTTAAGCCCTTCATTGATGGTAATTTGTTGAACCGATCACTCTCCAATGGCATAGAATCTATTGTTTCTATAAACAATATCCGTCCAGATCCAACTCGATTGTGCCCCTAGTCTCCGAGCAAAGGAAAACTGGCTAGTACACATCGTTACTAGGCCAGGTCCGTGGAGGACATGCTCAGCCCCTGCTTGAAGTAAGGCTTGGGCCCAAAGTTGTCTATGCTTATGGCCCACTTGTGATAGGCCCGATGCAGGAGGGAGGGGCACTCTAGCTAGAACAGTTCAATTGGCTTTGCCATGTCATGGAGTTTGAGCGGGGTTGACTCATTGAATTTTGGAAGTGATTTTATATTTCTTCTTTTTTATGTTTTATTTTTAAAACTAATTTATTCAAGTTTTGTTCTTCTCCCGATGAGTTTTTGGTTGGATTTTCTTTACCTATAATGGATTTTATCATACCATCTTACATGGACGACGATGGCGACACCTATGCTGGAGATCAACACAGGGTCAAGTTGGGTATAAATAAATCTTCTCTGATTTTCTTTTGATGAATAACATTGCTACCGAGGCATAGATCCTATACATCAATAGAGACTATCAATGTCCTACTTCCCGCTACCACGATTGTCAGCAATCATGACCATTGCAACCTTAGAAGATACGGAGTCTACGATGAGAAAAATAAAGAAGTTCAACACGTTCGACAACTCAATTACTTGATGGTACCCTCCGTTCACGTTTACTTTTCACTTTTTGACTGTAGCACAAATACTAAGATAATCAACTTTTTAATAGAAAATGACCAAAATGCCCTTCATAACAACCCAAATTGGCCATGGGCCCACCGTGGGTGGAGGGAATGTGTAATAATTAATAAGGGCAAATAGGGAAACAATGCATCGGGAAATGTGAAGTTAGAAGTATTTGTTAACAAATAAAATGGTCAAAAGTGGCAAGTAAACGGGAAAGAAGGGAGCACCATGTTGTTCGTCTAGAATCTTCAATATAAATATTGAATACTCATGTACTTTTATTAAGTTATTAATACAAATCAAAGGATTTTTAAAAAAATTGATGCGAATACTTTCTATTTGTGATCCTTTACGCCTCCTGCTTTTCCTTAAATAACATCTCCGAACGATTTAGTCCAAATTATGACGAGAATTGGATTGTTTGGTGTGAATTTTCTGTAAAATTCCCGTGTTATCGAATAGGCCTTAAAAAACACTGTAAACCTGACTAAAACATCTCTTCAAACAACTCCCAAGTTGATGTATGTCAAAATTATACTCTCCTTATCTCCCTAAACCTATTTTCAACTAACTTTATCAGAAAATTATACTCTCAACGAACTCCCTCCGTCATATTTAAAACTTGCAATGCTGCCCTCTTATTCCCATAGAGATAGCAATGGAGCTTGTTCCCTGGCAAATCTATGGGTAATTCCTCCCTTAGAGTGTGTTTGATTGACGGAATCCTCAGAGGATTCCTAAGAATCCTTCAATAATTTTACGAGATTATCTTGTTTGGTAAGACTACCAATACCAGAAATCCAATATTACCTTAAGAACCATATTACCATCAATTCTAGTAATCTATTTCCTATAAAAAAAAAGGGTGTCTATGTTAGATTACCGAGGGAAATGAATATTTGCCGATACACAATGCTCCATCCCTAGATGTGTGGATCTCGGTAGAGGTGCTGCTACGATTGCGATGCTAATCGGGATGATCACGAGGAGACGATTGGCTAGAGAACGATTGACTACTTCCACTACATCAACGTACTCTTCGTTGAATTGGCTGCTTCAACTCTACTTCCGCTGCACTGTACGTCTACTGGTAATGATTTATGATCTCTTACTCGTATGACTTTCTGATTTATACGGTAGAAAATTTTAATTTGCGCTAGCGTAGCCTATCTGTATCCCAATAAGAAGCTGATTTCAAATACTTACACATAATTATAATCTGAATCTGCAAATTATATTTCTTTAGATCCTACAGTTCTGCTGTGCTCAAAGCGAAAATCCGGGTTGGAAGCCGAAAAATATTCCAAGAAGAGCAAGCTCCACGAGAACAGCTCAACTCTGTCAAAGTCTGGGGATGAGTTTACTAGCGATGACATCACCCTTGGTTTGAAGAGAAGACTCAGATTGGACGAGACTAGTCCAGCTAAGAAGATTAAGCGAGTAGAACACAACTTAGGTGAGTGGTTACTTACAAAGCTCTCAAAGTCCTAATTAATTATTCATATTCATAAACAAACTACAATATATTGGGGTGATCGAAACAGCGATGGCTTTTGGATTTTGCTGAAAAAACACTTTAGCTGGCTGAAAAAACACTGTAGCTGAGTTGTATGTTAGGCATAATTAAATTTTAAAAAATGTAAAAATAAAAATGGCTTGCTAGTCTAGTGCGGACAATGCAAAGGAATATGAGAAAAAAAACGGAACACAAAAAAAAAAAAATTCACTACATGACAAAAGTTCACTACATGAAAAAACAAACCGATCACCCTTCCTTACTTGTTCCTGCATTGGATGTCAATGTTCGTGAGTTAAATTCTCTTGCAGCTTCATCAACGGGCACGCAAAGACTCTGTTTCGTGCGTAAGAGTTCGGTGATGGCCATCTTTCTTGCAGACTCTTATTTTAGTGTAACTCACGGTCGGTTTACTTGAAAGATCGCAGAGCTATGGTGATGCAGAATTTGGACACATGTGGCTTGTTTATTTAAATTCAAAATAGCCCCTAGATGAATTCCAAAACTAGCCCCTTCATGGAACAACGGGCACGCGCACCAAGAGCGCGAGGCGGTGTTCGTTCATCGTGCGCCCCGCGCACTCAAGAATCTCCCGATAATTGGCCATCTTTCGATAATTGGTGTGCACGCCAAGCCAAGGAAATGATTCTTGCATGCATGCAACATGTAGTGGTATGTGCATCTTTACGTCATATGACTTCTCACTTTCCTGCCGTGGCATGCGATAAAATCATCGCTCTCATTCCTCCGTTGCTCATTTCCTTCTCCTCCGTTGCTCATTTCCTTCATTTCCTACGTAGCGTCTGAGAGAGTGAGAAAGAGTGAAGAAACTCAAGGTTTAATCGCGCGCATACGATTAATTCCGTGTGCAATTAGGAGTTTGCGCAATTGAGAAAGTTATAGATCGTCTCGTGGGCTTCAAGAAGAGGTAATTTTTTTTATGTCACTGTAATTAAAATTTGTTTTGTGTGATTATTAAGTAATTAGGCAAACTCTCAGTTTGTTCGTTTGCAATTAGGAGTTTTTGCAGTTGCGAAAGGTGCAAATCGTCGCGTAGGTTTCAAGAAGAGGTAATTTTTTGTCCAAATATAACTAAAATTTTTTCCATGTGATTATTACGTAATTAGGCAAACTGACAGTTTTTTTGTTTCACTTAGGAGTTTTTGTAGTTGCGAAAGTTGTAAATCGTCTCGTGGACTTCTAGAAGAGGTATATTATTTTTCCCCGTGTAACTATAAATTTTTTGGACATGTCATTTTAGTTTTAGCAATGTGTTTATTTTGTAGTTAGTGAATGACGTCTTCTTAGTGTAGAAATATAGTATTAGCCTTGTGTAGTTGGTCTGTGCCCATAGTTAACTTAGAAGAGCAAGTGTTATTATTATCATTAATTAGTTAGTAGTCACTATGACTTAAATTTAGGTAAATGACTTTGCATGCAGACCAAGTAGTTGTATTTGGTATTTAGATTGTTATGCAATATTTAGAATGTTATTTTGTACATAGGACTTAAAAGTCAGAAAACTAAAAATGTGAAACATTATTAGCTGAAAATACACAGGCTATTAGATGAAAAATTTCAAACATTAGTACAAATAAATAATTTTTATGTTACATGATAAATAATATGCAAAACTGTAAAATTTATTTCAAGTATATATGTTGAAAGGTATGCATATCATTATGATAGGTTATTGATGGATTTATATTGTAAACGATATTAATAATCACGGTGCCTCAAAACATGGTGGCCATGTTGGAAGGGTTCACATAAACTATTATAATTTTTGGAAATCAGTTGTTATATGTAACAACTTATATCATGTTCATATCGGATAAATTTGTGCAAAAATTACAAAATTATGTACGTTGTATTGCACTTAAATTTTTAAAATTTTTGTAGATTGTGTACTATATTTAAAACTCCAAACAAATAATACACATAAAATGTGCAGTGTTTATTTGTTAAATTCTTTGGTGTGAAGTTATTTTGTACACATATGATGCATAGAGAATTAGTAGTGCACAGTAGAGAATTTTGTGGGCTTTTGTTTTGTTAAATTTCGTTGTGTACTAAGGTATTTTGTATTTTGTACGGAATAATCATAGGTACCCATGGCTAACATTCAAGACTTACTCGTGTTCTTTGGGAGTGGGCTCAGACGCGATGGGCCGTGCGGGCGGGCGTGTCAAATTGTGAACGGATCGTGATCCATGCACCGGTTTGAACACCATGACCCCGCATGATCTTGGAGGTGTGTCCGTTATGCGTTCGATCGGAGACCGGTCGGAAGAAGTTGCGGATCGAGGCGTTGTATGGTACTCGGGAGATGGGGCCGAGAGATTGTGTGGCAACTTATAAAGGTGACCAGTGATGTTGCATGGGCCCGGTACATGGAGGTGGTATGCAACCCCGCGCGATCGATATACGGCAGCCAATGGTGTACATTCACTTCGTGGGCGGGGCGAGTCATCCGTCGTTAGTGGTTCTAGTGGTTGTGGTGGTGGTGGCGGAGATGAAGCGCCGAGGCTCACTGGCGGTCATGAAGATGCCAATGCGGAAGAAGATCTCGGCGAGCAAGTGGAGATGGAGGCTGCAGAGGCGTGTGGAGGATTTCCAGCACCAAGGTGTTGGGAGGTGGTGGGCCGCCGTGTTGATTGTCACGAGTACCTCGCGGACCATTTGGAAGAAGTTGAAAGTGAGGAGGACGAGGAGGATATGGAAACAGCCAGTTCTGGGGAGGAGGAAGATGACGAGGCTTCAATGAGAGGTGTTGTAGGTGGTGTTGTGACCACGGACGTTTCATACGTCTCCTCCGGACTTGACGACATCGCAGCGGCAAGCCTAGTCCTACCACGCATGCAGGGTGCGGAGTGGGGTTCAATGAGGCGCACTCATTTTAGGAGTGCTTTCGCGACAAGAGTGCCGCCCGGCTATTGCTAGACATGCGTCGGCATTAGCCGGAACTATCGGTGTATAGGTCCAACCGGACACCTACATTGTGAAATGTGTTGACGACTCATGTCTCGGCAAGGTCCGTGCGCAGCGGTTCAAGGGCACAACCTCGGAGTTCGGATTACGGTCTTTCGACTAGGCTACCTTGCGCAAAGACCGGACTAGGCCACCTTTCCGCATCGACATGACCACGATCGCAAAGATAGGATCGCGCACCTTTTTGCGATGGGGAAGCGATGTCAGCTTTACGCAGCGAGTAGACAGGGAGTACGGCAGACTTGGCGGCTTTATGCAGCAAGCGGTATGGGTTGCCTGCTTTAAGCAGCGACAAGACGAGACGGTCCGGCTTTGGGCAGTGACAGCACATGAGTAGATAGTTTTTCGCAGTCAGGGAAAGATTAGCCTGCTTTTCGCAGCGACAAGACAATACGGCAGCTTTGCGGTGACAACCCAAGCGCGCGCTTTTCTGCGATGGAGGACAAGACATGACGCGACGGACGAGGGTGGCCAACTCTGCACAGTTTCATTAATTCCCGGACCAGCTTTTTGCAGCGTGAAGTAACCTCTCCATACCATCCCCTAATCATACATAAGGAGGTGTAGGGGATTGGGAAGAAAGCACTACAGCATCCAAACCCCACACTTTCAAGATGGACAAGAAGCAGAAAGCACAGTGGGAGAAGATGCAGAAGCAATGGGAGGATACTCGCGACATAGCAAGAGGCTGCGCGCCGCGACGAACGGGTGAGGGCAGGTGGCGCGCAGCCCAAGCGGCGGTGCGTGCAGGGCACATGACTCCCGAGAAGATATCCCGCGTTGCACCGACCCCATCCCGCGGTTCCAACAGAGCGTTCGCGCAAGACCCGCCGAGGGGAGATGCCACCCTCCGTTGGTGTCAAGACCTATGTAAGTTCTTCAAGTCGAAGCACACGCTCGGCTTGGGTATGCGCTCACGGGGTTACGCAAACTACTCAGCGACTATCCCGACCGACGTTAGGACACAAGAACCTATCGACAACGGTAAAACCACTTACGGTGTGTTTCTCCCACTACTTCTCTCTTCATGTACGCACTAACATTTCTTGTGTACTCGTAGTCCCCGAATCCATTGTGCGGTATCGCAAGTGGATCGATCTAGAGATCCACCCATACGACTGATGGACTCTCGACTTCCAGGTGGGCTGTGAAGGGCATCGAGACTCGCGAGGCGAGCGCCGAACGACGAGCGAGCCAACCGATATCGTCGGAGGCGCAAGCTCATTCCGAGGCGTGCGCGCGTGAGACGGCGCAAGCTCGCGAAAAAGGGAGCGAAAGGAAGAGGGGCTAGCGGCCAAGGCAAAAGAGGCAATGAGGAGTTCGACGCAGGTCGTTAGGAAGGAAAATGGCCCCGGTCCACGCGAGAGGTGGGGCTATTCGCTACCGTCCGTGAATGGCCCGGTTATTAGGTGTGTGTGTGTTCGGGTTTGTTTTCGTCCGCATAACAACGCGCACATGTATCGTAGGAGTATGTCGGTTTATTTTCTATCGTGCTACGCATGTAACCAAACTTTGTGTGCTATGTTATTTCCATGTTTATCACTTAGCATCCCATTCAATTCCATATGTTCAATATTTTTTTATGATGACATTAAGATGAATGATTTAGTATCAATCTCCATATGTTCAATATGTTTCAAATATCTTTTTACGTTTCAGTTACAATACAACGTAGTAGTACCAAATTCGAAAACACAAATTCACATCAAATCAATATTTGGTACGTTATGTATTTGTAGGTAATCTTTACGTGCACATACGCATTATAAGCCAATGTGTCATACAGTGCGTATGTGTACATACAAATCCACATATGATGCATGCTTCATTGTAGTATACATAATGTCGTGGTACGAGGCATGTGTAGGTACGAGGCAGCTTTGCCCGATGACTCGACAAAAGCGGGCCACTTTCATGGTGACATTACAAAAGAGTCCAGCTTTCCGCAGTGACATGACAAAAGAGTAAAATTTGCAGGCTCTGACAAGCCTTCATAGGGACATTTATTGCTACACTGCTATCCTAACTATCCTCAAAAGCTTCCCATGTCGTCCTCTCCATGGACTATGCCCACTGCACCAGATAACCTGCCTACATAAAGGCCTCCTATGTCTTCCATACCACATCTCCTCCTTAAGCCATCACAAAATACTACTACACAACAATGTCTTCCTGGAGGTCCGACCCATTTGGAGTGCCAGAGTGGCATAACCGCCCGAAGTGCCATTGCGGATTTAGGACGATGTTGCAAGTCTGGACGGATCGAGTACAACGAGCCAAATACGGCCGTAGGTTCTTCAAGTGTCGGACCTAGATGGCGACCGTGGTAACAACGACAACTAAATCATTTGTTTCGTTATCGTTTTCAACTTGTTCCATGACATCTACCACGCCACACATAGGCTTGCACATTCATCGAATGGGTGGATCGGGTGTCGCCGGCATGGCCAAATAACCGGGCAGTGCAGGTGGAAAACAAAGGACAATACTTTGTCAAGATGACTCAGGCTCGCGAGGTGGAACGACAGATGCGGCTTGAGCAAGAGCGCCGCGTGAGAGTGGACCAAATCCGTCTGAAGGGCAAGGAGGATGAGCTGCAAAGGAGGCGGGAGCGGTTAAGTCTGCGTGAGGCAGCCATCAAGCGTCAGGAGGAAGAGCTTCAAGCTCGTGAGGCGCTCTCAAGACCAAGAGTGACAGGAAGAAGGATGCAATGGAGCCATCTTCAAGCGCGACAAAAGGGAAAACAACCACGCTACACCCAGTAGACGAAATGTAATAGACCCAGCAAGTTATTTTCCCTAAGGCATGCATGTTAGGACTAGTGGTGGAGAGTTCCACACATGCCACATGCTAATGGTCACATCACTTACCACTTTATGTATCGAATCGTTCCTAAAAAAATTTACCCAATTTTTTATGCATCTACAACTTACATTGAACATAAACTTCTATTACACCTTTATCTTATTTTCCGCAGTTTATAATTACAAAATTGACAAAACATACAAACATCACGCGGATTGCAAACCCTTAAAACAAACCAAACCTAAAAGTCACTTACCACTTTATATATCGATCGTTCTACGCACAATCGTTCCTAAAAAAAATTACCATCATTTTTTATGCATCTACAATGAGCCAATCAACATAAACTTGTTTTACAATTTTAATGATTTTTTCTGTTTCACAACTACAAAATTAACAAAACTTATAATCATTACAGTTCCTGCACTCATTCCCACATGTTCAATATCACTTTCATTCATTTCGTCCAATTGTTCATATCACATTTGTGCTCAAAATTTTTTTCATTAAATTGCTTCTAATAAAACAATATACCATGATTGAAATTTGTTATTGCCACTTCAACACATTTTTCACGGTCAACAATATATGAAAATCACAAATACACTAATCGTTACTTCACACAAATTTCGTTCGTACTCTACCAAACAATATTTTAAATTTTCAAAATTGCACAAAAATTAACACAACTATTACAAATGGACTCCACTTCAAATTTATATTTTTCCACTCATTTTATATATGCACATAAATTTTTTAAATAATTACTTTATATATGTATAAGTAAATATATATTTTGGGTGGAGAATGCATTTCAGGAGAGGAATAGCAAAACCGGATGAAAATGGGGTGCGTGCGCAGAGCGCACTCACCACAAGCATGAACTGATGGGTGGTGCGGCGGGCGCACCACCGATTCAGCGCTCATGGGTGGTGCGGCCCCGGCGCACCACCGGCCCACGTGTCACTTTCCCGTTGTTCCGCGGTCGGGAAGGGGGTTAGTTTTAGAATTCCGGTGATCTAGGGGCTATTTTTAGAATTTCGGGGAATAAATAAGCCACATATGTCCAAATTTCATGAACTGACATGGCTAAGAAGCTTAGTGAAGTGGTGATTCTCCAGCATGGTCATGTAAAGTCGTTGGACTACGAAGGCCATAGTTTCGTTTTGGATTGGCAATAATGCTTGTTGCAAAAGTTGTATACTGGAGTATTTCTCGAGTACATCCATGTCTGATATGACGCCCAGAACTGCAAATGTACTATCTCGTGAATATAGTAATGGCAGGTTTGGTATGTCGTACATTTTGCTTCCAAAATGCTAGTGGCAATAACAGTGCATTTGTCGCATGGTATCATCCACGATGTTTGTTATTGTCAAAACAGAAATAGAGGTTTCTTAGATTAAAACAGAAATATACTTAACCACAGCAACAGCTGCAGTTTTACGCGATTTTATGCTCGAAACATTCACTACTCAGAGCGTGGGGTAACGTGATATGAATCATAGACATGAGGGTGATCATAGACCTCGTAGTTAAGTTGTATGTTAGGCATAATTAAATTTTAAAAAATGTAAAAATAAAAACGACTTACTAGTCTAGTGCGGACAATACAAAGGAATATGAGAAAAAAACGGAATGCAAAAAAACCAAAAAACAAAAAAAATTCACTACGTGACTGCATTTTTGCACATTTCCAGAATCAAAAACTCCAAACTGATCACCCCCTAAGAAAGCTCCACTACCACTGTACCAGCCGCTGCATTGCACAAGAATCACAAAATTGGAGTTCACGACTTCACACACAGACAAAAAAAAGACAATATCAAGAGCTTCGGCAAAACTCATAACTGTGCATACTTTTGAGCTTGCATGTAAACACTCGAGGATGAGTTCCCTCAAGCCCGGGGACAAATATCCCGTCTCCTTCAGGCTTCAGCACACATAAGGCTAAAACAATAGCTACATAAGATAAACTGCGTATGGTGGTAGTTAGTATTTACAGTGAACAAAGAATAATTCAGCCAGTGAGGCAAGAAATGCCACATTCAAGGGAAAAAGATTAAATGAACAGAGCTACAACAAAGCTGGCAGCTAACCGGTCCACACTCCGCACTATGTTATGAGTCATGACCTTGCATCTTGGAAACAAAAACATACAGAAAAATGAAGCCTTTGAAATCTGATAGCTGATTGCAAGATGACAACAACAAACAAGACTGCATCATCTTAAGTTGACTTGGAAGTGTGAGGATGACATTTCATTAAACTATGACCAAGGGTGGAAGCCAGCTGAGTAAGATAGATACGCCAGTTACTACCGGAGATGTTCAACTATTTCCTTAAGTTCAACAATGCCATCAACTCTCGTCCAATATGTCTCCTTCGGACAACACCAAGCTACATTTCTGAGGCTAATCTCCAATGCAACATATGTTACTTCTCCAAAAGTCCAAAAGATTTACTTGGAACACCTGGCTGACACTTATAGGATAGTATTTTGCTAATCACTGAATCCAAGATATTTCACGCCTCATTTTTGTCACCAACAAAGAAGGATTGTATCTCTCCAACAAAATGATCCTTCCAATCAGAAATAGAAGCAAATGGAAGTAAGCCAGTCGAGACTGGAATAATAAGCCCCAGCAAAGAAAAAAATATGCATCGAGCGAACCCAATATGGCAACCAGACAACTTCCTTTCTGTAAGAGATTGAAAGAGGACCATAAAGAATGTGGTAAAAAACAGATGGACATAAATTTCCGACTAAATGGATCAAACAAAGGACCTCCCAGCATATGAGCCAGATGTTTCCATCGCTGCCTAGAGTGTTGACACAAAACCTTCCAGCACAGCCGCAAATAACTCCCAATAAAATGAAATTGAAAGTTACAGGCATATTTGATCCAGCCATTGCAGAACGCTGGAGGGCTAGCCAAGCAATTGCCAAAATCATTATTATGCCAAAGAACATACGTGTTGCTGCTATTAGATGACATCTGATAAAGAGCAACCCAGAATTGAAGTTTGACACTGAGTTCGGCAACCACCATGATTTAGATCCCTGCATGAGGGGAAAGAGAGAGTGAAAGCTTCTGATTACTAAAGAGACTTGTTATGAGTGTTATTCGTTGACAACAAAAGTACATTAACATACCCTTGAAGCAACCGAACAAGCTGCTGTAACATCAGTTATCTGTTGGTATGAATAAATATAAGTTCCATATCCAAAACACGCTGACATAATTATCACTCCACTAACAAGAAAATCTATAAGTGTCCTGAGGATTTGTGCATGTTGTGCATCCTGCATCTGAGTCTTGAATTTCTCCCCTTGAAAGGATGCTTTCTGAAATCCCAAAGATAATTTAATTCTCTCTAACATGTGAGACTGGGAGCCAAGAGCTAATTGAGACTGTTTCAGTTGCAACTTTCTCATGTTAAGCCCTATCTCAAATTCCTTGAGCTTGTTTGAGCGAGCTTGCTCCTTCACGGATCTCTCAAATGCATTAAGAATGTGCCGATCAGCTTCAGGAGAGGATCTGCCATGAGCAAGATGAGCCAGCTGCTGGTTGTCTCTGGCATAAAGAACAAGTTGACTTTCCACTGAATTCACAAGGTCTTGCTTGACTTTGTGCCCCGATTTTGCGAATCAACAGTGCCCAAGTTGTCTACAGCTACAGAACCTTCATGCTTAAAAGAAAATTCAGGAATATGACTTTTCTCATAGACAGGCATCTCCTTAATAAGATAAAGCGTCCTCAATGTGCTGCTAAATGATTTCTCGAAATTTCTCATGAAACTGTCAAACCTGTCACCATATATCTATACAAATGATAAGTGAAAGTTATATCAGGAATGTTAACAATAAAGACAACCAGGCTTACATTTGTCAAAGATTCCTTCACTGCCGAGGTACAGATCTGCATTCAGACCCAATTTCAGACAGCTTGTTTTTCATGTTTTGTATAGTTTGTCAGTAAAATTAGAAAGCATGTACCTTGGAAAGGGAAACCGGATGTAATCTTTGTCCTGAACCATTATTTGTATTCATGACCTGCAATCAAGGAAGGCAGCTCCTTATTACTCCAACCAATAGGGTTAACTAATGTACAAATTGATGACAGATGATAATGCAAACATGCAGGTGAATATAAGATATACTTTAGGCACACACATGCACGCTTGTTGAAGATGTTGCTGAAGAAATGTGTGTGCAATTGTGCGAATTACGAACTGATAAAATGATGGTGTTGTGAGCAGGCAAGCATAATTTTGATGCATTGGAAAGGAGGGAGGGATGAAGGGGTAGCACATTTGACTGTTTAATTTTACTGCCTTCAGTGGTCACCACAAATATGGAAATGAATAATAATGTTGAATTTTGAAATAGATAGCATATGTTGCGCTACTTAATTGACAAGATTACTCAATGTGGACAAGCACCAGGCTTGCTGCTTGCAGCCTATAAGGCCAAAACGAAGTTAAAACAAATTCCTCTCCTGTCTTGTCCATGATCAGTGATGAATGTCCAACATTATATCCCATTGTATTCCATCTTTCATTCTACAAGGAAAAGTCCTTTTTTTGCTGTACTTTGCGAACATTTTAAGTTTTTAACTATCCTTCGAATGGTCACACTAAAGCTCCACCATACACTCAAATATTTTTTTGCTCCGTGAAACTACCATCAACAGAAGAAAGATTTTCTTACAACTCTATGGGCGTCGCCGGTCGCTAATAGAATTGAAAATTAGGATGCTACGAATGTTGGCACGAACATCTCTCAGCGCCTCACGAACAGCGCAAAAATCGCAACATCTCTTTTGGGGGGTACGAGGAAAGAACAGCAGCTAGCACGTACCTGGGCGAGAACGGCCGCGAAAGACATACCCAGAGGCAGCGCGAGGTCGTCCCGCACGACGCCGGCTCCATGGGCTCCGCCCGCCGTCGCCGGCCCGAGAAGCCAAGGTGGTCGCCGGCCGCCGCAGACGGAGCCGGACGCCCTTGCGCGGCCGGGAGGCCCGGGAAGCAGGGGAGCCGGACGAGGACGCCGCCGACGAGTCGGGGCCGGCGAGGTGGGGCACGTCCATCTCGGAGGTGGGTCCCGCGGAGCAGAGAGAGTGATAATTGGCAGTACCCCCCGATCTGGTTTCTTTTCTGACCTCCCCTTCGGTTCTGATTAAGGGTGGAAATTTAGCTTAAGGCTTGCGAGCCGGTTCGGTTCGTAACGAGCTCGAGTCGGTTCGGTTTGGACTCGTTCTGATTCAAGCTGAGCCGAGCCCATTGTCCAGCTCGTGATCGAAACGAGCTGAGCCCGAGTCCGCTCACGAGCCGCTCGCGAGCCAAACGAGCCGGACTCGAGCACCCTTATCTCCAATCGCGATTTGAGCCTCCAATGCATCCGGCCTCAGATCTCGCTCTCCCCCCACCCCGCAGACTCGCCCCGCCGATCCCCACCCGCGCGCCGCCGGCCCCACGGCCCCACCCCACGCGCCTCCTCCGCCCCCCCCCCCGCCCCGCCCCGCGCCCTCCCCGCCCCCACCCCCGCGCCACCGGCCACCCCCCCGCGCGCCGCTCCTCCTCCCGGTCCCCCCCCGCCGTCCTTCCCGATCCCCATTCTCCCGACCCCCTTCCTACCGATCCGTACGCGGCCTCCTTCAACCGGACGCGCATGGGCCACGAACGAGCATGGAATCGCGTGCTCGAGGAAGAAGGTGGCCGACGTCGGGGCCTCCCCGTCTTCCCCGCCTCGTGACCTCGCCGAACCAGCAGCCTCGGTGAGTAACACTTATCACTTGAACTAGCATTGAAATAGCACAGGGAAGCAGAGTCCATGTACTGAGGATTAGGGTTAGGGTTAGGGTGAGGAATGAGGATGTGAATGTGATGTCGCCCTAATACTGATACTTACTTCATGCATTGATTCATTGGCTATAGGAGGATGTGGATGTGGATTGGGAGGCTTTTGGTGGTGTACCATCCGATGAGGACATGGATGAGGACTCTTCAAGTTCAAATGTCTTTGAAGAAGCGATGTGGCATTGACAATGTAAGAGGTGCAGTGTCTCGTAAGAGGGGCAAAAAGGAGGAAAGGATCTCCAAAGGCAGCTGGTAAATAGAAACAAAGATCAAATTGTTGGAAGATCTTTAAGGTGGTGAATGTTCCATCGAAGACAAAGAAAGGAGAGGTTGATACAAAGGCAAAGTGTAGGTTCTGCTACAAACTCATGTCTTACAAACAAGGGGGTGCAACTTCACATCTTATGAGGCATATACCGAAGTGCACGCCATATATGAACAAGATGGCTAAGATTAAAGCTCAAGCGAAACTGAACTTGGGTCCTGCCATGGAAGGTGAGACTGGTTTACCCTTTGTTTCTACTCCTACGGAATATGATCAAGATGAAACTCGTCGTATTATTGCTAAGATGATAATTGTACATGAATATCCCTTTAAGATGGTTGAGCATACTTGGTTTAATGTTTTGTTGAGATATTTAAATCCATTATATCAGTTCATTGGTCGAAAGACAATAAGAAATGAATGCATCAAGATTTATGAATCAGAGAGAGAAGTGCTTAGAAAGAGTCTCAGAAATGTGTCACATATTAGTTTAACTTGTGATTTGTGGACCTCAAACCAAAACATTTGCTATATGTCTTTGGTGGCACATTATATAGATAAACATTGGGTTATGCAATATCGTGTGCTGAACTTTATTGAGTTGGATCCTCCACACAGTGGGGTTGTCATAGCTCAGGCTGTCTTTGATTGCATTGTTGAATGGAAGATAGAGGATAAGATCATCACACTTACTCTTGATAATGCTTCTTCGAATATTGCCGCTGTACGTAGTTTAATGGCCAAGTTTGCTGCTAGAGGATCAGCTCGGTTCATTGCCAAGTATTTTCATGTTCGATGTTGTGCTCATATAGTGAATTATCATCAGTTTCATCTCAATTTCAATCATTCTTGCGTTCCATTTCTACCGAGCCTTCAAAGTCAGAATTACTCATCTACCTAGATGAAGTAAACGAGAGTTTAGATAATAAGGATTTCAAATTGCTCGTGTGGTGGAATTTGAATGCACATCGATTTCCAGTTGTGTCGAACATGGCTAAGAATTTCTTGACTGTCCCACTTCCAGTGTATCTTCGTAATCAACTTTCAAAGTCTTTGGAGGTAGAGTACTAGATGACTATAGGAGTTCTTTACGTCCGGCTATGGTTCAATATTTGGTTTGTGCCTCCAGCTGGATCAGAGGTGCACATGATGACATGAGATCTCCTGTAGTTGTGGTAGGTTCATCACATCGCAATATTTGTCTATTTTGTTTTTGCTTATGTTAACTTGAATATTATGTATCTTTTCGGAAGAAGATGAAGAGGATGATGTTCAAACCATTCCATTTCCTAAAAGCGTCAGAGAGAGCAAGCTAGTGTACACATATTCTTGCAATATATATTTAGGTTGGACAAGGAACACATTAATTTGAGTAAATGCCTAATTGGTGTATGGTTTCTTGTTGCGGGTTTTATGTTCTTCTTTGTAAATCGCTTGTAAACTTGTGTGATATTGTGAATCACTGTATGTAAAGCGTTGCATTTTGCCGCTTCTTCTGCCCGCTTCTTTGTTGAGCTCTTCTTCTTGAACTACCTTCGCTGTTACTTGCTTTGTTTGTAAACTTGTGACTTGTGAGTTGTGAGCCGAATCTTTGTTGATGCTGTTGTGTCGAATCTTCTTGTGAACTCGCTGCTCTCTGCTAACTATCTCGCTATCGCTGTTATTCCGCCGCTATCTTAATCGCCGCCGCCGTTATTCGCCGCTATTATTTGCCTTTGTTATTCGCCATTATTCGTGGAACTATTGTGAACTCTGAATCGCTATCACGTCTTTGTCTTGCTGTCCATTCTTCTTTGTTATCTCCGGTCTCGCTGATCGCTTCTGTTATTCGCGGCCGCTCGTTTTGGCTCATGAGCCGCCGAGCCGCATTTCGAGCCGAGTCAAGCTCGTCTCCGGCTCGTTTTGGAACGCAGTGAGCCGAAGTCGAGCCTACTGTTCACTCGAGCCGACACGAGCTTGGCTCGAGCCGGCTCGGCTCGTTTCCACCCTTAGTTCTGATGGGTGGGAACATAGGAACGGGAAATGAATAAATAAACGAGTCTGTCTCTAGACTGCATAACCGTTGAAGTGGAGTAGTGTAATTCGGGAAAGCATTTTTCAGGGAGTTTTGCTGAGACTGTTTTGGGCCTATAGAATGGACCTTACGATGGCCCATTTCTCCTTCGAGCCCGAGGGCTCGTTGCCTGGCTGGAATGGCAGGACACGAGGACTGCCAACCTGCGATGCGTGATGCGTGCATGTTGCCGCTTAAAAAAAAACACATTTGAATCGAAGATGTGTATGCGTCGGATTTGTAGCATGCATGTGATACGAGAAACTAATGCTGGTTCTGAGCGGTAAAAAATGAATCAAAATCATTGACTTGTTGAAACCAAAAAAACAAAAAACGATGGAGATGCGGGGTATCGATCCCCGTACCTCTCGCATGCTAAGCGAGCGCTCTACCATCTGAGCTACATCCCCTTGCGTTTGGAACTACTTTCATGGAATATATGTTTATTATCTAGAGTACCATGGCACGGGACGAAATTTCCGTCACCAGATCACCCCTGGATAGAATCGTGAGTTGATGTTTTTGGCTCCAGCCATGGTTTTTTTAGACTTAGCGTAAGTATTTATATAAATAAATTAAATACTGATAAACTTTTTTAAAATATAATTTTAATAAATAGCGAAAAAATTATCATGTTTATTTACTCAAAAAGCTATAAGATATAAGCTAAAAGAAACATATCGTACTACTACTTGGCGAAGCTCCATCATTCATTCATTCCCCCGCTTTCCCTCCCCGCTTCCCCTCTCTGTACAGTTGTACTTGAACTGCTCTTTGTTGCCCACTCGTAGGTCGTTAGTAAAGATTTTTGAGGTGCCTCACTGCAGAGAGTTCCTCAAGAAAAACTCGATCATTGATTCAGAACCTGAACACTACGGTAGTACGAACGTACGTACACTGCTAATGTACATTGTTGCTCGATGCATGCGGACCAGATCGACTAGCCGGCGACCGCCGTGCCGTCCGTCGATCCCTGCAGCTGCAATATTGGTACGTACGTACATGCTCATCTTCTTGCATGCGCCCGCGTCTGCACTGCACATACGAGCATAGTTATTGAACTCAGATCGGTGCTCGAACCGATGGAGTCTCCGGTTCGCTGATTCATTGGTCCAACCGGCGGTTCACCGGTTGAACCGCCGTTTTGTACACTTGTCGGCACTGTTTGAGACTTTGAGAGTTAGAGAGTATTTTCAAGACTCCAGAGACTCTGGCGGTCAGGCCTCAATAAAATCTTCAGAAGTCTCAGAGACAGAGCTCGCCAATGACTGTCAAGACTTTGGACTTTCAGTGGATGCAGTCTTGCAGAACATATGACCATGCGTTAATCTATATATTTTCCATTGAAGTAGACAGGGTCATGTACTTGTGTTAACTGGGTCGTGTTTGGTATGCAAGAACAGATATCTTTTGTGAATAATATATCTTGGTTTCACTTGTGTATTGTGTTGCAGACTTGCAGGCACAAGTGACAAGTTTGTGTCTGAACAAGTGAACAACTAAGTGATAACTGACAAGCTTCTCAGGCAAAAGAAAAGAAAGAAGCTTCCAACATTTATTCCTCCAAACTTAGTAATCACACTGCAAATTGAAACCTTCAGAGTCCAGAGAGTATAGACTTATGAAGTTGTGATGCCTCAACAAAATGATATCAACACAAGAAAACTGAGACATACTCTTGCATTTGTCAACCAATCATTCAACAGTCTTGAGCCTGCAGGCTGTAGCTTCTTCAGTTTTCGGCTGTAGGAAAACCTATAATTTGCAAGCTGCAGAATTAACAGAATGGACAGCAGAATGGCATAACTATTAACTACCATGTCATTTGGAAGCTAAAAGAGATATAAATGAGAAAACTAACCAATTTTTGCCTCTGGTTTAAGGCCAGGAGTTTATGCATCTCATATTCATTCCGTCTCCCTTCCTTCTTGAGCTAATTAACAGAATTGAACTACAAATTGTAACTTTGTAAGAACAATTACCTGAAGCGCTTCCTTTCGAACTAGAAGTCTAGAACAATTACCTGCAGCTGCAGCAATCAAACTAGAAAATGTCATGAAGTCTAGAATGCAAATGTCATGCACACAGCAAAGAAGTGAAGAATTAGTCCACAATCCAAATGTTGACAAGAACTAGTGAATCCATAGTTCCATACAAGTTCACAAAGTATCAGAGTCTCAAAACAACCAAATAGGTACTAGGCAAGTCAACAAGGCTACAAAGGACAAACAGACTAAGGAGTAAGGATAACCAAAGCGCTAGGGCCTGATGGCTTTAATGGGAATTTCTATCGCAAATGTTGGGACGTCATTAACGATGACTTCATGGTCGCCCTGCATGCTTTCTACAATATCAGAATCAACAACTTCCCTAGTACAAACACTGCAAGCCTAATTTTGGTACCAAAAAAGGATGATTGCCAATAGGCAGGAGACTACAAGCCAATTAGTCTCATACACAGTGTATCTAAAATCATAGCAACAATCTTGGCCCTGAGACTAGAACCCTTTATGGATGATCTCATTTTCCCAAGTCAGAGCACCTTCATCACAGGCAGATGCATCCAAGACAACTACTCTGTGTCCGCAACCTAGCTAAAAGACACAATAGAAACAGAACCCTATCCCTGCTTCTCAAGCTTGATATTGCAAAAGCATTCGACTCGTTCTGATGGGAATACCTACTCGACCTGTTACAGAACAGGGGTTTTCCACTGCGATGGAGAGACTGGATCTCCTACCTTCTCTGCACCACTACCTCTACTATCCTCCTCAACGAGATTCCTGGTGAACATATTCAACACCGTAGAGGCTTGCGACGGAGGGATCCCCTATCCCCTTTCCTTTTTATCCTAGCAATAGATCTACTGTAGAAAATCCTTAAAATTGCAACACAGCTTGGGGGCTTGCGGCCTCTAGGGGGCCGCACGGCGACCCTTCGCACCTCCCTTTATGGTGACGATGTTGCCATCTTTCTAGCGCCAAACAAAGAAGATGTCTGCACCTTTGTCAGAATTCTACAATAATTCAGGGATACCACAAGCCTCCACACCAACCTTCACAAGAGCTAGGTGGAGCCAATCAACTGTGACCACATCGACCTACAAGAGGTACTGCAGGACCTACCTGCATAGCTTGCATCCTTCCCTTGAAGTATCTCGGCCTACCCCTAACAACTAAAAGACTTCGAAGGGTGGACACGCTGGAAGACAAATATGCTAACCGCTTGGTAGGTTGGATTAGGAAGCTGCTCACACTTGTAGGCAGGTGACCCTTGTCAAATCGGTACTGACGGCACAGTCCATCTACCTTCTCACGGCCATCAAACCACCAAAATGTTTGATCAAGTCCAAGTGGATGAGGCGGTTCCTTTGGGCTGGATCAGAGCAATAATTAACGGGTGGTAAAATATAAGGTCAGCTGGGACATAGTCTATAGACCCACAGACCTTGGTGGCCTTGGCATCCTGGACCTGAAACGCTTTGCCAAGGCACTCAAACTAAGGTGGCTATGGCAACAATGAGGAACTCGGCCAAAACCTTGGCTAGGGATGGAAATCCCATGTGATGACAAAGACCAACACCTCTTTGCAGCAGCTACTACCATAACGATAATCATCATTCTGCACCTTAGCCTGGGTGGAAGGGAACATACTCTGTGATATCACCCCCACCATCTACAGGGCATCTACGAGGAAAAACCACACTTGAAGTGTTGCATTAGCAGGAAATAACTGGCAGCATGATCTCCATTGGACGGGGAACCTCACCCCACAGCACATACATGAGCTAGTCACCATCTAGGGTACACTTCAAACATAACTTTGTGGGACGACATCCCCGACACAATTACTTGGAAGTTAACTTCCACTTGAGAATACACACGGCAACATCTGCCTATAGAGTGCATCTCCTAGGAACAGTCCGAACCATGATAAATTCTTTAGTCTAGAAGACTTGGTCACCACAACGATGCAAAATCTTCACCTGGCTGGCCATTCAAAATAGGCTATGGATGGCGGACCAACTCTAGAAACGTGGATGGCTGAACCACTAAACCTGTCCAGTTTCCACTCTGTAGACAAGAGCTCGAATCTGTCATACACCTTCTGGCCGAGCTGTCGAGTGGAGATTTGGGCCTGTCTAGGTGAGGACGTCATGGACTGGCTTTTGCCTATACGCTATGGACAGGACCACTGAACTACTATCCCAGGTTGAGCTAAAATTACATAGCCTATACACTAGGATATTTTTCACGCCCTGAGCTGACATCTACGTTGCCATGGGTTTGAATCTTGCATTCCCATGCCTTCAATGGTGTTACGTTGTATCTTCAATGGTGTTATGTTCATGCATTCCCATTTCCTTCTGAAGTCTAATTCCAACCTTACATTTCCATCATGCATGTTTCAAACGAGAAAAGGGAAGAATGATACTAGAGTTTATATAATACATAAAAAAAACAAAGGATTGGAGATGCGGGGTCTCGATCCCCGTACCCCTCGCATGAAGTGGGTAGACAATTCTAGTCGTAGAGATTGTCCCCACATGTAGAGGCCATCATGCGTCCGAATGGCAGATCGGGCACATTGAGATCACTGGACCTGGTTACGTCTCCTTTGGTTACGGATCTCTTAGACTAATTCTATTTACCAACTTATTTGCATTGACAGACGTCCTTCATCCTTCCACGTTTGGTTCATGTGCACCATTCTAAATTTGTCCAAATTTAAATCTTAATCCAGTGGACCCTAATTGAAGATTTGAGCTCTTAATTGCAGCTCGGGGGTGCCATTTGTACAAGAATATAGGATACGACGTGCGTGCGAGGACAACCACTTTGTGCTAAGCAGTAATTAATGGTTGGTTCTTCTCTCTGACCAAAATAAAAACCTTGCTGCAGGTACCTGATTACACTGATCATGCTGCGCAAGCTTGTGAAGAGGGTTGATGTCGTCCCGCCTAGCATAAACTGTTGTAGAAAATACGGTATAAGCATGGATAGAAATATAATTCCAATATAACTATGTAAACAGAAGGATGATATCAATACATACTCAAATGATATAGCATGAATGTAATCATATGATTTAATCATATCACTTGTAATATAACACATATTCATTAAAGAGAGCGATAAACTTCTGAATTTGAATATGTATGTCAATGTATGGAACATGAACCAATTAATACTAGCAAAAAGCTCAAGATTAATTGATAATTTGTGCTCTTAGGAGTAGGGCTATACAAGATTAACTCTTGGCTGTCCAGCTGCCAAAGTCTTATACTCTTCATCAATTGGATATATAAAAAAAAAATTATCAAACCTTTGAGCTCTAAACCAAAGTCTTAATAGCCTCAAGTTTTAAAGATGTATACAAGCATATAATTTTCGACCAGCATAACATGTAAGCAAAGATGGTCACTTGATGTCAACTAGAATGTAAACAAATATAACTTGATCTCTCACTAATTGTATCAATCACATTATCTAGTTATGCATAGCTCATTTGAATAACATACTTGAAGACATCACATGAATTAAGCGACTCATCAACATACTAACATGTAGAGTCCAGAATTGCAATGTCAGTAACCAAAGATCACACTCTAAGGTAACACAGCCCACAACCCACTGAGGCACACCGAAGCCACACACCACAGGCAATATCAGAACTCAAAGAGAGAAGGAGGAAGAGGAGCTCACTACAAAGCCCACTTTTTGCACACACAAACCAACAAAGACGAGGTTAGTGCTCTACAAGTAAAGAGGGCCACCCTCTACTTATAGCCGAGATCGAACTCTAGAGGAAGGGGGAGAAACTTATAGCCACAGGCCGGTGCCACTAACGGCCACTCCTCCCTCTCCCCCAAACTCGCTCGTCCAGATCTGAGTCCAACCGAGCCCACGCAAAACGGATTGGGAATAAGTTGCACAGGAGAACGGCGCACGGGAAAGAGGGAGCAAGTCACATGGGGAAGGAGGAGGCCGCACGAGGAAGCGTGTCGCCAGGTGGGACCCACCTCCCGCCAGTTGCGCCGCCATCGAGAGCCCCCATGCCGCCGCCTTGCCGCCCAAGTCGTCCGGCCCCCATCCGCTTCGGTCAAGTGAGGAGGAGAGCTCCTCCTCATTTATCTCACGCCTAGCCCACCTGTCAGGTGGACCACTCCTTCCCTCTTTTTTTTTCTTTTAGCAATTGTGAAATTCCCGATTTGCCCTTGGCACATACAACATAAACTCCCTCAAATTCGGTCATTTCCTCGGATGTGGTAAATGGCATTATTGCATCTTAAACTGACGAGTTATTGCTTATATTATCCAAAAAACAATATTTTCAAGAATGGAAGAAGCTGAACAATTACTGTCTCGTAATATAAAATCAATGTGCATATCTAGTAAACACATTTTTAAATAATATTTAATAAAATTAGACTATTTGTACTAGTATACACTTACGGGCTGCTCCAAACCGCTGCAGCGGCAACGTTCGACGATTGCTTTTGGCTTCGTGCGCATTGTAGCTTTTTTAAATCTTTTCCCTTTTTGTTTTTTGGTATTTTTGTGTTTTTCCGTATTCCTTTGCATTGTCTGTGATAGGTTAACATACCGCTTTTGTTTTTATATTTTTTAAAAAATTTAATTATATCCAATAAACCAATTTAGCTATAGTAAAAATCAGCCAGCTACAGTAAAATTTTAGCTAAAAATCAGAAGTCATCGCTATTCCGAACGCCCCTTTTAGTACAGAATGGGAGCAAACCAATGTTACGTGTGCAGAACGGGAGCAGCCAGGGGCCATGGACGTTTCTTCGGCAGCGACCAGTTTCCAGTATAACATTTTTTTACACATTGTACTAGTATACACCTATATATACTGGTGGAGTGTAGTAGATATATATATATATAATAACAATAAAGTCTTTGTTCTAAATAAGTTAAGATAGATTAGAAATAAAACTTTCTTAAGGTCACAAAATGATAGTCTTGTAATAAAATCTATAAAGCAAAAATCCTAAATCTGCCTTATGACATCTGAGCAAAGAGTCTAAAATATCATCCCTAAACGTTCTTATGTCATAGTTCCAGCACGTAGATTGTTAATTTTCATGCACTTCTATCCAAAACTAATTTTTTGGATATATTCTAATCACTCAAGTCTTTTTTTAACTACTTCCTCCAATGCTAGTCTTGGTTGACCTCTGCTTCTTCTTACGTTTTCGGTACGTCTTAAAATTCAGCTTGTTCCAAGTTAGAAAAAGGAGAAGTGTTAAGCTAGGCTCAACGAGCCAACGTAAAAAAAAAAAAGCAAACCATCTTTTTATAGAATGAAACCCAAAATTAGTAGTAGGTATATGTATCTTTAATAAATATACACCAGGTGTTTTGTACGTACACACCTAAACTACTACTTGTACACCTCTTGTGTTAGCATTTTTCTTTAGGGGCTTCACATATCTGTAAGTGGTGATGTAGACGAGAGCCATTGATTTATATTTCTAACAGCACCAGCAGAGTTTTTTTTAATATATACTGCCATTCATTCTTGTCTTCATTTTGTTGGTGTTTTAATCATGTTACTAGTATGGATTAATTCTTCTTCCTGTTTGCTACGACCGCTATTTGCTGTGAAATTACTAGTGCTGCTAGTACAGTAGTGCTCCACTGTGAACACAAGACAACTGACTAGAGCAGTAACAAATTCAAGCAGGTCTAGAATTAATTCCAGCAACTTTTTAAATCCATACACGGTTAAGTAAATTACTCCATCCGTCCTGCAATATAAGTTCAAAACTCATCATATACATAGATCAAATATTATAATAATTATATATTTGATCTCTATATTAAACTTATATTATGAGACAATGCTTATCAAGAACTAGGATTTATATTATAGCATGAAGCGAGTTACAATTAAGACGTACACAAACCAACGACCCTAACTATGGGTCGTTGTTTTACTTCAAGAGTTACAAAGAAGAAGAAATGATTGATGCAGGCAGATGCACGCACGCAACCGCGACCAAGATTAGAGAAAAAAGATCGAATCAAATCACACGAACAATTCAAGGACAGACGAAACCTAACAACGCAGCAGCATCACGCACGCTCCGGTTGGTTGACCGATCGATCCCACACGCCTGCTTATGGTAGTAACGGTGGCCATGGGTTAATCCATTTTTGCGCTGGATGGATGGATCGATCAGTGGCCGCCGCCGCCGTTGCGGCCGCCGTTGTGTTCCGAGTTGGCGTGGTTCATGCTGAAGCTGTGGATGTGGCGGGCGCCGGCGCTGTTCATGCTGAAGCTGTTCTTGCGGCTGCCGCCGGCGGCGGCGTCGACGGGCGCCACGTGGTGGCTCAGCAGCAGCAGCCCCAGGAGGGCCAGGCCCAGCAGCGTCACGCGAAGCTCGTCGGACCTCGCCGCCATCGCCTCCTGCGTATCTTATCAACTGCAAATGCGAGCGCAATTTGGCAGAGATGGAGCACGGTTTGTTTATTGAGCTGGATTATTGTAAACTTGGTGGGTGGAGGAGGCGGTGTTCTTGAAGGATTTATAGTGGAAGGAGGGGGTCAGAGGGGTGGAGGGGAGAGGTTTCAGGGCAAGTGTTCTTCATGTTGTGGTGCTGCGCAAGAGTAGGCGAATTAATGGTGTGTGCGCGCGTACATCCTAAACTTGAGTCTTGATTTGGAACGTCACAATTAGGACAATGGATTTTTAATTAGTTTCTGTCTACTTCTTCCTCCTCCTGTACAGAGAGAAATCTTATTTTTTTGTACTTTGTAAGGAAATGTATGGCAGCATCTCTGCATATGAGCTATGTCGCCTTGTTTATGTACTGAAATGATCTTTCTCAAACATTCTGCATTGAACCTCTTTTAAGGATTTTTTAAAAGAAAAATGGAGGATAAATAACTCTCCGAAGTACTTGTGCTCGTCGAAAACTCATCGTTGTTCAGTAACTACAGCCTGCAAAAGTGCCATTTGATCCATGTGTGAGCCCATTGCTTATAGATTCTTCATACTTTTAGGTCTCCGATGGTTATTTTGTTGCAAAACGAGCACGTAACACACACATTTGATCCATTCTGAGTTTTGTCATACAGAGGCAAACGAAGCTGAGAAACTCATCATTTCTTGCAGCCGTGTCTTCAGTCTTTGGTTCTCCTTGTGTTACAACCCATCCCACCACCACTTCAGATTCTTGCGATCTGCTTTTGTCTGCTTCTGCTTGCTCCTAGACTACAAAATCAATCATCAGGAAAGCGCAGTTTTGTAATTACCTGATAAACCAAGAAATGCACATGTGAATGCAAGTACTGGGCTCTTCTGTTCTGGAACCAGACTTCAACTTGGCGTGGTTTCATGTTCAGCTGGATCTCTGCTAGTTCAGCCCTTGCTAGAATCTAGATGATTTGAACGTAATTTTAACAGACCCTTCAACTTGGCGTGGTTTCATGTTCAGCTTCTCTGCCAGCCCTTGCTTTAGAGCGTAATTTTAATCATGAGACTTACTCTTCGATACTAGCTAAGAAAGATGAAAGTTCTCACTATCAATGTTCAGTAATATCACAATATGAACTTACTGGATCGAGATTGGTATGCTCTTCGTGTATGTTTTCCATCACCGTCAACTGTTCTTCGCTAAGCCGTAGCTTTTTTCCTTGTATGACCATTGCTGTGCTCTTGATCTTCCAAGACCGATGCATTGTGTTTTCTTTGCAGTCTTACATCCTTTCCTCAGCACCATGAGTTTATGATCTGTCTCTCGAATTAGTTGACCTGGGAACAATTCATGTAATTGGACTGGCGATTTCGGTTCGCATCCACTGCTCTTGCTGGATTTGGAGTGCTCTCTAGTAGCTCCAATGCCAAGGGAAAGGACGGTCATTTCCTCCTTTTCTTCAATGTCAGGAATCCTTTTTGATTGGAACCAACTAGAAATAATTGCATTTAGTAGCTCCGATAGACATATAGTTGCATGCTCATTTAGGTAGTATTTAAATTGCAGAACTCACGTAATAATTATTTGTAGATATTAAATTAAAATAATTATCATTAGTAAATTAGCCCCCCGTGATGGTATAAAATAGCTTTTAATTGTAAATTCTGCGATCAGCTAAATTGACATAAGGAGTTTCATGTGGAGGTATAATATATTAAGATAGAGGTAAAAGTCTTATGTTTTGATTTGGGCATCGCATCTAAGAAAATGTGAAGATCCATTCGCTAAAAAATCAGGGTGACAATGGATAAAGTGGTACAAGCCTGCGTAGTGCTATATAAATAATGAATTCATGTCTGTCTCTTGGACTGGAGGTTACGTGAACCAATGGAGGTTCTAAATGGTTATACAAGTGTTCAATAAATTTCTAAATTAACAATCTGAATTTTTTACCAACCTAAAAATATTTATTAGCGAGATGTTATGAGATGAGATTGGATTTACTGAAATGTTGACTTATGATCATAAAAGTGTAATTTTGCTATTAATACTTGTTGAGTACTCTATACTTACCATTACTATTATTCTCTTTTGTTTAGAGGTTAGCTATCCGGTAATTTCACTTGGTGTGAATGAGGCATACCCAGGAATTCTATACTAAGGGGAAGGGAGATGATCTTGAATATGACCCGTATAAGGTGGACACCTTACATGAGACCTGGGACGACTAGAGGTATTACTAGCAGCTCGAGCATGACCTTCAGAGAATATGTAAATTAATGTGATATTGTATATTTTCTAGTACTAGTGTAATTATTAGTTGATCTAGAACTGCTTCCGTATCTATTGTAATATTCAAGCACTTGTGGCCTTGTAAAAGACTTTAGCCATGTGTAGCAATGTTTATGTAATATTATGCTCAGTCTCTAATTATTACTCTACTGCAATACTCTAATATGCTTATTATTATTGAAATAGTGTTTTAACAAATAATAATCCGTTGACTATTACTATTACTATTTGGTAATGACATGGGTCGCCACAGATATGGTATAGGTTGGTAGGAGGAATTGTAAGCGAGTAAATGGTTCAATTAGAACAATGTATTAATTCCTTTCATTTATTACTTTAGATAGTTGAAATTTGATATGTTTGAATATACTTGAATTGCTCACTAGATTTCAGTCTTACCTTTTGAGTTTGCAATGCATCCTCATCGCTGAATTTGTTGAGGTCATTTTCATCATGGAATGATTGTTGTAAGTCACCTAAGAACCGTGGTAAGGTTGTGACTAGTATAAAAGCGATTTGGTAGTCCTCAAGTATTTGTGCCACTTCTGCATCTGCAGTTGCAGGTAGATTTCAACTCTTCAATTAACTTCTTAGTCAAGTGGTCCAAAGAGTTCTTATAGAACCGTGTTAGGCCCCTCCCTTCCCTATAATATTTAAACAAAAAAATTGGCTATAAACTTGTTATACTTTCTTCTATTTTCCTCCAATCTTTGATCCGAGAGTTTCTTGTCCCATATGTGATTTTCTTATCCATCTGTGATTTTTTGGGCGATATTTGTGTATTTGGTGGGTTCTTTCTTTTGCAAATAGCTCTACAGTCCCATGAAGTGGGACACCTTCTCTCTTGTCCCATCAGGCACACAAGATATTGCATTAAGGGGGTGATGTTTTAGCGATGGCACTGAAACAAGATAGTGTATTAAGCTTCTGGGTTAAAAAAATGTAAAAATAGAAAAATATGTTGGCCCATAGGACAATGCAAGGCGGGAAAAAAAGAAAAAACAAAAAGCTCAAAATCTAAAACTGAGATAAAATGAATAATGTAACACCCCTAAGTCTTGGTTAGTCGGCCCATGGGATATTGCCAGTCAATTCATGTAACACCCCCGCCCTTTAGTACTATATTAGCATATAATACATATTGGTCTAAATCATAGCACTTCTAGGCTAAACCTTTTGGATGAGGCAAGGACGAAAATGTAGGATAAGAATAATTGACTAGAGAAGGTGAATAGGAGGTTTTTAGATTCTTTTGACTAAATCATGATTTTTAAGCGAGTATGAAGTACAAAATCATTTTGCATAATTCAAAGTCTAAAAGTTCTAGGTCTTACTATGACACCAACAAATCAAATTTAGGCAAGATACAATTTTAGCTAAACAAGTCAAGACATTAATCACTAGAAATATAAGTGTGAAAAGTAATGAACAAGAGAATTAAACCACGAGATGAATACAAGAATTTTTTTGTGCTCTTGAAGACTTGATGGCCTTCCTTAATCCATGTTGAGGGAGTTTGAACAAATTAAGTTGGCTCTTTGCACAACTTGAGTCTTTTCTCAATCCACTAGGGCAACTTTTTCGCACTCCGGGAGGCGAGTTTCAACCTTCACAACCATGTTGAGGCCTTCACAACCTTCTTAAATGGATCACCGAATCAACTCCTCCAAGCTATCTAGGTGACGATAACCACCAAGAGTACGAAGCCAATGACGTTTGCTTAAAGATCTTCAAGTGCTACAAAGATCAACCAAATGATGCAACACACTTGAATATTGTCAACAACCTCAAAATGTAAAACTAATATATTAGAGTTGAAGAGAGGGATACAAGAGCTTAAGAGTATTTAATTAGGATCTAAGAGTATATCATTGCTGCTAGTGGGGAGGTACTTATAATGTCCACCAACCAGAGTAACCGTTGGGAACGAAATCCCCAAATCAGGTGGAGCAGTACTACCATCATGGATTTGGTTGGTACTACCATACTCACTTTTCAACGGCTACTTACTATCACTAAATGTGTCAAAACTAGTCGTTAATCCAAAAATTAAAAGTACCACACTCACATGTCATGGCCATATGGATATCGCGGTAGTAACGTTTTCCATAGGGAAAAATCTCTAAAAAAATGTATCTCTATGAAAAATAGTTACCGTCAACTAAAATATGGTCATACCACAATACAGTAGTACTAGTCATGCAATGCAATCGTACCATTGTGGTACTACCGGTCAAGAACAGTGGTAGTACCATTTTAGTTGAAGTTCAAAATAGCACCTCTCAAGAAATAATGTAGCAGCATGTAATACCCGGTAGTACCGATACAACAGTACTACTGCGGTTACAAAGGTGGTCATATCGGTTTTCAAAGAAAATTTAGAGAGGGATAATAAATTATATCCAAATGCATGTGCACCAAAATTGATCAATGTGCCATAAAATTATCTTCAAGCTACTAGTCATGATTCTTCTTAATAGCATAGCATCTAGCTTATTAACCTGGTCTCAAAACCACCATATGTCAAGACCGGTAAAATCTGTAAAAGAGGTCATTAGGCTAATTTATATCTTAACAAACACATTAGTCCCTTAAACATAGTCGTTATTAATTATCAAAACCATTTTAAGAGTCTAGATGTTTCAGAAAAGCCCAAATGAGGTGTTACACATGCATGCTTGCCCTGTAGGTGGGCTGGACTTCTTGCGAATTTTAGGCCACAGGGTGTTACAATTCAGTAGTCAGATATGTACATGACGCAAGGATAACATTCATAACGGTGTCAATCATCTTGATAGGATCCTTATTTCCTCCCTCCTCCCTCCGATGTGTAAGGCTTGAATGGGCTTTTAGCGAATTTTAGGCCGCATGTGTGTTTCATTTTAGGCAAATATGTATATGGGGCAAGGATAACATTCATAATGATGTCAACCACTTTGATAAGATCCTTATTTCTTCCCTCCGGCGTATAAGGCTTGAATGTATCAGGGTTGATGGAACCAAGCTTACTTCAATGTAACAAATCTTGTTATGAAACTAAGTTATGTCACGAACAAATCTTGTTCTGGAACCAGGTTATGAATAGAGAATCTTCCCTCCAATGTCTTTCATTCTTCGAGCAAATGTCGGAATCGTAGAGTATCACGACTAGGAGTTGTCTAAATGCTGTTGTTCATTTGTTGTGACTGTAAGTTAAGTGGATGTTCCATGAACGTCAATATCTAGCACAGCCTTTCCCTTCAAGTTGTGTCTTGTGTGTCCTGTTGTTGTCAACCTGTGTGGTTGCTGTGTGCCCGCCTCCGCTCTGGTTTCTCGTCCCCTTGTTCTCATGCACACTGATCCTGAAGACTTGGCCCTATTCATATTAATTTTAAAAATTATTTTTCTATAGTAAATAGCTATAGTATTCAACTTTCAAATAAATATCTTTTCAAGACAGAATCTACTAATTGATTATATTACATACTATAGTGACTTCATTTATATACAAAATCACAGTGTCTCTCTCTTTAAAAGCTTCTCTACAAGTTGTTACTATTCGTAAGTTAAAACTAAAAATCGATATGAATGGGTTAGCATGGCCCAGTACCTATGATATATGGCACATGCATGTTGGCGTTAGTCCCTGTTGGTTTGAGACTAGTCTGGCTGTCGCTCCATCGTGGAGCGGTGACTAGTTCTAGTCGTTTAACCGTTAGACGACTTGTTCTAATCGCTTGTTCAACGGTAGAGCGACAAATAGTCAAAAATATAAAATAAAATAATATATATATTACTGTAATTTAGAATAAAAATAAATTATTTTAAAAAATTCGTGCTAGGGACCGGCCGGCCATTGATGTCCTCTGCCATGGCACACAGACACCGGTGAAACGCACATGCCATAGTCAAAAAGGTGGAGGAAGTAGAGGTCGTAGAGTTGGATCAAAAGAAATTCGACGAATTATGAGGAGAGGCCGGTGCAGTGAATGCAGTATCCGGGAGTTAGTGAAACTAAAATCAAACCTCTGTTTTTTAGATGAAACCAAACCTATGTTTATCAATATAGCGTCGTATCATTTTTGCAAAAAAAAAAAAGAGAGAGAAGAAGATAGAGCGTCGTATCATAACGCCTCCTTGTGGTTGTGGATATTGGAATAATCTTGTATTCCTACTTTTCCAAATGCTCGTATTTTTTTGGAGGATATAAGGTCGAAGCTTTTACTTCCAATAACTTTATGTTATTATATTTTTTACCAATGTATTATGATAAAATTAGCTGTCACAGGTACACATTGTAGACCATACTTTCATGGAGTATATCCAAAGTGACGTCAGTACAATTATAAACAGTGTGTGATGCGATGTCCGTAGTAGAGACCTGCTATCCTTATCATGTTAGCCACATGCAGCTAGCTGCTTGCAATTGCCGAGACCTGAGGCCCCAAGAAATCCCAAGTCCAATGCATGGGAGCAAGAAATAGCCAGAGAGAAGGGCGCAGGATTCGACGATGCAGCGATTCTCATACCTCAGAGCCTTGGCCTCTGCCCTCTCCTTATGGTGAAGGTTGGCAGTGGGAAAGTAGGAGTATAAGAGCATCTCTAATGATCCTAACTATCAACTAACTAGAAGACTTCTATATCATTTATATAGTACACACTAAAAGTTAGCATTTCAAAGAACTATCTATAAAGATAGTGTTAGACCATATGGCTAGGTCTCGGCTAGATGATGAATAATTGACAACGTTGGTTATGATTTTACTTATGGTGTGTTGCTTGTGCGGATTGACGTTCGCGTGTTCGGATTGTCGTATGTTGTATGATACGCTCGTGTGAGGTATTGTGCGGATTGACTTGAGTCAAGTCGTGGACTTGTGCTCGTACGTGGTTGGTTGTTTATTCATGTGCAGGTGTTGCTTGAAGCGGAACGTGGTCGATGACGGGACTGAAACTAGGTTCAGGTGGAACTGAGGTTTCGGGACTAAGTTCAGGGAGGAACTGAGGTCCTATCGGTCAAGGATGTCATCTGTGACGTTCAGGCTAGAGAACAATACGCATGAAGATGACGTGGCGTTGGAGGTACGGAGATGCGTCAAGACGGAGGCATGCGGCAAGGCTGCATGTGTTCGGACGGGGCGTATACGAGTTGTATACTGATAGATAAGCTTGGTTTGCATGCGAGTCGTATACGTATACGAGTGGTATACGTATACGAGTGGTATACGTATTGGTGTAAGAGTTCTAGTCGGATTCAAGCCGTAAGGTGCTAGTATGGCCTGCGTGCTATATAAGCCTACGGAGCTGAGTCGTGATTTGTAACGAACGGAAGAGAGATTAATGAGATTGGTGGCGGCTTTTTGTCTGGTCTGCCGTAGCTTTTGGAGAAGTTCGATCTGAAACAATTGGAAGGAAACAAGAGGTGGCGGTGTTTACTTTTGAGAAGAAAAGAATCCATCCGAGATTGATTTTTTTTGTTTGGAGGTTTTGCTTCTGCCATGAGAAAGATTGAGAGGCGGCTGCACTGTTGATGCCGTGTTTTGGAGAAAAAGATTGATAGGTGCGGCGGCTTGGTTTGTTCCGTGCGTCACGGTGGTTCTTGGCCTTGAGGTTAATCAGGTAAGGCAAATTAAGATTTTGTATTATACATACTTGATTGCATCCATGGCTTGTTCTTACGAATCGTGAGTTCTTGAGTTCTTAAGTGCTAATAAGGTTAGCTAGTAGAAGGATTAAGGATTGAAGGTCTGGAAATTAGTCACGTGTTTTGATTCTAGAATTTCCTTGCGTGGGTTCTTGTTGGGGCTGAGAGTTTGTAAGGTAATCAAAACCGTTTTGGTGTTTGCATCTTGTACGGGTCGTGGCCTTTAGAGAGAGAAAAAGGAGATTAATGAAAACAAACAGTGCAGCGGTATTTCTAGTTTTTGGCCGTGGTGATTTGTAGCATTCAAGAAAAAGCTACATGCAAAGAAGATTGAGGCTGCATGCATGTACACATTGACGTGAACATTTCTATTTGATTCATGCATGTGTGCTTTGGTTTAGGGGGGTGATCAATGCATGTGAAGGTAATTAGTTTCTAGTCTTTTACTTGAACATTTTTTATCTGATAGTTTGGTTAATTAATTCTTTACGTTTTTTAATCGCTTAATTAGAGCTTAAGAATTTTCGTCACTATTTGTTCAGCAGGCTTGTTTTTTTTATATCTCGAGTTTTAGACCTCCGATTGACGTAATTCCAGTTGGGTTAGTTCAATAATTTTATCTAGTTTATTCTGTAAAAATTTGAGGTCAATCGGAGTTATGATTTTTTATTGAGATTAGTTTTAGTGAGGCTACAGTGTTCTGTTCAGAACTGTAAACGAGGTTTAAATAAGTTTTGTGTTTAGGGGGGAGTGTTAAAATTTGTTTTTAGCTTCCGCAATCATTCACCCCCCCTCTGATTGCCTATCTTAGTGTGAATCGATCCTACAGATAGTTATTTGATGTTTACATGTACACATAGAAAATAACTATCATTTATAGAGACTGCCTCGTTTTGTGTTATAGACTAATGCTTAAGGAAGAGCTAGCTTAATTTTTTTTATATACTTTTTTCTTTCACATAGAATTTATATTGATATGTATATATAAATAGTTAGTTAAGTTAGACCATTAAAGATGTCCTAATGGCTTGCTGCAGAGAAATCAAGATCGGTCCCTGAGATAGAGCATTTATTCCAAGTAAGCGGAGAAGGTTCCTCCGGTATATACACACCCCATGAGGGCTTCCTCCACTCACTTTCATTTACAGCTCACTTTCTTGGCCTCCCTCCTTACCAGCTCGGTTTGTTAACCTATGGTCTTCTCTCCTCACCTCCATGGCGCCTATGTATAGCCTTCCTTAGTCCCCTCGTCTCATAGTTTAATACTTGCTCTCGGTTCCTTCCTGCTTCTCGTCCGGCGAGAAGCTCCTGGACATCCCGACATCCGCCGCGGCCGCCAGGTCAGGGCAGAGCGCGGTGACGCTGCTCCGTCTAGCGCGCAGAGATCTCCGGCCACAGCCACCTGGTCACCGTGATGTGGTGTAGGAACCTGCTCACCCACGGCCTGTCAGTGTCGATCGAAGGATCAGCGGGCAACGGCAAGGACAGGAGTGGCAGGGCCAGGGAGTACGGCGAGGCCGACGCCAACGGCAGCGCCTGCAAGGTGGAGATGCAGCCGTGGCACTTCTGGCGCAACCATGGCGCCAAGCGGTTCCATGTCGACGGCAAGGCCATCGACGTCGTCTGGGACCTCAGGAGCGCAAGGTTCTCCGATGAGCCCGAGCCGCTGTCTGACTACCACGTCGCGGTTGTCTCGGACGAGGAGGTCGTCCTCCTCGGCAACCTCAAGAAGGAGGCGTTCCGGCGCACCGGGTCACGGCCGTCGCTCCAAGACGACATCAGCATAGAGTGCAGCAGCGGCAACCTTACGGACGGCATGGACGTGAACATGGTGATCAAGATCGACGCGTGCGTAAACGTTCTCGTCAGGCACCTACAGTGGAAGTTCAGATGCAACGAGTGCGTCTCCAAGAAGGTCAAGGTGCAGGTGTACCGGGATGCCCATGATTGGCTCTTCGGCACAGGGATGAGGCATGCCCTGTTCATCTTCAAGCCTGAGGAATCGTCTCCATCGTCGACTTCTGACTTCTACACCGATGAATGTTCCGATTTCTGCCTGTTTCTTTGCGCATGGAAGGTTGAATGAGCTAGGG
Source organism: Melocanna baccifera (assembly GCA_036346265.1). Classification (NCBI taxonomy): domain Eukaryota; kingdom Viridiplantae; phylum Streptophyta; class Magnoliopsida; order Poales; family Poaceae; genus Melocanna; species Melocanna baccifera. Next base: position 45,780,524 of record CM070677.1, on the reverse strand, counting down.
ATCCTACATTTGTTACTACATTACAGTTGACCTTTTACCATGTTATGAGCAATAATTCATATCATGTAATGGATTGGAAGATGGAAGTGTAAGGGCATGGTTGAGGCCATTTTCTATTTCCTTTCCATTGGAGGGTGTTGGACACAATGAAGATTGGACTGGAGGGGCACAGGATAGTCCTGGGGATTAGGATCAGGATGGTCCTGATAGAGAAACATGGAGGGTGATGACAGGTAGGATTCACAATGGCATTGTCTCTCCCAATCATGCATTCATGCTGATTTATCCAGGGAAACTCTCAGCTAAGCGCCGGTCCCTCCTATCTAGTACTCTGCTACTGCTTTCTTTATCTTCCTCTACTCATTTATTTTGACCTTCCCTAGTTTGCTCCACTTTCTCTGTTCAAGAACGGGGAGCAGATAGGCGCACAAATCCCTGATGGTATAGTACTTGTAATTGAGATGTACTACTGTTAAAGGCAACTAGTCAAGGAATGCAATACTTTTCACCCAGGTTTCTGGTAATGATCACATTTGGGCCATGTAGCTTCGGTAACGCCGAAGTCCCAGTTAAGATTTCAGGCATGCCCATTGAGCATAAATGGCTAATGTGTGCCGTATAGGCTCAAAAAAAAAAAAACAGTGTAAGTCATACAGGATGCAGGAAAAAGAAAGCAGCATCTTGGGGGACAAATCAACAGATACCATCAACTGAGAAGTTCACAAAGTTCTATTCCTTATCATTTTTAATGCTCATGTCTTTCCCATTAGTTGACGGCCAAATTAAATTAGGAATACTTTAGACCAAGAAAATTCTTATGTATCTTTGTTATGTTAGTAGATGTAATCAACAGCATCCTAGGGTCTTCTCAATTTCCAGTCTAAAATAGAACACAGGAAGTGCTTCAATAGTTGCAGATAGTCAAATATGCAGGCATGGAAAAGTAAATTTATTTGACCAAATGGCCAAGTTCAATAGTTACAAAATGCAGTGTACGGTGTTCATTTCATAGTATTCACCAAGACGCTAGACGCTAATCGAGTGGCACACCGGCATCTAGCACCTAATCGCTGATTAGGTGGGCTAGGCGGGAAAGTGGCACTTAGCGCCTAGACGGCCGCCTTGAGGAACACTGTCATTTCACATGAACAAGATACGACAAGAAAAGTCTTCTAACTTCGTACTTTCTCAACACATGACACTTATCAAATTTACGATATATCATTTGAATGAATAATCAAACTAATAGAAATGAAACAAGTTATTTTGAGCCAAAACCAAACCATTTTGCCAAGAAAAATTTGTTTTTCCCACTAGGAACTTCATCTGAAGCCTTTCCACCATTTCCACGTGCTGGTCTTCGGTTAGCTGTGACGGAAACAAAAAAAAAAAACAACCAAATCAGCAAGAGCTATACCACGTGCATAAGTAACCCTAAAAATACCACGTACAAAAGTTGCTTTGGCGTATGAACTGACTTTGAAAATTTGCTTATTGGTTGGTAGCATAGTAAATGTGGTAAGAGCAGTTATCATGGTGTCCAGAGATCAAACTTGCTATGAGTTTGCCAATGCAATCCCAACGAAATGTCAGATTGCTTGGAGCAAACTTCTGGATGCATTTCCTTTCTAAATCAAGGTTAAACCAGCAAAATGTGGTGCTATCACTGATATGAGAATTGCTCAACCATTTATGGGAAATCTGTTTATCAAATTATAGTGGAGGCACTAGAAAAATTACTTGAATTGGACTTTTTAATATCCTGGGATGACCCTGATGCTGAAATTGAAAGCTTTTGGTCTGGAGGACTGTCCCCATCACCTGATTAATATGAACAAAAGAAATACATGAGTAATGTACCTGAAACAAATATAATTTAGCAATCGCATATAGGCTGTGACAGAGCTATTGTGGAAGTTTCATCTGAGTCATGAAGGTTGTAAGAGTGAAATGGCTAAGCATATTTCATCCACATAGCATCAAGGTAGCATATCAATGCTGTTTTTAATTTTACAGTAAGTTAAGGAAAAAACTTAAAAACTTTTTGAGCATCCATTTGAAGATATTATGAATAAAACTCACCATCTTTGTCTGACTTTCTGTAGGTGTTCTTCAAGTACTCAACAAAAGAATGATCATTGTGATCAAGCATCACTGTTCAAAAGCAAGGTAAAAGTTACGAATAGCTATTATAAATGATTTTGCTACTTCTTGATTCTATATTCATAAATCAATGCCACAAGAAGATTAGTATATTACATTGTTGAAACAATTCGCGCCTCTTATGCTCAGAGGTACCGAACAAGAGCAATCGCACTGCCTCTGAATCTCTGTTTGAGAACTTCTTGGAAAGGTTGTTTGTATCTAATAGGATACCTGCAAGCTGAGGGGAGACCCATAAAACGTAATCAGGAAATGCCAGTAAGTTACTCACGATAGTCGCTAGTGCATGTAGCAAATGCACCAACCAGAAGTTCCTTTATGTCCAGGCTCTGAAGTAGGCTATAAGCTTCTTCACAATAGATATTGGCGAGGATTGTGCAAACTGAGCCCACCTAGGAGACAAAATCGAGCATGCTTATGAAGTAAATGCTGGAATCATATACAGTAACATCTCCAAACACTTGAAAAGTACTTAGTACAAGTACACGTCATTACATCACCGTTTGATTTCAGAACATCTTGCCCCACCACTACCAATCTTACTCGCTGATCCATTATTAGTCCCTCCATATCAACCTGATTCAGATTCTCAAAGTCAGCGTCGTATACATTTTGCTTAACTCAGGATGCGCATGCAGTTTGATTATTCCTTACAAACTGGAAAAGAATGCATGGTGCATGCCCATAAAATAGGAATACATATGGAAGGGAAGAAGCCATTGATAAGAATTAGCTGCTGCTGCTGCACATTGCTATTCTTGATATCTTATGCAGATAATAAATGTATCAATTTTATGCCGTCCCTCAATTGTTGCTGGAATCCCTTTCCCTTTCCATGCGCAGATCAACGTATTACGGTACAAGCACAAACTCGCAATTGCTCAAAGCCTATCAGTCATCATCACTGAAATGGCAGCCACATGGTGCCAATCGAAATTCAGGACACCCACATCACACGACTGCAATGTGGTGCTGTCTATACCCCAATTACTCCAGGACCTAGACAGTTGTCCGATTTGTTGGACCCCCCGCCCCCCCGAGGAAGCCAACAGTCTCGTCGCATAGCACAGCATGGTGTATTCACGTAAGATCACATCATGTACCTCATCGGCGAAGAGCAGCGCCGAGGCGTCGACCCCGACGTGGTAGAGGAGCCAGGCTGCCTGCCTGCACCTCACCATCCTGCCCCGATGCATGTTCACCACCGGCACCGCCGCCTGGCCATCCGCCTTGCTCGACAGCATCCACGCGTAGCATATCGCCGACACGATCGAGCTCACACCTGCTCGAAATCAACACGAGGAATCACAAGTGAAGTGAGCATGCTGCTTAGATTCAATTGGAACAGAGGGAGCTTTACTAATGAAAGCAGGGGGTGATCTTACTTTTGGAGGCGTCGGAGAGCACAATCTTCATGGACCTCGAGCCGGGGCTGTCCCCGGCGGCAAGGTCCTCGACGGCGGCGCGCTGGCGGTGAAGGAAGGCGTTGAGGCGGGCGACGCCGTCGTCGAATCCGTCGACAGAGGGGTAGAAGAGGCGGAGGCGTGGCGGCGGTGATGTGGGAGGCGGGAGTGGGCGGCGGAGGTGGGCGGGGTGGAGGAGGCAGCGTGGCGATGGGAGGAGGAGTCGGGGGCGGAGGTGTCATGGAAGCGGGACTTGCGGCGGGACGACTGTGGGTTGGGGGGCAGCGAGGGGGTGGGGGAGGAGGGCGCGGAGGAGGTGAAGGGGTCGGAGCGCGGAGGCGAGGAGGAGATGGACGCGCGCTGCAGGATCTCGTCGCCGATGCCGCCCAGCGGCCGGTGCCTGCACGCACGCCGGAGTGTTTAGCACATGAGCAGACCGGAAACAGCAATTCGCGGCGGGCCACGGGATGTGCCGCCGACGCTGTGGGCGGCAAAAATTTTATGGCATGGTTTTCAATTGGGCCAGTTTTTGTATTAGAGCTCAGTTCTGTTCATTCAGCTTATGACTTATAAATTTTTAATAAATAAAATAAAATTAATTTTTAAATATTATTTTAAAACAATTTATTAAAATAATTTTTTCAAAATAACTTATTATCTTAAATATTTAATTCGTTCACACAAACGCTCGCTCTAAAACCAAAAATCAAAAATTATAAATCTTAAGAAGGGGACACACTCATATAAAACCATCTTAACAAAAGGACAACTAAATATATACCACACTTACACTTAAATATATACTAGGTCTAAGGTAGAGGTTGCTAAATAAGGGGTGATAGGAATAGCGATGGTTTTGGTTTCTTAAAAACACTATAGTTGATGAAAAACACGTATACCTCCTACTTAAATATACACTAGATCTAAAGCAGAGGTTGCTAAATAAATCTATTCAACACCTCACGGAGCGTGACACGCATACTGAATAAATCCATTCAACACATCGTGACATGCGTCTTTGAATAAGAGGTGATCGTTTTAGCGATGGTTTCGCTGAAATTTCATCTTTTAGGCATAATTAAATTTAAAAATGTAAAAATAGAAAAATATGTTAGCCCATCACGGACAATGAAAAGGAATATGGAAAAAGAAAATGCAAAAGCTCAAAAATCTAAAAATTTAGAAAAGACAAATTCTTGAATAGTGAAAAAACAAGTTAAATCGAACTCAAAAAAGCAAACGAGCGGGGCCTAAATCCATTCAGCACCTCACGGAGTGTCACACATGTTTTCTCACCAAACATATATACGTGTGTGAAAGGGAGTGCGCTGTGCGCATATCAAACCTAGGGTTCAAACGTGACGAACCAAACGCTCGACGGCATTGTTAGCTAATTGGGCCACTAATAAAATGTTATTGTCTATTGGGCTGCTGTTGTAGTTGGGCCTAAAAGTGTAGGATTTCGGCCTGTTGAAGGTGGGGAGTTCGGACAGCTGAAGGTGAGCAAGAAAATTGGCAATTATTTTTGTACAAGAAAAAAAATATGAAAATAATCGCGTTGTGGGAAACAAAAAAGATGTTTGAGATACGATAAATGATTCAGTTGATGAGAAACGTGGAGTGTATACGTGGAACCAATGAGTTTATTTTCCCCTAAAAAAGAAAAAGTAAGGAAAACTTCGGGTTATAGTGTTGGCAACGTAGGTAGTGAACGGGGAAACAGGCGGCGGAGGTGAACCGCGAGAAGACCATGTTTTGCACCGAAACGACAGGTTATGCATCACGTACGTGCGTGCGTACACCTGCGCTGCGCATGCGTGCATGCACGGACGGAGTGGTCTGCGGAGTTACCTCCTCGCGGACCGTGACATCGGGTCCCGGCGGTCGAGCGTCGGCGTGGGCTCCGTCCCGTTGCCGCCGGCGAACCTGGGCACCTGCCTGGACGGCGAGCCGCCCCCGACCATCCTCTTCGCCTCCTCCAGCCACTCCTGCGTCTGCTTGCTCGCGCCGCCGCTCTTCCCATGCTGCTTCTTCTCCGCTGTCGCAGGCCTCTTGCTGCTGCTGCTGCTCTCGCCGGTCAGGTCGTACGCGCCTCCGCCGCTGTGCCGCGCGCCGACGGTGCCGAAGAACCAGTCGTTCATGAAGTCGGTCAGGTCCGGCGCCCCGTCCACCTCCATGGCAGCTAGCTGCGCGATGGAAACTCTTGCTTTTTTTTTTTTTGCTGGCACGGTTTCTGATTGGGTTTGTGAGTTGGTTTGATTATGGAGTAATTAGTAGGGTGTTGTTGTAGAGAACGGAGGGGTGTGGGGTTTTAATCTGCATCGGTGCTGAGAGCGCGTCAGGTGACCGGCCGGGGGCGGCCTGCCTTGTATTGTAGCGCCGAGTGATCATTCCGAGGGCTTTCTATTTGCCCCGAACGGCTGGCCTGGGGATGATAGGTGCAGCTCGCGGAAGAGACAATGGTTTCCGACATTTGTGTTGGGTTTTCTTAAGTCTTAAGATTGATTTTGTAGAGCTCTTTCGGTCTATCCTCTATTTCTTTATCTTTTTGTGATACCGCTCATAATTACGTTATGATACTAGAGAGAAGAGACATATTTATTGGCCACTTCTAAAAGCCACTTTTCTATGGTAAATATATTTTCTATGGTTCCTAGCTTGTGAACAGAGTGCCTTAATTTTCAATACGGTGTCTACTCATCAATTGTAGTAGACATTGTAGTAACTTTGTTTATATCAGCTAAAATCACATGCGAGTGTCTCTCTCCATATGACTTCTTTAAAGCAGTTACTATTCATAAACTAAAACCAAAAGCTATCAACAAAAACCAATATGAACATACCCATAGACTCCACTTTCAAGTGTTACAAAATGACTCACCTGTTTTTTGGTACACTGTGTGATTTCTGAACCATGTCACCAACCACGATCAGGCATGCTAATTTTATGAGTCTAAAATATATTAGTCCCTAGGGATGGGGGCGAGTGAGGGCGGGGCCCCGCTATGCTAGCAGGGTAGGGACGGGTTCGTCCTCTCTCTGTGGGGACATGGTAAATATATAAAAAAAACTTTTTAAATAATATATTATAGTTTTTAAATAATAAAAAATTATATTCTTTTACTATATATTTGACTAAAACTTGAATCTATATATTAGAATTTATATTTTGAAGATATATTTTGAAAAAGTATGTCTAAATAATCACAAATTAATAAATAAATTTATATTATTATTTTTTAAAAAAAACCATTTTGTATCCCCCACGGAGATCCCGTGGGGGTCAAGTCCCCATGGGGGCAAGGGGCATCTCCCCCTGGTAGCCTTAACAGGGCAGGGCGAGGCAAGGGTGGGGTGGGGCCATGGGGGCCTCCCCTGGGACCCCATCACCCTATTGCCACCTCTATTAGTCTCTAGCACACATGTGTGAATCATGCGTCATGATCAGATTGTTTACGAGATCAATTTCAATTTGATCATATGATCAACAGCCTGCAAGTTGATCCTACAAAACAAACCCAATTATTCCGCCCTATGTTGTACCAAGGCTAAACATATACATGTATATTAAATTCCAACAGAGTCGATGTCAATAGATGTGCTTATCATATTCCAACACAGTTGTTCTCGACACCTTGAGTTAAATTTTGCATCAAATTATTCTCTATCACTTGCATCCACAATATGAATAATTCCACATTTGGTTAAACTGACAACAAATCACAATAAATATTGAAATTCATATAAAAATCCAACAATTTGGGCCTGGATTGGATATTGCTAACGTGCCAAAGTATGGCCTCCATGTTAATATATAAGTTATTCAAAGATTTGTGTTGGTCAAATCAAAAAGATTTTTAGATTTGTGTGAGACCATATGGAGGTCATCCCATGGTTGTGATGAGGAAATTAATTTTGGTTCAGAGAGATTATGTAGTTTGAGTTTGGTTTTTGAGAGTTTACAAAGTTGTTGGAATTTTGGTATCTCTACAAATCAACCAACAGTCGGGCCAGTCTGACCGGCCAAGTGGTGGCGGTCAAACCGAAGGTCCTGAGAGGTTAGACCAGTGATGAATTTCGATGTGATCGGTGCACGTTAGTGATCTGATCGGTTTTGAGGTCCAGTCAGACTGGCTGAGCAGGGCTAGTTTGGCCAGGTTTTAGTATTTGGGAATTTGAGGTTTGCGACGAGTTTGGTTGACTTGGGTCGTTACTTGTTTGTTTCTATATGGGTTTAATGTTTGGTCCTAGGTTTAGGATCAGTGGTTTGGTTGCATATATTTTGCATAGTGAATTGAATAGATTAATTATATCAATTGATAACTTTGTGTATTATGTGGTACTACATGATGTTTGCTTGTTTATATTGGTTGTAGGACGAACAGGATCGAAACTAAGCTAGGGGAACTTAGGTCCAAAGCAATCAAAGGATCAGGATTACCCTCAGGAGGAGCTGAGGTCTAGATGATCAAGAAGCCATTGAAAATTATCGAGGCTTGCGGGGTGGTTACAAGCTGGAATGATGAGGAACCAGAGCGGGAGCTACTAGTGGTGGGCTTGATGAGCAACGACGAGTTGGATCAAGACTAAGCTTAGAGAGGACCTAAGGTCCAGAGCGGTCAAAGAAGTCAGGTGTCGTTATGTGCAAGGAGAAACATATGGTGCATCAAGTGACTTGGGTCGTTTGCAAGCAAAGATGGTTTGGTGGGATCCAGACGCGTGAGAGGCTTGACAACAAATCATTAATGCCACATGGAAGATGATGAAGCATACTTCATGACAAAGAAAGTAGAAAGTTTCATGGAATGTGGTAGAGACTCATTTTGGTAAATTGCCCAATACAAAAAAAGTGACGGTGTGCGAACTGCGAAACCACAGTGTTGGCCTATGAATGTTGATGCATATTTTAGCACCCTCTTTCTCAAAATTTTCATGATTTTTAAATTATTTTTATTATCTTATTTGTATTTTTTTATTTTTGGGGTGCCTTTTTGAATTGTTAGTGTTTTTCGAATTTGTTGTTTTTCTCGATGTTTTCAACTTTTTTCGAATATTTTTTATTTTTCCTACTTTTTTGGGTTTTTTTAAATATTTTTGAATGTCTGTGATTTTTATCCCTATCGCTTCTAAATGGTAGTAGGAAATATTTTAACGTAGAGATTATTATCTCAAGGCCTGTGGGAGGAATTCCTTATAGTTCAAAATCCTCCTAGGGGAAATATTCCCTAGACTTCTTTCCTCTACATCCAAACAAGGCCTAATAGGGGAATTCCCTGGAAGGGAACGGAGAATGGAGCCTTATTGCTATCTCTAAGTAAGAGAAGCGGATATGTTATTTTGAAAACAGATGTTTATATTGACTTTTAATTTTTTTTAAATAGAAGCTAGAAATAGAACCTAATACGATCTCAACTTTGTACCGTATCAATTTGTGGATTTGATCCCAATTTATACCATATCAATTTGGATCGTGGAACTTCAGTCCGGTGACGTCCAAAATGCAATGTTAGCTTTCACGGAACGACAAAAATGCAGGGCTGTAGAAAAACCACAAGGCAGCTTTTTCATCCGTCAACTTTACGTTAAGAGGACAAGGCCGTAATTCATTGGACTAACGATCAGATCAAACTCCACGTGGCCGTAATTCATTGGACTAACGGTCAGATCAAACTCCACGTGGCCGTAATTCATTGGACTAACGGTCAGATCAAACTCCACGTGTTTCGTTGGGTCATCCAAACCGATCGACCCACCGATACAATAAGTTAATAAGTGATAAGATGAAAAAAATAAAAACGCGATCAAAGCTGTAGTAGGAGAGAAGCCTGTGTTAGATCCATGGCTTTACCGGGGCGCCAAACACAAACCGACCCACCGATACAAGCAAACAGTTGTGACACACAACTCACGGCAGGGACGGCGATGACAGTGAGAACCGAAGGCTGAACTAGAGTTGTAAACGAGCCGAGTTCGAGCGAGCTTGACCTGGCTCGGCTTGAGCTTGGTAGAAACTCGAGCCGAGCTCGAGTGAGCTTGAGATTGTCGTCGAGCTTCAAGCTGAGCTCGAGCTTGGCTCGGACAAGCTCGAGAGGCTCGTAGGCTTGGCGGGGGAGAGGAGGGGAGTGGGGACGGACCCGGGAGTACCACCGACGGAGGCGCGGGAGCCGTGGTGAGCCGGATCCGGTCGAGAGGGCGCCGCGGCGGGAGAGGCGCCGGCCGGCCGGTCGAGGAGGGCGCCGGCGGGTCGGGTCGAGGAGAGGCGCCGGCGGGGAGAGGCGCCGGCGGGCTAGGTCAGGAGGCGCCGCGGGCGGGTCGAGGAGAGGCGCCGCGACGGGGAGAGGAGGGGCGGCGGGGGAGGGGGGACGGGGCGGCGGCGACGGGGCCGAGGAGGGGCTGCGGGGCGAGGAGGGGCGGCGCCGGTGGGGAGAGGAGGGGGACGAGGGGCGGCGACGTGGGGGAAAGGAGGGGGACGGGGGCGGCGGCGGGGGAGAGGAAGGGGGGGGAGGACGGGGTGGGGTGCGGGGCGCGGGGCGCGAGGAGCGGGCCGGGGCTGCAGGCGGGGGCGAGGAGGGGCTGTGGGCGGGGCACGAGGAGAGCTGGAGAGGGACGGGGGGGCACGACTCGTGAGGATTTTGGGCGGCCGGGCGGGATTCGGCCCGAATAGCGGGGGGGAGCGGGGGAATTTTGGGCGGGGGGGGCGGGAAGTGCGCGGACGGACGGGGGAAACGCGGGAGTGCGCGGCGGGTTACGGGGATGGGATAAAAAAATCTAAGCTCGCAAACTATTCGGCTCGGCTCGTTGAAGCTCGCGAGTTTGAGATCAGGTTCGAGTTCGGCTCGTTTGGAGCTCGAGCCGAGTTCGAATCGAGTTTAAAACAAGCCAAACTTGAGTAGTTCGTGAGCCTCGAGATTTTTTTACAACCCTAGGTTGAACATCTTGGCCCGTGCCTTACGTGGGCCTGCTGGCGTCAAAAGTAAACGACGCTCTGAGGACCGAGCCATAGGTTTGGTGCGAAGGTGTTCATGTAGCCTATCCGAGTTCCATCCTCAGGATGACATTCGCACGTCTTATCTGTATTTAGTGAAAAAAAAATATGTATTTGTGCTTTATAAGGTTTTGACGTCTTCACAAAATTCTCAAACGTATGTTAAGAGACGTGCACACGTATGTGTGTGATGATGTGAGTCGCATATGAGTTGTGTGTATCTGCCTTGTATTCTCTAAAAATAAGTTAAAAAAAAAAGGAAAACTACGCTCTCATCATCACAGCAAGCACCTGAATCCGAACTAAGCACACAGCCTTAATTCATCAGCAACATTTCCCGGCAATGGGAAAGAGATTAAAGATGGCATCAAAACAGTTAAGGCTCCGTTTAAAATGTTTTTTTTTGCTGAGATCTAAGGCATTCAACTAAAAGACATAAAGAAAAAATATTATATCTCTATAAATAATACAAAAGAAAAAAAAGTTAATAGAAACCAGGAAAAATTCCTGGCTAGTTTAAGCAACATATAGACATGGCTACGTTGCTTGTCCGGGTTAGAAATCCAAGGATACCTTCCTTTCCTCCCTCTCCCTCCAAAATTCTCACTCCTCTTCTTCTTCGAAGTGCCAAACTACAATCTCACGGGCCACCCATTCATTAGCTCCATTTCGTTCCTCCTTTCACATACGTAAATGCACCTCGATCTACATATTCTTCTTTCGTTGCTTGATCGGTTGGTAGCTAGGCTTTCCCTGTGCCACTCGATCTCCTTGCCAAGCCATGAGCAAACAGCCAGCGGAGCCACAGGCGGGCGTTGGCAGCGAGCGGCCGAACCGTGCCCGTGCAACCAGCACGGCGCCGTCGACGCAGGCGGCGCAGCTTCCGGCCCGTCACCGCAATGCAAGCGTGCAGAGCGAGCGGCGCCAGGCTGTGCCGGGGGCACTTCGCGACGGTGCCGGGACCAGTGTCATCGCGGCAGGTCGTCCGCCAAGATTTTATCATCGCGTCACCTACGAAGCCCACCAATTGGCGGATCCTCGCAGGAACGCGGGCCCCAGGGGCCGGAGCAAGCGACGGGTCACGGCGCCGCTCCGGCTGCGGTTGTGAACCCGCCACAGCAGCCGAGACAGCCGTATATCCTCCCGCCGAAGCGCAAGAAACGGCCGATGGAGTTCTGCTTAACCGCGTGCTGCATCCTCTTCTGGCTGTTGGTCATCATCGTTGGCGTGGCCGTGCTCGTCGTCTACCTCATATACCGCCCGCAGCCGCCCCGGCTGCGGGTGACCTCGGCCACCCTGAACGCGGGGTACATCGACGAGCTCGGCGTCGGCGTGATGGCGCTCAACTCTGACCTCACCGTCCTAGCCACCATCTCCAACCCCAACACCAAGATCCACATAGTGCTGCACTACATGCAGCTGGACCTCTACTTCCATGGCAACCTGATCGGGACGCAAGCGGTGTGGCCGGCGCCGCTGCACGAGGGGCCCGGCGGCAACGTGCTCCGGAACGTGCACGTGGTGGTGAGCGAGGTGACCATGTCGCAGGAGGACGTCATGCTGTGGCGGAACGCGACGGCCAAGGGCGGACCGGTGGCGCTGCAGCTCAACGGCCAGTTCCACACGCAGCTCAACTTCGGCCGGTGGTTCCCGTTCAAATACACGGTCTACCCACGGTGCACGCTCTGGCTCGATCCGCCGCCGAGCGGCGCGCTGCGCCGGGCACGGTGCTGATCATTTGCACTTGATTGTCACTGGACCGGTCTGATCAACTGCTTTGTGCTCGTTTCGATTTAGAAGATTTCGTGTAGATTGAAGAAATTTGGAGATTTGCAGTTTTTTGTTAGCCGAAGCGAATCAGGGAAAGAATCGTCTCATGTGGCATATTGTCACTACTAGTTGAAGAAAAATACTTTTATATAAAGAATGTAATTTTAAATGCTGAGAGCAACTGTATCAGCTAATTTTACAAAAGAGGTGTCTAGAGAGCATTTGAGTATTTTTTGGAATTATGAGCACTTAGAATTTTTGACCCACATTTGGAGCACTCGCATTTTTTTGGGAGGAGGTATGTAGAGATCTGTTGGATAAAGATACAACATCCTATGTCCTTTTTTTAGAGATACGGAGATCCATTGAATAGAGATCTAACGCTCAAAAGTCTAAATACTCTTAACCCAAAAGCACTTAATGTTGTTTAACACTTGCCTTTTGCAAAACCCTCCTCAAAATCAGTGGCTACTAATGAAACAAGCATGACTACTAGTCTACTACTAACAAAGAAGTGAATCCAGGCAATCCGACAGGCACACATAAGCAAGAACAGCACTTTTATTTTGCCTACCTGATATGACGGCCAGGTTGCTTGTCTAGATTCCCAAAAGTGAGATGCCTTCCTTGACTCCTTTTCCCTCCAAAATTCGCACAGCTCTTGTGCACCCTTCCACTCTTCACCACCCTTCCACTCTTCACCACCGATCCCATCTCCCTCCTCTTGTGTGCTGTTCGTCTCTCCTTCGCCGTTCTCCTTGTTAAGCCATATACACACAACGCCTACCACCGGACGCCGGCTCGCCGCCACGTCAACCGTGTCCAACCATTGTGCCATCATGTCCGGCAGCAGCCGAACAACCAACCAGTCCTGGCAAAAGAAGCGCCCAGTTGGACAGCAGCCTTCGACGTGTGATAAAGACTGGATCACTGAGTGTCGCGGTGGTCCGAGCTATGCACGGTATGCGCTGCCATCACCGGTAGGAGGCCAACTACCGGCCGATGCCCGTCCTCCACCACAGCCGCATGTCATGTGCGCGCACCCACAGCCAAGCAGTATCCGCAGACCCCGACAAGGCCGGTGGGAAAGGAGAACTCGATGCTCCCTCCGTGGCGGCGTGAGGACCGGCGGCGCAGAGTGTCGTTTCTCCCGCTAGGGTTTGAGAGCCGCTGACAATTGTTGGCTTGGTGTGATGGTGCCTCACCGCGTCCTACATCCTCTTCTGGCTGCTGTCCATGGCCACCGGTATCACTCAGGGGCGGATCTAGATATTAGGCTAGGTAGACTATAGCTTGAGCCTCAGAAAAATTAATAGTGCAAAATATTTCTATATGGACCAGAAAAATTCAATGTCTAGTGGCCTAGCTGAGGTGGCAAGCAGTGGCCCAGTCCACAATGAAAAATCATTCAAGTATTGAATAGCAGTCCAGCCCAACCCAAAGCTAATGTAGCCACCACCCTCACTCACTGAATGACCCAATCAAGCACATGTTCGCTTCACTTTGCAATTTTGCTAACCCTAGCTCGCTTACAACTTTGCCCAACTGGCCAGGCGGCCAGCCATCCAGTACTCCAACCTCTAGGCTCCAGCGTGGCAACGCTTCCGGTCTCCCTTCACGGCTCACACCCATGCCTCCACTCCTCCAGGCTCCAACGCCGGCTCCCACCCTCTAGGGCTACCGCCTGGCCCGCCTCCCTCTCGCGTTGCCTTCCTCCAGCATTGGCGAGATCGTGGATGAGCCGTGAGCGAGATTGCAAGATGACGAGCAGAAGCTTCAATCCCAGTTCCCTAATCCCCAATCGGTTGGTTGACTTGGTTCATTCCCCATTCTCCCAATCCCTGTTGCTTAATTTACCTCCTATCCGTATTTCATTTCAAGGTTTTATGCTATCTAATGAGTGATGAAATGATGAATCATGGAGGTATCAGATATGATCAACTGCTTTGCTATTGCAAAGTTTGTAGTTGTGACACTGTGACATCACTTGTAATATTGTATAGATGTATACTTGTATAATTGTATAAATTGATCATTAATGGTTGATGGCCTGATGCTAAATCAAGGTTTTCGCTTGTTAGATTACAGATAAACTGTTATACTTCTGCAGCTTGTTCTATTGAGAAGAAGTGAAGAAATGATGAATTAGTTTTGGCTTGTGAATTGTGATATAATACATCTTTGATATGCCCCAACTGATTAGTGATTTTATTTATAGAAGACAACTTGTTAACTGAATTGAAATATTGAATGTCAATCTGAATGTTGAATGAGAAAATGATTTAAAGTATTGAATGACATGTGTTTAGCATTTCCTATTTAAGAATTAGGGATCAATGCAGCAAGATCATAGAGTTTTGAGTGGGATGGAGCTACAGAAGCTACTGCTTGCTAATTGACAGCTTGCGCAGACCAAGTCCCAAATGATGGCCGTATGTTCTTCTCCCTCAATTTCCTGCAAGAAGCTTTACATTTTTTCTTAGTTGATATATTTGCTATTATTATTGCATTACACATAATATCTTTCTTAAGATTGTCATAAGATTTATTTGTCATTCGATGTTCTTATACTCATCTTTATAGATTTAAGTTGTTGTACCTTTGTTGATGATGGAATAATAAGCTTGGATGAACCAAATCTTCATTTTTATGTACTAGCTTTTGTATTTCTCTATTGTGCTATGTTGTTTTGTCATGTTCCTTCCCATTTTGCTTTATCATTAAGCATGGAACTTAAATTTTATATTAATTTTGCATTTGTGTCACACTTTTGTCATGCTTTGCTGTGAATAGTATTTGGCGTTAGTTACTGCGTGTTGGGAAAATCCTCTCTCTGCCACTGGGCATCACCGTGATCGTCATCTACCTCGTGTACCGCCCGCACCAGCCCCGCCACGTCTCAAGACGCAGCTCAACGGCAGCCGCCCGCTCAACTCCACCCTCACCGTGCTCGCCAACATCGAGCTCCAACGCCCAACGCCAAGATCGACATCGTCCTGCGCTCCATGGAGCTGGACCTCTTCTTCGAGGGCGACCTCGTCGCAACGCAGGCGGTGTGGCCGGCGCCGCTCCAAGAGAGGCCGGGAGAGACGGTAAGGCGGCGCATGGGGCTGGTGGTGAGCAAGGTGGCGACGGGGCGGCACGAGGACGCGCTGGCAACTCCAGCCTGGTGCGGCGGCAGCTCAGGTTCGGCCGATGGCTGCGGTGCACCCACTGGGGGTGTCCTGGTTGCAACCTGAGCTCGACCCCGCGCAGAACGGCACGCCGAGCTCGGCAATGCAACGAACTCATGTATTTCAGTTCTGATTTCTTGAATACGGCTTTAAAGATTAAGAATGCGGATTGATTGATTTTTTCCCCCCTTGTACTGTAATTTTTTTGGGAATGGGAACACAAGTATGTGCTGGCTTGACATAAACAGGTACTATAACATGGCACCGAAATAGAAGCAACTGCTGCTATATTATGGGTATGGCAACTTTAATTCAGAGTTGTACCAAGAAAACTAGAGCATAGTACTGATGCAAAGAACAGTACTGATACAAAGAACTGTACCGAAAATGTCATAGAAATCATTACCTAGCGGGATCGCATTTGAAATATAAACCAGCCAAAGAACAGTACTGATGCAACATTACAACCTAGACTATAAATCAAACAATCCTAAAGAAAGACAAGCATGCAAGTTGCAGATACAAATTTCAGCAAATTAATACAGCTGATTCTGACTGGAATCAATTTGAGTAAACATGATTCCTCTCTGATGGAGATTGTGAGATCTCGAACTATTGTAAGTATCATGTTTGAAGCTAGGGCATTTCAATATGACAGCACTTTGATAATTTACAAGACCATAACATTTTCATATCTTGCTTACTAGGAGTACAAGAAAAGTAATTGACAAAGTTAACATATATCCTGTGGAACATGCACAAATCAGTGAATCACATAAACTGTTTACAGATACCAAGAAGTCAACATGGACGAAAGTTTATACAACACCCAGTAAAACTTTTACCAAGAATGTGTAAAGGGCAACATAATCAAAACTAGTTTTTGTAGTTGAAGGGCACAATCAAAACAATACCTCATTGCAAATCCTTGTCACTTCACAGCTTCTGTCAGTGCAACTGTGAGCACTATGGCATCAATCCCATCTTTTGCCGTATGGTCCTCCAAAAACTGTGAACAAGAATGCTAAGCACCCTGTGATATACTTTCAGTTTGGCGCTTTCACGTGCCTCAAAAAATTTCCTGTGTTGCACAGATCTCCCCATTTGCTTCCAAATTGGAGCTTTCACATGCCTTGAGAAGTTATTGTGCAATTGCAAAGATCTCCCCATATGTAAGCTATCAAGAAGCCTATTGTAAGCCGCAATGTTTGGCATAAATCCTAAATCGAGCATTTCATCCAACACAGCCTCCCCTTCCTTCCTCCTCCCCTGCCTACCAAACCCCTGTGCCAGCATGCTATATGTCACACCATTGGCCTCAAAACCCTTCTCCTTAGCCAGCTTCCTCAGCTTGTTTGCATCTGATGTCCTACCGGCTTCGCAAAGTGCCTCAAAGATACAGTTAGAAGAAATGGTATCCAGAACAATCCCCTCCCCAACCATACTGCCCATCAACCGGCACACCTCATCCAGCTTGCCGGATTTCATCAAGCACTCCAAAACTGTTACGCCAGCAGGGACACTCAAGCAGCACGCCCTATTCCTCTCCAATACCAACTCCACCACTTCCATTGATTTCTCCATCCTCCCCACATGGCACAGCGACTCAACCAGACCCAAGCAATCAAACCCTTCCGGCACCACGACCCCCAAAAAAAAAAACCCGACAAACACCTCAGCCGCCTTCAAAGCCTCACCACCACGGCACAACCTGCCGATCAAAATCTCCATAGACGCAACCGACAGCCTGACCACAAGCTCTAGCATCTCACGTGCGACCTTAATACCCTCCTTGTACCTTCCTTCTCTGAAGAACCCACGCATAAGATGTTGGGAATCATAAGGTGGCAAGATACTCACGTTTTTGGGCTGTAGCAATAGGAAGAGAACTCTTTATTTTCTCTCATTAGCACGCATACTGCATACATGCTCTAGTACTACTATATGTTACATACACGTATACACACTGAGGTACTAATCATCTTTAGCACACACATACAAGAGCTATCAGGCTTGCATATATCTATTACAGGGAGGACTAGTCCTTTTATAGCCAACACAACCGACTAAACTATATTCATTTAGTACAATTTAGTATTACCTAGAAATAGCTGGAGCTGGACACACATATGCTTAAAAACCAAGTTAACACATTAAAGACTAGCTAGAAATTTCATGTATCCACCCAAATCGGTTGTGCAGATTTTTATTGTGCAACTTGCCAACTTGGCTCACTTGCTAAATACTATACTTTCTTTGCTTGAGGTAGCAAATTAGTATTTGGCTACATGTCCAGCTCAAGGCATGACTCATATGGTTGGATATTTTAAGTGCTAACAGGAAACATGCACTCAAAGCTACATGTCGCCAACTAGCTCCAGAATACTCTTGATGGCTCATGAGGCTTCAAATATGCATTGCTATTTTTAACACTCCCCCTCAATGCATACTTGCTCTGATACCAATTGTTGGGAATCCTGATAACTCTTGTATGTGTGTGCTAGAGATGATTAGACTAGAGCATGTATGTGTGCTAATGAGAGAAAATAAAGAGTAGTTCTCTTCCTATTGCTACAGCCCAAAAAGTAAGTACCTTGCCACTTTGTGATTCCCAACAATTGGTATCAGAGCAGACGGTCCGGGACCGTCAGGATCGAGAGGAGTCTTTGAGGCGCTAAGAGGAGACTCTGCTGGTGCACAGTCTAATACTGTGAAGCTCGTTGGTATAGGACCAAAGCTTACTTGACACCAAGCGTCAGTCATCATGGCGGATCTTGCTGGCGCAAGTAGTGGGATCAAGAAGCTCAATAGTCACAACTATGGCTATTGGGAGACCTGCATGGAGCCCTACCTATAGGGTCAGGATCTATAGGAGGTCGTTGCAAGCACCGAGACAACTCCTCCACCAAAGAAGAATGTAGAAGCCTTATAGAAGTGGCATATTAAGACTGACAAGGCTCTGTTTGTACTGAAAACAACAATGGAGGACCTACTAGAGCACATTCGTGATGACAAAACACCACAGTTGGCTTGGGAGACTCTAGCAAAATTATTCTCGAAGAAGAATGAAGCACATCTCTAGCTCCTTGATAATAAGCTATCAGGTATCTCACAAAACACTCTGAGTATTAGTCAATATTTTACAAAAGTGAAAATATTTGCCGTGAGATATCTTAGCTTAAGCCTGATGAGAAAATCAGCGAGGCAAGGATGAAGAGAATCATCATCCATGGCCTAAGATACAATTAACAACAGATTTAAGGCCGCAGTAAGAGGATAGCCGTCGCAGCCATCATTGGTGGAGTCGAAAAATTTATTAGCTAATCAAGAAGAGTTAGCCAAGCAGATAGGGAGCATCACAATACAAGAAGAGGATGCACTCTTCACTAACAAGAAGAAAAGTCCATCTCGGGGACCATGGAGGCCCAAAACAAGGTGGCAAGCAGCATCCATGAGAGATAAGCAACTCTTCAGGGGGAGCTCAACGAGGAAGACAAGATCAACAACAAGACAAGAATGAAAGAAAATAATATAGTGGATGTTTCAATTATGGTAAGAACGGTCATTTTGCTCGAGATTGCCTCTACCCGAGAAGGCGATTAGAAGGAAACTTGGCCACCACAAAGGAGAACGAGTAGATCACTTTAGAAGCATCTATAAATGAAGAAGTGGGACACTGAAGTTGGATTTTCTCAAGAAGTTGAAGAATAGGAGCTTAAGGAGGACACGGAAGCACTAGCATTTATAGCAACGACAGATTCAAGGATAAATTATAAGGAAGATTGGATTGTTGATTCTGGTTGCTCCAATCATATGACCAGTGATGATAAGGTGAAAAATATGATTGAATACAAAGGAAGAAGATTGGTACTAAAAGCCAATAACTCAAAGCTACCAATCTCTCATATTGGGAACACAGTTGTTCCAAGGTATGATCCACAACAACTCCATCTTGAGAAGGTCTATCATGTCCAAGCTTAAAAAAGAATCTGTTGTCAATACCTCAATTGACAGCAGAAGGGAACTATGTACTCTTAGGTCCTGAAGATGTTATGTTTTTAGAAAAGTAAAGGTGATTGGCACACCTATCATGGAAGGGAGAAAAAACAGTCCGTTTATGTGCTCTCTGCAGAACAACATATGTAGACAAGACTCAAAAGAATGAAACATGTGATCTCTGGCATATACGGCTTGGACATGTTAGCTACCGCAAGTTGAAGGAAATGATGGAGAAGCACGTGTTGAAAGGACTTCCTCATTTGGACATCTAGACAGACATAGTCTGTGCTGGCTGTCAATATGGCAAGGCTCACAAATTGCCATACAAGGAGTCAGAACATTGGTCCAAGATACCTTTGGAGCTCATACACTCAAATGTGTTTGGTCCAGTTAAGCAAATATCACTTGGAGGTATGAGGTACATGGTGACATTTATCAACGACTTTTTAAGGTATGTTTGGGTTTACTTTATGAAAGAGAAGTCTGAAACTTTTATGAAGTTTAAGGAATTTAAAAAGAAGATAGAGGGTGAACTTGACAAAAAGATTGTAAGCACTGACAATGGGAGAGAGTATTTATCCAATGAGTTCACTATCTATCTTAAGGAGCATAAGACAAAGAGGCAATTAACTTGCCCCAATACTCCACAATAAAATGGAGTAGCGAAGATCAAGAATCATCATCTTGCATAAACTTGTCGGAGTATGCTACATGCTAAGAATGTAAGTGGAAGATTCTGGGCGAGTGTATAAGGATTGCAACCTATGTGATTAATAGGCTACCACAAGTTAGTCTGGGATTTAAATCTCCACATGAGAAGTTGTGGAAGATAAAGCCAGTCGTCAGCCATTTCAAAGTATTTGGTTGTGTATGCTATGTCTTTGTGCCAAATCACTTGAGGAGCAAGTTTGACAAGAAGGCGATTCAGTGCATCTTCGTTGGCTATGATGATGCCCAAAAAGGTTGGAGGTGTTGTGATCCGACCACAGGAAAGTGTTACACTTCAAGAAATGTTGTGTTTGATGAGGCCTCTTCTTAGTGGACACCCAAAAAGATCGAGATTCCTGAATCTCAAGATTTAGATGAGGTTCTAGAAGAAAGTAAGCCAAAAGTGAAGTTGAGCAAGCATCAACTCCAAGTGAAGTTGAAGAGAGCTCACCCAGTAAGGCCAAGAGTCCATGGAAAACTGGCAAACATCAGCCTATACTTGAGGAACATCGTCCAAATCAAGTAGAAGTTGAAGATCCTGTACATGAACTACGAAGATCTACAAGGAAGCGGAATCCAAATCCTAGGTATGCTAATGCTGCCCTTGTTGATGAAGCTATACCTATTGAGCCATCTTCTTATGAGGAAGCAACACAAGGCCTTGAGTGGTGAAAAGCTATGGAGGAAGAAATTAAGGCACTAAATGAAAATCAAACGTGGGACTTAATGCCAATACCAAAGGATGTGAAGCCAATATCATGTAAATAGGTCTATAAAGTCTAGACCCGACCAGATGGCTCAATTGAAAGGTATAAAGCTCAACTTGTTGCTCGGAGATTCTCTCAACAATATGGGCTGGACTATAAAGAAACATTCAGCCGAGTCTTGCTTGATTTGGCTGCTAGCAAGCTTGGAAGTTATGGCAGATGGATGTCAAGAACGCCTTCCTACATGGAGAGCTTCACAAGGACATTTATATGGAACAACCAAAAGGTTTTGAGAGCAAGACTCAACCAGAGTATGTCTGCAAATTGAAGAAGGCGCTCTATGGCTTGAAGCAGGCCCCAAGAGCTTGGTACGGGAAAATCGGTAAGTTTCTAGTACAAAGTGCATTTAAAGTTGCTCCATCAGATCCTAGTCTGTCTGTGAAGGCTAAAGAAGGTAGACTAGCAATAGTTCTAGTCTACGTTGATGATTTAATCATCACAGGAGAAAATTATGAGGAGATTCAAAGGACAAAAGAAAATCTCTCGGTTAGGTTTCAAATGAAAGAGCTTGGAGAATTGAAGCACTTTCTTTGAGTTGAAGTAGCGCATACAAAGGAAGGATTCTTTTTAGGTCAACAAAAATATGCAAGGGACCTTCTTTACGGTATGGAATGCTTGATTGCAAGCCCATTTCTATTTCTATAGATCCTAATATGAAGTTACAAGAAGAGGAAGAAAAGGATCTAGAGGATGTGACCATGTATCGGCAGCTAGTCGGGAGTCTTATCTATCTCACACTTAGTTGACCAGATATTTCTTATGCTGTTGGAATTGTCAGTCGATATATGACCAAACCAAATAATTCTCACCACAGTGCAATTAGACATATTATCAGGTATATCAAAGGCACTATAAATTATGGTATTTTATACAAGAAAACAAAAGGATGCCAAGTGACTGGATATTGTGACGCTGATTATGCCGGAGATTGCGATACACGTCGATCAACAACCGGATATTTCTTCAATCTTGGATCAGGAGCTGTATCTTGGTGCAATAAGAGACAACCCACTGTGGCGTTGTCAAGTACTGACGCAGAATATCGATCAGCAGCAACAGCTGCACAAGAAAGCACTTGGCTTAAGCAACTAATGAAGGATCTCTACCAACCGACAGATTATCAAGTAATACTTTTTTGCGATAATCTTTCATCTATACGTCTGACAGAGAATCCAGTTTTTCATGTGAGAACAAAACATATAGAAGTACACAATTAATACATAAGAGAAAAAGTTCTCGAAGGAGATATCGAGATGGTGCTAACAAATACGGATGAACAAGCTGAAGATATTCTTACAAAGAGTCCCAACAAAGCAAAGTTTGAGAAATTTCGAGATGCTCTGGAATGGTCTCCAAGATAACTTTAAAAGCAAGTATGCATTGAGAGAGGGTGTTAAAAATAGCAATGCATACTTGAAACCTCATGAGCCATCAAGAGTATTTTGAAGCTAGCTGCCGAATGCAGCTTTGAGTGCATGTTTCCTGTTAGCACTTAAAGTATCCAGCCATATGAGTCAAGCCTTGAGCTGAACATGTAGCCAAATACTAATTTGCTACCTCAAGCAAAGAAAGTGCAGTATTTAGCAAATAAGCTAAGTCGGCAAGCTGCACAATAAAAATCTGCACAACCGACTTAGGTGGATGCATGAAACTTCTAGCTAGTCTTTAATGTGTTAACTTGGTCTTCAAGCATATATGTGTCCAGCTCCAGCTGTTCCTAGTTAATACTAAATTGTACTAAATGAATATTGTTTGGTCGGTTGTGTTAACTATAAAAGGACTAGTCCTCCCTGTAATAGATATATGCAAGCCTAATAGGTCTTGTATGTGTGTGCTAGAGATGATTAGTACCTCAGTGTGTGTACGTGTGTGTAACATATAGTAGTACTAGAACATGTATGTGTGCTAATGAGAGAAAATAAAGAGTAGTTCTCTTCCTATTGCTACAACCCAAATACGTGAGCATCTTGCCATCTTGTGATTCCCAACAATTGGTATCAGAGCAGACGGTCCGGGACCATTAGGACCGAGAGGAGTCTTTGAGGCGCTAAGAAGAGACTCTGCTAGTGCACAGTGTGGGACTGTGAAGCTCGTTGGTCTAGGACCAAAGCTTACTTGACGCCGGACGATCGGTCATGATGGCGGATCTTACTAGCACAAGCAGTGGGATCAAGAAGCTCAATAGTCATAACTATGGCTATTCGGAGATCGGCATGAAGTCCTACCTACAATGTCAGGATATATGGAATGTATGAGAGGTCGTTGCGGATACCGAAACAACTCCTCTACCAAAGAAGAATGTAGATAAGAGTATTAAAACTCACACCAGTCGGTGCGCAGCTCCGGCACCGCATCTCCTCAAACCACCGCATGGCAGCATCGACGCCTTCCACGCGGCAGGTGCCGTTGACGAGTATGTTGAAGGTGTAGACATCCGGGGCAACGCGGTGGACGGAGGTCATCTCCTCGTAGAAGCGGATGGCGTCGTCGTGGCGGTGAAGACGGGCGAGGGCGTGGAGGATGATGTCGTAGAACTCGGCGGAGAGGGGTGAGTCTGCGGCGCGTCGAAGGGGCGCGAGGGCGTCGGACGCGGCGGGGATGTCGCCTGAGGCGGCGAAGGCGAGGATGGCCTTGCGGAAGGTGGGGAGGAGCTCGGGGCAGGCGAATGGAATCGTCGGCGCAGGGGCAGGGGCTGGAGAGGACGAGCTGGATGAGGCGTCGGAGCGAGGGGAGGCGGCAGGAGGCCGCGAGGCGGGCGGCGAGGAAGGATGTCAGGCGGTGGTCGGGGCGGAAGGCAGGGGAGTCGGATGCGACCGCGAGTAGGAGGTGGAGGTCGAGCGCCGCGAGGCGCGGGTGGTGCCGCGCGCGGCGGAGGAGGCGGAGGAGCGCGGCGGGGATGGAGGTGAGCGCGGAGGGGAGCACCGGGAGGGGGCTCGGCGGCGAGAGGTGGGAGACGGCCAGCGGGAGGAGCGGCAGGGAGGGGTCGAGGGGGATGGAGGCGGAAGCGGTGGCGGTGGGGCTTTGAGGGGTTTCCGTGGTTTCGATCTCCGGCGAGATGAGGCGCTGGTGCCTGGAGATGATGGCGGGGAGCTTCCGCGCGAGGCAACGGGAGGCGACCATCGGCCGGCTGCGGAAGGGAAAGGGTTTGATTTTGGCTACTTGAAGTCGGAGTCGGAGGCCTCACTGCATACTTAGGGAATTTTTTTTAGAGAGAGATAAGAGTAATTAGGGAATCCTGATACTATAGTGCGCGCGCGCGCGCGCTGATAAAACACCACGCGGTACTCCCAAATCTGTACTTGGATACGGTGAAAGACGTCTCTTTCTGAATACACTGAAGACAGAACTGCTAATGTTGGTTGTCATCACTTAAAGTTGCAACACCTGAACGTTTGTTTGACAATGGAGATGGCAGCATAATTGTAAGTGGAAGGAGTCTAATTGATAACATTTTTATCGTGTATTACTAGACAGTCTTAAAACTTGGGATGACTAAAGCTATCTAAAAATTAATTATACCATGTACAACGGTCTATCATCAGTTGTCTATAAGAGATGCAGGGTCTGTTCTTCTCTCATGGTGAATGTGAAAGAGAGATATTCGCTTGCAATTTTGATGTTGAGATATTAGTTTTTAACGTGTACTACAATTAACTTGAGACCCCATCTTAAAAAATACTCCGTTTAAAAGATCGAAAAAGCAAAAGCGGCTTTTAGAAGCCGCAAAGAACAGGGCCGCAATCTAGGATTTTGATGAGTTGAAAGAGAAAATGTTGAGATAGAAGATCGTCTATTATGCAGCAGTCAACGATAATTTGAGAAACAAAGACATATTGTATGTGAAAAAATTGTTTATAGAGATATATAAAAAAACAACCTATTGTAGAAGCTATCTTTAGTGATATATATAGATAGATAATATAGAGAGATACTATAGACAATAATTATATGTACCATTGTATATGCTCAAAGTGTTGTGTGGGAATTAGGGTGATGTAAGCAATGCCCCTCGTACGTTACCAGGCGGGTGTCAATCTCTCCTATATGTGGATAACCTCAGACCAAGTAATCAAGTATCATTATTAGTTCACGTGTCTTAAGCGATTACAGTAACGATAGGACGAGCTAGATTAACACAATGATGAGTGACATGATTTACTAGGCAGCAGACAACGCAAGTCGTGATAAGGCGAGGAACGGATAGTACAAAAGGGTGGTCTACGGATGATCTTGTTTGGATAATATAATATATCACATACAAGGGTTGTCAATCAATCAAGTTTATTATGCGTTGAGTAGCTATTAGTCCGATTAATAGGTAATTTGCATAGTATTCCCACACAGCCTACCTACAATCTCAAGCAAGAACAGGTCATAAATTTAAATGATAAACCTAACAGTCCTAATGTGTACCGGTACTTTCGACTAACCTACATTATAGCATGTTCGTAATTTAATCCCCCCATTAATCATTGAAGCCTTACCTCTAAATCTCTAGTTATGGCATGAAGAACACTAAAACAGAGTATTTAACAGGACTAAAGCATAGCATCGGCTAAATTAAGTCATTGTAATATAACTACTATATTCACAGGATTTGAACAGCAAGCGTGGCAATTATACTCAAGGCACAGACAACAGTTAATTGAGAGCAATTGATATGCAAAGTAGAAGGTTACAGCTGCGAGGTACTTGCCTAGAGCCGCTCCACGGATGCGCTACACGGAGGGTCTGGAACGCGTCGTCGCGCAGGACTCCCTTCACAGCTGGATAAGAACCTACACGGTTGAAAGTGTGGAATCAGATGGAGGTTATGTGAAAGGACTGGAAGAGGTTGTTCGGTCGGAAGAAGCGTGTTTGGTCGTGCGAACAACGTATCATGCACATCAATCCAAAACGCACGCATGATTACGGAATTCGGCCAGTGCCTGACCGGCCGAGTCACGTGGTTCCCAAAACCGACCGCCGCCACCTTTGCTGGCCGCCGCTGCGACACCGCCTGCACGCGGTGCCCGTTCTGCCGTGTCACCGCCGCCCACGGTCCTGCGCTGCTGCGTGTCGCCGCGCGCGCTGCCTGCTGCGCTCGCGCGCCGCCGCTCGCTTGCGTGCCGGCATGCCACCTCCTCCCCCACGCCGCCTGCACACCGACTGCCGCGCTGCCTCCCGGGAAGAGAGAGAGAGACCTGGGGAGGAGAAGGATAGAGGCTGGCAGCTCCTGTGGGAAAGAAAAAAGGTTGCCCCCTTTTATTAACTGAAAGCATCTAGGCCTCTAAGATTAGGGTTTTGGTAATTAATGACTAATTATGAATATGAGACTAATGTGTGTACTGTGTACTAAGATTGTATAGATAAAATCTCATGTGTGCAAAGGTAAAGAACAAGCTGCAAGAAATATTGATATCAAGAACGGAAGATGAGGTACATAAGATTTTGGGTCTATTTTAAATTTCACCGGTCTTAGAAGTAAAGGTGGAATACCGGATTATAGATTAGATGCCGTACTATTAAGAGAGATTTGTGAAAGTAGCTTGATAGCATGTTTTGGTGCACATCGGATCAATTTAGAATCATGCATGCTTTTCAAAATAAACTCGAAAAGTTAACTGTGCTTTTCCAGCAAAAACGGTAGTACCGCAGACACAGCGGAACTACTGGCCTGCGGTACTTCCGGCATGAACATAACGGAACTACCGTAGTCCGGTAGTTCCGATTTTAAAGCGGTACGTTTTTTCCAGAGAGTACCCTTCTGGGGACTTAAACTCAAATAAAATCGGTAGTTCCGGTTTTACAATGGTAAAACTACCGCAGCGCGGTAGTACTGCATGATTTACGAAACTACCGGTTTTCGGTATGCTTTTTCCAGAAGGTACCCCAAAGAAAAACCAAAACTAGCCAGAAATCGGAAGTACTGGATTTAGCACGGCAGAACAACCGCAGTGCGGTAGTACCGCGTGTCCAGCGGAACTACCGCAAAGCGGTAGTACCGCACTTATAACGGCGGTAGTACCGCACCGAATTTTAAACGGCTAGTACTGACCATCCGACATAGCCGTTACGGAGTGTTACAGTAAATGCGGTAGTTCCGATTTTTCTGATTTTTCAACATTAATTTTTGACAACGACTAGTTTTGGTTGGTGAGGGTATATATACCTCCCCACCTGCAATTGGGCAGGTTGCTGAGCATTGTATTGATCTTCTTGAGCCCTAAAGCATTCACTCCACTTACTTTTCTTATTTGTGCATTAAATTTGAGTGGTGAATTGTTTCTCAAGTGCATTTATTTCTAGCTTGATCCAATTGCACTCAAGCGTCATCAAGGAAAATCATTGGTTCATTCTCTTGGTGCTTGCCGGCACCTAGATGGCAAGAAAGTTGTTTGCCGGTGACTTTTTCGAGAAGGTTGTGAAGAAGCCCGAGCCGAATTGTGAGTGGTTGGAGCTCACCATCTCTGGAGCGGAGGAAGAGCTACCAATAGTGATCGAGGTGCTTCGGGTTAATTTGTGGAGCCTGTCCGATTAGTTCGGGCTAACCTCAACGTGGATTAGTGTAAACCGGCAAGTTTTCGATACCACGATAAAAACATCGAGTGTCACATTGTGTTTGTTTATGTCGAGACCCGAATATGCAAATTCGGTCTCTCTGTGTAAACTGCACTAGTCCAGGATCACGCTAGTGCACACAGTCAAACATAGATGTCATCATAGTCATACACACGATAATAATAAAAGGAAACTCGAATACTGATAAAATATCAAAGGTACGACCTTATGGCCAAGCTTACAATAACTCTAGCCGGAAGGGCTTAACAAAATAGCAATGAAATCCAAAATAAAGCGTAGCGACCAATCGACAAGCCACAAAGCTATCGAGTGGAGAACGAAGCCTAATCCGTGAAGTCGTCAGAGAACTCTCCTTCCGAACCTCCTGCCGATAGTACTCCTCTCCTCAATCGAGCAACATAGGCGTAAAGCCGTGAGTACATTGGTACTCAAGAAGTCGTTTGTAACAAGAAATGCAATATAATATGCAAGGCTTACCAAAGGAAGGTGAAAGGTTAATTTGCATAAAGGCATTTATTGATGAAATATATTAAATAACTTGAAAGCGAAAGTTAACTGAAAACAGTAACAATAGATAATCAAAGGAATAAACATGAACCACTTGTGAACACCGATTCACAAGTTAAACCAACAGTGAACTACCTGTCCACTCCCAACATAAACCACCAAGTTATAAATGAAACACTAACCCTCGTGTGAAATCCCGAGCACCGCCCATGACCGAGGACGCGGCTATTCGAATAGTTTTACACTCGCAGAGGTTGCACAATCAGCTGTACCCACACGATGTGATTAGCCTAGGCCTAAGGAAATCACAACAAGGCTTTTACAATGCTCCATCTTAATACAATCCTACCCGCTAGGGTTTCGCATCACACCCCCCTTGCGCCACATGGAAATCAGCAACCATGTCCATCACGATGGCAGAATTGAATTAAAATATTACAAATTAATCAGCCAGGTCCATCCCATAATAGACATGTGGTTTGCACGATTAAGCTCGATCAATGGCGCACAAAGTTAAGTCCTTAACATTACCCGGACGAGACTACCACATCCCCAAAGTACAACCAGATTTCCCCTTTATCGCACGATCACTCGCCCGAGTGCAAAACCAATTTGTATAACCAAGCCAACGTCACACCAATGACGTGGCACAAATTTTAATACACGTGGCACCAACCACAGTTCCATATGCCATTAATTCAAATTAATAATTTAACATGTGCGATGAGATCAAACGTGATTATAAACCGGCTAAGCAATCTAATCGTACCAACCCATGTGATAAATAAACTAGCATCACTAATAAATTTCCCAACCTATGGTGACAATGGCATCATGGTATTCCAAAGTGTCAAGGAGGTATAAATTCAATTGGGACAATAACTACCTGTGCAAAGGTTTGAATAAAAATAGCAATGCAATGTAATTTAAAGCAAAATAATTAAATAATAGTTTGCAAAATTGGGTTCAACATGATCAAGGGACACGACTTGCCTTCGTTATGCTCGTGAGGTACTCCGGTCTTCAGCGCGAAACCCGCTCCTCCGAATCCGAATCTAACGAGAGAGAAAACGATCGAAAACAAAGAAACACATAAAATGACAAGAAAAAGAACTGCAAAATTCACAAAACTAGAACCAACAGCTAGAGCTCGATTTTAGATGAATTTAGAAAAAAGAACGGGTCAATCGGAGCTAGGACGGAGGAGAACGGGCTCGGAAAATTAATTCTAAAATTAATTCGGGAAAATCGGAAAAGCATCGTGTCCGTGAACCCGGTCCACGAGATTCGAGTCCACCGTGGACGCGTCCACGTAATGATGCACGGGGCGCGGGTCGACGCGGCGGGCGCGCCGACGTGGCGGCGAAGATATGTCGCCACGTGGCACGCCGACGTGGCGGTGACGCGTGGCCGCCACGTGGCTCGGGGCGCTCGGCCGACATGGTGCCGACGTGGCATGCCACGTGTCGTGCCACGTGGGCTAGGGCCGACGGGCACGTGGCCGTGCCGCCACGTGGCTAGGCTAAGCCGGGCGGCTCGGCGCGGCGGCGCGGCGGATCCGACGGCGGGACGCGGCACGCGGCAGACGATTCGGACCTTCGGTCCAGATCCGAGCGACAGCGGGATTGCGCGCGCGCGGCGCGCGGCGACGGGCGGATCGGGCGACGCAGCGTGGCGGCTCGCCGCGAGGCGCGGTCGCGGCGTGGCGCTGCGGCGCAGACGCCGAGGCGAGCCGAGGCGAGGCGAGGGCGACGAGGCGACGCGGCGAACGGGCGCGGGAGCTCACCGGCGGCGACGCGGCGGCAGCTCTTCCGGCGACGGCGACGGCGAGGGCAAAGACGGCGGCGGCGGAGCGGCTCGCGACGGCAACGGCGCGAGGGCGAGCGGCGGCGGCGGCGAGGGTTTCGCGCGAGCGCACGCGAACCGAGGATGAACGCGCGTTTTATCACGCGAACCGAGGATTCGATCCGATTCGATGGCGGCGCGCGCGCGGACGGGTTAGACGGCTAGGATGCGCCACGCGGCAAGATCGGACGGGCGGGCGCGGTTAGGTTAGGGTTAGGTTCGCGGCGCGGAGCGGACGGCCGGATCGCTACGCGCGCGACGGCGGCCGAGGGCGCGGCGCGAGGCGCGTTGCTTGTAGCGCCGCCGGCCATGGATGCGCTGACGCATGGCGCGGCGGATCGGCGCGGGAGCGGCGGGCGCGGGAAAAAGGTACGGCATGGCGCGCGGCGCGGATCGGGCGACGCGTGGAGGAGAGAGGGTGATCGGGCGGCTGAGGTTAATTCTTTTTCTTTTCTTTTTCCAGAAATCCAAATAAACTTCTAAAAGCTCTAGAAAATAGCAAATAAATCCCAAAAATTCACCAAAAATACCGAAAATTCCTTGAGACACGAGGAACACAAATAAAATATTTTCCACTTATGTTAATGTTTATTTTAATCATATTAAATCTTTTAAAACTTTAAAAATTCATTGAAGCTTCAATTAATTTCAGAAAATTCCAGAAATTCATTTTTAAAATCCGTGCTTTAAAAATCTCGAAAAACAGGATGTTACAAACCTTACCCCTTAAACGAGATCTCGACCCAGATCCGGGCCAACTAAGAGAATAGGTTCGGGAACTCCGCTCGAGATCCTCCTCACGCCCTGTGTGGCTTCCTCCTCGGAATGGTTGCTCCACTGAACTTTACAAAAATGGACCACTTTATTCAGGGTGACTCGCTCTGACACTTCCAAGATTTTGATTGGGTGCTCTTTGTACGACAGATCCTCCTGCAGATCAATGGCCTCAAGCGCACAACCTCCTGCAGTACGCTGCAGCACTTCTTCACCGGGACACATGAAAGACGTCATGTACCCCATCAAAGACGCAGTAGCTCCAACTGATAAGCAACCTCTCCCCTGCGTTTCAGAATCCTGAACGGACCAACATATCTCGGTGCAAGCTTCCCTTTTAGCTGAAATCTCTTCACACCCTTGAATGGTGTGATCCTAAGATACACAAAGTCATCGGCTCAAAACTCGGCTCTCGGCGTCTGTATCTGTGATAGCTTTTCTGCTCGCACAGGCAGCTTTCAACCTTTCTGTATCAAGCGGACCTTATTCTCGACTTCTTTCAAACGATGCGGGCCAAAAACTCGACCTTCCCCGTCTCTTTCCAATTGAGAGGGGTCTCGCATTTCCGCCATACAATGCCTCAAACGGTGACATCTCGTGAACCGGCACGATAATCGTTGTTGTATGAGAACTCGCAAAAGGTAAACAATCGTCCCACTTAGACCCATGATCAAGCACAAAGCTCTCAACATGTCCTCCGTAGTCTGATTGACTCGCTCTGTCGACCATCATGTCGGGATGATATGTCATCTTGAATTGGTGAGTTCCCATAACCTTATGGAAACTACCCCAAAACCGGAGGTGAATCTGCGATCCACGATCGACATAATCTTCTTGGGCACACCATGCAAATCGACGATCTCGACATATATAGCTCGCCAATCTGTCACCACCGTAAGTCGCCTTAAGCGGAATGAAATGAGCAACCTTGGTCAATCGGTCCACAATGACCCAAATCGAATCATAGCCCTCTTTGGTCTTAGCGCACCAACTATGAAGTCCATATCAATTTCTTCCCACTTCCACTCAGGGAACTTTCAATGGTCAGAGCAAACCCGCAGTCTCTCGGTGCTCGCCTTTACTCTCGACAAACATCACAAAGGGCTACATACTCGGCGATCTCACGCTTCATGCTTGGCCACCAATACTTATCCTTAATGTCTGGTACATCTTGGTGCTGCTCGATGAATCGAATACAACGACTCATGAGCCTCTTTTAATAACACATCCTTTAGCTCTTGCTTGTTGGGCACACACAAACGCCGCTTGAACCACAAGGTTCCTGGTCATCCACTTGAAAATCCCGACTCTTTACCTTCACTTAAGTTCTTTACGATCCATTGAAATGCCTCATCATCCGACCGAGCCCGCGAATCGACCATCTAAAGTAGGTTGCATCTCCATAGCGCCAAAAATCCCGCCCAACCAACTCAAGGCTAAGCTTCAAATTCCGCATGCAAAGTGGCCGACTCTCTCGAACCATCACCGAATTGCAAGATACCTTTCGCTCAAGGCATCTGCAACAACATTAGCTTTCCCGTGATGATAATGTATGCCCACATTATAATCCTTTATCAACTCTAACCACCTCCTCTCGCTCGAGGTTAAGCTCTGATTGGGTAAAGATGTATTTAGGACTCTTATGATCCGTGTAAACCTCACATCATTACCCATCGATAATGACGCCAAATCTTTAAAGCATGCACTACGTGCGCAACTCTAAATCATGAGTAGGGTAGTTCTCCTCATGCGGTCTCAATCGGCGTGAGGCATAGGCTACCACTCTCTTGTCTTGCATCAAGACACAACCCAAACCTTGCGCGAGGCATCGCAAAATATCTCAAAATCCTTATTAATATCGGGCAACACAAGCACTGGGCTGTGGTCAAACTCTCCTTAAATTTCAAAACTCTTCTCGCACTCTGGCGCCCAAGTGAATTTCTTTTCCTTTTTGAGCAAGCTGCGTGAGGGGTCCGCCACACCGAAAATCCTCAATAAAGCGACGGTAGTATCTCGCCATACCAGAAAACTCCCGACTGGTAATCAAGTGGGTGACCGCCAATCCAAAACATCACTTACTTTCCTCGGGTCAATCGCGACTCCTTCGCTGTCAACACATGCCCTAGAAAGGCGACTTTCTTCATCCAAAACTCACATTTGCTGAACTTTGCATACAACCGATTATCTCTCAATTTCGCAATGCTAATCTCAAGTGCTCTGATGTTCCTCCTCATTCTTGGAATATATCAAAATGTCGTCAATAAACACAACGACAAACTTGTCCAAATATTCCATAAACACCTTATTCATCAAATACATGAAATATGCTGGAGCATTAGTCAAACCAAATGACATCACTGTGAACTCGTATAGACCATAACGAGTCGAGAAGGTCGTCTTGGGTATGTCCTCCTTACGTATCCTCATCGATGATATCGATCTCAAATCAATCTTGGAGAACACTCCTGCTCCTTAAGCTGGTCAAACAGTCATCAATCTGGGCAAAGGGTACTTATTTTTGACGGTGACCTCATTAAGTGCTCTGTAGTCCACACACATGCGCGACTACCATCCTTTTTCTTGACGAACAACACTGGCGCTCCCACGGGATGAACTCGATCGATGTAACCCTTATCCAACGACTCCCGAATTTGCTTCTTCAACTCGCTAAGTCATTGGTCGCATCCGTAGGGTCTCTTGGAAATCGGAGCGATACCGCACAAGCTCAATCGTAAACTCAACCTCCTTCTCGTGGCATACCCGAAGATCATCCGAAACACGCCGGGTACTCTCGACAACTAGTACATCCTCCAACCGGATTACCTTACTCGCAAATCATGACCGCTCGCCGACACTCACCGCTGCGAATCGCACCTTAACTCCGTCTCGAATTGGTTAAGGTTACCGCTCGCTCCCACGCCTAACACTCGCCGCTTCGGCCAATCCATTCCCAAGATTACATCTAGGGATCGTGATATCCAACAAAATCAGTCGGCCCTAAACTCAACTCCCCGAATGGTTATCCTAACTCGACAACCTAGGTTGGATCTCAACTCGGATCCGGGATTGGATTAAAAGAAGCAGATCCAAGAGCAACAGTTTTCAATTGTTGCTTTAAAGCAAAACTCAGAAACAAACGAATGCGAAGCTCGGAATCAAATAAAACGGTGGCGAGGCCAATGTACGAAACGCATCGATCACAACGTCTCGCGCTGCACAGGCATCCTCTCGCGGTGACGTGATTCACGACCTCTCACCACCGGCGCCCCGCCGGCTTGTCTCGAGGCCGGGGTGCTCCTCGCCCCGCTCCGGGGTAGGGGTACGACCGTGTGGCTCCCAAGTCAAAGCGAATCGGCGTCGGGGCTCGCCTCGAGGGCACTTGCTAGCATAGTGTCCCACCTCATGACACTTGAAGCAAGTGACGGATGCCGCTTGAATTATTGCTCTTCTCGCTGCTGTCCTCTGGAACTACCAGACGCATCCCGACCAAACCGACGCGTGTTCGAGCTGGGTCCAAATCTCAAGATCGCCGCTGCCGCCTTTGTGGCGCTCGTGCGGTGGTAGGAACCAAAACGAGGCTCTCGAGATCGGTGTGACTGTGATCCTCGCTGGATCAACCTCCTCTTGCGAGACTCCTCGAGCTCGCGGCGACTCTCCTCGATGAGAATGGCCTTATCCACCAACTGCTGAAAACTGGCATAGTCGTTGCCTACGACTTGCACCTTGAAAGCTGGGTTCAAGCCTTTCTTGAACCTCTTCTCGCGAAGCTGCATCTGCCGCTACATCCTCTCAGCGCCGTAGCGAGCCAACTGAGTGAATTTATTGAGATATTCACTCACTGACAGGTTCCTCTGCTGGAACTCACGAAACTCATCCTTCTTCATCTCGACCACTCCATCCATGACATGAGCGGTATGGAAGGTCTTGGCGAACTCCTTCCAAGTGATGTCGTGCTGGTTCTCATGGGCGGCACAAGAGTTCTCCCACCACTCTGCTGCTGATCCCTCAAGCCGATGTCGCATACAAAACCTTCTCCCGCCGGTGCATTGAGCCAAGTTCGATTTCTTCTCAATCGAACGGACCCAATCGCGGCCTCCAAAGGCTCGACGAATCGAGAAAACAGCGGTCTCGTCCTCATAAACTCTGCATAGCTGGTCTCACGACGAGGTGCCGTGGTGGTATCGCTCTGTGTCTTTGCCATTGCATCATAGTTCGCATACCTCGCATCATGGTCGCATCATTCGAGTCCGCCATCAAGAATCGATCGAGGGCGGGATCAAGGTAGGTGGCACCGCTCGCGCAAAGATCTCTGAGTCTGGTCCCGTTTGACAGGCCGAGGAGTTCTGGTATCAACCATCATGCTCAAAAGAAAACAAGCTGGCGATGACCAAAGGTAAAAGACGAGAGGAAAAGCATAGATAAGAGGTAAATGCGTCTAAGGGGTTTTGCTTATTGGAAACCTAAACTAAACAAACACTTAGCCAAAAAGGCTAACAAAGAAAGCGAACAAAAATAAATTCCAATAAAAGATTGACATGATCGCAATATAATGCTTTTAAGGCAATATTTGCACTCACATCACACTCAAGCGCAAATAAAATCCAACGTGTCTACTCGCACTATCTACTCAAGGCTCCCACTCGGGGTCGACAAATAGGGTACATCGCTATCGCCCTCGAAATCGCCAGACAACCCACGAGTTGCGGATCGCGGCGCGCTCTCTCGATCGGGCTGGGGTGAACCGACCGAGGTAGGCGCGACGATCTCCGGTGATACGACGCTCTCCTCGGGCTCGGTGGTGTAGGCGACGGTAGAGGTATCGGCGATCGCGGCCGGGGCTCCTCCTGGCCGCTCTCGTAGTCTTGGGTGGCTCCGCATCGCTCCTTGAACTTCCGGATGAGTCTGACCATGTTGATCTTGTATAGCTTGCAAAGTCTACGGATGGCTTTATGCGCAACTCCTCAGGCCGACATCTCCCACCGCACCTGTTCTTGAAAGCGTGATGTAGCACTTGCTTCCCGACTCGGGTGGTGAAGTATAGCTCGAGATGCTCCCGATGCGTTGACCTTTTGCTTCTCATCCTTGGTGAGGTAGACAGGCGATCTCTTAAACCGAGGCCCGCAATGTAACGCAGAGAAGTGACCTCCATCCTCCTGTCGGGCTGTAGGAAGTTTGGGACATCTAATGCATTTATAAAGGAAAGATCAGTTTATAACTTTAGGAAAAACAAATTTTGCAAGAGTTGGGGCGAGAGACAAGAATCCTTAAGAATGAGGTAAGAAGATAGAGATATTACTAAATATCAAGTTTAGTTGGTTTGATTTAGAAAATAAATTTTTGGGCTATCGACTAATTTAACTAGGGCTTCGTCCTACAGTCGATATGGCTCTGATACCATCTCTGTCGAGACCCGAATATGCAAATTCGGTCTCTCTGTGTAAACTGCACTAGTCTAGGATCACGCTAGTGCACACAGTCAAACATAGATGTCATCATAGTCATACACACGATAATAATAAAGGGAAACTCGAATACTGATAAAATATCAAAGGTACGACCTTATGGCCAAGCTTACAATAACTCTAGCCGGAAGGGCTTAACAAAATAGCAATGAAATCCAAAATAAAGCGTAGCGACCAATCGACAAGCCACAAAGCTATCGAGTGGAGAACGAAGCCTAATCCGTGAAGTCGTCGTAGAACTCTCATCCGAACCTCCTGCCGATAGTACTCCTCTCCTCAATCGAGCAACATAGGCGTAAAGCCGTGAGTACATTGGTACTCAAAGAAGTCGCTTGTAACAATAAATGCAATATAATATGCAAGGCTTACCAAAGGAAGGTGAAAGGTTAATTTGCATAAAGGCATTTATTGATGAAATATATTAAATAACTTGAAAGCTAAAGTTAATCGAAAACATAATAATAGATAATCAAAGGAATAAACATGAACCACTTGTGAACACCGATTCACAAGTTAAACCAACGATGAACTACCCGTCCACTCCCAACATAAACCACCAAGTTATAAATGAAACACTAACCCTCGTGTGAAATCCCGAGCACCGCCCATGACCGAGGACGCGGCTATTCGAATAGTTTTACACTGCAGAGGTTGCACAAGCTGTACCCACACGATGTGATTAGCCTAGGCCTAAGGAAATCACAACAAGGCTTTTACAATGCTCCATCTTAATACAATCCTGCCCGTTAGGGTTTCGCATCACACCCCCTCTTGCGCCACATGGAAATCAGCAACCATGTCCATCACGATGGCAGAATTGAATTAAAATATTATAAATTAATCAGCCAGGTCCATCCCATAATAGACATGTGGTTTGCACGATTAAGCTCAGATCAATGGCGCACAAAGTTAAGTCCTTAACATTATCCGGGCGAGACTACCACATCCCCAAAGTACAACCAGATTTCCCCCTTTCTCGCACGATCACTCGCCCGAGTGCAAAACCAATTTGTATAACCAAGCCAACGTCACACCAATGACGTGGCACAAATTTTAATACACGTGGCACCAACCACAGTTCCATATGCCATTAATTCAAATTAATAATTTAACATGTGCGATGAGATCAAACGTGATTATAAACCGGCTAAGCAATCTAATCGTACCAACCCATGTGATAAATAAACTAGCATCACTAATAAATTTCCCAACCTATGGTGACAATGGCATCATGGTATTCCAAAGTGTCAAGGAGGTATAAATTCAATTGGGACACTAAAACAGAGTATTTAACAGGACTAAAGCATAGCATCGGCTAAATTAAGTCATTGTAATATAACTACTATATTCACAGGATTTGAACAGCAAGCGTGGCAATTATACTCAAGGCACAGACAACAGTTAATTGAGAGCAATTGATATGCAAAGTAGAAGGTTACAGCTGCGAGGTACTTGCCTAGAGCCGCTCCACGGATGCGCTACACGGAGGGTCTGGAACGCGTCGTCGCGCAGGACTCCCTTCACAGCTGGATAAGAACCTACACGGTTGAAAGTGTGGAATCAGATGGAGGTTATGTGAAAGGACTGGAAGAGGTTGTTCGGTCGGAAGAAGCGTGTTTGGTCGTGCGAACAACGTATCATGCACATCAATTCAAAACGCACGCATGATTACGGAATTCGGCCAGTGCCTGACCGGCTGAGTCACGTGGTTCCCAAAACCGGCCGCCGCTGCGCCACCGCCTGCACGCGGTGCCCGTTCTGCCGCGTCACCGCCGCCACGGTCTGTGACTGCTGCGTGGCGTTGTGCCTTGCTCTGCTGCTTCGCATGCGCCGCGCTTCGCTGCGTCTTGGCATGCCACCTCCTCCCCCACGCCGCCTGCACACCGACTGCCGCGCTGCCTCCCGGGAAGAGAGAGAGAGACCTGGGGAGGAGAAGGATAGAGGTCGCGCTCTGTGGGAAAGAAAAAAGGTTGCCCCTTTATTAAGCGAAAGCATCTAGGCCTCTAAGATTAGGGTTTTGGTAATTAATGACTAATTATGAATATGAGACTAATGTGTGTACTGTGTACTAAGATTGTATAGATAAAATCTCATGTGTGCAAAGGTAAAGAACAAGCTGCAAGAAATATTGATATCAAGAACGGAAGATGAGGTACATAAGATTTTGGGTCTATTTTAAATTTCACGGTCTTAGAAGTAAAGGTGGAATACGGATTATAGATTAGATGCCGTACTATTAAGAGAGATTTGTGAAAGTAGCTTGATAGCATGTTTTGGTGCACATCGGATCAATTTAGAATCATGCATGCTTTTCAAAATAAACTCGAAAAGTTAACTGTGCTTTTCAAAGAAAGCGGTAGTACCGCTGAACCACAGTGGAACTCGGCTGCTGTGACACCAGGCATGAACATAACGGAACTACCGTAGTCCGTAGTTCGATTTTAAAGCGGTACGTTTTTTCCAGAGAGTACCCTTCTGGGGACTTAAACTCAAATAAAATCGGTAGTTCCGGTTTTACAATGGTAAAACTACGCTGCGTGCAGTAGTATTGCATGATTCTGAAACTACCGGTTTTGGTATGCTTTTTCGAAGGTACCCCAAAGAAAAACCAAAACTAGCCGAAATCGAAGTATGGATTTAGCACGCAGAACAACGCGATCGCGGTAGTCTGCGTGTCGGCGGAACTACCGCAAAGCGGTAGTACCGCACTTATAACGGCGGTAGTACCGCACCGAATTTTAAACGGCTAGTACTGACCATCCGACATAGCGCATTCACAGTGTTCTGATAAATGCGGTAGTTCGATTTTTCTGATTTTTCAACATTAATTTTTGACAACGACTAGTTTTGGTTGGTGAGGGTATATATACCTCCCACTGCAATTGGGCGGAGTTCTTGAGCATTGTATTGATCTTCTTGAGCCCTAAAGCATTCACTCCACTTACTTTTCTTATTTGTGCATTAAATTTGAGTGGTGAATTGTTTCTCAAGTGCATTTATTTCTAGCTTGATCCAATTGCACTCAAGCGTCATCAAGGAAAATCATTGGTTCATTCTCTTGGTGCTTGCAGGCACCTAGATGGCAAGAAAGTTGTTTGCGGTGACTTTTCGAGAAGGTTGTGAAGAAGCCCGAGCCGAATTGTGAGTGGTTGGAGCTCACCATCTCTGGAGCGGAGGAAGAGCTACCAATAGTGATCGAGGTGCCGGGTTAATTTGTGGAGCTGTCCGATTAGTTGGGCTAACCTCAACGTGGATTAGTGTAAACCGCAAGTTTTCGATACCACGATAAAAACATCGAGTGTCACATTGTGTTTGTTTATGTCGAGACCGAATATGCAAATTCGGTCTCTCTCGTAAACTGCACTAGTCGAGATCACGCTAGTGCACGATCAAACATAGATGTCATCATAGTCATACACACGATAATAATAAAAGGAAACTCGAATACCGATAAAATATCAAAGTGCGACCTTATGGCCAAGCTTACAATAACTCTAGCGGAAGGGCTTAACAAAATAGCGCGAAAATCCAAAATAAAGCGTAGCGACCAATCGACAAGCCACGGGCTATCGAGTGGAGAACGAAGCCTAATCCGTGAAGTCGTCGTAGAACTCTCCTTCGGAACCTCCTGGCGATAGTACTCCTCTCCTCAAGCCCGAGCAACATAGGCGTAAAGCGTGAGTACATTGGTACTCGACAAGTCGTTTGTAACGATAAATGCAATATAATATGCAAGGCTTACCAAAGGAAAATTTGAAAGGTTAATTGCATAAAGGCATTTATTGATGAAATATATTAAATAACTTGAAAGCGAAAGTTAAGCGAAAGCATAACAATAGATAATCAAAGGAATAAACATGAACCACTTGTGAACACCGATTCACAAGTTAAACCAATGATGAACTACTGTCCACTCCCAACATAAACCACCAAGTTATAAATGAAACACTAACCCTCGTGTGAAATCCCGAGCACCGCCCATGACCGAGGACGCGGCTATTCGAATAGTTTTACACTCTGCAGAGGTTGCACAACTGTACCCACACGATGTGATTAGCCTAGGCCTAAGGAAATCACAACAAGGCTTTTACAATGCTCCATCTTAATACAATCCTGCCCGCTAGGGTTTCGCATCACACCCCCCCTTGCGCCACATGGAAATCAGCAACCATGTCTATCACGGTGGCAGAATTGAATTAAAATATTACAAATTAATCAGCTAGGTCCATCCCATAATAGACATGTGGTTTGCACGATTAAGCTCAGATCAATGGCGCACAAAGTTAAGTCCTTAACATTACCCAGGCGAGACTACCACATCCCCCAAAGTACAACTGTACTTCCCCCTTTACTGCACGATCACTCGCCCGAGTGCAAAACCAATTTGTATAACCAAGCCAACGTCACACCAATGATGTGGCACAAATTTTAATACACGTGGCACCAACCACAGTTCCATATGCCATTAATTCAAATTAATAATTTAACATGTGCGATGAGATCAAACGTGATTATAAACCGGCTAAGCAATCTAATCGTACCAACCCATGTGATAAATAAACTAGCATCACTAATAAATTTCCCAACCTATGGTGACAATGGCATCATGGTATTCCAAAGTGTCAAGGAGGTATAAATTCAATTGGGACAATAACTACCTGTGCAAAGGTTTGAATAAAAATAGCAATGCAATGTAATTTAAAGCAAAATAATTAAATAATAGTTTGTAAAATTGGGTTCAACATGATCAAGGGACACGACTTGCCTTTGTTATGCTCGTGGGTACTCTGGTCTTACAGCGCGAAACACTGCTCCTCGGAATCCGAATCTAACGAGAGAAAGCGATCGAAAATAAAGAAACACATAAAATGACAAGAAAAAGAACTCCAAAATTCACAAAACCAGAACCAACAGCTAGAGCTCGATTTTAGATGAATTTAGAAAAAAGAACGGGGTCAATCGGAGCTAGGACGGAGGAGAAGCGGGCTCGGAAAATTAATTCTAAAATTAATTCGGGAAAATCGGAAAAGCTCTTGTCGCGTGAACCCGGTCCACGATTCCGAGTCCACCGTGGACGCGGTCCACGTGAATAAATGCGAGGCGGCGGTCGTGGCGGCGGGGGTGGCGGCGTGGCGGCGGCATATATGCCGCCACGTGGCACATGCCGGCGTGGCGGTGGCGCGGCCGCCACGTGGCTCGGCGGCTCGGTGGCGTGGCATGCCACGTGTCGTGCCACGTGGGCTAGGGCGGCGTGGCACGCGCCGGTGCTGCCACGTGGCTAGGTGAGTGGCGGCTCGGGCGCGGCGGCGTCGGCGGGATCCGACGCGGGGGCGCAGCGCGCAAGACGATCAGACCGGTCGAATCCAGACCGAGCGACGGCGGGATTGCGCGGCGCGGCGCGGCGGCGGGCGGATCGGCGGCAGCGTGGCGCGCCGCCGCGGCGTCGCGTGCGTGCGCGGTGTGCGCGGCGAGTGGGATCGCGCGCGTGGCGACGCGTGGTTGGCGTGAGGGCGGATCGGCGACGCGTGGCGGCTCACCGCGCGGCGGCCGAGTCGCAGCGCCTGACGCCGAGGCGCAGGCGAGGCGCGGCGAGCGGCGGCGGCGGCCGGAGGCGACGCGGCGAAGCAGCGCGGGAGCTCACCGCGTAACGCGGCGGCGGCCGCCGCTCCGGCGACCTCGGCGACGGCGAGGCGCAAGACGGCGCGGCGGGCGCTCCGTGATGGCGCGCGCGAAGCGCGAGCGGAGGCGCGCGAGGGTTCGGCGAGCGTGCCGCGCGAACCGAGGATGAGCAGCGTTTTATCACGCGCGTCGAGGATTCGATCGATTCTGGCGGCAGCGCGGCGCGCGCGACGGTTAGACGGCTAGGATGCGCCACGCCGGCAAGATCGG
This sequence comes from Melocanna baccifera, assembly GCA_036346265.1. Classification (NCBI taxonomy): domain Eukaryota; kingdom Viridiplantae; phylum Streptophyta; class Magnoliopsida; order Poales; family Poaceae; genus Melocanna; species Melocanna baccifera. The sequence continues at coordinate 45,738,518 of CM070677.1, read as the reverse complement.
ACGGCGGCGCGGTTAGGGGTTAGGGTTAGGGTTCACGCGAGCGCGAGAGCGGGCGGCCGTGATCGCGCGCGCGCGCGCGATCGGCGGCCAGGCGCGGGCGAGGGCGTTGCGATTGCCGCGCGCGCCGCGTCACGGATGCGCGACGCGTGCGCGCGCGGATCGAGCGCGGCGCGCGCGCGCGCGAGAAAAATCTGTGGCGCGGGCGCGGGATCGGGCGACGCGTGGAGGAGAGAGGGTGATCGGGCGGCTGAGGTTAATTCTTTTTCTTTTCTTTTTCCAGAAATCCAAATAAACTTCTAAAAGCTCTAGAAAATAGCAAATAAATCCCAAAAATTCACCAAAAATACCGAGAAAATTCCACGAGACACGAGGAACACAAATAAAATATTTTCCACTTATGTTAATGTTTATTTTAATCATATTAAATCTTTTAAAACTTTAAAAATTCATTCGAAGCTTCAATTAATTTCAGAAAATTCCAGGAAATTCATTTTTAAAATCCTGGCTTTAAAAATCTCAGAAAAACAGGATGTTACAGTTTATTATCTATTATAGCAATTGCTCTTGTTCACTTATTGTTTATTGTCAATGCTTAGAATTACTTGTATTATGTAGAATTATTCTTCACTTAATTTTATTGGTTAGTGATCATCTTGTCATTAATTATTTGATTTAGCCAAAAATTTTAAAATTTCCTATTCACCCCCTCTAGTCGGTTATTCTTGATCCTACATTAACCCCTAATCCTAGGTTTAGGCCCATTAGAATGCGCTAATTGGCCCAAAACCTAGGGTGTTACAGTTTCACTGTAATATCTCAACTGCATCAGGAAAAGTGCGCCACTGTATCTAATTCTAACACAGCATCATATGCAATCTACCAGTCGGAGATCTCTAGTCAGTCTTCGTCCACCTTATAAGAGCAGGTATTCGTCGGAAGCGTCCTCCGTGCCTTCGGTCTGCTGATATGTTTGGTGATTTGCCTCAATCTTCTCCTCTTTGGCGTAGAATGTTCGCCGGTTATTGGTTCAAAGAGCCCTCCCATATTTGACATGTTGGGCCTCTTCTTATCAGCCTCCTCTTTCGGAAAGCTACTTGCATGAGCAGAAGAAGACTCTGTTCTTTTGCGGTTTCTAAAAGTTATTTTTGGTTTTTGCTACAGTAACTAACTTTTAAAAGGAGTATTTTTTTAAGATGTGATCTATAAATTAATTATAGTACACATTAAAAAATTAATATATGCACCATCAAAATCAAAAAGGGATCGAATGGGGGAGGTGAGTAACCGTAACCCCTTCGCTGCGCGTCTCACGGGCCAGGACGCCGGGAAAAAAACGCTCGGAACTTTCCTTTTTTGCATGCGTGGGAACGGGCCCACTTGCCTGTTCAGGGAACCAAACAAGCGCACAGTGGCGGATCTAGGATTGTCCCAAGCCTCGGGCTAAAAACTAACAGGCAATAAGTATCGCCAAATACTACTCACAGCAAAGTATGACAAAAGTACGACACAAATGCATAATTGATATAAAATTTAAGCTCCATGCTTAATGATAAAGCAAAGTAGGAAAGAACATGGCAAAACAATGTAGCACAGTAGAGAAATACAAAAGTTAGTACCTAATAATGAAGATTTGGTTCATCCGAGCCTATTATGTCTCTATCAACAAAGGTACAACAACTTGAACCTATAAAGACGAGCATAAGAACATCGAACGACAAATAAGTCCCATTGTAAGCTTAAGAAAGATATCATGTGTAATGCAACAAAAATAGTAAATATATCAACTAAGAAAAAATGTAAAGCTTCTTGTAGGAAATTAAGGAGAAGAACGTCGGCCATCATCCGGGACTTGGCCTACGCAAGTGCAAATTAGCAAGTCGCGGCTTCTACAACTCCATCCCACTCAAAACTCTATGATCTTGCTACATTGATTCCTAATTCCTAAATAGAAAATGCAAAACATATGGCATTCAATACTTTAAATCATTTTCTTATTCAAAATTCGATCAACATTGAATATTTCAATTCGATTAACAAGTTGTGTTCTACAAATAAAATCACTTCAATTGGGGCATATCAAAATTGTATCATATCACAATTCACAAGCCAGAATAATTCATCGATTCTTCACTTCTTCTCAATAGAACAAAGCTGCGAAGCGAAGCAGTCTATCGTAGTCGACAAGTGACAACCTTGATTTAGCATCAAACCACCACCATCAATGATCAATTCATACACTATACAAGATTACAAGTGATGTCACATTGTCACAACTACAAACTTTGTAGCATATAAACTAGAGTATTAAATTACCCATGGCCACAATACTAATCGCTCTCTATTTGCGACATCCAAAGCTAACCCAAAATCAACACAAAATTTGGAAAATTGCATTGCAATCCTATTAACAAGCAACCTTCCAGCGCCGCTAAGTTTTGCGGTTCAAAGTTACATTGCCAAAAGCGAACCAAGGTTTTATTTAATTGTAGAATATGGGGTTTGGGATTCCCGCATCGACGCCCATTGCGGCAGATTTGTCGAGGAGCCGGCCGCCGGCGAACTCGTCCTCCACCACCGACCCGCCGCCGAAGCTTCCCCTGCGACAAGCTCCCCTCGTCCTTCCCCATCGCCTTTGCCTCGCCGCCCCGGCGCCGACCTGCTTCTCCCGTCCCCTCCACCACCGCTGCTGGCCAAGAGGTGGCGGCGCGCGTCTTGGCCGCTGGCCGGGAGGTGTGGCGGCGTAGTCGAGAGCCGAGAGGGGCGCCGCTTGTGCCGCCCGTGAGCCAAGCGGCACCTGGCCGAGGCGCCGAGGCGGGAGACGCCGGATCTCGAGATGAGGCGAGGCGCGAGATCTCGAGACAGCGAGGGCGGAGGTGACGAGGCGGCGAGATCGAGGCGAGGCGACGAGGCGCGGAGGAGGCGAGGTGGCGAGATCGAGGTTGAGGCGACGGGGAGACCGAGAGGAGGAGGGCGGGCGGCGGGGGGAGGGAGGGAGGGCGGCGGGAGGGGCCGGAGGTGGCGGCGGGGAGGAGGGAGGCGGGAGGGGAGGAGGGGCGGCGGGGGGGGGGCCGGGAGGAGTGGAGGCGGGAGGGGAGCCGGGAGGAGGGGAGGCCGGGAGGGAGGAGGAGGAGGGGCGGCGGGAGTCGGGGGGGAATGGGGCGCGGGAGAGCGAGGGAGGAGGCGGCGAGGGGTGGGGGCGCGGATCTGCGGAGGAGTGTGAGGGGAAGGGGGCGGCGGGGAAGGGAAGGCGGCGGGGCGAGGTTGCGAAGGGGGAGGAGGGCGGCGATGGCGGAGAAGCGAGGCGGCGGAGCCTCGGGCTGGTTATACCGACCTCGGCTGGGCCTTTACAACTTTGATTTTTCTTGGGCCTAGGTAGATATAGTTTCATTGCTTTTTGCTGGGCCTCGGGCTATAGCCCACCTAGCCCGAGGCCCAGATCCGCCCCTGCAAGCGCATAAGAATCGAACGGGCCAGGCTAGAGGCCATATACAGGCAACCCAACGCGTCCTATGCTACCGATGGCCATGTGGTGCCCGAAAAAACTACTTCCCCGTCCAAATGAACTCGCAGTCGATGTTCCTCTATGCGTCTTCGTCAGTCTTCAGACACGTCCCAATCCAACAGCGGCCACAGACGTACGCCGTCGTAACATCGACAAATCAGAACACCGTGCTGATGATGGTGACACGTTCTGATTGATCAGAAAGAAGAAGAAACTCGCACACAATTGAGAGGCTTCATGGCAATTTACTCGTCAGAAGCTTAAAGAAGGATGACGAGAACGGTCAAATAAATTGAAAGATCGTTCGTTCATACAAATATCTGTGTTAAAATAAAAAACTATCGGATATAACTATAAACTATTAACCGTAATTCAAAAAAACCACCTGGCATCAAAATGCATGGACGGACTGACCTGCTTCGAAAAACATAAGTCTAGTCAACTCAGGCAGCAGCGGATTATCCAGGACGCACGTCCCGGCAAACGCCTCCGGTTTCGTGTCATAGATTTGTAGCGTGCGCCGCTGAAGCCGTCTCTCTTTTTCTTTGTTCTTTTGGGGTCCACGGCGATATATTAGCTTCTTACGGAGTTTGTTCAGGGACTGTGGGCAACAGAAGCACATAATCCAGAGTCCACACGACGTGTCGTCCGCGCCTACTTGCCTTGCGATCGTTGCCCACCTCGCCGCGCCTCTAGTGGCAAATTTTACAAGAGCCTTTTTCTGATATGAATGATAATATTGTAATATATACATATTCAACAACTGATTCAGGATTGGATTATGTCATAGGCTAAATCTTAATCAACTAACAATCTAACATACTATAAGTCTAAAACTATATTATGATATAACAAAAATACGTCACAAATGCATAATTGATATGAAAATTTTGCTTAATATTCAATACCTAAAGAGTTTAAGTCTTCAACACAAATCACAGTAAAAAGTATATAAAACCATAAAGAATGCAGCATAATAAAGATACATCGGGTTACCTCAAATCCAAAATAATAGAGATTTACTCACTATCCGACTAGCCCACCATTTCCTCATCAATAGTGGGACAAAAATCAGAACCTACAAAGACAGTATGAAAAATAAAATAAATTCTGCATACAGATAAATTCAAGGAGCATGAATATTACATTTGCAATAAACTAACTTACCACTTACACGAGAAAATTGTTTCTTGCGGATCTCATTCCTTGAAAACGCTATAAAATCTTCTCATCTTTAATACTAGCAAATACATCTCGCTCAATATAGCATACCATGCTATGTCATCCACTCATCATTCATCTTGTTTTGCAAATCAGTCTTAATGATGTTCATAACCGAGAAGGCTCTTTCTACAGTTGTTGTTGCCACTGGTAAAATCAAAACCAATTTAATGAGACGATATACCAATAGGAGAATTGTATGTCTATTAGTCTCAACCATCTTTACAACAAGATTTTCAAGGTCGTTACAATTTGTAAAAGATAGATCATCTCTTGCATCAACAATAAATATGTGAAGTTTGTCCTTAAGGGCTACACAATCATATTGATAGAAGTCAACAGCATACATTCTAGCAAGTTCAATTAATTTGTCCTCATCAAAGTTGGCAAAAGAATTTTTGGATCAAGACAAGCAATGCACCTTAATAACTTAGTAGATCTTTCAACAACGCAACTATTCAGCTCAACAATAATTTGGTCATACACCACAATAAAATATTTTATGATGAAAATGCTCATAGTAAGTTACCATTCGACCACCATGACCTTTTGAACGACCTTTAACCGGTATTTTATGAGACATATTCAGCAAAGTGATATTATGTCGGAGACAAAAGGCCTTTGTTATTCAAAAAGCTCATCCCAACTATGATTTCTTACTTCCTCTATTGTCTTCAATGTGGTCCCAATCAAGCCTACAACACGGACAATATTTTAATCTTCTTTTGCAAGCATTGTCTCGTTAGTTGTATGGTCCCAATTGCAAATACTTTAACAACATTATATTCAACCAATTATGCTTTTTGAACCATGATTCTTGAAATATTCTCTTTTGACTTCCCTGTTTCTTCCATGGAAATTATGTCCAATTGGTTGGCATGGTCCCAATTGCAAATACTCCCTTTTAAGAGCATCTCTAATATTCATATCCAACTCCTTTATCGATTTTTGAAGCCTACGATCAGCAACAATATCAGCTGGATTAAGCTAAATGTTTTGCCCAGTATTACTAGCCCCAGTTTGTAATGTTTTTGGACATTGGTTCAAGTTGGATTGTCTGTTTGACTATGTACCTTGTGTTGGAAAGTACGATGATAATGTCTTGCTCCTCTTTATTTTGTAATTTGTATTCTTAATAGTTAGTTCCTAAATAGCAAATGTAAAATATTGAACATATGCCATTCATTATTTCATCAAATCATTCGTACTAGTTTCGAAACATAAAAGATACTTTCTACCAACTACATCCTCATTGTATCAATAAGACAACAAACCAATTCGGCAATTCCTACTAAAATGTGTTAAACACGTCTTATACTTGCTGACTGTTGTCCTGTTCTCAGCTCTGCTCGGCTTCTCGCTCGTGTGGTGGTGGCATGTAGCCATGTGGCCCGTGCGGTAGGTGGCGGCGTGCCAACGTGTAGGTGCGGGCGTGTGGGTTGTGCGGCAGGCGGCAGCCGCTAGCCCGTTGCGTGACATGCAGTGTGGCGACTTCGGTGAGGGCACCAGAGGCCAAAGCCGGAGTTGGAGGCGCAAGTCCGCGAGGGCGGCGATCGGTGGACCGCGGTGTCACCGCATCGGGACCGAGGGGCGAGGGCGGCAACCGGCGGACCACGGACGCACGACCACGCAGTCGCGCAGGTGAGGGCGGTGGTGGGGGGCACGTAGGCAAAGGCAGCGGTCAACACTGGGGGCGTAGTCGTGTTGTGCGAAATTGATTCGGGGCTAGGGGTTGGTCGGCTTGGGTGAAGTATTATTGGAATTGGGGATTAGGGTTTCACTTGACTTGGTGATGGGTTGTCGGCCGACTACCGTTCCTTAGGCTGGTGCCTGGCTGGTTGCGCTTGGGCCTTGGGCAATTGGGCTGCCATCTGCTCCCACCAGGCTGTTGGGCTAACAATTTCTCAGGCCTCAGGCTAGGTTGCTATATCAGGAATTTTGCTATAGCCCAAAATTTGAAAGTTTTTTACAAATAGACCTCTGGGAAAACGATTTTCAAAAATAGACTCCCCTACACGGCGCCAAAATATATGGCGCCGTGGATACATAGCACGGCGCCATGAGCTTTGGCGCCGTGCTATGCCACGTAGGAGACACGGTGTGATTGTATTTAAAATATGTACTCCGGCGCCATGTGCTTTGGCGCCGTGTCAGGAGGTCCATTTTTGAAAATCTTTTTCTCAAAAGTCTATTTGTAATTTTTTTTAAATTTTAGGTTAAAAAGCAAAAAAAATTTCAATTGCGAATGTCTCTTGAACTGATAGACAGATATATTATTCGCTGTATTAGAAGCTTGACGCAGAAGGTACGGGAGCCGGAATATTAACACGCGGTGGGCTCACATGTCAGTTCGTGGGTCCACCTGCGTGCCCTCATGGCCAAGACAGGCCACATCTCGCTTGTGCTGTCCCGCGCAGGAAGACGCATCACTTCGCTGTTCCTTCACGTGACAACACAGGGCTGCGCGCTGATTTGGATGTCCATCACGTCAAGACCAGGACGCAGGGCGCCCGCTGTTTCTTCGGGTGGTTTAGAATAGCTATATTTCTTATTTTAGTTAAAATTTTATTATAGTTAGTTTTTTTATTATATCTGAATTGTTTTTAGATATAATTAAATTTTTTAAAAATATAATAATAGAATAAATATGTTAACCCATCATAGATAATGCAAAAGAATATAAAAAAATACAAAAAACCTAGGACACCAAGTATGCTTGCACGAGAGGAGACCAACCAGCACGCGGTGCAATTCCATTATGGCTCGTGGGAGACTTCGGGGGTGATCGGAATAGCGATGGCTTTTGGCTGAAAAAATACTGTAACTAGGGATGACAACGGATACCCGAAACCCGAATACCCGATGGGTTTTACCCGATCAAGAGGTGGGTATGGAAAGATATCTTCACCCGCGGGTATACTAATGGGTAAGAAACTCTACCCATCGGTATGCAGTCTTTGATACAGGTATATACTACCGTACCCAAACATACCATGGTAAAATATCCCAATAGGATGTATACTAGAGATAGCAACGGGTACATATACATGTGGCTCGTATATATATATTCGAAACGAAACCGATGGAAATACCTGCGCCCGTATATACCTGTGCCTCATATATACCCTTATCAATTCGGGTATGGGTTACCCGTCGGGTATAAATACTGCGCGGTGCTAAAAGTGCAGGTAGGTTTTTATACCGGTGCGGTACGGTATTGTAGCGGGTGTGGAGTGCGGGTATCGAATGCGGTATGGGTTGGCAATACCGACGGGTATTTACCGTTGCCATCTTGAATCAGAATCGATGAAAAAACACTGTAGCTGAGTTAGTGGATAGTGTAGTGAATAGTGAAAAAAAGCTGAAGCTAGAAGCTGAAGCCCAAAAAATCCGAAATGATCAAGGCCTTCATGTTGGTTCCCTAGGACACCAAGTACCAGAGTTGAGAGGAATTATTCTACAGGTATGTTCTTTTTAGTTTTTTAAAATGATTTTTGATTTTTGTTACAGTACCTAACTTTTAAACGGGGTATTTTTTAAGATAGAGTTACAAATTAATTATAGTACACGTTAAAAGCCTAACATCTGTAACATCCAAAATCGCAAGCGAGTATTTCTCTTCGTAATCTCTGTCGCAAATAGCTAAAATTAAAAAATTTCAGCCAAAAGTTATAAGCCGCAGCTAAAAAGAACAGACCCTAGATCGTTTGGGCTTTTAGTTTTTGTCTCCTGACTTGTTTTTTATTTTTGTTTTTCTATTTTTTTCTAGTTTTTATTTTTTTGTATTTTTTATTGTTCTTAATGCGTTAACCTTTTTATTGTTAATTTTTTAATTTAATTATACTAAAAAACCATCAACAGTTACAGTACAAAATAAATCACCTACAATATCAAACAATGAAAGATATGCCATAAGCCAACAAAAAAAAACATGTTCTTGCTAGACCAGCAGCAATTAGCACATATACATTCCTCGCTTCCAAATTCCAATTTCTCCATACTCACTATATTAAGGCTGGGGATTCTCAGCCTTCCCTCGCCACGTCACATTTTTTTAATGAAAAAGCCCTCTATTTATTTTGAATTACATACAAATCTTTATTTTTTACATATAGACCTTTGTTTTTTTACAAAAAATCGTCCTTTTCCGTAAATATGTATGGGGTTTTTATTTTTGGTTTTTTTTGCATAAAGACACCTTATAATATGATGATTCTTTAACTTTTCACATGCTATCTACGCCACGCTTTCGCACCTAATATTTTTGAAAGCCATTCTAGGGCCTGTTCTTTGCGGCTGCGGTTGATGGCTTTTGGCTGCGGCTGATGACTTTTTGGTTGTTTGCGACAGAGATTGCGGAAAGAGAGATACTCGTTTGCGATTTTTGATGATACAGATATTAGTTTTTTAACGTGTACTACAATTAACTTGTAGACCCCATCTTAAAAAAATACTTCGTTTAAAAGTTAGTTACTGTAGTAAAAGTCAAAAGCCACTTCTAGAAGTCGCAAAGAACAGGACCCTAGAATGGATTGGCTGCAACGCAGACACGTCGAAACTAAAGCCATAGCACTTTTCCATCTCCTTCGCGTAATGAGTTTTGCAACCCACTACCATTTGCCAGCAGTGGCTTGATTAGCTTAATTACATCACCCTTCTTCCTGTGAGTTGGCATTAGCATTGATTAATTGTTCAAATTAGTAAGCAGGTAAGAGCAAAAGGCGTGGTAAGAGTAGGAGGCACGTAATCTGCTGGGATCAACATCAACCAAAAGATCGAATAGCAATTTATATCTGCGGCTGCGCCAACCTAATGACAATGAACGGTGCAGATCATGATGATCAAATAACAATTTCTTCCCGGCTGCTGGCATCCAACTGGGTAATCCCTTGGTTCCTTTGGAATTATGGGCCTGTTTGATATAGCTGTTGTTTATAGTTTTGGTTGAAAATTTTAAATTTTAACTGTTTACGACAAAGATTACGGAAAAGAGATACTCACTTGTGATTTTAGATGATATAGATGTTGAATTTTTAACTTCTATTATAATTAACTTATAGACCACATCTTGAAAAAATAATCCGCTTGAAAGTTAAGTACTGTAACACAAGCCAAAAGTCGATTTCAAAATCCGAAAAAGAACAGACCCTACATGTCATTGTCATATCCGTGGCGCATAATTGTGGCTGCTGCTAATTACACCTCTCATGATTTATGATGAGATCTTTTTATCGAACTATTGTGATCCTTGATAGGTACCTTTGGAAGAAGGTAGATGCAAAAGCCCTTCGAAGATGCCACATATGCACTCAAGGTTGGTGAGTTCAGTGACATCATTGACACTGAAAGCAATGTTCACATCATCCTATGAATTGCCTAAGGAGAAAGGTTGCATCATCAGCTAAGGTGGATTTTGTTTAGGGACTACCTTACATTTCTATAGTTTAAATTAAAACTCAAAATCGTGACAAAATTTGCATCGAATATGGTCTAAGTTGTTTGACATCTCACACTTGCTACAATATTTGAGCTCATTACGTTACATGCATAAGTGATAAGCATTTCAACATGTTAATGTCTAGTTGATCAAGAAATGAAGGTTGTTTTTTTCCTTTCTTTTAAGGCTACATGTAGAAGCAAGGACCTTGCCATCAATACATGACATCTGGACAAATTATAGCTAATTTGATTAATCCTTTCAATATAGAGTAGCTAGGTAAAACTTAATCATCTCCCATCCTATCATGTACTAGTAAATATTTATAAATCACATTTGATACTATTGTTGAATGTTGATGTACTGTAGAGATACACCTTGTGAACAAATTTTGTAAAAGAAAAAGAGAACATTGTAAATTCAACTAGTGCCTAGTACCTCTTGGCCTATCGACTAGCACCATGGAATATGTAGGTTTGTACTCTAAGAACATTGTAGATTCAACTAGTGCCTAATGCATGGTTAGTGCCTAGTACCTCCTGGCCTATCGACTAGCACCATGGAATATGTAGGTTTGTACTCCAAGAATATTGTAGATTCAACTAGTGCCTAGTGCATGGTATGGTATTCTCACCAGGAGTTACCCTAACCTATTTTATCTACCTTTGTCCACCCAACTAAATACAAAATTGGTTTATCCCATCCATCTTCATCCCATCAACCAAATAATAACCTGTATCATCCCATCACATCTCATACCACAAAATCTTGGATCATCCTATTTGATCCATCATTGTCCATTCAATTAGGGGTGGGCATTTTGTTTATTCGGTATTTTTTTTGGTTTTTGAAAGTTGATAGCTAAATCATGTAAACTAAAATAGAAAGCTAAACCTAATTAACCGAATTATTTTGGTTCGGTTAATTTGGTTTTTTGGTTAACCAAAATATGCACAACGCTTTAACCTATAATAACATTCTTTAGTTTAGTGTTATCATACCAGATTTATTTTTGAATGAATGATATCTTTAGAAGCTAGTAATGTTATTCCTTTTGAGATGTTGAAAAATACCCACAAAATTAAATGAGAATAGCCTTTGTTTACTATAAATTCACATAAGGGAAAAATAATATTTCGTTATTTTGGTTAATTCGGTTTTCATGACTTAAAAACCGCACCGAATACCAATAGAGTGAAAATATAAATCACATCAAATACCATACACCGAATAAACCATAATTTTCTTTTTTTTGGTTTAATTTGGTATTTTAGTTTTGATAGGAAAATGCCCACCTCTACATTCAACCAAACACACCCTGCATGTCTTCTATTTATATTGTCGATTTATACTGCTAATGTAAACAATGATGCATGCATGTACGGATTTTCTAATGTCAAATGAGCTGCACTTTTTAGAAGAAAAAGGGACTATTCGTAAATCCTGATAGTGGAAAGATTTAGGGTATGTTTGGTTTGACCTAAAATCAACTCCACCAAAATTTAGGTATAACCAAAACAAGGGCATAACCAAAAAGTTGGTATAGTGGTCTGTTTGGATTGCAACCATACCAATATAGCCAAAAAAATTCGGATGTGAGTATGGCATGTGGGTCTTACATGGCATCTAATTTTTTCACCAAAATATAGCCAGTATATATTTTGTTTTGTTGATTAAATTGCAAGAAATACAATGATTCAAATGGATCATAAATCAGACATATGATTTAGAAGATATTATCATTTGAAGTTTGTTAATAAAAAACAGAAGCATTAAATGCAATCACTCAGGTGTTGCCACCTCATGTCTGGTATGACCAAATTTTTGGTGAACAGAACTGCTACTTGCCAAGGTTTTGCATTGCATTGCCAAAATTTTTGGGGCGCGTGCCAAAATTTTTGGAGTGCGCCAAAATTTTGGTATCAATCCAAACGCTGGCCAAATCATCGAGGCACGTCAATATTCTAGTTGATACATTTTGGGCACATATAATAGTTCAGATGGCTACTGTCTGTATATATGTACATATCATATATAAACAATAAAAAGACAGCATATATAATAGACTGTCTATTTAGTTGTCTATAACTTTATTAAAAAAGACAATAAAAAAGATAACTTGTAAAAAAAACGGCTTGTATAACACTCACAACGCTGTTTCTTCGAGGCACGCCGTCTCTTTACGAGAGGATGATAATCACCACGTCGAATGATTTTTGGTACAGTAGTTTTGAGCAATAGCAACAATGCAAATAGACTTTAACACAGTTGACCCACTTATTAGGGCCCGTTTGGATAGGCAGAGATTAGTAGCAATCAATTTGTTTCTCTCTGTGCTTCCTTGGTACTATACATTGCTCGATCCATATGTATGCATTCGCATAGTAGGTATAGTAGATATTATAGATATATAAATATACCTCATCAAATATATGCCCAATCAACCCATTAGTTAACAGTTGGATTGTGGATCGGAAAATTAATAACTAGGCACATCACGTGTGTACTCGCAAACCACTTGCATCAAATTAATAAAATAACTAGGCACGCCACTTGCACCAATATATAATAACATCGCAAACCACAACCTACGCAATATTTAAATGAGTACTTTTGAAAGATCAGATATGATATCACCCCACACGTAGTATAACCTAATGCAATAAATATGACGCGCAAAGAAATCATCATAATTTTTCATTTGCTTTTGTACAAACTCAACTCTTTTATGATGTTTGGAACGCAGCTAAGGTTAATAAAAATGATAGTAATATCGAACGGAAACATGTTCTTACTACAAAGTTTGTTATAGATATAGGAGTGTCACAAAACATACAAGCTTTGTACGGCTGTTCCCCAAAAGCTTCCTTGCTTTTGAGTTTTGAGATTCCATATAATGTTTCTCGTAGGTATTAAGGCATGACAATATTATATATCAACAGTCTATAAGTCTATGACATATATGATGATGTCTACTATTTAATAGATGGTCTTACAGATAATATTTTGTTTTGTATACTATTATATAGATAACTATATAAATAACATATTAATTATATGAGGTTATTACAAATAACTATATAGATAATTCATTACATGAGTTATCTTTAGTTCTAACTATAGATAATAATAAAAATTTATTATAAACAATGCTATATGTACCAATATTCGTGTCCTTAGACAAGTTGCAGTGAATTTCCCTATACTTTGTTCATATTAGCTTCGGAAAGCTCTTTTTCACAGTAAATAACTTTTTACAGTACTTAACTTTTAAATAGAGTGTCTTTTTAAGACAGGATCTACTAGTTGATTGTAACATATACTATAGTGACTTTATTTATATAAACTAAAATTACATATAAGTTTTTCTTTTCGTACGACTCTCTGCACGCTATTTTTATTTATAAACTGAAATCAAAAGTCATTCGTAAACGTTAAGCGTTCGGAATAGCGATGGCTTGTGGTTTTTTTACTGTAACTGGCTTATTTTTTACTGTAGTTGAGATGATTTATTTGGTATAATTAAATTTAAAAAATTTAAAAATAGAAAAAACATGTTAGCTCATCACGTACAATACAAAGGAATACGAGAAAAAAAGTAAAAAGCAAAAAATTCTAGAAAAATCTAGAAAAATGAAATTATTAAATAGTGAAAAAAAATAAAAATTAGAAATAGAAATTGACTTTAAGTCAAAATAAACGGAGGTCTGAGGCTAAGTTTCCCGCACGTGAGGCGTCAGACGTGAACGGCCTTGGTTGGGGTGGCTCTCGCAACCGGGCGGTTGGATAATCTTTTGGATCACTCCACGATCCAGCCTTTCTTTCCCCGTGATACCTCACGAAAGTCACGACATTGATTGAAATCGCAGCCAAGCACTCCAGCTCAGCGTTGCCCAAGCGTACAAGACATCCGAGCCGAGGCGACGAAGGAAGGAGACCGGAGGCCTCGTCTCGCCTCACCACCAGAAATTTGCGAGGCGGCGGGCTTGGTTTCTCATCTGGTCATCGCCGCCGCGTTGCCACAGCCGCCGCCGCTGCCACCACTACCGCCTTTACACCCCAGAAATACCCTTTTCATCCGTCTACTTCCTCCTACGCGGAATATCCGAGACCGAGAGACATGGGAGGGAGCCACTCGAGGAGCAGCTCGCGGGACGGGAGCAGCCACGGGAGGTACGGCCGCTCCCGTTCCTTCCAGCAGCCGCCTTCGCAGCAGTGGGGGGCGGGGGGCTACTACCCCGCGGCGCAGCAGGGAGGGTACGCCGTGCCGTACCCGGCGTACCAGCCACCGCCGCCCCCGGCCGCGACGCAGCCGCCGGCGCGGGCTGGAGGGGCCTCCAAGCCGCGCCTGGACAGGCGGTACTCGCGGATCGCCGACGATTACCACTCGGTGGATCAGGTATGCGTGCGATTGCTACTGGTGAATCCGAGTCCAGATGGGATTATTTATTGAAGCAACCGCTGCGATTTTATGTGTTCCTTTGGACGTTAGATCTTATACTTCGAAGCAGTGGATTGGATCGATTCGAACTTTCCGGTCGATGAGGCCTTGTAGTATGCGATATCTAAGTCCATAGTTTCCCCTATCTTAGGATTCTAGGAAGTTGGGGGGCATCACCGATTTGTGTTTCGCAGTTGGTCAACCTGCTGCCATGTTAAAAGGTAGTTCAGGATGCTCCATAGTTGGGCAACCGATTTGAGGCTATGCAAATTGCAAATTCAGAACGAGTTCACTTGTTAAATTGGTGGTCAACCATCGATTACTGTTGATGAAAGATTCACACACACGAAAATTAATGGCTTTGTGGTCACAGCTCATTAGAAGAATACAGAAGGTTTGGTGTAAGGTTGGCAGCTTGGCATTATGTTTGATTGTAGTTGGTCTATGTTGCTTGGTCCTCTCAAACAGCCTGTGAATGGAATAATCTTTTGTCTTAAGTTCTCCCTGCCAAAATGGCGATGACCATAATTTGACGAATATATGCATGTATGTTGGACAAAGTTGTGCAGTTTGACTGTTTCACTTTTTTGATTAAATGACTGACCTCTTTACGTCAGACTTTCCTATCTGTTTTTTTGAAGCATAGACTATAAGATCATTAAGTTTCTTGCTACAACTGGTTGCTTATCAATGAGAAGTTTATATTTATAATAGTCAGGCACAGAAGCAAACGTTTCTGTTTTATTGCTGTTATCCCCCTGAACTGGTTTGAAGATCGATAACTTGTTTGCAGGTTACTGATGCTCTAGCTCAGGCGGGACTTGAGTCTTCGAATCTTATTGTTGGCATTGATTTCACAAAGAGCAATGAATGGACAGGCTAGTGCTTATAAACCGATCTTTTGCTTATTCACTCAATAATCTGTTGTGTATTGCCTCCTGATGCTTATCATTTATTTGCTTTATCAGGCAAATTCTCGTTCCAGGGACGTAGTTTACATCACATTAGCAGTGTACCAAATCCTTATGAACAAGCGATCTCGATTATTGGACAAACAATGTCAAAATTTGATGAAGATAACTTGATTCCCTGCTTTGGATTTGGAGATGGTAGTGATTGTGCAATAGCTGACAATTTCCCACACTATTTTATAATTTGCCTAAAGCATAACCCAACTGTGCTTTTTTCAGCATCAACACATGACCAAGACGTCTTCTGTTTTTATCCGGATGAGAGACCTTGCAATGGATTCTCAGAAGCTCTAGAGCGATACAGGGAACTTGTTCCACATTTGCGCTTAGCTGGTAAGCTGATGTTGTCCTGTTATTTCCTTCAACTAGGTTATGTATGTTAATTCTAAGTTGTAATGTTGATTTTGAACAGGACCAACATCATTTGCACCGATTATTGAGATGGCTATGACCATTGTGGAGCAAAGTGGCGGACAATACCATGTTCTGCTGATAATTGCTGATGGGCAGGTACTAATATATTATGCTAACACTTTGCCTTCTTGTTCTGACGGTGAATGTAATTCAGTAACTGGTAATTTGAGCAGTGGGTATATGAGACACAATTAATTTAGACTTGCGGTTGACTGCAAGATGTTCCCCCCTTTACCTCTATATGACTGTATCTGTATACATATCTGGAGTGCTTGTATATACAACAATGAAAGATAATTCTGTGCTTAAAAAGAACTTTCATGCTGAAACTATGTTTTAGTATGACCATGTTTTAAATAAACTATCATAATGTTGATTTCACAACGTTTCATCCATGTATGGACTAGAAGCTTTTTATTTGTACTCTCTGACTTTCTTTTATGGGCACATATAGGGGTGCAAACTGGTCGGGTATTTCTCGACCGACTCAATATTGAATCCGGTTGGTACCGAATTCGGGATCGGAGTTCGGCATCTAGTCGGATTCAGTACCGGATATTTGTAATCGGATTTGGTTGTGGAATCGAGATGACTTTTATCCGATCCAATAGCACCGGTAAACAGTTGTTTGGATAATATCCAAACGGATATCTGGCCCAAACCCAGCCCAACGACCGAATAGCAATTAGCAAGCACAGCCCATAGGCCATGAGTCACGACTCACAACACAGCAATCGCCATTCCCATTCATAGTCGTCTAGGCCACCACCAGTCCACCACAACACCACAAGGTCCACGCTCCACACCATCAGTTAGAAGTCGTATCGGCTTTGCCGGAGACCTGCGGGTCGGAGGCAGAGAGGTGGACCACGGGGCGGCCGAGTAGGGCCGCCTCAGAGGGCGTAAAGTGCATGGGCGTTGTCACCTTGTACAGGAGCGAGACGCAGAGGCACCACGCGACAAGTAGCCATCGAAGCCGAAGACTTGGATGATGCTCCCAACTTGGCCTCGGCGGAGGAGACGGAGGGGGATCTGGCGAGGGCTTAGGGGGACACGGTGGTAGCGGCAGCCTTGCTCGATGTGATGCGGCGGAGAGGTGAGGACCCCGGCGGCAACAGTGCAGGGAGGGGGAGCAATCTCCCATGGAGAATGGGGGAGGAAGGGTTTGGGAGTTTGGGATTGGGAGGCAGAGTGTGGAGTGGGAGCTTTGCCTTGCGTTGGAGACTTGGAGAGTTGGTGGTGGTGGGGTGCGGGCGGATGAATGGTGATGGTGATTTTTTAGCACTAGAAAGACATACTATCGTTTTAAGACTTAGGGTCATTGGGCAGGATCTGAATTTTCACATGATATTTCCACCAAAATAGGTGTACTTCACTGAAAGATGGGTTTTCACATGGTATTCCCTTCAAAATACTAGCACGATGTATGTTGATGTAGAAACTGATGAAGTTTATGCCCAAATGACTGCAACCCTTGAATATGCTTGGGGTGGGATTCCATTGCATACTTTCTCTTATGACTATGAATTATGTTGAACTTGTGGCTTGTTGATTGTTGAGCAAGTGTATGAATTTATTGTGTGTTGAACTATCAGCCTATATTATCCGTTTCCGATCCGAAACCATTATGTATCCATCCCGCTATACCGAATCCGAACTTCAAATTTGTATTTGTATCCAGTCTTACCGTATCCGACTCTGGGTTATGATGCAGTCTAAGCAATATCTGTTCGAATCTGGCCCATCTGCACCCCTAGGCACATATGTGGTGAAAATGGGCTAAATGTTGCAAATTCTGTGAAAATCAGGTGTGGATGTTTCCCAAAGTTCTCAAAAGTTACCAAATATATGGAGGCATGCAAAATTTAAGATCAAAATCAATCCCCTATATCTTGTAATTTTTTGAGAATTTTTAGAAACTTCCACACTTGATTTTCATGCATTTGCAACATTTAGCCCATTTTCACAGTATGTTTTACCCTTCTTTTATTGGTATGGAATTCGGACCTTCTAGTCCCAAAGGGATCCCTTGATCAAACAGTTAATATTTGTGGTTATCATATTTTTCATGTTCTACCTGCGGTACAAACCTCATAACTAGATATTTCATTTCTGTTCTCTAATTAACTGATATATTAACTCAGGTTACGAGGAGTGTAGATACTGCATCTGGGCAGCTGAGTTCCCAAGAGCAAAAGACTGTTGATGCCATTGTGAGGGCCAGGTTCGTGCTTCATAAGTATTCTTAGTTACATTTTTTTGATATGCTCATACTGACATGCACTTTGGCTCTGGTTTTACAGTAACCACTTTGTTGTGCTCACAGAATTTACCTGCCCTCCTGTCATGGATGTTGCACATTGCTTTGGTTTCTGTTTTTTGTATGCAGTGAATTGCCTTTGTCCGTTGTGTTAGTAGGAGTTGGTGATGGCCCCTGGGACATGATGAAGGAATTTGACGACAACATTCCTACTCGAGCTTTTGACAATTTTCAAGTATGTCACTGATGAACCTAATTATAGAGATCTGAGATGATTATGTTATTGTAACACTGAAAATCTAGTACTTGTCTTCCTAACACCCAGATTCTTTTACTTGTCTAGTTTGTGAATTTTTCGGAGATAATGTCCAAAAACATGCCACAGTCAAGGAAAGAGGCAGCATTTGCTCTTTCAGCCTTGATGGAGATACCACAACAGTACAAAGCAACTGTGGAATTAGGAATTTTAGGGTATGCTCTTTTCCCGCCTTCTGTACATTAGATGCTTGCTCCATTTATTATTAATTCATTGTGAAGTATATACTAACTTTTATCAATGTGGCAAGCAGTTGTCGCTCTTTGAAGTCTCCAGAAAGGGTTCCTCTGCCTCCCCCTGCTGGAAGCCATGATGCTTATTCCTATGGTTCTAAAAGCTTTAGTAAACCAAGTACCTACCCGGAAAGTAGTACATCGTCATCGTCGTATCCTTCCTATAAAACTGCACATACTGCAACTCCTGCTGCACCTTCTTCAATTTATGAAAATCAGGTATGCCTTCATGTGCAGTGACAGCATATGTATTTGTCTCTTGATCTTTAGTCGCCTGTTTCTTAAGGCAGAAATTTTCAGTCTCTTTATGTCTTGCTAACAATATTGATATGCAGGTTTGCCCTATCTGCCTTGTGAACCCCAAAGACATGGCGTTTGGCTGCGGACACCAGGTGACACGCACACACTCTTTATCAGTAGATTAGCACATCGTTGTTGCTTATTGGGGAATCATTTTGTGTTTTTTCGTGTGTGTTGAAACGCCAGCATCGGCGTCCTTTTCTAACAAAGCAATTTACTTTGCAGACCTGCCGTGATTGTGGACAGAGTCTCGAGTCATGCCCAATCTGTCGTAGCCCAATCACCACAAGAATAAAGCTATACTAGCAAGTGGCGGTTTGGATCATTGCAAATGGGTGGTATACTGGGGACCACCCTGCGTCACACTGGATGATGGATTGCATTGCGAGGTCCAAGCGCAATCCATGCAAGCTTGACCGGCTTGCGGAGAAGCCCCGCCAGGCATCTGTTTGCGCTGACGAGGTTTGCAGGGCCGGTGATCCACCACTCCAAGATGGGGCAGGGGATGTCTCGAGTATTCATACCCACCAGGAGTGATCCGAACTCCAGCTCAACTGTGCAAGAAGTGGGTTCCAGGGATTTTCAAGGGCTACTGCCATGCGAAAAAAAAAGAAGGAAAGGAAAGCGAGAAGCTGATGATGGATCGAACAGTAGTGTGCCTAGTCATGGTACTTACAACATGTGTACATATGGATATTTGTTTTCATCCGGATGTCTGACATTAGGTTTAGAGGATTCGTTCTTCTGCCGTTTCGCCTGAGATTTGTTTGTTTTTTGATGCGTTTGTAAAAATCAGTTTTCATATAATTGAAGGTAGCGCTATTTTATTTCTCTTTTAAGAATTTCTAGTGAAGTGCTTCCGCTTTTGTCTAATGCCAACATTCCCACTAATTGGCATGAATAAGATGTTCTGGTGATACTTTGTCATGTTCCGCGTCATATCGACTCATTGCGGCTCTACTTATTTTGACTTAAAGTCAGTTTCTGCTTTGGTTTTGGTTTCTGTTTTTTTTACTATTCAGTAATTTCGTTTTTTCTGGTTTTTAGATTTTTTAGGCTTTTTAGATTTTTTTTGTATTTATTTACATTATTCGTGATGGGCTAATATGTTTTTTTATTTTTTTAAATTTAATTATGTTAAATAAGTTAATTCAGTTACAGTAAAAAATAAGTAGCTATAGAAAAAAAAGATCATAAGTCAACACTATTCCGAAACCCCACATGTATCTTCGCGTACGTCGCGCATGGGTTAATCCATGGTCCATATGGAAACCTAAAAACCATTGCATTGAGTTCACTGTTACAAGCTTCACCATTACATATATCCACTAGAACGATTTGTCTAGACTCCCTGTGTCGTCTATCGTTGGGGAACAGAAGAAACCACACTTAACAATAAGACATGCATTTCCCTAGACTAAGTAACAAACACTTAGGAAGCGCCTCAGGCGCACAGGATTGTTGCAGTTTCTGGTAGCGAATGGTTAACTTCTACCGGTGCAAGGAAGGATTTGATGCCGGCCACCACGCCGGCGAGTTGGCATGAATAGTGGTAGATGTTTACTACTGTACTATGAGCTTTTTTTTCCTCAGATGCCGTCATGCATGTTCCGCGCGTCATAATTATCGGCGCACTGGATGCATCTTCGTGTACACCGCCCCCAGATAAAGCCGCGTCGAGTACGCGATTGGCGCTCCACGATTACACGTCGGCGAAGAAATGGTAAACCCTGGCGTTGTGGACGATCAGGCGGACGGCGGCGGCGGCGGTAACGACGCCGAGAAGCGAGGAGAAGACGATGATTCCCCAGTGCCAAAGCCTGCTCCATCTCTCATCTCCCTTCCCTTTGATCTGCGGCACCATCAAAGCAAACCTTGAGGACAAGGCAATAATATAACGAGGCAGACGTGCGTTCACGCATGCATGCATGCTGTACGTTGCTAGTGTAAATCGCGTGCCTTGAGGACGAGCATGCTGGGGAACATGAAGGTGAGCGGGAAGAGCGCGAAGGAGCCGAAGAGGTTGACGAAGTCGCCCATGAATGGGAAGAGCGCGGCGACGAAGACGTTGAGGCCGAAGAGGGCCCCCCTCGCGAAGAGGCGGCGCGTGAGGTTGTACCGGGAGAACATGCCCTCGTCCAGCCTCTGCAGCTGCGTGTCCAGCGCCTCATGGATCGGCACCGCGAACAGCTGCACACGATACACGCGTTTAGTTCGCCAATCAAGCAAGCGCAAACTCGTGCAGATGAACCAACGGGATCGAGGAGGACAGGGCTGATTACGTACGTGCTGCGAGACGACGCTCTGCAGGAAGGCGGTGGCGTTGATGAGCACGGCGCCCCACCTCGGCCCGCTGAGCTCGTTGGGGAGGTACTCGGACACCGAGGCGCCGTACGCCCAGTAGCCGGCCACGCTGATCCCGTAGTACACCGCCGCGCCGACCGTGTACTGCAGCGCCAGCGCCCTCCTCATGTTGGACACCACCGGCTTGCGCAGCGTCGACTGCGTGCCCGGCCCGGCCGGTTCAAACGAGCACCTCTACCGTCAGCGTGTACTCACATGGAACCTCACAGGGATAGATTCGATTCCCATATAAACCAAGCGTACCTGTATCTCTGGGAGCAGCCCCGAAGTGTTGCACACGAGGATGGCGGCGATTGCGCCGAACGCGTTGAACACCTTCTCCGCCTGGCTCCCATGGACACTGTAATCCTTTCGCTTATTCGATCTCCCTTGGAGAACAACGCAAGCTTATCGGTAAGGTTCTGTTCCACAACAGAACCACAAAGGACAGAAGAAATGAATAAATAAACGATCACCATCTTTGACTAGGATGACCAGCAGGGCTACGTCATAAGCTATCGTCAGGGCGGCAGACGTCGCAAGCCAGTTCCTCATGGCGGATATCGTCGGCACGAAGTAGGCGAAGGCGAAGTAGATGGCACCGGTTGCAGCGATGAAGCACTGAAGCCTCGCGGGGGAGTGGGTGAACTCTGCGTTGATTGCCTAGTAATTAACCAGGACCATTTGGCCATCTTGGGGTTAATCATTTTGCGTGTATAAATGTTTAAAAATAAACTGGTGATAGCCAGATAAATACATATACCTTGAGTGCTCTCCCACCGAGTAAAATGAAGCCTATATTTCCCAGAAGTAGAGTGGTGAACTGCAGGAACCAAGTGATGTAGTACATTTTTCTTCCTTCGGAACAGGGCATAAACAAGACGAGGTCAGCTGCCTTTTCAGCACCAGCTAACTAGAAAAGTTACAACCATCTGGCAAATCAGTAAGCGTTCCATTCCAAACAGTTTCAGCTTTTGTTCCGTCCCAAACAGTTTCAGTTTTTGGTCTTTTTTAGTTTTCAGCTTATTTAAATCAGAAGCTATTTAGAACACGTCAACTTCTAATTTCAGCTTTTTTACTTTTCTTTTCTTTTTTTATATTCCTTTGCATTATCCGTAACGATATAACGGTTTTCTCAATTGGCTTTTTGTGTCAATAATTTATCATTCCCAACCATTTTCTCCATGTACTAACAACTTACATCAGCGATCGGAGTATCAGGCCAACACAGCTTTTTTGTAATCTTCTGTGTCAATTAATGATTAGTGTGATCGGGAGCGTGACCTTGAGTACCCGATGTACAAATTAAACACATGGAGGAAATTAAGCGAAATATGCATACCGAGAACGAAGCCCATGAGGTCCCTGTAGCGGATGAACCTCTGGCCGTCGATGACATGGAGCCCGGCGAGGAGCCAGTTGGCGTACCAGGCGGCTGCGGCGACGAGCAGCAGGCAGGCGACGCCCCAGCCCCAGCCCAAGGGCACCATGATCAGGTTGGAGAAGCTCAGCACGTAGGCGCAGTTGAAGCCGGTCACCAGCAGCAGCCCCACCTGCTGCCAAGAATCTGCACACGCGTATCATGTCGGCCCTCAGCAGCACGACCGATCAAGATCAGGTTCACGAAGCAATTAGCAGCCGCTAGCTAGAGTCGACGCAGATTTATTTGTTCTTACAGGTGGAGCAGACTCATGCGTGGAGCATGTCATGGAATGAAAGTATAAATGCTTCTTGATCGATCGACCATGCGTGTATGTACCTGTGTCTACTGCATGAGCAGTAGCTGCAGTGGTGTATCCGCTGCCGGCCTTGTGTTCTTGGGCCGCCTCAGTGTCCAGCGGGCATGCCATTGCTCCTCTCTTCTCACCTTCAGCTTCCATCTGTGCTAGCTATAGCTACCTTAATTGAACAACCTTGGCGGCCTAACACACTATATATAGCTGCACACATATATAGGCCAAAGGAGTGAAGTCATAAAAGCCACGATTACGCCATTAATTTCACGTTGTTTGTATATATAGCAAAAACGTATTACTAAAGAGTGGTATCAGTAGCAACACTACTAGTCTCTCCATAGCATGTACATCATACTTGTCAATACAATTCTAGAGACCATACCGATTTAATTCTTGGAATGGTATATTTCGATATCGATTCATACCTACGTACCGCTTTGATTTTAATATAATAATGTGAATATATATATAAGTATATATTTGCTTAATTATATGTATACCAAATATCATTTGTAATATCATTCCAAATATATAGTAGTACTATCAAATACAATATATAGTTTAATAGATGTTATTATCAATTACACCAGTATCGACCGATATTGACCAGTATTAAAGCCGATATCGATCGGAATTAATCAGTATTTGGGTTGGTATAGAGAATATGGGTATTTCATATTGGTTTAGAGGTCGATATGGTATATACTAGTTCATATCAGCCGGAACAGAACGGTATTGATAACTTTGTGTACTACTGCTTCGGATGCATAGCTACTCACCTTGTTAGATTTGGATCCAAGCCGTATGCCTAGGTTCAACCGGGTTTACTCCCGAGCCACAGGTCCAAATGAGCTGAACAAAACTAAGCCTACGGAGCAACATACTTATAAGTGGTATTGAGCCTTCTGCCTAGGTCCAACGGATTTACTCTCGAGCCACAGGTCCAAATAGGCTGAACAAAACTAAGCCCATGGAGCAACATACTTATAAGTGGTATTGGGCCTTCTCCCCCTAAAAAATTAGTCCAATGGGTGAGGACTCACTCACACTTATAAGTTGTGTTTTCTCCTCTCTCACAACCAATGTGGGATTATTCCTAATAATCTCCCCTCACACATTGGTTGGACACTTCTGCAACTATGAGGTCCAAGAAGATGTTAGACGCCTGGGCTCTGATATCACTTGCTAGACCGGACCCTGGTCGCATGTGATATCACTTGCTAGACCGGAACACAACTAAGCCCATCGAGCATAAAAATGGTATTAGGTCCCCAAAGACTAATCCAAAAGATAGAGACTCTTTCACATTTATAAATTATATTTTCCTCTCCTACCACTACATGTCTAGATTCAATCGAGTTTACTTTTCAGCTCACAGATCCAAATGGGCTAAACACAACTAAGCCCATCGAGCAACACACTCATAAAAAGTGGTATTAGACTTTCTCCCCAAAGACTAGTCCAAAGATAGAGATTCTTTCACATTTATAAATTATATTTTCCTCTCCTACAATTAATATGAGATTATTCTTTAACACACCTCTGCCTCGCCGCTCCGTTGTAACGTCGTTTTGTGGTTACGTAGTCCTCCTGCACGCCACTTGCGACATCTCGGCGTCACACGTCTCCGCCTTTTTTGGGCGTCGGTTAGGCAGAAATTAATGTCAGAAAAAAGTTGCGTGAGGCAGGCAAGCCGCCCGGGGGGTGATGTGGTGGTCACCGCCGAAGTGGTGGCTGGCGCGGCGTCGAGATTGGTCGAGCCGTACGTCGAGGCAAAGCTGTTCAGCACTTGCGAGTGGTTAGTACGTAGTAGTAACTTGAGTGGAGAGAGCCTGTCATTACAGGGTTACAGACAGCTACAGCTAATGGCAAGTCGGACCACTGCTTCGTCGTTTAATTACAATTATCTTTGTTTTATTATTTATATTTTATTTCAAAAGCTTCTTCTTGAAATAAATTTTTTTAGGGCATTCCCTTTTGAATTTGAATAGGACAAATAAGGTCTTAGTGTTAGTCTACCATTTCGCTTCTACTGTGACGTCTTGGTTTAAAATGATGCTATATGTATTCACATTACCATTGCTGCATACATTTATATTAGCCATGTATTTATATTACCATTGCTATATATATTTATATTAGCGTCACCATTGTGTATATCCTTATATACCAATGAATCAGTCAAGTGCTCTATTTCTATAAACCTTCATGATATCATAGCTTTAGATTTTCAAGCTTTCAAATTCTAGCGCCGTTGCTCATCTTTCGCTGCGTTGCCTCCGAGAGGAGCGTCTCCACTCCCAGGGGCGGCTATCTCCTCGCCGCTCTGGCGTTGGACGACACGGTTCTCTTGCATCTCTACCTCAGCATCCGACTGTCTTCAAGGAGACTAATCGATTGTGGCCGCAACGGAGCTGTATCGGCAGTGCTCAAGGCGGTGTAGAAGCATGTCAACACAAGCACCTCCAAGCAGCACTTCCACTGACTCCCGCGCCGCCGACTCTAGCACCACACCACCTGGCTATCGCGCCTCCCTCGCCGCCCTGGGGTGGACGGCACCACCGCGCCGCGCCACCCGATTGTCGCGCCTCCCATGTTGCCCTGACGTGGATGGTGCCACCAACCGCCTCTCCTTCCTCTCCCTCTCTCCTTCTTTCTCCCCTACACCACCCTAATACCATCTTACCTGCTGTCGCCGGCGGCTTCCCTCTAAATCAGTCAAGTGCTTCATTTTTACTAGCCTTCACTTGGTACCAACCCAAGAGCTAAAACATTTGGCTTATTGAAACGTCCACAGCACTTGTCTATTATATTCGTGATCAGATTTATAATATGCAGGTTCAGTTCTACATTAGTAGCTGGATCTCTGAGCAGTAATTTCTGGTTCACTACTCTTAAAATTTTCTGAAAAACTAATCTTTGTTATAACAACTCACGTAATATTTCGTCCCCCTTGCAAATATTCACTTATAGGCTGTGCAGACAGTCTGATGTGAAGGGGAATACTACCGCACAATCGCACTTGCAACCTTCATTTCATTGCCCAAAGTTGCAGTTTATGCATCCCATGCATTTTCCCATTTATTTAACTGGGGTGCAATTCTTCCTCGAGCTACCTTTCTTGTATGCTAAAAGAAAAGGTTTTTCTTTTTGCTGAGAATCACAGGTAGAAATAGTTAAAGCAAACGTTGATACCATAATAACGTTGAGACATGATATAAATGTCGTAGATTCCCTGTCAGAAAAATAGCATATGCCTACAAAAGCCACATCATTTCGATATCCTGTTACTCTCGTTCATATCTTCCATTATCTTAGTGCAAAGCATGCCATGTGCCTTTTGATAAAGAGCAAATGAAAAACAGGACGACAACTTTAATGTTTCCTTTAAGATACAATGGATGAGGGGATTTGATTGATGCAATTCAGCACTCAACCATTGACCACTCAGCAATATGGTGTAAGTAATCAAGGAATAATGTTAATCGGGAAACCTGTGCCCATCTACTCTTACACCTGAGCTTATCAGATCACCACCATGTCTCTCTCTTTTTTTTTTTTTTTGAGGAATCCTTATCAGGTTATCTAGCAGATCATCAGTAGCTAGGAGAACCATGACCAAAAACAAGAAAAATGAGACCAGCACAGGCTCCAATACTGAAGCTTCCGGTAGAGCATTCAACAAGAGGCAATAGCAGAAACGAGAAGGCAGAGTTCGTCACGGTGGAATGTCTGCAGGAGCTAACTAAGATTAGTTTGCACAGTGTGGCATGCAAAAACAATTGCCACCACTGCCCCGGTGGTTAGTGCACTAGTTTCTCTAGATGGCCATTCATGATGCCGTTTCTGGTGCCACTCTACATCTCTCACTGTCATCACCTATCTCCACGCATACAGGCAGATGCTACTCTGACGACAAGCTGAAGCTAAGTGTTTCTCCGAGTGCTAGGGCCTACACTGAATTCTGCTAAAACCCCATGCAGTAAAACCTGGATCATATAGTTAGACCAATAGTTACTGTCCATGGGACATTGAGGGGGTCAGATCTTGTTTTCTTTTAGCACGTTTTCCACATGGTAGTACAGGCTCCATAAAGTCGCATCATCCTAACGAAATGAAAATAAGGGAGGTCAGCAAAAATATGGTGATGTCAAAAAGTACATTGAATGGAGGTTCATGCGAGGCTTTGGAGTTTTTGTGAATAGGAAAATGTAATTGCAAAGTCAATGCAAGCCATGCCCGCATCCAACATAGCCTATAGTACTTTCCATTTTCTATACAAATTTACAAAAAGGTTAGCACCTTTATATAAGAAAACCCATGCATATCTATATGGCAGCATTATGATTGGCAATTCGACATAGCAATCGCAAACCACATGCATGGTTTGCCTGACTTTGAAAAACCACAGGTACTTTTTTTTGCCAGATTTCAAACCACATGCATCTCCAATATCATTTAGTTAAAAAAAATTAATATGTGGAGCATACCAGCTCTCCCAAGTTGATTGATACTTGGACAGAACTCTGGCAATCCGGTCCCCTCATCCCAACTATCTCCACCATGGGAGTTTGTGGATGCGCTTGCTGAGTTCAAGCTTCTCAGTGGTGGTCATAGGTCTGCCAGTATGCAACAAGTCAACAAATTGAAATATCGACTAGGAACACTATGTTTCAAAACTCTTTCCAGATGATAGAAACAAACACTCATTAATTTGACAGAGGAGGAAAAGGATGTGCGGCCCAATCAAATGCAGTTACGCTATTAGAATCTATAGGATATATACAATCCTGACGGTCAACATAGATCAGCATACAACTCATTTGAGACCACGGCATATGCTACCTGCACTTGGATGCCACTGTGTGCGGCAAGCCATCAACACCTTGCGCCATTTTACCGAGCTGAAAAAAAAACGTTTCACTTGAATCCTTTGAACTCTTTTAAGCTATTTTTGTATATTATTGGTAGAAATAAACTCTATTCAACAATCATCTCATATTCTGTCATTATACCTTTCCCAAAAACCCAGCAGAGAACTTCACAGCCTCTTGACGCGTTTCATCACTTTCTTCAGTTGCCTGGATGTCTCTAGTGACCTCCCAGAAGCAAAATCCTGTCAATGTCTTGTCAAGAAAATTTCTGAAAATGGTTTTATAGTGGCAGCATGGATTTGTTATAGCCTAACTTTACATGTTGTTTTCTAACATGATTTCACATGGCGGACAGTCGAATAAACCTTGTTGCCTAACATATTTATGCAGGATTTTGGGTGGTTGTTGCATGTGTGAACATCACAAAAGCAACAAAGTTCACTGCATTCTTTGCATTGTCACAATAAGGCATTCGCTCTCTGAATAATTAGCTGGGGTGAAGATATTCTCTGTAATCTTCCCTTCATTTCAAGTTTTGCTGTAGGATAGGCTGAACAAATTGCGTTGCATATTTAGGAAAGAAAGCAGCAAGCTAGCATAACAGTTTAGTTCTAGAATAAGCTATTTCACCTGTTCAAAGATGTCTGAACTAAGATGGACATGTTTTTTTCATAAGCATCTGGTAGAGAAATCATGGCAGGTTTGTGCCTTTTAGCACACCGTGGTGCAATCCCGTCCCCATATGATCCATTTTCATGGCTTCGTAGCAACTTCTCTGACCCAAATTTTGATATTGCTCAAATATGACCAAGCATCTGCAGCCAAAGTTAGATCTTAGATAAATAACTACTCTCAGCGGTTCGATCTGAGTAATATCGAAGTTAGAGCTTTAATAAAAGTAATAATCATCACACTGTCAAGTTTATAACTTATGTAAGCAGCTAGATAGAGCACTTTTAAGAGGGTGAACAAATAGGAATAATAAAACCACTATGTTTTACATAGCTGTAACATAGCTAGTTTATAATCACTGTTTTTTTTGTAGCAAAAGCATATGAAAGAACTACATTGGTCGCCACAATTAACTGATGTGAGGAGGAGCAGGACGCCTCCTACGAGAGAAGAATTACTTGGCTTCGAGGTGGCAGCGGCAGGAGCGCCTCTCTTGTGGCTTCGAGGTGGTAGGAGCGTCTCTCTCGGTGGATGGAGGCCTGGTGGCACACGTGTTCGGCAGAGGGGGAGGGTTTGATGGTGTCGCCCAGGGCAGAGGAAAAGGAAGAGGGCCTAAGCTTTTTTTTTTTGAAGGAAGGGTACTTTTTATATTTTCTAAATTGTTTTGGCACAAACCAATGTATATAGATGGAAAAAACTTGTCAGGTTATTTTTACAATTTTACCATTAGATATTTGGTTTGTGTGCTAATTGTGTTTAATTAGTTTTAATACACCATTCTTTTTAAACAATATAAGATATTATTCTTTTGTTATTTTATCGATTGTTGTTTTGATGTAAAAGGTAACATATATTATACCATGCTAATAATATTCTTTGTCCTTACAAAAAATAATATTATTTCAACCCATATGAAATCAACAGGTTTCTCGAAAACTAATAGTGATATTTTATTTCTACAAATGCTCTAGGGAATCCAACTAAAATATTTGTAAATCTTTCTATAACCTAGATAGTTTGCTAGAAGGATCTACATAGTGCTTTCTCTGAAGGAATTTAATGGTGCCAATTGTCATAAATCTAGTGGTTACAAGAATTTATACACTGTTTATTTTATATCTCCTTCAGTCCAGAATAAATGCCGTTTGAGAAAGTTGGATTTCATTTGCAGATACTTATATTTTGTCTTTTCATTAATTGTTTATTGTAGTTAGTGTTAGAGAGATAAATAAATCATTATAGAGGCAACACGTGTCAAGAACCTAAACTATGTACTACTTTATCGTCTAGTTATATAAATAATAAATTATTTAATTTCGACAAGATGTACTAGGCACCATTAATATTTTTCCTATAAAAAAGATAATAATGTCAGAGTTAATATCTATTTAAGAAAAAACACTGTACATTAACTTGTAATGTTTCAAAATGTGACTATTTTCGTTAGTTTTTATAAGCCAATATAAGTATAGATTTTTTTTAAAAAATACTATAACGAATCCCATACATAACTTCCTATATGCACCACTGAATTACACAACAATCCCATCCATAAATTCCTATATCTGCCACTGAAACACAACAATCTCTTCGTAAATAGAAAAATCAGATCCAGACCAAGTAAAACACATCTTTTAAATAGAAATCAAAGGAAGAATTCAAAGAAAGTCCTGTGCAAGTGGAAGAAGATGGCTGCAATGGAGAGATCCATACCTGGGCACAAAGATTAGTCACACGAGCCGATCCTTTGCTCCCTCGATCGTCACCTTCCTCAGCCCAAGCCCTTTCGCTCGATCCCTCCTACCCTTGCCAAGATCCCCTTCCTCCTTTGACCGCTTGGTGCGGATTTTATGGCTGTCGAGGGAGCAGGTGACGGCGCATCGCACGCGGCCGTTTACGCCATGGCCCACGGCAAACCAGCCACACAGGTTTCTAGATGCTTCTTCACCGTCGTAATCTATAACGACGGCCGTTTCTGTAGGTTTCCTGGTTCTCCATCGCGTTTGCCTAATTCAAAATAGCATAGATAACATATGGGTAGTCATAAGGACACCTCGATTGGACCGACGATTATACGAGCACGAGCTAAAAAGATTAATAATAAGTTTGTATGTGAGAAGATTTTAAAACTCGAAAAGGTTATATGTTTTCTAGAAATATGTGTCCAACAGAAGATACGGGATGATCGAAACGTTAAAAGAAGGCAATGCGAACGTGGAAAAGAAATGAACAGTGCTTAGGCATGCTGCGTGGACGTGCTACGTGTGCTGCATGCATGCAGATGTGAATCAAAAAGAGGCTAACCAAGCATTAAAGGAAAGAAAGTAGACGTGCTGCGTCCATGGCTTTTGTATGTGCATGCCTGGACGAGATGCAAGGAAAGAAGGCAATAAAGAAAGAAAGAAAGAGATGGAACAGCGAGTCTGCCTGGTTGTCTCGTGAGGAAAAAGGAAGCACAAGCCGACTGCGTTGGTTTCGGTTTTAGAGAGAGAGAAAGAGAGAGCGTGGCCTACGTGCCTTGCTGAACTGGGATTGCACGTTTTTTTCGTTGAGTTTGCTTCGGTTCCTTTTGACCGAACATACCTCAAGTCGACCTTAGGTCCTAGTGTAGTAGTGTGCGTGGGCTGCGTGATAAATAGTCGCACCTCTTCTTTGTGAACGGTTAGACCACGATAAATCAATCTATTATTTTTAGAGAACTATACGTTTGTTTTTTTTAGAGTTTAAAATATAATTATAACCTAGAGGGGGAATTAAACGTTCTTAACCCCATTGTTCTTGTGTTTCTTTGTAATTTATAGGAGCGACGACACGTCTACTTGTATAGTCAAATAGATGGGATCACAAGTGTGTGGTTAGACGAATTCTTTATCGTAGGTTGCTGTTCTAACAATGGTTGACGCCATCGATTCGTTGGGTTACACAGATCTAAGTTATTATCATCAATCATACATTGTGAAAATTGAGTATTCCCATATCAGGGAGAGTCCAAGGGGCCCCACTGGTCAGACCTGCCATGCCTAGTTTGTTGAGTCATTTCGCCAGCCTTTTGGGCCTGGCCTTTGCTTTGCGCCAATTGGGTTGGGCCGACGCCACTTCCTTGCCTAAAACATAGCATACGTCATCCTTTAAAAAAAACACATAGCATACGACATGAGGGTGAGGCAAGTTGAAATGACTCTAAACATATTTCTCAAATTGGAAGTTCAACAAAAATGTTTCTCAAAGTGGGCTGGAATTGGATTTTTTTATTGGTTGTTACTAATTTTCCCAGGGCAAATCAAATTTTGGAAAGAATCTAAATGACAATAAAATAATTAATACTATGCTACTAATTTTTTTGGTAGGGTCAACCTCGAAAGCAAGATAAATTATTCTAGGGCTCACGTGGACGTTGTAGTGTTGTACTATAGAGTACGTACAACTAGCCAAATTTGCACATGATTATATATGAAAATAGATTTGCAATTGTTATACGACTTTAAACTTTAAAACTTGTGTATATTGAGGTCCCGTTGGTGACGACCAAGCTCTTGACTCACAAGTGTAAAAGTAGAAGAATAGAAATAAGGTTAGTCCTAACAACCGTCTCTCACTATTAATATATCTTGGATGTGTGTACAATAATCACCTCTTAACCCTCACTCAATAGTGTAAGTAATATAGGACTAAACTATACTGATGTGCCTAATGGGTCTGCTGCCCCTAATGTGCCAGTTTTGGTAAAGTTCCACACTATTAGGCTCTCGAAAACGAGTCGATTTACAATACCCCTTTTGAATACTTTGCCAATGCCATGCTCATGACAATAATCCCAAGGTAATTGAAAATATACCACTATTTAGATGGAATCCTTCATTAAATACCACCTTTGTACTATTTAATCATTTTCCTTTTTCTTTGTTTTCTCCTATTTTGGACAAGCGAAGGGACAAAATTGCTCTCGCACTGGCTGGTTCAGCCCGACGTGGTCAGTCGGCAATCACTTTGCTTTTTGAGCAATTCAGCAGCGCCAGATCGATCTCAAAGTTAGCTAAGAAATCAAGATGAGCGATATGATACATGACTCCTTTGTCGGCATCATGGCCACGGCGGCGGATCTAACGATCTTGATGACGAGAAGCTCCAGGTGTTCTTGGCTGAGGCAGAGGTGACAAAATGCCACTACGGAAATCGGCCTCAACCAATCAATTTTAGCATAGAAGTGCAACCAAATACTAATCAAACTTGTAGAACCGATATGGCAATAGAGGAGGTGATTGGTGCCTTTGAAATTTTCCTTCAAGTATTTATCGATCTTCACTCCAATAGCTATGAGAAACCATAAAGATTAAAGGCCAATCACCCCATAAAAATCCAAGTGACATGGAGAAAAATAACCCTCGACGTGCTCGAAGGTCAGACAAGATGAACGGTACCCGGTCAGACTGATAAATAGTAGCCGATCAGACCACTACAGTAATTTCAGTGTGGGGATAGTAAAAATAACACTATTTCAAATCAAAAAATCCATGAAACTTTTTATTTGTATATCTAAATGACATAAAACTTGGTATGCACCTTTTCTAGGATGTCATGAACCTATTCCAACCAATGATCAAGAAAATCGTTGTCAAAGTTATGACCTTTTTTAATTTGAAGAATGGTTGCATCATAATCGAGTAAAAACAAAACCGATGAATCGACTTGCTCATGGGTGGATGATGGCCAAGATAGCTCTGAATGTGTTCTCACATATCACAGTGAGTAAGAACACCAAAGACATCAAGATAAAAATGACTGTGTCAAGAAATCACTAGAGAGGGTCAAATCCAAGCAAAACTATATTACTTCAAGAACTTGCCAACTAAGTGTCTAGATGGATGAAGATTGATTTTCAGGGGTCATCTTCATCTCGTACACATCCTTGGTAGTAAGTCAAGAAGTGGAGAGAAAATATCAAAACCAATCAAATCAAGAGCAAATCAATCAACACAATATGAATATATAGGAGATGAACAAAGATTAATGTATTGTTACTTGAGAATAAAGATTCTATAGCCACTTCACCTGGAAAATAAGAGAGTATACCACAATACTCAACTTCTCTCAAACCCTAACTTTAGAACACTTGGCTTCAATAGCTAGAGTTGGATGGTTAACTAGCAAGTTTTCATCCTAACTCGTTAAATAAATAGATCAACCAATATCTATCTAACCCTACTGGATACTATGCACTTAGCATATATGAGAAAAATCTATTAACCTCACACAATACAGGTTTTACTTACATACTACAATTGTGCATGCTTTTCTAGGTGCATAAATCCGAATCCTCTAAGTTCTTAGCCTTAATCTAACTTGATCTTTTTAGTTTCTCTTTGACCTGAACCGTTCTCCCAAGCGCCACTCAAGTACTGTGGTTTTGATCCAAGATAGTTTGTAGTATTTTGGTCAACTTACCAAAATAGCCTTTGTTGACCCGGTCTTTATTTTTCATTCGAAGCAATCGCCATGCTTGCCACATATTGGTGTACCATTGGCTTACTATGTATTGGCAAGTCATTTTCATTCTGGTTCTATCGAACGATGCCTCATTTAGACTAACCAAACCACATAATGCAACCCATTGCTCGAATTTTTCTTCAACATTTCTCGTATTTTTTGTACCATGCTTGAGCTCAGTCAACTCATACAGCATCCTTGATCATTCTGGCACCACCACCTCTAGCCGATCAGACCGCCAGGTCTGCAAATCACCTAGAAAATTTGACAAATTTGTAAATTCAAATTTTTACTCTTCTCAAATGGAAATCGTTCATCACAACATAATTCTGAACGTTCTCACGTGGTCATTCAAAAATCAACCTCTCTTAATATAGATCCCCAATGAAATGAAATACATAAGGAGTGGAGCCAATGGTAAGAGGGGAAGGGGATTGGTTGAAGAAGGTGGCTCACAAGCTGGATCTAGATTCGAACGTAATGTGGGTCGTCGCAGTAGTGGGGGTCGTCCTAGAACTCTTGGGCACACTTTTGGAGGAACCTAGGCATCTTCTCCCGTAGCGTCACCAGTGGTGGTGCCTTCTCTATCATCCTTATCCCCCTAATAAATGCATTGGTCAACTCGATGAAGAAAATCGCAAAGAGAAGATTGCGCTTAGGCATAGACACAGTGACTAGGAGTGGTAGAGTACCAGAGCCATGGGTGGATGGGGTCGGATCTAGAGTAGCTCCACATGTCACCCATTACAGATGAGAGGAGCTCCTTTACCTTGTCGTTACCGCCATTCTATTGCTTGGTGGCCAAGTCAGCCATGGATGGATCGTATTGGATTGGTGGCCCATTGCATCGAGCCGAGGAGCATGAGCAACTGAGCAAGAGGGTATGAAATGGAGCACTATGGCGATGCGGACCATTGCTACCTCGCGTGTCACTAGTGAGGCTCCCATTGAGAAGTAGCTGGACCAGCTCGTTGTGAGCAACGGTGACATGTCGGTGCGGGAGGCCATGCTGTCCTCCTCGGAGATGGAGAAGGTGGATTTGGTGTGACCAAGCCGTGTCGAGTGGCCACCGGACTAATGCAAGGGCAATTTGGTACCTGCGCCTAGCCAAAACATAAGAAAACAAAGATAAATAATTAAATAATGCAAACATGGTATTTTATTGAGGATCTTATCAGTATATTATCAATTACCTCAGAAAGGAATGCATATACTAGATTGGCAACTAAGGAGAGTGTATTTAATCAATTACCTCTATTAAAAACTTCTTAGATAAGAAGAAAAGAGTACATAGTCCGCATTATTGCCATTACGTATGTTGTGTTATTAAAAGAAAACTTGTTGGGACAAAACTCGATTAAGGAAAAAGGAGTACACCATTAATTCTTTTAGATTTGTTTGCGACTTTTCTAAGATCAAAACAATCAAGTGGTATACTTTCATATAAAATTTTAGCAACATAGTTGCTCCACTTGTACTTAGAGCAACAACACAAATGTAATATTGGCAAAATTTCTCATAATTGTAGCACCTCACATACTAATATGAGATACTACTATAGAACATCATCGCCAATGTAAAGAATAAATAAAATAAATAATAGAAATCACAAATAAATTAAAACTTTATTAGCACTTTATTAGAGAACCAACGAAAGTTGTAAGTAAATGTTTGAAACGTGAGACCGGTCCACTTCTAACCAAATAAAGAGTAATAAGATAACATAAATAGTAGCAAACTACAGTGTTGAAAACTCAAGTACTTCCACCCATACATATTGCAATCACTCTACTAGCCTTTTACCTGAAAATGAAAAGAATAAACATGAGATTTTAAAATCACAGCAAGTACCCAATAACGGTTGCAAGCATGATGAGTAAAGGACAAGTAATTCTATCAAGTAATTGACACAGGTTAAGTGCAATATAACTAGGTTATCGGAAACACTCATAAAGGTCAGAGATAGAGGTAACAGGATCAGTGAAATTAATGATGATTGTTATGAAGTAAATTCTGGTAATGACACCGACGATTACTTCCCACATACCCGATGTATGAGAATAGTTAGGCACGTCCATGTCTTCGTGGCACTTTCCAATTTTAGGGTGCTATAGCTCTCCCCCCTTAGAAATGATTTGGCCTCGAATCAGCTACCTCAAGGACATAAGATAAATGAAATTTGAGAAAATTATTTAGGTGGAGGAAATCATGAGAACCAAACCTGAATTAAAAGAGATTGGGGTATTTCTCGCATATTTGGAACTCTAATTCCTAGGTAGCTTCATGTTCAGTTTGATGAGACCACAGAACTCTAACATACATGATGGCCCAACGTCGCAGTTGGCGATCCAAATGCTTCAAGATATGAACCGGCTGGGCAACAACAGTTAGGTCTTTTGAAACTTCCAAGGTGGGTAACTTCAGAATTTAATCAGGGTCTTTAGATACTTCCTCAATGTAGAAACATGGAAGACATTACAGACACCGGACAAGAAAGAAGGTAACTTCAAACGATAAGCAAGCTCCCCAATCCGCTCAATAATGGGGAATGGTCCAACATAATAAGGGTTCAACTTTCCTTTTGCCCCAAATTGAACTACCCCCTTGGTCAGGGAGACTCTTAAAAGAACCCGATCACCCACTTTGAATTCTAGAGGACGACGGGAACGGTCAGCGTAACTTTTCTGACGACTTTGGGCTGAAAGCAAATTGTTCCTGATGAGTTCGATCTGCTCCTTCCAATCGCTGATTTGCTGAGGACAAAATTAACCTTTCTTTTCAACCCATCCCAATGGAGGAGAGAGTGGCAAGGCCTACCATAAAGTACCTTGAAGGGAGTCATACTGATACTAGAGTGGAAACTTTTATTATAAGAGAATTTTGTGAGAGATAGGTGATTTTCCTAACTGCCCTTCCATGAAAGTATACAAAAACACAACATGCCCTCCAATGTGTGAATGGTCCTCTCAGATTGGCCATCAGTTTGCGGGTGGAAGGTAGTGCTGAAGTTGAGTTTAGTGCCTAAATTCTGATGCAAGCTCTTCTAGAAGTGCGAAATAAATTTGGTATCGTGATCCGAGACAATGGTTTTAGGAATGCCACAAAGACTAGACGATCTCCTTAACATAGATAGTAGCAAGATCACTGGCTGAGTAAGTGGTCTTAACCGGAATAAAGTGAGCCGTCTTAGTACGACGGTCAACAATAACCTAAATAGAGTCCATACGTCGAGGTGACCTAAGAAGACTGACAATGAAGTCCGTAGCAATATCCTCCCATTTCCACTGGAGAATCTCCAATGGAAGAGCTTCAGTCACCATGCAGGCCTCTGCCTCCCACAGCAGTTCCTCCAGCCTTCCACAGCTTCGAGAAGAATATAAATATGAAAATTACTCCCACTTTATCGGCTATTCATGCTGAAAGATTGTATAATTATGGCTCGCCAGAGAGTCCAGGCTGAAATATTGTATAATTATGGTTCGCCAGAGAGTCCGGGCTGTAGGTGCAAATACAATTAGAGACTTTAGAGTGAATTGGACTGTTCTCTTGCTGCTGTTAAATGTTATCCATTCAGCAGAAAAATCATCTCACTGAGACTGGGATTACATCTTGAATTTAGCCACCTAGCCTGTTGTCTGCTTTGTTATTACCTATCCTACTGCTGACTCAAGACATTTACATAATTAATGTTGTAGTCTCTTTGGGAATGAACTGCTGTAGCCTCTAAGCATCTGGGTATTGTGTGGCTTAATTCTTGCTTACTGACTAAAATTGTGCCCTTTTGTTATGCGGGGCAGATATTAAGTATAAATTGCCCAAGGGCAATTTTTAACCTATCTGCACAATGGAAACACATCCCATTTGGTTATGTTTCTGTATTTTGTTGCGCTGAGCCGCTGAGTTTATGTTAAGGGTAAATTTCTTAAGGGCAACTTGTAACCTATTTGCAAACACATCACATGTGGTTTTCCTGTACATTTTCCATCTGATGCTTTGATGCTGTGATTAAACATCAGCCTCCATTGCACTCAAAAGGTCATTTTGGGGCGAAGGACACTGTTGAAACTCCCTAGACGATTGTCTTAGTTGTGTTCCCCACGGGGCAGAATTGTTGCATCATATGCATGTTTAACAATGTTGGATCCCCATTTGTCTAAATTGATCTTGATACTTGAAACATGAGAGCATTAGGTACCTAATGTCTGTTAGAAACTTTTGCGTGCTAGACTGAAACATAGACAGATAGGTTCAGGTGTTCTGTGGGCTGTTTCCACCAAAAACACTATCACCACCCACCCATACACCCCACCACCAAAACTACTACCGTGGAAAAACCCTTTGCAAATTCATGTGCTGTTAATGTATGCACAAGAGCGTTTTCTGGAACGAGCGGAAAGTGGTTTTGTTCTTTCAGAAAGAGAGGATGGAAAGGGAGCTGGAGATAAAGAGAATGCAAGCAGAGCTAATGGCCCAAGCAAAAGAGAGTGAATCATGATTATCATTTCGACAACGGTTTCAAGTAGTTGCTTTGTCGTATTTCTTCCTTGTGATGTACTTTCCAAGTGATAATGCTTGGCTGATGTATGCTTGACACCTCCAATAAACTAAGAGATGCTATATTTTTGTTGAATGCAAGAGGCTATATGCCCATGTTGAATTATTTGCAGTTTATAGAACAGCACAGCTCAAGCTCCATTAACTGGTTATGAGGTGTTGTTTTGTTTTGATTCCACAGAACAAGTCGTTGCTGTTTGGTCAAGCAAATGTTTGGTGGTGTTTCGGCATTCGGGACAGGTACTTCG
This sequence comes from Melocanna baccifera, assembly GCA_036346265.1. Taxonomy (NCBI): domain Eukaryota; kingdom Viridiplantae; phylum Streptophyta; class Magnoliopsida; order Poales; family Poaceae; genus Melocanna; species Melocanna baccifera. Next base: position 45,699,512 of record CM070677.1, on the reverse strand, counting down.
ATATTTTGAGTGCTTTTTTTTACTGCGCTGTTTAAGTAATATTTGCGGTGCTTGTCAACTCGGTGGTTTTGCACATTGCCAAAAGCTGTAGTTTTTCTTTCTTTCATTCGTTCTTTTTTGGGCGATTCAAAGTAGCTCATATCGGCAAAATCATTTGCCTGTTCACTAGATCTTGACCGTTTGTTTTATAAATCGTGAGTGCTATGGTGTCCCAACCTATGAAAATATAGTTTTTTTTAAGAAAAAAGCTCAACCTTTTGAAGCTTAATTAAGTAGTCCATCCGTTCTTTTTTTATTTGATATTTTTTACTTTTTACGGTGACTTTGACCGCTATTTTTATAACTACACTAAAATATACTAATAAAATTATAATATTATTGAAGTATTTGTAACGATAAATCTAATAAAGTAATTTTTGTACTCCAATCTAAATAGTTTTAAATCTATTAGTGGTCATACTTTAAAAAATTTGACGGCACGGATTTTAGGAAGTCACACAAAAAATAACGGAGGGAGTATGAGCCAAATGGGCCACCTAGCTTGTAGGCACGGCCCGATTGACCTGATTAACTAAATGGGCTGTGTTGTATCGGCCCACAGACTCACTATGCTCACTTTGTCTTCCTTCAATGCCTAGCGTCATAGAAGAACTTAAACATCCAGATGAAGAACATGTACCTCAGATCTTGCCCCACGTGGTTATCTTCTTACCTGTGATGGGTGGTGTTGGTGATTGTTGCAAGCAAACTTTCTAAAACTTTTGGTCATACTTGTGATAAACAACAATTAGTTGAGTATGAACAAGTGAGAAATAACTAGAATAATCTATTTATCCCTGGTGCATCACCTAGAACTCAGAGAACATTGTTGAATCCTCAGAGTTTAACTCTCGGATCTAAAATAAATGCACAATCATAAAAAATAGGAATACCTTTCTAATATTTCAAAATTTTAGATTTCGTAGCAAATATAGACTCTCGTAAAACTATATTACTTTCATTAGCCTGCAAATGAGTAGCAATTTCAAGAATATGTTGCACAATTGCAGGAAATGTTGGGTAATAAATTGTAGATAAAGCAACAGTGAAATAATAAAAATGTTCCAAAAAAAGCTAGTAACCTCTCAGCAACATACTAATATTGCTTAGTCAGTAGAGTACTGCCGTGAAGGCTTTGATAGTGCGTTTGTATAAAAAAGTAAAATGTGCTCTTATAAGGCATATGACTCTCAAGCATCATGTAAGTAGAGTTCCATCTTATTGGCATATCTAAACTAAATTTTTTTGGACGTACATCCATTACAATGTAAAAGTTCTTATATGCAACTATTTGTTGGTTAGAATTATTTAGGAAAGATCATCATAGAAAGCTTTAATATACGGCTCTACCTCTTTAAATCACATTTAACTATCAGATTAATAATATGACATGTGCATCGTTGATGTAGCAAGAAGGATTAGGCGTATGTACTGAATAATAGAGTGAGAATATCCATTGTCCTAGCGTTTGCGGCGTCATTGTCTAAAGTTAATGCAAAAAATTTTATTACTGAGACAAAAAAATCTTCCACATCTTTGACAATGTGCTTTGCAATATTCTCACCGGTATGAGCTATATCAATTAATTTAAACCCTACGATTCTTTTTTCTAATTCCTTGTTTTCGTTCACATAATTAGCAACTACACTAAGATAGTCATCGCTAGCCCATCCACTCCATTGTCTGAGGTCAAGGGAATAGAAAATATACACGAATTGAATAGCTTTTTTAGTTTATTACGACCATTATTATAATACTTAACTACACTCCATTGTCTCAGTTATGCACCGTACTATCAGGGTTGTATTGCAGCTGTGTTTGCCTCATCGACACTCCTTGTTGTGATTACACATTTGCTGAACACTGAGATGAACAACTCATCTGCCTCCTCTTGCTCAGAGAAGACATGACCCTTGCAGCCCTCACCTTCTTCACCAGAAGCCCCCACTTGTGGTCATCGCCGGCCTTCGCTGCCGCCCTCTCCTGCTCCTTGCGCTTGAACTGCCCGCAGAGAGGTGTGTTGCACTGGCCGTCCGGTTGGTCGCAGAGCGCGGCGTGGAGGCGGAGGAGCTGCCACATGCGCTGGCAGCGCGGGCAGCTCGTGCGGTGGCACCGGGAGAAGTGGCGTATGAGCAGCTGCAGGCCCCGGCACGTCGTCGCGTACGCCGGGCACGGCGACCTGGCCGGCGTCTGCCCCACCGGGCCGACCTCCGTGCAGCCTTCCATGCAGATGTGCCGCAGGCAGTCCATCGCCTCGCTCAGCTCCATGTAAACCCGCTGCTCCGCACGCTTCCGACGCCACTTACGCCGCCGCTGCACGGCCGGAATCATGCGTAGGTTAGTGGTTAGAAATTCTTAATAACATTTTTTAAAACCAAAGTTTGAGACCTTGGGATACCACGCTAAACGTGCTCCCAGTGCGTCGCGCGCTGCGAGAGGCACAAGTGCCAGCATGTATGTCCCACACGTCGATCGAGTCGGCGATTCACGTACCAGATCGGTGTCGTGGAGGTGCTGGAGTATGTCGAGCTCCTGCCAGGGGTCGTTCTCCTGGAGGAACCGCCACGCCTCCGTCTTCTCCACGGCCTTGAACTCCTTGGCCAGCAGCTTCGTGCACCGCAGGTACAGCTGCGGCGAGTCGCAGAGCCTCGCCAGCTGCAGCACGTCGACCACCGTGTCCGGGGTGAGCCGGGAGCCTATCACCCCCTGGCACGACCGCTTCAGCCACGGCACCTGGTACGCGTGCGCCAGCACCAGCATGTGCACCGCGTACTTCTCAATGCCGTCCTCCTCCTCGCCGCCGCACCTGCCGTTAATTCCAGCAGATATGTTATCATACGTTTTATCCACGGGCACTGAAATTTTTTAAAAAATGTAAGTGCAACGATTGGTATAGCAATGGACGGTGCGGCCGGCCATTTTGGCGGTCCCTATCTCCACATCCACACGCAAAGAGGAGGGGAAAAAATGTCCAATTCACGGCAAGCAACACGATGATAGTGAGTGCCGCGACCACTGGTCCCTTCCCTGCCTGCGACAGCAACGACATGCCGACGATGGGATCGCTTGGCTGGTCGCCTTGGAGCCACTCGTATAGGGCGGGTTCCAAACAACTGTCAGCCAGTTTTGGTTTATGCGAACTATATTAATTAGTTTTTAAATGATGTGTTTTTTAAATTGGAGTCAACAAGAAGATTGTAGTAAAAAGTGCACCGAGTTCAACTGTATTGGTCAAAATCACATGTGACTATTTTCCTCTGTGTACTGCCTCTCGCGAATAGTTAGAATTCAAAATTTTAGACCATAAACTACAACCTAAAAGAACCAACATAGTGTTGGACCGAAAGAGTCTTCTTATTCTCAAAAGCTAGCTTGAGAGATAAGGAACTACCTCACTTTTAAGTTAGACTATTTACTGTTCTACAATTAATATAAGACTATTCTAACACATCATACGTGCGGTGATGTACGTGTGCGTAGGAGAGGGTTCTAGCTAGGCAGGCGCTACCACACACACCGACCAAACCACGGGAAGAAAGAAGAAAACCTCCTATGTATCGCTGTTTCAAAGTTGCACAGGCATTAAAGCATGAATGAGGGATGAATGGTGATTAATTTCCCCTTCGTTTGCTTTAAGATCTGTGCAATTTTGTATTGGGTTTGATGCATAGAGGCACTGCTCAGAGCAACTTCAGCAGTAGCCCTCAAAACAAGACCCATACTTTTCATTTGAGGCTCTCCCTACTTTTGAGCCCATTTTCTGATCTGACTCAAAGAGAGCCTCAAAACAGAGCCCCTACTTCTCAATTCTCTCTATTTCCTCACACACTATATGCATATATATGGGACAAAAGCACAATACCCAATAAAATATTTATAATTTCACAATGAGGGACAATATGTAAATTTATGAATTCAAATACGAATATTCAAATTTAAATTCAAATTTATTCCTAATTTAAATTTATGAATTCAAATACGAATATTCAAATTTAAATTCAAATTTGTTCCGAATTTAAATTTATGAATTCAAATACGAACATTCAAATTTAAATTCAAATTTGTTCCGAATTTAAATTGAAAGCACAATGAGGGACGTTTAAATTTATGAATTCAAATACGAATATTCATATTTAAATTCAAATTTGTTCCGAATGAGGGACGTATTTATTCAAATACAATAAATCTGAGTTTGAGAGCTCAAGTAGGGGCCCCCTAGGAATGAGGGTTTAGAGGTCTCATTTGAGAGGCCCTCATTTTTTAGGGTTCAGTAGAGCCTCTTGAGAGTTCGATTTTTTTTCTGCTCTCAAATCGAGTTTAGAGAACAGTAAGTAGCTGCTGCTAATTGCTCTCATCGCTTCAAGAAGCCTTCACTTTCCATCCCACGCTTTAGTTTACATTTTCTCTTGTTTCTCTCTGCCGTCCTGGTCAGTGCCAAACCGGCATCAGATCTGTTCCACAAGATTCACGGCAAGTTTCGGTGCTCTCGACTTTGACGGCTCGCGCGCAAATTGCCGGGGTTTTGTGTGGCTCGGCGAGGCTTCGGTGCTGCGTGTGGCTGTGTCGCCTATCTTGTGACAATTGACGAGGCATGTTTGCAAATTGGCCGAGTTGAACGTGTCACGAAAAAAACGCCGATTCATGGAGTGGTTCGTCGAATCTACGTACAGGCGCTGTTAGGTCAAAAGGAAAAGAACTGCTCTGCATTTTGGCAGCTCATCTTGGCAAAGGTTCTTTGGATTCGCTTGTTTCTCCTCTTAGTGCTGAAGTGTATTTAAACTAAATTAGTCTTTCACGTGTCAGGAATACATCAAAAACTAGAGATCTAACAACACGTTTGTGTATTTATCGGTACAAAATTTAGCTATCGACTATTACCATGATGAAAGAAAACAACGTACCCTCTAAGAAAATGGAGCACAAAAATAGAAATTTTCAACTAAACTATTTAAGAGTAGGCCCTCCTGATCGTCCTGTGTTAATATACTACTAATTGAGTCTTTCGCAAACCATTCCAAGCTTGCAAGAAACGGATCTGTACAAAAATAAGACTAGCAATTCCAGGGAGGAAGCACGGTGCGTACCTGCCGGCGTATAGGAGGCGGACGAAGGCCGCCGCGGCGTCGTCGGTGACGCCGCGAATCCGAACGACGGCTCTGCCTGCCCTGCCGCTGTCCCTGTCCTTCTGCAGACGGCGTTGCAGGATGCTCTCCAGCACCGGCGACGCCGACGCCTGGTGAAAATAAAGACGAGAAAAAAAAAACCTCTCTTCAGAAGAGCCGAGGCAAAAAGAATTAACGCTCACAAGCATAAGAGTTCTTGAAGCGATTCCTAATTAGTTGCTGTTGTTTCTTGCCCATTCAGACGAACAGAGAGTTGAGATCATCATCAGAAGCTAGCGGGGTTTAATATAACTCGGGGCGCTTTAATTAATCTGCGGGCGCGTTTGCAAAGAGAATAGTGCGCCAAGAAACCAAACGGTCGGAGGAGGAGGAGAAAAGAGGAGCTATATACTTACAAGAACAGAGGAATGAGCGGGGATCCTGCGGCGGCCGCCGGAGGTGACGACGTCGACGTCGGCGGCGGGGGCGTCGCGCCCGGGCCGTGGTGCCTCGCACATCTCCCCTTTTTGGATAATTGAATCCCGACAGAAAATGGAAGAAAATATCTGGGAGGAGAGCCAAATGTTCAGGGGCGTCACTGCGTGCGTGCGAGTCGTGTGAGGGAGGCAAATTGCCGCGGACATTTGAACGCTTATATATAGACGTCGGCAGAGAAACCCCTCCAAAACTGCGTTAGTTTGAACACCCCAACAGAATTTTTATTCTCAATAACTCCCTGGGCTCGGTTGCTTGTACTCTGTCAATCAGTTTATACTTTATAGAGGACTAAATAATAAACGCCAGCTTCACAATGCTAACCTAAAAAACACGATTTCTCCAAACATCAATACATATAAGGATTTCAATAGATTTTATCCAAAGAATAGTATATGGAGTTTTTTTTCCTTGCACATGAACACTATGTAGATGACAAAATCTATAGGTGAGTTTTTTTGGATTGTAACTTATGATTTAAATTTTTAAATTCTGGCTATTCGTGAGAGGCAGTATATAGAGAAAAATAGTTCTATGCGATTTGGGCCGGTACAACTGAACTCAGTACACTTTTTACTATAGGGCCTGTTTGATATAGATGTGGCGTTTGGTTTTAGCTGAAATTTTTGAATTTTAACTGTTTGCGATAAAGATTATGGACAGAGAGATAATCGCTTGCGTTTTAAATTGTACAGATATTGGGATTTTAATGTGTACTACAATTAACTTGTAAACTCTGTCTTGAAAAAATACTCTATTTAAAAGTTAGGTACTGTAGCAAAAGCCAAAAACCGCTTTTAGAAACTGAAAAGAACATGTCCATAATCTTCCCGTTACCCTACCTTAAAAAATACATGGTTTAAAAGTTAGTTACTATAACAAACTATAAGCTACAAGCTATAAATGGAAAAGAAGGAGTCTGTATATTGTAAAATCTAGATGTAAACGGCTAGTTGTGGCTCAGGTTGCGAAACTTGTGCTGTTACAAAGCTATCCATTTTCAAAATAAATGGGACTGAGGCATCATGTTTTGATGCCCTAGTGATCTAAAGAAAATATGCAGATGAATGATGAATCAAGCCCTTGGGCACAGACCACCTAATAAACATTTAGTTTAATATTGTTCTTTCGGTTGAACATGATCATTCTCCGGCGCAGACCAGCTAAATGATAATTATAATACCCGTCACCAATCCTAAAAATACAAACGCAATGATCATGCGAAGCCACGAAGAAATTCTCACACGTAACGGATCCAGTGATGGTTTAGTTGTGATAAGTGGCCGACACGACCCGAAAGGGCCAGTCGCTGTAAAGGTTTCAGAAGGCTCGTTACAGAGTTTGCGACTACCGGAGGGAGCGAAACGCAAAAGCTAGCAGCATGCGCGAGTGCTGACGTGCGCGCGGTCGAGGGGTCGCATCGGGAAGAAAATTCCAGGGGGAGGGCAAAAAAAATCCGGCAGTTGAGATTTTTTTGAACTGTGCCAACTGCCATAGCATCAATCTTGGGAGTCTTCGAAATAACTCATTCTCTTACCTAACCACCACTACTGCTAGGTAATATTCTGGAGAAGTTATTTGGGATAGTCTTAAAATTGGTATTAGTGTAGGCTTTTAAGCCAGATTTATTTTAATAATTACTATTTATTAGACTAATAAATTATAGATAAATATTATAATCTAAAAGAACACATTTATAATTTTTAAAAAAAATCCTCAAGTACTGTATTTGTTGGCCGGCATCCTGTAGAATTTTCTTTTGTAGCCAACGGACCGTAGTCTATAATAAATAATCGAGCATAATCCTAGAACAAATCAAGTGTACATATTAAGTCTGAATCTGGATGGTCGCAAGATGTGAATTATTCTTCTATTTTTTAGAGCAGTCCTTTCGCTAGCTGCCTCATCAAGTACAAGAGATCTTGCTAAGGCATCACTCAATTTAGCTTTTGACTTTCATTTTTTTACTATTTATTAATTTCGTTTTTTAATTTTTTGTACTTCTTTTACCTTTTTCGTGTTCCTTTGTATTGTCCATAATGAGCTAACATGTTTCCCTTAGAAAAAAATAGTATGTATTTGCCCTGTGGAGATTTATATATTCAATTAAATAGAATTAGTGGGCATGACTGAAGCATAGCATCCTCCTCTCTCTCTCCAAAGAAGCAGCAGAAGCATAACATCTCTCTCTCTCTCTCTCTCTCTCTCTAAACGCATAACATAGAGAGTCACGTCCTGTGAAAATATGGCGCACCATACTTAACAATTCCCATGTGGCGATAAGTACAGCTTGGTGCGTTCACATTAGCCGACTGTGATGCGGATATCCGGCAGGCCGGTCGGTTCGCCACTGGACCCTTGAGATCGACGGTGCCATGCATGCATGCTTAATCGCTAAACGCCCCCATAAATAGCGTCATGATTAGGCTGCTGGTCCCTCTCCCAGACACAGCATTGTTCGCCTAGCTACGGCAAGGGCCAAGCTAACCTTCTCGAGGGGCAAAAATGGCGTGTTTGAAAGGTCAAACCAGTGGCCACCAGAAGAAAATCGATCGGCGTCTGTTTGGAATGAAGTGATCAAATATCTCAAGCGATCTATCCATTATCTCAAGCTAGAGCCAAGTGCCTTAACCAATAAGTCGAATCTTTTTAAGGCTACGATCGGAGGCAACACTCTAATTATCGTGATAAACTATGACATGTGTTATTACTGAGAATAATAACATTAGTCAATAGATTATTATCTATTTATTCGATAGAACATCACTTTAATAAATAATACGTCCACCAAGGTAGTTGCTGCAGAATAATAATGTATTTTATTACTACAACTCCAAGCCACGTAGGGTTTTAGGGTCTTGGGCATACAAAAGTCCAATAATATTATAATGTTAGTTGTTCTCCATTCGTTAATTATACATGGTACTTTAAATAATTAGAGTCGCTTCAAGAAGCAAAGAAAAATAAACTATCTTTTCTTAAAAAGAAAAGGGCAGAGAAATAAACTGTCGCTTGCTCTTGTATGTCTGTATCACTGCACTATGCGTGGACACATACACATTGTTGGCCTTGCACAGGGACGGACCTAGGTCCCATACTAGGGGACTGTAGCTCGGATCCTGGCCTATATACTTACATGGGCTTTACTGTTTATGAGGCCGAAGCTAACACACGCCTTGTCTTATAGCCCCTCTGGCCCGAGCCAAGTGCACGCGCGCCTCAGTCATCACGTTCAGCAGCTCAGCAGCCAGCCCCCCGACCCTAGCTCCGCTGGCCCCGGCCGAATCCGCCGCCGCCAGCCGGCCGGAAGGCCCAGAAGTTCAGCACTCCGCCCCCTGCTCTGGCTTCGGCTACGGCGCTCCGCGGCCTCCACGGCTCCGCCCCCATGCTCCAGGTCCCGGCCGCAGGGACCTAGACATGACAACAACCAGAGGAGAAAGGAAACCAAGAGCACCACAAACAAAAGCAAAGGAAGTTGAGCGAATCGAAACAAATTTCATGGAACGCGCCGGAATTCGGTCGGTTTGGAGGCGGATTTGGGGAGAAATTTTGGGGATTTATCTCGGGTGGGGATTTCTTACGAATGTGCATTTTGGCTGAAAAAGTAGGGATGCCGTTGTGCGTTTCAGACTTTCAGGTGAAGCCGCCGACGCGCCGTGGACGCCTGCGACGACGAGCTTCCTTCGCGGGGCGGACGTTGAGAAGGGGGAGGCGAGGAGAGGGGGACCATGGAGCAGGGTTGGCAACGGGCATAAACCCGCTGGGTTTTGCCGTCCCAAACCCGTGCCCGCGAAAGTTGGACGTGCCCGCTAAAAAACCCATACCCGTGACGGGTACAGATTTTTACCCAAACCCATACCCACTGGGTTAACGGGTACCCACGGGTCGCCATGCCCGCACTCATGCCCACCGAGTTCATAGTTCACCGAGTTCATACCATACCAATGTAATGCATAACTCAAAATGAAAAAGACTAAAATTACTTATAAAGGCAAACTACAATGGTAGCTAAGTTCTCAAAAGCCAACATACCCGAACCCGTATGGGGCTATGGGCTGGCTTGCTGGGTTTATAACTCCTATGGGCCGGGTTTATATTACCCATGGATTTACGGGTTCGGGTACTATAGGAACGTACCCGAACCCGTAGACCCGATGGGTTAGACTTTTTGCCCATTAAGAGACTCTTGGGTTAGGAACTTGACCCAGACCTATGCCCTAATAGAGTAAAAACCCATCGGGTATCGGGTTTCGGGTACCCATTACCACCTCTACATGGAGCTCTTCCACCAGAGCACGAACGTTAGCTTCGGCTACAAGACCGGCGCGCAAGAAGCCCTCGTTGGCTGTTGCGAGGTATTGGACGAAACAAGCACATCTCGATCTGATGTGACCTGTTTCATTTTAGTTCAGTTCAGTGCAGTTCGCGTCCACATACATGTAGTAACAGCAGCAGCGGTTGGTAGTTCTTATATGAATTGGATGTTTGATTACTCTCCGTAGAGCTTGCTATATAGGAATGATGAAACGCTGAAACATTAATTCATACAAGGGACCTGTGCCAAGCAAGTTTGCAATTCTGTTCCGCTGTCGTGTGAATCAATACCGAAACTGCCAACCAAAATCTATCTGGAACTGCACAGCAAGAAGCCTGAACTTGAACTTATCAACCTAGTAATGCAGACTTAACTAGGAGCTGCTGTTAAAAATTTAATGCAATCTCATGATCTGGAACCAAATATCCTTATAGTAATTGATGGACCAAAAATCAAAGGCTAATTGATTGGAGCTGTTCTTCTGATTGTTAAATTGTCTTGGCAATTCTCAGGGAGACATGTTTGTAACTATTAGATATTACAGCATGTTGCGGCGTTTTCAAAGTATGAAGTCACATCGAGCACAGGCTAGCACTCCGACTTGATAAAAAACAGGTCAAGCAAAAGTTAAGGCGATTTGCATCTAACCGAAAGGAGGCAATCCAGTCGGAGATCGACAAGCTTGTAAAACTGGATTCATTTGTGAGGTCAACCACCAAGACTGACTCACCAACCCTTTAATGGTTAGGAAAAGTAATGAAAAATAGCTAATGTGTATTGATTTCACAGATCTCAATAAAACTTGTCTGAAGGATGACTTTGCCCTTCTATGTGTCGGTCAGCTTGTTGACTCTACTTTCGGGTGTGAGTTATTAAGTTTTTTAGATGTATACTCATGGTATCACCAGATTAATATGAGTAAAGACATATGACATTTTTTTGCTATGTAAAGATGTCATTTGGTCTCAACAACATTGGTGCTACTTTTCATAGGTTGATGCAAAAACCTTTAGTCCATAGATTGGTCGTAACTTAAAAGCCTATGTTCATGACTTAGTCGTGAGAAGTATCAGCATCGAAGATCATATCTCTGGTTTGCAAGAAACTTTCGCTAACTTAAGAAGATACAACCTTAAGTTAAATCAGGAGAAATGTGTGTTCGGATGTTTCTCTAGAAAGCTTTTTGGATTTCTAGTTTCAACTAGAGGAATTGAAGTAAATCTAGAGAAAATAGTGACCATTAAGCAGATGTGTCCTCCGACCATGAAGAAGGAAATCTAGAAACTAATCGGCTGTATGGCAGCGCTAAGTCATTTCATAGCATGCTTGGGAGAAAAAGGATTGCCTTTCTTTAAGCTTCTTCAAAAATATGAAAGTTTTGAATGGATTAAGAAAACAAATGATACATTTGAAGACCTTAAAAAGTACCTTACGAGTGCCTCAGTCTTAGTCTTTCTAAGACCGGAAAAATATTGCTTTTATACCTAGTTGCGATACCACAAGCAGACAATTCCGTACTGGTCGTTGAGCGTGATAATGTCCAACGACTAGTATATTACGTAAGCGAGGTCTTACATGGACCGTAAAGAATGATATCTAGAAATATAAAAGTTGTTATATACTCTGTTTATGACTTTAAGGAAACTAAGGTATTACTTTTTGGCCTACAAAGTGGTCGTGCTGACTAGATACCCTCTTGGTCAATTTCTCCAATATAAGGAATCATCATGACGTATTGCAAAATGGGCGGTCGAACTTGGAGAGTTTGATCTCCATTTCATTTCATAAACAACATTCATCGTCGAGTGGACAAACCCTAAAACCACCTAAGGGCCTGAGTACAAACACCACGAGAAGTGAACTATGTACTTTGATGGTTCCTTGATGTTAAAGTGCTCGGGGCTGGGGTAGTCCTAGTATCTCCTACTGGAGAGAACATAAAATATGCTATTTAGCTAAACTTTCTCACTACAAATAACATGGCAGAGTACGAAGGCTTACTAGCAGGACTCTAAGTAGCCAAAGCGCTTAGGATTCACAGATTACTAGTAAAGACGATTCTAAACTAGTAGCGAATCAGGTTGGAGAAGAGTATCAATGCTCGAGTACTGTGATGCCATCTTATCTTGCAGAAGTTAGGAAACTCGAAAGGCATTTTTTCAGTTTCTAGATCCAACATATTCTTAGAAAAGATAACTTTCTGGCAGATCAGTTGGCACAGATGACTTCCTTAAGATCACCCTTCTCACTTGGAGTTTTTCTTGAGCAACTTGACAAACCCTCAGTAGTCGAGCATTCTGAAGACGCACCCCCTGGAGGCCATACAGATCAACTCCAGTAGTGATTGGATGACATTAATCTATGAATATCTTCAACATGGCATACTTATTGAAGATGACGTTGAGGCTGATTGTACAGCTCGAAAAGTCAAATCACACGTTAAGTGTACACTTTACAAACGGGGAGAGTGTTGATGAGATGTATATCTCAAAAGGATAGTTTGAAATTACTATTCGGCATACATGGAGAAGTCTGCAGAGCATATCACTCTCTACAGAACTTTGGTCGGTAATGTCTTCCAATGTAGGACCGAAAGGCAACAAGGGGGTGAATGGTGCTGACTAAAATTTTTCCTCAAGTATTCTGGATCGTTTTATCAAATAACTATAGAGTTATTGAGGATCAAATCCAAAACCAAAAATCCAAAGCAAATTACTCCAAAACACAAAATCTTAAAGAACTCAGCCCTAGAGGTCTGACCTCCAACCAGAGCATGGTCTGATCTCTCCTTAGCGATCTGACCGCCAATCAAGGGGCGTCTGACTTCTCTAGAGCGGTCTGACCATTAAGAACAGTAATTGCAGGTAAATGAATAGTAAAATCATCACAGTTGTGAAACTTGAAATCCGCATAACTTTTGATTGAATGATCCAAAAATCGTGAAATTTTGTACACATCTTGTTTAAGGTCTCAAGAACATATTCCATCTATGGATCATAAAAACCCATGTCAAAATCTAGACCTTTTTGAGATTTAAGTAAGATTGTGCCCAAAACGAGCAAAAACCTAAATTGTTGATCAAGACTTGCACGTGGGAAGAGAATAACGAAGATAGCTTTGGATATATTCCCATATATCATAGCAAGCAAGAACACCAAATAAATCACTCCAAAAACTCTCATATCAAGAAACTACTTGAAAAATGAAAAAGTGTAAAAATTGAGTTTCTTGATGAATTTGCTGCCAAAGTGCCTAGATAGTTCAAAAATAATTCTCAGAGGTTATCTCTATCTCTTATACATCCATGGCATAACAAGATCAAGAAAGGGTGACAGGTAAAGAAAAACCAACCAACTTAAAAGCAAATCAATCAAGAAAAGTGAGCCATTGAGAAGATCAAATATTGAATCTATTGTTGTTTGAGGAGAAAGGTTTTACAAGCATTCCACCTTGGAGGACAGAGAGCACACCAAACACTCATCTCTCAAACTCTAGCCCTTAAAAGAGACAAGAGAGATGGGTTGGATTGGTAACCACAAGTCTCCATCCCAACCCCTTGAATAGATGGACTAACTAGCCATATTAAACCCTTAGTAGATACTATCCGCTTAGCATAATGGGAGAAACCCGTTAACTCCACGCATGCGGGTTTTAATTTATACTTTACACTTGTGCATGTTTTTCAAACCCGAATCCGCTAAGTTCTTGGCATTTATTCATCTTGATCAAACCAGCTTTTCCATAACCTAAACCGCCTTCTCAAGTGTCGTGGTTTTCTTTCCAAGCTGTTTCGATATTTTGATCAAACTATCAAAATACACTTCCTTGACCCGGTCATCTCCTATTATAAGCAACCATTATACTTGCCACATGTAGGTGCACCACTAACTTGCCACGCATTGACAAGTCTGTCCTATTCTGGTTCAATCGGACCATACGTCACTTGAATCGACCAAACCATATGGTACAACTCGCCGTTTAAACTTGCCTTCAACATTTGTCACCTTTCCTGTGCCATACTTGAGCTCACCATCTCACTCGACATTCTCGATTATTCTAGGCCTCAGCTCCTCTATGAGCGTAACCCGATTCTTACCATTGATCATGGATGACTCCAAACGATATTGCGCATTCAAAGACAAAGAAATCGTTTTCGGGCAAAAATTCTTAACAACTTCACTCACGTTAGCAGTAACATATCTCATGCAACCTAAAACCACTGACCCTAGTCATCAAAAACCCATTCCACAACTCAAAATCACTGTGACATCCCAAAAATTTCTTTAATTTATTTAGAATTTATTGGATTTTAGATTTTAAATTTCCTCCTTTTAATTTGGCTTTAGTCATCAAAAACCCATTCCACAACTCAAAATCACTGTGACATCCCAAAAATTTCTTTAATTTATTTGGAATCTATTGGATTTTTTAGATTTTAAATTTCCTCTTTTTAATTTGGCCTAGAGTAAAGTTTATTAAAATTTATGTATATTTGTGCTCAAAAGAATTTTATTTTATTTGAGTTCCTTGCTTTTTTTCTAGAATTTTTAGGAATTTTCTTAGATTTATTTGGATTTTTTGCTATTTTTTGGGCCTTAATTCTTTTTCTCGGGTTTCCTGAAAATCAAAAATCAAAACTAAAATTCAAAATCTTCCCGCCACACTCTTGGGCTGACACGTGGACGGCCCAGATTGTTGCCCGCCTGCGCCGGCCCACCTCGATCGTCCACCCCTCTTCCTCCCTTTTTCTCCCCTCGGTTCCAGAAGTCAGTTGCCGCCTATCTCTCCTTCCCTCCATCTCTCACCATTAGGTGGGCCCTCCCATCGTCTTCCCCGGGCCCCCTTCATAGGCCGTGTCGCCTCCGCCGTTGGCCGACTTCGCCTCCCCACCGCCCCTCTCTCCCTCATGCTCCCGCACCACCTCCCTTCTTTTCTTGCGCCGCACTTCCCGCACCCATTTCCCTCTCTCCTCACTAGCCTCCTTGTCCACCCACAACTGTCGCCGCATCTCCTATTTCTCTGGTGAGCAATCCCGGGCCGTTGAGACCTCCTCCCCTATAAACCCCTCCCACCCCACCCCTCGAGCTCCTCACCTCACTCACCTCAACCCCCGCCCCAAATTCCTCCTCCTACCCACCCGAGCTTGTCAGCGCCGTCTTCCCCTCTCTCTGCGCCAGCGAACATCTTCGGCGAAGCGAAGAATCCCTGACGCACAAGTGCCTCTCAAGCCCCACCGACCCTTGTTCCTCGGTAGCAGTTGGATCCTGACAAGATTTCTCTTCAGCTTCTATGTCCTTTGATGGGGTCGAGCCGCCAAAGGTTACCAACAGCAGCAGCAGATGCTGATCCCTTTGCCAGTTCAAGGTTGCTCTAACTACTCCCTCCTTGGGAGTTTCCTCATGAGGAGTACTCATAGGACTAATCGGAGTATTGGGGTGCTATGAAGAAAGACGAATGAAAAGAGAGAAGTAAAGACTTCAAAACACCAGAAAACCCAAAGTTATGAGTTTACATGAATTTTTATTAGCACATACTTGGTCTTCTTTTTGAAGTTAAAACGCCCTAGAGCATAGTTCGAGGCTAGCTGAAGAGGATTGAATAAATCGCTAAATACAGCTTCAATATATAATTAAGGTCAAGGGACCCCGTGGTCGTAAACCTACATAGGTTTCTCCACGAATACCCTAATCAGAGAAACACTTTGTGTATGATCCGACCTGATGACTGCTCAGAGAGTCTATGGATTGGTCTCTGGACCCAATTCCAGAATATTCCTTCCGTGCGATGGGTGGAATATATGCCTTATCTACTCAAAATAACACGATGCGTTGGCCCTAAGTCTCTGACAACAATTGCCATATAGTTGTTGCCCCACGTTCATCTCCCGCTAATAACCAATGATCAAGTGTTCTCTCTAACAATAACTGCCTTCCTGACCAAACACGTTGGTTCCATAAGACGTCTTCCCCAACGGGTAATTGGTGTCTTTTCGTTAGTATTTAAGGCTGGACGATGAAGGCAATTCAGAAGGATCAATCTCATCCAATTCAATGTAATTAGGACTAGTCTATTGCCTTGTCGAAGGCACTCTGTAACTAGTTCATAGCAATAAA
Source organism: Melocanna baccifera (assembly GCA_036346265.1). NCBI lineage: Eukaryota > Viridiplantae > Streptophyta > Magnoliopsida > Poales > Poaceae > Melocanna > Melocanna baccifera. The sequence goes on along the minus strand of CM070677.1, from coordinate 45,683,448 downwards.
GAGTATTCATGTTTTCTCTGAAGGATTTTAGCTATTTTCCTCATTATTTCGTAAGATCGTTGACTTGATCGTTGACATAAAGGATTTAGGAGTTCGCAATCGGTAGCAAGTTCTGAATTGTTCTTTCTTGGCAAAAAAACAACTCAAGAATTTTAAATTTCGTTGTTGTTGGATCTGCACTTCTATTTGGGCTCTACCTATCCGTAGAAGTTCCACTTACTAGGCTTGGCACTTCTATTCGACACACTCAACTCTGTGAATACCCACATCAAATTCGCAAGAACAATACATCAGATTGGTAGGAACAATGTGAAGTGGGCCGTACTTAAGCACGAAAAGTCCACATGTGATCCTAGTCCGAAGACTTGGTCAAATGGGCCGATCCAATCATGCCGATCTAACGTATGGTATTATTGGTCAAACCCAGCTACAGCACGACATGTACAATAAACAGACACGTACTAGCCTTGCTTGACCGTGCGTATTGTGCTTGGGTCACACCTCGACACGATAGGTCGACCTAGAACGTCACACACAGTAACTCTCATGTGGTAATGTAGTAAAATTGTTTGCGGTTGATAATAAAATTACTTATGTTAGAGTTACTGTACTTTTGTAAATACGGACAAGTGACTTAGCAATAAAATTATTTATGACTGGTAGAAAAATTACTTATGACTAATAGTAAAAATACTTGCAACTCATGGTAGTATAATTACTTATGTTTGACAATAAAATTATTTGTACCTGACAGTAATATCAACGGGCCATGATGATTCGTTTGGCTAGGCATGCCCAGACCGGCCGGTACGTGCGAGCCCTCTCGTGCCTCAGGGAGTCCCCGACGGCACCGGCGTCCACTCTACTGTGCTGAAGGTACTCAATTAGTCAATTGGCTCGTCTTTCGATTATTTTCGGATTTGTTCTGTAGTCACTAGTTAGAGGCTGGAGGCTGTGCTCTTGGAGGCAATGGCAGTGCAAAGGGTGTTGTAGACCGGCCTTAATTTTGATAGAATGATCATAATTGTTCTTCTGTGTTGAGTTTCTGATCAATGTGCATACAGGTCCTTTAGTCTATCCTTTTGCTTTATGATGCCAATGTCAGGTTAAAAATCTTCCTCATTCTGGTCCCTTCATGTACTTCCAGCTGGTAATGCTTTGTGATGAATTACACTGATATGGGCAGTATGAGGGAAAACATGCCATCAAAACTTCTGATTTTTGCCTTCTCAGTGACGGTACATGTGTTGGTTTTGCAGCTGCTTCTGGGCTATTTGCCCAATGATCGTGCACTGTGGGAGCAGGAGTTGGCAAAGAAGAGATCACAATATTCAGCCTTCAAAGACGAGTTCCTTAGCAACCCTCTATGTCACTTTATTCAGATTAGACTGTTGGTATCTTGATTGTAATTTTTAGCTGAACAGATGGTACGCAGTGGAGGACTAGTGATGCCTGGTTATATCCGCACTAGAAAATAGAGATAATTTTGCTAGGTAGGTGGAAATTGCGAGACGAACCGGAAGGCCACAGCAATGAGAGCATGTCGAGAATGGGTTGCTGTCAGAGGTGACCCAAGAGAAGCATCCTTTGAGCCTTGGGAAGGCCAGTGCATGGAATCGAAGTACGCTCCAGTGCCTTTGGATGTTATGTTACGGTTATGTTACACATGTTGTTTTTGTTTATTTACTTAGAAATTCTGGTCACATATTGTCGCTAGTTGCATTTTCTTATATCTTGTATTACAACTCTGTTGTGCCAGTGGTGGATGTGCTTAGAACTGGTAGATTTGCCCTTTAGTTTCGGTAGCATCAATCTTTTCTGTTGGGTGTATATTTGTGCACGCACATGCACAATGTGTTCATTTGAATATGGTGTCGAGTTGGTGCGGGTGTGAGAGTCATCTCACCACCTTGCATCATCCCTAGGTTGGTAATTTATTCTATCTTGGAATATATCTTTCATACAGCATTCAGAGATTATGGAGCAGATTGACCGTGATGTAAAGCGCACTCACCCTGACATGCATTTCTCTGTGGAGACTCGTCTTTTGCAAAGTCCAATCAGGTAAATCTCCAGTTCTCCACTAGGTCTAGACAGTGCTCTGCTCAGATAACTGGCTGATCGTTTGTGATTCTGACCAGGAATCTCTGAAAAATGTACTAATTATCTTTGCCAAGCTGAACGCTGGAACAAGATATGTGCAGGGGATGAATGAAGTTTTGGCACCGCTCTTCTTTGTATTTCGGAGCGATCCAGATGACAAAAATGCTGTATGGAGTAAGCGATCGTTTTACCATATGCTTAATGCCACTTGTTGTAGAGCAGACTGTTGAGGCACTTTTTATTTGGTATAGTCGTGACTATCAGACTAGTAATATCATGATGTTGCTATTTGGAATCCTTGCAGAACTTTGCAGAAGCTGATTCTTTCTTTTGCTTCGTGGAGTTGCTTAGTGCGTTTAGAGAACTTCTGCCAGAAGCTATAGACAACAGTGCTGTTGGCATTCGAGGTACGCTCTCCAAACTATGGCAACTTCTAGCGAAGTATGTGGAGAGCTTCAGCACCATTTGGAAATAACTACAGAAGTAAGTCTTCACGTACTATGAGCACTGTCCTTCATGCTGTGTTTAGGGTGGTCCTCTGACTTGCTGTGCGAAGTGTTCAAAGTCACATTGTTTCTGTTTCGATATGACATGGACCTACGACATTCTTACAGCAGTTTAGTTATAATGTTTGGGGAAAACAAAACATTATAGCAGGAAATCGACACTGCTGCAACTGCCATCCTTATAGAAGTGCTTGCAGCCTTATTAACAAAAGCATGGTTTCTCATGTAACAAAACAACACGCTCTGGTTTATTCCGCAAAGCTTCGGTTCTAGTTCGTTGCCTGAAACTTTTACCTGCCGAACGCAGGAAACCTTGCTCAAGAACATGCTGCGCGATGCTGATCCTTGTTCGGAAACGCCTCTTGGCCGGCGATTTCACCTCCAACCTCAAGCTTCTGCAGAGCTACCCCCCAGCAAACGTCAGCCACCTCCTTTGTATGTTGGCGTGAATCATCCCAAGCGACGTGCAGCAATCACACAGTGAATGCCTATCTGTCAATGCCATTCTCCTGAAGTCCTGCACCATTCCATCCTCCAGAGTCTCAGAGAGATCAAGAGCCTATGTACATGCGAGCACATGTGTATCAGTGTATGTATCAAAAATGAGATGCAAGATTAAGACCGTTTGAATGCGTGAATCTTTCCCTTGTTAACACGACACGGGGAAACATGCGTGCATAGTGGCAAACGGGTGCGACCGCTAGCTTGTCCTACTCCGAGAGAGAGAGAGAGAGATCAGAAGAGAGGGTAGCCAGCGACCGCAAGCTACTACGGGAGGAGAGTATTGATGAGAAGGTGAGGGCCACGTCGTGAAAACCAGCGATACCCTGGGTGGCTGCGACAGGCGCAGGCGTCTCAACCTCTGCGTGCAGAGAGAGGTGAAGGGATAGACCAATCGACGAGCAGCCTGCCTGTAGCCAGTAGTAGCTTGCTGCTGCTGGGTTATGATTGATGGACATCAATCCGGGTATAATGCAAAATTATTGAACAGGACTCCCCATCTCGGCTTTTTGCAAGTTGATGGAAGCCCACTGTCACTACGCCGCCACCAGTGTGCGACTGTGCGTGCTCCCAGGATTCTATGTGAGGCATAGCAATGGCACAGTAACTAACTTTTGCGACTGTGACTGTGCAACTGTCTGTGTTCTTTTACGACTTCTAAAAGTCGTTTTTTGTTTTTGTTATAGTAATTAATTTTTAAACAAAGTATTTTTTAAGATAAGGTCTACAGGTTAATTGTAGTACACGTTAAAAAACTAATATCTATACCATAAAAAATCGCAAGCGAGTATCTCTCTTTCCGCAATCTCTGTCGCAAACAGCCAAAAAGCCATCAGCCGCAGCCAACAAGAACAGGCCCATAATCGTTTGCACTATAGACTGTTGGACCAATCAGATGGAACTGAATGACTTCAAATTCAACCTCCAAAAGGTATTTAGGAACTTTTACTTCACTTACCACCAGAAGCTACAAACATCAGATTTGCCCACCAACAAAATGATGTATATCCAATGGCCTTTCGCTAATTTCTCAATTGCAAAAGAAAGAAAAAATGACTGGGGCCCACCTATCGGTGAGCTGACCCAAAGAGATAAGGGGGAGATCTAATCTCCTCCCCGTGTGCCGCTTCATTTGGGTGGATATGATACTTGGGCGGCGGCAACTTCGACAAGGAGAGATGGCGGCGCTGGCGGTGTTTGCGGCCAGGGAGCCTCAACTCCGGCCGTTGGTGGCCATCGTGCGGATGTCCTCTTCCCCCTCCTCTCAGCTGTAAAAGGAAGCCGCCTCCTTCGTGAGATGCATCGATGAAAAATCAATGAGCTCTATCTCTTCATTTCCCTTCTTCCTTTCCAATTTGGCTCTGGATTTTGGTCATTAGGGCCTCTTCTTTGGTGCATAACCGTCGGTCTCGGTAGTGATTCGTGCTCCCTAGTGCTCAGCGGCGAGGTGCATTAGACCGATGCTTCTCGACGCCCTTGTGTGGCATCTCCTTCTCTCGACTTTACTGGTTCTGGTGTTTCCCAAATGGCAAAGGGGCACTGTATCTCCATCTACCACACTCCTGTCTTGCTGCAGCACAGTGGATCGCTATGTTTTCTATGTCAGCACCTTCGGGTGTGCCTTGCCCTAGTTCTTGTTAGTGGTCCTGCTTACCACCGGCTCGGTTCACTTCTAGACAGCTTTGAGTGTCGTCCGCACTATGAGTATTTCGATTTTTTGAATTGCAAACATTGTGAACTATGCTAGTTCATTAATCTCTGATATATGCTCTTGTATAAATGGTATGGTAGAATTACATATTTATATGAAATTTCTATCATTTTATAGTCTGATGGAAATGTGCTTTAATTATTCTTAATTATGCTAGAATTAAATCTAAATATATATTTATACTACATTATTTACAACACAAAACAAACACAAAAGCACGGAGTCAAATAGAGTTCAACTCCTTATAGTTGGTGTGACTGCTATAAGGAAGTGGTTGGACTAACCGAGCGGTCTGACCGTCGGTGACGACAGTCTGACTGAACTCCGATTGAACCATAGGCTTGGGGGCAATTCGACCGCACCTCTATTCCCAGAAGTAGAAATTAGGCCAAGTCAAAACCAAAAACAGTGTAATCTCTAAGTTACATCTCCAAATAATAGAAAATTTTGCACACACCTTACTAAGGATCTTAAGATCCTAATCCATCTAAGGAACACATAGATTTTGACTAAAGTTCTAACCTTTTGTCAAGACAAGAAGATCATATTAAAATCAGAGAAAACTCAAGATCTTGATATATGACTTACAATTAAGAGAACCTAAGGATTCGAGGCTAAAATCTTATAAACAAGATATCACTAAAATAGCTCCAAATCAAACTAAACCGGGCAACCTTCATGACCTTGTTATAACTGATTCTAGATGGATAAAATATGATCATCATAAGACATCTTCATCATTAGACATCCTTGGAACCCACCAAAATTAAGAGGAAAATAAAGAGGACAAAATACCAAACAAAACAAATATATAATTCTTTTTTTCAATCTTTTGGCCAAATTTTGACATGTCAAATTTCGGTAAAAACTTGATGTACCAAATTTGTCGCCGAAGCAGCCAGCCACCTCATGGGTACTTACGCGGCTGCGCCTCCGGCTTTCGCGACGTGCAGCGTGGGCGCGGGGGACACGCACGGAAGATCCGGGGCCAGACTGTAGCAGGAGGACGCATCGTGTGGGAGGCACAAATACGTGCGCTACATACTTGTCGCCCGGGGACCGATACGAGGTTGGAGCCGCGACACGGCCGGGCCCCCGACAAAACCCCCCTGTCCCGCCCCCCCCCCCGTGCACCGCAGGCGACGCCCATGCGTGCATCCCTCCACCGGTACTCGTCGCTGTGTCTCGCGCACCACACGCCAGTACAGTAGCTAGCTAACCTCTCACCGCTACGTGCGCGCGCGCGTCCCACGTTGCCAATCAAGTAGCTGTCGGTTATGTGCACTGTGCCGGCGAGAAGTCTGCGTGTGAGTATTGGCCTGCGCTCCATGGTCCCAAGCGTGTGGACGGTAACTGTCCTCACGTGCGAATTGTCCCCACGAAGAAGCTCTAGAATATATTTGCGATGAGTTATTTTTATTTTTATTAAGTTAAAATTACATTTTATAAAAGTTTTAAAAATTCAAATTTTATATTATGCTGTCAGGTTTCGGTGGTCTGATCGGATCTGGGATTGCAGTCAAACCATCATTGACAGATTCATCATATTTGCCACTGTAGAAAAGGTGGTTTAATCGGCTGATGGCTGACAGTCTAACTACCATGAGCCTAACGGTAAGATTGGCTATAGACTCTTAGAAATTGAACACCAAACACGTATGTATATTTATTTGGGCATAAGTTTGCACTATGTGCTACTAGAATTGGAACTAGATAGAGTTTAACTAAAACTTTAGAGATGGTGTTTTCTGCTGGTCTTAAGCGACCAGACCACCCAGCGGCCAACAGTCTAACCAGTGCGATCTGATGCCATAGGAAGTACGATCGACCGGTGGATATGGTCAAAAATAGTGAAATTATTTTTTGTATTAAATGATTATGTGCGCGGCATAGGTGTCGTTAGTTGATTGTGTTGTGTTAAATGAGGCATGAAGCATAGTTTTGACTAAAGTGATTCAAGTGTGTGGAATTTATGCTTGAGATGGTTAATTGGTCTTTGGATGTACAAGTGGTTTGGAGAACGTTAGTGGTGATGGCAATGGATCGAGACTAGACGAGAGAGCTTAAATCCGAACGGTCATGTAAGTCCGAGTAAGATTATATGGCTCAAGCGTAAAGCACAGAGAAAACAAGAAATCGTGAATATGCGAGTTGATGTATATGGTGCGCCAAGTGATGAGGCAGATACACGTAGAGACACTTCAGAGGAGACCGAATATGTGAAGGCATGATGGCTAGTCATTGGACACTATGAATTACATGTCAAAATATAGAGAGATGTTTTGAGGTGAAGGTGAAGACAAAGTCAAGGAATTCTACATCTGAGTGTAATTACACTAATTACACCCAACGTTGTATCTCACAATGTAAGGAGTATCTCGCGTAACGGAGGGTGTGTACGTGTAGTATACGAGTATTTAAGACCGTCTAGGTGGTATGAATAATTTTTCAGATGTGGTATATACATTTTTTCGATATACTCCTTTTTATATACGTATATAAAGGTATTTACAAATACGCTAAAAACTATGGACTCCTATGCAATTTTTTCATGTGGTTCACATTGAAGTATCTTATAATTAGTACACGAGTATATCCAAGATGATAAAGGAGTATTTCAAATTTATTTAGGTGGTATATTAGATGTGGGTGTAATTATACCCAGGTGTAAAAGATATTTTTCATATATATATATATATATATATGTGTGTGTGTGTGTGTGTGTGTGTGTGTGTGTGTGGAAGATCTCGTGCCTTAGATCCTCATGAACAAAAGGTATTTTGAGTTTTTTGTGTTTTGTGATCTAGATGTGAATCTCTCAAAATTAGTGAATCTGAACCTAAAATCCTTATGATTGTTTATTGGCTCAGATTTCAAATATCTTAAACATATCTCATGTAGAATTTAAAAGTGTTTCGATGAGAATTGAGAAAATTCTTGATATTTAAGTTTTGTTCCGAGATATTTTCATATCTGAGAATAGGGAACCGGTCAAAGTGAGCCAAGTGGTTAGACCACCTCTGTGCTTGTGGCCAGACCGGCCGTGGCGATTAAACCGGTTTATCCATGGCAATTTGATGGGCCTTGTGCTAAAAGTTGCTGATTTTGTTAGTTTAGATCTCTATCTTTTCTTTGAGTAGCATAGTTAGTGTAATCTGAATTTAATTTTGATGGCCTTCATAGTCACATAAGTAAAGATTTTAAATATTATTAAAAAAATATTCAGAAACCATTGGCCCCTAATTTACATTTAGACAGTCCAAAGAGAACGTTCCTGATCTTTTGCTTGTGGGTAATCTACATGACTGTAAAGTAAAAACCTAGACGGCCGACACCTAGGAGTTTACCTTCCTTCGTTGAGGCCGTTAATTGGGTCGTGGTTGCAGCTTTCTCAGGCACTGTAACTGAAAAAACATTGTAGCTGGCTGAAAAACACTGTAGCTGAGTTGGTTTATTGAGTATAATTAAATGTAAAAAATATTTAAAAAACCGAAAACAAAAACGAAAAAAAGTATAAGTAAATTTTAAAAAAACGAAAAAATGGAAAAAAATTATTTTACTGCTACAGTAAAAAATCGTTCACCGTCCACGATAGAAGCCGTTCTGAGCGCACCCTAAGAGAGGTAGAAGGAAGCTTTTAGCTCAGTACTTGTCCTCTGATCCCAGGTTAGCTCAGTACTAGTAGAAACCGCTCATCATCTGTTCCATGGTGTTACTGTGGCATGCATGTCAGAGGAGAAGAGAAGAGGTGAGCCCTGGCGAATGAGCGGTTTCTACTAGTCTGAGGGGGTCCAAGATCACCCCAGAAATGGCTAGCCGGGCAAGATTTTGCCCGATGTAGTTACTGTTTGCCCGCTCGATCGGAGAAGCTAGACAGTACTACAGTGCGAGCGCTGCAATCGCAGGGATTCGTTTAGGTTTTGTTGGGTTTGCGTTTGCCTCTGATTCGCGGCGCGCGCACAGGCGAGAGAGAGAGAGAGACGCACACTTGAAGGTGCCACCCTAACAGCGCACGCACGTACGTACGCGCATGGCAGGGGCAGAGAGAGGGCCTTCGCTATCTGCACTCGCAATTGTGACGGGTCGGGCCCATCGCTACCCACTCCAGTTGCATCATGATCTCTCTCCTTGTCTTCTCAACCTGTCGATCTGCGAAACAACACTTGGCCAAAAGATATAGTAGTAATCATTAACCAGTCCTTCTTCCAACGCTTCCAGATCAATCCACATCATTAAGTTGAGAATCTATCTGCGCTTTTTATGGTCTTACTTCAGAGGAATTTAGTAGATTGTAACGAAGGAATTTGGAGGAATTTTGTTCTGGAAAGTAATTTAATTTATATAGAAATTTAAGCGCATTCTCGTGCTAAAGAGGGACTACTCTTTATGGTTCTTCTCTTCATCACCTACCTGTGGCTGTGTGTGCGGCAGGGTTGCATGAAGTGTTAAATCGAGGTTCCTATACTGCTACTTAAATCTTTTCCACGTACGGTACTTTTTGGATCTGTATTTATAAAAATATCAATATATACATAGTATAATCAGAAATATTTCTTCTACTATCCGGTGATCAGGTGGTAGCATCGTGAACCTGACACGTATGACCTGTAGCTCCGTGCCTAGCCACAGTGCGGTCAAGGCCTACCGCCTAAGCACCGGGCTCCGGTGGCATGTCGTCCCTCCATCGGACGGTAGGTAATTAAGCTCTTAATTAGTTTTATGTGTATTATTTGTTTAAAATTTTTAAATATAGTAAATGAGTTTGAAAAATTACAAAATGTTACATGTAGCCTCTCGATATAATCTACTTGCTTGTGTAAGTTTTTGACAATTTTATCTGCTATGAATATGGCTCAAAAATTTATATGATTAAGATATTTGTAGAAATTGTTATATATAGCAAATGAGCTCTAAAAATTACAAACTTTTATGTGCAGCCTTCTGACACAGTTGTAGTAATTGTTTTTTTCATGAATTTAATGCATTATGATTATGTATGTTCATCGCTAATTAAATAAGCATCGTATATAACTAATTATGATTAAATTACCATAAATTAATATGGCAAATTTAGAACACATAAATTTTTTAAAAAAATTAGACAATTATATCGATTATGTCGGAAGACTGCACATAAAATTGTATAATTTTTGGAGCTCGTTTGCTACATGTAATAACTCCTGTAAATATCATAATATTACGAATTTTTGAGCAAAATTCATAGCGTAGAAAATTATAAAAAAATTACACAATCAAGACTGTATATAAAATTTAGTAATTTTTTAAGTTTATTTGCTATATTTCAAAATTTCAATAAATAGTACACATAAAATACTAATTAAGGTAGGTAATTAAATTAACTAATTAACCTGTTTAATTACCTGTCGTCCGATGGAAGAGTGGCTGGCCACCTAGAGCTCGGTGGTCGGACGGCAGGTTGGTAGCCGCCTGACCATAAGGCTCCAGGTCACACGTGTCAGCTCCACGGCATTGCCGCCTAGCCAGCAGGTGGCAGAAGTGATATTTTTGTAGATACCATGTATATACTGATATTTTTGTGAACATAGATCCAAATAGTATCATATGTGCCAAAAAAAATCCTACTACTTTTGACGGTGCCTTAGCTGAAACAAAGGATTCACCGAATACACCTTGACATTTCATGTGATTTATGTCGTTATATATATATAGATATGTGTTGTGTGCGTTCTCAAGTAAGTCAAGTCCGACTAGACAGTGACAGGGCCATTCGAAGCAAGTATAGATGCACCATTGTTGCTCTCGCACTTGTACATTCTACTGGTCAATTGATAAAATATTACAGTAATAGCACGGGCATTCAACAAAAAGAGATAGCATAGATTTTTTTTAAAAAAAACAAAGAGCTATAATAGAAGGAAATGGAATTCACAGGCACAGCTATTCTTGTCATGTGAATTGAAGAAATGCTGTGGGATTGAACTATAACATTATATAACATTAAATTAGCAAAAATACCTAATGATGTTAGGGGTGTTTGCAAAGAATAAAACAGATGAATTGGAATGGAGGGTAAGTAGGAACTCACAGAAATTTCAATACCAGAAAAAGTTAGTTGAATTTTTTTGATATTAACATTACAGGAAAAAATTCATCACTCCAGTACTAGCATGACTGCTTCGAGATTTGTAGTGTGTAATTTTGCACAAAAAGCACTAATTTTCATATTCCCTAGTGCATTTGTTTTTTTTTCACCATCCCGCTTAGTATATGTACAATATCATGGCTACCTTTGCTTCACATTGAATTTCAGATTTGACACATTTTCTTCGCTGAAATACACAAGCACATCTCCTTCAGATAAACATCTGATTCGCGGAGGTGAAACCGGCTTGGCTTGTCAATAAATGAGGCACACCAACACGTTAACACGGTCAATGAAACTGGGACCCACCGACCTGGTGCCCTGACCAAAGGTAGTGAGTGCATGGGTCCAGGCCTTAGTCCCTGACAGGTGTGCGTCCAGTAAACCCTCCTCTCCTTTCTCTCTCTATCTACCTCCCTCCTCTTTCTTTCTAGGAGGCATCAGGCCCATCACCGATGGAGAGAGAGAAATTGCGACAGACAGACAGGGTGGGGGTGCATGTGTGTAAAGTGTGTGAGGACGTACGGAACCGGTCAACGGCGCGGACCGCCATGTCATTGGTTGCTTCGTCCTACGTGGCAGGTACGGCCGCTGCCACCCATCTCTCTCCAGCTCCTCGTAAGCCGCGCCGCACCCATCTCTAACCTCTCAAACACAACGATTTTGGGTGGATTTTCTTGTGTGAGACTCATAATTCATAGTTATAGTTTTTAAATTTTGATATATTTATAAAAAATAATTTGTAGGTAAAAATAGTCAATATAATTTTTATCAGTACAACTAAATTCGGTATAATTTACATATACTTCACCTTAACAAAACACATCATTTAATGATATATTACTATTTATCTATATATAAGCTATAAACACTATAAGCTATAACCCGATCCGTCTCCTTTCTCTGTCCTCTTTCATTTTCTTGCATGCGTCCGCAGTCACCTCGTCCCGCGCACGCATCACCCTTTTGCATGGCCCGAGCCGAGCACCCTTCTACCCGGGTAATGGCCTGCTCCCTCTTCTTCTCCCGCTCCCTCTCACCTCGCAAACTCTCTCTCTCTCTCTACTGCGCGCCTTAGGTAGATGACCAGTCCGTCGGGGCCTCCGGCTGGGGCGCGGGCCCTGCTTCACGTGGCACCCACGTGTCGGCGTCCACGAGTGCGTGATCGTATGCATGCATGCTCTGGCTTCGCTTCGCTTTGCCCGAAGCCAATAAATGGTGGGAAACAAGGATGGAGTGATGGGATGGCGCCGTGGCTGTGTGGGAAGGCGATGGCGTTGACCTGTAGTTTGACTGTCGCGTTTAGCCTGTCTCAATTTGGTCAATCTTTTATGCCTGCCGACTTGCTCGTCTATCTTTTCTCCTTTCTCTCTGCATGTGGACATTTCTTGTTCTTCTTTACCGCACCTTGGGAGAATGGAGACTATACTTGTGTAGCGTACGATGGTGTAGCTAGCTGCTATAGCTAGGCTTCGCTAATGCATGCGCCACACACAGCATTGGAAAGTTCAAATGCATCTTGCTTGTGTGCAAATTTGGTGAAAAGACACTTACTAGTCGAATGAGTATTAACAAAAAGGCCAGTTTGATATGACCCCTATCTAGCTATAGGGGTGTGAGAGTGAGAACAATCGAACTAAATGAAGTACGTGTGTGGTCAACGGCATGCTGATGTTGCCATCGCAGTTCAGTTTCGCCGAAACTATACGATCGATGTATTGTATTGTACCGAGTAAAAAAAAATGTAAAATCGTTTTCAATCAGATTTTTTTTGTTTTCCAATTTGAACGGCGTACGCAGTGTCTTCAAGAAGTACAGGGTGCAACTCTATGCCAGGGCAACTAGACTTTTCCTAACAATTTGAAGTTTCTCTTGTCTAGTCTACAGTCTCGTTTCATGCCCTAACGAATGGTTGCGCCATAGATAGTACCTGCAATCAGATTCACATGCATGCAGAACGCCTACAACATGAATTCTTAGCAATCCCACGGGAAATGTGAGAATAGTTCAAGATTATTTGTGACAAACAATAATCAATATATGTGGAATTGAATTTTAAATTTATGAAAGATTTAAAATTTTCTACCAGGTTTTGGTCCTGGTGATCAAATCGGCTATGTCACAGCAGTCCAACAAGGTGGTTTGTGTTTTCCGATAGCGAAGTTTGAAATATAGGAATTTGATCTTGTATTGGATGTTTTAGATCTAGGTCGGTGTATTCATGTTGTATAAAACTTGTTTAAGTTAATGTGAGTCAAGTTATGAAGAACTTATGTCTGAAAATAGTTTCTTTATCTTTAGATGTATAAATAGGCTTCGAGTCAATTATAGACAATAGACAACAGCGAGGATCGAGAGTATCATGAAGGAGTTGGGGTTCAAAATGATCAAAGATGATAGGTGAGATAGTTGAGCTAACCTATGACACAAGGAAAGCACGAAGCATTGAGGGAGTGTTTGAGTGACGGGTTGCACTAAATGGCTTGATCGGTTTAAATGAGACATGGTTCGATATATCTGTAACGGGAGGGACTTGCCAACATAGAGCAAGCCATTGATGCACCTATATATAGCGAGTATGATGATTGCTTCCAAGAGAGGATGAAGATCAGGTCAAGGTGAGGGTATTTTGATAGTCTGCAAAATATTGGACAGTTCGATCGATCAAAACCATGGTGCTTGGAAAAGCGGTTTAGGCTAAGGAGATGCTAAGAAGATCAAAGGCTAAAAACTTGATGCGTTCAGGCTCATATGCTTTGAAAGGCGTGCATGATGTAAGTGTGACTGAAAAATCCGTGTTGTATGAGGTTAACAGGTTTTCTCTCACTTGTGCTAGTGGATAGTATCCATTAAGATTAGATTTGGCCTGATTGCTTCATCTATTTAGTGAAAGGGGTGGAGACTTGCATGCTAATCATTTCAACTATTCTGAGTTAATTTAGGGTTAGAGAGAGAAGAGTAAGTATTGTGGTGTGCTCTCTTATCTTTCTTGTGGAGTGATTGTAAAAAATTCATCATCAAGTAGCAATATTAATCAAGTTTATTTATCTATTATGAATTCTACTTGTCTTTATTGATTTGATCTTATTTTTATTGATTCTTTACCCCTTCTTTGGTTCTTTACCCCTTCTCTCCTTTTCCTTAATCTAGCTAGTGCTAAGAACGTATAAGTGATGGTGATGACTCATGTAAATCAAATCTCATTTATCCGAGCACTGTGGTTTGCAAGTTCTAGAGGTTACTCGGCTCTTGCTTGATTTGGATCTTTTCTTAAAAAATCATGATATAAGTGTTTTGGCTTTGATTTGTTGGTTGGTTTTGCTAGTTGTGACATATAGAAATACATTTAGAGCGATATTGGTTGTTCTTAACTCACAAGCAAGATGTCTATTTTAATATTTTGAGTTTTGCCTGATTTTGGTGCAACCTTATATATTTTGAGAAAATGTTGGAACTTTAGTTTGGATAATCCCAATCATTGGATGGAATAGATTCCCCAGACCCTGAAGAAGGTGTATGCAAAGTTTGATCTCATTTGATCATGGATTTTGAAGATTGCACTAAAAGTTGTTTGAACTCGGCTGTTTTTCTGCTCTGAGAATAGGTGAGCGGTCAAATCATTCCTACGCTGGATCAAATCGGTCGCCGGTCAGACCGCATGGCTGTTAGATCGCTTACTTGCTATCGGTCAGACCACAAAGTGCCCGTCAGCCAGACCGCCTAAGTGCAGACCTAACCTCTTTGTTATTTTAAGTTGTTACTTAGTTATAGACTGTGAATATGTTCTTCTTAGCTATCTAGCTTTGAACTCCAGCATAGGCAGACTCGCTACTCCACAAAGCTACCAGAAGCATTAGCCAAAGTATAAATATTTTCCTGCCGTACAAGGTGGGTGGCCATGCACCGCACTAGTAACGCTTTTCAGGAGACAAAAGGTCCACTCCATTGTCGAAGAAATCGCAGACTCGGCAGGTCGAGAACCCAAACAAAAAAAGGGGCTTCTTCGGTCGGTCGTGCGTGCAGCTTCCCATTACGCCCTCCACGCATATGGTGCGTGCAATTCCCTCGTCAATTTACTACTACTATCTGGTACACACAACCCCCATGGCCCCATCGAAAGAGGCCCAACGATTAAGCAAACCGGAGCCCTCTAGTTTTATGCAACCAACGAAGGGAGAACGGAGCTCGCCGTTGGAAAAGTTTGCAATCAATTGACCAGCGGCCACAAGCCCTCTCGTCGCATGCGACGCGATTGCCCCCACTGCTTCGAGTCGCAATAAGCGCCTCGGAATTCCCAAACTAATGCCGCCGTGCATGCCTTGGTGACCCCGAAAGCACCCGCAAATCGCAGGTTTTTGCACCCAAACTCGCGCAACTTGCCTCATCTTATTATTATTATTTTTGTGTGGCTGGCACAAAATCCTACCTGAAAACGCTCTGCGTTGCTGCCCTCGCACAAACCGAACCGCATAAACTAAGCCGCTGCTGCGTGCCCACACGCGCACACGAGTGCAAGGGCGGTGGCTCCCTGCTGCTGTCATTGGTGCCAGGATTTTAGAGAGGTCGTCTCCTCCCGTCTCGCCGCTCTGCAGTGGCGCATCAATCATGGGACACACATCTGAGTAAACAAATCGGCATGCCATTTTGCTGCCCAGCTCCCGTGGCCCACGTGCCAGGGTCTCAGGCCCCGGTCTGCCGTACAAGCACCCGCGCTGTAATCTATGCGTGCTTCCTAGTGACACCTAGTGTGCTGACCGAGGTTAGCACGTAGTCCTGCGGACATGTTGTGATTCGGAGTGTGCCGCCGGTCAAAGCACTAGGACCGACACGGCTGGCTCGGTGTCCGCTTAGCTTAGCGTTGTTGGTGCATGTAACCATGCATCAGCGTGCACCGCTGCCCTGGCCGTTGAAGCGGCTCGTGCCGCCAGAATGTGATGCGGACCCGTGGCCTCGCGAGAGCGCTGGCCCACAAGCAAGGCTCACCGTGGACGGGGTGGCCCACAGGGCAGCCTCGCAGCGCACCAAACAGAAGTCTCAGCACATGAAATATAGCGCAAAGTAAAAAAAAACACAACTGGCGGATTGCGAATTTGCTATACGTGCGTCGAAATAGAATAAGTAGATGAAAAAAATGTTCAAAATTTTATCGAATTGTAGCCCCCAATATATTTGTGTACTTTAAACCGGGCCGTTAAAGTACCATGTCCCCTCCATTTCGCATTTATCTGTGTAACTAACCTCGCACGACACAATCGAAGTAACAGCTAAAATGTGTGTACTTACCCGTCTCAAACGGCATATTTCTACGAGACGAAAAATCCAAGAAATAACTACAAAAAACTATACTGACCCATCTCAAATGGCGTATTTGTACCGCTCAACGTCTTTCGCCTTATTGATATCAGGACAGGAATCTAGGGAGGTACATTCCATTATGTAAATAACCAATTATAAACGTCTGATCGGAACGTAGAAATTTCACGAGAATTTCACAGTAGCCAATTCGGGAACTGTAACAAAATTTCACAATCCAAATGAGACCTAAAACTGTTATTTCTAAATCGGACAAATATTGTGAGACAGGAGTATTTCATAATGTAGTCAAGTATGTCTCATCAAGAAGCATTGACAAATTCTAGGAAGGTACCTAGTTCATCTTTTTCGGTTCTAACCTTCAAAACATATAGCAATGCTACATTTAAATAGGGAACTAATTTCCTACCTCAACAGCCATCTTTTCTGTAAATTCTGAGCAAAACCTGAAAGGGTAAATATAGCTTATGAAAATTCGAGGCCTGTTCATTTGAATTTTTTTATAATTTATTTTTCACTATTTAATACTATACTAACTTATTTTACCCTGTAACTGTTTAGCATCTTTTTTAAGATAACTAAATTTAATAATATTTTAAAAATAGAATGAGAAGATTAACCCTCTAAAGACCATATAAAAGAATACAGAAAAAATAAAAGATCAAAAAGTAAAAAAAAACTAATTAACAAAAAAATAAAATTTGAAACAAAAAACCAACGGAGAAACTGAAATAAGCATGACAATAAAAAGAAACAACACGCAGAATAAATAAACAAAATGGAAGTCACAAATTAATGGACAAGATGAGAAAAAAAGGGAAGATGTGACGTAGAGAGAAAGAATATCAAGGGGGCATTAGGAATAGCGATGATTTCTGATTTTAAGTTAAAATTTTATTTTAATTGATTTTTTTACTATATTTAAGTTATCTTTTTAGGTATAATTAAATTTTACAAAATGTAAAAATAAAAAATATGCTAGTCCATTAACAATGAGAAGAATAAAGAAAAAAATACAAAAACTTTTAATCTTTAAAATTTTAGAAAAAATAAATTATTAAATAAAAAAATTAAAGTTAGAATCTGAAAAAACTTAGATTTGATCAAATCTATCAACTCATCACAGGCTCTCGAAATTTGGAGTGTAGTAAGTTGTAATTAATGTAACAAACGAAAGTATGACGACGAATAGTCCCCCCCTACCCCCAAGCTAGCTCAAGTTTCAAAGAGGAAACTTAAACCAAAAGAACACGACTCCACCTGCAGCTACGAATTAAACAAAACAACACCAAATCGCTTCTTTTCTCCAGTCTCTTCTACTGCTATCTTCATATGCCATAAATGAATTACCCTTCACATCACTTCAGCTTCTTAACCACCATCATTGCCTCCACTTCTCGATGCGAATGCTACGCTGATCACCAGCCCGTAGGCTGCCTCGCTACGTTGGTGGTGTAGCCTAGGCGCTGTAGATCCTCGCCGAGGCCCCCGTCGTCGTCATCGTCGTCGCTTGACGCGTGCTCCTCGTCGGCGGGGTCGGACGGCGCGTGGTCGGACGTGGTAGTGGACGACGCGCCGTCGCCAGACGACGAGGGCGTCGCCATGAGCTCCTGCCCCGGCGGGTCCACGCTCGCGGCCCCGCTCTTGGGCGGCGATGGCGGGGCGGGCGAGCGGCCGACCATGGGCACCGGCTCGGTGAGCTGCTTGCCGTCGCGCGGCGGCGAGAACACCACGGGGAGGTACTCGTCGCTGTCGCACGGGAACTTGGAGTTCTTGAAGTGTTCCTTGAGCGCGTCCAGGCCCTGTGCATGGGGGCGGCGTGTGAATTGTAGATAGTATCAGCAGCACGGCAAATTGTGGAATAGGCCAGAGAATTAAGAGCAATGGCAGTACTTGCACGCGTGCGTATGTGACTTGGCAAATCTTGCGCGAGTTGAACACTTCCCACGGCTGCTTGTGGAAGGCCTTGTACAGCCGCACGGTGGCCTCCGGCGAGGTGAGGTTGACGAAGCCGTAGCCCACATTGCACTTGTTGCTGCATGGGTATTAAAACTTTGCATATATTAAGCGCAACCAAAATTTCAACTTCACGTTCAAAAAACTTCAGGGTGATAATGCCCATATAAACACGCTAAAAAGGAGCACCGTGGTGCTTGACGGGAAAAAATGATTTCAAATGTACGGATTCAAAGTGTATTTTTTTAAAAAAAATATCAGTTTTAGACTCAATTTACAAGTTTTAAACGAACTTAGATCAAATACTTTGTTAATATATATATATATATATATAATCAATATATACCTACAATCAAACTATCATAAAAAGCAACTACAGTTCAATTTCAGATCAAATTTATTTGAATTAGTAAACTAGCTAAAACTCAACATCCAAAAAATTCTAGTTTTGATTTTTTTTTGTATATGACACATAGAAGAAATACATATTTTAGACCATAATACCTGGTAATATAATATCCCAGTTAATTATATGTGTGTGTATATAATTGATGCTGAGAAGTCAGAAGCTTTGGGAACTAAAACAACGTAATCATTTTTTATTGTTGAGAAGCGAAGCTGCGTTTTGACACCCACCAAGGCCCCCCTTGTCATTGGGCATTGATAGGTCTTTTCTCAACCTGCTCCATGCAAGAGAAAAGCTGGTAGTGAAAAGAGGCTATCAGCCGGCCTCTACACCATTGTTCATGCTTTTACCTCCAAAAAAAAAAATCCATGTCAAAAACGCTTTTGCATCGATGCAACTTTTCACCGCTAGTCCTCCATGATGCTCTCTCTACTCTCTACAACCAACGTTGCTTTCTCCTTTTTGTGTTGGCCTTGTTATGGAAGTGCAGGGGCAAGAAAGCAAGCCAGGGAGTAAGATCCCAGAGGCAGATGTGCAAGAAACGATGGCAGGTGAACAGATCCTTTTGATCAGGCTGATGCATGCAACGAAAGGATCGATGGCATCAAAACGAGAAGGATCTGGTGTGATCTCCCTTGCACTGCCAATCTCTTTTCCATTTGGGCTAATAAGGCCATTTGTGTAGCAGTAGTAGTGTAGTACAACACCACCCAAAGATAGTTCGATCCACAAGCTCACACACTGGCTACCAGCTAAAACCTACATCTCCTCACTTTCCACTTCCCCATTTGTTCCCGTTTCTAGGCCCCTCATCGTGTTCTTCCTTTTTAACAATTTCCATCGCACCAAATCCCCACACAAACAACCAGAATTATAAGTTGCAACGCGTGTCGCAGTGTTGTTGCATTGGGCACCATAAAATATAAATGCAGCTTATTGGGAGCCGACTCACTTGAAATCGATTGGGAGGTAGGCGAAATCGTAGGAGGAGAACGGCTGGCCCTCGCCCTCGCCGTCGTCGCTCGCCGCGATCTGCTCGTTGGAGAGGATGCAGTGGTTGTCCAGCATGTTGAGGAGCAGCTTCTGGCTGCGATTGACAGACCAGCTCGAGCGTCAGCACACGTACGTGGCAATTCTGAGCTTGTAGCACTCATGAAATATAGCATTGTTGCAACAATGTCGGAACTAGCATAGCGACCTGTATTTGTTCGGTATGTTCCTGATCATCACCGTGGTTCTTGTGTCCTTCCAGGAGACCGGCTCTACCGTGTCGGCGGCCTCGGGCTCTTTGAACAAGAAGCGCGCCTCCCACCCGCTCTTCTGGCCTTTCCAATTCCCGCCACGGCCACTTCCTTTCGGGCCTTGCTTGCTGGACGCCGTCGCGGTCGACGACGACGACGATGCCGAAGCCGCCGAGGACGACGCGGACGCCACGTTGTTCTTGCCGCCCTTGCCCTTGCGCTCATGGCTCGTGCCGGCAGGGCCGACCGCGCTGGCCTTTGCAGAGCTCCTCCTCAGAAGCACCACCCCTTCCCTGGCCTTGCCGGTGCCGCAGGACGCCGCTGCCGCCGCCGCCTGCGGAGGCTGCGACGGCGAAAGCGCCGGTCGCCATGCCGCTTGCAGCCTCGGCGGGATCGGGGCCATGGGATGGTGCGACACGTACGCGCGCCTATGTGCAATTGGCACATGCCAAAGTTTAGCCGGCGAGAAGGCCGAATGAATTCGGCGGCGTGCAAGAATTTACCTGCGGGTGCCGGGGCCGGAAGGGCGCGTGAACTCGATGACGAGGCGGCGGCCGAAGAGCTCTTTGCCGTTGAGCTCGGCGAGCGCGCGCGCGGCGTCGCGCGTGTCGAAGAACTCCACGAACTTGTGGCTCGGCCGCTGCGCCGACTCCCTCACATCCTTCACGTCACCTGCAGACACAAAGACGACCAATAGAATTGATGCGGGAAGCACAAGAAAAGAACACTGAAGAATCTGATCAGGATGTTTAGAACAAATGGCTAGGTCGTTGTTTGGTTCGGTGGTGCATACCAAAAGTTTGGAAGGCTTCGCGGAGTTCGGAGAGGGAGACACCGGGGAGGGAATTGAGGACGACGAGGGAGCCACGGTTGGCGCCGTCGTCGGGGAGGGTGGAGGCGGCAGCGAAGTGGGCCCACACGGCCTGACCGAGCACGAGGCCGCGGCTGTCGTCGTGGGGCCAGTCCCAGGCTGGCGGCGGCGGCGGGGGAGGCCAGGTGGGGGACGCGGTGGCTGCGGCGTACAGCTGGCCGAGGCGGCTCTGCTGCAGCATGTGCTGCTGGCGCACGCCGGTAACGGCGAGGTCGGCGGCGCGGAGATCGAAGAAGTGGACGGTGGCCACGGCCTCAGACGCCAGCGCCGACGCGTCCACCGCGCGCACCGCGCCGAAAGGCGCCATCGCGCGAGCCACCTCGGCCTCCGGCGCTTGCGGCGGCACTAGGCTCAGCACGACCGCGCGGCTCGCCGGCCCATCTACGACCGTCGCAGCCGCCGGCACGGAGTACCCCAGCTGCTGCTGCGCCATCACCGGCGGCGGCATAACCCGGTACGGCTGCGGGCAGTAGAGCTGGTGCGGGAGCGGCTGGAACGGGTAGGGCGCGCAAACAGCAGGGTAGAACGCCTGAGCTCCGGCGTCTAGAAGGTTCGGGGCGGCTCCCGGCACCCCGCCCATGCCACTCCCTCCTGCTTCTTCCATGGCCCAAGTACGTACGTACAGACCAAATCAAATAACCCGAGAAGAAACAAGAGAGACGAAAGAAGAAAGAACTTTCTACAGATTCTTGGTCATGCCAACAATCAAGAACTAGGCTAGAATTCTAGTTTAGGGACCCTCCTTCCCCTCCTCTCTCTCCTCACTCTTGCTTTGCTGTATACCCGTGTGTGTGTGGAGGGAGAGGGTGGGTACTGGGTAGTACTGGCTGCTGCTGGTAACGAGGGGGCGGATGTTGTGCTCTTTTTAGGGTAACTAACACCATGGTCCGCGTATTTACGTGATTATATTTATTTTTAATTTATTAGTATTAAATAATATAATTTAAATATTTAAGAATATATTACTATCTCGTAGGTTATTTAATATTTTTAATATATCATAAATATTGAAAATAACAGTAGAAGTTTAAAGAAAAAAACCTGAAGGTTGTAATTAAAATATAAGCTTGATAGATTGAGGTTTGTAATAACGTAAATATTCTGCATCATCTATAGATCATGTAGTTATATATCCTTATTCTTCGTTCATATTTACTCTTTTCTAAAATATATGCAGATCAATGCATTTCTATTTAGGGGGTGATGTTTTAGCGATGGCTTAGGTTTTATGAAATTTCATCCTTGATTTAGCTTTTGGGCATAATTAAATTTAAAAAAAATGTAAAAATAGAAAAAATATGTTAGCCCATCACGGACAATGCAAAGGAACACGGGAAAAAAAGAAAAATGCAAAAAAGCTCAAAAAATCTAAAAAAATCAGAAAAGATAAATTATCAATAGTGAAAAAAGCAAGTTAGAAGTGAAGTTGAAAAAATTTCTATTTAATCTCGAACCAATATCTTGATTAGTTTGCAGATCTTATTAGTTTGCATGGCATTGCTCACGTATACACCGACACACCATAGGTGACATATTTTAAACTTATAATCCCTCATATGTCGATTGCCACACCGAACCTTATGTCTTCAATATATTCTCATCACTACAACTTTTGTGCTTCAACATCCAAAAACACGATTAAATCTTGATTGATTCCTCTTAGTTGTTATCTATTCCAATACTATCGCTTAACGGCTACCCATTCTAATACAATACTCTACCAAATAGTTATCTTCTACTTCTCTTCAACTATTACTTAATGTTGACCGTTGTAATATCAAACATGCATACACGTACAACCATCGTTGATCCCTACCGGGGACACTCATCACAATCTCTCGGGTGACCCTAAACCTATTCCTTTGGTTGCACCATCTCTAGTTTGAGCACTTTGCTCCTCTGGTTCTGTACGTCTGTAGTTTTATTTATACAGATACATGCATGTTATGCACATGCATGTTGTTATACGTACTCAATATCCCTCTTCTCTCATGTTGATCGTTTATCTTTTTTTAACATTGGCCATCTCAACGTTGTGGCTCCCTCACTAATTGTGGTGACCTCGCACTTTCATTGATGCCAACATGTATGATCTAGTCGCTGCCTAACGATATAGAGAATCCTCTTGTCATCGTAGGTAACATTGTGCCCCTTCCTACTGATAACACGCTCCTAACTACCTATTGACCCTATACCATTGTAGCCCATCTTCAATGCAAAGTTTTTATCCTCTCTCTGATAAAGCTTCTCTATTGTCAAACTTATTTGAACATTGATTTTTTCAACAATGCTGACATTCGCCACTCGTCGTCATAGCCCTTGCTCCTTTGACTTTGGTATTTCTCTACAATGACTTTAGCGAGTAGCACGACATTGTTCTCGTCGAATGACTAAGGTGTGCAGCATGACATTGTTCTCATCACCCCTACCATCACGTTGACTCTTCGCTTTCCAGTGGGTAAATATCATGATGGACAAATCAACATCATTCTACTCATTCGTGGTCTCCTTCAACATCATTTGTGATATGCTTGCTATAGTTTTTATTTTTATTAAAAATTTTAGTTATTTTTATTGAAGTCCATATACAAATCAAATTGCTAATTTTACTTAATTTACAATAAATTTTAGTTATTTAGGGATTTTACTTTGCAATTGTATGAAAATCAAATTGCACATTTTATTATATTTGTTATTCTAAATTTTAATTATTTTTGTTGGAATTCATGTACAAATCCAATTGCTAATATTTGTTTAATTTTTATATGAACTATATTTTTAGGGATTTACTTTGAAATTTGGATGGAAACCAAATTGCTAATTTTATTTAATTTAATCTAAATTTTAGTTATTTAAGAATTTTACTTTGGAATTATATAGAAATCAAATTACAAGTTTCCTTGTGTTTTCTATTTCAAACTTCAATTTTATTTCTTAGAATTTATATGCAAATCCAATTGCTAATTTTTGTTTAATTTTCATTCCAATTTACAGTTATTTAATGATTTTACTTTGGAATTTGTAGCATAATCAAATTGTTATTTTTTTGAATTTCACATTTTTGTTACAATTGATATACAAATCTAATTGCTAATTTTTGTTTAATTTGTATTCCAAATTATTTTCATTTATTTTTACTTAGGATTGTATTGGAATCAAATTGCTATTGTTATTTTTTATTTAAAATTTTAATTGTTTTTATTATACTTGACATGGACTCTTTATTTTAATCTAGACCATTATACTTTAGATGCACCATGATTAATGGTGTGGATCTTTCTCTTTTTCTCTCTCTGATTAACATAGAAAATTTTACCACTTGAGGGCCGGACCGATCATTGACCTGGACGACCTTCCGGTTCACTGGTTCATCGGTCTAATCTGTGGTTTACCGGTCCAACCGGTGGTCCAATATAAATTAACAATATAGTACATTTCTTATTTATCATAACATCTAACATGCTCAGTTGGTCACTAGAGCTAGCGCATGAGGTGGGCGTCATAGGAGGTTGTGGGTTTGAGCCTTGTCTCATGCATATTTTTCCAAAACGTTTCCCATTGAGCACACCTCCGGTCCAACCGTGCCGATTTTTCTCCGATTTTGTGCAAAACTGACCGGTTCAACCGAGATTATTTTGGTTCAACACGGTTCAAGTGCACAACTAGTCCAACAATAAAATTAAACCGGTATAGACTTCGGTTTCATTTTTTTCCGGTCGAACCGCCGGTCCGGTCCGATTTTAATTACTGTGCTTGAGAGCAAACATGGTGGCTCCTTTTGCCTTTACTTTAAAAATATAACGAGCAGGTGGTCCGTGTATTTGTGCGCTTAGATTTATTTACAAGTTTTTAGTATCAAGTGATATAACTTTGATATTTAGAAATATGTTTATGTATATTGTAGGCTATTTAGGATTTTAATACATCACAAACATAGAAGATGATAATAGAAGCTTGAAGAAAAAAAATACAATTTGAGAAATGTAATTGAAGTATGAGCTTGATGGATTGAGGTTCTTAAACAAATGAGCACTCTGTATATGAATGGATCATGTAGCTGCATGGCTCTACTCTACTCCATTAGTTACTTATTTCCAAAATATATGCAAGCACATGTACTTATATTTAATTTCAAAGCAATACATTTATTATATGTGGGGTGGTCTTATTAGCATACATGGTATTATAGTATATTGTTAACGCATATACCGATGTACCATGGCATGACCTACCATGAAATTATAATTCCTCACGCACCGGCTGCCCCACCGAACAGCATGCTCAATTCTTGATCAATGCCTCTTAAGTGTTACCCATTTCAATACAATCTTTTAGTTGCTACCTATTCTAATACTATACTCCACCACATAGTTATCTTCTATTTTTTCAATTATTGCTTAATGATGACGTTACAACATCACACATGCATACATGTGCAACTGTCGTCAATTCTTGTCGAGGACACACGCCACACTAGTGACCCTAAGACTATTCCCTATGGCTACGCCATCTGTAATTTGAGCTCTTTGCTCCTCTATATCTGTACTTTCGTGTTTCTATTTGTACATAACCACGCATGTACATACACATGCACAATATTATACGTACTCGATATATGTCTTCTCCCATGTCGATCACTCATTTTCTTCAACATTGGCGATCTCAATTTTATGGATTCCTCACTAACCGTGGTGATCTCGCATCTTCACTGATGTCGATATATCTGCTTTGGTCACAGTCTAACGACATGGAGAATCTCCTCGCCATCGTAGGTGACGCCGAGCTCCTTACCAATGATGGCACATTCCTAGCTACCTGATGATCCCATATTGGCATAGCTTATTTTCAATGCAAAGCTTTATCTCCTCTCTACCAAAGTTTTTCCATTATCGAGTTTATTTAGACACTGACTTATTCAACAATGCAGACACTCACCACTCGCTGTTGTGGTTCTTGGCTCATTTGACTCTAGTTTTCTCTTCAATGACTTCGGCGAGTAGCACAACAATATCCTTGTCGAACGGCTAAATTGAGAAGTATGACATTGTTCCCATCACCCTTTCCATCGCCTCGGCTCTTCGCTTCAAGACGAATCAATGTCTTTTTGTTGGACAAATTAATATCATCGTACTCTTTCGTGCTCTCCTCCAATACCATTTGTGATATTCTTGTTATAATTTTTATTTTCATGAAAACTTTTAGTTGTTTTTGTTCGAGTTTGTATACAAATCAAAGTGCTAATTTTATTTTATTTATATTTAATTTAGCAATCTAGGGATTTTTGTTCGAGTTTTATATTTTTGCTAAAAATTTTAATTGTTTTCATTGAAATTTAAAAACATATCTAATTGCTAATTTTTATTAGGAATTATTGTTATTAGGGATTTCACTTTGGAATTCATATTGAAATCAAGTTGCTAATTTTATCATATTTTTAATTCCAAAATTTTATTTTTTTACCAAAATTCATTTACAAATCCAATTGCTAATATTTGTTTAATTTCTATTCTAAGTTATATTTATTTAGAGATTTTACTTAGGAATTCGTATAACCAAGTTATTAATTCTATTTAATTTATTCTTAATTTTAGTTATTTAAGCATTTTATTATGGAATTGTATTGAAATCAAATTGCAAATTTTCTTTTATTTTCTATTTTGAATTTTAGTTTAATTATTATTGTAATTAATAGTTTTTCAAACATTTTAATTTAGAATTCATATTGTAATCAAATTGCTAATTTTATTTCACCTTTTATTCTGAATTTCAATTATTTATTGTTGGAATTCATATGCAAATCCAATTTGTTATTTTGTTTACATTTTGTTTCGAATTATTGTTATTTAATTTTACTTGGAAATTCATGTGAAATCAAATTGCTAATTTTATTTTAAATTTTTATTTTTATTTCGGTTATTTTTTGAAATGTACTTGATATAAACTCTTCTTTTAATCTAGACCGTTATAATCTATATCCACTACGATTAATGTGAGAATTTATTCCCCTTCAGATTGTATATGGTGGCTTCTTTTGTCTTTGTTTTAATTATAATAGATAAATTGATTGGTAAAATTGGAAAACAATTCCTGCCTGATGTTGGCAAGCGGTCCTTAAAGACTTATTTTTAACGATACATCAGTATTATTATCTAACTTCCATTACTTTATTGGTCAACCAATAACTTTCTCCAAACTGGGTTGTTTGTTCTTTTCTAAAGTCTGCTTGGTATTTTGGTCCTATCTTATCCGAAACATAATTGGTTTGATGCTTATTGTTTGATAAAAGTGCAAATATTTGGGCATTAATTGAAAGGCTGGTACACTCATACATTTGTAGCTGGTACTTGAAAAATAGTAAGATCTGTTTAGTGTGCATAACTTTTACATGAAATTGCTTTGGTGTATTGTAGTGCTCATTTTGGCTTTTAAGCTAGTTTCTGCTTCTGACTTCTTCTTTGTTTTCACTATTCAGTAATTTGTCTTTTTCTCTTTTCTTTTCAATTCTTTTGGCTTTTTATCTTTTCTTTTTTTAATATTTCTTTACATTATTCGTGATGGGCTAATATATTTTTCTATTTTTACATTTTTAAATTTAATTTTATCAAATAAGTCAACTCAGTTACAGTAAAAAATAAATCAACTAAGTAAAAAAGCCATAAGCCAACGCTAAGCTGAATGCTATGCCTGCTACAGTAAATCTGGAAGAAAACCATTGCATTCCTGAAAGGTCCACCGAGAAAGAAATTTGTTTCTGGCGATGGTTGCACAGTAATTGTAGAAGATCTCGCATGCCGTTGGATGTCGAGCTGGAGAAGAGGGGAAGGGGCAGGTGGTAGGGTGGTGTGATAGAGCAGTTTTTGGTGAAGGGTAAACGCACACGCAATGTACATCATGCACACAAAAAAACATATATCATGTTGTTTATCCATAATTACGAAAATTGAATTAATTATCTGTCTTATTATTTATTTAAAATTTTAAATATAACAAATAATCTTAAAAACTATAAATTTTATGTGTAGCCTCTCGATATAACGTACTTGAGTATGCAATTTTTTAGTAATTTTATCCACTGTGAATGTTGCTAAAAAATTAATACAATTACGATATTTGTACGAGATGTTACATGTAGCAAACAAGCTGTAATACAAAATTTTATATGCAGCATCCAGACATAGTAATAATAATTGTCTATTTTTAAAAGAATTTTATACATTACGAATATTTGTAGAAGTACTTGTAATAGTACAAAAACGCATCGTACAGAATGCGATATAGCTCACTCATCTGAGCCACTGCTATCTTCTGGCCACGTCTGCCTCCCCATGAGTGGCCTTGTCTTCTGTTGAGCACGAGCATGTGCCGTGGGGTACGTCAGCTGGTCTGGAGCTTGCGTCTTGGTTCGGAGGAGATATGGAGACTGTTTCATTTGTTGAGTGGACGGCTGTGGTCCAGTAGACTGAGGTACAGCAGGCTAGGTCCGGTAAACGTCAATGTATCCTACTGAGACATGCCAAGCTGTGGGCCGCCATTAATAATGTCGTGAATGAAGGATTATATAAACCCCTCTCGTGGTGCGCAGGAGCTCTCACCTTGACCATACGAGGTGGCAGTGAAGCCGAAGGAGCTCTTCTCTCCGAAGTATCCAGACCCTGGGTATGGTGTGAACGCTAAGCTCTGCGTTGCATATGCTGTAAACCCTACAGCTGTGTACCGTTTCCTGGACATATCTGGGAGGCTCGTATCATCATTGGTGGACACGACGTTATCCCCACGTTGAATTGGAGGCTGCAAGATAAAACAATGTTAGTCACAATAAATATTCCAGATGTAGAATATGAATCTCGTACCTTCCGGATGTGCAGCGAAAATGAACGACGGGGAGTGGTAGTTTGTATAGGTGGTGCGGAGGTCAAAAGTGATTCATCTCGAATACGGATCTGCGGCGAGAGAACGCTATGATGTTAGCTGAACTTAAGGCCTAACATGAAAAATAAAATATAGGTTTGTACGTAAGTTACCTCCTCGTCGATACGGCCCACGGATAATTGGTAGATTGTGATGGCCGACCGAACTAGCTAGGTCACGATGACCTGGCGGGTGAGAATGGTGCCCCCACTAGGTGCCCGATGTGCACGATGCGCTCTATCGAATGGTCGTAGCTCAAGTTGGCCACTATTTTTTACTTGCTTTAGGATGTACTATAAAGTATTCTGTAGGGCCGGTGGTATGTCTGGGCTGGTGAGGGCGGTCTCAGACATGCTTGCGATGCGCTACGCCCGCTCCGACTGAAGTGACATACGAAACTAGTGCAGTAACAAGCAGTATGAATAATGATCACAAATTGTAAGTGTCTTATGCTGTCTTCCACCGCGAAGTGTTGTAGATTATCGTTGTGCGTAATCTGCTTGAGGCAATCTTGTGGAGTAACAATGAGTGTGCTATGTGACTGGGGTACGTATCACTCTAGGTACTCGTTGTACGTCTGGACGTTGTACGGATTATGGATGGCAATCACGCGCAGTGGGCACGGGTAGTGCTTGCCTATACCCATACCGCGACCCCGATTTATGCCTATGCGCATACCCAGGATGGATGATGGGTGAAGAATCTCGCCCGTACCCATCGCTCGCGGGTACTTGTCATCTGTGGGCATACCCGTTTACCCACGGACTTAGAGTCATCATCTGAGAGTTGAACTAATGATAGATATATATAAGCAGCAGCTATTGTTAGGAAATATAATAGCTATCTTTTGTGGTTCAATTTAAATTCATTTTCAAACTAGTGGATTTCCTTACTAAGGTTCTTTCCAAATTTATTATGAAAATTAATTATCCCTTAGGTCAAGAACTAGAGAGTCTAGGATCAGTCCTAAGTAATAGCAATAGAGAAGAAAATTGCACAATTGAAGAAGATGCCCCTTAATTGAAGTATTAAAAATACGCATGTACAAGTAATCATGCACGGTAATTGCAAATAAGGAGTGCTGTTAATGAGGAATTACAGACACTCATCTTCTCGTGGGTAAACGGGCGAGACGGGTACGGGTGGAGCTTACCCATACTCGTGCCCGTTTACCCAACGAGCAGAGTGTTTCCCCCATTTTTATGCCTGTGGGTAAAGAAAATATATCATACCCGACTCTATTAGGGTATTTACCCGCAGGCAAGCGGGTAAACGGGCACAATTGCCATCCCTAGTACGGATGCTACTCCTTGACGAAACCCAGGTGCGCCCGTCCGTCTATGCTGTTGTCCACTCATGCTGCATTGGCCGCTAGTTTGTACCACGTCGACATGCCCTCTATTGCATTTATTTCCAAAATCATTGATGTTATAGAGTAAGACATACACACTGTAAATAATACTAGGATAGAGTTTGACTCAACGTTGTATGACTCATGGTAGGAACCTGCCATCCGGACGGGGCACGACTTGGTGGAAACAGAACTATCACAATATGCGCTGTGGCACGTAAGCCTCCACCATGTACGAGAACACCAGATGGCGTGTCGTCACCCATAGCGCCGCGTCCTGTAGGCATTGTAGGGATAGCCCATACGATGATACATGCACCTTGAAGTCTATCGTCCACATACCCAAATGATGTCACTGTTGTGTAATGACTTGAACTTGTTGTGCCATAGCAAATAGCACATTGATAGTCTGCCCTTGGCCTAGCGCAGATGGGCACCTATCCACCGAACACTCATAGTGGGCTTGTCTATCAGGTCAATGAACTCGCTAAACGGGTGCACTGCATCACGATGGCGGATGTCCAACAGGGAAGTGCTCACAACTCCACAGTTGCAGGAGTACGTAGCAGATGGCTAGGTTGAGGGTATCAGCAGTGCAGCGCTGGCAAGCATCACACTACCCCCGATATGTGGTGCATAGGATGGCAAATCCCTAGTTGTACTGTGGCATCAGCCCAAACTCCGCGTCAACCAAAGACCCGACGAGATGAATGAACTCAGTGATGCAAATATCGTTGTGTGCGGCTGGAAACATGCTCCAAACAAAGAGCTGAATAAGGAACACGATGAGGTGTGTCCTAACGACATGGAGCAGTGCATTCTGCATGCACACACTGAAATTCTTCAGCCAAGCACGTGGGATGTCACAAGCACCTTTTGGGATAGGCAGGCCGAATTGGTCCGAATTGGTTCGCCAGTTCAGGGGCTGGAACAAGTGTGTCACTCCAGAGGAGATCAACCAAGAGTGAAACGTCCTGCAGAGTGACCGTCATCTCACTCCACCAAAAGTGAAATGTGTACGTCTTAGGCCTCCACCTATCCACCAGTGCCACGAGTAGGCTGCTGTCAATGGTGAACTGGTGTCCGATAGAGACCAGCCTTGCAAGGGGTAATAAGCTTGTGACCCGTAGGATTGGGACGTATTGCTCATCCAACTCCCAATGATCCCTCCCTCCGCATAGCTTGATGGGCAGAGGGTCAGCCGCGTCACCCGTCATCCATGAGTGGCACTGGTGGTTCTCATTGTAGAACTGTTCGAGAAGCTCCAATAAAGCCATACCTTTCAACAAATTGGATAGACCAAATATTAGTCCGAAAATTGATATTGATAGCAAAATACTATAAATTAAAATTTATGATGAAACAAATAGTATAAAATAATGTATACTTAGGACTAAAATGAACACTAAAAATACGTACTGGTCCAAATAAATGGTGCATATAAACACATGTTCATAATCTGGTCAAGAAAAAATCTGGGCCAATTAGCTTTTACACTCGATGCTATTTGTCATAATTGTTTGTTAGTGCAGTTTGTTTTATTATATATCTGGTCTTTTACTTTTCTCGACATCAGTTGCCTTTTGATCAAAAGCAAGCAAATTAAGTGCTTAAGTTAACGAGCAATCGTGAGGTTTAATATATGATATATACATATATAGGCTTTTTCACATCGTACCCTCCACTGGTTTTATGGACTTAATAACATGGCATGCTATCATAAAAAAGTAGTACAAGAATAGTTACGATTTTAATGTCTAATGCAGTCAACATAAAAGTTTATAAAAATATATAACTCAACAACATATACTTGCTAACAGAAAATTAATTAGTATAAAAAATTAATTAATTCTTAAATAATTACACCTAAATAGCTGCAACTAATTACGTACATATTTAACAAATTACCTGTTAATATGACTACTAATAACAATACTAAACAATATTTAATTGGCTGTGAAGAAAGCGGACGAAGACCGCAGGCGAGGAGTGTGAGCGAACAGCTACGAGGCGAGGAGTGTCAGCGAAGAGACTGTAAGAGTGTGAGTGCACATAGCTCAAAATTTATATCGAGAGCAATAGCGAAGAGCACACTAATGACGTGTCGATAATGGTGGGAGTGAACTTCGCGTAGGGAGACAAACGCAACGCAAGTGGCACTTTCGATGGTCTATTTCCTTGACGAGTTCTCAATTTTTATATGAGCCAAATGTGTACAGCCTGCTATGTTTGTTCACATGTCAATTAAACAAAGCAAAGAAACCAAAATGTGGATTAAACAAAGCAAAGAAAATGAAATGACCCACCACGTAATCGGCTATTATTCATATTCTAATCTTATAAATTTTTTAGCAAAACTCACAATGAATATAATTTTCAAAAAAATTAAGCAGTCAAGTACGATGTTGAGAGAGACTACACATAAAATTTTGTAATTTGTTAAACTCATTTGCTATATTTAAAAATTTAAATATTAGCTGGTAATTTTATGAATTTTTAGCAATATTCACAACAGATAAAATTATCAAAAAATTATATAGTTAAGGATATTATGTCGAAAGGTTGCACATAAATTTATGTAATTTGTTGAGGTCATTTGCTACATAAAAATTCAAACAAACAATATGTAAAAAAAATAAGGTAGGTAATTAAGTCGGCTTAATTTCCTACCGTCCGGTGGTGGAGCGGAAGGCAGCCTACCGTCTTCTGATCGAGCAGCAGGGGCCATGCGTCAGCCCACCGGCCTCGCTGCCTGGCCACCGGGCGGCAAAAATACCATTTTTGTCAATGCGACGCGCATACCGCCATTTTCATAAATACAGGTGCAAACAATGCCATATATGCCATTCTCTCAAGCACACGCACATGTATATGGATGCGTCTACTACATATGTCTACGGATAACCGATGATAAAACAATACAGTCAGAGTATGGGCACATGCTATCCCACTTAGTGCATACAAGTGTGTATCAATTTATTAAATTGGTGAGCACGAACACCGAATCGAGAATTCGGACGCTGGTGGATGTGGGCAGACTATGACTACCTAAGCCAACAGAGCAAACTGAACTATTCATATAAATGACACCATAGCTATTTTTTTAATTTATCCCCCAAGCACCTATTTTTGTAAATCTAGCTCCTCTGTGGACCTACTATGCCCGATAGGAATCTGCCGAGCCTCTCGTTCGCTGCGACAACAACAAAAACAATGCACAGTGTGGTGATTAGCATTAACTAAATGATGATTTCAACTAATTAGACGTAATTAACTGAGGATTAGCGTCAGCCGGTGTGTTGCCGCGGACGGGAGGCTCGGCAGGTTAACCTACCAAGACAGGGGCTCGGTAAGTATCTGGTAGGCACGGTAGATCTATGAAAGGAATTAGATTTGTAAAAATAAATATTCAGATATCAAATTTGAAAAAAAAGATTACGACACCTTTTAAGGGCCACTCATTAGGGCTTAAAAAGTCGGTTTATGGCTAAATTTTTATTGTAACTGGTTTATTTTATACTGTAACTGATGGTGGTTTATTTGACATAATTAAAATTTAAAAAATTTAAAAATAAAAAAGATTTGTTCATCACAACAATGCAAACGAATATGAGAAAAAAGGATAAAAAAGCTTAAAAACAAAAAAAAGAAAATATAAAAATATAAAAAATAAATTAAAAACTAAAAACTAAAACCGAAATAAATAGTTTAGGAATAGTTCGAGCAAACTCAGTTCTCGCTATAGAGCAGTTGAGACAGTAGCTGTGGGTTTATACGTGTGGGGTAGGGGCCGCCGCGTTAAACAAGAAGTCCGGTCATGTCGAGGTGTATACTCTGTGTATTTATCCATAGTACGTAACCTTATCTCCCCAGCCAGCCTGCCATCTGTGTTGTCATTCTTCCCTTCCTTTCAACTCAGCCTTTCTCCTTATCTAGCCGGCCGGCCTCCTCTGATCGATCCATTCATCCATCTTGGCGTATGCATGGATTCATGGTGAAGAGATAACAATTGATGATCATACTATCGTAGCTGTGGGTCTGTTTACACAAACAACATTGTAGATATTTTTTTTTCAAAATTCGATTTTTGAATGTTTATTTTTACAAATCTAACTTTTTCCTAAACTTAACAGTTACGGTAGATGATATATATCATGTACCATACTACAGGAGCTCGACAAGTACTATCATGTTATAGGAGCAGGAGCTCGACAGCACGTGCCGAGCCACAGCTCGAGAGTGCTACCAAGCCCCATATACGACATGTGATTAGCACTAACTAGGGTTAGCACTAATTAACATGTGGCGTCCTGCCGAGCTCCTCAGCTCCGTAAGTACTTGCTGAGATTAAGGAGGAAATTAGATTTATAAAAATAAGTTTTTGAAGGTTAATTTGAAAAAAAATGGTTTAAGCGTGGTTGTGCAGGTAGCCATGTATAGCTGCTGCGCTTGGGCCACAGTACGTGTTGCGCTGCCCTCCTCTCCCATCAATTCATTCCTCAGGAACTGGTTAGTACAGGCTTGTACTTTGCCAAGATTTTTGCCGAAGCTTTTGGTAGACTGACGAAACGCAAGCCACAGGGATGGCACGTGGAGTTGATGAGAAACAGCTAGAGCTGTAA
Source organism: Melocanna baccifera (assembly GCA_036346265.1). Classification (NCBI taxonomy): domain Eukaryota; kingdom Viridiplantae; phylum Streptophyta; class Magnoliopsida; order Poales; family Poaceae; genus Melocanna; species Melocanna baccifera. The sequence goes on along the minus strand of CM070677.1, from coordinate 45,648,835 downwards.
ATGACTTGAGTTCAAGTAAATTTGATCTGATAAGTTTAAGCTCGGTAGAAATTCGAGCTGAGTTTGAGTGAGTTTAAGATTGACATCGAACTTTAAGTTGGGTTCGAGCTCAGTTAGGACAAAACTCAAGCTCGGCTCTTAAAGGCTCAGTGACGAGAGTAGAAAGGGATTGAGGGAGCACTTGGTGGCGGTTGGGGGTGGCGCTCGGAGGTCGAGGAGGGTGTACCGAGCTGCAGGGGGCGGGCCGGCCAAGGTTCTAACCGGATTCGGTCGGATCTAAGTCGAGGAAGCTGGGGCGGCGCCAGAAGATCGAGGAGGGGCGACGGCGGCGGCGGGAGGGCGAGAGGAGGGGCGCCGGTAGAGGGAGTAGGGGCGCCGGTGGGGCGAGGAGGCGGCGGGGTGAGGAGGCGAGGGAGAGGGGGGACAAGGGGGCGGGGATGGGAGAGAGGGGACCGGGACGGGGAGTAGGGGACCGGGAGGCAGGAGGCGGAGGGAGCCGAAGTGAGTGCTGAGTGGGCTACTATTACCTATGGGATGGGAAAAATATCTTAAGCTCGTGAGCTATTCGAACTCTACTTGTTGAAGCTCACGGGTTTGAGATCAGGCTTGAATTCGGCTCGTTTGTAGCTTAAATCAAACCCGAATCAAATCTAGAATAAATCAAACTTGAGCAACTCATATGTCTTGACTTTTTACAGTCTAAGAAACAGCTCGGCGCAGTGCAGGAGCGATGCGCGCTCACGCTGTCGCACTTGGCTGCTTGGCGTTCGCGCTCTCGCCGACACGCTCCCACATGCATGTCTCTTGCTAAAATTTTTCCGCTTCAGGTGTGAGGAGCAGCCGGAGAGGCGGTGAGCACGCATGCACGTATCGTTTAGCCTCGTGTAGTCGTGTCGTGTATGTCGCAAGGACCATCCGAAAGAAAGAAAAAAAATCTCGTTTAGTCTCGTGTAGTCGTGTATGTCGTCGCATGTCGCATGGATAGATTCGTGGGCACTGCACTGCACTGGTTTGTGGCGTGGGAAAGAAAAAGGCTAGATTAGTTGGGCTTAGCCCATTGCCACAGTACGGAGGCCAGGCTCCAGAGTGCCAGAGCATGCAGACAACTCCCCAGTTTCATTTCAGCTTGTGTTGATTTGTTGTGAATTAAGGGGCCGTTTGGTTGGTAGAACCAGGATGTACGTGGACGGGATGGTTCAACATCTAGTGCTCTCCTTCCGTTTGGTTTGCGGCATGGAACGAGCTGGTCTGGAATCGAGCGATACCATCCGGACGAATATTCCCTCCATATGCTCTATCACTCGGGTCGATAGATTCGGTGGAACCACGATGTTCGGAACGCTGTTGTCCATTCGTGAGGCTCCAGAACAGGCTTGCTGGCGGCGAGCGGTGGTCGGAGAGTAGACAACGAGCAGCAAAACGAATCGTCGGTAGGACAAAGAAGTAGGGGACGGCTGCGTCACGGCTAGACCGGCACCACGGTGAGCGGACGGCGGCGTGGAGCTGCTAGAGCTTGGTCCGAACGGGGGCGGTGGCGGGCAATTGGAATGGGGAAGAAAGTGGGGAGAGCATGGGTTAGAGGGAAGGTTGGGGAAGGCTTACTAAGCAATTGTGGAGGTGGAGGAGCACCGGAGAAGGCCTACAATGGAGGCCAGGGTGGCGCGAGTGAGGCCACAGTTGTGGTGGCCTTGGGTGGTCGGGAGCTTAGGCCAGTGGTTGGGGAAGCTTCGAGGCGTCAAGGAGGACTTCGGGAAACACGTCGTGACACGAACGGTTTCAAGAGTAAGTCGTCGGTGCGGCCAGAACAACGCAGAGGGAATTGTCATCCACCAGTGGGCACCCAAACCATTGGACGATGTTCTCCAGCTTGCCGAAGGGAAGAGGGATCGGGACGGGGCAGCTGCTGGGGAACCACTGCTCGAGCACGGGCAGCTGCCTGGAGATCTTGGCCTCGTCGCCACCGTAGCAGCCTGTTTGGTTGATCTCGAATGCGGTATTCTTGGAGATCTTGGTGCGACATGGCTGATGAGGGAGTCGAGCGGAGTGGTATTCGTACCATTTTAGGAGAAGGTTACCAATCCAATCCCATTCCATCTAATTCCTCCAACCAAACGCTAACTAAAACTATTCCATTAAATCCCATCCTCAGAAACAAACAAAATCTTGAACCATTCCATCCTCCTAACCAAACATTCTGCTCAGACCATCTAATTCCATCCCATCCCAAAAAAGAAGGGCGATCCCATTCCATCCCACTTGGTTCCACCAACCAAACGGCCCCTAAATCAACGTGTACAGAATTCATTTCAATCCATCAGGTTCTACGTCATGTGCATGCTGTGCTATGCACCGATGTACCTGGCAGGCTGCTTTTACGAGTATCTAAAAAGTCACCGGTTATGACCTAGGATTAAAAAGAAATACTACTCCTATACTAGTACTCCTCCGTCCCATGATATAAATCTAAAACCTATCATGCGCGTAGACCAAGAAGATATTAATTTGTTTAGAGTTAATACTATTAGACCATGCATACTCCTATTAAATAGCATAATACAACTACTCACTCATTTTTTTCAGCATTAAAGTAAGAATATATGATGAAAATATTGTAATAACTACACTTTCAGTCTCCACAATAGACTTATATTATAGGACAACACTTTCGAACAATAAGAACTTATATTGTGGGATGGAGGGAGTAGTGTTCTAATGTCATGGCTCATGGAGCTATATATATGTGTGTATCAGTCTGTTGTTACTGTACCAATGCGTAGTTGCATAGTGCTAGCAGGGCACGTAAGGTACCATCCCTCTGAGCGTGGCTACACCAATGTGTGTTCTTTTTAGCTGTGCCTTATTGTTTCTTTGCCCTAGAACGAGCGCTTATGTGAATGAGCGGAATGCCGATAAGCCGCTTCGAAATAACGGTGAAGCTATCCTGTTTGTTTGTTTGATGAAAGGCATAAGCTATAAGCAAATAGTGTAAACAATTAACCAACCAGTTGATGACCAATATTATCTTTTATATGGTGATCCCGTTTGATGAGCGCGATCAGAGGTGGTACTCTTTTGGGTTGCGGCTATGGCTTTTGTCTACACTTTTTGATACGACAACGGACGGTAGAGATCATATATTTTTGGGTTTAGAAAGCTGTTTGGAGAATTCGCTTCAAAGAGTGTAAGATCAAGAAAGCCGACTAAAGGGGGGTAAATAGGCGGTTTAAATTTTTTTTGGCTAAAACTATTTTTGGTTAAAACTAAGTTTATAATGAGAAAGTGTAAATCAATTTGGTTTAGCACAAATAAAACATAAATCAACTAGGTTCATTTAAGTACACCAACAATCTAAGTCTATGTCAAAGGTTTACAATTCTAAGATGACAAGTAATCAATTTAATTCTATGAATATAAATTGCTTGAATGTAAATTAAGAACAAGAGAACAAAACACAATTAACACACGATATTTTACCGTGGTGTTTGTAGACTTGCATATATCTCCTAATCCACGTTGAGGTAAGTCTAAACGAATTGGACCGGCTCCACGAATTAAGCCAAACACCTCAATTCCACTAGTGGTGGCTCTTTACCATTCCGAGTAGGTGAGCTCCAACCTTCATAATACATCGGATCTTCTCACAACCTTCTTTGAGAAGATTATCAGACACGACACCTCTAACACCGTCTAGGAGTCGACAACGTTCAAGAGTAATAAGTTAAACCCCTTACTTGACTCTTAACATGTGCAAAAAAATGCATAAGCACAAGCACAAGAGTAATTTGTCACTCTTGGAGGTTGCTAACTCGTAGACAGTGTTGGAGGTGTCGTGTTCAGTAATGTCTTAAAAGAAGGTTGTGAAGAGGCCCAGCGTGCTGTGAAGGTTGAAGTTCACCTACTCGAAAGATGAAAGAGCTACCACTAGTGGAATAGAGTTATTTGGCTTAATTCATATAGCTAGTAAAATTCATTTGGGCTTTACTTCAACGTGAAGTAGGGAAAACTGGCAAGTCTACAAACACCACGGTAAAAAGAAACCGTGTCATTATAGTTTATTCTCTTGTGCTCGATCTATGTTCAAGCCATTGATATTCATAGAATTAAATTAATTACTTATCACCCTAGGATTGCAAACATTTGATATAGACTTAGATTGTTGATGCACTTAATTGAGAAAAATCATTTTGATTTACGCTCCCGCATTATAAACTTGGTTTTAGCCAAAGGAATTTAAAACCGTCTATTCACCCCCATTTAGTCGACTTTCTCGATCCTACAAGTGGTATCAGAGCTTGGTCCCTCATTTTATTAGGCCTCATCTCCTAGAGAGAGTAAACAATTGCAAGTAGTGATATAGTGTACCTCAGTGAGACACCTCAATTATATGGCACAAACTATAATATTTGCAAAATCCACTTGTTTTGTTATTTTAATGCTATGAGCTCTAAAATTTGGCGGATTATGGATGTGGGCTTTTCTCCTCTAAAGGATCCTCTTGCTCCATCTATTGAGAAAGAAAAAAATACTCACATCTCGACGCTCAACCAACTAACGCTTTATTAGTGCTTAAATATAGAAATGTTCGATGTCGTATGCAATATTAAGAACATTCATAAGATGTAGACACAACGTCAAGATAATTATGAAAGGTCCACCACAACCAAGTTTGATTGCATAGAAGAGTGGATGTCGGGAGAAGAATGCTCAATCTCTAATTTCGAAAATGAAGAATCCACAAGCCGTGAGTAGACATAAAGCTGTGAGTACATTGGTACTCAGCAAGTCATTTGTAACAAGGATGCAATATAATATACAAGCCTTACCAATATATGGCTGAAAGGATGTTTTGTGGAAATCAATTTCAAGTAATTACAATAAATAGATTAAAAGAAACTTTTAATGAAGACAATAATAAATAAATAATCAAAAAATTAAATAAACCACTCATAAACTTCCTATTCACGAATTTAACTATCTTTCATATAAAATCATCGAGCATTGTCTATAACCGGGGACACACTATGTGATTATCCCCGCTCTATAGAAAATCACAATAAGGCATTTACATTGCTCAACCTCAACTCAATTTCGCCAGCTAATGTTTCACTGTAGAGTAGGTTAACCACCTAGTCGATAATTGTCCCCTCTTACGTTTCATAGAAATCAACAATCATGTTCAACTCAACGGCAAAATTGAAATTAAAATATGATAAATTAATCAGCTAGTTCAATCCCATACTAGACACATGGTTTGCACAGCAAGACTTAGATAAATGATGCACAAAGTTAAGTCCTTAAACATACCCAGGTGAGACTTTCTCATCACTCGAAGTGAATCCACACTTCCCCTTTATTGGACGACCACTAGTCCAAGTGAAAACTAATTTTATATAACCAACAACAATGTTACACCATTGTTATGGCAAATAAATTTTATAATTGTAGCACCAACCACGATTTCATATCTCATTAAGTAAAATTAATTAATTGATCATACGTGATGATGAACCCAACGAAGCTATAAACATTGCTAGGCATGTTAATCATACCACCCATGTGGCAACTAGTGTTGCATTACTAAATAATTTTTTATCATATGGCGACAATGGAATCATAGTATTCAAATTATCAAGTGAAGGACTAATTGCAATGCATGAGAATTTAAAATAAAAAATAAATAACAAATTTAAAAACTAGGTTTAACATAATCAAAGAACACGACTTATCTTGGATTTACTCAGTTATGAATTCTTGATCTTCTAATGATGCTCTCGTTCCTTCGAAGAAGCGATCTAATGAGAGAAAAATTAGTTACAAAATAAATCCAAATGAACTCCAACAATTTTAAAACCAGAACCAAAAGATAGAACTCGATTTTAGATGAATTTAGAAAAAAAAGAATGGGATTAATCAGAGCTAGGATGAAGGAGAACGAGCTCTTGAAAAATTAAATCTAAAGGAAAAATATTGAAAAATCAGAAATTCTACTATTCTGTGGACTCAGTGCATGGAATAGTAGGTCTGCGGTAAACTCGAGGAATGGAAAGTGCACAATGCATGGCTCGGATGACGTAGCTGCTGGTTGGACAATTAGGGCTGACGTGGTAGTGATGTTGCATACTGACGTGGCACCGGGATGTCTTAGTTGGCTCACGTGGCATCCATTTGGCATGACTCGTGGCAACCAAATAGAATTAGGGCTTGCATGGCTGTGACTTGTCTGCTGACTCGGCTAGGGTGATGATGATCGGACGGTCCAAAGACAATCGAACTATCCAGGGAAAAAGGATGTTCGGACGGTCCAAACAAAACAACGATCGAACGGCTGAAGAGTGATGACGATCGGATGGTCCAACAACGATCGGACGGTCGGGGACAATTGGAATGGCCGAAGATGTTCGGACCTACCGAAAAGGTGATGATGATCGGACAGTTCGAATACGATCGAACGATCCAGATGGCTGATGACGTTCAAACGGTCCGAATAGCGATGACGCGTGGCACCCTGTGGTTGGCTACTGAAGGCGAAGCGACGACTGCTGGGCTGGACAATGGAGAGGCCGGACGGGGCTAGTCGGTGAACTCATCGGTGGCGAGGGTGGCTCGATGAACTGTGACAGTCAGCTCACCGACGAGAATGGCGAACGGTAGCCAGAAGCGAAGGCGACGATGGCGTCGGACGAGATGAGCCCTGAGGTGGCGGCTCTCAATAGTGGCGATGGCGAAGGTTGGCGAATGACGACGATAGTAATGGCGGAGCTCAGCGAACGACAGCGATGGTGGTTGTGGATGCGAGGTTGCAAAAACGAGGGGGCGGTGCGACTTTATAGTGCAGACCTCAAGGTCTCTGGCTTAAAGATGACAACAGAGTTTGGCTCGGGCACGAACGTCGAGGCATGGCTAGAACGGACACAGCGGCAAAGAGTAGGTGTGGGAGACGATAAACAGTAGCTAGCATGACCAATGCGTGACAGATGGCAACTGGAGAAGAATGGACGATCGACAGCAGATCACATGGATGAATAGTAACCCAACCTCTGGATAGGCGACACGTGTCCAACTAATGGCGTATGAAGAGGGTTGGGCGGATGGTATAGATGGGTGCGGCGGTGGCGGATGGCCGACACGTGGCAAGGTAGGAATGGGTGTGGCCTGGGCCGGCTGAACAGTGATGAGCTGGGCCCAATTGGTTTTAGGGTTTTCTATCTTTACAATTCAAATAAAATTAAAAGAGCTCTAGAAAATAGCAAAAAATCACAAAAATCACAAAAATACAAAACAAAATTCCATGTAGCACAAGGAACCTAAATAAAATATTTGCAGCAAATGGTAATATTTATTTTAGTTATATTAAATCTTTTTAATTATTAAAATTTTAATTTTAGCTTGTATTAAATCCCGAAAAATCCATCCCCGGTGTTTTCGATTCCAGAAGACACAGATGTATGTTAGTTGTAGTTTAGGTTGATGGTTCGTGCATATTGTCATCTATATTGTAGCATTTGTGAGGCAACACATATGAACTTAACCAAACCATATGTGTCATGTAATTTGCATATTCACTACTAAATGTTTTGTTGACCTCAAAATTCAGAATTACTTAAACCAGTATAATGAATGCAACATGAGGCGCACGAGTCAAATTCAAATGTTAATAGTTAGCTATTATTTCGAAACTACTAAAAACACAAAAAAAAATACAAGATTTTTGGGCCAAACATACTTTTTTTATTACTATGAAAAATTAATATTTAAAGAAATGATTATGTCACCAACTAAACTAGCGATAAAGTCGTACACACTGCCAACAATTGGTAACAGAGTCTCTATCGCCAATTCGATTAGCAATAGAGTCTATATCATCATCACCAACTGGACTAGTGACGGGGTCCTGCATGCTGTGAAGGACCATGTGAGAGGGTTTTTGATTTTGGTGTGATGAATCATGGCAATCTGAAAATTTAGGATATGCTACTTGAGGCAAATGCATGTCTATAGTAAAAAGAATTGTCTCTGTTGTCTGACCATGCATGATTTTGAGTCGTTGTTGAGGATAGTACTATTAAGTCCCTGTTTGGCCATGCATGGCAATTAATGAGGTCACTTCAATGAGCAATAGTCCCATGCTTGCTGGTTCGAAGAAAGTAATGAGGCCATGCAATGCATTATTTGATCCATTGCATGCATAGGGATTAATAATTCAGTCGCATAGGGATTAATAATTCAGTTCGACTACTTTTGTTGCAGCGGTTCAACCGCATGTCAATATCGGTTGGACCGGATAAATCCAGCAGTTTAACTGGAGTTGGCACCCGGCCAGACCAGCTAGATAATGGATTTTCGGTCAGATTTTTATTTCTTGATATTTTAGTTATGGAATGGGTTTTGGTGACTAAAATTAGTGGTTTTAGGTTGAATGAGATATGTTACAGTTAACGTCGGTTAAGTTATAAATAACTTGTGTCCGAAATGATTTTTTTTATCTTTAGATGTACAGGGTCGTTTGGAATCAACTATAGTCAACGACAAGTATCGGAGACTATACACATCAAGAAGCCGAGACCCAGAATGATCGAGAATACTAGGTGAGACGGTGAGCTTAAGCATGGCATGAGAAAGGTAAAAAATATTGAAAATGAGTTCGAACGACGAGGTTGCATCATATGGCTTGATCGGTCCAAGTGAGGTATAGTCTAGTGGAACCAGAGTGGGAGAGACTTATCTACACGTGATAAACCAGTGGTGCACCTACATGTGGCAAGCATGCGATTGCATGAGCAGAAACGATTTTAGAAGAAACCCGCAACGCATGAGTGGTGCTTGGGAAGGTGGTTTAGATCATGAAAAGGCTGGTTTAATAAAGATGGATCAAAATAAAGGACTTAGAAGATTCGGACTTATGTACTTAAAACATCTAGACCCCTAAAAATTATTTTGGTACTTAATGACAATATGATAATATGGGACTAACATGTTTATCGAGTATTTGAAAAGTTTAGTCCCAGTGACGAATGTGACAACTGGAAAATGCATGCTAAAGATCAACATGAAGATCAATATGATGCAAAACAAAGGTATCGGCCTAGAAGTTTATCTTTTACCAGTCTTAGGAGAAAAGGTTAAAAAACTGGATTTTAGGTTAGATATCGTACTATTAAGCAGGATCATGACTAATAGCTTGACAGCATGTTGTTGCGCTATTTGGATTAATTTGGGATTATGTCTACACTTAGAACTTAATTTGAAAGCCAATAGTGTATTCTCAAAAAAATCGGTAGTATCAGAATTTACATGGCGGTACTACCGCACTACGGTATGACTAGAAAGACAGTGCGGTACTACCGTAACACAATTTTGCAGAGAGACAATTTTGGAGCATGTTTGCTTACTTAGAAAATAGTAGTACTAGAGTTTATTTGGCAGAACTACTGCATAGCGGTATGATCGCAAATTCTGAGTGAAATTACTGCACACTTGAAGTGCTAAGCTTTAGTAGGCGGCACAATATTTCTAGAGAGGACCAAATTTTGGCCCTTAAGACAAATGGTAGTACAGCACCGAAAAATAGTAGTACTAAAATGTCAGAACTACCGTACTTACAATGGTTGTAGGGTGTGCAGGAGTTTCATCAAGCAAACATTATGGTTCATTACTCTTAGTGCTTGCCGGTACCTAGACGGCTTGGTATGAGTTCATGCGGTGATCTCTTCAAAAAGATTGTGAAGAGGCTCGGTGCTAAATTGTGAGTAGCTTGATGTTCGCCATCTCTGGAGTGGAGGAAGACCAACTACTAGTGAAATCGAGAAGCAAGGCTTAACTCGTGGAGCTGTTCCAATTCGTCTGGGTTTTCCTCAATGTGGACTAATGAAGACCGACAAGTTTTTGATACCACGGCAAAATATCGCATGTCATCTTTTGGTAATCTTTTTGTCTCTACTTCTCGCATTTATATTTCTAGGAATTAAAATTCTCATATTTAGTTGAGCTAGAAATATATTTGTAGAGTCTTTCTTTGAAGTGCCTTAGCTTTATTAGAATTGAGTAGGTGTTAAATTGCAATAGAAATCTTGCTTAGCTTTAAATTTGTAGAAAGTGATTTTAGAAAGCAAGAAATTTTAGAACATCCTATTCGCCCCCTTTAATCGGTTATCCTTGAAACTACAATACTTTGAAAAGTGTGCATAAATGTGATATGTGAATTAAAACCCGTGTGTGTAGGGTTAACGGGTTTTCCCATTGTTCTAAATAGATAGTATCCTCTAAAGATTATATATGGCTGGCTAGCCTATCTATTTAAGGGGTTGGGATGGAGATTAATGTGATCCATCCAATCTACCTCTTTTATGCTCTCTTGTTATGGTTAGGATTTGATAGTTGAGTGCTTGTTGTGTTCTCTGTCCTTCAATGTGAAATGACTGTAAAATTTTTCTCCTCAAGCAACATTAAAATCAATTTTTGATTATCTCCATGGCTATCTTTTTTCTTGCTTGATTTGCTATTGATTTGGTTAGTTTTTCCTCTCATTTCACCATTTCTTGATCTTGTTGTACCAAAAATGTATAAAGATAGAGATAACATATGAAAATCATTCTCCATCTATCTAGGCACTTTGGTAGCAAGTTCATCAAGAAATTCGGTTTTTTTTTGCATAGTATTGATTTTTCAAGTGGTTTCTTGATCTTAGATTTTTTTGGAGTGATTTCTTTGGTATTCTTGCTTGTTGTGATATGTCAGAACATATCTAAAATCATCTTGACTTTCTCTGCCTACGAGCAAGTCTTTACCACTGATTTTGGATTTTTCTCTCTTTTTGTGCAACTTTACTTAAATCTTAAAAAGATCTGAATTTTGATGTAGGTTTTTGCGATCTATGGATGGAATAGGTTTCTAAAACCTTAAATAAGGTGTGTATACAAAGTTTCACAGTTTTTGGATCATCCAATCAAAAGTTACGTGGGTTTAAGTTTCATAACCGTGCTACATTTACTGATCTCTTACCTGATTTTACTATTCATGACGATCAGACTGCCTGATTGGATGTTAGACTTCTAGGCTTTGATTTTTTTTTCTAAGGATGATTTCTTGGTCGATTTGATTTGAGATTTTGGTTATGGATTCAATTATCAGTAACTCTATAGTTATTGGAGAATAGGCTCAAGAATATTTGAGGGATTTTAGTTGACACTATTTACATCTGTTATCGTCTTTCAGTCCTATATGGTATATTTATATAATATTAATAAAATTAAGTTATTAAAAAGGCTAGGGAGATGCAAAGTACGAGCACATGTGGGCTATCAAAAAAAAGCTACATTGTCATTTTCGATTTTTAGCTGGTTTATATTTGTATTATCTACAGTAGCTAACTTTTAAACTGTGTTTTTCAAGACGGGATCAACAGAAAAATTGTAGTAAAAAATGTACTGAGTTTAGTCGTATCGACCAAAATCACATACAACTATTTTTCTATATATATTATCTCTTATAGATAATCAAAATTTAAATATTTAAGCTACAAATTATAAACATCAGACAAAAAAACAGTAACACCACGTACTCCATCGAGCTACGCGCGATGGTACGTACTAGTAGCCATTGCCCTTACAGTCAGGCAGGAGTCACCTTTTTGACTTACCTCTGCCACTCCACTCCATGACTCCAACCTCACTAGTAGCTATTGGTCGGCTTGCTCCAAACGGCTGGCAGACGGGGCTCGTAGCTATTTTTTTTCGTGAGGTGATGATTAGCTTTTTTATGAGTTAAAAAATAAATAATGGTAAAAAATCAAAAAAAATACCGTTAAATCTTTTAGAACAATACAAAGAAAAAAACCCAAAAAACCAAATTTAAGCTGTTTGGAGCAGTTTCCTCTGGCTAACATTGCATCCTCTCTTTTACCGTTCATTTCAGTTTAAAGCCAGTTTCTACTTTCGACTTCTGCTTTTTTTTACTAATCATTAATTTCGTCTGTTTCTGATTTTTTAAAAGATTTTTTAGGCTTTTTTTCCTTTTCTTTTTTCTGTATTCATTTGTATTATCCGTGATATGCTAACATGTTTTTTCTATTTTTAATTTTTAAAAAATTTAATTATATCAAATAAATCAACTTAATTATAATAAAAAATAAATTAACTACAATAAAAAATTATAAACCAACGTCATCCGAATGCCCCCTTAACCACTCGCAACCAAACCCCAAACAACCCCTTCGCCTCAATTCAATATTAGATGCAGATATCAGAGGCAGATAGTAAAAGTGTTTTGAGTGGCGTGTGTTGAGACAGAGACGGAGGGTAGATATTCCAGGTTTGTGATTGGTCTTCGAGAGGATGAATGGGAGCGAGGGTTTGACCGGGAGAGTGAAGCTAGCGCTAGGCAGCCATGTGCATGTGTGCGTCTGCATGCTGCCAACCTGCCATGCTTCGATCGAGTTGCCGTTGCTTTTGGGTGGGTACATCATCTCACTGCAGGCTCGTGTTTTAACCACTGGGCAACTTGAAGCACGCAGGTGTGGAGCATATATACAATTAATTGACGTATGCACGCATGGCTCCAAATGTTGAGACTTCTGGTTCTACCTGGCTTTGGTTTTTGAGCTTGCTCCTGTCCTGCCACAATATACTGATAAGGACAGAATATATATCTCCTGGAAAAACTTCTCTCATATACATGATATATGATTTTTGGTAAGTTTAGGGGCATTGAGAATAGTGATGACTTTTAACTTTTGCGGAAAAAATATTGTAGTTGACTTATTTTTTACTGTAGTTGAGTTGGTTTATTGAGTATAATTAAATTTAAAAAATATAAAAATAAAAATAGCACGTTAATCTAGAACGAACGATGCAAAAGAATACAGAAAAAATAAAAAAAACGAAATTTTTTACTGTAGCGTATTCAGTGCGTGCTACAGTAATCTGACTGCCCATGGCCATCGCCAGTGCGCGCTGAGTTGTTTGGACGATGGACTTTTTGAAAAATTTTGGATTTTCTAAAGATTTAAAATAATCTTAATTTCCCTAGTCCAAACCGGACCCTAGATTTTCTATTATTCTTAGCATGGGAAAAAAGTGTGACAAAATATCAAACTTGATCAACGTGTGTGTGGACTGTGGTCTGTGGAGATCTGAACTGTTTTCTTGTGAAATTCATACTTTTCAAACATGTCCTAAAAGTTTGTGACGATGGATCCAAGGAGAGCGATAAAAACGGGATTTCATTCGGGTTAGTTGCCTAAGCCTAGAACATAAAAATTTCATAGGAAACCGTTCAATTTTTTTAAGAATTGGAATAAATTCTTGGGTTTCAAATGGAGCCTAAATGGGCCAATCCTCACTAGTGTTTCACATGGGAAAAATCTGTAGAGGGCCATGTCCTGGCTCAGTTGGACCATGGAACCTAGGATATGTTGGAACGCAAGAGTTCCATGGAAGACAATATATAATTCCCACATAAATCTAACAATATTCCCATGTTCTAAACATGGGGTCTAAATTTCTGCCAAGCCTGACTTTGTGTATGGGCTGTCTTATTTTTGCTTAGTCTATTCGATGAGGATTCTTGACCAGATCAATATTTTTCTATAAAATGCGATACCACATATTAAGGACCCACTTAACATAACAGTTATGTCTATAATCATGATTCAAAGGAAACCCTATCCCTGTAGTGGTAAACTGGTCAGAGGCAAATAATGGCCAGTTATGACCAAGAGACGACCAGTTATGGGCAATGATGACCAGAAACATGATTTTATAAACCCTGACTAGGTAAACTGGTTGAGAGACATGATAGTTTCCCACATGATGAATGTGAGAGTCGTTATTAGCGCATCTGACAACTTACAACAGTTGACCAAGGGTCACAACGGTTGGCCAAGGGACATGACGGTTCAAGACTAAATGAAGACACGTGCATAAGGACAAAAAGGCGTCTGTAGTGGCATTAGCTACCATACTTAGATAGGCATAAATAGGGTGACCTGCATGCCTCAAAACAGATCGAATTCATTCTTGTAACTCTCTTTTTGTCCATGATAATAAATTCTCTGTTTGACTATGCTCCCTTATTTTATTTTCCTATAAGTTCGATAAGGGACCCTGGATCTCGATTATCAATAGTTGGAGCTAGAAGGAGGGCACCATTAAGCCAGAGATCATCGCCATGGTGTTTTCAATCCCTCGTGCATGGATGAGAACACATTCAACCTTGCTTATGTACCAACCTCATGGACGAGGACTACATCCCCGAGGAGGCATGCAAGTGTGACTTATACCTTGAATATGTTCCTAAGGAGAACATGTGCCACCTACAACCCAATCTGTTGGGGCGGAGGTGGCGGAGGTGATGCTACCGCCCCCAAGCAACTCTGAGGACAAGTACATTCCCACTTTTGTCTCAACTAGTGAGACAAGTAGCCATGATGCCAATGCTGTGGCACCCAGTGATGATCTCGTTGATGATGTAAATGCCGAGGTTTTGGTAGAATCATCTCCATCTACTCTGAGATCTTGATTACTACCCCTCCTCTGACGAGGACACGACGTTCTCACTGTGTGACCCGACCTAATTGAGATTGAGCCCAAGTGAGGCCCATGTAGGGCATGAGTGCAAGAGTTGGGAAGATAGTACCACATTGCTTGTTGAGGGTGAGAGAGATCAACATATAAACCCAAGTGCCAAATGCATTTCAAACCCTAGGTTAACCCTTACGCGAAGAGAGGATGAAAGCATAAGCAGGGAAGGTACGAGTGCATGGTTTATATGTTTGGGTTTAGGCCTAAGCCTATTTAGACCTAGGTTATTACAAATGGTATCATAACTGACCCTCACGGTTACATGTGCGTACGGGCATATGGTGCATGGTACGTGTGGGCCCAGATGAGTGGACACACGGCATAACATATATATCAAACTAGATGCGTGGACGTGTGCCAAGAGGGGAGGTTCTAGTCATTTGCCCTAGTCTGAGTGTGTTGAATCGATGAGGAAATCGAGTCCTTTGAGGGTGGGTGTATGTGAGACCCAGCCCAAGTGAGATTGAGCGCAAGCGAGATCTAGACTCAAAAGATGGTCCTAGGTGAGTTCCTAGTTCCTACACATCCTAGAAAACAAATCACACACGAATCAAACTAGAACATGATGGAACAAAGAAACACCAAGAACACATCAAGAAAGAAGAAGAAGAAGGGACCTCCTCTTTTCTTATTCATCATATTGTGATAGGTTTTTATGAATTTGGTGGATAGAAGAGATAAATCTTTCTCTGGTAGCGTTTCAAGTTGCTCATCACTCAAGTCATGCAAAGTAGACAAGGAAAAAACCAGAAGAGCCAAGATCCAAAGATTGAGAAGAACCATTGAGCCAAGATCCAAAGATCGAAAAGAGCCATCCATCACGGGGTCGATCACAAGAGCCATCGACTGTCTTAGAGAAATGAGAGATGAAGTCAATCTCATATGTCTTCAACCTTGAGTAAAACTTATCCAAAGTAAGCATACTCATGATTGTGTTGTCATCGATGGATGTAATCTTCACCCCCTAAACATTCACATCTAGAGCACCAAACAGTTGGCATGCATTCTCAGACTCATAATAGCTTAAGCCAACTGCACATAGATTGCTGAGAATCTTGGTGACCTAGAAAATATCTTATCCAAAGATTCACTAGGCTTTTGCTCAAATTTGGAGTAGTCCTTGAATTGATTATGTTTCACTTACTTGATCGCAGTGGAGCCCTCATGATAATCAGCTGGGGTCTTGTAGATCTTGTAAGCAGATGTCAAGTGAGATTCTCGATTAAACTCAGATCTACCAAGCCCCTGAATCAATAAGTTGTGTGTCTTGTCATTTGTCTCCACATCTATAGTATTTGCTGGAGTGATCTAGTCATTGGTATGCATAAACATAAGATCTCTTAGCTTTCTCCCAAATGGGTTGCCCTTGGACTTGAATGTGGGCTACCATCCGATCCTTCCAATACGGAAAATCAATACCCTCGAAGACCAGTGGTTTGGTGGGATACCAATATGATTTCATTGCTCTTAGACTGTTAAAATTTATTAATAAGAGCTAATCAGACTTTGATACCACTTGTAAGACCCAATAGAGCAATCAACAAGGGGGTGAATGATGCCTTTAAATTCAATCCCCATATCATATTCTAAAACCTTTACTCCACTAGCTACTAGAAGCTAGAAAAATCATATTAGACCACTAATAAAGAACTCACCAAAAGCAAGAAAAAGCGGAGTTCAACACCTCCTGACCGATCAAACCGCTATTGAACAACGGTTGGACTAGCATGGTGCTGGCGGTTTGACCACCTAGGAACTAGTCTGACCAACGTCGGTCTGACCGTTGGCATAGGATGGTCTGACCATTTCCATAAACTACGCTTGGAAATCAGTCCGAGCCAAGCTCCAAAAAGGTGCAATCCTCAAATACAATTCTAAATGACTTGAGAATTTGTACGCACCTTGCTAAGGATATTAGGAACATAATCCATTCAAGGATCGTATAGATCTCTGCCAAAGTTCTAACATTTCCTTGAGACAAGCAAGGTTGCACAAAAACCAGGCAAAACTCACAATCTTGAGAGATAACTTGCTCGTGGATTTGATATAGCCAAGATGACTCTATATAGATTTTCAAATGTTACAGCAAGCAAGAATACCCAACGATTCGAGACCATAACTCTAGCAACATGATTTCATATAAATTGCTCCAAATCAAACCAAACCATGGAATTCCAGGATCTTGCACCATGTAGTCCCTAAACCATGGAATTCCAGGATCTTGCACCATGTAGTCCCTAGATGGATAGCATATAATCATCATGAGGTATCTCTATCTCTTACACATCCTTGGAACCAGCAAGATCAAGAGGAAAGTGGAGAATGCAAAAACATAAACTAAAGCAAAAGCAAAAGCAACAAGATCAAGAACACACCATAAATGATGAACAAGATTGATTTATTGCAATGTGTAGATGTTTGAATTATAGATACTCTACCATAAAGGCCAGAGCTCTCTCACCCAAGAGCGCACACCCAAACCATAGAAGAAAGGGGTGGTTGCTTTCCTCTGTACTTGTTCCCTATCACCAACCTTTCTCACTCAAATAGATAAAGCAACCAACTCACATCTAACCTAATAGATGCTATCTATTAGCATTACACAACAGGTTTTACACTCACACAAGACTTATGCACGTTTTTAAAGCGTATAAGCCCAAATCCGCTAAAGAGCAAGCTTCCATCTACTTGGCCTCCTCAGCACCTCCTTGATCTAAACCACTCTCCAAATGCCCTCTGAGTGTTGTGGTTTTTGTCCCTTTATCATTTTTGGTATTTTGGTTTCTCCATCAAAACACCCTCGCTTTGACCATTGACCTTACCTCTTCCCTAAGCCTAGTCCATAGTCATCTCCTCATTTGTAAGCAATCCTCATGCTTGTTATACGTAGGTTCACTAATGGGTCATGCATCAGCAAGTCTCTCCATGCCTATTCTTCCCGACCACGTCTCACTTTCAACAACCACACTACTCGATGAACCATTGCTAGAACCTTCCCTTCAACATATCTTTTCTTGTCATGTGTGTTGCTTGAGCCCAACCATCCTGTTCAGTTTCCTTGACCGTATCTTAGCTCATCGCTGAGCCTAGTCCTAGTCCATGCCATCGACCATGGTTACCTCTAAACACCTGCACACCAAAGACGAAGAAACTATTTTTAGATCCAAGTTCTTCACAACTAGACCCACATTAGTCTAAATATACTTTAGGTATTATGAATACAATGACCTAGACCCAAAAACTCAACCCATGAACAATTTTTCAAAAAATCTAGAACCACTCGGCCAAGAATTGATTGTGGCTGGCCTAACTACCATTTGAGTTTTGACGCGACGGTTTTTTAAGTCTGAAAACAAGGAGCCAGTTAGACTGGCCCTAGACCTGTGGTCAGACCGGCTTGGTAGTCAGACCAGCCCATGCATGGCGATTTGTCCGGCCCTATGTTGAAGATTGCTGATTTTGTTGGTTTAGGTCTCTAGCTTTTTGTTCTGTTAAGCGTAGATGGCGTAATCTAAACTTGGTGACTCTCATAGTCACTTGAGTGAAGATTTTGAATACCGTTGGTGACTCTCATAGTCTTGTAAACGATTTAAAAAGCGTGTTTGAGTATGTAAAACCCATGTTAGTGGGGCTAATAGGTTCTCCAATAGTCTTAATCGGTAGGAACCCATTATGGTTATGTTAGTTATAAGAGGGAAGAGAGGAGGTGTTAGAATAGAGGATTTTAGAGTTGAGATTTTTGTTCTTCCACCTCGCCTCCTTAAATGGATTGAGAGGGAGTTGGAGAGGAAAGATTGATGCTTTGGGAGCACATTGTAATATCTATACTACTGTAATCCTTTCTCTCTTTATGGTAATGAAGATCAATTCTTGCCTTTCAAATTGCTAATTGTTCATGATTTTGAACTTTGCTTGTATCTTGTGTTCTTGATATTTCTTCTCTCCCAACCTCTCTCTTGGTCTTACTGTGATCCATGATGAGTAAGAGGTAGAAGATGAGTATAGTTGATCAATCTTCATACATTAAGATCACTCATATAGTAAGATTCAATATCAAGCCTGATTTTACTTATTCTTAGCTCAAATTTGGATTTTCATGGTCTAGATAGTTTTATTCTAAATCCATATCTAGATTAATTTTCTATGACATGTAGGAGTAGATATGGATCATCCTATCGCTTAAAAACTCTTCGAGCAAGAACTATTTTGGGTTTTAGGGTTTTAGATGTTCTTATGATCTAGATTTGATTTTCTTCAATTTAGTGAACCCAAGCCCATGAGCTTTGTTATTCTTAATTGGTTTAGTTTCCTAATGCCTGAAACAAGTCTTATGCAAAATTTAAAAATATTTTGATGAGTTTTAAACAAGTTCGTGATATTTGAGTTTTAACTTAAGAGGTTTTTAACTCTTGGAACAGGGGGCCGGTCAAACCGGCCTGGTGGTCAAATCGACCCATCCATGGCAGCTAGTCTGACCGGCCCCATGCTAAAGATTATTGATTTTATTAGTTTAGATGTCTAGTTTTGTTTTATTAAGCATAGATGGTGTAATTTAAACTTGGTAACTTCCATATTCACTTGAGTGGAGATTTTGAATTCCATTAGGGAATTTTTTTTTAAAAAACCATTCACCCTCTCTAATTGTCGGCATCAGTCCTACAAACCAAGAAACAACTAGTCAAGGGACATGGCATCCAATCATATGGTTTTATAAGCCTCAACTAGATAAACTGGTCATGAGACATTGTAGTGTCCCACATGATGAATGTGGGAGTGGTTATTGGTGCATTTGACAACTTACGATGATTAGTCAAGGGACATGACGGTTGGCCAAAAGAGATCGAATTCATTCTTTTAACTTTTTTCTCTGTTTGATTATGCTCTCTTATTTTATTTTTCTGTAACTTCGATATGGGACCCTGGTCTCTATAAGTGACATATCTTGTTTAATATGTTGTGGAACCAGACCTTGGCAATATTTGTTGAATTTTTGCTTGTTTATGCAATACACTTCAACACAAGGGTTGACGGGCACACAGTATGTCAGTGGGTAGTGGGCACCCGTAGACGACACGCATGAGCAGAGTTATGTGCATATCCATGCCCGTGAAAAAATATCCCTCTATTCACAAATACATGTTATTTTGACATACGTGTTCTCAAGCTTTTAAAACTTTGGCTATCGATATATTTATAAATTTATATTGGATACATGAAAATCATATGTATAGATCTATCTCAAAAAATGCTTTCATAATATTGTAAATTTATTTAATTTTATAAATATATTATAATAGAAATTAATGATTAAAGTGGTGTTTTGAGGAAATGTGGATATCCAAAACAAGATGTATTTTTGACCGATGCGGTGGTAGAGAGGGCATAGATTACGAAAATCGATGTTCCTAGTCAACTCAAGTGTGTGAATATAGAGTGGATTCTTTTGGGCTATAGCTTTAGATCTAAGTCTAGAGATTAAAGGGGTAGAGTTCGAACCAACCTGTTAGTGTTGGAAATGAAAGGGATTCAAGATGAAGGCGAAGAAATCTGGCGACTCAAGAAAAATAGCCAAGAAGGAACTCGGCGAATTCCTTATAGATGAAAAAGGGATTCTAAGGTTCCGTGATCGATATTGCATCCCCGACAAGAAAGAATTAAAAGACTTAATATTAGCGACTCACTCCTCACGATTATCAATACATCGGTGGTACAAAAATGTATCGGGATATGAAGAAAAGATTCGGTGGAATTCAATGAAGAAAGAAATAGCAGAATATATAGCAAAATGTGATATGCATGGAAAATAAAGATTGACCACGAAACCATCAGGATTACTACATCCTTTACCAATACCGAGTGGAAATGGGGCGACATCGGCATGGATTTTATCACAGGACTTCCCAAAACCCAAGAGGGTTATGATGCCATATGGGTCATTGTCGATGAAGCGACTAAGGTGGCACACTTCCTCCCGATTAAACAAACTTATGGAAAGGACAAGCTAGCTGAGTTGTATTTGACGAGAATTGTAGTATTACATGGAGTACCTAAGAGGATTGTATCCGCAGAGGAACCCAATTCACATCAAGTTTTGGGAAAAACTACATGAAGCAATGGGCACCGATTTAGCTTTTAGTACAGACATATCATCCATAAGCCCGACGGTCAAACCGAAAGGACAAATCAAATCTTGGAAGACATGTTGAGAGCATGTACATTGGTGTATGGAGCGGCATGGAGTACACGCCTACCATTTGCACGTTTTCATATAATAGCGATTATCAAGCCCGGCATTAAATGGCACCATTTGAAGCCCTGTATGGACGAGAATGCGAACCCGTTAAATTGGACCGTCTTTGGAGAACGTCAATTTCTTGGTCCTCGAGTTGCTCAAGATGCGAGACTCATGTAAAGATAATCGAGACGAGAATGAAAATAGCACAAGATCGTCGGAAAAGCTATGCGGGCGTCCGTCGAAAGATCGAGCTTTGAAATCGGAGAATATGTATACTTGAAGGTTACACCCTTTAAGAGTGTTAAAAGGTTTCAAGTAAAGGGAAAGCGCACCGAGGTATGTCGGTCCATTTCGAATCACGAAGAGAATCGGAGAAGTGGCATATGAGTGCAATTAACACCGAGGATTGTCGAGGATACACAATGTGTTTCATGTATCGCAACTTCGAGAAAGTGCTTAAGACATCCATCGGAAGGCATCCTATAGAAGAAATCGACCTACAAGATGATATGACATATCAGAAGAACCATTTCAAATACTTGAGGCAGCAGAAGGCAACTCAGAAATCGGAACATTAGATTTTGCAGAGTTCAGTGGAAGAACCATACTGCCGCGGAATCAACATGGGAGAAAGAGTCTGATTTGCAGCGAGACTTTCCCAACCTGCTCCCTGGACCAAGTTAATCTCGGGGTCGAGATTCCTTTAAGGGGGGTAGGTTGAAACAATCTCAAAATTCAAAACTTTGAATTTCTTTTTGAATCTTTGCTTGAACCTCAAACCAACCCTAGCCCTTGCTCCTTGCTTTGAGATTGGTGCTCACCCCTCCCCTTCCTTCGCGCTGGCGCGCTCGGACTCGCCGTTCGCTCCCACGCGCCAGCACCTCCTCGCCCGTTTTTGCGGCGCCGCAAACCTCCGTGCGTTCACACCCCAAGTCAGCGCCTCCCTACCGCCGGACCCACCTGCCAGTGCCACCTTGTCATTCCCTCCCCTCGCTTCCCGCGCCAGGATTGGCGGAGAGGAGCTCCGCCGTGCACCCGAGCGAGGCAAGCCGTCCGCGTGTGCATTCTCCGTACCCGGGCTGTCTTTCCCTCGCCAACTCCTGCAGAAACCGTAGTCCTACCTCCCTGCAGCTCCTTCCCCCCTGGGCGAAGCTCCCATGCCTCCCTCCTCCACGCGCCAGCGGAGCCGAGCTCGGGCTCCTGTTGAAACCGCCTCAACCGAGCATTATAAGCAAATTCCTGCTACAGATCGCCTCCCACCACCCCAGTGAACCTCTTGCAGCAGCCGATTGGGCTCTCTCTCGCCGAAGCTCCCGCGCAGCAGTGCCCTGGTTCCGGTGAGCTCCCGAGCCAATCTTCCCATTTGCGCGATAAAAATTCGATTCCCCTCTGCTAGAGCCTCACCGCCACCCCTTGAACCCAAAACCCCGCCCAATTTGGTAAGAGCATGCCCTCTGTAGCCTCTCACCGTGAGCCTCCCAGCGCCGCCGCCACCTCACCGTGGGCAGCTCAGCTGGATCCCTCCCGAACTGAGCTCGTGTCTCACCCGTGAAACTCATTCCCCAGAGATGCTCAAATCGTAGGCCCTCGAGCTTATGCTCTTCTAGAATGTTCTGGAATCACCTCCTCACCCGTCGCCTTTCCCCTCGGCTGCGACCCTCTCCCTGCCCCCTCTCGCCGACTTGAACCCGGAGCAGAACCCCTCACCTCACCGAGTCCGTTGGTACGGTGTTGACCGCGAGAACATTGTCGGAGCTAAATCGCAAACTGGGGCGGCGCTCTGTTTTCCCGCCTCCGTCGCTGGCTCGAGGAAGAAGACGACCTCGCCGCGTCGACGCGTTCGCATCCGAGCCCTTGCGCGAAGATCGGACGGCTCCGATCGCTGGCGCTCGCTCGCGTGGCTGCGCGCCGCTTCGCTCGCGCGCTTGGGCGCGCCGGGCCCGATCGCCGGTTTACGCGCGCGCACTCGCGTGCGCGCGCGCTCCCGCGCGGTGGAACGGGCCGGCCCGTTACTGTAGCGGCCGATGCACAGTGCCGTTTTCCTTTTGTCCCGAGTCCAGAAAAATCCAAAAATACCTCCATTTCATTTGTCTCTTCGATATGAGTTTATTTCCGGCACCCAATCCTTCATACCACACCTCTAAAAATTTAATCCAAGCTTTTGGAAGTTTATTGCAATTTATTTCCTTTTTATAGAATTTTATTTTGCTTCCTAGCTTGTTTAGTTGCAAGCACGGATTGATTCTTTATTTTATATTGTTTTGCGTTAGCTTCCGCGGTCGAGACGGCATTGTTCAAGGCAGAACAGCAAGTCAGCGATTATGCGATCTCGTCGAAATCATCGACCCGCAAGGCAAGTTGCATGATTTTGAACATGTTGATCCTACGATTTCCGTAATTACTTAACTACAATATTTGCATTACTAGTAATTGTCAAAGTTAATTTAATTAAAATAAAATATTGGAATGACATGTTATCTTTTAGTTATGACCTACCACTGTGAAGTTTTCCCCGTTTACTTTGAAGGCCACATTCACCTCGACAAATCTAGTATTATTTAAGTACTACATAAAAACAAATGCTCATTGTCTCACGTAAAATATCGAGCTATCGTTGAACCGATAGTTCGTCGGCAAATGGTTTAAATTGGAACTGGGGTAGGGCGGAAGTTTGTGGAACCCTGTATCGGAAGTCCACAACCCTACCCTAGGGTGGAGGGTGCAACGGACAGGTACCGATACGGACTAACGTATCGGTAGTCGATCATAGTTGGCGTCTCGAAGTGAATTTAGGTTTGGAACCTTATCTTGAGTCTAGAGCACGATGTCGCTCAACCATAAGTTCGATTCATCGATCCGAGTCGTTTAGGGGGTTATGACTTTTTGAATTCAACATCGAGGCAGCGTTCGGGAGGTTAATGCGCGATGCGTGGAGCGAGACTCCGATGACCAAGTTTGCTGAAGATCGTGGTTTTAGGTTGTGTCGCAATCGAGCGCGATTTGGGACTTTGTGGATAAATATTTGGGCTTGCCGCCGTTGCGTCAAAACCTAGCCGACATGCGGGAAAAGGTTATATGCAATATTTGCATATATGCATACAACTGAACTTGGTATAGTATGTATTATAATGAACTTGGTATAGTATGTATTATAATCTGTTTATAGACTTTATCTTAAAAAGATATATTATTTAAAAGCTAATTACTATAGTAACAAAAGTCAAAACTAAAGTTAAAGTGGAAGAGAACCCACAGGAGCACTACCGCATCGGGCAAAAAAATTTTGGGGCATGATCGTGAGGGAACGATCGATGGGTTTTCTCACGATTTTCTCACAAGTAACGAGTAATTAATTTGGGGAAGAAGAAGATCATTTGCAGACACGTCGTGGGTTTTTTCGGGTACGGCTTATTCGTGGAGCAACGAGTAATTAAGAAGACCAAATATTTTGGTCGGTCGGCCGGTCACTCGATGTGGGCGGCACAATTAACCAGCGTCGGTGGGCGTGCCGGGCAGCGCAATGTGTTTGCGGCTTTGCGCCCCCTCACGTACGCACTGTGCAATTTTACTGTATATACACTTTGGACACTTGTCATATGAAAACAGCCTAAACGCCGTAAATACGTAAAAGTTATATGTCAAAGTTTAAAAATTCTCAAAAAAAAATTATGGGTACATATTTTATATCTCTGCAAGATATAAGAAAGACAAATACTTGGTGAGTGTTCATTGAGTTTAGTCCTTTTCGTATGTCTGAATGCAATTGAGTTTGAGCTTAATACTATTGTTTTCCATAATTGAGTTTGAGCTTAATACTGTAAGTGGTGGAGCCAGAAATTAGAGATGACGAGGACCAACTATACTATGAAGTGTAATTTGATTCAAGAAAAGGCCGAATAGCATCAACTCAAATAAAATCTTTTAAAACACAAAATGGTATATTTGCAATTGTTGGATTACGAGGGGAGCCATGGCTCCTTGAATACTATTGTTTTCTATATGGCTGTAGAACATGTCCTGCCATAAATCTGTAACTTTATTTTTAAAAAAAGTGAAATACTACACGCTATAGCTTTTGTAGTGTTTCACGGATTCCTAACAAGTTTGGTGCGAAAGGCGGACAAAATAAAGCCCGGTCCATGTAAGAAGAGTTAGCCCAGCCCAAGTCAAACCCACCCATCGCTTCACATCGTCATCAGCTCACGGTCCAATTAACCGACTCGTGAGTTGCGTTCAGCACCCCGGCCCAACCCGCCAAACACAGAGACCGTGTCCCGCGCTCGATGTCGCGCGTGAATCGGATCATCTGAAATCGCCAAGCTAATAGTGCAAACCGTTCTCTCTACTACTGAACATGTGATGATCTTCTATCGCCAAATCAGACGGTGGACAATTGCACAAGTCGCACGCCGCCATGACACGAACACGACACAAATTGGGAGTAGAAAGAACCACAATATATTACTATCAAGCTTTCAATATATATAATATCTCGATCGATGCCGGGAAGAACACCGTATACATTTCAGAAATTCAGATAGATTATGTTCATTTCGCACTCGTAAATCTTAAATTTCTCATTTTTAGATGTACGTGAAGATTTATGCATCGTCACCTCTACCTTCTTCTCCGGTGACCTATTCTTTCTCCTCTCTAGTGACCCCCTTCTTCCTCCTCCTCTCCGGCGAGCCTGAGAGGAGAATCCCACCCTTGCACCTAGGGTTAACTGTTCCCCCAAGCATAGAGGGAAGCCGCGGAGCAGTGGCCCGGCGGTCGACGGCGATGGGGGCAACAGGCAGGGTAGGAGGGTGGTGAGCAGTGCCAAAGGGCGGTGGTGACGGACGGTACTAGCTATTAGGTTGGACGCGGAGGAATAGGGGCGGGGCTGCGAGACTGTAGGGGCATCGTCGGCTGCGGGTAGTTGAGGAGGGGGCAAGGTTGGCGGTGGGAGGCACGCGGAGCTACTCCGGTGAGAAAGGAGAAGGAGGTCGAGCGAGGGGTTCATCGTCGGTGACGAGAAAAGGTGGCACGGAGGAAGCAGCGGGTGGAATAAGGTTAGAGTTATATAGTAAGGAGAAAAAATAAAAGAATTTAGATCTTAATTTAAGAATTACAAAAACTATATAATTATTTTTAAAAAATATTTAGATAATTACTAGACACACCTTAGCTATTTATTGGGGGCGTCCCAAGATTCGGGTCAGATTCACGTATGGATTGATCAATTCTCCCGTTCATGGGGCGATCGATAGCTAGCCTGCTGCTGATAGCCGATAGGTGTGCAATTTTATGGACGCTACGAGTACTCCACATTGGCTGGCTATTTGATGGCTGCTGTGTGATATGATGGGACGGCCTACGAGTCGAGAGGATCAAGCGCGGTATTAATGGCGGTCACGGAAGCCGAGGTGCTCGGCGTGTATCCATCGGTGCATCTATTGCGTTCGGGATTCTCTAAGGTAGCTTCCATTACGTTAGAGGTAAAACTAAAAACCAAATAAAAAATAAAAAAATCAAAACTAAAATTCAAAAATAAAAAAAATCAAAAACTTAAAAATAAAAGTAGAAATAATCTGAACCGTCTATTCACAAATAAACGGCCGAATCATGACCGTAAATCACCTGACATAACCGACGTTAGAGAATACGCGCCGCATCTATTGTAGTAACTTGGTCGCGATAAGGATTGGGGTCCTGTGCCGACCCAGCAATAACTTTCACTTTTTCTACTGCCTTGCTCGGTGCATATATGCTTGCCTGCATAAATAAACTACTTTGACGTGTGGATGCGATGAGCAGATCTTTGCTCTGATTACCGTGTTATGCTAATTGCGCCTTAACGACTAACCTAGTGCAGCGCTACGAACGAGATCAAAATTACTCTTCAAGACGTCAAAGTTGAGCTTGCTCGGGAGGACTCGAGTGAAACAAACCTGTCAGTGCAGAGTGCACCGGTCGCCGGTTTTCCAATCGCTTTCAGTTTCAGGGATCGGGCGTCCTGTGGATTCCCAGCATGCAGGAAGCACCTGGCAGCTATTTTGGTTACAATCTCAAGCCTGATAGCACCAAAACAACGCAACATCCCCAAAGCTGGCTGCCGAAGTGCCGAACAGAACAAACGGGCAGCAAACGAATCTGTGCCTCGTTTCTTATGCAGCACCATCGCCTCTTCGATTAGCCTTTTTTTTAGATTCTGGAGATTGACATCTCCGGCCTCCGACAGCAATCGGATAACCAAAGTACAGTAACCCAGAGAGAGGTTTTGAAGGACAGCGTGAGAGGGCATGGATTATGTTATGATAAATTATTGTAATTTAGGAAGGTTAAAATTTTGAAATTATAAATTGCCGAATTTTTAGAACTGCTTGTAGGCTGGCCAGTCAAACCGGCTTAAGGGGGACGATTAGACTGGGTTATCAACACCAGTTTGACCGATGCATTTTTGCGGTTCAAGCTGCTGACAACCAGCAGTCTAACCCCTGTAGGGGTGAGATCAGACTGGTTGGAATGTGAGATTGGGTTAGGTTTTGAATTTTGAGAGTTTGAGTTTCGCGATGAGTTTTGGTGATCGAGGTTTGGATTTATATGTTGCATGAATCATATTACTGTCAACGTAGGTTAAGTTGTGAAGAATTTGTGTCTAAAAATGATTTCCTTATCTTTGGATGTGCAGGATCGCTTGAAGTCAACCATAGTTAACGATGAAGATTGAGGCTACGCACATGTAGAAGTCAAGCCCCATAATAATTAGGGATACTAGGTGAGATGGTGATCTCAAACATAGTACGAGAAAAATGAGAAATATTGAAGAGACGTTCAAGTGGCAGGTTGTACCATGTAGCTTGATCGGTCCAAATGAGGTATAGTTCTGTGAAACCATAACAGGAGAGACTTACCGACTCATGGAAAGTGTCAATGATGTACCTACATGTGGCAAGCATAGTGATTGCTTACAATGAAAGGAGTTGACCTGACTAAGAAAATATATTTTGGTAGTTTGATCAAAATACCAGAAATTACCTTTTAAACAAAAATGTGGCACTTAAGCGACGCTTAATAGAACAGTTTAGGTCAATGAGAAATTGAGAAGATCAAGTTAGATCAAGACTAAGGACTTAGTATATTTGAGCTTATACGCTTTGAAAAACATGTATAAGTGTAGTGTGTGTGGGATTATTGGGTTTCTTTCATTGTGCTAAGTGGATACTATCCACTAAGATAGATATGATTAGCTAGTCTATCTATTTAACAAGTTGAGATGGAGACTTTTAATTAACCATCTAACCACTCTATTGAGACCAAGTATCCACAAGTGTTAGAGTTAAGATTCGAGAGAACTTAAGTGCTGTAATATGCTCTTTTGTTCTCCAAGTGAGTGGTTGTAAAACCTTCATCCTTAAGTAGCAATACATCAATCTTTGTTCATCTTCATGAATCTCCTTGAATTGATTGACTTTCTCTTGACTTGATTGTTTTTTCTGTTATCTTCTCTCTTCTTAATCTTGCTATGCCAAGAACGTATAAGAGATGAAGATATTATCTAAAAATCAATCTCTATCATCTAGACATTTTGATGGCAAGTCATGAAGAAATCCAGTTTTACTTTATTTTGGCCTAATCGAGAGATTTTATGATTCAAGAATTTTTAGCTTTATTTTTTCATATTCTTACTTGTTGTGATATGTGGAGAATACATCTAGAGTTATCTTAACCATTTTCTACCCCACGAGCAAATAATATTCACCATTTTCGTATTTTGCCTGATTTTGGTACAATTTTGCTTAAATATGAAAAATATCTTAAATTTGACATGAATTTCTATGATATATGTACATAGTTTTATGACATTTAAATCTTCGGATCAAAAGTTACTAAAGTTTAAGATTCGCAATAGTGCTGAATTTACTGTTTACTTACCTAAAATTACTATTAACTACTATCAGACCGCCACGGTTAGACTAGCCTGAACAAGAGGTCAGACCTCGTCTCCAGTGTTCCATGTTCAGACCTCCAGTGTTTTTGTTGATTTCTTGAGTGCTTTGTGCAGGGTTTTAGCTTCTATTTTTTATCTAAATAGCTCGGTAGCTATTTGAGCAAAGATTTGAATAATACTTGAGAAAAAAAATTTATCGGCACCATTTACCCTTACAGCTAACTGGAAACCGAAAAAGAGCGACAGCACAGAGATTTGAAGTCTGAAACAGAAAGACAACATAATTGCCGCAGCCTCCAAAACGGCGAAATTCTTGAGCAACCGATCAGCTCCGAGAGTGCCCCAGCCTCGCGTCTTGATGAAGACATCAACCGCCATCTTCGTCAGCCGGTCTACCCCTGCAACAGCAACTCCTTTCTGTCCTGCCTCTGCAAAATAGCCCGCAATTGCATCCAATGACACATGTAAAAAAACACCTGGGTAGGGTGACTTTTACAAGAAAAATAGCATCGTAATATCATTGGAATCAAGATATCATCGATACCATAAGGTCAACGACACAGAAAAGAAACTAAGGCAAAGATAAATCAGTTTTTGCTAGTTAACCATCATTAAGTGCTACTACCAATACATCAAGCATCAGAGGGAAGCAAGGCTAACTAGGTGAATTAGGTTTCATGGAAATGATGAGCGAAGTTAGTGACATAGGGAGGGGAGCACACTGATTGAATTCGTCCAATAAAGAGATCAGTGCTAAACTAATGGAATCGTGGGCAGACTACCATGGGCTCCGGGTACTAGTGGAATATACAAACTTTCTCGTCTTGCTTCCGGTACTGCCATAACTTACTACTGCCTTGGTGGCTCATCTCTTTGCTTTCGTTTTCTTGGTCGAATGGCCTGTCTTGCGCTTGTGACGGCTGAAATCCGAGACAAACCTGAATGTCTGTGCACACCCTGGCTCGTGGCAAACATATGGCCTGTCGCCCGTATGGACCCTAAGATGCTCTGTCCTTGCCCATGGCCACTTGAATGCCA
This sequence comes from Melocanna baccifera, assembly GCA_036346265.1. NCBI lineage: Eukaryota > Viridiplantae > Streptophyta > Magnoliopsida > Poales > Poaceae > Melocanna > Melocanna baccifera. The sequence continues at coordinate 45,619,053 of CM070677.1, read as the reverse complement.
TGTTGCAGCCCTTCCATGGGCATTTCAGCGGACGGTCATCCGTGTGGACCTTGCGGTGCTGCAGCAGATACTTGTGTGAGAAGAACTTCTTCCCGCAGCCCTTCACTGGGCAGATATCACGCTTATGCAAGGACAGCTCCTGTTTTGTGCCAAAGCTCATAGAACAGCCCTCGATATTGCATGTGTACTCTTCTTCTTGCTTTGGAGCTCTTGGAGTCTTTCCTTCTCTAATTTTCTTCACTTGCTTCTGTACTTCTGCTCTAGTCCCCGGCTTATGCAAAGACAACTCCTGCTTTGTGTCAGAGCTCATAGGGCAGCCCTCGATTGTGGATGCGTGTTCTACTTCATCCTTTGGAGCAGTTGGAGCTCTTCTCTTCTCTGCTCTAGTTTTCTTCAGTTGCTTCTTTGCTTCGACTTTAGTCTTCTGCTTTAGCGGTCTTGCTCTCAAATGGCTAGCAGGACCATCATTATCCTGTATAACCTTTGACTTTGGACGGTTAGCAGGACCATCATCATCCTCTTTCATCTTTGCTTTTAGCTTGTTTTCCCTATTGGCAATCCTAGAGCTACTACGGAGAACCATTCCAGCTGGTGAGGGTGAGGAGACTTCAGCAGCACCTTTTAATGCTTTGGAGTTGCCCTCTTCAGTATGTTTGGGCCTCTTGATGTTTATTTTTTCCAGAGGTGTGTTAACCCTTTTCTTGCTTGATTTCGTTACAGCTGTGCTGGTGCTACTATTTCTTTTGGAGGCTGCCAATCTACTAGAATTGTCAACTGGCCCAACTTTAGGTTTCTGATCAAGATGATAACAACTGATTCCATCTGCTTCTTCCTGTTCACGGCTTTCAACTCTGTGCACCAAGTATGGATGGACCTGGTTTGACATCCATACTTTCCCACACCACCGGCCAGCAAAGACTATTTTCTTCTGCCTGCCTTGTCTCGCTTCATAAGTCTTCAGCTTTACCGGTGAGTTATTAGGAGAACTGCAGCCAAATGCCCTATAGATGACTCTGTTGTACGGCATTTGCTTGCTGTATAAAGGAGATTTGGCAAGATTTGCACTATAGTAAAGGTTAATACCCAATTTTACAGCCCAATCACTGTTTGTTGGTATTGCTTCCTCATCCCGCAAAACTTCCTGTATCATCTCCCTGTCCTCCATGTTGGCCTCCCTGAAATGGATGTCCTTCCAATCATAATCAACTTCCATTTCTGCAGCCAAAGATCTTGCTTCTGCATCTATTTTGGGATATTCTGTAGAAATCGTAACAAACAAGTCATTTAATGTCTCCAGAACATAGGAAACAGCAGCGATTATTTAATATTATGAACACCTCAGCACTGAAAGTCTGAATTAACTTAGGGGGTGTTTGGTTTGATGCCTAGCATTGCCAAGCCTAACCTTAGCCGTGCCACAATTTCTTAGGCAATTGTTTGGTTCAGTGCCACAAGCCCACAACTGTGGCTGGCAACAGTTTTTAGCCCCATGGCCCATGTGTTATAGACCCAGTTTTTTTACTAACTTTGGCTAACTTGTGGCAACCATTTTGTTGGCCACACTTTTGTGGCAAGTCACACTTCGCCTAAGCCTAGTTATAGCAAAGTCAGGCCCTGTTTGGAGCGCAGAAATTTTACAGGAAGTAGTACAAATCCTATAAAATTCCTCTATTCCAAACATGCCCTTATTCTGACTTCACCAAAATTAATGGGAATATAATGTGCTTTTGAATAAAAAGGGATGACAACTCAGCAAAATGTCTTGGATGGCCCGTGCATTAATGTGTTCAAGTTCTAACAGAACGTGGCGTTGCTTAGTCATAGTGAACACATGCAGTCCAAAAGAGCATGCAGCAAGTGCTCAAAATGGTAGGCAAAAAAGAGTACATTGCACTCAATCACAATGAGTAAGAAGCTTGATGACTGACCTGGACGACATAAAAGAATAATATGGGCACCACCAATGGCTTGAAGTTGCTTCCCAACCTCGATAGCATGCTCAAGACAAAATACATGCATTCTTGATGAATCCTTATCAGATTTCAGAATCGATGCATTCAAGTTGTTCACTATGGTTGTAGAGCTTCTGGGGTCACCCATAGAGATTGTAGTGCTGTTACAGCTAGCATCATAATCTGTGCCACTGACATCAAGTGGCTCCTTCAAAAACTTTTTTGAGCTTGACAGTTCAGGTTGAACCTTCTTTTCCATCGTCGGATACATATTTTTTGGCTGAAAACCTTCAGATAGTACCATCTTAAGTTGATATTTGTTTCTTGTACGAACGCCTCTTGGCCCATTCGACATATCTGAGCTACCAATACATTGAGAGCTCTGGCATGATGGTCCTTGTTGGCATTCCTTGCTACTTGAGGACACCTTAGTTCCATCAAAACAAACATTACTTGGACTGTTGGCTAGTAATTCAGTCATGTGCCTCGATAGTTCACTGGAGTCATGAGAGACCTGATTTTTTTTGTTCCAAAAATCTTCATCAGAATCTGATTGATCTCCATAAGCAGACGCCAAAAGATCAAGAGCAGAATTCCTATTAAGAGGTGCAGCATCAGAAACTATTTCGTTGCCATATGGTTCAAAATCGGATCCTGCATGTTGATTAGAAACACATGCATTGCATCAGATAAAAATAATGATCAACGCCATAAGCCAAAGAAACTAAGATGAAATGCACTTTTGCATGACAAATAAACTAAAAATCCAACTAGAGCTACACAAGGAACATTCATGCATGCTTGTCACTACAAGCATCCACAGACACCTGTGATGGGTCTATAATACATGCAGATAAACTAATGTTACAGGATGAGCAATAAAATGTAATATAAGCATCATAAACTATTCATTTCCACCATAAGAAAGAATAGATGCAAGAGAAGAACTACAAAATTCAAACAAGAAAACCCAAAAGTTGACATAAAGCACATTAAAAAAAATTACACATTTTCTAAGGCCACCAACAATAGAGCTTGTGCTTCTAGGCTTCTAGCTAACATACGTAGAAGGCTAGAACATAGCATAAACTATCCTAAGGTTAAATTGCCAGACGTGGCATGATCAGAGTGCAAGTTGTAAGGCCATGCTGATTATTCTGTTAGCTGTTGAATTCTAAAGGAGGTTATTTGTTTCAAAATAAGATTCCACAGGGTCAAATCTGCATCTGCTTTAATCCTTGAATTCTGAAGGGTCAGTTTTCTCAAGGGGTCATAAAAAGCATTATTAATTTTTTGACTACCTCCTAGAAAATTCTGTAACAGTAAAAGACTAGTAACTCAGCACATACAACGCTTTCGATAAAGAAGCACAATAGAGTAGCAAAAAGGAGAAAATAAGTCAAAGATAAAATGTCTGCAGTATACATTGTACGATATGTATTACTTACGTAAAATTCCCCCATTTGTCTGCACACTTCTTAATGTATCTGCCAGATGACTCCCTCTAGAACCAACAAGCTGATCATTAATCAAATTATAATCAGAAGACATCAAGTATTTTGCTGCACACTCTGCTGGTTTGACAACAGCCACACATGAAAAACTTAGAATCCCACAAGTGACACAGGATAATAAACCCTGATCTAAAAAACCAGCAGCACTGATTATATCCCCCTTATCACCTTCTGCATCCTGTGTATGGGATGAGCTAGACATATTTACACAGTTATCCATACATGTTGTAGGTGGGAATTTCTTTCCAGAGCAGACTGATAATGAATTTTCTTTGGATGAAGACAAAGCACTACAGTTTCTTTCATCATTCCAATCAAGTGCCCCATTCAGTGGTAAGCATCCCGAGGCTTCCAGAGCTTCTGCACTACTGCATAGGCCATCTGATATGGATTTAGTTTTTGATTGGGGTCTTGAGTGTAAAGCTGAAAGTACAGGACCATCATGGGCATTTATTGGAAGAATAATACAAGACGACCCATCATTCAGAAGACAACTAAGCAGTTCATTGTCTTCAATAACATTTCGGACAAATATCTTTTTGACCAATTGTTCCCCTTCACCTTTCTTCTTCTCCTTCAATCTAGAGCTTCGTGGTTCCATTGCCTCGATGGATGGTTCCCTAGAAACATAGAAGTGTTGAAAACAATAAATGAAGAGTCCAAATAGATTAAAAAGGATGCACTTGGTACCAACTCCAAGCATAGAAAGAACTATGTAAGAAAGCATCTCCAATAACACACATGGTTAAGCATTATCGCAAAGCAATGGCTACTGTAAGATACAAATACGAAAAAGCAATATAAAAATTAATTACCCTGATTACAGAAATGGAAGTGGGGATATCAAATATCATCACCACAGAGCATAGAACCATATATCAGTTAACACATGGAAGTTATTGATTGCACACCTATTGACCAACTATTGTTAGGTGCAAACATAATGTAAATTGGACCAATGATAAGAAATGCACAACGATCCAACTGGGTTATGGGATCGGTATTTTTATGGGAGGGTATTTTTATGGGAGGCAGGATGCTAACAGATTATCTCCTAAGAACAAGTGTGCATCATGAAGCATGTAGATTATGACAAATACCTGAAGCACATTGACAGTGCAAGTTCGTAAAGCAGTTGATAGTGTGAAACCATGGGAGGACGATTGATTGAGGCTCTCCGGATTGCTGCCTCTTTAGCTACTCTCAACCATTCAGGAGTAGCTATATTTGATGCTTCCGCACAGTTGAATCCTGCCCAAATAGAAAAAGTCCTCATGGGGTTGATTGCAACTGCAAGGGCCAGCAAAGCGATAGCCAGGTAACAGCTTAAGTTTACTTTTTTAATAACATGCGATAGGAAGAAAAACCCGCATGAGTCACATGCACCGCAGTGTTCACAATCACAACAGAGACACATCCTGCATTAGCATATTGCACACCTATCTAGCTGAGATGGACTGGCGAAGACCCAATGTCAAGATGCAAAACCAAACTCCGGAAAGGGATATGCTAATATAGCTATAGGGTTGGGCAGATTTTTATCACAGAGCAAATAACTCCCGATTTTTAGGGAATGTTCAAATTCCTTACCACCATGTCCTACACTCCTCTGGTCTCAGACTCAAAACAGTCTAGAATGCCTTTGTGTTTTGTATTGCACCTAGTAATCCATTAAACAGTAACGTACAGCCAAAAAGGTTTAAAAATTTCCTGGTATACAAATTTTAGTAGAAGTTTGGCACCACATGGATATCGTAGGTGCCAATGTCGCTAGCCACCCTACTGTTTAAGACATAACCAACTCTGTATAATTAAGTACGGAAAACAATTGACACTGGCATAATTGTGCAAACAATGCATCAGAAAGAAATATAGCATGCAAAAGGAGGCTTTTCAGTGAGGTTAACTGTTGAGAGAGCTCACCATGGTTGAAACCGCAGTGATAAGATCCTGGAAAAGTAACCACGAACTCCCCTGCATTCTGCACCAATCTGTTCCCATGCACAGAACCAAACCTCCGTCAACCACCACACGTATCAAAGCAAATCATTCAAAAACAGAAGGAAGCAAAAGCACCACCTGCAGCAGGGGATCCCCAGGCCCACGAGCACTTCAGGGGACATCACCGTTGTTTTCTGCCCCAGCGTCGCGAAGGTTTCTGCACCCCAATTCACAGTTCCACAAAATCACTTGGCAATCAGAAGAGCGGAGCACACAGAGCTTCCAAACAAAACGAACAGCTGCAGCCGCCTCACCTAAGGGGTTCACCTCCCCGCCGTAGCCGTGCACGCGCACCACCTCCTCGAAGGCGAGCGCGGCGTCGCGCGGCACCCCGTACCACGTCTTGGGGGCGCCGAAGTGCATGTAGTTGAGGCTGTGAAGGTCGTGGTCCTCGACGTGCCAGGCGAACCAGCTGAACATCATGGCGACGTACAGCATCGGCGTGGTGACCCCGGGGACCTCCTCCCGCATGAACCGCAGCAGCGAGCCGTGGCTCCTGGCCACGCCGCGCATATTCCACGCCGTCTCCCCCACGTGCGAAGCCGCAGCCGGCTGCTGCCTGGGGGAGGGGGAGAAGCCCGAGCCCGGCAAGTCGCTGGCGTACTCGACCGCGACGGGGCGGTCGGCGGAGGCGCGCCAGAAGAGCGCCTCGAGGTCGAGCGGGGAGAGGTGCTTGGAGGCAGGGACGTTGAGGCGTGCGAGGAGCGACTTGCGGGAGGCGGCGACCTTGGTCTCGAACTGCGGGAGCGTGTAGCGGTGGGAGGAGCGCCAGACGGGCTTGAGGGAGGGGCGCGGGCGGCGCGGGCAGAGTCCGAGCTGCTGGTGGCGGGTGGGGAAGGACGGGGCGGGGTCCTCCGGGTGGAGCGCGGCGAAGGAGCAGGATAGGTTGGAGAGTGTGGCCTTCTTGGGCGGCGGCGGGCAGGGAGGCACGACCTTGCAGATGCCGAAGGGCGCCGCGGCGGGCTCGATCTTGAGGATGTAGGCGACGGGGTCGGCGAACTCGGTGGCGGTGGGGTGGAACTCGGGCGCGAGGGGGAGGGATTTCAGCCACGGGGGCACCAGCTCGGCCGCGGCGCCGGGAGGGGGCGGGGGCGGCGAGGACGGCATGGCCCGCCGCGCTGCGTCCGTATTGGGTGGTGGATTTCGCGGTGCTACTCGCGCATTCGGAGCCGGAGCAGAGGAGAGGTTTTGGTTTGGGTGAGTGGAGTTGAGCGGAGGAAGGGAAGCGGAGTGAAGCGAGGGAGCGAGCGTGGTACACTGCAACCGCTGTCCGCTGCTGCGGTTCGCGGTGGCACGCGCGGAGTTGTGGTGTGTCGTCCTCGTCTGCGTGCGGGTGGCACGGTAACCGCGCAGGCGCAAGGCTGCGGTTGTTTTTCCCACATGTTTCTTTGCAGTTTCTCACCTGCGGTTGCGGCCTTGCAGCTGCAGGTGATTTTGTTTTGTTTTGCTCGGGTGCTTTCCTTTTTCTTGTGTGGGCCGAGGTAGGGGGCCCATTACATTCGAGGCCTGTTTCTGAATTATGACAGGTCATAGAGCCATAGATGCCTCCCTGCCTTTTCCAGCAAGCTCTCGAGCCCAGTGCTCAGGAGCGCACAGAGAAATTTTTTAAAAAATAATCAATTTTTTATTCTAAATCACAGAAATATACCCACAGAAATTTTTTATAGAAATGATTTCTAGTCGTCCAAACATTAGGTGACACCAACGGTCGCACGATACACATACAGTCGGCGGACCGTTAGACGATATACTTACAGTCGCCTAACGGTTAGACGACTAAAACTGTCGCAACCCCCTCCCCCCATTTGTTCCACTGACACCGACCGAAAGCAAATAGAAGAGAAGGGGAAAGAGAAGAGAAGAAAGGAGAGGGACGGAAAGGAGAAGAGAGGGAGTGGAAGAGGAAGGAGGAGAGGAGAGTTTCCGCTACTTCTACGATGTATTTTTTAAATTTTAGTTAATATTTTTTATTAAGTAAATAGTTTATTTAGTGTAAAATTAGAATCCGCAGAAAATTATAGTTGTTAAAAAGAGTAGTGTAACTTTGGTATGAAGTAAATAGTTGTAGAAAATTTAGTCAACATAATTATAGAAAATTAGCATCTATAGAAAATTATAATTGTAGAAAATTAGCATCCATAGAAAATTATAGTTATAGAAATTAGCATCCGTAAAAAATTATAATTGTAGAAAATTTAATAAATATTATCGTTGTAGAAAATTTAGTCAATATAGTTGTATAAAATTAGCATCTGTAGAAAATTATCATCCGTAGAAAATTATAGCTGTAGAAATTTTAAGTCAATATTATGAACAAAATTAGTATCCGTAGAAAATTATAGTTGGATAAAATTTAGTAAATATTTGTATATACAGTAAATAGTTTGTTTTGTGTAAAACATTATTAGATAGCATTTATGATTAATTAGGAATAAATTTAATGTTGTTAGTACATTAAAACTCGTATATTGGTATTTAAATCAGTATGTCATGTAAATTATGGAAACCCATAAAGAATAATTTACAATAGGAGAGAGCTCGTGCAGGGAGGGAAGAGAGCGTCGGTGTGTGGGAGCAGATAGGGAGTTGATGTATATTGGGGCGGAGGAAAGGAGTGGTGTTAGTGCGAATGGGGAAGGGTTACGCTATGAGGATAGTATAGTAGTTCATAATAGGCGAACGGTCGTAAAAATGTAAATTATAGTACAACAGTAATTCTATATTGTGCGATGCAATTTGACTAGCTGCAACATTGAAAATATTTGTAGGTAGACATTAGCAATTCCGATATTCATTACATTGAAAGTGTATTACAGTGTCGGCACCGTTCGTGAATGTCCGAACGATGTTGACTTGAGCAATTTTGTGCAAGCTACTCTGGTACACCTAGATAAAGAGAATGCTTGAATCGCAGATGTGATGTACTAGCTCACATGTAGCTTCTCCTTGGACCCTGAGATTTGCCGTGTCGTCATACTAAGGCTTTGGAGCCGGTCTCCCACGGACATTGTATGAAAGTTGAGAATATTGATACGCACTGTTGCTTGAAATGGGTTTGTGCAAAGCCGCCGGTGTCATGGATACGAGTGCATGCTGTTTGTGCAACTATGCTCAATAGAATTTGTACAAGGTCGTGCCGACGGTTATCATTCGAGTAGTGCAAGCAGCTCGGGCAGCCAACATGTTGGTAAAGAAGAGGACCCGAAAATCAGTGCCACAAAGGTTGTGGAGGAGTTGCTCGTGACGAGGCCGATGCGGTATATGGAGGAGAGGAAGAAGGGTCACGACATGGTGAGCCTATAAGACAGGCTAATAAAGGGGAGCATATGGAATATATAGTGCATCAAATGGAGAGCGGTGACCGGATGATCTGGACTGAAAAGGAAGTTGTATAGCAGGACGACAAGGACATTTTTGATGAGAACGAAGCTCCCATCCTGTAGGAATGGAACAGATTTGATGCTGAGGGTGTTGCTGCGCATGACGAGTATGAATCACCATGAGAGTATCATGGCATAGAGGTTCGGTTGCACTCAATATTTGCTGACAAGGCATCGTTGCAAGATTCCATCCCTGTCCATGCAGTGGACTTTTCGTGTCATGAAATCTAGCCAGGAACAGTACACTGTGAAGTGCGAGCAGGCTGGTTGTTCTTGGAGGGTGCATGCACGTAGACTAAAGTATGAGACTCACTGGATTATATCGAAGTCGGAGCTATACTCCTACATTCTTAGTAGTATTTTGCCAAGACATCATAACCTAATGTCCACTTTTATAGCCAATTTGATGTATGAAGAGATAGTGGAGAAGAAGGATATCGAGGCCACGCACATCATGGTGGCTATCGAGAAGAAATTCAAGTATAAGATTAGCTACATAAAAGTGTAGCATGCGAAGCAAAAAGCTATGGAAAAAACGGTTCAGATCTTTCGAGGCAGCGTACAGAAACCTTCCTCGTATGCTTCAGGTGTTGCAAGATAAGAACCTGGGCACGTATACTGCTGTGAAGGACAAGCCATCTATAAGGCCATCAAGCTTTGCGATGTTGCAAAAGGCCTTCTTAGCTTTCAGTGCGTGCATCGAAGTAGTTAAACATATGCATGATCTTAATTGATGGGACCTTTTGACCGGCAAATACAAGGATCAGATCCTTACGGCCATTGGTGTTGATGGCAACAATCAAATTCTACTCCTGACCATCACATTCGTGAAAAGTGAGAATTACAACAATGGTTGTGGTTCCTTCGACTTGTTAGGGTTGGAGTTGTCAGTGCTCATCCTCGTGTGTGCGTAATCCATGATCACCACGCCGAGATAGTGAAGGCCATAAGAAAACTTCAGGAAGACCCCAAGGAGCCCTTTCGTTGGCCATATATGAGGAGCAGATAGTGCATTTGTCACCTGTGGGCAAATTTCTTCAAGTAGTTTCAAGCAACCGTTGATGAAACTGTTCAAGAGGTTGGCTATGTAGAACCAGAAGTGAAAATTCGACATGTTATGGGCATTGTTGGACAAACACAGTAGGAAGCACGTCAACGAGAGGAACAAAGGACCGACCATGCCTGGGGATGCACAACCCAAATGCCTTACAGCACTAGCTGAGCCTAACACAGCTGGTCTGAGGAGGAGGAGCTCACGGAACATCAAGTGCTTCTCTCAGTGGATCGAGACCAAGCCATTGAAGAAGTGGTCCCTGTTGCACAACACGGATGGTGTGAGGTACGATATAATGACAACTAACCTTGTCGAGGTGTACAACTAGGTTCTCAGGGGCCTTCGTTCTCAGCCCTTCATTACCATCGTGGAAGGTGTTTTGCATAGCATAATCAACTATTTCAGGGAAAGGCATGCAAATGCTGTATTTCATACAGGCAACCCACAAACATCGTACTGCTCATAGATTATGGCATACATAGAGACGAAGACAGAGAAGAGCCATTTGCACATGGTGCATGTGATGAACAATAGGGAGCATCATTTCGACGTGTTCCTCTGGGATATTGCCAAATTTGGGATGACTCGTTCTCTTGTCACACACAGTATGCCTTGGAGATCATGTAAATGAACCTAGCTGCTTGTGCAACAAACCAAAGCTGTTACATAAGCCATGCTCTTATGTCCTCGCGCATGTTGGACTGTGGGCATGGATCCTTCGAACTTTATGTTCGAGTACTTTTTCAAGGAGAGGGTGATGTAGACGTGGTGTAGCGAGCTTAGAGGATTCATGGTTGTGGGCAACTTTGTTATCTTAGATATTGCAGGGAGGACCTGGATTTCGGATGTTGACATGCTGAAAGGTGGGAAGGGTCGACGGCAGAGCCGTTGTATTACCAATGCTATGGACGAAACGCAAGCCGGAGTGCTGGGTAGACGCTGCAGGCGATGCGGTCAGGAGGGCCACACAGTTAGACGATACAAGGCACCTACTGATGAGTAGGTATACCAACATGGTTTCCCCTAAAGTTGTTGGAGTGCGCAAAGTGGTTTCAAGATTACAAATCATTGTACACTATAATCTATACTTGGTTAGTTCGCACATTTGATGTACGTAGTGCTGTAGTAACTATGTCGTACATTGCATGTATTGTTTGTACAACTGTTGTGGTATTTCTCTCTTTTAGTATTGTTGTAAGTATTGTCCTGGTAGCCTAGTATTGTTTCGTTTATTTATTTATAAGTTATATTTACTGCTACTTTACATTTCTGCGTCGATCGAGGACATTGCGCGTCGTGCCATGTCCCGCCTCATGGGAGCGCGGAGGAGGTGACTAACTTGGGGGTGGTCCGTATGTGCACACCCCAAGTGGCCTAGAGGCTAGACCCACATTAGACAGTCAGGTTTGCACTGCAACGGCATTGTCTTCTTACCATATGTAGGTTGTGTGCTGACCTTTTTTTGCTTTGCAGGCTTAGCGATGCGGGACTACTACCTCTGGCCCATATGGTGCAGGCCACAGACAATGATGGTCTGGCACCAGCTACGAGGCGGGACGATGGCGCAGAGCGGTCGCGACGCTTCCGTTTGACCGCTCCCTACTGATAGCTTTGGTGGATCGGAGGCGGCTGGAGATGCACATTTTTCACTTCCCATTTGGGGAGATGCCCCTTATATTGCAGGACGTCTCGCTGCTTCTTAGCCTTCATATCGTGGGAGGTGCAGGCCTCTTGCCAGAGGCCCCGGTCGGGTGGTGCGTGAACATGCTGGATAGGTTCTAGAGAGTCCATCCGCCTGGGGCCGCGGAAGGGTACTATGTCTTTCTATCGAGTTAGACGCATGGCCCATCATTGCGGTGGCTCTCGCAGTTCTAGGTACGTGTCTGGCGCCCTTTCCGTTCGATCCACTGCGCTCACCTTTCTATAGTACGGTCTTAATAACTTTTTGCTTGTACTCAGGTGGAGTGGATGGACCTAGTTGTGAACGAGCAGTAGGTGTCGCCGCACCTAGAGGCCTACTTGTTGTGGCTACTTGGTTAGGTGCTCTTCACCAGCAACCACGGCAACACAGTCGATGTGCACCTCATCGCTTACGCTAAGGCCATCGTTGACGGGGAGACCCCCACATCAGCTGGGGTTCGGACGCAGTTGTCGTGATCTATCGTGGCTTGTGCAACACGTGCGGGAGGACCAAGGTGAATTCGGTCCTTGCGGGGTGTCCGCTGCTACTACAGCCGTGGTCGTTCAAGCGCTTCAGCATCGGACTGCCCATGTTTGAGGACATCACTCTGTACCGGGTGATGTACCTGAGGGCGAGGTGGATCGGCCTACGATGGGTTCTCTCTAGTGCCGTAGATGGGTATGTAGTCTCGCTTGTAATTAATTCCTTCATAATATAGATCATCCTATGTAACAGCTGGTGTTCCTTGCGGGTACAGTTTGCGCTCATATTTAGGTTACACGGGCATATCTGCCCTTCATGGAGAAGTTCGACTGGCTCATGGCTAACAACGTGCGCTAGGAGCCTTGCTCCCCTGAGGCATTGGAGAGCCACGCTCCTAACGGGCTGTCCTAGTTGTGTATGTGTGACCAAGCTTTCTGGCTGATGCGGAGCAAGCTCGTGTTCGACGTCTTTGTGGAGGACTACGCGGTGCATCATGTCATGCATCAGTTTAGCCTACGCCGGTCGTTCCAGTACCATTTGGGCCACATGTGCCCAACAAAGTCCACACGTGAGTTTACGTCGCATATGTCTCTCCTTTTCTGCTGTCTCATTGCACGACTAACTAAATGTTATCTCTTGCAGGCACTCTAGGAAGGGAGTAAAATACGGCATGGACTAGACGAAAAAGATGGAGCCGTGGACTGCCCAATGGGAGGACACACTGTAGGACTGTGTGAAGGAGGCCACCCCCCACGACCGCAGCATGCATAATGAGTACCTTCGCTGGTACGCTCCTCAGACACATAACAGGCTGATACATGTCGTCGACCTACCCCCACCACATGTTGTAGCACCGACTAACATGTACCCCGCGTACCTCGCGTGGGACATTCACCTCACTGTACGTTACATCATATTTCTAAATCTTCGCTTCTGACAATCCCACTAATAGGTTTCATACGAAATATTTCTAAATTTTCAATTCTAGCAATCCCACTAATAGGTTTCACCCTTTCGTGTTTTTCTTGAAGGAGGACATCGATGGTGCGATTTAGATGGACTCTCGTAGCATGGGGTACAGGATTGTCGATGGTGGAGTTCACACGCGAGGAACTACTCCAGGTTTTTCATTGTGTGCAGGCCTTAGAAGCACGTGTTATCGCCCTGTTGTCGTGCACTAGGCTCCCAGAGGTTGGCACGTTGGCACCTGGTGCACACTCGCTGTGTCCCTCGGCGCCGTCCCGTCCGGCATCACACTGTGAGAGAGGTTCTACGTGGCCACGTCCGCCATGCCCTAACGAGGCCGGAGGGTCGGCCAGGGAACATCAAACACCAACTCGGCCTGACGAGATCGAGGGGTCAGCCTGGGCACGGCCATGTACACCGCCAGCACAGCAGTTCGTTCGTCCTTCGGACTACTTCAGCTTCCCCTATGTAGGGCGCGTATGACGTGTTGTATGTCCCTCCAGACAGCTTTGACCATGCCATGACGCTAGCCGAGGGTACGTCATGCCTCATTTTGTTTTCTCCTATCCCTTTACTTGTCGAACTAACGATATTTGCACTGCAGGTCTTATGCCCCCACAGGGGTTTGGGGTCTGCCTGGTCCAAGAGGACATGGACCTGTACTTTGCGGATTAGAGTGACTAGGCGATGGGCCCAAGACCTCAGCCCACACCCCTAGAGGTTGTATCTGGGTCACAGCTGAGCGGTGCACCAATAGCCACACAGGAGACACTGTAGTCCACCCCTCTGGCTTTGGAACCTCGTGTTCACAAGTGTCCTGAGCATCTTACCTTGTCTAGGCCCCGACACCCGACACTAAGGAAGACAGTCAAGCAGGGCCGTACGGGAGGATGCGAACGGGGACGCAGAGTCAGAGGGGGTCGGGGTGGTGATGGTGGGGGTGCTGGAGGTGCCGTTAGGGGTGTAGTGCTGGCTGTACTTTTATTGTTCATGCAATGCTTATATTTCTTACTTACTATGTGATGTTTGTAATTCTGTTGTGTTCTTATTTGTATTCTTTTTTATGATGTCCATTTGTTCGATTCATGTCAACGCCTCTAGTTCAATGCACGTGATGTAACACTGGAATAATTCACTCAATAAATGGCAACCGCAACAATGTGTCAACTATTCGATTATATGCTTTAAGATATTGAACAAAACCATAAACAATATGGGAGAGTACTATGGTACAACCGGCTCCGTATGTGACTACTGGTAGAATGTGCCTTGTGCTACCCACATAGAGTGTTGCACATATACAATTAGGGTTCACGCAACAACATGTCGGATCATACAAACTTCCTATGTTGACGATCTCCTCGTTGCCCATCTTTGAGACTTTCAATCCGCACCTCTAAGTCAAAGATTCGCTCCCACAACGTATCCACGTACCTCACAACATAGCATTCATGGGGAGGATTGATCCAGCGGATGAAGTCGCATTTCCCCACCTGGTGGAAAGGAGGGTTAACATCGAAACTCTATTAGCAGTAATAGAAAATGAAAGATTGCCTAAATGTACCCCAGAGTGTGGGCATCGTAAGAAATATCGCCCGTAATCAAAATGGCCTTCCGTGATCTGCACGATCGCGTCCTCCCAGTGTCTGCATTTTGGCCACACCAGTTGAGTATGTCTGTTTGGCATCAAGCGGTAGTTAGGGCTGAAGTACTCGCTCATTTCTAGCGGAAGGTCTTCCTTTGGTGACCCATGTTCGACTGGTCCCTCGGCGTCTACCATGGTATGTTAGTCTAGGACGGACAAGTTAGTTCTTCCTACGATTCACTACATAGAGTGCTCATACTATCAAGGGGTAGGGTGTGCATTTTATAGACTATTGGGGGAGGTAGTGTGCTTTATAACAAACCGGTTTATGTGCTACCTTTGTGTAGTTATGCCCTAGATAGAACTGGCCTATAGATCGAAAAGCATAACGTGATAGCTCCCTACAAAGTAGAACGTGACAATACTCTATCTCGCCAACTTTTCATATTGACTAGACAACACTAATCTCTTCGGCTTTTTGAACCAAAAATAAGGGACTCTGCAAAGCAGGACGTGAAAGCTCCGTACAACGTTAGCCGTGACAACACTATGCCTCGTTAGCAACTTTTCGAAAACACAAGGCAATACTTTGTCTCGCAAGCTACTCAAATTAAATTAATCTCATCATACCAACCATTTGGCTTACGAAGTGAGAAGCCTACACGAGCTAGCTTTGCGCAGTAATAAGACTTGACGGGCCAGCTTTATGCAGTGAGAAGACCAAAGGATGCAGCTTTGCGCAGTCAGAAGACCAGACAGGGCAGCTTTGCATAGTGACTAGACCAGACGAGGTAGCTTTACACTTTGACAAGACCAAACAGTGCAGCTTTATGCAGTAACAAAACCAGACGGGACAGCTTTGCATAGTGACTACCCCAGACGAGGTAGCTCTGTGCAGTGATAAGACCAGACAGGGCAACTTTGCACACTTACTAGACCTGACAACGTAGCTTTGTGCAATGACTAAACCTGACACGGCAGCTTTGCACAGTGACTACACCAGACGGGGAGGTTTGCATAGCGACAAGACTAGATGGAGCAGCTTTGCATAGTGATAAGACCAAACGAGGTAGATTTGCACAGTAATAAGACCAAAGGGTGCAGCTTTGTGCTGTGATAAGACTTGATGGGGCAGCTTATCACCAGCAACTTTTTTGAAAGACAAGGCAACACTCTGCTTCGCAGGCTACTCACATGAAATTAGCCACACCATGCCCACCCTTTGGCTTATAAAAGGAGGTGAAAGGAATTTGAGATAGAACACTACACAACCAAACCCAACACTACACCAGAATTTGCTTCACAACGTCGGGATGGACAGGATGCAGAAGAAGCAATGAGACAAGATGATGAAGTAATAGGAGGAGACACGCGACCAACCAAGGTTTGTTGCGGTCCGCGACGAATAAGCAAGGGCTGCTATGGCCCGGGTTGAATAAGTTGAGCATGCCAGGATGTTAACTCCTCGCAATGATGGCCCCGTAGCAGCAACCCCATCCCGAACG
Source organism: Melocanna baccifera (assembly GCA_036346265.1). Lineage (NCBI taxonomy): Eukaryota > Viridiplantae > Streptophyta > Magnoliopsida > Poales > Poaceae > Melocanna > Melocanna baccifera. Next base: position 45,602,932 of record CM070677.1, on the reverse strand, counting down.
TTCCAACTGAGCGTTCACTGCAACACCCGCCCGAGAGGGACACACCACCCCTCTGTTGGTGCAGGAACTCATGCAAGTTCTTCAAGTTTAAACAGCAGCTCAGCCTGAGCATGCATTACTGGAGTTGCGCAAACTACTTATATGACTATCTCAACCGTCGTTGGGACACAAGCAACTATCGGCAACCACTAAGGACCAGTTACTATTTTTCTTTCAAAATACGCACTAACAATCTCTCCGTCTACCCGCAGTCCCCGGAACCACTATATGGCTACCGCAAATGGATCGACCTAGAGATCCATCCACGTGACCAGTGAACTCTTGACTTCGAGGAGTAGAATGTCAAAAGGGCCTACGAGATACGGAAGGAGGAGCGACACAATGACTAGCAAACCGAACATATACGTCGAAAGACGGGAACTCATCTCGAGGTGTACAAAGCGGAATGAGCGCGAGGCTCACGAAAAAGAGAAAAAAATAGCGACCAAGACCAATGGAGTTCAACGCCAAATTTACAAGGAAGAAAATATGACGCCGATCCACGCAGTTGATCAGGCCGTTCCGCATTAGTCCCCCAAGCTCAAATTTATTTTCATGCCAAAAAGGCGCATACGTATGGTAGGAGTAGTTTGGTTTATTGTATTATGCATAATGCTCTTTCTTATTCATGTAACCAAACCCTGCGCGCCATGTTATTTTCAGCTTTATTATGAAGTCTATTTTATTTCACAAAAGCATATCTCCTCGTCTTTTCGCATTCAATTTTTCACATAGCAAGACATCCAATATTCCAATAACATGAAAACACAAATTGTCCCCTCCATATATGAATTCCCGGTAGCATCATAATATCACTTACCGTCATACCAACCAATCGTTGCTATTTCAATCGTCCTCAAAATAATTTTCACAAAATTTCTTACACTACAACAATATACGATAATCACAAAATGTTATTACGAATCTAACAGATTTTGCACCATTCATAATATACCAAAATTACAAATAGATCAACTGACATTGTCTGTCGTTTTTCCCAAAAAAAAATATAGTTCATACATAAACTTTGATAAATATTACCTACCTACAACAATTGTCATTTACCCATACGCGGTCAGAGGGCCAGTAGTGCAAAAATAGACTGAAATTGCAATCGCCGAACAGTCGGACGACTGGATCTTCAGTCGCCCAATGGTTGAATGACTAAAGGTCATTCTTGTAAATAAACTCACGCGGGTATATTTCTGTTATTTCAAATAAAAATAGATTATTTTACAAAAATTCGGGCACGGTGTGGGTAAATTCCGTCCCGTGTTTCCAATAAAAAGCATTTAACGAGTTACATCAGACCAATTCCGTCCGGTGTTTCCAACTACCCACATTATACACCAATGCTTTAACAATTACAGAAGCTTTAGTCTTAAGATTTATAGATCATCCAAGTTCTCACTAAGAAATAAGAATGATATTGGGTCTCTCCTAGCCAGCTGGTTTCAAACTTCAAAGTAAACATGCACTCCATGGAAGAGAGCCGACTTCTAAGAAGGAAATCTGGGCTCCATGGAACATTCACCTGGACTAGCAAAATCTACCATATGTTATACAACTTAACATGCGGATCAGGAGACCTACTTGTCTGCCGATGATCAGCAAGATGGTCCAACCAATTCCGTGCGGATGGGAAGGCTTGTGTCAGGTCTCAGCTCTGTAAGAATGCCATTACAAATCATCTATCTTCCCTCACCTGTCAAACCTCGTGTGATGATACCAAGCACGAAGCCGTGATGCTGCTGATCACCAATAGATCAGGAGGGTGTCGCCTGGCAAGCAAGATATGCTGAATATTTTGCTCGCTCTACCTTATAGCGTTTCAGCTCTTTGATTGCCGCCAACAGCACATGCAAAGAAACTGGTGCAAAGAATGGCTGCAAAAAGTACCAATCTGAAGCATATCAATCTCATATCTCTACTGTTACAAACTACTAGTTTGGATTTAACGTAGCTCCATTTATGATTGGAATGATACTACAGTGAAATTAAGCACTTCGAAGGAATGGCTGTTGGATGAATAATGCAAATTTGTAGCATAGAAGGAACATGCGCCATGAGTGTTATTGTACAACTTTCATGTCAACATTCTACGACTCGAAAAAAATTGATTACCTTGCAGACTACTATGCTCCAATATTGATTATTTAAAATCCATGGTTGAAGAACAGAAGAATAGCTTTCTTGCTTTCTTTATGTCTAGGACAAAAAATCCAAAGTGCCAATCATAAATTTAGCTGCCAGAAGTAGATAATTCAGTGAATACTGACCATGTAAATCGCAAAATAGTGCTCTATTGAAGCATAACTGATTGACATAATGGATGGATGGAAAAAGCATCCTCGGCCAATGCCCTCGCTCTTGTTGCAGACACTGGAACATCAAAATTCTTAACACCAAACTTTAATTAACTTGTGCAAGAAAAAATGTCCGAAACTTGCCTGCTGAAGAGTCACTTATTCCAAGAGTGGCGTTTCTTTGAGCTAAACTTGCAGCTTCAAGAGAAAGTTCAACCTGGAAAAGAAATTGTTACTAGTCAGAACAAACTTAATCTCACTACGGTGTGATTTTACGATATAATTAAGTTTGTAAAGCAATAGATCCACAAGAGACAGCCGTATACAGGTGTGCAAAAGAACACAGTAAGGCATTACAACAGACACCATGCATGTTCAGGGCAATAAAGCATGCAGAGTATTATATGAATGTTCTGTTGCTTTAAAGTATTCAGTCAAAAGGGTACTCCCTCCGTCTAAATTTACAAGGCATACTTTCTTTTGGCACATAGATAAAAAAGATAGTGAAAATAATTAAATTACCCCTAATTATTATCTCTAAGTACTATATTCAATACATGCATGTAGAGAATAGCAAGTAAAGATGCATATTTATTAGGAGTGTAAAGGGAACATTACACTGATTTTGCATTGAAACATAAAATACGCCCTATAAACTTAGACAAAGAGAGTACAAAATCATAATTAAAAAAAAAACACTACCACACACAACCATGAGCTATCCATTCAGCAAGAGTGGTAGATGAACAAACCTGCCTTCCAATTTCATCCATAACAATCATTCTTGGGAGCGATTGGACCTACCAACAGAAATAACATTAGTGTATGTCTGTGTGAAGAACATATTTTTTTATATATGTCATTAAGAACTAATTATATACCAAGCTGGAAAGAGACTCCAAGGTGGTGAGACATGACAAAAGATTGGAGCATGCATGGTGTCGGTATAATAAATCTAATTCCCTGCCAAAGAAGAGGAAACAAGAATCACGATAATAACAGTTAGAGCCTTAGAAGTTAACTTCCGTAAAGAACTTTAGAGGTCAACAAGTCCAACAATAACCAAAACTAAGTGAACTTATAAAGCCATACTGGCATAACATCCAAAGATTTGGTGAATATATGACATATTGGCATCAAACATCTGGCACATGATCGTCAACACTAATGGTTTTTAAAAAAACTTTTTGGCAACAGATGGCTGGGGCATATATAATTCTAGATACTGATATTTAATTGAGATCTTCTATCTTCGATGAACATGCTCCCTGATTGATGCATTATGCATAGTACAGTACTGATGATTTGAGAATATGCAAACTATTGTAACCAGAACATGGTAATTACAGTAACAAATATGTTCTCCAACCAAACTGGACAACGAATATAAAAATGAGCTTCCCAGATTTTGTAAAACTGTGTTTTGTCATTAACAAAATGAAATTTGTACTGTGGTAATTCCAGTAAAGAAATGGAGAGAGAATCTCACCATTCAGCAAACCCCTTTTCACTAACTATGAATTTAGTTACCACATCCATGTCTTGTGCACGATAATTTGATTTTAGACCAAATAACTGCCTTAGCTGTCCAATGAAGATTTCAAGAGTCTCCATAAGTTCCTGTTTCATATAAATGTGTCAGCAAATAATGCTCTTGCAAATAAGGTATATCATGACTCAGGAGGGTGAGCATAGCATATCAACATGCTGACATGTCAAAAAGGCAAGAAATGATAGATTTCACACACCTGCGATGACATTTTGTTATGGGTCCCATATGTCTTCTTGGAACCAAGTGAACAGCCTGGTGGGTTCCAAATAACAACACCTCCCCATATCTACATAACAGTATAACGCTGTCAATAAAATGGTACGATGGATAACACCAAGAAGGTACATAGTACTTACAGGGGATATAAATGCATTAGTTTTCGAAAGCTCCCCATCTGGAAGTTGCAAATACAAAGGGCATTCCCTTGCAGATGGAATGTACCTGTTTATTATTGAACAAACAGTTTAGATATGACTAAATGAGCATCCATAAACGTTCGTACAATTAATATTAAATTTGTTAATTAGAACCTTAAGATATTATCCTGTGTTTGTGTACACTTGGAAAATCAGAGTTATGGGTTAAAATATAAGATATGAGGATTTAATTTACAGGGAAAGAGAACAGAGGAAAGAGAGTATAATCATAAAAAGAAGCAAAATTCAGTGTAGCAAGGGGACAGAAAAAGAAAGGAAAAAGAAAAGTTATTATGATAGTTTGAGCATATATCATGCCTTGTAAAGTGTACAAGGAAATATCAAACATGAGGGCTGGTCTAAAAAGCATACACCACAAATTGAAGAACTTTCGATCGTCCTGTGGATGAAATCGATGTATCCAAGTGCCACTCATTTGAGTTTACCTACCAATTTTATTGCATGATTAAATTAGTGCAGGTCACAGTTAAAGAATTCAGGCACTAAGAAACCGCTATCCATCTAATGCAGCAATGAGCAAGACTAGACGACTTCTACAGAGCAAGAAACATACAAAGAAAGGAATGTCTCCCGTACTAAGGACATTGCCACCCAGTTTATCATCAGAATAAGAATAGGACGACTTCAGAGTGTGGTACAAAACCTGAAAAGAAAAGGAGCAGTGGTACAGTACTTATTAACATAGGCACCTGCACAAAAGATGGAGGAAGGAAGCATAGACCAAATAAGGCAAATATGCACCTGACTCTCTATATTAATATCAGCAATTGGTCGCAATGCCTCAACCACAGGAGTCAACATCCTCTCACCAATATTCTCAAACTCCCTGCATGTGGGATGCCTAACTGTAAAAATTCCAACAGCAGCAGCACCAATAATAGGACAAGAAGTTGCATCTTTGCTAGTAGCTAAATACAACCATAGAACCTGTAATTGATTCTAAATAAGGAAGATAACAGATGTTCATAGTCAGTATTGCTGACATAACATTTACGCTTTACACATTACCTTTAATATAGTCTAATATGTTGTATTTTACTTCAACAGCTTATCATATCGCAGAGCAAAGGTATGTTTTGAAATTTTCTAGCAAAGCAGATAAAGAAGAGAACATCTGTACAACAGCAGACCCGCAATAATTTGTATAACATACTCAAGTCGAAAGTTTTGTTCATACCAATCATAGACCCAATCGTTTGGATCAGCATTCAACAAGCTAAACGAAAGAACAACATTCCCATCTGAACCAACTGGCATGAACTCTCCTTTCCCAATGCCTGCCTCACCCTCCTCGATACCTCCATTCATGAAATACTTGACAAATACCTTGCCAATAACTGACAAGGCATCAGCCTCATCAACCATCCCGACCACCCAAGCGTGCCGGTGCTTTCCGATCACAACCCTCGTTCCCTTCTCTTCATCACTCTCAACAACGACAACAGTGTAAACCTTCATCCCGTCCCCAGCGCCACCACCCAATGCCGAGTGCATTAATTCATCAAACACCTCATCGCCGCGGACCAAGTCCGCAGTGGTCACGGCGCCACATCGCCAAGGCGAGGCAACGCTGCCGCTGCTGCTGGAGCAGACACCCGCTAACTCGACGGTGACTGAGACGGAGATGTTCCCAGCAGTTGAAGAGGCAGGGAGGCGGAGGAGCTGGGTCGAGATTGCCCGCTCGAGGTGATCGGCACGGGAGGCACCGGACGGACCGGGGCCGGAGCGGAGGAAGACCGCATGGAGGCCGCAGGGGAATGAAGGCGGGTTGGAGTGGAGGCGGCGAGAGAGGGAGGCAATTGCGTCGGCGGGCAGCGGCGACCGGTGGATCTCGGTGGATTTGAGCAGGAAGGGCAGTCCTACAGAGAGACACAGAGAGAAGCGCTCGAGTTATACGGAGAAGAGAACAAAGCCTAACTCCGGGAGCTATGGAAGGTGGGGGTTAGTACCGAGGAGGAAGGAGAGTAGGACGGAGGCGGTGAGCACGAGGCGTTTCGTGCCGGTCTTCCTCGTGCGCTGCAGCCGCTTGAAGCCGTCAGTGGAGGTGGGAACAGGAGTAGACGGATCTCTGGAGTCTTCGCCGGCGGAGGAAGGTGGAGGTGGCTGTGGGGTATCGTCGCCAGCGATCTCCGCCATCCCTTCAGGTAACCGGAGTTCTGGGGGGTCGTGGAACTGGGAACTGGGAAGGGGAGCGGGGGTGTGCACCGAAACTGGCTGACAAGTGGGGCCTCGTGTAGTTTAGCCAGGTGGAGCCACGGACTGCGGACGTAGCCTACTTGGAGGCCCGGCCCAAAAGTGCGCATATTTTCCGGGGCAGAAAAGGCCTGGATGAACCAGCCCATCCAGCACTCTCACACAGTGTTCATCTTTCTTTTGGGGAGGACCAAGCTTTCCTCGGTTAGCTAGCTTCGCCGCCGTCCGAGCTTGCATGCTTGGGTTTGATCTCTATCAGTCCCAGGTGCCTTATTTCACATACGTATATGTGTTTAGTGGGAAAAAGCATACACGCGCTTCATGAGGTGCTGGGTAATTATAGGATTTATCCAACAGCCTCTGCTTAAATCCTAGGGTATGTTTTAATAGCACGCATACATATGTGTACATGTGATATGTGGTGTGAACATGATGTACATGTGTGTCCGTTGTAATCTAAAAAAAATCTTTCTTTTGGGATGCTCATTGTACATGCAACTTTTAGCTAAAAAGGTTGTAAAATTTATTTCCTACCTCGTTGGCTTTCCACTTCCAACCACTCCCATATGTAGTTGTAGGAATGTTGATGGTGAGAAATGTGTATATTAAATACATAATTCACATGACAACTATTAGTCAACACTGTATTATTAAAGACGCACGGAGCTGTCACCGCTGTCGAAGAAGAAATAGGGATGAGGGGCAGAGTGGCGGTGGTAAGGTGGGGAGCGGTGGGGATGGAAGGGACAAGTTGTACCGCCTCCCCTCCTCCTACGGCTGGCGGCAAGCTTGCCGCCTCACCATGCCTCGGCTCCCCCTCCCCTGCTGCTCGCTCCGTCCAATCTAACATTCTGTTTGCCCTCGCCTCGCTATTCCCGCCCTTTGCTGCCACCCATGCCTCGGCCTTCCTCTACAGCCGAGAGATGCAGTGAACCCATCCTAAATCAGTGGCACCACCGCTCCCTCGCTAGACCTCGTCGCACCTCCTCATCCTTCTTCTTCATCACAGGTACACAAAGAGCGAGAGCTTCTTCTTCCTCCTCGAAGCCCTTGCTGTCCCGTCGGATGGTATACCGTCTTAACGTTTTTCTCCATTCACGTACACGTCCCATACTCGCACTCTTTTCTTTTTCTTTGTTTGCAATTTACATAGGAATCACATTTGCAGTTCGAAGCAGATTCGCCGTATGGCCGTGCCCACTTGCCCCTCTCCCGTTGCCTCGCTGCGTCGGCAACCTACCCGCGGGACCGCGCTCGGCCGACGCGCTGCCCAGCTTCTCCCCTCACTTCTCCTCGCGCCCGATGACGCAGGCTCGCCCCGCTCGCTCTCCGCTCCGGACCGGTCCTTCACCGTCGCCGTTTCCCGAGGCTTCCCCCGCCAATCCCCTGGAGACAGCGCCCAACAACTCGGCCTGGACCTCCTCACCCGGCAAAGCCTCCCGCCTCCGTTTCTCGCCCGAGCACCCGCTAGCTCTCCGCGCCTCGTCTTTTAAACTCCAATTGCCGTTGCGAGAGCTTCGCACCACCCCACTCTACTCCCACAACAAACCATAACCTCACCTTCCCAGCGCCGAAACCAATTCGAGTAAAGTTCTTGATTACTGACATGTCGCCGTGTCGACCTTGCCGCCGCCGCCCCTCCTCCCGGGACCCCCCCTCCACCCTTGTTCTTCCCGGGGCGAAGTAGAGCTCCTCACCCTCCTCAGAGTCCTCCGACGCCAGCCCGGCCGAGGTGCTCCCGCCTCCCCTCCCCTTCCTCGGTCGGTGTCGCCGGAGGCGGCGCGCGCCCGCCATCGCCGCTGGGGGCCGTGGGAGGAAGATAACCGGGGGAAGGGGCGAGAGGGTCGGCGACGTGGCTCAGATCCGACCGCTCGCGTGTGATCCCAGGGCCCCCAAGCGCGGGCGCTACTCCGGTGTCAGACCGCCGCACGCTGTGGCGTACTGCTGGGCCGAGCCTCGCCGGCCCACGCCGTTGCCCGAACCCTAGCCCGCACGAGCACGCTCCCGCGCGAGGGACCGGGCGACCCGATCTTGTTCAAGCGAACAGTTCCCTTTTTTTCTTTTTCCCGGAGGCTGGAAAATCCGGAAAAATCAAAAAGAAATTCTAGAAAATTCCAGGAAATTCCAAAAATCACCAAAATATACCATCTTGCTCAGTTTAATATCCTTAACCCATTTTTGGCCTCCATTCCTCCAGATTCATCCTAGAAAAATTCTAAAAATTCCTTTTGTATATTTGAGCTTTCCTTTTTCTAAAATAAAATGATTTCTTTTATTTTAATTAGTTTCTGTGTGTTTGCGCTAGTGTCGGAGATTCGGAGCGTTTGCGCTCGAGGATAGTGTCGTTCGAGATTGCGAGATCGTCAGGATTATCGACAAGTCGCAAACCCCTTTGAACATGTTGTATCCATGTTTATTAAATTATGTATATATGTATTTTCATTATTGATAGTTGTAAAATGCTAGTTTACCTAAAATAAATGGTTTAGAATACTATGTATTTTCATTATTGATAGTTGTAAAATGCTAGTTTACCTAAAATAAATGGTTTAGAATGACATACTAATTTAGATACATCCTACCACTATTAAATGCCATGTCAATTTGTAACCCCTCCATTGTTAACCTTAGGTTTAATTTAGATGTACTATTATCGCATGTAGATTATTATCACTTTATGCAAATTTAGTTACACTAATGAGGAAGTGGCATGGTAGTAGACTTTAAAACCCAGGCTAGGGTGGGGTGGTATGAGACACCGTGCCCTAGAATGGTTGTACTGGCATGTGCAGTGTAGGGTAAGGGTGTTGTGGGACACCGCGAGACGGTCTTCGCCACCGCTTTACGAAGTTGGAGGTTGCGGACCTCGAGAAAATGTAAGACTAGACCCTTATGCCGAGCAAATGACATATTGACCGCTCGACCACAGATGTTGATTTGTCAACCCTGGTTTAGTACCTGCTCAACCCAGGTAGAGTGCGACTTGAGAGTCAGTACGGGTTGCGGACCCGGGCAAGAGGCGGCGGTAAAGCGACCGGTTCCTTAACTCGATCATGAGGTTAAGGTTGCGTGTGGGTAAAGTTGGGCAACTCTGCAGAGTCAATTAAATGGTATTCGAATACGCCGTGCTCCCGGTTAATGGAGTTGTGTCACTTGGGTGATTCCAGTTGCGAAACTTAAGTAGTTTTTACCAGTGTTTAACCGGACTAGTTGGTTAATTAATTTTTCGTGAAAACCCCCCTAATCTTAAGGAGTAGTTGTCGTTTCTTGAATCTCTAAAAGTGTTTACAAATAAAACCGCATCCACATAAATTAATAAACCAGTATACTATCTTCCTTTGGAATTCCGTGCATATAGTAATTTAAGGTTTACCATTGTGACTAGCTGAGTACGGTTGGTTGTACTCAAACTTGTTATATTACCACCCCTCCAGATACCAGAAGAGAAAAAGCAATTCAAGAGTTTGTGTTAGGGTTACGACCGCACCCAGGCGTTCCTGTGAGCGTTTTCTTCGGCTCTTCTGAGTGTAAGTTATAATTTGGGCTTGGACGCCCATGAAAATGTTAAAATTGACCACTAGGTCTTATTCCGGCCAAACTAATCCATTTTAAATGTTCGTAAGCAGGCTCGATGCTTCTTACATCATGTCAGAACACACATTTGTTGTGGGACGTACGGCGCTCCTGTTCCCAGAAACGGGGGCGTTACAGAGTGGTATCAGAGCAAGGCTTGGCTGTAGGTTGTAACCCTAAGTATAGATCTGGTTACGATAGGAATACGGTTTTACAAACCCTAATTCCAAATACAAAAGAATTTCAAAAACCATAAGTATTATTGCTATCTCACCTTTTCTATTTCTACCTCATCTCTCTTAGACATGCATTAAAAAGTTTTTCTTTTGAGTTTGTCGAAATCTCAAAAACACGAGTAGACGTGTAGACTAATTTCTTGCTGTAAGTATTGACCAAACTGAACGAGAGCTAACTCTAGTTGAAGTAATGTTAAGGATGGTGTTGCGAAGAATAGTGCGACTACCCTGACCAAGGCTTTTCCTTTCGAAAAGTTGTAAGGTCACCGTTCGAGTGATTAGAAGACAGTACCCGTTGATTTCCTTGATGCAACAGGAACAGACCATTTAAATTAGTCGAATCTTTCTGGTTGTATTAATAGCCAAATTGCACTACTAGCTAGTTAGGCTGTTATATAAGCAATTTATGCAAAACTAATTCGTTATTTAAATAAGATTATGTTAAAAAGCTTTCTGCTCCTACCCCATTTCGTCTCAAACCTTACCTACCTTCGTCTATTTTAATCTTCCCTTATCTATTAGATTCAAAATCCCACTCTACTAGTCGCTCGCTTTCTTTTACTCTCACCCCAGTTCATTCTTACTTTCCCTTGCTAAGCTCAAAAATGTTGTAGACTGATTCCTAAAAGATTCGGTTACCATAAAATAAGGCACTACTGACAAATGAAAGTTACGGCAAAGACAATAGATGACGAAGGGAAGTCCGAAAAGACAATTCAGTATGATGGAAGTCTTAGCCACCATGAAGAGAGATCAGATCAAGTACCATCAAGAACAGATCAAGATGTTGGAGCAACAGACAAATATGTTAGAACAGTTGGCTACTACACCAGAAGGATCAACGGCAGTCTCAGAGACAACAGTGTTCAAGTTTGCAACCTTCCTGAAGACTCAACCACCTCAATTCTCATCAGCAACGGAACTACTAAGTGCAGATAATTGGTTACAAGAAATTGAAAAGAGGACGGACGCCATCCAATGTACAGATAAGGAGAAAGTTTCATTTGCCGCGTATCAGCTAACAGGACCAACCATTAATTGGCGGAATACTACTCAGTGGATGTACCCAGATAAAAGTGATATCACATGGGAAGAGTTTGTGAAGAAGTTCCGTAAAGCCCACATCTCTACTGAAGTGGTCCAAGATAAATGTCAGGAATTTCTTCTCCTGAGACAAGAAGGGAAATCTATTGTGGAATATCTGCATCAATTTTTCCATCTTTCGCAGTATGCTCAAGAAAATGTGAACACTAAAGCCGAAAGGACGAAACACTTACGGCCAAGGATAAAACGGTATATCAAGGCTACCGACTTTTCAGATTTACGGGCTCTAGTTGATCAAGCTCTTTGGATAGAAGAAGAAATGTCCAGATCCGTGAAAGTTCATAAAAGAGGTGAACCTCTACCTCCAGATGAAGTAACTTGTTTTCACTGCCGACAGAATGGACATTATCGTGAACAATGTCCAACGAGGTCCTTAACCAAAATGCAAGCAAGAGCACAAGCATCAACGTCAACTTAACCGTCAATGGAGAAAGACACCACTGTTACGAAAGCCAGAATAGGAGAAAAAGTAATCAAGCACTAAAGGATGACATGGAGTTGTCGCATGTCTCCATTTTGGAACATGCTTCGTACTACTTTTGTATAAGTAGATTTTCAAGTAGTGTACTTGAAAACCAAGATATGTAGAAAAGACTATGGGAGTACGTGTAAGCTGGTTGTATAAAGATATGGAATAAAAGGTTTGTGTTGTGTTGAAATCAATCGCAGCAAGTCCAACTCCTAACATCAAGTTGCACTGAGAACATGCCGAGAAAGAGGTTTTAAATGATTACATACAAGGAATTGACTCTAACATAAGTCAACATTCAGTCTTAAGTAGGAGACCGAAACATTATAATAGAAATGTGATGAGACCATGACTCACAGGACCTTGGTACAAAATGAACCTAACACATCATAAGGAATATTGGCATATGAAGGGATTTGTAAAGGTTCAGTAGAACACACCAGTCAATTCGTATGAAAGATAATGAGACAAGTTATATGACATGGATGATATACAGGATGTGTGACCTAGGTTCTTGCTGTCACCCAGAAAGATCGAATGCCATGATAGATACATTGAAAAAAAATGGTTTTGTGGTATAAGAGTAATGGATTAATGGATGAGATATGTATTTATTCTATAAAGCCTCTTAATCAAAGGTATTATAAATTTTGGTCCAGAGAAGGGTACCAAAAGGATCATAAAGAATAGTAATACCGGAAAGGAACTATGAAAGTTCGGCGGAACATACAAAGTAAATCATACAAAAGACAGTAAGGCAAGTTATATGATGAGAAGGATATGCAGGAATAGTGATACAGATTTTTAGGTCTAACATGAATAAAGATACGACAAGAACTAACTATGGTGAAGCATAGAAAATGTCTAAATATATATATACTGGAAAGGCACACAAAATAATAATAATAATAATGGTAAGCCATCAGGGTTTACCAGGAGTGTTACCATCCATACCCGTCTTGAGGAATTCATTACGGACTTTCAAAATCATAAGAGAATACGAGGCCATGGACATACACGGACTGATTGGTGGAAATAATACATCTTCTACCCATCGAGCAAGGCCACGACGAAGTTAACAAGACTATACTCGACAAAGACTATAAGTTGCACGTAATATCGAGGAAAGTCGTTTTGGCTCAAAAGCAAGGGTCACCTATGTTCGAAGGAACATAGTACGAAGACACAACGACTTGAATGCAGTGTAGAAGAGAGACATCAGCAGACCCGTCGGTCAACAAATACAACAAAAAGGCTATCTCGCATGATAAATAGGACTAAAGGAAAGGAATCAGACTATAACAAATTTATTTTATCCCAAGTTTTAATCTGGGTGAATCTCGAGGTCGAGATTCTTTTTAAGGAGGGTAGATTGAAACAACCTGAAAATTTAAACCTAAATTTGAGTGTTGTTGATTTTTGTTTGCTTCTCCTAATCCCCCTCCTAAACCCTCCCCTAATCTCCCCTTTTGGCTCCTACCTCTCCCATCACTCTGGCGCCGCTCGGTCCCATTTTCCCCTCCTTCAGCCGCCTAGCCAAGCCGCTTCCTCTCTCCTTCCTCGCTCTGTCACCTCACCATTCCTTCGCCCATGCCGCAGCCTGTGCCACTTGCCTCTCCGTCGCCTTGCTGCGTCGGCTACCCGCGGGACCGCGCCTCCGGCGACGCTGCCCCAGCGCGCCCCTCACTTCTCCTCGCGCCCGGTGGGCGCAGCTCGCCCCTCGCTCGCCGCTCCATGGACCGGTCCTTCACCGTCGCCATTTCCCGAGGCTTCCCCTCCCCGCCAATCCCCTGGAGACAGCGCCCAACAACTCGGCCTGGACCTCCTCACCCCCGGGCAAAGCCTCCCCGCCTCCGTTTCTATACGCCCGAGCACCCCGCTAGCTCTCTCCGCCGCCTCTGTCTTTTAAACTCCAATTGCCGTTGCAGGGAGCTTCGCACCACCCCACTCTACTCCCACAACAAACCATAACCTCACCTTCCCAGCGCCGAAACCAATTCGAGTAAAGTTCTTGATTACTGACATGTCGCCGTGTCGACCTTGCCGCCGCCGCCTCTCCTCCCGGGACCCCCCCTCCACCCTTGTTCTTCCCGGGGCGAAGTAGAGCTCCTCACCCTCCTCTGAGTCCTCCGACGCCAGCCCGGCCGAGGTGCTCCCGCCTCCCCTCCCCTCCCTCGGTCGGTGTCGCCCGGAGCGGGCGCGCCCGCCATCGCCGCCGGGACCGGGGAGGAAGATAACCGGGGGAGGGGGCGAGAGGGTCGGCGACGTGGCTCAGATCCGACCGCTCGCGTGTGATCCCAGGGCCCCCAAGCGCGGGCGCTACTCCCAGGCCGTATCGGCCGCACGCGTGAGCCTGCTGGGCCGAGCCTCGTCGGCCCACGCCGCTGCCCGAACCCTAGCCCGCACGCACACGCTCCCGCGCGAGGGACCGGGCCGGTCCAGTATTGTTCAAGCGAACCGTTCCCTTTTTTTCTTTTTCCCAGAGGCTGGAAAATTCGAAAAAATCAAAAAGAAATTCTAGAAAATTCCAAGAAATTCCAAAAATCACCAAAATATGCCATCTTGCTCAGTTTAATATCCTTAACCCATTTTTGGCCTCCATTCCTCCAGATTCATCCTAGAAAAATTCTAAAAATTCCTTTTGTATATTTGTGCTTTCCTTTTTCTAAAATAAAATGATTTCTTTTATTTTAATTAGTTTCTGTTTTACTGTGTGTTTGCGCTAGTGTCGGAGATTCCGGAAGCAGCGGTGCAGGCTCAGGATCCGAGTGTTTCTTCGTTCGAGATTGCGGAGATCGTCCAGATTATCGGCAAGTTGCAAACCCCTTTGAACATGTTGTATCCCATGTTTATTAAATTATGTATATATGTATTTTCATTATTGATAGTTGTAAAATGCTAGTTTACCTAAAATAAATGGTTTAGAATGACATACTAATTTAGATACGGCCTACCACTATTAAATGCCATGTCAATTTGTAACCCCTCCATTGTTAACCTTAGGTTTAATTTAGATGTACTATTATCGCATGTAGATTATTATTACTTTATGCAAATTTAGTTACACTAATGAGGAAGTGGCCGCGGGCCGGTAGACTTTTAAAACCCAGGCTAGGGTGGGGTGGTATGGGACACCGTGCCCTAGAATGGTTGTACTGGCGTGTGCAGTGTACGGTAAGGGTGTTGTGGGACACCGCGAGACGGTCTTCGCCCACCGCTTTACCTGAAGTTGGAGGTTGCGGACCTCGAGAAAATGTAAGGACTAGACCCTTATGCCGAGCAAATGACATATTGACCGCTCGACCACAGGTGTTGATTTGTCAACCCTGGTTTAGTACCTGCTCAACCCAGGCAGAGTGCGACTTGAGAGTCAGTACGGGTTGCGGACCCCGGGCCAAGAGCCGAGCGTAAGCGACCGGTTCCTTAACTCAGTCATGAGGGTTAAGGTTGCGTGTGGGTAAAGTTGGGCAACTCTGCAGAGTCAATTAAATGGTATTCGAATACGCCGCGCTCCCGGTTAATGGAGTTGTGTCACTTGGGTGATTCCAGTTGCGAAACTTAAGTAGTTTTTACCAGTGTTTAACCGGACTAGTTGGTTAATTAATTTTTCGTGAAAACCCCCCTAATCTTAAGGAGTAGTTGTCGTTTCTTGAATCTCTAAAAGTGTTTACAAATAAAACTGCATCCACATAAATTAATAAACCAGTATACTATCTTCCTTTGGAATTCCGTGCATATAGTAATTTAAGGTTTACCATTGTGACTTGCTGAGTACGGTTGGTTGTACTCAAACTTGCTATATTACCACCCCTCCAGATACCAGAAGAGAAAAAGCAATTCAAGAGTTCGTGTTAGGGTTACGACCGCACCCAGGCGTTCCTGTGGGCGTTTTCTTCGGCTCTTCTGAGTGTAAGTTATAATTTGGGCTTGGACGCCCATGAAAATGTTAAAATTGACCACTAGGTCTTATTTCGGCCAAACTAATCCATTTTAAATGTTCGTAAGCAAGCTCGATGCTTCTTCTGTCCGCAACAGAACATCTGGGCTGTTGTGGGACGTACGGCGCTCCTGTTCCCAGAAACGGAGGTGTTACATGAGAAATGTCAGGAATTATTATTCGAGCAATAAAAAGTAAATCCATAAAAAAAAACAGAGGTTGAATTTCTCACAGGCTCACAGCTACGTAGACTTGCCTGTAATAGAGAGTGGTGACGAACGCGCACGCACGAGCCGACGGATCAGCAGACAGGAGATGCACAAGTAGCCACCCTGGCCCTGGGGCACAAGCGGCTGCCGACCTGCCGCTGGGGAATGGACCCCCGGTGGCCGGCCGCAGACGAAACCCGCGGTTCGGATAAGCCGCGATGCGTGGAGCGACACCGGGCATACCGCAAGAATGAATCCGCGGCGTTTTTTTTTTTTTTTGGTTCTCTAATTTTCATTCCGATTTAGTGGAGTAACATGGCAGAGTGGGTCGACCGCACGGCGTCGCTGTCTGCGCTGAGGGTTTGGCCGATACCGGCAGGTGCGCGCGCGGATTGGCACGCGCGAGCCGGCGGTGGACTCGGGGAACGCGAGCTTTCAAGCCTCTCCTCCCTTCGCGGCACGAGTTCAGGGATTGGGTGGAGCGCCGGGGCGTGCTTGATAGTGCCATCTCAGCGGTACTCCAGGCCCATCCGGCCGTCCGGGTGGGTATCGTTGGATCACGGGGCTAGATTTCATGCCTCTATCTATCTCTGATCCAGGATCTCATGTACTTGCTCAGCGCATTCACTGACTAATAATGAGTGCTTGTGCCTTAAACATTAACTGCTTAATTTACTGACCATTAACTGCTTAATTTACTGACTTCATGTCACTTTACTGTGAATTCTTCTTTTTGAGAACTTAGTGTCAGTGTCAACAAATTGAATAGTCTAGATATGTGAATGACGAATAGAATGGATAATAAAGATATGATTAACACTACTTAAATCTTAATGTATCATATACGAGTCAAATAATTCGGATATAGATACTAGATAAAATAGATAATTGACAACTGCTACTGTTTGACCTTGGTTTATGATCAAATGCAGTCTACTTTTGGTGACTTTTTAATAGTTGCTGCTGATTCAGCCACGTGTGTTGTGTTGAAAATTGAAATATCTTTTCACGTATCATCGGCAGTTAGCGACTCTGGCCGATGATCATTATTTTTCATCTAGTACAACTTTCATCAGTTCGGTGTGCTCGTGAAAACCACACCGGGAAAGGGGTGAAGGGTACAGTAGGAGCCTTGAAACACTGATTTTTTTATGTTCATCCGTGCTGTAAACTTTTGTGTCCGTCTTCAGAGTACAGACGGTGCCTTGATTCGGCGAGCATTTTGTCAGTACTCAGTACCAGTTATGGTGGGTAGCTTGTTAAAAGCGACCTAGCTTTTGTCCATGTCTTGCAGTTCAGTGCAAGCTAGCGGTTACATGTTTGGTAACCGTAAACCTGCTGCTTGCTTGGTATATGTTAATTGCAACTTGAATAGCAGATGTACATCAGTACATGCTGATGCTGATGGAAAAATGGAGGCATCTAGCAGCACCAGTTAGCATGGCTTGATTGCACATCAGTACATGCTCATAAAAAGATAAGAGGTACTAGCTAGTACTATCTGACAAACAAATCAAGAAGTAGATAGCATAATATGAACTGCATTGCAAATTGCAGAAATAGAATATACATGGAGTAAGCACACAAATTAACACACGCACTCACACACTGGCACTATCTCGTTACAATAATTTACAACATGTATTGTGTTGTATCCTATTGGTGCAGATGTTTCGATTAAATCGGCCGAATCCAAGCCCTCAATCAAGAAACTCTGAACATTGCAGTTAGACTGAGCTGAAATGGATCTTTGCTCTGTCACTCATGCAAACGGACTGCAAAAAGCCGCCAAGAAAATCTGGAGGGCTTGCTGCTTCTACACCTCGATGAAGGAATGGCAGGGCACCCCCATGAGCTGCGCCAAGGTGGTCGACCGAAGCTTCCTCTCCTTGACGGCCGGGTCTTCCAAGAGCAGCACCTTGTCCTTGTCCTGGACTCCGACCATGTGCAGGTGATCGCAGTCGTCTCTCTCCTTCCCCCTGTACAGTAGCCTCTGCTCTCTCGGCCATAGGCCGGTCACCAGCGACAGCATCACCTTGAGATCACCTACATCGATCGTGGAACAGCACAGCTCAGCAAGCAACGCCATGAATATTAACTGTTTCCGGCTTGATCACCTGAAGGAAATGGCGATTAAAGCAAAGGGCCGGCGTGCATGCAATGCAACGTACCGAAGGTTGCGGTGGCGTCGATGGAGACGTCGTGCCATTGCCACCCAGTGGAGACCCTCACCAGGATGAGGTCCACGGCGCCTGCCATGTCCTCCTCCTCCGGCGCCCGCCTCTTCTGCACCAGCATCCCGCCCGGCCGCACCTCCCACTCGATCTTCTCGTGCTCGGCGACCATGGAGCAGATGTCCGTGCCGCCGCCGGTGCTCTTGGAGCGGCTCCTGAAGAGCCTCCTCGGGCTCGGAATCTTCACCATCTCTCCTCCCTGCTCTCAAGTCTCAAGCTTCCCTTGTCTCTAGCTGCCTCTGCCTCTGCCTCTGCAGCTGTCTAGTAGCTGTGAGACTCGAAAGACTCCAGATTTTAAAGAGGGAGAAGCGTCGATGAGGACAAAGCAGGAGGAGGTTAAGTCGCGACAGGGACGACGAGCCGTCCACCGTGCGCGCTAAAGATAATGATTGGTGATTAAGCGCGGGATTTGTTTAGCACCTTAAGCCATCGTTAACTTTGGAGGCTCGAGGCTGTGACGGAGACGACACCTGTAGGCTGTAGCCGAGACGGCGAGGAGAGAGTTGGAACGCGCAGTCGGCAGTTGGAAGCGGCAGCCGTCGGGAGGTGGCAAACACGGTTTGCCTGCATGAATGGCGGGGCCAATAGAATCGTCGTCTTAGCAGTTGGTTCGTTGGTTGGTTAGTTACCTCTCCCTTCCTGGTAAAATAAACATCGATCCGATGCAAACCATAGCACTGATAGACTCGTGATCTCATAAAATAATATAAAAATAGCTGAAATTCTTATAAAAAACATAATATTCTTTATTACTATAAACTAGTTATAAGATACCATAGATAAGGTAAAAGACTAACCTTAATTACACTGAATCAATTATGAGTGAATTGTCTTAGTTGCTTTGGGATCAATTGTCTATATCTTCAACCTTCTTTTGTCCTGGTTTAAATACCAATGAAAAAACTTTGGACTGTCTGCCGGTAAAGATGTGTTATAGAATTAACATGTCTAGCTAAAGAGGTAGTTATTATTAAAGAGAGAACACACAGTGAAAAATAAATTTATGCAATAACTATATGGCAGTGATTGTCAGATATCCATAACTGAAGTATCATACTATTTAGAGTAAAGACGAAACACGTGTTTGATCTATTGTACCAAAGTAATATTCTCGAATCGAGTTCATGGACCAGTTCAACTTTTCGAGCACTAGATACATGCGCCCAGCTGTACTAGATACATTTGGATTTGGTCGCTGCAGGAAAACAAGTCGACCTTTTTGATGATTGCTACGTCGGACAACACATGCGCTGGGCCTTCCGGTGCCGTATTTTATAACGTTCCCGAGAGGGGGAGACTACGCGCTGGCGCACAGTAGCTATCCGGTTGGTGCTATATTATTTCTATATTCAGTTATGGTTCATAGTCTACAACTACGACTAATGATTTTTAGTTTTATCATATACGTTTATATGAACAAAGAAAATATTAATATATTGATAAATCATTTTGATAAACTATTTAAAAAATAGAGAATTCATCTTATTTATTTATTTGAAAGAAGCAATAGTTCAACGGAGGCATATATTAGTTTTCTTTGATGGGGTCTGTACTTCGGCACATACCGAGGGAACTAAAAAATGGTGATTTATAGTTAAATTTGTATTATAATTGATTTATTTTGTACTGTAACTGATGGTGGATTATTTAGTATAATTAAATTAAAAAAATAAAAATAGAAAAATAAGTTATCACATCACGTATAATACAAACGAGTACAAAAAAAAGAACTAACAAAAAACTCAATTTTATTAAAACAGAATTTTTTAAAAATAATAAAGAATAATTTAGAAATAATAAGTTCAAATCCAAATGAGCGCCCAGCCGCTGCTGAACCGCCAGTTAATTGCGTCGATTTGGTCGGAATTTTTCGCACCGACTTGTCCTCCCTGCGTCGTTGATGCATCGGGTGCAGCGCGCAGAGTGGAGACAAATAAGGGATCGGAGGCAGCGCAGGCCGTACTTGCTTGTGTGCGCTTGGTGTTTCGATCGTTCGGTGGCGTGGGCTTCCTGGAAGCGACGCTAGCAGCTAGCTATCTCGAGCTAGGTAGTAGTAGCTGGAAGTAGTTCAGACTTCAAGAGTTGGCGATGAAGAAGCAGCAGCATGTTGGGGGTTGGATTTGGAGTGTCCTGCGACCTGCGTCCCAGCGTGTATCGCTGTCGCAGGGTTAACACTAGAGACAAGGCCAAAAAGTGCATATCCCCCTCGGCTCTGCGTTGCTTTCCCCCGTGGAATCTTGCACCGATCGCGATCTGAAGCAAGTACGACCTCCTAACAATAGCATATCACAAGGAGAATCCCCTTCGACGAATTAATAGAGTACCAATGATCGATGCATAGCTTAGAGACCATCACGCTCAAGTAACCGCTCGATGGTTCACGGAACAGAGAACAACATGCCTGTTCATTGTGCATGCTCTAGCTTAGCTAATGTGTCAGACTCAGGAGATGCACCACTGTACGAACAGTGATACACTAAAATCTAGTCGGGAATAATGGGTGAGGAGCAAGCAGACCTCCTGATCAGGCACACACAACACATGCCACTATGCAAGCGCGAAGCAAGTAGGAGTAGCAAGTAGCAATGACTAGTGACACTTGCTATTTCAAGAAAAAGCTCTGTGCAAAGCAATCTCCATTCTCCACACGTCTAGACCTCTTTTTTTTGAAAAAAAAAATCACTTTTTAACCCTGAACTTTGTATTCGGTTCGATTTTCAATCTTAAACTATGAAATCATTTCAATACAATCTTAAACCACTGAAACCGTTCACTTCAACCCCCCAACCCACTCCACTTTGATTTTGGGCTGATTGGGACACCATATTAAACCCTCGTTGTCAAATGAAGCCTTATCAACACTGAGCCCGCATCTCAATCCTCTCCCACACTTCATCTTTTTCTTCCTCTCTCTCTCTTCTCTCTTCTTGACTCCAAATTGGCCTCCCCTATGCCATCGACCACTCGCGAGATCTTGCTCTTCTTCAATGCAGTCGACTCCTCCATTGCCTCTATTCCTCCTCTAGCTCTGGCCATCCCCTCTCCAGCTCTCTTCATCCTTCCTCCCTCTTTCCTCTCTCAGCACATCGGCCATGGAGTAATGGAGCCAGTATGATGGGGAGGCGATGCGGTGGTCGAAGGTAGCATCGGTGGCAGTGTTAGAGGCTTAACTTGGGTGGCAATTCGGTCGATGGGAGGTTATTGGAGGCAGATTTGAGCTTTGGGAGGTCATATGGGAATGAGAGAGGCAAGGGAGGGTGGCAGCAAAGACGAAAGTAGCGGGGACAAGATGTCAGGCCAAATTGAGCCAAGAGCAACTGCATGGGTCTTATCATGCGAGTTGTCTTCGCCTATGTCCCTTTCCTTTCATCCTCCATTGCTGGCGACTCCTTCTCTGCCACCTTCTTCTCCTCCTCCCCCATGAGCTTGCCTCTAGAGAAGAGCTCATCAGTGGCACATAGCGTGGCGGCGACGACAGGGATGCAAAATTCATCGTTGGGTCCAAAGTCCTCATTGTTGTCTTCTCAGATTTGGTGATGCCATCACCGCCCGAGCTATCATGTCTTGTCATCGTCTTTGGACTCCATGTCACTTGCCCATCGGTGCCGGTGTCGGACTTAGAGAAGAGGGGGAGGAGAGGGAATAGTGGTAGCGATGAGGCCTAGTCTTACCCTTGTTGGTGCCAAACTTGGAGAAGAGGGGGAGGAGAGGAGAGATGAGAGAGGGAAGATAGAGATGAGTGAGAGAGGAGGAAGAAGAAAGGAGATAATAAGATGACGTGTGTCCCACAAATATATTTTTTGTGTTTATTTGATGTGTTTGCTATGTCATCGAAAATGAGCTTACGGGCCTATTCTTTTTGGCTTTTGGCTTCAGCTTCTTTTAGCAATTACTATTTATTAGACTAATAAGCTGTACTAAAAAGTCATAAGTCATTGCCCAAAAGAACAAGCCCTACATGTCAAAGCAACTGATATCTAGGTGTCACATTAGACAAAAATCACCATGGTTTAGATTCAGAGGTAAAGTGGAAAGTTTCTCTGGTTGGAGGTTCTAACTCAGACTATTGTAAAGTTTAGGATTGAAAATCAATCAATTGCTGCTGTAAAGTTCAAGATTGAAAATCAACTATTGATTAGGATTGAAGTAGACTTTTCTCTTTTTTTAAACATGCTAGACCGCTGTTACTTGTGGAAAGTGAATGGTTAATTTACTTGTGGTTTATTCAATTTCTTTGATTACATTATTTATGTACTTATTACTCATTTTCAAAGTGTGCTTTCAATATATTTATTGTATTTACTATAAATTATTGCTTTTGCAAAGTAGCCACTAAGTTGTCCTTTGTTAAGACTTGCATAATTATATATTACATCTTGTTACATACACTTTGCTGAGTACTCTATGTACTCATGGCTATATACTTTATTGCTCAGTTGTCGACGGAGAATTATATCAGACAAAGGTATTTGAGGAGGAATGCATTGACAACTTCACGTATTAGGAATTTGCTTCTCTGTCAATTGTCTATAGGCATATTGAATTACTACTATATTTATCTTTATTTTTCATTGCTAGTTTTGTTAGGCCATTTAGACTATTATTTGTAAGCTTGGTCATAAGATTGCTACTTTAATAATTAATAATATTTACTTCTTTTATAGTTATTCATGAATATGATTGATATTTTTTCTATGTTGCCACTATGTGCATTAGCGTGATCCTAATTTGTATAATCGGGTCTCGACTGTAGGACGAAGCCCTTGTTAGTATAGTTGATGGTGGGAGTAGGGTAGCGATGCCCACGGCGTGGAGATGTTGTGGTTGTTCACGGGCACAAACGTCAACGAGGGGGTAACGATGACCTCGTGCACCAGCGTGAATGCGATGATGATAAGGTGCCCTTAGGGCATGTCGCACGAGGAGACGTGCGACATCTTGGTGGTAAGGTTGGCAGCATGCACCTGTTTTGATCTACTATGGCGTGGCGGCGCGCATGTGGAGGCATGCGATTGTCAGTCGGTGATGTTGCAGCTGCGACACGCACATGGATGCGTGCGGTGGTGGCCTGTTAGCAGCAATGTGAGCGGTGCATACGTGGAGGTGTATGCCCGTCAACTTGGTCGCTGTCGTGGCAATGCGGAGGGGTGCATTGGTTTAGCATCAGTACAACATCACGCGAGTAGAGGCGTGCGCTCGGTCCGGCCAGTGGTAGAGGGAGCGACTATGCATAATAGTAGAAGCTAAACAATCTAAGAAAATAAAAATATCACCATAAAATAGAATTGAAAACAAATCAAAGCAGCATACTAGAAAGACTTAGCTTTAGTGCATTATTGTGCTCATAACATGTTATATGATGGAGGTCGTGTTGCTGACGATTAAAGCTCTTAATTCGCAAACAAGAATTAAATATAGATAAGAGTACAAAGATGTTGTCCTAAGCCCCTGTCCCTCTTTTATATAGGCGAATGAGGTCTCTCTTAATAGTTCAATAAGCACTATAGGATTAAACTAGCTAATGGACCTCGTGAGGCATAATCGGGCCTCGAACGAGCCCATATACAATAACTTGGTCCGTTCCCTCCCGGATCGCACATCGCGTGACTCATTTGCCGCTTGCGGGTTGCTGGTTTGGGTGGGCCGCAACGTCACGAAGCTCCTGTTCCCAGCGCGGCGCCGTCCCGTCTGCCTTGGTTGGGCCGGACAGGACAGCCGTCCTTCGCTCCAAGCGCGCCACTGCGCACGTTCAAGTAATATATTGTACGCGTTGTACAGTATTTTGACAAATTTCTGCTATATTTCAAAATAGTAAGACAGAGAGACTATTTTCTGCTGCTTCGTTCTGTGCGAGACATCACGTCAAAGGTGCTCTTTAGTTTTATAGAGCATTCATTTTTTTTCTTTTCTTTTATGAAATAATATAGAAATATTTGGTCTTCTATTTATAACAATTACTACTAAATTATGTCATGTAACACAAGAAATTCAAAAATACAACAAAAATATAAAAGTTATCTTCTAAATTTTTAATA
Source organism: Melocanna baccifera (assembly GCA_036346265.1). NCBI lineage: Eukaryota > Viridiplantae > Streptophyta > Magnoliopsida > Poales > Poaceae > Melocanna > Melocanna baccifera. Next base: position 45,578,608 of record CM070677.1, on the reverse strand, counting down.
AATTACTAAATGAAAGTCACATAAATTACCATCGTTAAACCCAAAGTTACCGCTGATACCTTAACAAATCAGCAACATAAGTTTTAAAATTACCATTAGTTTATGAATTTAAGAAAAATTTAGGAATTACCATCATTCAAATCCTAATTTATCATTATAGTTTTAAGAAATTGTCACTCTAAATTATAAATTACCATCATTTCTATAAGTCTAAATTTCTTTAAAACTTATCATCAATTGTACTAAAGTTACTATTAGTCGCACCGTAAGTTATCATCTGCATATTCAATAAATTACCGCTCTAATTTCTAAATTTACCATCATTTTATGATATCATTACTTTTGACCCAAAAATAAATCTGAACCTTCAAAACTTAATATCGGTCTTATACTAAGTTATCAGCTACAATTTTAACAAATTACCATTGTAAGTTCAGAAATTATCATTATTTTTAACTTAAAAGAAAATTCAAATATTACCACCAACCGTGCTCTAAGTTGCCATCGGTAGTTTAACCAATTACCATGGTAACTTCAAAATTACCATCAATTTGTGATTTGAGAAAGTTAAAAAATACCATCAGTCGAATCTAAAGTTATCATTATAGATTATTAAAAATACCACACTAAGTTCAAAATTACAATCAATTCTTTGTACTAAAAAGTTCAAAACTTACCATCAAATGAACTTAAGTTACCATATGCATTTCAAAAAATCACGAACATAAATTTCAAAAAAATTACCTACTGTCACTTTTGTGAATTTAGACACTTCAAAATTACCAACACTTAACCCCTAATTTACCATCAACATTTTTAGCAAATTTTCACCTTAACTTCAATATTACCATCCCATCAATAAGAAGTATAAAACTTATGGTCAGTTGGACCATAACTTATCAGCTATGGTTTTTCCAAATTATCACCCCAAAATTCAAAACTACCATCAATTCCGTGCATTTGAAAAAGTTCAAAATTATCACCAGATGCACGCAAAGTTACCATTTATGTTTATAACAAATTACTAACATAAGCTAAAAATTTAGGTAAAAATTGCTACAAGACATCGAACTTTGATGTCATTTGCCAAAACACACTACAAACTTGTTATTTAGCTGATAGACATTAAAAAATTATGTGTATTTGCTACAACACACTTTGGACATTTAAAATATTTTTTTATGGATATGAAAAGAGAAATAATTTAACATTCCTGAGATACCCTGCTCTCTCTCCCTACTCCATTTTAAGGTGGTGATAGTTTTAGTGATGGTTTTTGGCTGAAATTTCACTATAGCTGACTGAAATTTTACTGTAGCTGAGTTAGTGGATAGTATAGCGAATAGTGAAAAAAAAAGCTAAAGCTAAAAACTGAAGCCGAAAAAAGTCGAAATGATCAGGACCTAAGATGGTGAGCCCATATGTTATGGATACCATGCCTTTTCTTCCTAGCTGTGAAAGAACACAAGGTAAGTATCAAGATGGTATGTGGACGCCTCGGGTGACATTAGTCTGCAATGGGGGAGTGGCTGGCTGGTAGATGGAGAAAGGAGATAGGGGAGCGTGCAATCGTGTCGTGCGGGTGCGCTGTGTGGCACGGGTCACACAAGCGGCCAGGTCATGGGCATAGGTGAATATCACGAGCATGGAGGGAGGCGGTGTGATGCACATCGTGACAACGTGGCTAGGCACTTGAGAGTTGAGACAGAATGGAAGACTGATAGATAGAAGAGAAGAGAAGAGGGGAGGGCATGCTTGATATTTCACTATCTTTCTCTTGAAGAAATATTATTTTAATTAGCAAAGTGTGTTATGGTAAAAACACGTGATTTTGCAGTGTCTATGCCCAAAATGTGGCTTTTGCAGCGTGTTTCGACAAATGTCGTCAAAGTACGATATCTACGAGTCAATTTTGCCTATAATTATCGGTTTTTGTGATCTGGAAAAGGTTAAACAATTATCATAACTTGAACTTTTAGTTACCATTTTGCATTTTTAATAAGTTACCACTAGAACCGAGAACCGAGAAGCAGCACATTTTATAGGTGCGTAAGCTCCCTACACTCAAGAGTCACCGTGGCTAGTAGGACCGAATGCACAAAGTAGCTCAGTCCTTCCATGTGGCTTGCACACGGTCCACAAGGGCAGCAGCGTGGATGCAGTGCAGCCGTAGGAAACAACAAAAGCAAAAGCCGGGCCCACAGCAGAAACATACTAGTGGAAAAGCTTCAGCATCGAACGGATGGGAGATCAAAGTTTTGCAATCCTACGGACACGAGCCCAGGTGCATGTTAAGACTAACGCGCACCTCGACGCGTGCTAGATTTTCCGATTATTGAAACAAGCAACAACGATACTGCGGTGGGGACAGATACGAACAGCCCCATGTTGGGGGATGGATGTCCTATTTGTCTGATGGCACTGTTGATTAGTTTCCCTAGTCTTAAAGGAAATTCTGCTGAAACTTGAAGGAAAAAACACAATTACCCTATGCTTTGGTCTACGAGATCGTGCTGAAGAGGAACTGTGCCAGTACCGAACACTGATGTATGAAACTAGATGCCAGAAAAATGCATCATATGCAGACATAAACCTTAGCACTGATGGCCCATTCAGTTCCATGCATGAAATGCTTAGCACCTAGGCATAGGATATGCACCATCGCGGTGCCGGACCGCCACGACTAAAGGCGACAGGACGCGGCACGGCTCTAAAATCGTGCCACGTGTCGCCTCTTCAGTCAGTCTCCCCAATCATCGAAGAAGCTTTGCAGTTCATTTGGGATATCGTCATATCAATCTGGCACGGAACCTGCAAGTTGAATGCAATCATTACACAACGCCGTTTCGGATTTTAGGAGTTGTAGGTAAACATCAATCACACATCACATGTATTTGCAAATAGACAGACCCATTCTTATCTTCCTTTTGTCAGTCATCCATCGAGTGCAACGTGTCACTCTGGCTTGAAGTGTATGTGTGCAGGTTTCTCATCAAGATCTCTCTACCTATCATCAAGCGATCAAGATCATTTGCCATGGAGGTTATTTTCAGGGAAGCGAACCTGGAAGAAAAAGCAGCTCGTCGTTAGCTCTGGAAAGGTTCTTGCAGGCCTCGCTAAAGCTTCCTTTCTGCAGTGCAGTATCGGTTCCGTCATAGCTGGTCACTCGAGCATCGAAGAATCCGTGTTTTTTCTGTGCTTGGATGGTGAGCGTTGTGCGCATCGATTCGGCAAAACTTACACAACCCACACGCACATGCATGTGCAGGTAAAGTGGCCGGGCTCCTCTGGTTCATGAATCGGGTAGTCGGGGATGCTCTGCTCCTCTGTACACGGGTCCCTACGGTCATTCTCCAAATGCAGAACGTGACAGCGATGTAGATCTGACTCGAAACAACTAGCTAGCACAGCAACACTTGGTAGTCCAGGACAAACGGGTTACGTCTAGGAGGTGTTCTGAGGCAAATGCAAATCTCCCCTAAGAGGATGTCCTCTACACTCCCTGCCCTTGATTCTACTTTGAGGTTCGTGTATCCTTAGTGTTCCCATGTGAGTTGCATTTATTTTCCACCCTATTGAATATTAGCACAGATCTCGGAGCAGCATTCAACGGCAATAACGCTTAGGAGGATGTCCTCCTAGCTCTCATAGGCGTGAAATACCTTTTTCCCCCTGCAAATTTGTGCTAAACCTAGAACTTTTCTTAATCTAAATCTCCTACCGCCTATCCCTATAACTTAAAGAACTCTGTCGGTGATACTCTATTGACTTTGATGCGTCAACTAGTTCACCCTAAAGGTGGACAATATACTAAGGCTTTGTTTGTATTGAATTATGCTTGATTTCTGTTTAGAAAACCTAAAAATCAATATAAACATCTGATTTCTCGAAATGGTTTCTCCATTTCTCTCGTTACCGTCTCACTTCAGAGATAAGATAAGGGGTCACGGGTATATCACATATCCCACTCTTCTTGCTCCTGTTATGTGTATGTATCTCTTCTTTACTTTTTACATCACTTACCATCTCTTTTTAAAAACCATTTTTTAGCTATTATTATTTATTTTCAGCTAAAAATTATAAATCACAGCAAAAAAAATCAGTAAAAACCGATACAAATGACCCCTCGTACTTCATCAACCAATTTACACTATGGTAAGTTGGAAACTAAGCCTTTCAATTAGGCTTCTCGACAGACCAGACTCAGCGGTGGACAGGCTTAGGGACGTAGGATCAAGTCACAACACGATTCCATTGGCCGATCTGATCATAATATTTTTCAAGGTCAATCATGGCAGCATAATACAAGGACGCTAGCATGTATATATGCCCTGGCCCAGAATATTGGATGAATTCTTTTTAGCTGCAGTTAATAATTTTTGGTTCTAATACGAATGTTTATGCTGACAAACCAAACACTAATAAGATGTTTTAAAAAGGTGATAAAGAAACTGTTCTATTTATTTATTTGGAGAGAAACCATAAATCTTAAGCTGAAAATAATTAGACTATTATGGAAGGGGCATATCACTTTTTGTTACATGCACTCACAAATTGACACCCTTGATGTGAAAACTTGTTAACAATATTTACACTAGTTTAGCTGAGCGGTCTAGTCATCTAGAGGCTAGTCAAATGGGCTATGCTTTAACCAACTTTATTATTTACATTGCTAATTTTCTTTTATATGGTTTGGCAACTAATACCTTAACTTCTACTTAGAAAAAAAACTTGTATTTCCTAACGAGATAAAAGCGTTAGGAAAGAAATCACTGTCGCTCGAAAATGCTTTGGTTCTCATGCTTGCAATCTATGGTGTGAAACTACATAGATAACATGTTGGTTATTTTTCAGTTATAGCTTATGATTTTTGGCTCTAACACGAATATTTATGTGAATGAACCGGATGTCGATAAGTTATTTCAAAAATACTATCCTAATAAACTATCCTATTTATTTGTTTGAAAGAAATCATAAATCGAAAAAAGAGAACCGATACTAACTTACGATGTTATATTCTTTTTTTGTATGAAAAAGTGCACAACTCAACAAAACACATAATGAAAATTGTAGATAGATATTTTTTAATGGGATAAATATGAGTTTGAGCTAACTAGTATATGCACTCTCCGTAAAAAAGAATTATAAATGCAACATGGTATACTAATTTAGGTATAATGCACAAAATTGCACAAATACGACGAGCTAATGTATAAGACATCATATTATATTAATGCTCATGATTGATGTAAAGTCATTATAAATGGACATACTATTGTGATGAATTTTACATATTACTTAGTCTTTGGAAAATCGGACCAACAACATATAGAATGGACAACAAAAACAAAATTTAGAATATATTTGTGTCCCGCAGCAGTTGCGGTAGCTAAAAAAATGCTTATGTGAGTGTGACCACTTGGTAGCAGCGGTGTACGCGTAGCAACCCCAATTCAAAATGGCGAACAGGGTGCCAGAAGCATTTTGGGAAGGAGGGCCCGGGCCCTAATCACAAAGAGCACCCAGCCCAGCCAAATTAACCCGGCGCACCCCCACACAGGCCAGCACGCTGCCGCTGCGGCTGCAAATTCATAACGGGACGGGGGCCTAGCTTCCTTCGATTTCTTACCGCTCAGGAGGAGATCCAGCGAGAGATCCCGTCCCATACGCGGCCTCCCGCTCCTCCACCCCTCCGCCCGTTCCCCTAGAAGCGTCTAGAAGCTTCGGCAGGGCCCCGCCGCGTCGCGAGGGAGGGGACGCCGCGGCAATGGCCGCAATGGAGGCCGCCGCCGACGCGATGCTCGCTGCCGCGAGCCGAGCCTTCTGCAGCCCCGTCGCCGTATTCTTCCAGATCCAGGTGAGCCCCACCTCCCCCGATCTCTCCGCCCCCCATCTCCTACTCTGCACATTGCGGTCAATTCGTGGCGGCAGTGCGGAATTATTTTGGAGGCTGCGAGAAGCGCCGGGTTTTTTATTTTTTCCCGTTGGTGCCCTTTCGATGAATAATTTCGGGCGGAGAATTTTCTTCTCCGTACCAATCGGAACTTATCGTGATGTTCTACCGGTGCCTGTGTGCGGTGAAGGGGCCATTTTTATGTGGAAGGAAGTTGTAAAGTTTCACAGTGGGAAACGACGAATTATTTGTGCTTTTGAAGAGTTGTAATTTGGAGATGGTGATGGACAAGTTTGATACTTAGTTTAGACACATAGCTTTATCGATTGTTGGTTTCGTTCGGACAAGCGACGTCGATCTCAACTTGTCTTACTCGTTTTGTATGTGTAATGTGTTACCATTTTTAGGCTATTAGACCTTTGTTCGATTCATTTTAATTTTTAAATGTCCATGAGAATATGACATGGTTTCTTTTGGACTGATGGCTTAAATATTTAAATTCTGGTTGTTTGCGAGAGGCAGTACGCAAAGGGAAATAGTTGCATATGATTTTGGCCAGTACAGCTGAACTCAATACATTTTTTACTATAATTTTTCTATTGACACTGCCTTAAAAAAAGATATCGTTTAAAAGCTAGTTACTGTATATAGTATAAGCATAAGTCAACTTTAAGCCCAAAAGAACTCTCATTTTGGTGCTTCAACTTTACTTTTACAGTTTATGTTTGTTCCTTGTTTCTACTGCAATTTCCCACAATTTATGCATAAGTCAACTTTAAGCCTAAAAGAACTCTCATTTTGGTGCTTCAACTTTGCTTTTACAGTTTATGTTTGTTCCTTGTTTCTATTGCAATTTCCCACAATTTATGTAGGGGTGTTTAATCTGCTTAACACTTGCTCTCGGTTGGGCTGTTGCTGCATTTGTCAGGTAATGTGGACCTTCATGAAAGCAATTTTGTAATCAAAATTTTATTTGCTATGTTTTGTTACGGCCAGAAATCCAGCGGCCACTGATTTTATTTTACAATCGATTTTTTCTTACCAGGAAAAAAGAAATACGGAATATGAGGCGCAAAATTGTAGATGGAAATAGTTTTGCATTTCTTTGTGCTAACGTAGATGAGCTTGAGCACTCCGTTCAGGAGAAATTACCTAGGGTCTCTGTAATCATGCCCTTGAAGGGCTTTGGCGAACACAATTTGCAAAATTGGAGAACTCAGGTATGGTAGGACTGCAACATATTTAACCATTGGTCTTTATAGTGTTAATTATTATGCTATTAACACCCATAAAAAAACAGATTACCTCTCTTTATGGGGGACCATTGGAATTCTTGTTTGTAGTAGAAAGCAAAGACGATCCAGCATATCATGCTGTTTCCCATTTGATCACAGAGTACAAGGTAGGTGGAAGCCCACATAAGTAAATAATAATCTAAGTCTCCCTAGTTGTGCATCTCATCTGTCCATAGTTCTCTTTGTCCGTTGTAACCTTTTTAGATTACAAATTTTCAGGACAAATTGGAGGCAAAGGTGGTTGTAGCTGGATTCTCAACATCATGTAGCCAGAAAATTCATAATCAGTTGGTACGTGAAGGACTTCATTCTCACCCTTCATGTGTATTCTCTATTATCCTTTCTTACAATGTTATTAAGTTGGCAAGTCTACACTACCCTCCTAGTTACTGACTTATCAACTAGTCAACAGGTACTGTTCATATGACAGTGATATGTATGTACACATGCATATATTATATACATTGTATTGCAGTGATTGGAAAGTACATATATAATATGAATTAAAGAGAGGGTCGATGACTTACATGTTTTAAGTCCAAACTCCCTTCATTTGACTTGTTGAATCTATCTTTGAAGCATGATTTGAGACCTTCATGGTTCATGCTGCAAAATTAAAAAATAAGAATGAGCATATGATGAAGATAAACTATGATGAACTCTTACAATACCTTCAAAGGAAAGCAATATAGCACCATGAATTGAAGAGTACAATACAAATCATACGACATAATAACAAATAAATGAGCAATTAGAAAATTAAGCATCTAAAACATCAAGTTCTCAACGTCCTTCCTCCCAAGTCTTCCGACTTGGTGCCGCTGGTCGAATAGTTGATGGGCAAGTCGACAACTAGTCAACAAGTCGCCCGACTTGCCGGCGCAAGTCGAGTTGCTAGCTCCTGTCGTTTTTTGCCACTGACTTGTCGACTAGTCGACGACTTAACAAGTATGCTTTCTTATTTTGCGAAGTTGAACGTTCTGTTTGGCTCATGCTTTTGGATGCACTATTAATTTGTTACACCTGCAATGCTATTAAGTATTGACATCAATTAAAAATATAAAGGAGGGCTGACACTGACGTCAATCTTCTCCTTTCTCTCTCTCTCTCGTATACAGTGCATGGAATGGAGTTGTTGATGGTACATGCACGAGGGCTGTCCATACATAATTCTTTTACATATCTTTCTTTCCTCACTTTTTAAATTATCTAAAGAATTTCAAAAAGTTGATAAGCTGCAACCTGTAAGCGTTACACCTTGTAAGCATGGGGATGATGATATTGAACAGGAACTCAAGGCCAGAAATTTCAAATTTTCTGCAGTTCTTATAGGAACGTCTTTTGGTCTTATTGTCTGTTTACCAAACAAGCCCAATGAGGTGACTGGGTAATGGACTTTTGCTCGTGCATTGGAACAGGTCGGTGTTGAAAAGATGCATAAGGACAGCAAATATGTTGTGTTTCTGGACGATGATGTGAGACTGCATCCTGGGACAATTGGAGCTCTCACAAAAGAAATGGAGAAGAATCCTGAGGTTTATTTTTTCCTGACCCCCAACCCACCCCTCCCTCCCTTTCTCACCTAACGGGTACGTTTCCTGCATCTAACAGATATTTATCCAAACTGGATACCCCCTTGACTTACCTTCTGGCAGCTTGGGAAGCTATTGCATATATGAATATCACATGGTATGTTGATTTCTCATGATAACAGACTGTCCTGCAAAATTATTCACTATAAAACAGGAGGTTATGGATGCCCTTCTTTCACTGAAGTGCAAAAATGTCCAGCTAAAATTTTCATCCTACAAAGTTATTCTATAAATAATTTTTTATTTCTGGTTTCTGCATAGTACAACTACACTACCTTGTGCATTAAGAACTTCTTCATTGCCTTTTTTTAAACCGTTTTGGCAAAAGTTTTCTGAAGATTCTGTGATCACCATCTGATTGCTTGTGTTGAAAGTTTTGAGATATTTGACTTTTGTAGTTTTTTAACCAAAGAAAGGCATCAGTTATTAAAAAAATGCCCTCAAGGAACTGATGTAAAAGTATCTATACTTTTTAAGCTTCGCTCTTTGATGTTGTCTTGTCCCTGGGGTCATTGACGTGATTGTTTAGGTATTAGAAGTTTCCATAACCAGGATGCTGATTTGGTTGGCTGCATTAAGTCCTTTGTAAACGCATCTAATTGTGTCAAGTTAGTCTGTACTGTTCGTTAGCTAGTTATTTAGTTGTATCTTACTTTTATTGATTATTGATTTTTCCCCATTCATTCTCATTGCAATTTACTGATAACAACCATATTGCAGCCCTGTTCGATTGGATTTGCAACTGGTGGGAAGACTTTCTTTTTGTGGGGTGGCTGTATGATGGTAGTGTCTACTTTAGCTTTTCTTCTCCAAATAAAAAATTCTCTCAACTCTCACTTTTTATAAACTTTGGTTTGATCATGTACTATTGCTAAGACAAGTTTATTTTAGATGCATGCTGATGACTTTCGGCAAGACCTATATGGTGTAGTCAGTGGATTGAGAGATGGTGGTTACTCAGATGATATGACCCTGGCTGCAATAGCTGGTAATGTTCTGGCAAGGAATTATGCCTTTTTTTGTTATATAATTCAAAATATCTAGTATTAAACATGGAAATTTAGTGTTGAGAATGAAATACAATTTGGTACCTTGTTTTCTATGTTTAAAGGCAGCTCACAACAGCTGCTTATCCTTTTTCTCTTTGAGGGCTTTTGCCCATATCAAATTTTGTGCTACCCTCAGTGCATACATTTTGGCCACACAACATTTTCTTACAAATGAGTGCATCCTTTACAGGGCAGCATAAAAGGCTAATATCTTCACCACCTGTTGCTGTGTTTCCACACCCTCTTGCAAGTGATCTTAGCTTCTCCAGGTACTGCAAATCTCACACTGGAAACATGCATCTCACGCACAGTCAATATATTGTATGCATCTTGAGTGTTGACTAATATCACCTTTCCGATATGCATGTTTTGTTTTCATGCAGATACTGGAATTATTTAAGGAAACAAACTTTTGTTCTTGAGTCGTATGTATCAAAGGTCAACTGGATGATGAACCGTGCACTTTTTGCATCACATTGCTATCTGTCATGGGGGTTTGTTTGGCCCTATTTTATGGCTTTGGTACATGTTGTGACTACTCTGAGAGCACCATACAGCGCAATTGTAAAGGAAGCGTCTGACTCATCTTGTGGTCAGTGCCCTCTCCCTCCCTCTCTCTGATTCATCACTGCAGGTAGTGTTACTGCTGGGAAAGTCAATACAATGAACTGTATTAATTATTGAGTGTTTCAGATCTGGCATATTGCTATATTCTAATTATAACAAATACACCTCCACCTGCCTGTGGCCAAAATTTCTCATCGAACTTTTTTTTTTATCATGTTGTGGCATGCTATTTCAGGTCTGAAACTAGCGAGCTGCCTGTTAATATGCACTCTCACAGAACTTGTTTCAATGTGGAATTTGACGAAGGTGGAAATTCAGCTCTGCAACATGCTGTCTCCAGAAGGACCAAAAGTCTCCCTGGGTTCATATAACTGGGGGCTTGTGAGTGTCTCTTCCAAAGCGCCATTTCAGAGATCTTGAGTTTCCTGTGGTCATGATTTACTAAACTTCATTTTGGTTGGACTTCAATTTCAGGTGTTCATTGCTGTGTTGGTAGACAATTTCCTCTACCCTATATCTGCATTCCGGTCCCATTTCTCCCAATCAATTAATTGGTCTGGTATCAGGTACTACCTGAGAGATGGAAAAATATGCAAGGTACACAACATATTTTGCACATGTTTTCTTTGATGTTAAACCATTTTCTTTTTCATTCTTTTAAGAAAATTCACCTGGTAGGACATTTGTTTCAGTTCCTCTATACACCTCATTTTAATTGTTTTGGTTCTGTAGATTGAAAGAGAGAACAGTTCGAAGTACACTGATCTTGGAGGGAAGCATCTGTATGGAAAGAGGACATACCCTCCTAGAACTTCATTGCTTGGTTACTTGTCTAGAACTTTAGCGCAATGGCACCAGCCAAAGAAGTACGATGGCTAGGAAAGCCAACCAGATATTCAGTCCTCAATTTTGAGGGGCATCTTGTTGTACACTCTTTTTTTGTTTTCATTTTTTTTCTTTTCTGCTATGATTGTTTATTGATTGTTAGGCTCTCATTCTTATTGAATTTGGTGTTCAAGCAGTGTCACCTCAAAGGTTTGCACCTCATAGTTCTTGTAACATTATAGATATGTAACGAGCTGATTGAAAAGGTGAAATGTTCCATATTGGTTCGTTGATTCGTCCTATTAATTCACAAACATTTTTCCATCAGTTTTAGAGAATGGGAGCAAGTGCAGTCTGATTGATGAATGTCGTTTCTGTTAGCTACTGTTGGTGGATGTGATTCTACTTATTCTGGTTGCAGTGTGATAAAACTTTATTAGGTCAAACATGTGAATCATGACAACGCATGCAAGCGTATTGTTCAAAATTTTAATCGATTGATCAAGAGCGGCAGTTTGATAAAACTTTATTGGTCAAACATGTGGAGCATGACAACGCATGCAAACGTATTGTTCAAATCTTAATCGATTGATCAAGAGCCAGCTTTAAAATTTTCTTGCGGTCGCAGCTGACATGCGGATAGCCATGAAAAGTAAACTAGAAAAATGCGTAGACGGTCGTCTTCAAAATCAGTTTTCTATACCATCCAGGTTCTATATCAGAGACTTGGGGGGTCGATTTAGCAACCCAAAACAGAACTAGTCGCAAAATAGGGACGCGGTAGAGTCCAGATGTATTATGGGAGCTTTTCCATTGCATGCTCACTCTTTATCATTGGATTTAACTTAAAAGGGTTAATCTAAACTATCAAATTTAGCCTAACAAAAATGGTGAGGCGCAACAATTATCTAGTAACCCTATAACAAATCTCCATCTGATGCAACAAATATACTGTATTACAACACTTCAACATTCTCTCTCAGTGACAAAACAAAATTTATAGCGAGCACAACAATTGGTTTTATGCATGCAAAAAAACACCCTCTTATTGCAAACAAATCCATGGTGGCCCCGCTCGTTTCAGCTTTTTTCAGCTTCAGCTTTTTTTTCACTATTCAGTAATTCGTTTTTTTCTAAATTTTTTAGGCTTTTTTGAATTTTTCTTTTTTTTGTCATGTTCATTTGCATTGTCCGTGATAGGCTAACATATTTTTTCTATTTTTACATTTTTTAAAATTTAATTATGCTCAAAAAGTCAAATCAGCTACAGTGAAATTTCAGCCAAAAGCCATCGCTAAAATGAACACCCCCACATGCATCAAAAATGAAAGGCACCATTGCAACAAAAAAATTCCTATCCAACAAATATATAAGACAAATACAACAAATTTTTTTCTTGCTACAATATTTGAGAAAACACATTGCAATAGAATTGACCACTCGTATAATAAGTTGATCGAATTCCACTGTAACCATTCTTGGAGAGAGGAGAAGGGAGGGAGAGGATGAGATCCCATGAGAGAGCGCAGGGGGCTAACCATGCTTGAGAGAGAGGAGAAGGGAGGGAGAGGATGAGATCCCATGAGAGAGCGTAGGGGCTGGCCGATGAGCCACTAGATCGGGGTTGGGGTGGAGAGAGAGGAGTTAGGTGTAGATAGGAAGATTAGTATGATGTTAAAGGAGAAGATGTTCAATGAGGATTGAATGGAGTGCGAGGTGTGAAGATATTATGTTAACGATACGTCTGATATTTTGCTCATACATCTTATATATGTATGATATTATTACCCCACCTGATATCATTGCCTGCAAAATAACTAGTCGAATTGGCATCTGTTATAAAAATGAAATTAAAGTTTTGACGTTGCAAGACTGTCGAGTTGCAGTTTTTTATTTAAAACGAATGGTAGCAAATTGACAATTGATCATGTACTCCAACCGCGCACGTCGCTTCTCATTAGAAACATATATTCGTATGCAGCAAAATGCGCATTATTCGTATCATTTTCAACTGGAAGTCTGTGTCGAACTCGTCTCCGGGGAGACCAGATTATTAGCATCCATTTCAGGGCCTACGTTGCACGGATGCGACCCGTGGCCCGTGGGGAATGGAAATACGAGTCACCTAATGCCACGGTTTTCTCAGGCTTACGCGCGCATACATGGGCAACGACAATTCTAAACTCTGGAAGCTCTGATGGTGATTGGTGAACTGTGATGTCACGTTACCGAACAAGCATACGCGAACTCGCACCTTGGAGAAGGGCCGGACCGGTCCAGCGATGCCGCCACCAGTCACCACTATCGCACGCTATTGCATTCCTACCTGGACCTCCACTTCCACCGTGAACGTTCTCTAATGATGCTTTAAATTCATGCCATTCTATTCTACTTTCGTCCCTTTTGGGCGAATGATTCGGTCGAATTTCATATTCTTCGTCCCAGTCCCACAAATATGGGACACCCTATTGGCCGTCGAACCGCCAACTAGAAAAGGTGGTCACGTGAACATGAGCACATGAATGCGGTAAAACGAAAGAGAAAGTGGTAGTACTAAGCCTCTGTCTAAATAGTTTATGTCTTTTAATTTTTAAAAGTCGGTTTTTAAATGGAATAATTTTTTTATGTTAATTTCTATACATCGTTTATAGAGTTATTGTAGGAACCGTTTTGAATAGATTATCTTTTCAACAGAAATGATGTTGCTTGCTTCTTTAGAGGATGCTCATTTGGGCTAAAAATTAGCGGCTTATATATGAATTTGCACTGTAGTTGGCTTATTTTGTACTGTAGCGACGATGATTTATTTGGTATAATTAAATTTAAAAAATCTAAATATAAAAATATGTTATCCTATCACGTATAATACAAACGAGTACGAAAAAAAACATAAAAAAGCAAAAAAAGCAAAAAAAGATAAAATTTAAAATATCAAAGAATAAATTAGAAACTTAAGTTAAAATGAGCGGACCTTAATCTCCTCGTAAACGGTCAAAATGATCCCTAGAAAACAAAAGCTACAGAAGTTCAAACGGCGCCTTAACGGAGGGGTGGAAAGAAAAGTTAGCGTCGGAGTTTGAGTGGAGCAGAGGCTAGCGTGGGTGTCCGTACAGGTGAGTGGAAGAAAGGAAAGCGAAACCAGGCTCGGCCTCAGCCCAAAACGGGGGATCGACCGCCTGGTTTAGGTTTCGGCCTCCGGAAAGCATTTGCGACCGACGGCTTCCCGCTTTCTTTTCTGCCGTCTCGGCCCTCGCGTGCGCTGCGGGTCCAAAACCGCGACGCGCGCCGCCTTGTGCGGAGGCGGTACACCTCGGGGTGGGCTGGTGGCCCCGCAGGGTGACAGGGCGTGCGCCGGCCTCGGCGAGCGGGGCGTCGCGTCGCGTTTGGTTGGGTGAGGTGAACCCGTGATGAGCAGTTGCGATCGGGTTTGGACGAGCCCAGTGGATTTTTTCCGCGCAGGCCCCTGCGAGCGGTGGGATTCATGTGATGGTGTTTCTTGAGGACACTGCATCATGTACTCACATAACGCCCACGTAATATTGACACGGGACCTTAGAGCAAATTAAATGTCGGTCTTCTCTTTTTTAGTTTCTAACTTATACCAACTTTAATCATACTAGCTAAAATCACATATTATTATTTCTCTCCATACTCTTTTTTATAAATAATCATAATTCAAAAGTTATAAATAAAACCAAAAGTCACAGAAAAAACACACCCGTGATTTGTTTCATGTGTCGAGAATTTAGGATATAGTAAAACTTTTGCGCTTAATCAAGTAGGTGTATTTCATTTTAGTTATCTGTAAGCCACCACAATGGCCTTGGATGGAAAATAGACAAGAAACCAGGGGGCAGCACAGCACATCGCACCCAGATCGGAATCATCGGATCTTCTTTCCCCTCGGTCAAGAGACCAAGACTCCTAACAATCGCTTTATAAGCCCACCCCCTCTCATCTTTTCCTCCACAGCCCAGCCGCCTCCCCTGTGAAACCAATCTCCCCCAATCTCCCTTCCCGACTCTCGGATCTTCCCCAAGCACCGACCATGTCGGCCTACTGTGGCAAATACAAGGGTATGATCCATCTCTCTCTCTCTCTGTGTGTCTCTCTCTCTGTGTGTTATTTCTTAATCTGTTTGTGATTTCATTGGCTCGTGTGTAGATCTGTTGTTTGTTTGCTGTTGGGTATCGTTAGATCTATCTATGCTCGTAAATCTGCTATAGGATTTGCCATGTTTTGCTAGATCCATACAGGCTGTGCATGTTTCGTGGTATATATCTCTGCTTGGTTTTAGGGGTTAGGTTGTTTTCGAAAGGGTTTAGGGGCTGTGATTTAGATCGGGTCTTTATGAATTACGAGTTACATCAGGCGATGCGTTCTATGCTGGTAGTATTGTTTTTATCACTGTTTAGCGTGCCCACCGCGTGGGCGTAGCGATTAGTGCTGGTTTTAAGTGGTATTATCAGGTTGCTACATCTATATCTACGTTTGGCCGCGTCATAGATTGATTCTGCCTTACGAGTTATTGAAATTTGCATCTGTGTTTAGTAGATTTAGAATCGTTTTGTTTTCTCTTGTTAAACAATATGCCGTGCTTATCTAATTGCGAGCTGTATCTCTATCCACTTGTGATGTTATTTGTTTGTCATCTCCGCTAGTTGGTTTAGTTTGTGAAGATGCAGCTGGTTCATACAAATGCAGTTTTTGAGAGATTAGTAAAATTTTGTGAAGCAATTATGACCGAGAATTAGAATAATCAGGATGGCATGCATGTGTTGTTAGCTAAACATCTATATTTGAGTTGTTGATAATTTAGTAAACTTTTGAGCATTATTTGTCAGATAATTCGGATAATTAGGGCAATCTCCTTTTTTTGGCTAATCACTTGTTGGTTATCCTGTAGACGAGCTCATTAAGAACGCTGCCTACATTGGCACCCCTGGCAAGGGTATCCTTGCTGCTGACGAGTCCACTGGCACCATTGGCAAGCGCTTCGCCAGCATCAATGTTGAGAATGTTGAGGACAACCGCCGTGCCCTCCGTGAGCTCCTCTTCTGCACCCCTGGTGCCCTCCAGTACCTCAGTGGTGTGATCCTCTTTGAGGAGACACTGTACCAGAAGACCAAGGATGGCAAGCCATTCGTTGATGTCCTCAAGGAGGGTGGTGTCCTCCCTGGCATCAAGGTGGACAAGGGCACTATCGAGGTTGCTGGCACCGACAAGGAGACCACCACCCAGGGTCATGATGACCTTGGCAAGCGCTGCGCCAAGTACTATGAGGCTGGTGCCCGCTTTGCCAAGTGGCGTGCCGTCCTCAAGATTGGCCCCAATGAGCCATCTCAACTTGCCATTGATCTGAATGCTCAGGGTCTTGCTCGTTACGCCATCATCTGCCAGGAGAACGGTCTAGTGCCCATTGTTGAGCCTGAGATCCTTGTTGATGGGCCTCATGACATTGACCGCTGTGCTTATGTCACGGAGATGGTTCTTGCTGCCTGCTACAAGGCACTCAATGAGCACCACGTCCTTCTTGAGGGTTCCCTCCTGAAGCCAAACATGGTTACCCCAGGTTCTGACTCCAAGAAGGTGGCCCCTGAGGTTATTGCTGAGTACACTGTCCGTGCCCTCCAGAGGACCGTCCCTGCTGCCGTGCCCGCCATTGTCTTCCTCTCTGGTGGACAGAGTGAGGAGGAGGCTACGCTGAACCTGAACGCCATGAACAAGCTGAGCACCAAGAAGCCATGGTCTCTGTCCTTCTCCTTTGGCCGTGCCCTCCAGCAGAGCACGCTCAAGGCCTGGGCTGGCAAGGAGGAGAACGTGGAGAAGGCCAGGAAGGCCTTCCTTACCAGGTGCAAGGCCAACTCCGAGGCTACTCTCGGTACATACAAGGGTGATGCTGTCCTCGGCGAGGGTGCCTCGGAGAGCCTTCATGTGAAGGACTACAAGTACTGATCTGCCTCTGGCTGCTTTCCGATTGGACCTCCTGCATATGAATATTCAGGTTGCTGAGTGTGGTTTGGTTTTCAGAGTCCAGTATTCGGATGTCATAGCTTTGTTTTAATAATCTGGAACTTTAATACCTGTCATCCTAGTAGTCCGGTGCTGCTTGGTAAATTTGAGCAGCTGCGTTTTGTTCTATGGCAATCTATTTTGCGGCTATGATGGTAAAACCTTCATGTTTTGAGTATAGTTTCAGGCGCTTTGCTTCTATTTCGCTGTGCTCTCTCTTTGCAGCTCGTAATTTTGAAACTTAGTTATATTTGCTGTTGCATTGGCATGTATGAATGGCAACTTGCAATCCTCCACTTTTGTTTCCTCGAGAACAGATTGCGGTTTTATTCATGTGAAACAAACTGGAAAGAGAGAACGGATTGCAGTTTTGTTCTGAACAGATTGACTAGATGCCCGAGGCAATGCGAGCCTTCGAGAAAAGTGTTTATAAACAAGCTACTTCTCCAGGGATCTCGCGGCCAGCCTGTGCAATCCAAACTAAATGGAAGTTTATTCTTGTTTATTTCTCTTGTAATTCCGCTGCACATTGTTTTGAGTCGACCTGTATGAAATGTGCAGGCATTTTGCTGGTGTTTGCGGGCAGTTGCTAGCATTCGTCACTCTTGCGGTTTGAGTGCTTGATGGTGCCGTTGCCTGTGCATCATGAGCACACTGCATACATGCTCAGAATTTAACTTGTCAGACAACCCTCAGGGTGTTCGTGAACAAATGACTCCGATCATTCAAATCCTAGTCCCAATATGGAGTGATTCTCTTGTGTTCTCTCCTGGTTTGTGGTGCACTTCAAAACTCACAGGTGCGTCAGAAAGGAAAGGGAAAGTACTGACAGTCCTATGTGGCATTGAAAAGGAAAGGAAATGATCGAAATGTGAACGCACATATCATATGACGAATAGGTTCTGGACTGCTGACTGGAACTCCGAAAATCGTTTTGACATGGGGGAGTTAAACCTGTCATTGTATACCCGAGCCTACAAACCAATAGCATTAACTCCCAAAAAAAAGCTTTATGCTGTGCATGGCAGCATATTTATGGGGGCTTAAGAACACTTGTGTACTGATGAACGCACACAGATTGACAATTGGCTCAGGAAAGTAAACAGCCAACACCTGTTCTTCTTTCTGAATTACTTGGCATTTTGCCAGAGCAGGAATGCCAAACAGCTGAAACTAGGAGAAAGATTTCCCAACATCTCTTTCTGTACACTTATTACAGCAAACAATGCGATTACGCAAAGCCAGTCTGAAGTAAAGAAATATTCAGAGAACTTTGATATGGCCAGAAGGCTTAACATCCATTACTGATTGGCCTCCTTCAAATACAGCTCTGGATTACATTGCAGATCCGTAATCAACGCCACGTCTAACCAACATGCGTGATATGCTCATGATCCTGAAGAATTGGCTGACACCGTTACAACAACCACACATATTCTAATAGTCTCCCTCAATCACAACCTTTATACACCAGGTTGAGATTGTTACAAATCATGTTGAACGGTGCCCTTGACAAAGCCTTAGTGAAGACATCAGCTAGTTGATCCTTTGACAAGATGAACTGCACCTTCAAGGCCTTCCGAGCTACTTGTTCCTGGACAAAATGGAAGTCCACTTCTATGTGTTTTGTACGAGCATGAAACATTGGATTTATAGTCAAGTAAGTGGCCCCGAGATTGTCACACCATAACACCGGTGCACAACTCTGGAAAATGCCTAATTCTTTCAGCAAGTATTGAACCCAAATCAGTTCTGCAGCAACATTTGCGATTGCTTTGTATTCGGCCTCGGTACTCGATCTTGACACCGTTTGCTGCTTCCGGGAGCTCCACGATATCAAGTTTGATCCCAAGAATACTGCGAAACCGCTGGTTGAACGCCGATCATCAGGACATCCGGCCCAGTCTACGTCTGCGAATGCATGCAAAGCTTCGTTGTCAATTTTATGAAAAACCAGACCATGATTCAGTGTTCCCTGCACATACCGAAGAATTCGTTTTACCGCTGCCCAATGCCTGTCGGTGGGTGCTTGAATATACTGACAAACACGATTGACAGCAAAAGAGAGATCTGGTCTTGTAATGGTTAGGTACTGCAACCCTCTCGACTATGCTTCTGTATTGAAACTGTTCATCGCCCGACAGTGCATTGCCGAATTCTTTGCTCAATTTTTTAGTAGTTGCCATCGGTGTTGAGATAGGTCTGCAGTTCTCCATTTTTGCCCTTGTCAGAAGGTCTTGTGCATACCTCTTCTGAGACAATACTAGACCCTGCTTGTCAGATGTAACTTCAATGCCTAGGAAGTATGCAAGCTGTCCCAAGTCCTTTACTGCGAAATCCTTGTCGAGTTCATGTATTAGTTTGTCAGGTGCAGTGGACGAGGAACTCACAATGATTATATCGTCCACATAGATTAGCATGTACATGGTGATGTCTGTCTTGTTCAGAATAAACAGCGACGCATCTGACCTGGATGGCAAGAAACCCAAGCCTTGCAACTTCTGTGCTAATCGAAAATGCCAAGCACGTGGCACTTGTTTTAACCCATAGAGTGCTTTGTTCAGTTTGCAAATGTATCCTCGAGGGGCTTCTTGGCTTTCATATCCAGGAGGTTGGCGCATATACACTTCCTCTTGAAGAAAACCATGGAGAAATGCATTCTGTATGTCAATCTGTCTCATGTTCCAACCTCTCGAGACAGCAAGAGAAAGAATTGTTTGAACAGTAGTTGGTTTCACCACTGGACTGTAGGTGTCCGAGTAGTCAATGCCAAACCTTTGTTTAAAACCCTTGGCCACTAACCGAGCTTTATAGCAATCAATGGATCCATCTACCCTTCGTTTGACCTTGAAAACCCATTTGTTATCAATCAGATTGACACCCTTCTTGGGAGGAACAAGTGTCCAGGTTTGATTCTTCAGTAGTGCTGCATACTTTGAATCCATAGCTGCCTTCCATTCTTTGTACTGGTTTGCCTCTGAAAATGACTGTGGTTCTTCAGGTATTGAGGCAGATGAGTAAGTGACTGCACTTGCGGTATATCTCACCGTCCCATCTGTGTATTTCTTTGGTTTGACAATGTTGTTTCGAAGTCTA
The DNA here is from genome assembly GCA_036346265.1 of Melocanna baccifera. Taxonomy (NCBI): domain Eukaryota; kingdom Viridiplantae; phylum Streptophyta; class Magnoliopsida; order Poales; family Poaceae; genus Melocanna; species Melocanna baccifera. Next base: position 45,558,279 of record CM070677.1, on the reverse strand, counting down.
GTTTGCATTGGATGAGTCGGTTGCAGTTCAGTGTTCGGTTGCAGTACAGTGTTCTCCTGGACGTCCGAAGAATATTCAGCTGCACTTGACTCCCCTGCTGGGATGTCAGGAGAACCTGCATGGTCAGACACATTCATAGTCGCATGATTAGTGCAAGTGTGAGTTAATCCATTGTCAGTAGGTAGATCATCGTGTACTGGACTGCTCAAAGGGTCACAGGAAGGAGTATCGACAGAAATGCCTGTTGTCGGATTTTCGTCAGTGAAAAGATTTTCAGTGTATTGAACTGAAGGAAGCAGAATGGGATGATGGGCTATTCGTGTAGTGAGTGTGGACTGTTCCGGCAAAGTTTTGAAAAGGAAATACGCCCTCATCGAAAACGACATCTCGCGAGATATAGATCCTTCCTGTTTTACGATCAAGGCACTTATACCCTTTGTGGCTGGAACTGTAGCCAACAAATACACACTCTCTGGATTTGAAACTGAGTTTAGCTGAATTATAGGCTCTTAGATTGGGCCAGCATGCAGAGCCAAACACCTTTAAGAATTTGTAGTCAGGATTAACACCAAGAAGTCGATGTAAAGGATTGTCTCCATGAATCACACGACTAGGCATTCTATTGATCAGGAAGCATGCTGAATTGAAGGCTTCATCCCAGAACCGAATTGGCATGAAGGAGTGAGCTAAGAGAGATAAGCCTGTCTCAACTATATGCCTGTGTTTCCTTTCTACCAGGCCGTTCTGCTGATGTGTATGAGGGCTAGAAATTCTATGTGTAATGCCTACACGAGCAAAGTGTTTATGTAATCGGTGGTATTCACCACCCTAGTTAGACTGAATGGCAAGAATCTTTTTGTTCAAAAGGCGCTCCACATGATTTTGAAACTGGAAGAAAATGGATTCCACATCAGATTTATTCGTGAGGAAGTAAATCCAAACAAACCGGCTGTAGTCATCAACAAAACTTACATAGTAACGGTAGTCACTAGCAGAGATCTTGGCTGGCCCCCAAACATCGGTGTGGACCAGCTCAAGTGGACTAGAAGACACACGATCAGAAGGAGCAAAAAGTAACTGGTGATCCTTTGCTTGTTGACAAGCATCACGGATTCTAGACTCATTATTTGGGACTACATCAAGTTTGTTTTCTTCTAGAACTTGACGAACAATCAAAGAAGCAGGGTGTCCCAACCGGCGATGCCAGGTTTCAGGTGAGACCTTGGCAGAAAGAAGGGCTCGGCTGGTTGGATTATTTGGAACACAGTAGAGGCCGTCTTCACAGAAACCTTTAAGCAGAACGGTCTTCGTGGCTTGATCCTTAACAAGAAAATGGTCAGGATAGAATTCCATGAAAGCATTATTATCTGACACAAGTTTGTGGACAGATAGGAGATGTTTGTTGATTCTAGGGACATGTAAGATGTTGTTCAACATTAATGGACGACGAGTAGCAGTAATTGACGAATTACCAATATAAGCAATGGACAAACCTGCACCATTAGCGACTTGTACACGATCATTCCCAGTGTAGTGTTCTCTGGTCGACAGACGCTCGAGATCACTGGTTATGTGATCAGTCGCGCCGGTGTCTGCGTATCAGTTGGAGTCCACGGTGTAGCTATTCACCATGGAGGCTGCAGCAGCAACTCTAACATCATTGGCGACGTAGTTCGGTCAAACCGATGATAGCATCGAGAAGCGTCATGATTGTCGCGATAGCAGATTTGACATGATTGCTTCTGCCGCCTTGATTGAAGTTCCCTGGAGCAGTGTTTCTGGCGTCGCCTCGCGTCCGCCTGAGGTAGGAGGACGTCCACCATTGTTGCCGCGTCGCGGTCGTGACCACGGTTGCCGCCACAACCTTGAATTTTGCTCACCTGGTTGATTTGATGACTGGAGTAATTGTGCTCAAGCCTCAGCTCGAAGTTGAGCATATGCGCATAGACGTCATTGACGGTCAGGGCGTCGGTGTGGGTCGTCAGACTAGTGACGAGTGGGTCGTACTCGGACCCGAGTCCTCGTAGCATGTAGGCGATGAGCTCGTCGTCTTCGAGTCGTTTGCCGATCGCAGCAAGTGTATCAGCGATGTTCTTCACCTTGCGGAAGTAGTCATTGACGGTGAGATCCTTCTTTGGATCGTGGCGAGCTACATCCATAGCTACATAATTTGGGCGCGGGAGCCGGCGGCGAACGCTCGCTCGATGGCACACCAGACCTCGCGCGCGGTATTGCAGCCAACAACTTGGGCAAGCACACCCTCTGTGAGGGAGGATAGGATTACACTCATCACAAGTTGATCCTGTTGGTACCAGATATTGTACTCCGGATTTGCGACTGGTTGTACAAGGTCGTCGGTGCCGCTTTGCGTGAGAGTGGTCGCTGGACGTGCAATGGTGCCGTCGATGTACCCCATGAGTCTCTGACTTCTCAGGTAGGGGAACAATTGTGTGGTCCACAGCAGGTAGTTGTCGCCGGTGAGCTTGATGGTGATCATTTGGTTGAAGGCCGGTATGATCCCAGCCTGAGTTGACGCCATGGCGTTGGAGACGATGGCGCCGGCGCTGCTGTTGTGCTGTGCACTGCCGGTCGTCGACATGCCGAGAGCGGAAGAGATTAGTGAGGATTGGATCGAGGCTCTGATACCATAAAGAAATATTCAGAGAACTTTGATATGGCCAGAAGGCTTAACATCCATTACTGATTGGCCTCCTTCATATACAGCTCTGGATTACATTGCAGATCCGTAATCAACGCCACGTCTAACCAACATGCGTGATATGCTCATGGTCCTGAAGAATTGGCTGACACCGTTACAACCACCACACATATTCTAATATGAAGAACAATGGTGTTATGCGAGGACGAATGGCTTCGTTGCCAGACTCAATCTGCACAGGATGGTCGGCTGCCGGAACACTTGTACACCGCTCTCGTCTTTTCCAAAGGGAGCTTCTTCGTTAGGCTAGGTAGTCAAAGTAGACCAACAAGACATTGTCGGGGACTATCAGAGGCAAGCTGTCGATGAAGCTGTGGAAGTGCCTCACATTTTCCTTCTGCAGGGTTACAGTGTCGATCACGTCGTCATCGCCGGTGAGCACCCAGAGGTCTCTGGACCGGACTCTTTTTAGGCTTCCACGGCAGAAAGGGCATGACTGAGATCTTGTATACCTGCAATCGTGATGCATATTAGAGTTGCAATTTGATGTACTTGCAGCAAAATGAAAAGAACACAGTTGGGAAGATGTCTGACATGGTTCAAACATAATTCAGGATCAATAAAGCACCGGACTGCTGTACACATCCCCACCGAATTCCTCTAAATTGCAAAATCAGCCAAACCAAACCAAACCAACTTTGTTTATGTTCCAATAGAAGCCAAGGAAAAAATCATTTCTTCTAGTAGTAGTTTAATAAAAGTAATATCATTGCTAGGATTTTCAACGACTGGCACTAGTAGGCCAGTTACCAAAAGTATCTACAACCATAGTTGCAATAAACCAAATCTAATCTGAAGCAATGTTGTTGGAGAAGCTATTGACTGTTGTAATTCCAGGGGGCATTTCGGTAATTATTTTCCAATTGAAAAAGAAAAAAGGGAATGTGGGTGGGTGGGTGGGGGGGGCACATGTCAGTGGGACGATTTGAAGATATAAGGGGAGGAGACTAGGTCTCCTCCCGTGCGGTGGTTCATTCCATTGGGCTCGGTCTTCTCGGTGGCGGCGGGTTCGGATGGAGAGGTGGAGGCACTTGTGGCCCGGGGGCTTCGGCTTCGGCCATTGACAGCCACTGTGCTGATCTCCTCTTCCCCCTTCTCTGATCAACTATAAAAGGGAGGTCGCCTCCTCCGTGAGATGGATCGAGAAAAGTGAGCGCCATCTCTTCAATCCCCTCTTCTTCTTCCCGATTTGTCTCTGGTTTTGGTCATTGGGACCTCCCCTTTGCTGGTAATCGCCGGCCTCGGTGGTGGTTTGGGGTCCCTGGTGCTCGGTGGAGGGACGCACTTGGCCGTTGCTTCTCTTGTTCTTGTGTGGTGTCTCATTTACCTCGGCTTTGTCAATTCAGTGTGTCCTGAACGGTGAAGGTAGGCACTATATCTCCGACGACCATGCCCTCTCATTGCGACACAGCAGAGAGCTAGGTTTTCTAAGTCAGCACCCTTGGGTGTGCCTTGCCTGATCTAGGTGGCTTTGAGTGCCTTCTGCATTGTGAGTATATTGGCTGATTGGTTCTTTGCAGTTTCGTGATTTACTTCAGAAATCTATGAGTTATCACTAGTTTGGAAATTGCAAAGAAGATTCTGTGGGCTGATTGCTCTGTGATGAAATGATAGATTCCTGAGACTATGTATGATTGATCTTGAGCTTTTGGATAGCTTTACTATTTTGTTTGCTCTGATCATTGAATCGGTTATACTTGATACTATCTCAGGTCAATGATTAGCTTTCGATTGATCTAGCTATAGCCGAATTCTGTTGCTCTGTTATAATTAATATTGTGCAGTTTACTTGAAGGTTAGATTGACTATAACATTCATTTATACTGTCCAACAACATTTGTTCTTGATCCGGTGATCTCCTTTAATAGCAAAGCTTGATTTAGAACTTAAGATCTAATCTACAACTGTCATATATAATCAAGATTAATATTTGTCATGGCGGAGATGACCAAGAATGAATCTTGTGCAACTAGCCATCTGAGAGCAAAATATATCATTCAAAATATTGATATCATGTTAAATATCATGTTAACAACTGTTATGTTTACATAAGTATATGCTGATTTTAAACTCTAAGATGATATATATGTTGAGCATATGTTTCTATGTCAATGACTTAAAAAACTCATATGTTTATATATTGATTAAGTCATTTATATGTCTTTCATATCTTGCTTGTGTTCTGATTAAGTATGCTGGAATTAAATCTAAATATATGCTTATATCGCATTATCTACAACATTAACTGCCCCAAATTTTTAATAAAGCTGCCAGTTAATTACCATTATAATGACAACTTGACATTTACTTAATCTATGACACGCGGATGACTTGCAGACAACACTTGCCTTAGTACACAAGTATGATCTGCCAGCTAAGGAAACATCATTTAGGATTTAGAATGCCACATGTCAATTAGTACACAAGTATGATCTGCCAACTAAGGAAACATCATTTAGGATTTAGAATGCCACATGTGAATGTGCTCCACGCCCCTTTTAGTTATCCCTTCAAATTTGGTTTGTGATCTTGGCAGTTGCACTACTAATGCTATGCTGCTTTTTATTTATGGCTACAGCTCTCCTAGTTCTGTCTCCTTTCCATACCATTGATGAAATAGTGTCAATTGTGTTTTAGTATGAAGTGCAGGGTTGTTAACAATGGTATGAACTACTACAATCTGTCCATTAAACTCTTGACAAATGCAGTATTCAATTAAAGGGATAACGGAATGAATCTCTTAACATGACACATGACAACGTTGGATCATATGAAATCCCTCCTAGTTGACAAACAGAAGGATAAAAAAACTTAGAATAAGAAATACTTCAAGTTCCGAGCAACTAATTGTTTGATATAAACAAATCAAATCAATCCGATCAGCACAAGTTGATAGTTGCAGTGTTGCCCAACTACAGTGAAGAACAAAACGTAAATTTTCATCATTTGGAGAGAATGTAGCTTGAACTGGATTAAATGGAGATTGAAGAGCAATAGAATGACGAATTGCGTGCATTAAGACTGTTGGGTTGTTGACCTACCCTCTCCCCACTCCTACCAACATTGAATGAGAAGGAGTAGCTCGCAAACAGCACCAAGTTTGAAAAAAGAACTGAACCAATAACATCTTTGCACAGTACAAATGCAATGTTAGCATCCGTACTATCAAGACTATCTGTGGCTGCCTACGCAATTCCTCAAATCTTATCTCCTAAATCCATCTTACCTTGAAGCTATTCAAACCACTTGCATTTTTTTATAGTAGCTTGTAACATGGGGCCTAATTGATTAATATCCTAGCTCATATAATCATACTACTTAAATACACCTCAATCGGATAAGCAAGGGCAAGTGAAAGCAATTACCAATCTCGGAAACAGTTGATGCACATGACATGGTTGCAATTGGGAAGGACCATCTTGGTGCAAGTCTCCAAGCAAATGCCGCACTCATCTTCCCTGTCAGCATCCTTATCATCGGCATAGAGCTTCCGGCTGCCACCGGCGGCCTCCTTGCACCACCCTTTCTCCTTGCATTCCTTCTCCATCAGGTTGCCCTCAAGTTGTTGCAAGAACGGATATATTATAGCTGCATTCCATAGCCCCGAAATCGCATGGTATCAGTGCAAGAAGAAAACCTCAAACTGAAGAACTTCCTGTGTGCTATGCATACCGTAGAATTCTTTAAGGCTTGCCCGCCTTTCAATGGTGGATATGGAGGTATCCTCATCAACATAAACCTGCAGGTTGGACCGAAGCCATATAAACATCATTATCATGAAACAAAAATATCTGGAAATGAGACCCAACTCATAAATTTCAAGATTTGTAACAAGAATGAATGCAATACCTTGTACACAAGAACCTCAAGAAGGCCTAGGTAACTAGGGAGGGTGTATGAAAGGGAGCAGCTGCAGTCCATCCACTGGATAAGGTTAAGGATGATTGGAGCCATGGAGCTGTAGGACAGCCTCATCTGCACACAGGCACCACCATAGGCTCTGTGTATAACATGCGCCCTGAAAAAAGAATCACCGATTCATCACTACATGCCTACAACATCAACACACTGCCCCACAAATTCCAGTAAACATGTCAAAATAAACCCAAAAATTCATGGATAAAAAGGTAAACTTTCCCTTTCTACTTCTTTTCACAGAAAACCAAGTAACAAAAGAGAACATCAAGAATCAAGAAAGCACGAAAGGAAAGGAGAAGAAGATTACAGGGTGTTGGCATGGTGGATATCAGCTTCAAGAGCCTTAAGAGAGCCCCTGAGGGACAAAGGCCTACCACCACGAAACATGACTTCTCAGGGACCTAGCTAAGCCAACCTATGCTTTCCTTCCCCCCTATGCTTAAGTCTACAACAATACACAGAGACTTGGGCAAGGAGGAGAGGGGTTCAAGAAGCAACAAGCAAGCAAGAAGGCGGCCAACAAGATAGAAAGAAAGAAGCAAGCTGTTTGTGGAAAAGTAGCTTTGGGGAAACTGTGAAGGGGCTTTTGTCCTGTGGCTCTGGTCCCCTTGGTTTTATAACAAGAGAGCAGGAGGTGTCTGCAATTTGCAATTGCTTGCTTTGTTTTCTTGGTTGCTTGAGAAGAAGATAAAAGCTTGGGAATAAAGAACGGAAACGAGACAAAGGGAGAGACTACACAAATAAGGCAAGAAAGAAAACAATGGGTGTATTGATGAGCAGTTACGAGCCTATTCTCCTGATTTCCACCCCTGTCAAATTTTCTATCATATCTAACTTTTTACTATTTAGGAAAATATTTTTTTAGAAAAAAACTTCTTATATTGAATCTTGAAATAAACTATTGGAGAAGCTAAAAAGGCTGAAAAATATTCCCAAAGAAGGCTCAAAAAGAAAATGTGAAAAGGAAAGGGATGGGGAAAAATTGAAGGAGTAGATAGATTGATGATGGATGGTGATAATGAGGCCTTGGAGCGTGGAGGACGGCACGGATGACATTAGGAAAAGAAGGATCTTGGTGGGGAGGTGGCTGCCTTGCCCATTTTTTTAATAATTAATTTTTAATTTAAAATTACAGTATTATATATATCCCTTTTTTTTGTAATTTTGGTCACGTGTCGTCTAACTATTGGACAAATTAGGTTATTCGCCCTATCATTGAGTGATACGTGACCAAGTAGCCCAACGATTGAGCGACAAGTACTAGTCGCCGAACCGTTGGACGACATTATCTCTAGTCATCAATGTCACCCAACCTATCGACGACTAGTATATGTCATCCAACCGTTAGGTGACTAAGGGCTATAACTCCCTTGGCCGCGCGACGTCTCAACTATTTGTTTCCATTCAGCCGAAAGCAAAGAAAGAGAGAAGAAAAGGAAATGAAAGAAGGAGAAGAGAGGAGAGGAGGAAGAGGAGGGTGGAGAGAGGAAGAAGAGGAGGAGAGGGAGGAAAAGGAGGAGGGATCAATGTATTAAGAACGATGAGTTTTCTGTATTTTTTGTATATTTATTTTTGAAACATAGTAGGATAGTAACTGAAGTCATTAAGTTTGTAATTTAGAAAGTTACACAAATTTAGTTGTTAATAATTGTATTATCGTTTACATCGCTCTGTTGTGCATTTGAAAGTTTAGTTAATTTTGTTAATCGCTTATAAATTACAGAAACCTCGTAATAAGTATTCTTAATTATTAGAATAATTAATAGCCATCGAAATATTTAAAACTATTCGTGATGATTAAAATAGCATGTGCAGATGTAAAATAATACATGAGATTTAAGATTACGCATAGCGATTAAAATTGTAGAAAATGATTTAAATAGCATTTGAGTTGTAAAAAACTACAAATGAGGAAAATAAAATTTAGACATCCCACAGGGACACTTTAGTTCAGTTCACTCTAAGACCTAAAATTAAGATAGGTGGACAAATTAAATAGGCATAAAAGCATACATGAAATTGGCTCGAAATGATTTGAAGAATTCCCAAAATTATGCTATTAATAATTAAACCAATAATTATGTCATAATTGCTAAATTTAAATTGATTTGTAGATATGGCTTTGGACTAGCCTTTCGACCTACTGGACCGGTACATTGACGCGTTGCATCGCGTGAGCCATCGTGTCGTGCTTCCTAAAGGCAGGGACAAGGAGGCCTAGTTAGGAGTGGTTCGTACGCGGACACCCCGACGCGCTTGGAGATTGGACCCATGCTAGATAGATAGGTTTGTGTATAAGCTATGTCACATCTTTTGCGATATTTACGCTACGTACTTTTTCGTGCTTTGCAGGTTAAGCCATGCCTGCCTTCTACCTGTCGCACAAATGGTGGAGGCCACCGACGAGGACGGCACTCCAGTCGAGGAGGCCGGGAAGGCCCAGACCAGGCCAGAGTGGTCACGACGATTCCTATTCAACCAATCCTGTTATCAGCTTTGCTGGACCGATGACAGCCCGAGACGCACACCTTCCACCTCCCATTCGGGGAGATAGCCCTCACTCTACATGACGTCGAGATGCTGCTCGGCCTATCTATTATGAGAGAGGTTGTCTCTCCTCAGGATGTGCCTAAAAATTGATGCGAGAACCTGCTGGCCAGGTTTGGCCTCGGTTCTTCCGGCTGAAGCAATGGTAGCGTACCACACCATCCCAGCGCGACAGAAGCATGGCCCCCATGCGGTGGCTTTTGTAGTTTTAGGTACGTATGCTCCCTATTTATTCTGTTTAGTGATACACTATCGTTACTATATAATGGGCTTACTAATATTTTGTTTGTGCACAGGTCAAGAGGGTGGACTCGAACGCCAACAAGTACCAGGTGTCATGGCACCTGGAGGTGTACTTTCTATGGCTGTTCAGCTGGGTATCGTTTACTAGCAATCACGGTGACTCCATCGACGCCCGCTTCGTGTGGTGTGCGAGGGCCATCACGATGGGGAAGAGGTGGTGCACTATAGCTGGGGATCAGTCGTACTTACCGCGATGTACTACGGCTTGTGCAACACTTGCTTGAGGCCAAGGAAGACCCCTGTCCTCATAGGCTGCCCCTCCTGCTGCAACTGTGGTCATTCAAGCACTTCCCCCTCGGACGGCCCCTGCTGCCCGACAACAGTCCATACCGTGCGAACATGTACCACGGAGGCGCCATGGACTGGCCCTACCGCAGGGTCCATTTGGTGTCATAGATGGGTGCGTCATCTCCTGAATCTTTATTATATGTGTATTATGGGTCATCTTTCATAACCACTATTCTGGCTCATAGGCACAATTTGCATACTTGTAGTTCGCCTGTACGTATGACCACTTTGTCGAGCACCTCGATCGCCTCAACGCCGACGACGTGTGTTGGGAGCCGTACTCCGATCAGGAGATGGTGGACCACGCCCCTACCGTGATCTCGTCGCTGTGCTTGCATTACCAAGCGTACTGGCTCACATGGAAAAAGCTTGTCTTCAACGTGTTCATCGAGGACTACACGGTGCACCGGGTGATGCGCCAATTCGGCCTCCGTTAGCTTGTTCCTGTCCTCGCCGGGTGTTGGGTGCCTAACTCCGTCCACTCATAAGTTACATATAACATATGTTCCTATATTTTTTTCAATTCTGCTACGATGCCTTCTAATTGCAGTTGTATATTTCGCAGGTACAATAGGAGGGGTGGTCAGGAACGAGTTGGGGCACAAAGATGGAGCAATGGGTGACAGAGTGGACAGAGGTACTCGATGACTTTGTGCAGGAGGACACCACGTACGACCCTAGAACGTACAATGAGTATCTACACTGGTACGCTTCGCAGACACGCGCCAAACTGGTGCATGTCATTGACCCTCCGCCCGCTCACATACCAACACCAACTGATGCGTGCCCCATGCACTTAGCACCTAACGTTACCCTCATGGTACATACTCTTGTGTTTGCAAGTTTCTGTGTACGGTTACCACTATTACTATTTTGACACTTCCATGTACTTTTTTCAGTTGGACATCATTGCCGATATTATCATGAACGCTAGGTCGATCGTGGACAGGATGGCCCATGGTTTTGAGGTCATAGGCGACGAGCTGGTGCACGCTCTCCACTAGGTCGTCGATAACGCGAAGCGTGCCTTCTCCCTCACGTCATGCAGGACGCTCCTAGAGGTGGCCACATCGACACGCACACTGAGGCCGCCATGTCCTGCAGCTCAGGCGAGAGGTTTTGGAGGGCCACATGACTACCCCCGGGCACTAGTGCTGGGCCAGGCCGGAGGTTCATCGTGGGCACGTACACTGGTACCGTCGTCGTCTGTGTACCCATACCTGGCATCGGCAGGGCAATCCATGTTGTTCGCCCAGGGCCGGTCCGGCGGGTACGAGAGTTGACATCATGCCATGACCCACACGACAAGTACGCTTCATCTCTTAGCATTTTTGCATCAATATATTGCACGAATAAACAATATCTGTTCTGCAAGCAAGTAGCATCGCTCAGGAGTTGGGCTATCCTCCCACGAGGATTTCCCAGTAGACGTAAGCGAATACCTCGCGGAGAACCGGCGGATGTGCTTTCTAGGTCGCAACTCAACAATATGTCAGTTCCCATGCAAGCACAGGTGTAGTCCATCCTCGAGGCGTTGGGAGCACGGGTCAGTAAGGCTCCTGACCGCTTCACCCCATCGGGGTGCCGACACCTCACGCTGAGGAAGGCCAAGTGGGGCCACACAGGCGGGCAGTGACCGGGGCGGGACGAGGCGACGACGGAGGAGGTACTGTGGGTGGTGTAGCTGGTGGTGCGTAATGGGTCTTTCTCCTACTTTGTGTATTTTTTTTAATTGTGCATGTATTTTGCTTTGTCTACTTTCGTGTATGAATTTTCTATTGCACCACAACATCATTTACCTTTGCACTTACTAATCGTTGCTACGTCAATCATTCTCAAAAAATTCTTTAAAAAATTTATCGGACTACAACAACATACGATGATCGCAAAATGTTATTGCGACTCTAACAGATTAATACCATTTGTAATCTATAAAAATCACAAATAGATCAACCAATATTATCTGACCTTTCATTTTTAAAAAAGACACAATTTACAAACAAGATTTGTTAAATGTATTACGTACAACAATTATCATTTATCCATGCATCCACAATTATTTCTGTTAGATTAACTAAATATTTTTTTTTAAAAAAAGAGATGAATTATACTCGTTGAATAAGAGATGGGGACTTCACATTTGGTCGTAACTTTAGCCCAGATGCCGACTGGTGACTGTGACTTGGAATCAAAGAAAGAACAAAAGAAAATACTTTCGGTGAGGCAAGCTATGATATCATGTCTAATTGTTCACGGCTGTTGGGATAAATTATAGATGTTATCACAAATCAACGAAGACCATATTGGCATATTGCATCAGTCACAGCAGCAACAAGAACGACAAGGGTGAAAAGAAATGCAATAAATTTATTCTACAAGTTTGGAAACGCTCGTAGAAGCAGCTCAGCGCCGACAAGGATAGATCAAACGGGATGTTTTTTTAAAGTGATGTCTATAAATAAATTATAGTAAACACTATTTTGATTTTATCTATATTGACAAAAATCGAGAATCTCTCCATACTCTCTCTCATAAACAGATAGGATCTAAAAGTTTCAATAAAAAGTTATAAGTCATAGTCAAATAAAACTCACCCTATACATAAGGCCATATAGAAAATAACATACTTCGAATTACGAATACAAACTGATTTTCTCAATCAACCAAAAAAAAATATTTTTTTGTAAATCAACCAAATTGCGGATAAGGTCGAGCACACGCCGCCCGCGAGTCTGGAACTTTCGGAGCGCGCCATCGTCAACCCACAGCTTGTTAGCAAGATTCGGTAGGCGATAAGGATCGGAACCAATCGGATCGCCACGAAAGGCCTCGCGATTTGGGGACGTCGCGTCAGACTCGAGTCAGGCATGCCACACAGACTCGAGTCAGGCGTGTAAGCTCGCGTCAAGATTGGAGTATCGGAACGCAGCCGTGCTTTGCTAATCGGTCAACTTCCTCCACCCCGTGCTTCTGGATTAGCATGGGCAGTTGAGGTGGTTGGGCTTTGAACGAATTTGGGGCGGAAATATTTTCTGCTCGGGCTAAGTGGACGGTTTGCTGGACTGGTACACGGCCTCTCGTTTTCTTCTTCTTCTTTTGTGTGTGTGTGTGTGGTTAACTTATTATTCGCTGTCGTAATGTTGGATGTTGATGGTCCCGAGTGGAGTGGCAAGGTAAGCTAAGGGGGCCGTTATTTTCAACGCATCAGCGAGCACTAATGCTAAAACCTGACACGTGCTCAACCGCGTTCGTGGTGGAATGCTGACTTGTTAAGGGGTTGGTCCTGTACTTCTGTTTCTGTAACTTCCGATAGGTTAACAATCGGATATGTAAAGGCAGAAGTACTGCATAATGACTTGCGATTGTTGGCAATTTACTGATGTGAATGGCATGATCGATGTAGTTGATTGGTGCAGTTTTCGCAGTTATGGAGCAAGCTTTGGCTTGTTCTTTTTAAACATAAGCCCAATTGTAAATTGGAAACCAATATCCAAACGGCACACACCGTATCGGAAGTGCTCGCAGGAATGAAAAAGTCAGTGGCGAAATAAACGTATTAACTCAAATGCTGGCTTCACCTAATACTTTATACTTATTACTACTCCACTAATAAACAAAGAGAACTCAATCGTTTTACATGTCAAGAATCTTATTATCGACAAATTCGCTGTAGTGCAGTGCAGGAATCGTCGCAGACAAGACGGATTCCATCATTGTGTCTCTGCCTTAATTCGACTATTATGCGCTAATCGCGAGGACGCATTGCTAGCTACTCTCTCCGACATTCGCGACCGAATAAACTTTTCCGAAAGACGAAACCGTGTGGCTTTCCATGATGGATTAGGTAGCGTACGTTCATCATGAGTAGTCGCCATACCATTGCATAATATCTTGTGTGCCTGAACAAACAATCGATTGATGCACCGGATGCTCACCAATTACTCCAGTACCTAAGATAATGTTTAGAATAACGATATCTTATGTTTTTTACTGTATTTAACTGCTTTTTTATTATAGTTAAATTAACTTATTTGATATAATTAAATTTAAAAATAAAAAAACATATTAACCTATCATTAATAATACAAAAAATATAAGAAAAAGAAAACACAAAATCAAAAAAAAACAATAAATGAAACACTAGAAGCCATCGCCGAACGCTAAGATGGGCTCGAACGCTAGAAGAATATCGATGGCTTTAATGAAAAAATCAGAATTGGTGAAAAATGAAGTTAGTGATAGTGTAATGAATCTTGAAACGATCGCGGCTAATATGAAGCATAAGCCAGAGTCGTTGGGAGATGAGATATGTGCAAACCAGTAAGATTCTAGCCAGTCGCTCAGTGCCGTGTGCTTCGGTGTGTTCTCCGTACGAAACAATTTCCTGCGAATTGTTAAGAAGCAATCATTTTCAAATGGGACGGGTCAGAATAAGTTGTACACGTCGGGGGTAAGCATAATGCTTGACAAGGTGTAAAAAGAAAAGGAAACGGAAAAAGGTCGCTGCACTTCGGGAGCCTGTGTTAGCCGCAGAATGGACTGCACACGTCGCGCTAGTGCTGTGCCTGTGCTTGTGCTGGGCAAAAGCCACGGCCACTAGCAGCAGTGCCATGATTCAGCGTGCGGCGCGGCATGCCATGCCGATGCCGGCGTGCGCGCGGAGGCAGGAATGGCCGGGCCGGCTGCCCGGCGCCGGCGGGGCCCTATGCCGCCAAACTTTGCGGTTGTTTGGAGCAGGCACAGGCTAGTAGCTAAGAGAGTTTTATAACAGGAGCGGCCGAATTTGACGTTGCCTCCCACTACACAATAATAAAGTTCTCGGATTAAACAAACGGTCCACCTGATTACCTGGACTATGCTGTGTTTAGCAGCTTCTTTTCACCTGATTAAACAAGCTTGTTTTTTCTCCCGTTTGGTCCAAAACGTGTGCAAAAAGACGGAGAGGGAGAGCAAAATACATGCATAGCCCGATAGTTGGGCAGAATTGGCCCTCTATGGCTACGTAATGCCACTTTTGATCCTCCGTGTGCAATACCAGAGTTGACTCCCAGACGCGGTCGTGTAGCGCGCCAGGTTGAGCAGCCCTTGTGCACTCATCCACCGTGCCAGCTAGGCTTATTTTTTTAAAAAAATAAATTGCAAATTGGTATTTTCAGGTTATCTCCTTTTTATTTTTAGTAGCAATTTGAATTAAAAATGTAATTGAGAAAAATAATAGTGTTTTATCATAGCTCTTTCAATAAAGATGTTATTTTCGTCAAAGGACGTTATTTTATGTAGCTTGCGGTAATATTTGGATGTAACGAAAAAGATAGTGTTGTACAAATTATTTTTGCGAGACATCCGAGATCCGATTGATGTGCAAGGTATGTTTGAATTGAAATTATATAATATGGATATACAATATGACGTTATTGAACAGAGTATACATGAAGTCATGGCGCACCCGGCCGCCGTTGCCTCCGACGGAGTAGCTTGCGGCGAGGATGTCCGTTCGCACATCTTCCTCCATGATGAAGATGGCCGTAAGAGAGTGTTGCCCCCTGCCAAATGCTGCAATAACAAACGGTGGTGAGAGGTACTTTACAATGGAGTGCGCGAACCAAAAAAAGAGGACAACATTTGCGAACTCCCTTACCATTGCCCCAAAGCACATAGAGGAGGAACAACCATAACTAGGGCGATTGTCAGAGTGCGATGGACGTGTGGACGGAGGTGCGGAGGGTGTTGCAGAGGGAGGCACGGAGGGCGGTGGGGGTGGACTCTGTCCTCGGTGCCCGTGTCATGGCACGGCAACATCACTGTGCCGACCGCAACTAATAGACCTCATTCATGCCCTCGTGTCATCATAGATGGAGCCATCGCACCTAGGATCCATTCGGTGGTAGTGTTCCTTCCATGACGTAGAGCTTCAACAGCCTCGCGTTGGATACGATCAAGGTGGTCGTACTGTAAGGAAAACGAGAACTAGTTAGAATCGTGCTGCCGTCGGAAAATTATATGAAGAATGGCTTACTATCTCGTCCTGGCGTGCCATCCGGTGAGCATCTAGACCCACTTGTACGGCCTCATCGTGCGTGATCTCTAACGGATGATGCGGCGCCGGCCTAGTAAGCTTACTCCTGGTGCGCGGAACGTATCACATCAAGTATGAAGTGTACATGTTCACGTCGTACAACCTGTCTCTCGCACAACATCCATCCTCGCCCGCTCGACCCACTTGTCGTGTACGGTAGCTGAGCCTGGGTCGAGTTGCCACTCTTTCATTTTTCACCTACAAGTCAGTACAGACGTAGCAATATCAAAAAGAGAGATGCAGAAAATAGGGCAACGACGAAAACAAATGAGGACGCACCTGCGGTGCTGCTCTTGAAGCGGTCGTCCCCGTGCCAACGACACCTACTGGTATAGCCCGAACTGTCTGAGGACCCACTGTGGGTTTTATGGCTCTGCGATTGACATAAGAGTGTTCATGACTTCATTATTTTTCACAAATTGGCAAGCACATCTTGGATCTTTTTATTGCCCTGGTTTTCATGTTCCTCCCATTCCCTCTTAAGGAAACTAATGAAAAATGCCATTGCAAAAGATTACATAAGATTAAAAAAAACGCAGCTACAACAAAATAACATATGGTAAAAACAAGGAAAAAATGTGACACATCATGATACAAACAGGCTGCAAAACAGTTACTTATCTGAATGTTACAGCCATTTAAATCTCACTAACCAAAGTGCACTGGGATGTGTTCCCAGGGGTAAAGAGAGGGTGTGGAGCATCGTGTCTCTTGCCTGGGATCGAGTCCCAGCTGCCCTCCTATTTCAAAGATAAAAAGGGATTTGTTCCTGGGTAGAAAAAAACAAAGGATTTGTTCCCAATTACAGGAAAAAAAGAATTAAAAAAACTTCGCCGGCCTGGCTTAACTAGGGCGTGAAAAGAATCGCCCTAGGAAAAACTCACTAGCCTGTTATTAAACAATAAGTACATTCGCCTCGTCAGTGAGGAAACCTCACACCCTTCCCTTTTTGAACGCGACTCACTCTGCTCCCTTATTGTTTATCTACATTTGCTTCATATACGCTATTTACTTAACGTGTCGATGCACGTCGGATAGTAATCTATAAAAACATACATGTTTTTGGAAAAAGAGAGAAGTTCAGGGTAGCGAGCAAAAATCCAAGTAACTACGATCGAATCATGCAAACAGTTAGCTATTGTAGACACCAACCAAAGGGGGAAGACACTGCTCGGCATGCTTCCATGGTATAGCTATCCCTGCACGGGGTCTCATGTCAGACGATGTCAATGTCCTGCAGAAAGAGGTCACACGAAACATTGATGGTGGTATACATGAATGCTGCTCCTTGGTTAAGTCCAAATTCTGCTAAAATAAACTCGAAAAGATGAGGAACCATTTGCATATATATTTAGAGTTTAAAACTGTAAATCAGAATGTTGGATGGTACATGCTAATCTATTTAGTCAGAAACTCAGACCACCAAATCAACATATGAAACTCCCATGATATTGTTTGGAGTTAGTCCTCAAAGTTACCTACCACCCTATAGAATTTTAAATTCAGACTCAACATATGCGCTGATATAAAAAAGAAAACTCTATGACTTGACAGATCATAAATAAAAGGGGAAAACAAAACCTACTATTCACAATAAAATTCTTTATTTTTCCTCATACCACACATTAAGCCTGATTTTCCAATTTTATATGGTGATTAATGAGGACTACCACTACGAGGGTTTTGAGAACTTTTTGTGTTAATTTAATATTCAAACTAAAGTAACTAATATAAGTAGCACTTATTTAATGGAGTAGTTTGTACTACTAGATACATCCTATTGACAAAATGCCATTATTTTCTTACATCGCTATCGCTGTTTGCTGCCTTCCTGAGCATAGACCTCATCGGTCTCCTGCTCTACCTGGAAGGACAAAACAGTTTGTCAAAACTAGTAGTAACAAATTTTGAGGCCTGTTAACAAATCAAGCGAGAGGATTATTACCCTTAGCTCCACATTAAGTACACGGCAGAGAATCTTCCATGAGATGTCATATAAAGGCATGTGACTGCGGGCGGTCTGTTTCATCGAAGCATCCACCTAAATCACAGGAAGCAGCAGCAGACAGCAGTACTTCCAATCAATTTCCGGAAGTGATAAAGCTCGATTCAAAAGGCAAAAGAGGCAGAAATTCCATTGACCAAAATTACTTATATTAAGTATCTGGCCCAGCCATGCATGGATTGGTGATCTGGCTTTACTGGATTTTGTGTCATTGCTTGAATGCTAACTGGCTGAGACATAAGAGATGAGCATAGCGATCCCAACACACGACATGCAGTCAGAATCAGCTCCTACTTGAATATTACAAAGTTTCCTCTAAAGTACACTTTAATACGGATCAGATTCAGGAGTAAATTAAGAAAGATAGCATAGCAGATTTCTCTTTTGGTTAATATTCCAAGAGAAGCGAAATGAAGATATATACCAAATTACCAATACCTGCTCCAGGTGCCCTTGAGCAAAGTAGAACACGAGTTCCCCCACACGAGGGATTGTAACCCTCTTGCCCGCGCATGCATACCATAGCCCAAATCTGGAGTGCGTGCAGAGAGCCAACCAGTAAACACATGCAGGGAAAGGAAAAGCGAGAGTAAACACACTCCAAGGCTCACCAAAATTGCAAGGACGAAGGACGACAGCCGCCGCCGGTGTCATATCCGGCGAGGCAAGCAAATCGCCCCCAAATGCCTCGGCTTCCTGTAGGGATCACCCCAAATGCCTTGGCTTCCAGTACGGACCGAATTTTCGCCGGCCGGAGACCTTCTCGGTCGCAGCACATTCGCACTAACTTTTTTTCTTCGAATCTCTAATCGCAGACTAACTTACGGGCTGATCTTTTCCAATCTTGAAACATCTTTTCTCAGGAGAAATGCGCAGAACCAATACCATGAGCTTTCGGTGATACGGTCTTAGCCAGAAAAATGCACAGACCCCAGCTTTCGGTTGAGTTGCGCTTGTTAGGCAGCAGACTCTTTATCGCAGACTTCAGAACCACGTGTGAAGTCGTTTTTCATACGGCCAAATTACTAGGCCATGTAATTTTAAAGCGTTGCAATTTAAGAGATGTCACTTCAATACATGCAATTAGTGATGGGTAGTCCTCCGATTTAAAAGTCATGGTTTTTGGTTTCTACGGTAGGTTTTTTTGTTGTAATTATATTATAATGATAGTTAACTTTTTTTCCTAAATTAAAATTTAAGAAATAATAATAATAAAATGAGAAAACCGAAAAACACCAATATATCTCAATGCAAATAAATTAAAAAATTAAAAAAAGTTAAAAAAATCAAAATTAAGAAATTAACGCTTTTCAAATAATTTCTAGTTTTGAAGAGC
This sequence comes from Melocanna baccifera, assembly GCA_036346265.1. Classification (NCBI taxonomy): domain Eukaryota; kingdom Viridiplantae; phylum Streptophyta; class Magnoliopsida; order Poales; family Poaceae; genus Melocanna; species Melocanna baccifera. Next base: position 45,539,087 of record CM070677.1, on the reverse strand, counting down.
CAAAATCTGAAAACTGAAACAGTTTCGTAGTTTCTAGGCCGTCGCTGCCGCCGCTCCGGCGAGCTCCAGGGCTGTTCTACTCTATGCTTCGCCGTGCGTGCCCGTGGTACGCCACAGCGGCAAGTTTCCCCAGGCCGCGCAACGACCGTTGGATGGTTTGCACGGTTGCACAACGCTACCTGGGTCGCATCGCATCGTCCCCTGCGGCTACGGGCCTTCACGCACGGCACCATCGGCTGTTGGGCCGATCGCCACCATCCGATCATTAGAGATGCCCTCCGTCTTCTCTACTGGGCCAACAGCCCATTAGAAGCCTACGGCGTTTTAACTTCTGGGCTAACATTGCCATCTTCGAACATCTCACACCCTGTAAACTCCATTTTCGTAAATTCTCTCTGGTCTCCATGCTCGCGGTAACAATTGGCCGGAGTTTTGGCAATCAAATTCATGAAAAGGGACCGGAATCATCTGATTCGGTAACAGAAAGAGAGACCTAGTGAAACTTTAGGGGCACAAGAGCACATGCAGTTTCCATCCAAAAGCCTCTCTTCTGGGAAAGAGAGAAAACTCTTAAACGGCCGCGAGCCTTGCTGCCTGCCGGATTATTTTCTCTAGGACGGTTGTGCACGGGATATGAAAGCTAGATCGCACCATAAATAACGAGAGGTATCTTTGAACCAGTTAAGATTATCTCGGAAGAAAGTGGAGGTGACAAGTAGCTCGTGGGCCACACTAAGCCCGGGGAATAACTCTATTTTACCCTTTAAACTATCAAGTCTGTTTACTTTTCAACCTGCAACTACGAAACTGGTTATCCAATATCACTCAACTATCAAAACTGTCTACTTTACCCCCTCGAAACCAAAACCACCACGGTTTTGCTTAGGTGCCATCTATGTGGACAAGTTTCAATGACATGGCATCCACATCAACCTCCACGTCATAGTCCATATCCTCCTTTATATTTTGCTCGCTCCCTTCCCAATCCTCCATGGCCGATCTCCACCCGCCAGAGCCCAACACCAATGGCATCGAGGCCACTGGTGCCCAGGCCCCTATGTTGTCCTACTCCAAGCGCCGCCGCCCGCCGCCCTAGCGTCCACCGACATCGGCGTCCACACCACCACTGTTGATGCCCCTCTCCCACACCACCACCACAAGCCCTCTTCCCACCACCGCCCACCTCGCGTGAGCACTGCATGGATCCCGACTCCCGTTGGCACCGGCAGCTATGAGGACGAGGAGGAGCACTACTACTATGATGTGGACCACTTCGACTCCGCTAGTTATGAGGACGGGAACGCTTGTGTCTTCTCTGGCTCCGGCCAAAACCACCACCACTGACGCCATTCTTTCCTCGGTGATGGAGAGGATGTGTACCTCTAGCCGGCTTTGAGGACATCGGTCGCAAGGTGATCGAGGTGCACCTCCATTCTCCACTAAGCACCATAGCCGGATCTAGCATGCCTCGGCGCACTTCGGTGAGCGCCATAGCCGAATCTAGGCCCGTCGTGCCCAAATCCAGAGCTGTCGTGCCTAGATTCAAAGTCCGGTGGAGGTGGTAGGGGAGAACGTCGTCGAAGGAGTGGAAGAAGCGCCGTTGGTGGAGGCGGTGGTTGTTGCCAGAGGGGATCAGGAAGAAGCACCACCACGGCGGTCGCCGTGCCACCATTGTCCGCCACCCTCGGTCGCTGCGCTAATGCCATCCATCGTTTGTGTGCAAGGAGAGAGAAAGGCGATGGATGGGAGTGAGGAGAGAGACGGGGAGAAGCTTTTAGGTGGGGACGAGCAATGGCTTGGAGAAGGCTGTTTGCCAGCGGTGTGAGAATAGAGAGAAAGAGAAAAGAGTGAAGGGGAGAATGTGGAACATGACATGAATGTTGACGTAGACATCATGTTAGTAAAACTTGTTCACGTAGATGCCTCATCAATGAAACTAAGGTGATTTTAGTCTAGAAGGTAAAATAACCGGTATTAAAAGTTAGAGTTTGTAAACATCCGGTTTTACAGTTCGAGGATGAAACTTAGAAAAATGTAAGAGTTCAAGATAAATTAGACTTATTCCTAAGCCTTGAGGAAGCCGACGAGCAATCTAAGTGAGATTTCATTCCCTCGAGTGCTGCAGGCAAAAGAGGGATTTGATGCCCATTTGATGCGCTGCGTGCTTCAAATTCTTGCAAAGCTGTTGCTATTGTGCAATTGAATAGTCGAGCATGGATTCTGCGTGTGGAGTGGTTCGGCCTTCCACGGATTAAAATATTGCAAGGAAGATCGAGGAAGAACACTGTAATCTCAAGACCATGTTCTATCTTGAAAAAGACAATCCTAACTTTGATACCTGATTTTATTGTTAATTACCTTGAAAGAGATCCAACATATCATCGAACTATTATTGGCCTTATTTTCTGAACTAGTACTCTTGGTGCACAATCAGAATTCAGAACCTGCTTTCACCTGCATTTGGTGTTCGCCATTGCCCACTCAGAAGTCCAGTTGATCCTTAATTCATATGATTTTGCAGCTAACTGCTTTTTAAAGGGCCAAATAACACTGGTTTAGTTAGCTTTCTGGGGACTATGCTATTGTCGTTTCAGTTCATCTCCACTTAAAGATATTTTTGTCCTGGGTTGCACAGTTTCTAGAGGCCAGTGCTGCCTGTTTTGGTGTCCCCAACCAGCAAAAAATTGTAGAGGCTAGTGCTGCCTGTTCTGGTGTGCGTAACCAGCAAAAACTGGCATTTCTCAAAAGGAATATTCTAAACGATTATGCAAATCAAAGGCATCTAACAGCAGTACAGCACTGCCGAAAAACATTCAGATTCTCTCCCCCTCATGCTGAGGAAATTCTGACCTCGGAATCTGCACTTGACACGAGAGGCTGCTAGTGATGGCTGGAAACAAGCGGGTAGTTTCATGTTCTGTCACGAATATGTATTGCACTCAAACAACATATTATTGGATACCAAAGTCAACTGCTATCACGTATATGGTCATCACATATAATTCCTAACTTTCATCAAAGACGGTTTCTAAACCGTCTGATTTATTGTATCAGTAATAATATGTATTTATCATAGACGGCTCCCGAATCGTCTGTGATAAGTCATAATACAAACGATTTTTAAAAATAACCGTATATGATATCTGACATATCACAGACGGTTAATACAAAAAGGCATCTATAATGATCTACATATCACAGACGATTTGTATTAGAAACCGTCTGTAACAGTTCTTTATATAGCTAAAAATTTCTGTTTTTCAGTTAGCCTTAAGAAATGCTAGTCATGTCCTCTGAAAACAAGCAAACAGAATGAATTATAGTTCGTTTGAGTGAAACTTTGTTTTCGAGTCAATGACCTCCGTCATGAAAAAATGGAGTGCCGTCCTCGAACATCCAAGAGTTCATTCAAATCGAATATACTTGATTTGATTGTAATGCTATATCGCTAGGAGGAGTAAAGTAGTAAGCATATATATATATACCATCTACACCCGGGTGTAATTACACCCACATCTAATATACCATCTAAACGAACTTAAAATACTCCTTTATTACTTTGGATATACTCATATACTAATTATAAGATATTTCGATGTGAACCACATAAAACAATTGCAAGGGAGTCCATAGTTTTTAGCGTATTTTGTAAATACCTTCATATACGCACATAAAAAGGAGTATGTCTAAAAAAATGTACATACTACCTCTGAAAATTTTTTCATACCACCTAGATGATCTTAAATACTCGTATAATATACGTACATACTCTCCGTTACGCGAGATACTCCCTATGTTGTGAGATACGATATAGGGTGTAATTACACCCGGGTGTAGAAAAGAGGCTTCCATATATATATAAAATACTTTCTACACCCGGACGTAATTACACCCACCTATAATATACCACATAAACGAACTTGAAATACTCCTTTATCACTTTGGATATACTCGTATACTAATTATAAGATACTCCAATATGAACAACATGAAAAAATTGCAAAGGAGTTCATAGTTTTTAGTGTATTTTGTAAATACCTTTATATACGCACATAAAAAGGAGTATGTCGAAAAAAATATACATACCACCTAGATGGTCTTAAATACTCGTATACTACACGTACATACTCTCCATTACGCGAGATACTTCCTACATTATGAGATACGACATAGGGTGTAATTACACCCGGGTGTAGAAAAGAGCTTAATATATATATATATATATATATATATATATATATATATATATATATATATATATATATATAATTAGAAAATAATTATTGCGAGATTGACAAATATTTGGATCATTCATCTTAGCACTCATGATTTTTTTTTTGCATAAGATGATAAACGTAGAATGCACATAGGTTGTCTTGTAATTACTAGTGGTACTGTAAAAATAGAATTACATACATATATATAGTTAGTTCGAGAGGTATTATTATAAAGTGTGATATAGGATTATTGTGTTATAGCAAGTACCAGAAATTGCGCCCTATGTTGTAGTGTGGTGCTTGATTCGTTGTGTCTCTCTTCCCTGGTAACATAAGCGCTGAATGACCTACGTGAATTGAAAAAGTTATCCTCGGTCATTGCAAATGAAGAAAAAACTATAACAAAGTTATATATAGAGGAAATAAGCATATATGTCAAGTGTTTGTTACACAAGGGTGAAGTCGTGGCCGTTCTTAAGTAGGAAAGTAAGGTATATTACCTTGTTCCTCTTCGGTACAATGATTATAAGAATCTAGTGCCACATACTTATGTATGTTATCATAGTCATTAAACTTGAATTTGTGCAGCATATAAATATAAACAAAATTTATATAGCAACTAGTGAAGCACTTACTATTGGTTGTAGGGCACTAATATGTAGTCCTTGTTGCCCTGAGCAAGCAATCCGTCATTATATAATTCTCGATGTAGGATACATCTTGGGTGATACATTGCTCAAAGATCAAGTGTGGATCGAGTTTCATCGGTTCTTGCAATCGCTGGGCTTCTTGCATTATGTATCTATACATAAGTAATGAGTTATGAAATTTACTGGTATTATATGAATGCAATGAATTATGATATTTATTGGTATTATGTGAATGTAGAACTTGATTTTATACACTTACAATATCCAGCATCGTAGAAGTGAGGTGTCGAGGACATCGAAGTTGAATAGTTCGAATAAGTCATTGAAGCCCATAATGAGGAAGCCTGGCTCGAGGAGGAAATGCTTCTCCACGTATCTGACAGTGAATCCAGTAGGCCGATTTGTCCTCCACTCATTGGTACTCCATATGTACCTGACATGCAAACTCCTACAAGCCATTCCACGGTAGGGCACTAGTGTGTCGGGGACCAACAGCATACCGAGGGATAATGTCTAGGGCTTGCCAGGCACCTTAATGTTCTTTGATTTGGCCTTAGTGCATCGGCTGTGTTATATCTTCCTGGGAGACGACTCGGCATGCTTTCTTATTTCTTCGATGTCATCTCCACGGGAGACAACCACATTAAGTTCTTCCACTATAAAGAACTGAGCACACTATGCTTCAATATCCTTCGTCCAACTCTTCCATCACAGTATAGGACATAATCGCTTATTCATTTTCATGACTTTGATTTGCATGCTTAACTATAATATCAGTAACTGGGTACTTAATGTGATAACCCTCAAAACTACTTAATCAAAATCACACAATTAAGAAGTAAATAATACATTAACATTAGAATTAAAATTTAATCTTGCAATGCAGGAATTAAAATGAATAAAGTGTCTTTCTACAAAAGTCTAAATTACATAAACTTAATTACAAGAATGAACCTCACACACATTAAATTACAATGCAATAAGTCCAATACAATTTCAAGATTTCAAGAATAAAATCCAACAAGTGAATGTCACAAATTTTTAATTTTAGGATTACAAGACTAAAACCCTACAAGTACATTACACAAAAATATAACTAATATCTCAAATTTCTTCACGGCTGCCCCAAATCGAAGACACCTACAAGTCACTCAAACCATAACTAGAAAAGCTAAAGTAAATATAATAAATAATTTGCTGTCAAAACCCAATTTTAAATAAAATTACACAAGTGCAGTCGCTCATCAAGATACCAAATTGTCTGGAGACAATCGGCACCTCTCACGCAACAGATTTTCATCATCTAGCAGTAATTCTCATTCTTACCCTTACCCTTACCTTTTTACCTTTCCCTCAAGTGAATCACCATTTCTTCATGCAAACACAACACACATTTCAAGCCACGGGTCACAGCCGAATACACCCAGAGGTGTGAAGTTGAGCCAATAGAGAAAATGAGGGAAGAAAGCACCAAAACCACCACACACAGCCATCAATAAAAGGGCAAGCTCATTGCAACAACAAGCAGAGAGGAAGCTAACCACTGTCTATCCCCTCCACAAAACCTCCACAGGTAATCACTAATAATCTCTAGCACTGCACCACCACACCACAAAGCATTCACAAGCCACCACACCAGCAAGCCGACAGCCAAAGAGAGAGAGAGAGAGGCAAGCTCACCATTTAACACCACCACACTAGAGCCACAAACCACAACCTAAAGTGAGAGCAAAGAACAAGAAGGAGCCAAGACCGAATGCCACTAGAGGAGGAGAGGACCACGATAAGAGGACGGCAACCAAAAGCCGTCACCACAACAAGCACTAGCCAATTCAAGAAACCACAGCCACATGAGAGTAAAGTACATCACCGAACCAACCTAAATCAAGCTTGACAACGCCAGCAACATTTATTGATATTACGTGAATGTAAAACTTGATTTTATATACTTACAATATTCATCATTGTAGAAGTAAGGTATCGAGGGCATTGAGGTTGAATAGTTGGAATAAGTAATCGAAGCCTGGCTCGTAGAGGAAATGCTTCTCCATGTATCTGACGGTGAATGCAGTGGGCTGGTTTGTCCTTCACTTGTTGGTACTCCACATGTACCAGACATGCAAACTCCCACAAGCCATTCCACGGCGGGGCACTAGTGTGTCGGGGACCAATAGTATTCTGAGGGAGAATGTCTAAGGTTTGCGAGGCATCTTAATGTTCTTCGATTTGGCCTTAGTGCCTCGGCTGTGTTACATCTTCTCAGGAGATTACTCGGCACGTTTTTCTTATTTCTTCGGTGTCATCTCCATGGGAGCCGATACAGTGGCCTTCTAAAGCAAAGGTTGAGGTGGAGTCATCGAGATTTCTGTTGGAGAGGCATGGCCGCGTGGAGATCGTGGCACTGTTGGATCTAGGGTGATGTTCCTCCTGGACCACTGGACAAAAGTGTGCACAACATTCCCTAATGTTATGATGTCTTCGTTCGGGGGCTTCTCCAGCATGACGGCTATGAAAGGGTCATGTACCATATCCACTTAGACCTTGGCGTAGCCCTACGCCAGCTAGGTACCATGCAACACTATCCCTTTTTGCCACAGAAACACCATTCCTGCCTAGCCTCAATAGGAATGGACCCAACCAGCCTCATTTGGAGCTTGCAGGGCGTGGGTTCCTACAAAATGATATATAATTAGCTAAGGCATCCTACAGATCTATCTTTGGATCATTCTATAGATATACATTACCTGAATTTTGTCAATCGAAAGTCAAGCGCCGCTTTGGTTAGATTGGTGTGTGGACGCGCAGCTACTTCGACGGTGATGTAGACTGGCTTCCACAATGATGGAGGCACCTTATGGCTGGCTGAGTACTTGCTCTAGCCTTTCCTCCAAACTTGATAGCTTCCCAGAAAATTCTGCATGAATCTCCTCTTTTATGCGCTCCTCATGCTCGTCCTTCGATTCTTTCGACTCCTGCACGAGTCGAAGTCGTCTAGGAATAGTGCTAGGTACACATCAATATCGTTGACAGCTTGCTTCAGCTCTTGTATAAGTAGTGACATTAAAATATACTTTCACTTTATACACAACCAAGGAGGAAGGTTGTAGATACATAGATTCACGGGCCAAATGCTATGTTAACCGCTCATGTTACCGAAATGACTCATTCCATCTGTACTCAACCCAAACATTATATTCCTCGGTTACGCACTGAAATCAACAAACATCCTATCAAAGTTCCTCCACTGGATAAAATCAGCAGGGTGTCTTAGCTTTTCATCTTTCTTACGCTCCTCCGAGTGCTAATGCAACAATGTTGTCTCCTTTTGGTTCGCAAATAAACACTTCAAATGGAGAATTACAGGTAGATACCACAGCACCTTAGTAGAAGTCCTTGTTTTACCTCCAAGTCCTCACCGCCAATGGAGTGATTCTTACACTTGTATCAAGATGTTTTGCACACTGGACATACATGCATATTTGTATACTCCTTACGATATAGGATAGTCTTTCGAATGTGTATGTATTCTTTCTACTTTCATTCCCAAAGGATAGAAAACCTTCTTGGCTTGGTACATGGTTTTAGACAACACGTTTTTCTCTAGAAGTATGTCCACTAAGAGACCTAACAACACCGTCAAACTCTTGTCGGACCAACCAATACTTGCCTTGAACTTCAACAGTTTAAGCACAGATAACAACCATGTGTATTTTGGCTTGCAGCCGGGAACAATGGTTTCACTGAGTCCTCAATTAAGTCCTTGATTTTACCAAACTCTTTCTCACTATAGTATCCTTCTGCATCGTGCAACATCTGATTAAATTATCATCGTGCAACCTATCTTCATCAAAAGAACATCAACATCTGGTATATCATTGTTTTTCTCGATGATTTTACTACCTTCCTATAGGGGTGAAAACGGATCGATAGTTTTCGACCGATCCGGACGAATACGGATATGGATTGTGTCGGATCGGATTTTTTTCGGATAATTCTCGGATCAGATACGGATACAGATTTTTTTATCGGATACAGGTACAAATACAGTAAGCCTAGTATCCATCGAATATAGATACAAATACGGATAATCTGGATAAAATAAAACTGGATATCCGGGATTTTAGCCCATAACCAGCCAGCCCATAATGAAGCCCAAACGACCCATTCCCACTCCATGCGCAATCCAGCCATCCGTTCTCACTCCCTGCGATCGAACCGTCGGTGCAAATGTGCGATCCATGCGTGCGTTTAGGGACTAGGGTTACTCCAGCGCCGCCGCCTGCTTTCCATTCGTGGGTTACTCCAGGCTGCGCGACAGCGCGAGCGGAGAATATCTGACTGCGCCCGCCTCTGCCGGGTTCCTGCCTCCGCCGATCGCTTGCCTCCGCCGACCTCCTCCGCCGGGTTCCTGCGTCCGCCGGCTGCCTGCCTCCGCCGACCGCCTACCTCCACCAAACACCTGCCTAAGGTAACCCGGTTTGGAGTATCATTTTATTACACTTTAGAAGCTTATTCACAATCCGATTCCAATTATTATCCATTTTATTTCTCACTTTCTTGCCTAAGGTAATATTTCAAAATATGGAACACATTGGAGTATTGGTCCAACCTGTGATGCAAACATTGAAGATTCTGTAGATCTTGTGAATATTATAGAATATATGAAGAATTAGGCTTGTATATTGGCAATACGAGTTGATTTCAACCAAATGGACACAACATTTAGTTTCAGTTTACACATTGGCTCGACATTGTCCTTACTATTTAAGTTACCCAAAGGCAATTTAAGTTACTATTTAAGTTCATTTTGTTGTGCTAGATTTGTGATGGAATCTACAAGTGCGAATAGCATGGGGTGCCACAACTACCTTCCACTACTACAAATGCTTTTGATCCAACTACTGGTGCATTGATGCCAAGGAATGAGGTTGATTTGACTGGTGAGATTGCTACCGAGACCGACATTCCTGCTCCTGCTGCGAAGAGAACAAAAGGTGCACCTCCGAAGTTTGGGAGAACTACACAAAATATGAGAAAAAGACTAAAGGACCAGATGGCAAGATGATAATAGAGCAATGGGCCAAATGCAACATGTGCAAGTATGAATCTTGTTGTGAGAGTGTTAGAGGCACATCACTCTTTCGGAATCACTTGTCGAACAAGCACCAAATCAAGGGAGGTCAACAACTTCTAAAATTGAATAAGAGTGGAGATGATAATAGCACTACATATGTTGAGACTTAATAAGTGCATGAGTGTTATTCAACAATTGTTTCAAGTTTATGTGTCTAGGTCAACTGCAACTTCAATGAAGACAGCAGCTACAAATGTGCAAACAGTGCATTCTAATGTAAACAAGTTGGAGGATGAGGAGAGTGATGATGATATTGATGCAGACCTTGCAAAATACTTGCATGGCAATAGTACCTTAGGTTAATGTGCCAAAACTGAGTTGGAAATGTATATGGAGCAACCACTACTGCATTGGCCAAAGAAAGACAAAAAGAAATTTGATGTTTTGGCATGGTGGAAGGTCAAGCAATCTGAGCTCCCTATTCTCTCCACACTAGCTCGAGATGTCTTGTCTATTCAAGTGTCCACTGTTGCTTCGAAGTCAGCATTTAGTGTTGGTGGACGGGTTGTTGATTCATTTCGTAGTTATCTAGATCCTGATATCGTGCAAGTTTTGATTTGTACTAAAGATTGGACTGCGGTATCTAGGAAAGGTAATGTTAAGTTTTGCTCTTATGCTTTATTGGTTTCTGTGTAGTATGTGATGAAAACTTTGATCATAATTTAATTTTTTTGATAAAACACGCAGGTGGTGGAAACATTGGTAGATCTATCATAACTGAGATTGACATAGAGGGTATTGAGCACCATTTTGCATACATGATGACAACGGTTTGCTAGTCTTTTCATCGTACTATATAGTTGTTTGGTTTTATTTTATACCGCTTTGAGTATTTATTGAAATAAAACTTGTAGGCACAGAAGTCTTAGGAGATGCTGAGATGGAGGACTTGGTGGATGAAATGGAGGATGAAATGTTCTTATGCTTGTTCAAATTGCTATCATGTCATCATGTGTATTCTATGAATTGCACGTTGTTGCTACTTATGTAGTTATGTTATGATCAACTATCGGGTATATTTTTATTGTGGATGAAAAGACTATGCTTGTTTAGATTTCATGAATGTTTTGACAAGATGAACTATTTACGTATTTTGTTAATTTTGGATGTATAGTTTAAGGGGTTTTCATGTTCCGATAAATATTCGTAACCATATTCGTTTCGATTCGTATTCGATTCGTATCTGTATTCGATATTATTCGTATTCGAGTTATCCGTATTCGTATTCGTATCCGTATCCAAAAAAATATGAAAACAAATATGGTAGAGGCATTATCCGTCCGTATCCGATCCGTTTTCACCCCTACCTTCCTATATAATTTGCTATTCACCATGACTGCTCCAACATATATTCCCCTTTTGAAACCCATTCGAATCAAGTGTGCTTCTATCTGCGCTAAATTGGTAAACATCTTAAAATTCTTGTAATCAATGCATAGATAGTTCATAAATTTTATCCCTCTCTTCAACATATCCTACTCGGCAGCTCTTCTAAAAGTAGACATGCCATCAATGTACTCTTTACTCACATAGTTCTCAACGTACATCTAATTTCGGTCCATCTATGCTACGTATATAACAAATTAATGTTAAATTAGATTAATACTTTCCTAAGTAGCCATTACATATACGTACACTAGTCCTTACACATAATTGTAATTCACCATAATTTGTTCATCTAAAGTAGCTAGCTATGATTCATGAACTGATCCAACAAAAATTAAAGTAGATAGGAGTACGACCCTCTCTTAAATTGGAGCAAAAACTATTAAGCTAGATCTCCTTTCTTTGCAACTACAAAGTGCACAGATCTAACTAGAAATATAATGCATTTCATTATATATAGTACCAATTACTAACCTTAGGAGCAAATGGATACACATGCATGCTTCCAAATCTTCGGTCTTCTTTCACGAATTTGTCTCAAAGCTGTCGCGTGCCTAATAGACAGAATATCTATCAGGACAAGAGTATTTAATAATGTAGTGAACATCACAGAAGTTTCCATTCACATCCTATCTGTGATAAGTGGGTCATCACAGCTAATTTTTACAAAAACCATCTATGATATATTATTGATGGCTTTTAACAAAAATCGTTTGTGATAAGTCCATACATCACAGATGGTTTTTATTATAAATTGTCTGTGATGTATCATAGATGGTTTATGTAAAAAACAATCTATGATAAGTAGGTCATCACTGATGTTCTTACCATTGGTTAAAACATAGATGGTTACTTTAGTAAAACCGTTTGAGATAACTATACTACAGCTTAACACTGATGGATTTTGTAGAACCATCTATGATGAGGCGTCCAGTATAATCTTCTCTGTAGTAGTGAATTTAGTTGGCTTTAGGTAGATGCCAGGAACCTTAATTTTTTTCCTATCTGCTATGTTCAATAGGAATAGCTCCGTCCATGCCTCATTCAATTCATGTTCTCCAATAGAATAGTGGAATAATGCCTATATAGGAATATATGACCCATCCATGTCCACAATGCTTGCCCCTTAGAGCAACTTTTGAGGAATGGGTAATGAGCCAAAGAAGGAAAAACAAGCAAGACCTCACTTTGATCCAAGATGTCAAACCAAACGACCACGTTAAGTCCTTCCACTATAAAGAACTAAGCACACTATGCTTCAATATCCTTTGTCCAACTCTTCCATCATAGTATAGGACATAATCGCTTATTCGGGTTCATGACTTTGATTTTAGGATTACAAGACTAAAATATTACAAGTACATTACACAGAAATATAACTAATATCTCAAATATCTTCATGGCCGCCCCAAATTGAAGACACCTACAAGTCACTCAAACCACAACTAGAAAAGCTAAAGTAAACATAATAAATAACTTGCCGTCAAAACCTAGTTTTAAATAAAATTACACAAGAGCAGTTGCTCATTGAGATACCAGATTGTTTGGAGCCAATCGATACCTCTCATGCTAGTGGGTTTTCATCATCAAGCGGTAATTCCCATTCTTACGCTTACCTTTACCTTTTTACCTTTCCCTCAAGCGAATCACCATTTCTCCATGCAAACGCAAGACACATTTCAAGCCACGGGTCACAGCTGAACACACCTAGAGGTGTGAAGTAGAACCAATAGAGAAAATGAGGGAAGAAAGCACCAAAACCACCATGACAAGAGGACGGCAACCAAAAGCCATCACCACAACAAGCACTAGCCACTTCAAGAAACCACAACCATGTGAGAGTAAAGTACATCACCGAACCAACCTAAATCAAGCCTAACAACACCAGCAAGGTAACACTATAGCCCATACCATTCCATTTTTGCCAACTCTAGAGGTCCAAGAACCTGGCCAAAAGAGCCACTGTGGAGCTCCGCCTCCGGCTCATAACATTAGAGGGGAAGGCCCTGGTGGCCATCCATGACCACTCAGGACTATTTCCATTGCTCCTCGGCATATGTAATGACCTCAAGCCCCATATGGTTGCTCACCCGCAAGCATCGAACCCTTAAATACCCTTACGGTTACTCATGTAGCCAAGCACCATATTCCACAACTAGTTGAAGACAAATTGAACAACAACAATATGAAACTAAAAGGGAATGCGATAATGTAGGAGTACAGGAGAAGATAGAACTAGGACATCGAAGAACCAGGGCCCACGGTGTCGGCAGCATATGGCCACTGGAACGCATGGCACTAGAGATGGAGTAGCCAACAAGCTGGTGCAAGATTGGCAGTGTACCAAAGCACGGCGTTGGCAGCGTGTAGCCACCAGACACCATGCATCATCGACGCACATCCGTCATGACGTGTAGCTTTGATGGTGGCGAAGAACCAACGGAGAAGAGGGGCATCGGTGGAGCTTTAGCTCTGCTGAGGCACACGGCAACAAGGGATGGAGGCATTGGCAAATGACTGATCAGGTGCGTGGCGTCAGTGAGGCAAAAGAACCTCGGCAAAGTGCGACGCATGGGGAAGACCGGTGGAGGCGTGAGAGACCGGCAGTGAATCCGATGGGAAGAACACCAGAATAACTTACCTTCAGATTGGATCTAAGGAAGCCGAGCCTCGAATCACTATGGAGATGACTGGATTTTAGATCAGCGGCAAGTGGAGAAGAATGGGTGGAATCAGGAGCACTAGCAATGCCAGGAAAGGGGAATCCGAGAAAGGAGATGGGAGGTGAGAGAGGAACCGAGTGAGGCATGCAGTGCAACGGGAAGAGAGGGGGGAAGGGATAAGGTAAGAGAGAGGGGGAGGCTGACCGAGCCGGTGGGGCCGGTGGTAGACGTTTTGGGCCTAACCTTGTAAGGCTAGGGCCCAATCGAAAGATTGGGCCATAACAGAAAAAGAGGAAAATACTAAATAAAAATAAAATAGAAATTGGCAAATAAACTATAAATGTACAAAAGAAAAAAATAAGATCCAGAGAATTTGACAATTAACCTTGAAAATAATGCTAGCAAATCAATGAAAAGTATAATTCTATGAAGAATAAAAAGACTCTAAATACTAGTACAAATTATTCAACAAGGGCTATTGCTTCATTCAAAATATAATAAAAAATCCTAAATAATTGTCTTGACCTCAAATAATGTAGGGGAAGAACTGATCCAATGGGAGGAGACCAGTCAGACTAACACTGAAATACATACCCAACATCCAAGCAAGTAGGGTGGGCTTTTAAGCATGCTGTGGTACATGAATTACTTTGCTATAATTATTTTCTATGATCGCCTTGCATCAAATTAATTTCTAAAAAGAAAAGAAAAATGATTTGAAGAAAGGAAACATGATAAAAGAGAAAGAGAGTGGAACCATTGAAGTATTAGTGGCCTGCAAAGGTAAATAGTAAAGGAGGGTAGAGGGAGCTCCAAAAAGGATTCAGGGGTAGGTGAGACCCTCTACATATGAATATTATATAAGAACTAGAAACAATCTTCATTCTGAAATGAGCCATAAAACAATATCAATCATAATTCTCATCTCACACAGGCAGAATATGTTACTATCTTCTGTTGCTATTATCTCCATAATGAATAAGCAGTATAGACCAAGGGAGGAACTTAGAGAAGGTATAGATCCTATAAGTGTGGGATCCAAAGCGCATATATTAGTGTAGTGGAGTGTCGAATCTTTAGACCCGCTCGAGCAACGACTATTTTTATAGTCGGATGGAGATATAGTAATAAAAGTTGGGAAAACATTTTGCATTCTGAATTTGATATCGTATCTAAGGAAATATGAATGGCACAATATCCATAAGAATTCCAAACAGCTACAGGTAAAGTGATATAAGTCTGCGTAGTATGTTAATAAATCATGAATTCATACCAATCTCCTATATAAGAGTCTACGGGAACCAATTTGGGGCCTTTTCTCCTCTAGAATGATTGTTAGAATAATTTCAGACATTAAATACTTGCAAACTCTTCAAAATGGTAAAATAGATTTCGAATAAAAGATCATATAAGAACTTAAGAAATATAAGGATAGATGTGCATCATTATTTAAAAACTTGTTAAGTACTTCGTGCTCATTTTTGCTACTAAATCCCTCCTTTCAGAACCATATTCAGTTACATACTTGGGGATTGATGAGGGTGGGGTAAAAAATAAAGGCACCCAACGGTACGAGGTTGACACTAACTAGGAGTTCGATGAGGTAGAGGCCATACAACAGCTGGGAGGATTAGACAACATGTAGTTCATCGTTTTGGGTCATACGGGTAGTAAGTTATATACTTTTATTTTATTTGAAGTACCCTGTAGAATAATTGGTGGAGAACAGTTACTGTTTGTAATATTATCAGGCTATTGTGTGCCCAAGACCCAAAGCCCTACGTGGCTTGGAGCTATAATAATAAATTATATAGTCTCTAATTATTGTTCTGTTACAACTACTTTGATGGGCTTATTATTCATTGAAGTGGTGTTCTACTGAACAAATGAATAAAAATCCACTGACTACTGTTATTACCTATTGATAATGACATGGGTCACCGCACTTAATACGAACTTCGATTGCAGATTTTACAACAGTACTAATATTTCTTTCTTTAGAAACATGAATACTTCTTTTTTGAAAACTTAAGCATGAAGAATATTCTTAACTTGTGTATAGTACAATCACTCGATTGAAAACTTATTGTAGGGTTTAGAACAAGAGGGATATATGAGTTGAGTACGTACGACATCTCCTCGGCCTCCAGCCTTAGTACTTATCTATTTGCTCTGTGCTCTAGCTAGTTGGCTTACTAGGCATTGTTCGATGCTTGTGGCTACCACATGTAGTTGATGAGCTGTGAGCATGTGAAACAAACCAAAAATTTGTAAAATTTTGAATTTTCTTAAAATTTGGCCAAATTTGAAAACTTGCTCAATCTGAAAGTTTTTTTTAGCCAAATTCACTTTCCTTAATTGGCTTCTTGTCTTCCCTAACCGTTGGCACCATTTCTTTTTCTGCTTCCGTCCCTGTTCCCCTCCACCACATGGCTTGCCTCTGTTCGCCGCCACCATTTGCGTTAGTCGCTACCATCTCGTCAACAAATGTGCCTTGACATCGCCACCTTTGACATACCCATCAATGTCTATTGGCCTACCATAGGTGCTGAAACAACCCATGATAACTCCATCGTGCCATGGTGGCACTCTAGTGAGCTCACCTCACTACCAGCTGTCATCATTGCTTCTCGACTTTAACCGGTGCCAAAAATGGAACCACGTCGCTCCCCTGAACCCATCCTTTGTCGATGCACCAATGGCTTACCATCACCATTGCTTTGCTCGGGTGCACAGTAGCTCCAGAGGAAGAAGAAGCCAACCAAAGCATGTCTTCGACTAGGCCAAGTCAGCCCAAAAGCCAAAACCATTCGGTCAGGCCTTGGACCGAGCCTAACACTATAGACCCGGCATTGTTCATAGACTGACCTGACACTGTTTCAAACCGAACCCAATACTATGTCAAACACGTTACTGTTCTGAACCCAACTCGTTATGAATAGTGTAGACTTGTTACTATTTATCCAAAACTCGTCAAACATATTTATACCCATTTCAACTGTCTCAAGCCCATCTAACATATTTTTAACTCAATTCAGCCAAACCAAGAACCACTTAAACCCTATTCGTCCAAACCCATTTTTTTAATGTATTTTTGGTTATTTTATTGCATTTTCCCCCGCTTGCACTCTGCTAAGCGGGAATTCATTGTATTCATTCTTTTGCGCTAGCATCTAGATTCAACAAGTTGGTCAATGGAGGATCTATAGAAGTAACTAAAGTAGTTAGTGTTAGACCCGAAGCCTACAGAGAAGTGATCAAGGACCTTGTTTTTAAGTAATTAAGGGGGCAAGTTCTTATAATTGATCATATTAAACCTAGTTTTTCAATGCAAATATTTTGCTTCAAATACAAGTGCATGCTTGCCATTATTATTTATGTAGATCGCCTAGCTACATCATACAGTTGATACCTCTTATTTCTCTTTCTTGATAATACTTTTCCCTTGTCGCCATGTGATACTCATAATAGTAATAACGCCATATTATGGCGATGCTTAGATATGATCTAGTGGTAAAGTCAAATACAACATAAAATATTGCCAACTAAATCTTGAAATATGACAATGGAATGATAATGTGGGTTACCACTAGAAATAGGGAATATTTTATAAAATAGTTGAGACTCGGGCGAGTTGTTGGTATGAGATCGGTATGGGTTACCAATAGAAATAGGGAATATTTTATAAAATAGTTGAGACTCAGGCGAGTGGTTAGTATGAGATCGGTGCAGGGATGGCACCAAATTTGGGTTTGTTGGTTTATCTCTCCTGAGTCAATTAAGGACTGAATCCATGTGCGCTCATTTCTACATCTAATCATGCAAACACAAGTCTAATATGAGATGAACTTAACTAACTAAATTGCTTAGTTTTGGTGTGAACTTCTGCACAATTGTAACAAAGTTAGGAATGACCCGCGGGGTCATTGCCCAGATGGAATGTGATGGGAGTGATATTAAAGGGTCACTACCCTTGTAACAGTGCACTGATGATGAGGGAGAGACTCCGTAACAACGGGGGTTCCTCAACGCTGAGGGGTTATACCTCCAGAGTGGAGGAAAGTATCGGAACTAAATATTGTAAAGACATTGTTATGATTTCTCAATCCCACGTCTATGGAAGCATGTAATAACTGACATTATGAGTTAATCATATCTTGTAGGTAAAGTTGTATAATTTATGTAGAATGTTATAATCTACTTGAATAGTGTAGAAATACTACAGTGAATAGCTTTTACAAAATGATTACTGGTTAATGGTTCTAATAGACATGGTATGATGGTAGGAAAATGGATATGGAATGATGTCTATGGATTGGACATGGTAAATAACTGTAAAGAGAGTTGTCCACACAAATTTAAATGAAATTTGACATTTTGATTTTAATTAAAAATGGCTAAGCAATAAGTTTAAAAATTAGCTATTATAGGATATTTGGCAAACTGGCTTCACGCTAAAGAAACACAATACCATCCTTTGGTCAAGCCTTGCATATAAATATTAGTTTCTACAAATGCATTCTGCTATAGAGACTTGTTGAGTACTTAGTGTACTCAATTTTACTTTATTTTCATCAGAACAGATACCCGAAGAAGAAATGATGCTTCAGCTTTTGTATTAGGGTTACGACCACACTCAAACATTCCTGTGGGGATTTCTTCGGTTCTTCTGAATGTAAGTTAAGTTTTGGGTTTGAACATCTGTAAAATCGCTAAAGTTAACCGTTAGGCTATATTTTAATTAAGCTAACCCTTCTTAAATGGTCATAAATAGATATAATACTCTTTTTTCCGTAGTTAAACTCCTAAATTGTTGTGAAAAGTAGGACGCTCTTGTTTCAAAAAATGTGTCGTTACAGCATGTGACTGTGCTGTCCCCTGCCCTTTTGTGCTTGTGGACGGAGGATATCCTCGGTACGCTTTGCAGCGGCTGCGAGAGTGGCCTCGGCATGATGAGCTTTGTTAGGTAGCAGGAAAGTTCTCCAAATAGGAAGGCTTAACTCGTCGTTTCACATGCCGTTCTGGTTCTAGCAGTAATAATAACCTAATGCTAGTCAAAGAGCCCTCAAATAGTTGCACGCACGAGACACGGCATTGGTAGGGCGCCGTTCTAAAGTTCTTGCCTTGCCTGCCTGGAGAGTTACAACGTACAAAAACAACAGTTGCATGTATTGTCTGCATTAAGGAGAGGAGGCGGCGGCTGCTTTGGTTTCCTTCAGAATGGGGCCTTACCACGGAGGGGAAAGAAAGCACTCTCACTGGCTTTATTTTGCTAGCTTTCTTCGAGCATTATCAGGTATGATTTGATCGGAGGCATGAACATTACAACGGAAGGTCTTTTCCACGTAGACTCCTCTACGATTTGTCGGTTTTTATTGTGGAGACAGCAATGGCATGACAGTGAAGCCTAAGCTAAGCTCCCTCCCTCTCAGGGTGGTGGAGCTAGGATTTTAATAATGGAGGTACGAACATAAGACACATCCGTTCTAATACGAATTCAAATGACATAATACAGAAGTTCAAATGTTACAAATTACATGTTTGCACTACAATACAAATCACAAAATATTTTTAGATCAGAACAATAAATATAAATTCTCGGTTTTAACTAACTAGATCGAACAATAAATAGAAATTCTCAGTGATGACTAACTAGATCAGAACTTACAAAATATAACAATAAGTAGAAGTGTAGAACAAATCAGAACTCAGTCACTCACTGGACACTACCGCACGGGGGGCTGGGGCATGGCCAGTTGCCATGGTGGCACGACACACGGGTGCACGCCGCACGGCGGCACGATATGGGGCTATCGGGTTGGGGTTGCCGGGTTTGCTATTTTGACAGCGACAAAATCACGCAGTGTGGCAGTGGGCGACCAGGAGAGAGCAAGGGTGACTGGGTGAGGTGGCCATGGCGGGGGAGAAGACAAGGGTGGTCAGCAAGTGGCCGGTGGTAGGTGGCGAGTTGGCCGACTTGGCGGTCAGCCCTTGGTGGTGGGCGGCGGCTGCTAGCTAGGGTAGAAGCCTGAAGAGTGAAGCCAGAAGATAGGGATTTGGCCAATTGAGGAATTTGCCAATTTTGGTGGCCGGTTTGGGATGAGGGGATCGATTGATTCTCTCCAGAGGATGGCGCTATGAGCTAATGAGTTGTGTTGTGGCTGTTGTGTTGTTGGGCCTAATGGGCTGCAGGCTATGCACTGCAATTGGAGCCTTAAAGGAGTATGTTAGTATGTATTGTATACTTTGTGTATTAAAGAGGTATATATCAAGTTTTTGTGCAAAATTTTAGAGGTGCAGCTGTACCCCCCATACATTAATGTGGCACTGCCACTACCTCTCAGTTTGGTTTTTTATTAGCTTACATCTGAAACAATTGTTAGGTAGTAAGGTTTTGTGTCCATAGGCTTTCACTGGTGCTTGGAAGGTACCTTAGGTACCTTTCCTCAAAAAACATCAACAGTTGATTTGCACAGGGGCAACTTAGAAAGAGAAAATTTTGTAAACATGAGTAATTTAGTAATTATTCTTTTGACTTAATCTTGTACATTCATTCGACCTAATTGCCAAGGTGAACCATCTAGGCTCCTAAAAATAATTTTAGTAATTAATGATGAGAATGCTTAAAGGACTAACGTTGTTGTTTAAGATGATTGAAATGTTTAGTCCTAATTTTTGATGATATAGTAGAAAAGGCAAGCAAAGATGACTAAGAATTGACATGACTCAAGATATGACTCAAGGCAAAGGTAAAAGTTTAGCCTAAGAATCTCTATTATAGTTTTTAATAGTCTTGGCGTTTGGTCGATAAAGACCAGATTAGTAGGTTAGATATCGTACTATTAAGAGGGGTCATAGTTAGTAACTTAAATATAATCTTGTGCCATTGATCAAGTCTAGTACATACATGCATTTAGAATTTTATTTTGGAACACTCTCTGAATTTTATTTGAAAATCGGTATAACCATCATTGTGTCAATGGTAGTACCGTTGCATCAGTACTGCCAGAGTTTTCATGCCAGTACATTATGTCCAGAGAGATATACTTTTGGACTTCAACTAAAACGGTATTACCGCTGTTCTTGGCTGATAGTACCATTGTGGTATGACCGTAGCTCCTAATCAGAACTACCGCATTGTGGTATGACCGTAACTTATTTAGAGGTAACTAATTTCTAGAGGGTACAATATTGGGATATTTTTCTCTCGAAAATCGATACTACCGCAGCCAAACTACGGTACTACCGCAAAATCGGTATGACCAGACTTTATGAGTGTGGTACTAACAATTTTTTTAATGGCTAGTTTCTATTCATTTAATGATCCCTAAGTAGCCATTGAACAATAGGTGATACATGACACTAGTATCGCTCCATCTGTTTTTTTGGGATTTCATCCCCAATGGTTATTTTGGTGAGTGAAGGCTATCAATACCTCCCCAGTCCCCACTAGTAGCAAGCAAGCACTTTTTGACCCTATTGAACACTCTTGAACCATTGCATACTTCTGTTCAACTCTAGAGCCTTAAATTCACTTATTGAGGTTGTTGAAAGCATTCAAGCATATTGCATCATCTAGTTGATCCTTATGGCACTTGAAAACCTTCAAACAAACATCATTGGCTTATTACTCTTTGTGGTTGCCAATACTTAGACGTCTTGGAGAAGTTGACGCGGTGATCTCTTCAAAGAAGGTTGTGAAGAAATCTGGTATGATTGTAAAGGTCGAAGCTTACCTCCCGAAAAAGAGCTACCATAGTGGATTGAGAATATGATTAAATTGCATAAGGAGCCAGCTTGATTAGTTCAAGTTTTTTCAATGTGGATTAGAGAAGATCGGCAAATCTTTGAGACCATGAAAAAATTCCGTGTCCTTCGTTTGGTTCAATTCTCTTGCCCTTTATTTTTCGCACTTACATTTCTAGCAATTAATTGTTTGACTTATTTAGTTAGAATTGTATCTTGTCTAGACATAGATTTGTGGTGTCATAGCAAGACTTAGAGTTTTTAGGTCTTGAATTGTACAAACAATTTTACTTACTCATACTCGCTCTAAAATTGTGTTTTAACTAAAAGAATTTAAAAAACCTCCTATACCTTACTCTCTAGTTGGTTATCCTTGATCCTACACAAGCCACCGTCTTTTGATTTGTCGTCACCATCTGTGATAATCAGCAAGTTCTCTTGACTGGTCATCTACTCATCTGTGATACTCAGTAACATGAATCGCCATCTTCGATCTACATCCAAGGTGATTTGATCTGCCCTTTCCCACATCCACCGGCAGACTCCTCGGATTCTCCCCTTTGTCTCCTATACAGACCTACGTAAAGCATCATGGCAAATTGGATTTTGATCAAACTCTGTGATAAGCGGTAAGTTCTGGAAAAACTTGTAATCCATGTAAAGTTACTTAGTCCAGTTGTCTGTACTCGTCTGTGATATTCATGTCGTCCTTGCCGAACCCCCCGTAATAAATTAAATGGGCTGCATGGCCACACGGCGGAACATGTCCTGCGCGTGCGTCTTCACTCTTCTTCCTCTCCCGTTTCGGCCAACGGCCATACAAAAAAAATCAATTTGCATACGGATAATCACCGAGGTTTGCACAATTAGAGGGACATGTGTTTTTACCAATTTACCCTTCTTCTTCTTCTAATTTGATAAGGATACGAAATTATTTATCTAACCTTCCATCTAATCTTGAAGTTAATACATAGTCCACAGTTTAAGTACCATTTGCATAGGTATCTTTAATTATGGATCATCGGATTGGGACAAATAAACTGCTCACGTACGTCCAAGTACGGGCTAAAAAATCTCTTGTACCCAACACTTATGGTGCTTGTTTACTTAACTCGATCATGTCAACTCCACCCCGGGGTACAAAATATCAGGAAGTGCTTATATGCTTTTCTATGGGAAAATGCACAAACAACAAAAGTTATCCAGGAGTTGCTTTGTACCTAACTACTTAGTAACTACTCAAGTTTTAGAATCTATGCGTTTTTTCTAACGTTGTATATAAGCACTTCTGTAGGATGTTAATTCACTCTCCAAGAAATTTTATTCTTTTCTTACTGCAATTTGAGCAGTGACAGTCACTAGTCGCTGCAAGGTTTCAGTGGAGTCGTACATCACAAAATTCAATACAAATGGCAAAAAAGTTGAAGAAGGGAACTATCTGAAACATTATCCCGCAGTTCAGTGCTTGCAAAGGTAGGAGAAGGGCACCCAAAAAATTTCCAAAACTACATAAGTGAGTCTTGAGTGAGGCAAGACTCATCACCATTTGACTGCTTATTTTTGGCTAGTCCTGACTGCTTGCCCCATTACTTGACCTTTAGATCAGAGAGAATAAGTAAGCCCTACAAGCACTAAGGAGTCAAATGGGCACGACCAATCTGGCAAATTCTCGAGAAGGATACATTTTTTTAAATTTCTTCCTTCAGGACTACACCAGACTGTGATACACAGTTGCCTGTCCTATCATGACTACCCAAAAAAGGCTTCAAAGTGTTGCATAATTTAAACAATCGTTTTCTTGCTCCTTTTCTCGCTACTACAATGCAGCTATTGGTTGTGTGCGCCTTTTGGATAAGAAACACACAAAATATTTTGTTCCTAGCCTAGCATTGCTTTACACAATGCTAAGGCCTAAGCGGTAAATGGGGGCATTTTGCCTTTTCTTAGTGAAAGTATGGAATATTTGGGGCAATCACGCTATATTCATTAATTCAAGTTACAAAGGGTTATATATATATATGGTCTAGCATAGCTATGGGAACACATGACTAATGCGAATACAAGACTAATATGAACATAACACAAAATTAATGTGAATTCAAGAGGTTAAGTACAAAGCACGAGGAGACGAGGCGTTCAGTAACCATAGGGTCAGGCTAACACACCCCCATAGTCTGAGCGTCAGTAATGCAGACGTTCAGGCTGGATCTAAACTCCATAAAGATAGAGGTAGGCAACCTCTTGGTGAAGATGTCTGCGAACTGTGATTATGTCGGTATATGAAGAACGTGGACATGACCAAGGGCGACGACGAATGTTCAAGCTGAATTTGAACTCCATAAAAATATAGATAGATAACCCCTTGGTGAAGATATCTGCGAACTATGATGACGTCAGTACATGAAGAACGCGGAAATGACTGAGGGCGACGCGTTTTCGGTGGTGCGACGGTTCGTGCTCGCGGACGACTGGCCGACGATGATGATTCGGCATGATGATGATGGTAGACAAGCACTCGGAAGGCCGCGGAGGGAGGGCCATGTCGGTGAGCGCGCCGCATCACGTCACGATGTCATCGGATGAGAGGAGGCACCGGAGAGGTCAAAGCCAAGGCGGTGAAGTTCAGAGCTGAGAAACGTCGATGGGTCGGTAGTGTGACACAAACCGATCTATGATCGAAAAAAGTAGAGAAAATTCGATCTGAAGATGACCGAAGAAACTCTAATTAGTAGTCGATCGGATGATCGGCAACACGACTTAAACTACAGGATGTGCAGCCCCCAAGAGAGATCATGAAGACGAGATCATCTCTTAGGGATGACGCGACGGAAGTTGTGGAGGTGATGACTCAGGAGTGGAAGGGTACGGTCGCAGGAGTAATCGTGTCTGATACCATGAGAGCGTGGAATATTTTGGACAATCACGCTATATTCATTGATTCAAATCACAAATGATTACACATATATATAGCTTAGCATGGCTAATAAGAACACATGACTAATATGAATACAAGACTAATGTGAACGCAACACAAAATTAATGTAAACTTAAAAGGTTGAGCACAAAGCATAAGAAGACAACACGTTCGGTAACCAAAAAGTCAGGCTAACACTTAGTCCCACATTAGGGAAAAGAAGCTAGATACTGTTGCCTTGTCATTAGAACCCTCATTTGGCATAACTGAACAGACATTTTCAATGATTAAGCTCCTCAGTGGGCTCACCTTGTTGCCTTGCTTCCCTTTGTATCTAGTACTAACATAGCATCAAGGTCAAGTGGTAGTATTCCAACCAAAGTCTTTTGAGTCACTACTCTACGAACAAAAAAAAAAGCTGAAACTTTATCTGTTGAGCTGCTGTGAGGCCAGACAGGTGCAGCTAGTTTATTGTTACTGCCTTTCAGTTACACTTTCACGTAGGGTCAACTCTACCGGTAAATGCAGAATCCGCTTCTCTGAGTATGTAGTATATAATAGCACAATAATTGCCTCAGAAGCAACCTTATCATTGGAGGTAGGCAGGCTGCCTGTGCAAAGCACTGAATTTCGCCGATACAGACGAAAAAGTAGGATTGATCCTCATCTCAAGCTTACCAAGAGCAATCACCACCACCAGATAGTAGTAGATAGATTTCAGAAGCACTGGCTTATCAACCTACAAAAGGTAGCCATTGTATCGAATGCTTCGAGTGCACACTTGTACATCAGAAGGACATCTCATTCAGACAAGTTGGATTAAGGAAAGAAGGAGAGCCACTAAATTTCGTTCTTTGTTTAACAGAGACCAAGACAGCAATTTTCACATGAGGGTGGATCGCACAGAAGATGCCCCTGCACGCAGCGCAGCAGCAGAGCAAAGGAGAGAAAAGGACCGGGTGCAGATGGGCAAGCAATTGGAGGAGGAGGAATAGGAGGGGGGAGCAGATAGAGAGGAATCAGCCGAGCCCATTGGCCGCGAAGCGGCTGCGGTGGCTGTAGGGCCGTCGCGCTGCGTTGCCTCTCCGCTCCACTAATCTGAGTGTCCATAGGAGGGCTCCCCGCTTTAAGGCTGTCATAACCCATAGAAAAGGGGGGGGCTTAAAGCCCTGGAGCTTTTTCGCAATTGCAGCCAAGGCCAAGTACATCGATCGCATTATTGCCTTTGAATTATGAGAGAATCCACCGACCGAGCCCCCCCGGGCGATGTGATTTGTGCCCCAACCAATTACTCGAGCCCCCTCGAACCCTAAGCTAGCCTCGCTTTCTCGCCGCGAGTGCTCGCGTGAACATTCCCGTGCCCGCCCACCGGCCACTGGGCTAATATTTTACGCCCCCGGTGCGGTGCGGCGCGGCCTTTCCACGTTGGGCAACGCCCGCCTTTTTCCTCCTGCTGCTCCTGCCCCCGCGCGGCACATTCCAAGTCCCTCCCCGGCCGCGCCCATCTGCGGCTGGCAATGCGCGCGCGCGAGCGCCTCCGATCCCCCGGGCCGGCACGTGTTCGGATGCGCGCGCGCGCGCCGAGGGGGAGGGATCGACGCCCTGTCTCTTCTGCAATGGCCCGTGCATGCGCGCGCGCGCGTCCCAACCGCACCTGCATGCCTTTGCGGTGCGCAACCTACGCCGGCTGTGATGCGTCTCTTCTCTTCTATCCCTCGTTCTGCCGCGCGTATCGGATGCGATCGAAAGCGTTTCTGCGCGACCGGCCGGTGCGCGTTCGGATAGGCCGCATGGCGGGGAGGTGCGAAAGGCGGCCGGGGGGTCGGAACAGTGACGTCGACGGTCGCGCCGCGCGCGTCGTGTCGGCACGGGAATGGCCCAGGCATGCAGGTTCCGGATTCCCGTGGCGCCCTCGGCGCGACAGCCACCTCTCCGATGGGTGCCGCTCCACGTAACGCGCGGAATCTCGCGCGCGAGAAAGGCCCTCCTCCCGCCGGTGACACGATCATTCGAGGGGCGGCGCTCCCGGGGGTGACGCGCACCGGTGCAGCTTTTCCGCCGCGCCGGAGGCCACTGCGGCCACACGATGGAAACGCATGGTCTTAGACGAGACCAAGTGTGCGGCACGCCCTTTCGGGGTTACCAAATGGAGGTGATTTGAGACATTGGCGCTAGCTGCTGGTGACCGGGATTCGACCGACAAATTTCTTTTTGCGGAGGGAATTCTCATTTCATGTGACAAGATTGCCACCACCAGGCATGGGAGGAGGCAGGTGGGGTGTCGGGTAAATTTGCAAAAAGCATCACGCATATATGTATTTGTTAGTCAAATTGATATATAGAAACATATGCTATGCACTCATTTTTATGGTGTACTAATCGTGAATTCAAATTAAAAAAGTTATAATTTTTTTTAAAAAAATCTAGATGTACTTCGTAGTTTACTCCATTTATGTATAAAATTTCAAATTTAAATTCATTATATTTTAAGAGTGCCAAAAAGAGAAAATTCTGATAAATTTGAACTCTTAGCAGTTGTCAGGTTTTTCTCTTTTTTGTTACTCTAACATAAAATGAATTTGAATTTAAAATTCTATATATATGTAGGACAAGTTTAGAAATACATGTAGAATTGTTTTGAATTTTTTTGCGACTTTTTTAGTTTGAGTGCACGGTGAATGCACCGTAAGAGTGAGTGCATAGTATTATATGCATATGTCCCCTTAATATGTGTGTGTGTATGTGTCCATCTTAGACTTTCAGTAACTCAACTCAGCTCATCTTGGTACACGGCATAACGATAGTCCATATCAGTGAGAAGAGTGATAGAGTACATGACAACGCATTGCGCATCGATCATGCACATGCATATGACTCTGACTCGTATCTCTTCTATGTCTTCGACGCATGACCAAGTGACCAACGACATCTAGCCCAACCCTAGGTCCTAGGCTTCTCAGTGGTAGTCAACGGCACAAGGCAGCATCATGGCATCTGGTAGCAGACCAATTAGCACACTGGCACAGGGCAGAAATAGGTAATCCTCTCTTGTTCATTTGAATTTGGATTTGGGAATTAGGATTAGTAAAATGTGAAAGTTGATCGAGAATTTAAGTTGTTCTTCATGTGATTTGTGAATGTAGAGTAATTTGATTACTTAAAATATGAAGAAGATTAAGGACATTATTTACTTCTTTCAAAATCGAGATGGGAAGGCTTAAAAGAATTCATCTTCTCTATCGCTGACACCATGCTTAATGCTATGTATTTCTAACGGGAAAACTCAAGAAGGAAGAGGGACTCAAAGAAGTATGAATGACTTGCCCCCATCTTCGGTGTTAACTGGTTTGATAAGTATAATTGGACTAAATATAGTGTGGAATAAGATGCTACGTTTTGATTTATTTGTTATTTGTTCAAGAATAAAACTAGGATGATGATAGCTTTCTTAAAGGAGGTTTTCGAATTGAAATAGATACCATGCACTTATGCATGAAATGTGCATATCCATTGAGAATTTTCTAGCTCCGCCACTGCCACCAAGGCATGAGGGGAAGAGTGATGGACACATCGAGGAAAAAAGAGAAGTGAAAAAAAAAGAGGGAATAGCACCGGTGCTTTGCTCAAAGGGGCACACTTTGACCTAAATTTCAAGTTTCACGGTATTAAATATTATTTTTCAGGAGCGTGTAGCTACGTGTACGGAATGAAAAACTCTGGCAACTAGTTTATGGTTTTGTGGGGGTATTTTTAAATAAACTATATTTTTTACTTCACACGCAAAGTTTCATTCATTTCTCCTCCGGTTCAAAAAAAATATCATTTCGGACATCGACACAGTCCTTAAATGTAACATTGATCACTAATTTTTAGTATAATATATTTATAAAATATAATAAAATTGTAATATTATGATAGTATTTTTCGAGATGAATCTACACGTGTTTTTATGTATCTAATTTAAATACTTAAAAAGATGTCAATAGTCAAAGTTTTAAAATTTTGACTACACTTATCCCAAAATAACATGTTTTTTTTGGTGAACTGGAGGGGGTATTCGGGTCGTATGTGAGTACATATGTTTCAGCTCATCCAGTGTGCAATTAGTTTTTTGGACATACATTGTTTGTGCAAAGTTTCAGATTATGAGGTTAAATTAACTAGAAAAGTAGGATAAAAAGTACATTTCAGTTAATTTCTTAGAGCGTACAATTCTATTGTTGCTAAAAATGTAAAAGTCTAAAGCTCTGTTTGGTGTTGTGGTTGATTATGATAATCTCGTTTGGTGTGGAACCACTTTTTATATCTTGGTATTAAGCTAGTTGCTTTTTGAAGAGATATTTTTTTCACTATGAATACGTATATTAGAATAATAGTTAGCTAAGGAAAAAAATACAGAAGGATTAACAATTGGATAACAAAATTTGTTGAATATAATCTAATTTCCTAAGCAGGGTTGTAGATTCTTCGTAGCCACACAACAACTGCAAACTGACTGTAAAATACAACTGCTACAAATATTTGCGAAGCATTAGTAACATAGCAAAATCCTCGATGGAAATGCAGTTCCATACAGCTATGGTCCTCACATGTGCATTAAGCCATTGCCCACTGAAAGCACATTGTCCCTTCCAAGATCGATAAACAAAGCTTACCTAATAATTCATTTCCCAACATTCCCTAAAGCCATTAATTTTCCAACCAAACAAACCAACAAAAGCAACACACTCCATAGGACCTGTTCTTTTCAACTTCTCAAAAACACTTTTGGTTTTTACAATATCTAACTTTTAAACGGAGTATTTTTAAGATGAAGTTTACAAGTTAATTATAGTATACGTTAAAAGCCCAACATCTGTACCACCTAAAATCGCAAGCGAGTATCTTTCTCTTCGTAATTTCTGTCGTAAACAATTAAAATTCAAAAATTTTAACCAAAATCTATAAATCGCAACAAAAAAAAAACTGCCATATTCCACTTGATCAAGACCGGGCATGACTCACTTCCACATGCTCCCTGGCTCGTTCAAAAGTTATTATTCCAAAGTAAAATTATTTTACCTCACAAAGCCTAGTCGCAAGGAAGATAGAGACACATATGGACACAGAGTGGAGGGGGGGAAGGGAATAAAAGTTTGTTAACAGACGGCGCTAATATTTATCAGCCCTCCTCCTCGGCCTTCACTTGGCACCTTCTTTAACCGCTTTTTAAAGCGCTCCTCGGCCTGCACCGCCCTCTGGCTCCCTCCCTCCCCACTCCCCCCTGCGAGGCCCGGCGCGCGCGGAGAGGGCGACAGCGCGAGGCGGAGGGACTGAGCGGCATGGCCCTGGCCGACGCCACCGCCTTCCCCTACGGGCTGCGCGTCCTCGTCGTCGACGACGATCCCACCTGGCTCAAGATTCTCGAGAAGATGCTCAGGAAGTGTTCCTACGAAGGTTGGAAACTTTGCTTTCCTCTTTGGCTTTTGAGCTTGATTGATGGTAATGGCTATGCTTTGGTTAAAAAAAAACTAGAGAAAGATGTGCACCCGTCGTCTATGCATACCTAGTGTTTGTTTAAATTACGCAGTGGATAATTTGGGAAACCTCGTTCTTGTCAGTATGTTCTGAAAAGTACTCTCTTTTTGGCAAGTACTTGATAATTTAAATGGGGTATTTGGATCTTGCTAATTTAAATTAGGTTGTTTGGGAATTTTCTTTTACGGATTTATGTCAGCAATATTTCCTGCCTTTCGGCTTCATCGTGTGTTTGTTCTTGCTTGTGTATGTAACATGTGGTTGCTCAGATAGGGGTATTTGTATGTCTTTTTACATAATTGTCCAACGTGTGTGGTGTCAACTGTTAAAGAGTGGGAGCTACAGGCCTGGTCCATTAACTTTTTGCTAAAACTCCCTATAGCGCAACATGAAACAACATGGATATTTCAAGCCTGCGTCCACTGTTAAGTGATGATTGTTCAATTATTTAGATGGACGGCTTATTTCTCTACGAAGCAGCTGGTTCCACTCCTGCATAATTTACTACTTACCAAGAATTGAAATTCAGAGAACTTAGTTCTTGTCATATCTTCTTACTTTGCAAGTTTGCAGTCTTGCAGACCATTTTGGTGCTATCCTTTTATGGAACCAGTAACTGGCTTCCGAGCCGGTATGGTTTCAATGAATTAGCTAGCAAGCGTAGCATATATGGCTTTCAAGGACTATGTAGATTCAAGTTGAACACACTTATTCGTCCTTTCGGCAGACCTATTATCCATTTATCAGTAATGCATGGTCAGTGTTTTCAACAAACTTGACTGCCAATCTAATAATCGATCGCTCTCTCTCTCTCTCTCTCTCTCACCAAAACCATTTTGTATGCACCGATATTTATGATTGATAGTCATGAATTATCTAGTGCTTAGACAGTTAGACTAAAGTAGTTATCTACCTGCAGTCACCACATGTGGCCTAGCCAGAGTTGCTCTTGAAATTCTTCGGGAGAGGAAAAACAAGTTTGATATTGTAATCAGTGATGTCAACATGCCTGACATGGATGGTTTTAAGCTTCTCGAACACATTGGACTTGAGATGGATCTGCCTGTTATAAGTCAGTATTCAACACGAAAACCTGTCTCTCTGCAAGTTTCAAAGAAGAAACAATATCTTCTATTTGGTTTGAATATCTTTTCTAATACCAAATTGCTCCATTCTGTTTTCACAGTGATGTCCATTGACGGAGAGACAAGTAGGGTGATGAAAGGTGTCCAGCATGGTGCTTGCGACTACCTCCTTAAGCCCGTTCGAATGAAGGAACTCCGGAACATTTGGCAACATGTATATAGGAAGAAAATGCATGAGGTTAAAGAGATAGAAGGTCATGATAGCTGTGATGATCTCCAAATACTAAGAAATGGTTTTGAGGGATTGGACGAGAAGAGCCTAGTTATGATAGCTGACTCCGATACCATGAGGAAGAGAAAAGATGTGGACAAGGATCATGCAGATCAGGAATCGAGTGACGGTGCTGCTGTTAAAAAGGCTAGAGTAGTTTGGTCTGTTGACCTTCATCAGAAGTTTGTAAATGCTGTGAACCACATTGGATTTGACAGTGAGTAATCCCTGAAATTGGTACATTTGCATTTTCCTTCCTATAAATTTATAAAATTGGCATGATCTCATTTCAAAAGGGCAACTGTCGCTATCTCGCAGAAGTTGGGCCAAAGAAAATACTGGACTTGATGAATGTTCCTGGTTTAACAAGAGAGAATGTAGCCAGCCACCTTCAGGTATGACATATGATGTTCAAATCGTAAACTTCTATGTTCTCTCTTCTTGAAAAATGGCACCGAGTTCATAAAGAAGGTTAAAGGTTAAATAATCATTTGCGACTATGACTGAAAATTTTTAGACAGGGCGCACTGAATTCAGATAATTGTACCATGATATTTCGTCCAGTCCAGTGTACCTGGTCTGTTGTGACAATTTTGTGCAGCAGCCAGGGACCTTTTCTTTAAGACTCAAAAATCAGGCACACGAAGCACAGAAAATGCAAATTTATAATCTGATACAAAGAGACTCCTGTGTAATAAGGATCACCTTTTCTTAATAAAAGAAGAACACCTTTGCCAGAGTTTGCCTAGAAGTAAGTGAAAGAAGATTCGTGGTTCAGTAAAATAGTAAATGACAGAAAAATGAATATTATGGTGTAGCCATGAGTTTCTGACATGGCATACTCTTGACTTAGCCATGTTCATGGCAAAGGTCCTATTGTGTAATTGGTGGGTTACTGTAGGGATATATTTATTGAATAGCTCCCTCTTAACCTGTTGTGGACGCTTTTATTGGGAGGACTTATCAATGGAGAAGGCGATCTGTAGCAGCGGCAACAGATAGCAGTGAGATGGCACGTATTGCTAGACCGGGCAGAATTGTTGGACTGACTACAGTGCACGCGATGGAGGCTTCAGGAGTAGCGACTCTGGCTACAGAATCAGCAGGCAGATTTGGTGCGATTACAGGAGATCAGTCCAACTAGTAGTTCCCCTCTTTAGATATTATTGTTAGGATATCATTTGTGCTTTCCTAAATACGATACTATCTTCCTTTAGAGATCAATGCACCTAATATATAAAGGCTGCTGCGGTCATTGCGTGAAAGAATCAATAAAGCAAATACATTTTAACCTGTTGGTCCCAAGATCAGAGCCTCCGCAAGGAGGGCGATCTACGTTCCTACGACCACCATGGATAACGCAAAGTCATTCATCGACCTCAGCAAACAATTGGCGCAAATCCTCCAAATGGTGACTGGCCACCAGGAGAAATTGGATGAACTCGAGAAGCATCTTGGACCTGGTTCTAGCCAGCCGCCAAGGAGGGCGCCACCAGATGATGCAAACTCCAAGGACGACACCGGCGAGGTGTGTGGCTAGGGTAGTCGTGGAGTGCCTTGTTTTCATAAGCTAGCCTTTCCGATGTTCGATGGCAAAGAAGACCCTCTGCCATGGTTCAATCGTTGTGAGCAAAATTTTCAGGGGCAACACACAATGGAGGAGGAAGTGTGGCTGGCCTCCTATCATATGACGGGGACAACACAACAGTGGTATTATCATTTTGAGCGAAGCACTGGCGTTCCCACATGGTCGTGTTTTGTCGAACATGTCAATCTTCGCTTTGGACCTCCCAACCGGAACAGTCCATTGGGTGAGCTCATCCAACTTCACTGCATGGGTTCCATCAAGGAGTTCCAGGACCAATTCCTCTCGCTCATTTGTAGATGTGATGAGATGACTGAGAAGCAGCAGGTGCAGATTTTCATGGCTAGTCTCCACAACCCTTGTAGACCGACGTGGAACTGCAAAATCCATCGACTCTTGAAGCAACCATGAGCCTGGCACAGGCCTATGCAAAGAGATTGACCGTGGATGACATAGGAGACCACAAGCCGGTCTCTAAACTGGTAGGGTTTCCTCATTAGGTAGCCCCAGTCCACGGGTCACCCTCAATCCTGCTAGCCACATCCAAGACCGGGCGACTCCAACTCCATAGTCAGCTTCAGTCTCTGCACATCCACCAAATCCAGCCTCCAGATTACACCACCTCACGGCCGATGAGATGGCGGAGCACCATGTGAAGGGGTTGTGTTTCAATTGCCCTAAGAAGTTCACCCGGAAACATGCGAGCAAGTGTTCAATGAAAGACATTTATCTTCTAGAGCTTGATAAGGGTGATGGTTTGGTGGACACCAACGAGGATGCCGTGGAAATCTCCCTGCATGCTCTTACTGGTATTCAGAATGACAAGACCATGCAACTTTTGGTGCACATCAATGGACAACCCCTTCGTGTCCTTGTGGACTCTGGTTCGACACACACCTTCTTCTCCCATGCGACGGTTGACCACCTGGGTCTAGCGCCGGTGCCACGCCCTGGCATGTCTGTCATGGTCGCCAATAGGGATCACATCTCTAGTACCGGTCTCTATACGAATGTCCGCATGGTGATTGACCAAGAGGAGTTTATTCTTGATGGCTTTTTTATTCCATTGGATGGCTACGACCTCGTGCTCGGTGTGCAATGGCTTCACACTTTGGGGTTGATCCTTTGGGACTAAAACAAGCTCATCATGTTGTTTTGGCGGGACGATCATTGTGTCACATGGCATGGCACCGATGACCAGTGATCTGCACCACACACATGCGCCGCCACAAGCCATGATCTATTGATTGAGCTCTTGGATGAGTTTGTCGATGTATTTGTGGAACTTCACGTCTACCTCCCAAACGTTGTTTTGATCACCGCATCCACCTTCTGCCTGGCTCCTCTCTAGTAGCAGTACATCTATATCGCTACCCTTAGCTCTTGAAGGATGAAATTGAGCATCAGTGTGAGGACATGCTTCAGCAAGGCGTGATTCGGGCCAGCATTTCGGCATTCTCTTCGCCAGTGCTTCTGGTAAAAAAGCATGGCAATTCTTGGCGGTTTTGCATCAACTACCATGCTCTCAATGCAAAGACAGTCAAGGATAAATTTCCAATTCCAGTCACCAAGGAATTATTGGATGAATTAAAGGGGCCCGTTTCTTCACCAAACTCGATCTTCGTAGTGGCTATCATCAAGTGCGCATGCATCCTAGCGATGTGGAGAAGATCGCTTTTTGTACTCATCAGGATCACTACGAGTTCTTGGTTATTCCATTCGGCTTAACCAATGTCCCAATGACATTTCAAGCACTTATGAATGATGTCCTCAAGTTGTTTCTTCGTCAATTTGTTCTGGTCTTCTTTGACAACATCTTGATTTACAGTTCTTCTTGGGCTGAGCATTTGCATCATGTGCAAACTGCGCTTCAAGTCTTATGTCATCATTAATTGGGGCTGCGCCATTCCAAATGTCACTTTGGAGAAACATCTGTGGTATATTTTGGCCACATTATATCCAGTGATGGTGTGGCTATGGACCCTAGTAAGGTCGAGGCAGTGGCAGCTTGGCCAACACCACGGAAGTGCGTGCATTACGTGGTTTTTTGGGTCTCACCAGATATTATCGCAAGTTTTTCCAAGCATATGGCGAAGTTGCCACTCCCCTCGCCAAGCTTTTCATGAAAGCCGCCTTTGTTCGAACACCGGAGGTTGACACTTCATTTTGTGCTCTCAAAACTTCACTCATGAATGGCCCGGTTCTTTAGTTGCTAGATTTTGACAAAAGGTTTTTGGTGGATTATGACGCGTCCGTTGCTGGATTTGGGGCTGTCCTTCATCAGGACTCTGGACCCATTGCTTTCTTCAGTCGTACCGTCACACCCCACCATGCCAAATTGGTCGCGTATGAGAGGGAATTGATTGGTCTTGTTAAAGATGTTCGTCACTAGAGGCCTTACCTTTGTGGCCGTTCTTTTACGATCCAGACCGATCACTATAGTTTGAAATATATACTGGACTAGCAGCTCTCCACTATTCCTCAGCATACTTAGGTGAGTAAACTATTTGGCTTTGATTTTTCTGTGGAGTTTTGGCCGGGTCGTCAAAATGCTGCTGTAGATGCACCGTCTCATCGAGATGAAGATACACTCGCCATTTGTGCTCTGTCATGTCTGGCCTTTGCATTGTTTTCAGTTTTGAAGAGAGAATTCTCCACTCTTTCTGAATGAGTGGACAAGCGTAACTTGATTCTTGCGGGTCAGGCTGGGCTGCATTGGACTTTGGTGGACGGTTTTGTGCTATGCGGGTGAGGGTGTTCAAAAACCTTCCATCACTTGCACCCTCCTTTCTATAATGCCCATGCCAATTGTCTAGTTCACGAGTTTATTCAAGGTTGTCTCACATGCCGGCGTCATAAAACGGAGCATCTTCATTTGGCGGCACTGCTTCAGCCCCTTCCCGTTCCACAAACCGTTTGGGACAATATTTCCATGGATTTCATAGAAGGTTTTCCAAAGGTGGGTGGTAAGTCTGTGATCCTCACAGTGGTTGATCGTTTCTCCAAATATGCTCACTT
Organism: Melocanna baccifera; assembly: GCA_036346265.1. Lineage (NCBI taxonomy): Eukaryota > Viridiplantae > Streptophyta > Magnoliopsida > Poales > Poaceae > Melocanna > Melocanna baccifera. The sequence continues at coordinate 45,502,901 of CM070677.1, read as the reverse complement.
CCTTGCATTGGGTCATCCGTATACTACTAGTTCGGTTGCTCGCATCTTCTTTGATCACATTGTTCGCCTTCATGGACTGCCATGTTCGATCGTCAATGACCATGACCCAGTATTTACGAGCAATTTTTGGACTGAGTTGTTTCAGTTAGCTGGTGTTAAACTTCAGTTGAGTTCAGCTGTTCATCCCCAATCGGATGGCCAGTCGGAGGTAACTAATCGCATCATCACCATGTACTTACACAGTCTTGCGGGAGATAGACCAAAGCAGTGGCTGCGTTGGTTGTCATGGGCTGAATTTTTTTTACAACTCCTCATATTAATCGGCACTTCAGATTATCTCATTCAAGGTGGTGTATGGTGGGACCCTCCGACTTTGCTCTCTTATCAACCGGGGCTTGCACGAGTAGCAGCTATGGACAAACAAATGCTTGACCGTGATGATTTTCTTGCTGAAATACATGAGCGACTTGTTCAGGCACAAGGCTATATGTAACAGCAGCATGATCGCACCCATCGAGCATTGGACTTTGAGGTTGGGGAGTGGGCATGGTTGCAACTCCATCATCGGGCGGCATCTTCCATCAAAGTTCGAGCCCTTTCTAAATTGGCTCCTCACTTCTATGGGCCCTTTCAAGTGTTGGCGAAGATTGGGCAAGTTTCATATCACTTGCAGTTACCTCCTACAGCCCGGATTCACAATGTTTTTCATGTGGTGTTCCTCAAGAAATTCATAGGCATTCCTCCTACCACCATCCCTTCATTACTTGTCATCACTCATGACCAGGTTGTTCCTATGCCAGACAAAGTTCTTCGTGCTCGTCTCAATCGGGGTACTTGGGAGCTCTTGGTTCAGTGGGTGGGGTGTTCCCCGACGGATGCCACTTGGACCAACCTTGACAATTTCCAGCGCAATCATAAAGAGTTTCAGCTTGAGGACGAGTTGTTTCGCGGAGATGGTGGCAATGTTGTGGACGCTTTTATTGGGATGACTTATCAACGAAGAAGGCAGTCTGTAGCAGCGGCAACAGATAGCAGTGAGATGGTGCATATTGCCAGACCGGGTGGAATTGTCGGACCAGCTACAGCACACGCGATGGAGGCTTCAGGAGCAGTGGCGCTGGCTACAGAATCAGCAGGCAGATTTGTTGCGATTACAGGAGATGAGTCCAGCTAGTAGTTTCCCTCTTTAGATATTATTGTTAGGATATTATTTGTGCTTTCCTAAATATGATATTAGCTTCCGTTAGAGATCAATGCGCCTAATATATAAAGGCTGCTGTGGTCCTTGCGTGAATGAATCAATAAAGCAAATACGTTTTAACCAGTTGGTCCCAAGATTAGAGCCTCCGCAAGGAGGGTGATCTGAAGCCTCCCTGGCCATATCCCTACCATAACATAACCTCTACAAACTTTTCATTTTAATTAACCTGCATCCTACCTTTCTTAAACCCTTAAATATCACAACCTTCGAGCTTTCATTAAAAAGCCATATGAAGTATGAATCATCTGATTTTACCCAATACTCCAGAATTCAAGTTAGCATTCTTGTATTCCTTGAAATAAAAAAAAATATGTTCTGGTATTCATAAGAAAATTAATTGCTATGCAGAAATATCGCCTCTACTTGAGTAGACTGCAAAAGCAGAATGAGGAAAGGATATTGGACGCTGCTAGGCAAGATTTCAGCCATAAGGGACCATCAGATAACCTCCGAAGCTCCTTCCAAGAGCAACCAAGCAACATTGCCAATGGATATCCGCATGCTTCCCAGAAGATACAAGCTCAGAAGAGCATGCTAGATTCCCAGTTAGAAGACACTAAGAGCATGGTGCCCTTGTCAGTGTCAGATAAAAACAGAACTCCAGTTAGTGATGTAGCCGATTCTCAGAATGTCGCCGGTGCTTCACCTGTAGGTGGGGTGCTGTCTTTCAAAGGATTGCCAGTGAATCAGGACAGGAAGCTGCCAGAAACCATGATCTTGGAATGCCAGGCCTGGAGTGGAGGAGTGTCATCGAAGCAGTTCATGCAATATCCAAAGCATAACCATGAACGTTGTGACCTGTTAGGGGATTATTCATGCCTGCCAAAGCCAGACTTAGAGCACCCCATTGGCCCTGGTCATTTGTTTACCCCGCCACCACTAATCTCAATGAGCTGCAGTATGGAGGGGATGCCAGAGACTTCTCCGATGTGAAGCCAGCCCTTCTTGACTGCATCAAATCCTTATCTCCGGCGTTGACATGTACAGTCGATTCAGTTTCTGTTCAACTTAGTGACAGTGTTGTGACCTCAACTGATGGTGACCTCAAGTTTTCCAGTGTGGAACCCAGCATTAAAGATTGTTACTTTGATCAGGCAAACAACCAAGGCACTTTGCTTCCTTCATTAGAGCCAAGTATCATAGGCGGCACAGATTTGGCTTCTCTGCCTGAGGACCTGCTCGGTTATCCACTTCAAGGTGTCGCCTTTGAGAATATAGGACTGAGTAGCATTGGTTTATTTCACTACAATGACACAATGATACTACCCGGACTACAAAGTAACTGGTATGATGATCTAGAGTTTAGCAGCGAAATGACAGACTACCCGTTGATAGATGGATGTCTCTTTGCATGATCCCTCGACTGCCCCCTTCTTTCGACCATGCCAATGTTCTTTGGTATGTTCCATATTGCACCTCCTGTAGGGCTATAGTGATCTAACTTGAGCCTACGGTGGAAGGATTTAATTGTAGTATCTCCACTTCTGATAAATGTCTGTATTATAGATTGTGATATTGTATAATCTATATACTTTTCGATGATCTTTCAAACTATATGAAGATTGTCTAATCTTTGCTTACACAACTGACAATTGTAGTAAATTTTTCCTCTGATGCAGCATTGCAAATGATATGTGAGACTGTTATTATAGGCAAACAAGGTAGCTTTTCAGGTTCGTCAGACAGATTTCCACAAAAGGCCGCAGATTGTGAAGTCGAGTTACTGCCTGATCTAACCTGAAAGTATTCCATAGGTGATACAGCGGTCAGCAGAGTTCTGGTGCAATCTGATGCAAACCTATTCTTCTAGATGCAAGGATGAAATAGTAAAGATACTGAGAAGAATAATGCTAAACAACAGGAACAAAACCAATCTACTAGCTTGTATGCAGATTGATGTTGCATGACAGTGGCACTAGAACTCGCTTACTGCTGCATCAACTGGACCGATTGCTTCCGGCCGATAGTGTTAAGATCATGAAAATGCCAAAGTTACTGACATCACAGTTGTAGTGCAGGGAAGCAACTGGACCGATTGCTTCCGGCCGATAACTGTGTTGTGATGCTGAAAACATGCCGATAACTCGGTATACGTATCTGAATTGCCTGAAGCGACAGTTACGCAGGATTCTGTTTCTTTTGTGGAAGCTTGCGTTGTTTGCCCAAGAACTTTGGTGATCAAAATCAGACCCTTTTACTTTCATCTCTTCCCTGAATAAAAGGAGTTATAAAAAATGGGCGTACCTCGTACAAAAACGGTATCAGTTTTGTCAAAATTGTCAATTGAGCTAGCAGTCTTTCTAGCCATCACATGTTCTTATCTTGCGTATTTATGACATGGGCCATGCATCGCTCTCGGTTAGCTCTTAGAAGACACCTACTAAAAGGTGTAACGAACTGACAATGCGTTTCCCTTTGCATTTTTTTCCTCCTGAAAGGTTTTGTAGGCTCATCTAGGGTGTTCGGAATGACGTTGACTTATGATTTTTTTTACTGTAGTTGGTTTATTTTTTACTGTAGCTAAGTTGGCTTATTTGATATAATTAAATTTAAAAAAATTAAAAATAAAAAAACATGTTAACCCATCATGGACAATACAAAGGGCATGTTCCTTTTTGCTGCGGCTTATGGTTTTTGGCTGAAAATTTTGAATTTTTGGTGTTTACGATAGATATTACGGAGAGAGATACTCGCTTGTGATTTTGGATGGTACAGATGTTGGACTTTTAACGTGTACTATAATTAACTTGTAGACTCTATCTTAAAAAAAATACTCGTTTGAAAGTTAAGTACTATAGCAAAATCAAAAACCGTTTTGAGAAGGTGAAAAGAACATGCCCAAAGGAATACGAGGAAAAAAGAAAAGATAAAAACCTAAAAAATCTAAAAAAATCAAAAAAGATAAAATTACTGTATAGTAAAAAACAAAACCAAAGAGTAGAAGCTGGCTTAAGCCAAAATGAGCGAGCCCGCATGCCTGGAAGTGCTCATGTATGTAAATTTGTCACCATCAAAAATCTTATATTCTATTCAAGTGTATTTGCCATTTTCTCTCTGTTCGGAATGTAATTAATGTAAACCAGAATCTGCATGTTGAAAGCTTTTGCAACGAGCATGCATAATTGGAGATAGCTGACAGGCGCTTACGAAGCCAAGCGTGCGTGTTGGCTGCAGCCTGGTAATTTCAGCCTTTCACTGGGTGTGGCGTATACTCGTGGACTTGGCGTAAACCAGGCCTAATTGGCGTATTTCTCAGAGCCCGCCAGTTAGTGGAATCCTCACATGTCAGAGGACACAAACCGAACGAGAAAAACGAACCAGCGAGAAGCCGGATTCCAGTCGCGAGATCCGCCACTCCACCAATGGCGGCGGCGATCGCCGGCGCAGTGGCGACCACGCTCCCGCTGCTGTGGGTGTCTACGGTCTCGGCTGGGGCGGCGGCTGCACCCGCTCTTCTCGGTGGGTTTCCTCCACAGCCTGCGCAAGGCGGGGCGGCCCGGCGGAGTCACCCACCCTCCTGAGCTGCACCTCCGACCAGTTCACTTCCTACCGCGGTCTCCGCCTCGGCCACACCCTCCAGGTCCCCTCCTACAGCCGCCACCCCCGCACCGGCGACTGGTAACTCTCGTCGTCACACACACAGACACACCCGTCTCCTCGAGTCTGCGTTTCCCCCATGTATTGTAGTGACTTGTTTCTTCTGTAAAACTATCATAAGTATCTGTAATTATGATGATACCCGTCGCTAGTTGAGGAGGCTGTTCTGTTCCTGTCGTTAGTTATGGTGCATTGGAATTGTTATGTTCGAATGCATATTTCGTTTCAGGGAGAAATCAGGGAGTTTTTGTGCGAACAATCCCCTTACTTATGGTATAATTTGGTGACCGTGCGCCTGGGAGTGAGATGTTTGGGGGTAGGATTTGGGAAGGGTCATAAAAATGAAATTTTGAACTCCCAGCATGGTGTGCTTCTGCATTGGGAGTTTATAGGGTTGGTTGTTGAGGTTCGGGTGATTGATTTGGCAGGTCCTTTTGGATTGAATTAATTACTGTTGTAGAGTGGGCTGCTGTTGGATAAACTGGAGTGTCTGATGAATACAAGTTTGGGAAGATTTGTCTAGTGGAGAATGTTGTGATTGCAGTGTATGATTCTTTGTATGAAACGAAAGTGAGCTTACTGGGCTTCGTGTCATTTTTCATGCGCAGGTACCCCGCCATCAATAAGCCTGCAGGGGTGGTGCATTGGCTGAAGCATAGTCAAGAGGCGGACAATGTTGATTGGGCTGTAATCTTCGATGCAGACCAGATTGTTCGAGATCCTATTATTCCTTGGGAACTCGGAGCAGAAAAAGGCAAGCCTGTTGCTGCTTATTACAGTTATGGTTTTTTACTTAGCATCAATGATGTTTTTGTCCTTTTTGTGCATAGTATGGTTGTAAGTAATAGGAAACAATGGAACTTCAATAAATTACTGAACCACTATATTGTGTCAATAATCTAGACATTGGACATTCATCCTTCCTCACGGAGCATACCTTTGTTTAGAGTGTCATTTGTTAACTCAGGTTCCGTTTGCCCTTGGTACTGAATGTGGCATTCTTCATAATCATCCTTCTTTCTAAACATGTTAGAACCACAAGAAAATTCCTTGTATAAAATTGAATTATAGCACGGAGGCAAGTCTATGTGATGCATTATGTTGAAAACAAATGACTGTGCAACATGTTGCATTGTCCAAAGCAGACAGAGCATCCAAAAATACACACCCTTTTCTCTACTGAATGTTGTCGTATTTTGACTGGCAAACTGTGGGGCTCATGCACACCTTTCACATAAGCGGGCAGTCTGGTAATATTACATGCTTATTGAGCTGTACGGATGAGGACTTGAAGAATTATAAGTGCCATGACCTTGCTCCCACACATTATGTTCCATCTATGAACAGACCATTGACAGGGGACTGGTATAAACTTGTAACTTATATTGTCTAAAACTATTGTTCAAGACATGACTTTCTCAATTTGTTCTTTTGCTAGGCACCCTGCAATCAATAAACCAGCAGCAGTTCTCAATTGGCTTGCAAACTGATGCTGAGTTCACTGTTATCTTGGATGCTGATATGATCATGAGAGGTCCCATTACTCCATGGGAATATGGTGCAAAACTTGGCCACCCTGTTTCAACTCCCGACGAGTAAGATTTTGCTGTGGTGTTATGGAATTTGTAGCATGTGCTTGTGTAGTAATATTATGTTTCCTGTTTATTTTATATATTATTGGTTGACTTGAAGGCTTGAAGTATGTGTTCAGCCATGTAGTAATATTATCCTTCCTGTCTATCAGATATCTCATTGGTTGCGATAACATACTTGCGAAGATACACACTCGCAATCCATCTGCATGTGACAAGGTTGGTCGTGTCATTATCACGCGCATTGATGATCTCCGACGTTTTGCTATGTTGTGGCCGCACAAAACAGAGGAGGTTCGTGCAGACAAAGGTCACTATGCTACAAACATTACTGGTGACATATGTGGATCTGGCTGGATAAGCGAGATGTACGGTTACTCTTTTGCAGCAGCTGAGGTATGTGTAGTTGCGATTTATCTGTTCACCTTTTTGTTCTTGCAATTGCAAGGCTGTGGCTGCAACTGGCTGCGCTGCATTACAAGCTATGTTCATGCAAGTGTAATGCATGTATTTGAACACTTTTAGCAGTTAGCATCAATGCAATATTGTGTTCATGACTTCTAGAGAGCTACATGGACAGTTTGTAGGGTTGGCATCAGTTAGCTGATTAGCTCTCCTGTTTCAACTAGTAAAATTTCCTCATCCATTCCCTGTTCGTAGTTTTGTCTTGACAGAGGACACTTTCTTCTTCACTTGACGTGCGGCTTAACCTGCGGCACATTATAAGGAGGGACATATTGATATAGCCAGGCTATGTTCCTCTACCTGGAGCAAAATACAAGTATTCCCATGGTTGTTAAGGCGTCGCCTAGGCGTCACGGCGGTGCTTGGTGGACGCCATGCACAGTCGCTTCAACTTGGGGGGAGGAGGCGGCGGGTGGAGGAGACCGCGACTTGGGGGGGGAGGTGGCGGGGAGGGGGGATGCACCTGGGAGAGGCGGCGGCGGGGGGAGGAGGCGGCGGGGAGAGGGCCAGAGGAGGCGGCGAGGGGAGGGCCGGAGGAGGCGGCGGGGAGAGGATCGGAGAGATGCTGCGACCTGTGGAAGACGAGTCGGCAGGACTTAAATCAGCTCACAGACTTGCGCTCGCTCCTGGCTTGCAGACTTGCGCTGGCTCCTGGTTACGCATGGAAACTCGCCTAGGCGTCCAGGCGCCCCTCGCTTGCCATGGTCGCCAACTCGCCGTGACAACCATGAGTATTCCATTATGGGCTGAGATTTGGTTGTAACAACTCGGCCCAACCTCTGAGTCTGAAGTACTATCACTACTCTATAACACTACTATTTACAGTCATCGCTATTTAAATCTTAACGATACAATAAACAACATACGCTTAATGACGAGCATTGAAGCAAATGTACAAATTTACCAACTATTGAAAAAAATGCATGAGCCACACATGACTAAATATTTCTATTAAGACATTGTTTTAATACCAACTACCTAAGTATGTTATAAAGTCTAAATATACAACTGAAGGTGATGTATGAATTATTGTTTATATGTGGAATAAATGTGCTACTCACGTCTGTGCATGTCGTCTTCATTGTTTACCTAAAAACCAATAAATAAATAAGAATGAGTCCGAAGACTTAGCAAACACATCATAAAACAGTTTCTCAACGTAGCAATTCAGTAAATTCTACATATGTGAATTGTAAATTATAATTTTTATAATTGTATCACTGTCTCATATTATTTTCATACAATGCAATGCGATGCATCTATAAATGTATTATTGTCTCTCATTTCTTTCATGCAAGGTGATGCGTCTGTGACTATATCATTGTCTCATGTTTCTTTTATACAATGCAACGCGGTGTGTCAGTGGAATGTTCACCCATTGATGAACTACTCTTACCCTGTTCTCTTTCATATGGGGTCTTAAACTCCACTCCCGTGAAGGTATCTATCTCTGTAGGTCTTACTCGAGAGCACTCCAGATTAGCTATATAGTTTTCTCACCGATATTACTCATGCACTCCGGACTTGCTATATGACTAAAGATGGCAATGGGTAGATACCCGTCGGGTATAGCCAACCCATACCCATACCCGATGCACAATAATTCAGTGTATAGAAACTTACCCATACCGCACTCCGCGCGGTATTTGTACCCGACTGTAACCCATACCCGATACTGCAGGAGGAGGCGAGGCCGTGAGGAGGAGGACCGACCGAGGGCGGAGGAGGACCCGAGGAGGCGAGCCGCGGAGGCGAGGGCGCGCCGAGGCCGCGAGGAGGAGGCGAGCCGAAGAGGCGAGGCGGCGCCAAGGCCGCAAGGAGGGGCGAGCCGAGAGGCGGCGCGGCGCCGAGGCCGCGAGGAGAAGGCGGAGCCGAGGCGAGGGAGGCGAGGCGAGCCTGCCCTGATCCGGCCGAGGAGAGGAAGGGACGGGAGGAGGCGCGCGGGGGAGGCGGGGGCGGCGGGGGAGGGGCTGGGGAGAGGGGGCGCGGGTGGGGCGGCGAGGGGACGGTGGTGGGGGCGGCGGCGGCGGGGAGAGGAGGGGCTGAGGGGCCGAGGTGGGATTTGGGCGCGGGGGGTCGGGTGGGATTTGGGTGCGGTGGGTATATTTTACCCGCGGGTATGCGGGTATGGGTAGTATACACCCGCACCCGTACCCGCATACCCGATGGGTAGAGGTTTTCGCCCATTAGCTTACCTGTGGGTGAAGATATCTTTCCATACCCACCTTTTTATCGGGTAAAACCCATCTGGTACTCGGGTTTCGGGTACCCGTTGCCATCTGTATATATATGACTTACCACCCTGGCCCATATGCATTTTGCATTATGCAATATTATTTCAATATTGACATTCAACCATAAGCATCACTCATCAGGTTTGGCTATATTCATGGCTCTCTGGTATTACATTTTACTCTCTTAACAGAATTTGACTCCGAATTTTGACGCTTGACAATCTATGAAAAAACATAATGAAACGAACTGAACGGAAAACAACTCTAACTCGTACCTGCAGAAAACAACGTCAGGTACTTCTTGCACATGCGAGACTCTAATTCCCAAGTCGCTTCTCGCTCGGACTGATGTGATAAAAGCACTTTGACATACTTTATCGTTCTATGCCTCAATATTCTCTCCGATCCCTCCAAAATCCGAACTGGATGAGACTTGAAGGCGATGTCTTGCTTAATGGTCAATGGTTCTAGCGCAATCTCATGCTCCAGATCGTTTAAATACTTTCTCAACATAGAAACGTGGAACATATTGTGCATTACTCGTATGAACTTAGAAATGTCCAAACGATATGAATGGCTCAATGTATCGCGCTAAGCTTCTCTTTGATACTAAGTTGCACAACATCTAGTGCGAGACACTTTCAGGAGCATCTGACCTTCCACTTCAAATTTTTATTCTTGCCTCCTCACATCCGCATAGCTTTTCTGTCTACTCTAGGTAGTTAGCAGATTTTGTCTAATCTTCATCACTCGTTTCACTGTCCGTTGGGCCCAATCTAGACTCAGAACTGCCTTCTTGCCCATGGCATCTTAATAAAGTGGCGATCTACACTTTCGTCCATACAGAACCTCAAATGACACTACCCGAACACTGGAGTGGTAGCTACATGGTTATTGAGGCATCGCTTATGCGACGCTTAAGCGTCGCCTAAGCGGTAAGGCGGCCTAGGGGGGCAAGGCGTCGCCCCCGCCTTGCCGTCCGTGCCCAAGGCGGCCTAGGGGGGAGGCGGCGGCGGCGTAGGACCGGATCCGGCGCGGGGAGGCCGGATCCGGTGTCATCCGGGTGGAGGCGGCGGTGGCGCAGGACCGGATCCGGCGCCGCCCGGTGGAGGCATGGCGGCGCAGAACCGGATTCGCGCGGAGGCGGATCCGGCATCGCCCGTGGAGGAGGCGCGGCGCAGACCGGATCTCGCGCGGAGGCCGAGCCTCAGGTGGAGGAGGCGCCGAGCCGGTGGAGGAGGCGCGCCGATCAAGAGAGAGGAGGCGCGCCGATCAGAGGAGAGGAGGCGCTCGGAGGAGAGGCGGCGGCGCTGGGAGAGCTCGGGGGAGATCGCCCGAGTGAGCGATCGAGTCTCGGTCGAGAGACTCGATCGGTCCATCTGGGTGCGGTTCGATTAAAAAGGGATCGGTAATTTTAGAATTTAGTCCTCAGGGTTTTATAAAATTGCAATTAGGTCCTTCTTATTAGAAATCTTCTGATTTAGACTTTGATTTAGACTTCCAGAGTTCTGTTTTCTTCGCTTTAGATGCGTAAGGCGTCGCCGCCGCGCCTTACCGCTTAAAAGTTGTGAGGGGGGTGGGTCGCCTCGCCTTACCTTACCGCCTTAATAACTATGGGTAGCTATTGTTGTAAGCAAACTCCGTGAGTGCCAACTGATCATTCCAGCTACCTTTCCAAGACAGAACATATGATCTCAACATGTCATCTAATGTGTGAATGGTGTTCTAATGTGTGAATGGTGTGTTCGGATTGCCCATATGTCTGCGGGTGAAAATACTAAATTGGAGTTTTGTGTCCAAAGCACTCTGCAAACTCTTCCAAAACTTAAAGGTAAACTTAGTATCTCTGTTCAAAACTATGGTCTTAGATACACCATACAACCTTACTATCTCACTCACATAGATACATGCCAAAATCATTTGCCATGTTTGTAGTATGAATAAAGATAAAATGCACTAACTTACTGAATGGTCCACCGCTACCCAAATCGGCAGTACTCTTAAGGCATCGAGAAAGTCTCAACCTCCAACAAATTTGAGAGAGTTACTCAACGGCTATCCACAACTAGAAATGGACAAAATGCGGAGTACACGGACGTGGCGAGGGAGCAGACGTTGAAAGAGCTGCAGCCACTGTATCGCCTGTACATAGATCAAGGAGACTAGCCAGATCTTCAACGATGTGGATAGTTGCTCTCGCCTGATCTTTTTAACTTCTCAAAATAGTTTTTAATTTTTACTATAATATTTAACTTTTAAATAAGATATTTTTTAAGATGAAGTCTACAAGTTAATTATAGTACATATTAAAAGTCTAATATCTGTACCATCCAAAATCACAAGCGGGTATCTCTTTCTCCGTAATCTTTATCGTAAACAGTTAAAATTCAAAAATTTTAACAAAAAGTCATAAATCGTAGCAAAAAAAACAAACCCATTGTTTTATTACTGATAATCCCGTGTTCACGGATCGAAGGAGAAGCGTTTCAAGATCTAGGGCCTCTAGAAGCCAGAAAGCCCATGTTTGAGAATAAATAAACTCTATAACCATAAATTTAATCCTTTGCCAATACGATACATAAAGGGGTACTGTACCAGGACTTTAGAGTAGCGTTCGAAAAGGCGATGGCTCACAGCTTTTTTTTTACTGTAGCTGGCTGATTTTTACTATAGCTGAGTTGGCTTATTGAGCATAATTAAATTTAAAAAATTTAAAAATAGAAAAAATATGTTAGCTCATCATAAATAATGCAAAGAAATACAGAAAAAAATACAAAAAAGAAGAAAAAAACAGTAAAAAAAGCTGTCGCTGACGGCGGGCTTAAAAACTAAGCTGAGCGGAGCCATCAGAAGAAGCCGGTGGAGATCGACCATGGAAATTCTTTGTTTTTTCCAAACAAGTTTCTTTTAGTTGCTAGTAGCAGTTTTTGTTGCCGACACTGCAGCGACTGCTGTTGTATTTAATTTTGTAGGTGTTTTTAGCATGATGTAAAACGCCTACAGGTTGTTTTTTTGCTATTGTTTTCCCTTTGTCATTTAAAGTGCCAATACGTAGAAGGATGTTTGTGGTTAACTAGGCATACAAATACAATAAGCCAATCTTTTGTTCGAAATCCAGGATTTTGGTGTGCAAATGTGTTTCCTCTGATCCTCTCAGGAAAAGAAATTTGTTTTCCTCTGATACTGTAGGAATTCTCATATCATCTACTGGCAAAACCTGCGACTGCGAAGCACATGTACTATGACTTAGCATGTTCTGTCGGGTGAGGTCTCCTTGTCTTTAAAACTCGTATAACAGTCTGAAGTCAGAGGATAGAACTGTGCCACCAAAGTACATGCCATTGCATTCACATGATAATCATTTGACCGCAAAATAGCAGTTTTTTTTCAAGGTAAAAACTGCAGAAAAAAGTCAAAAAAAGAAGAGGAAAAAACCCGCCTTAATCCAATTATCCAAACACGAAGCCCATTGAAAAGGCCCATCTTACCATCCAAGCCCACGAGTATATAATACCCCACTCGCCAACACCTCCACTCGGCCTCTCACAAGTCACAACAAGTTCACAGGTCCGAAACATTTCGAAATCCCGACCCCGAAAATCCCCACGCCTCGAAAATTTCCCGCCCGAACCCACCAAACCCTAGCCCTATCTCCGGCCGGCGACGCCTCCGGCGGCCGGCGAGATGCACATCAAGGAGGTATGCCTGGAGGGGTTCAAGTCGTACGCGGGGCGGACGGTGGTGTCGGGGTTCGACCCGCTGTTCAACGCCATCACCGGGCTGAACGGGTCCGGCAAGTCCAACATCCTCGACTCCATCTGCTTCGTGCTCGGCATCACCGACCTCCGCCAGGTGCGCGCCGCCTCGCTCCAGGAGCTCGTCTACAAGCAGGGCCAGGCCGGCGTCACCAAGGCCACCGTCTCCGTCGTCTTCGACAACTCCGACCGCTCCCGTTCCCCGCTCGGCTACGAGGACTCACCCGAGATCACCGTCACGCGCCAGGTCACACATCCCCGCTGCTCTCTCCGTTCCGCTGCCTTTTGAAGCTTCTCTATGTTTGTGCGCGATTGGGTTCCGAGGGTGCATTTGTGATGGGATTTTGGGGCTTTCGTTACAGTTTTGTCCTTACGAGTCCTCGGAATTGGCGCTATTTGTTGGGTTCAGAGTTGTTGTCGGTCCGTCTGTTGGTCTTTGAGGACGTGATGCTAATTGAGGTGGTCATGGGGCTTGAGGAGGTGCCGATTGCAAGGTTTGGAGCTGGAATTTTGAGGGGATTTTTAGGAACTTGGTTCTATGGATATGGTCCTTGAGGGAGGTAATTCTATGGTTTTCTCAACAGGGATTTGATAAAGCACAATAAATGGTGTATAAATGTTACTTTATCTCTTCATATCTTTGAGATAAGTGCTACTCTTATTGGAGAGGAAATCGTAAAAGCACTACTCAGTGCTTATTTAGGTCGTTGTGGAGTGTGGGGAGCTGGCTTTCTGAGATTATTTTAGGTATTCGGTTACAATTTTGTCCCGATAAGTCTTGCAATTGGTGACATCGTCGATTCCAGGGTTTAACTGGATGTATGTCATGTTGGTTCTGTGCAGGGAAGGGGAATTTGGATGATTTTGGACTCAAGGTTGGGGATGGAGTTGGATTTTCGAAGAGATTTTAGGATTTTTTTGCTACCAATGTGTCCATTTGAAGCTTAGAGTTGATAGATATGTTAATCCAAAAGTTTAACTGCGTAGATGTGTTAGCTTTTGTGAATAATTAGATTGCAAGGGATTGGGGATTGTACTGTATGAAGCTGGATTGATTCTAATTTATTTGTGAGTCAAACACTTTGTTCCTCAGTGATTTACAAGGATTAGATGTTGGGAACAAGTGCAGTGCATTTGTTGGCCTTCTCATCTAAGCTGCTCGACAACTGTGTATAGATCCGCTTTAACTGAAGTTGCTTTCTTCATTTTGATTTCTCCTGATTGGATTCTTGATCTTTCGTAGTGTTTATTTTGGACAAATAATGCCTCAACTTTACTGGGTGTCAATAATCCTCTCTTGTATTTGTAGATTGTAGTTGGTGGACGTAACAAATATCTTATCAATGGCCATCTTGCACAACCTTCCCGGGTGCAGACTCTTTTCCACTCTGTGCAGCTTAATGTGAACAATCCCCATTTCTTAATTATGCAAGGGCGCATAACTAAAGTGCTGAACATGAAGCCTCCAGAAATTCTTTCCATGTTGGAAGAGGCGGCAGGCACAAGGATGTATGAAATGAAGAAGGAATCTGCTCTTAAAACACTCGAGAAGAAGCAGAATAAAGTTGATGAGATCAATAAACTCCTCGATGAAGAAATCCTTCCTGCATTAGAGAAGCTTAGAAAGGAGCAGTGTCAGTACATGAAATGGGCCAATGGTAATGCTGAACTAGATCGACTGAAAAGATTCTGTATTGCTTATGAGTTTGTTCAAGCTGAGAGAGTGCGAGATGGTTCACTCAATGATGTCAAACAAATCAGGGCAAAGATTGTTGAGCTGGATGAAAGTACAGAAAAGCTAAAAGCAGAGATTCAGGAAATGGATAAGAATATATCTACCTTGGCGGCCGAAAAAGAGGCCAAAATAGGTGGTGAGATGAAGACATTGTCGGAGAAAGTGGATAAGCTCTCACATGCACTTATCAAGGAAACTTCTGTGATGACTAATCAAGAGGAAACACTGAGGACGGAGGAAAAGGGTGCTGAAAAGGTAATTATATATTGATGTCGCTCACTAGATATGCTACATTTATTTCAAATTACTTACTAGGTGTATCTATACATTATTCACATATAGATTATCAGGAACATTGAAGACATCAAAAGATCTATACTTGAGAGAGATGCAGCTGTAAAAAATGCTGAGGATGGTGCATCTGATATGAAAAAGAGAGCAGAGGATCTGACAAAGGAGTTGGATGAGAGCGAGAAAGAATATCAGGTATTCAAACATTTGCACATCATGGAATGTATTAGCTGATAGCCTCTTGACTTTATGTATTCTGGGATATTAAATTCTGCTTTACTCAGGGTGTGCTAGCAGGAAAAAGCAGTGCAAATGAGAAGAAATGCCTAGAAGATCAACTTAGAGATGCAAAAGCTGCTGTTGGAGAGGCAGAATCTGGACTAAAACAGCTGACGACAAAAATAAGCCATTCTGAGAAGGAGCTGAAAGAGAAGAAAGTTCAGTTGGTATCCAAGCATGGTGAAGCAGTAGCAGCTGAGAATGAGCTGAAGGCTAGGACAAAAGACTTAGAAGCTATCAAGGCATCCATGGGATCTATAAATTATGAAGAGGGCCAGTTGGAAGCATTGCAAAAGGTATGCACAAATCTAGCTAAAAAATCATTGCTGTGGCATAAAATGGGCCAATTGGAACTTTAGAAGTTTCTTACAGAAAATCTAGACCATGCTTGTCAACTGTTTCCCATTACTCTCTTGCGTGTATCATGATCATTCCCAGGATCGATCTATAGAGTTAGAAGTGGTTCAGAAACTGAAGGACAAAGTTCGTGCGCTTTCTGGTGAGCTGGCAAATGTTCACTTCAGTTATCGAGATCCTGTTAGGAATTTTGACAGATCAAAAGTGAAAGGAGTAGTTGCACGACTTATTAAAATAAAGGATAGCTCAACAGCGACGGCACTGGAGGTTTGTTTCAGCAAACTTCTCATTTTGGTTGAACAGTTATTTTTTGCTTTCAGTGAAGAGCTGCTCTAGCCATATTAGTTCAATTGTTAGTCAATTAATGCAGGTTGCCGCTGGAGGAAGGCTTTATAATGTGGTTGTTGACACAGAAACCACTGGAAAGCAACTCCTACAAAATGGAGATCTCAGAAGGAGGGTAACCATCATACCATTGAATAAAATCCAAACAAGTACTATACCTGAAAGAGTTCAGCAGGCGGCTCGTAGACTGGTTAGCACTTTTTTTTTGTTACACTTGTTGGATATAACCTTTTGGTTGGAGATGACTTGTCTAAATGAGAACTGTATATTATGGTATGTAGGTTGGAGCTGAAAATGTAACATTAGCTCTAGAGCTGGTTGGCTATGTTGAAGAAGTAAAGGTTGGTATTTCCATCGTAATATTGTACTATTCGGTTATTATTTTTGACATTAGTCTATTGAATGTTTGGTCTGGTAGATTCAGATTTATCCCTGAACTCTAGTGTTGATCTATAGCTCTAGAACAGCATTCTGAATCCTGTATACCTGTTATTCATTATATCCTAAATCTCAGGAATACATGCTTCTGTTTTTTCTTGAAGAGATTTCCTTGTTGCAGAATGCTATGGCTTATGTCTTTGGTTCAACATTTGTGTGTCGAAATATGGAGGCAGCAAAGGAGGTAATGTTGCTTTCTTCAGAAATAAGTTTAGTTACTCTAGTTTTAACTGAGCATTGTCTATCCAAGTATAATATATATAAAATGTTAGTTCTTACTGTTATAGTTGATTCTGTTCTTGTCATAGGTTGCTTTTAACAGAGAAGTTGGCAGTACAAGTGTTACCCTTGAAGGTGACATTTTTCAGCCTAGTGGCCTTTTGACTGGAGGTAGTCGCAGGTAACGTTGTGTCAGTTATGATTTTTCACTGGATGTTAGTGTTTAGACCTGATCCTTTTTTGGTTGAATTTGATAATAGATGTTCCTTTGATATTCTTGTCGTTTGGGATTATGCCCAAATGTCCAATGCTTTTCTGTGAAGAACAATGTTTTTTCCAGCATTTTTAGGGGAATCTAGGACAGAAATGTGCATGAAGTGCTCTCTCTCTCTCTCTCTCTCTTCTATATTGATTGCTAATAATCAGAACTTGGGACATGAATGGTCGTCATTGGTTTACCACATTGTATTATTGTTGTACTTCCTGGAGATAAAATACATGGCTGTCAGATAGTAATCAACTATCCTGAATTTTTAGTTATTTTACTGGCTAATGTGATCATATTTTGTTTCCTTTTGGTAATGATTGCCAATGTATGCAGAGGTGGTGGGGACTTGCTAAGGCAACTCCACGAATTAGCAAAAGCTGAGGCTGATCTCTCCGATCATGAGAAAAGGCTCTCTGTTATTGAAGAGAAGGTATTCACTGAATGCAATGCCAATACACGCTGTCTATCTACTTGTTCCCTTTTGAACTCGTATGTATTTATAGGACTCCAAAACTCCGGACCTCATCATGTGATGAGATACTGCAGAACATCCTAGTAACCACAGTTTGCCCTTAAAGATACATGCTCATCTGTTAACTGAAAGTTTGTAAAATTTATACTAATGTATTTATTTTGCCACATAAGAAAGAAACACATGATCACGTTGTCAATGAAGACAGCAAGACGCACTGGTTTTGAGCTGCTTCAATCTGCTCTTTCCTTTTCCCTTTTATTTATAGCAAACAACTTAAAAGACATTAACTGCAGTGCAGTATTCGAAGAGATACATGCATATAACTGCAATGCGGTATTCTAAAGGAGGCATGCGCAATTAAAGTGGCATGCGCAGCATGCATGTAGAATACTAAATGCTACATGCAGAGGATACTAAGAGGCATGCACAACACTTAAGAGGCATGCGCATGCAATGTAGAATTAGAATGCTAAGGGTTTGACTGCATGCACACAGGATTAATGCTAACAATTCTCCCCCTAATCCTTGTGCACTAATCCTGATTTGATTTTGACCATTCCAATTCTCGCGCGTAGCTCTTGAAATTTGACTCGCCCAAGTGCCTTTGTTAAAATATAAGCGAGTTGGTCCTTGGTCCCAATGAAATCAGCGATGATGCTCCCATCCTCCATACGCTCCCTGATGAAATGATAGCGAAGATCGATGTGCTTGCTATGTTCATGGTAGATTGGGTTCTTAGTGCCAAAGCGGATTTGCTATCCATCTTTAACTCGACTTTCTCAACTTTTCTCCCATGGAGCTCGCCGAGTAGCCGAGCTAGCCAAAGACCTTGTGTTGCGGCAGTAGTGGCAGCTACATACTCTACCTCACAAGATGACAAAGCCACCACTCTTTGCTTGAACGATTGCCAACTCACCAGGCTATTGCCCAAAAAGAATAGCGTGTCGCTCGTACTCTTTCTTGTGTCGATATCACCGGCGTGGTCGCTGTAACCAAGCAGCCGTGCTTCTCCATCCTCTCACCCATAAAATAGTCCACAGTGGATTGTTCCGGCAACGTAACGGAGGATGCGTTTTACGGCCACCATGTGTTCCTCTGTTGGTCGTTGCATAAAACGACTCACAAATCCAACGACGAACGCCAAGTCTGGCTGCGTGTGGACGAGGTAGCGGAGGCTGCCAACAATACGCCGATACTTCGTGGTGTCTACCTCCATGGCCATGCTGTCCCGACTGAGCTTGAGCCTTTCCTCCATCGGAGTGTGGGCTGGATTGCATTTCTCCATGCCGTCCAACTGCAGAATCCGTGCGGCGTAATGTGCCTGGCCAAGACTAATGCCGCTACTGTTCTACTGTACTTCAATGCCAAGATAGAATGACAACAAGCCAAGATCACTCATCTGTAATTTGTTTTTCATCTTGCCCTTGAACTCCTCTAATTGCTCCATAGATGACCCGGTAATGATCAGATCATCCACATAGACCCCGCCAACAGAGTCTTCTCACCATGGCCACGCCGGTAGACTGCGTGCTCGTGTTTACTTTGCTTGAAGCCAAGGTTCTTGAGGGTGTGATTGAGCTTGCGTTCCAAGCTCGCGGTGCCTGGCGCAAACCATAAAGAGCTTTGTGTAGGCGCAGGACCTTCCCTTCTTCTCTGGAAATGACAAACCCTGGTGGTTGCTTCACACATACCTCTTCCTTCAATTCTCCATTGAGGAAGGCGGATTTCACATCCATGTGGTGGACAGACATGCACAACACTTAAGAGGCATGCACATGCAATGTAGAATACTAAGGGTTTGAGTGCATGCACACAAGATTAATGCTAACAATCAAGTGCTTAACACTGAAAATATTACTTGTAGTGCAGTGCTTAAAATGGTACATATTGTTTGGTGCCATTAGCATGTATGCACAATGGCAGAAGTAAAATTCTTTTATGGTCCTACTTGTTAATGATATAGAGTTGTAGTAGGATATAGAGTTTGTATTCTATTCCATATATGCCTTATCTCTATATAGTATATCTCTTTGTACTCTCCTATATATATGGTTCCTTGGGCCTTATATCAAAACACACACAATATTCATAACATGATATCAGAGCCAAATTAGGGTTAGGGTTCAACTTTTCCTAGCCTCCGCTCATCTTTCGCATTTGCTACCCCCGGGAGGATATCTCCGCTCCTGGGGGCGGCTACCTCTTTGGCCGTCGCCTCATCACCAGCGCTGACCTCTGCTTGTGTCAGATCCGGATCGGCTCTTCGTCATCGACCTCTGCTCGCATCGGATCCGGATTGGCCCGTCGTCACCGACCTCTCCTTGCGCCGGATCCGAATCGGCATGTCGTCGCCGACCTTTGCTTGCGCCGGATCCGGATCGGCTCGCTGCCGCCAATCTTTGCCAGATCGGATCCGATCGGCCGTCATCGCCGATCCGCGCTGCGCGGATCCGGATCGGCCGTCGTCGCCAACATTCGCTGCTGCGGCGGCGGCGCGCGCCGGATATTGCCCGATCCCCGCCACATTGAGCCGGATATTGCTTGGGGCCCGTCGCCGCTCGAACGCTCTCTGAGTTTACCCGCGGTTGTGCAGCTCGGCTCCCACGCCCGGAGACCCGCCGCCCGGATTGCTGTCGCGCGAAGTCGCCTTCGACCTCTCCGCCTGAATCCGGTCGTCGCCGCCTCTTCTTGCGCGTGGGGCTTCCTCGGTGCGGCTAGTGGCGGTCGCTACTGGCCATCTCTTGCTCGCTCTGCTCCTTCAATGCGACTCCATGAGCCCGAGGTCTCCCGAATCCGGGTGGGCCATTGGCCTCTTCTTCCGTGACGGCCTCGACTTGATCTTGCTGGTTCTGCTCGCTCGATTGGACGCGGTGCCGTTGCTCGGTCTCCAAGCCGTCGCCCGCTCTTTCCTGCCGCTGCCCTTGCCGACTCCTCCCGCCGGCCGGTGCTGCTCTTGCTGATCTGCTCTTGCAGCCGCCGGGTGGGACTGAGCTGCTATCTGCCCGGGTGGTCTGGTGGTTGGTGTGGCTGCTGGGATTTCTGTGGCCGCCGTTTATCTCCTGGTGATTGGTGTGGCTTGGTGTGGGGCTATGGGCCTTTTTACCGCTTGGTTTGTTGACCAGTTGGGTCTCTTGGTTCTTTGACCGATCTCTTTTCTTTTCACCGGCATCGTCATCTATGGAGGTGGGGTTGGCGCTTTGGGCGTATTTACAAGGGGTTGTCTGGAGAGCATCTGTTCGGGGATCCTGGTGCGGCTCATCTGTTCGGGCATCCTGATGCGGCTCTTTTTCCCTTCTTAATGGCCTCTCTATTGGCTTGTCCTTGTCGGGATCTGGTCGCGTCGATCGGTTTTTGACATTACATTTTCAAGACTGATCTTTTATGCCTATTATTTAGGATTTCGAGTCTTACGCTGCGTCCATTGAAATCTATAGTCTCTATCTTCAATTCGTCTAAGCCATGCGAGTCCACAAATTTTTGTGTCAGTCAGTCGATTGTTTTGCTAGCCATAGACCATCCTTTAGGATTTTGTATGGTCGGTGTCGCCTCTTTCATGCCTGTATGGCTCTTCTTCGATTCGTCTTTGCCGGATCTGGCCTTGCCCCTTTCGGATCCGGTCTTCGATTCGTGCTGGATCCGAACTCCATTGTGGGCGGCCTCTCGCGTTGCATCCCCGAGCTTTTAAGGCCGCCGCGCTTTTTCTGCACTGTGTTTCTAGTGCGCTTCTTGTGCACTGCATCGCCGCTGTCTCGGTCTATGATGTCGCCTCTTCTTTTTGAGTCTCCGCCCCGAGCTTTTAAAGCCGCCACGCTTTTTTCTGCACTGCGTTTCTATTGTACTTCTTGTGCATTGCGTCGCCGTCCTCTCGGGTTTCGATATGCTTTATGAGCTGCTACCATATTTTATGTGTTACCGTACG
The DNA here is from genome assembly GCA_036346265.1 of Melocanna baccifera. Taxonomy (NCBI): domain Eukaryota; kingdom Viridiplantae; phylum Streptophyta; class Magnoliopsida; order Poales; family Poaceae; genus Melocanna; species Melocanna baccifera. The sequence goes on along the minus strand of CM070677.1, from coordinate 45,481,671 downwards.
ACCTTATATGGAGATCTTCTACTTTTGACACAATTTTCAAAACCGCATGCTACACCGACGTTTACAAGAGTTGGATTTTGGATTTTTCCTATTTTAATGTCAACTCTTTCAAATGCAATGCTATTGCATACGCCTTGCATTTGAGGGGGGTGTAGTAGGATATAAAGTTTGTATTTTATTTCATATATACCTTATCTCTATATGGCATATCTCTTTATACTCTCCTATATATATGGTCTCTTGGGCCTCATATCAATACACACATAATATTCATAACACTACCAAGTAACTTATAATTGTTTAGACATCCTATACTATTAGGCATATGTTCATTTTTGTTGGTCTAATATCGATTATCTCTCGTTATTGCTGCTTAAATTGTATGTATTGGTTTCATAACTTCTGTTAGATTTTATTTTTTAGTGGAATGCTTTACAATTTTCTGATACTTAGAAATTTTAATTTACCTTGTTTTTCCAGATTGCTGCACTTTTACCTCTGCAGAAAAAGTACACACAGTTGAAATCTCAGTTTGAACTCAAATCATATGATCTCTCATTATTTCAGAGCAGAGTTGAGCAAAATGAACATCACAAGGTATTAGCTTACATCATCAATATGGTTAGCTTATCACTTTCAACTTCAAACTGGATCAACAATTGTTCTATTTGTGCTTTAGTTAGGTGAACTTGTAAAGAAACTTGAACAAGAGCTCCAAGAATCAAAGCAAGAGTTAACAGAAAAGCAAGTGCAGTATGAAAAATGTGTCTCTACTGTTTCTGAGTTAGAAAAGACGATCAGGACTTATGGCACTGAACGTGAAGGTAGACTCAAAGCTCTGGAAAGAAAAATCAAATCGTTGAAATCGGAGATGCAGTCCATGTCGAAGCAACTAAAGGTTGGCTTTCTGCCTCATTGTTGCCATAAGTGATTTACACGTATCACTTACCAATATATTTTCTCTGGAACATTTTTAGTAAGTTGTTTCCCCTCTTTCTGTTAATACCTAACTAACTTCTAGTTCTACAATGGTTTCTTTGTTGTTAGTCTTGTCGTTTCTATCTTTTCGATGATGGTCTTGCTGTTTCAATGTTTCTTGGTATGCATGTTCAGTTAGATATAGATAAGTGGGATATTTTCATTAGGCTGCTTGTTGTAGAAGATTCTGAATCAGCCACAAGCTCTTGCTGAAGATACATGTAAGTTTGCAGGGTATGCTACGGTTGATTTTGGTGCAGAAAGATAGTTACATTTAGAGTATGGAATGGTATAATACTATTGAATTTCTGGTGTTATATTGTTCAAGACTTCATTCTTTTACTTTTATGTGAGTCTTGAACAGTAGTTTCAACAGTTCAACCTTAAACATCTCTCTTGTTTTCCTTATTGCTTATTTGGGATAGGCTCATGAATGTGAGAGGGAGAGGCTGATTATGGAGAAAGATGCAGTTACTAATGAGCTTGCTATGCTTGAAGAGCAATTAACAACTTCAAAAGCTCAGATTACTGCTTTGTCTGAGACCTTGGACACTCACAAGAACAAGGTAGTGCAAGATGCTGTGTAATGGTTTATTTGTACATGAGGTTATTACTGAGTTTTGCATTTCATTCGTTAAAGTATGCTGCTGTGTTTCACTCACCGCATGCAGGTTGCTTCCATAAAGCAAGACTACGATCAAGCTGAATCTGAGCTCAACGTTGGGCGTTCCAAACTGAAAGAATGTGACTCAAAGATAAACTGCATGGCCAAGGAGCAGCAAAAATTTCAACAGCAACTAAGTGATTCGAATGTTGAAAGGAAGAAAATGGAAAATGAGGTACTTGTTGCTGTAATATCTGCTACATATTTCTGCTTTATAGCTAAATTAAGCAGGCTTTTATTTTCCTAATATAGGTTAAGAGGATGGAGATAGAGCAGAAGGATTGCTCTTTGAAGGTTGATAAGCTAGTGGAGAAGTACAGTTGGATTGCAACTGAGAAACAGTTGTTCGGAAAATGTGGTACAGATTACGACTTTGCATCATGTGAACCTCATAAAGCATGGGAAGAACTTGAAAATCTCCAAGCTCAACAATCCAGGTGCATCTGATGTTTTTGAATGGCATTATCAGCTTGTTAATTTGCAATGCAAGCACAACTTATCAGTTAACTATCAAATGCAGTCTTGAGAAGAGGGTCAATAAGAAAGTTATGGCCATGTTTGAGAAGGCAGAAGATGAATACAAGGATTTGATGTCGAAGAAAAACATCATTGAGGTAGGTCCTACCACGTATAAATTTTCTAATAACCTGGGATTGATTTTGATAGCAGCATGCGTGCACTTTTTGTTGTCATATGCAGAATGACAAGGCAAAAATCAAGAAAATGATAGAAGAGTTGGATGAAAAGAAAAAAGAGACCTTGAAAGTCACATGGCTCAAAGTAAACAAGTCAGTATATGAATCCTTTATCAATTTGTTGTTGTTCCCAGAGGATGCACCACTACATAAAATATTGCTCAGACTCAGTATGAACTATGATGGTCTTCCTTTTACTCATAAATAGGCCAGTTGGTAGCTAACCTCCCCATTCTATTCCTATAGGGATTTTGGATCTATATTCAGTACTCTTTTACCTGGTACAATGGCAAAACTTGATCCTCCTGAAGGTGGTACTTTCTTGGATGGTCTTGAAGTTCGGGTGGCATTTGGAACAGTTTGGAAGCAATCTTTATCTGAACTTAGCGGAGGGCAACGGTCCCTTCTTGCTCTTAGTCTTATCCTGGCGCTACTTCTTTTCAAACCTGCACCACTTTACATATTAGATGAGGTATGAGTATATGATTTACCATTTAAATTGCTTACCACTGTAACCACTAATCTGACTGGTCATTACAAAGCAGCATAGCTTTGTAATATTAACAAGACTGCGGCAGTGTTGCACAGGAAATACAATTGACAGATTTTACATATGGTTCTTTGTTGAAAGTTAAGAAAATTCAGCTTCATGGATGTTAGATTAATGGAACTCAATCCTTCTTTCTCCAGATCAGTCATTTAAAAATATTTGAATGTTAGAAATGACTAGACATTAGTAAAAAGTGAAAAGTTATACTTCAGCAACCATTCGACAATAACTTGTGAGCATGACTCTACCATCTCACATAGCTGCAAACATTTACACTTGCTGAATTTCTAAACAACATGGTGAAGAGTAGGCAATGGTATGGATTACGAAGAATTGGTATCACGTTGCACCATGGCATGTCGTTCTGATGTTGGGTCCCATTTTTTTTTTAATTCTGGAAGGATGGTCTCCATTGTTGTATATAGCTGTTCTGGTCTAAAAGCTATGTCTTGAACTGAAAGGACCTGAAAGTATGATGCTAGCAGAACTATTTATGGAAAAGAAATAGGGCTGCATTTTTTTGGTGTTCCAATCCGCGTTAGCTTTTGGCTTTCAGAAGCTGAAAGCCAGCTGGAGCGGGTGGGCTTTTGCGACGGCTTCTGGAAAGCCGCTTTTGTTGGAATTGTAGCCGCTTTTGTTGGAATTATAGCCGCTTTTGAGATTGTCTGAGATTGTGGATAAGAGCGAGCACATGCGGCTGGTAGCAATGGCGAACGACGGCTCAGGTGGTGCGGTCGACGAGTAAAATGGGTTGGCCCGACCTCGAGAGAGCTAAAGGCGGCGGCGACACGGGTAGGGGAGCTTGACGATGTCGCTCGTGGAGTCAAGGTAGAGGCCATGGCGCAGGCTCTTGGTGGTGGCGGTGCTCTAGCAGTGCCTTCCGAAAAATAGCGCACTCACAAGCATGGGTAAAGAAAGGGGGGTTCGACGTTGTGGGTGACATCCGGAGGTGGCGAGGCAACAACGGTTGACGTTGGAGAAGGAGGTGGCAAAGCGGCGGTGCTCCACGATTGAGAATAGACCTAATTAGCGTGGGAAATAGGTAGAGGGGATGATGACAAAGCTTTGGATGCAAGGAATTTGGTTGAGGCTCACCAAGAGAGACGATATTGACGGCAGCGGCGGGGATGACGGCAAAATTCCGATGATGTACTATGAGAAAAGAGAAATTTATTGAGGGTAATGTTGATGAGATGTTAGGACACAACGTGACGCGAACAGAATTGCGAGAAGATGGCAGGAGTGGTGGGGACGAGTCGATGGGTGTGGTGGGCCTTGAGGAAGATGGTCCCATGTGGTGGTGATGGCACACGAGCAGCAACAGGGATTGTGGAGAGTATGCAGGGGTAGAATGCGGTCCCTAGTCTCCAAAAGCCGATTTGAACACCTCTACTTCGAACACGCTTCGAAATTCAACTCAGCCAAAAGCCAATTTGAACACCCCTACTTTCAGCCATGATTTCTTCAGCCGCTACAGTGCCATTTCAGCCAAAATCCAACGGCCATAGCTGTTTGGAACATGGCCTTTGTTTTATGCTAATATGGATTGATCAGTTTATGTAGAGGTCCTGCTGTCTTGGGTATCTGCACACTGGTTTGATGAGACAGGATAAATTTCCTGTAAAAAATCCTTTTCAGCTGATCTGGATGTTCCTGCACTGCAGGTTGATGCAGCCCTTGATCTGAGCCATACCCAAAACATTGGTAGAATGATCAAGGCACATTTTCCGCACTCCCAGGTAAGCTTGCTCCCTACTTGAATGACGCAGTTCTCTAACAGCTCACGTTCCTGCATATTACAGTTAGCGTGGAGGGGGGTAGCATTACAAATACGGTACTAGGTGAACTTTGTTTCATCCTTTCAGTTCATAGTTCTGAAAGTTGTTAACCACTGTCTTGCAGTTCATAGTTGTCTCCCTAAAAGAGGGCATGTTCAACAACGCCAATGTGATATTCCGAACAAAATTTGTTGATGGGGTGTCCACTGTGACAAGAACAGTCCCTTCGAAACAGAGGTGATTGAACTTGTATATCATGCATCGTCTAAAGGTACGCTCTAAACTCGAGATCAGGTTATCCAAACTAAAAGCTGTAAAAATTATGAATTTTCATTCTTCATTTTGGAACTGCGTAATGCAGGAAGATGAGCGTATGAAGATGAACTCTTTGACTGCCAAATGGTTGTTCCCCTTGATAACTATTCTATGTGTTAGTACGTTGTGCTGTTGCTGCAAGATGCCTCAGGCTCCTCGCTTGTCAGGCCCAGAACATCAGAACAGGCACTACAAACGTACGTGAACCAGTAAATTAGAACATGCCGTTATGTTCATTTATCTATCTTGTTCCTTGTATGTATTTCGACCTGATGTGATGTGTAGATTAGCCGCTGAACCATCTCCTTTTGAAGTTTGAGCGCTCTCGCATGCTAACTTGATTTGCATAATATAGTATATAGCGGCCATTAATTATTATGGCTTGTTGCAACGAGCTTCTGTTGTTTCTGAGAGTTTCTGTTTGGGGGTGTAGTATTCATATTCTTATCTGTAGTAAACACGATTCACGTGGAGTTGCTGTGCCATGGAAACACTACGGACAATGGATTCTTCCAGCCGCACCGATCGCATGGTTCCACGAGCAGATGGCTATGAGCGAGGGCTGTGACGTGGTTCTGCATTGACAGTTGACGACAGCGGCACGATGCGAATATTCTATACAGTCCAGTCAAGAAATTACCAAGAAATACCGACCTATGTTGAGTTTTGATCCCTCCGTCTCCATCAGCTACACACAGACTATCCCTCGTAAAGTTGCGAAACCCTAACTACTTGGTTGCCTCCAGTCGAGCAAGTTCGCCGTCGACGGCCTCGACTGGGCCATCGTCTTCCACCCGGACGGGCACGAAGTTAACGACGGCGCGGACCACGTCTCGGCATGTTCGTCACGCTGCTGAGCGACACGGAGGAGGACGTCCGCGCGCGCGTCTACTTTGGCCTGCTCGACCAGCGGTGCAGCCCGCCGGTCATCTAGGAGTCGCGGCTCTCGTACAGTTTCGCGGAGCGCGGCGCGTCCACGGGCTACGCCAAGTTCATGGCCAAAGCGGAGGTGAAGTCGTCGGGCCTCGTCCACGACGACTGCCTCGCCGTGCGCTGCGTGGTGCACGACGGCCAGCGTATGGACTAACGCATACCGGAAGGTGGCCACCAGGACGTGGCCGGCGCTGCGGCAGCGGTTCGGCACTCCGGAAGGCATCGCTTACCTGGCCGAGCTCTTTCTGAGGCTCCTCATGCTATACATCGAACGCGAGCAGCGCAGGCGCGATCAGGAGGAGGATGCCGAGTAACGCAAGGCCAGAGAGCGGGGAAGCATCAACTGCTGCTGCTGAACGATCTAGGTTTGCTCACGAAGAAGTTGCCGAAGCCCATATATGTGGTCAAGATGCATGCATTGGAGTAGTTTCAGATGCCTGTGTCTCTAGTTTGCTCTGCTACGTAGCCTGTGTTTCTTCCCGTCCCTTAGTCTGGAGGTAGACTTAATAATGCATTTCCTTTTTACAAAGGGAGTTGATAAATATCATCCGAATATTTGTTTCTAAACTATCATCTATATTCTTGATCGTTATGCCGAGATTCAACAGCTGCGAATTCCTCCACCCCCTCTAAAAAAAGGGGCCGTTGGATATCTGATCTAATGGTCAGATATTTAGATGATTGTTTGGAAGCAAATATCTGGTTGATGACTAGATACATCCTTTTACAAATTTGCATGTCTAAAACTGATTGCAGGAGTTCAAAGTACAATTTTGCTATACATCAATCCACCTTTTTTTTTTGTAAAATCAGTTGAATTTTTAACCTTTGGATCACCTAGGAGATTCATGCTCTGTCAAGCTTGTCGTCCTCCTCTCTAGTGCTGCCAACTCCTACTGCCGACGGGTGGTTAGAGTTTTGAGTTTCTTGAAGTCTCAGCCATTAAAGGGAGGAAGGGTGGCAGTGGGCAGAGGCGGTGGCACCTCAGTCGTGAATGGAGGAGGGCAGTGGGTAGCGGCATAAGTGGGTTGACGAGCTCGAACGAGAAGGGGTGGTGGGAGACGATGTTAGATCTGGCGGTGGAGACGATGTAGAATGGTGGCGATGGGGGAGGAGGAGACAGGGTGGAGGAGGAAGGGGAGGTGGTGGGCGACATTGGCAAACACAGTGGGAGGCAGCAGTGTGGGGGAAGTGGTTGCTAGCGGGCCTTACTGATGTTGAAGGCGATGCTGGTGAGGCGGCGTGGCGGCGGGACATCAGGCGGCGGTAGGGGTGGGTGGAGACAGGAGGCGGGGTGTGGTGGTGTGAGCGATGCTGCACCGGAGGTGCTGGGTTTGATGGTGGGTAAGTGGGGAGATAAGGTTCGATTGGTGTGGGACACATGAATATCGGAATAGGGATGGTGTAGATTTAATCTAATGGCCTAAAATTCTACTTAAACCATTCACATTTTTAGTTGACTGATACCTAGTCCCTACAATTAGTACATCTAAATTGATCATCAAGCTAAACGGCAGGGGTTTGATCAAATTGATGTTCATGCTTTTCAAACAAGACGATGAATTAACAGCGCACCGGATCGAGCCGATGAACAAAAATTAGGCAAATTTCGGCGTATGCCATCAAAATTTCACAACTAATTTAGAAAGAAAAAACACCACCCAACAATTGCATACTTTCCACGCTGCGCGCACCACTGTGTAATGTATCCTCATAGCGCGCATGCACGGTTTACTTGGTCTTCGACGCGGAGGTCACAACTGCAGAAATCATCATCACAGACGATTCAAAATCGTCATCACAGATAGTTTTTTTGAACCATCTGAATTTATAGGTTAGTAATAATTGAAGGTTATCACAGATGGTTTGTGAGCCGTCTGTGATAAATACAATACATACGGTTTGTAATTAGAACCGTATGTGAAAAACACTATCACAAACGGTTCTAATTTAGAACTATCTGTGATGTGTGAGTATCACGGACGATTTTTGTTTAGAACCATCTGTGATAGTGAATCACATATGGTTTATACTACAAAACCGTATATGATAGCTCATTCTATATCTAATTTTTTTTCTTCTATTTTTGAGTTAGCCTTAGGAAATGTTAGCTATGTCTTTGAAAACAAGCAAAAATAAGCAAATACGATATCAAACATGGCAAAGAACATTTTATTTCCATTACAATCCACCATCACAACATCGCAAGATTATAATTCACCATTACAATATCACAAGAAAATATAGCAGAGAACATTCCATTTACATTACAAACCGAGTAGCCCTAACCCCACAAAATAGCTCGAGTAGGTCTTCTTGGCGGCTGCCTCACTGTAAGCTCTTGGGCAGCCCTAAATGCCACAAAGTAGCAACAGAATCATCGTAGTTACAGAATCAAATATTAGAAGAAACAATGGAGGGAGGTGCTGGCTGGCTGACCTGGTATTCGACCTTTAAATCGTCTGCACTTACTTCCATCAGGTCAATCGAGGAGGAGCCTAAAGAGATTTTGAGCGCATAAGGGGTAGGAGATGGGTTCAAGTGAGTATTTATAGGGGAGGGAGAGGTGAGATGATCTGTGGAGTGTAGGTTGGTCAGTTTCTATTGGTTGGAATTGGAATTAGATTGGGGAGAATTGACGGGCCCAATGATCAGATTTATCAAGCATCACAGACAGTTCTTATTAAGAACTATCTGTAGTATTGGCTATATATAGAGCATGTTCCTTTCAGATTCTCAAAACGGTTTTTAGCTTTTGTTACAATATTTAACTTTCAAACGGAGTATTTGTTTAAGATAGAGTATACAAGTTAATTATAGTACACGTTAAAAGCCCAACATCTGTACCATCTAAAATCGCAAGCGAGTATCTCTCTCTGTAATCTCTGTCGCAAACAGCTAAAATTCAAAAATTTCAACCAAAAACCATAAACTGTAATAAAAAAGAACATGCAGTACGGGCAGGCGCATCGACGTGAGCACCATGGCGCCTACCTTGTCTTCGGTACGTCCAACAGTACAAGCATCTGACGTCGAGCTGCCCATCCACCAAAGATGATCTCCTGCTGGGGTGACTAGTTTGGCCTATTCTTTTTTGCTGCGGTTTATGGCTTTTGGCTGAAATTTTTGAATTTTATCTGTTTACGATAGAGATTACGGAGAGAGATACTCACTTGTGATTTTGGATGGTACAGATGTTAGACTTTTAATGTGTATTATAATTAACTTGTAGACTCCATTTAAAAAAAAATACTCCGTTTGAAAGTCACATACTGTAGCAAAAGCCAAAAGCCGTTTTGAGAAACTGAAAAGAACATGCCCTTTGGCTTTTACTACAGTATCTAACTTTCAAACGGAGTATTTTTTAAAATAGAATCTACAAGTTAATTATAGTACACGTTAAAAGCCCAAAGATTGTACTATCCAAAATCGCAAGCGAATATCTCTCTCTCCGTAATTTCTGTTGCAAACAGATAAAATTCAAAAATTTCAGCCAAAAACCAAAAGCCACAGCCAAAAAGAACAGGCACTTAATTTTTTCTGGAGTTTTGTTTGTAATGTATTGCATGAGGAATGGATGCATAGCTAGCAACAGCAAATTGAGTAAATAATTTGGAAGGCGTCCCTCTTTCTTTATGATTTTGTTCCTTTTGATTTTGATTCAGTAGTGGTTTAATCAATCTACAGTATTTTTAGGATACAGTTTCGTTGGGATAAGAGTTTGATCCAGTTTTTTTGTCAGTCAAATATGTCTAAGCCCCGCTCATTTTAGTTTAAAACCAGTTTCTACTTCTGACTTCTGCTTTTTTTCATTATTCAGTAATTTAGACTTTTTCTAGTTTTTAAAGATTTTTGGTTTTTTTGCCATTTTTTCTCGTATTCCTTTGCATTGTCCGTAATGGGCTAACATATGTTTTTTTATTTTTATTTTTTTAAAATTTAATTATGCCAAATAAGCCAACTCAGCTACAGTAAAAAAAGTCATAAGCCAATGCCATTCTGAACGCCCCCTTAATTTTGTACGATTTGGAAAAAATATGCCATATGAAGTTCTAGATGAATCCTAATTCTACTATGATTCGTACTTTTTTAATAGGATTCTTACTCTACTTTAGTGGAGAGCTAGTGGAACTACATAGAGCCATGATGGGTAGCCATAGAAAACCCATGCAACCAAGCCTAGGGGGGACTATATAGAGCCATGATGGGTAGTCATAAAGCAATGAAGTCATTTATCTAAAGGTAGAAGTGCACGAGAGGATTAGAGGCTAGATTATTCTGTACCACTAGATTTTTGTATAGAGCAAGAATCCTAGAATTCTAAAAGATTCGAGAAAGTTGTAAGAGGGCGATAATCCCTTGTACTCTTTTAGAGTTGTGCTTAGAGAATTTACGGTTGGCTTCGCCAAATTTTTTTTATCTCTCGTTGTGGTTGCTTCAACGTCATTATTTTGGTTCTCTACGAGATTTATCTTCTTCGTTTATGATACCATATACACCGTACCGTATCTCACAAACTTTAATTCAATCCAAGGACTGTTGTGCATAAGATGGTGTATTAAAGTGTAACAAGTGGCATTAGAGCTAAGGTCGGATTAATATAAGTTGTAAGAATGTCGGTAAAGCGTTAGGTCGTATAAAATCAAGATTGATATCAACAATGTAAAATCAAGTAGAAAAAATTAATGGCAAAGAAAATATCAGCGTATGGCAATATGTGGTGAAGGATATTCTTGTTCAGCAGGAGCTAATTGATGCTTTTGAAGGGGACAAACTGAAAAAGACGTTCAATAAAGACTAGAAGGTGATGGAGCGGAAGGCTATTGGTATAATCCATCTATATCTCTCCGATGAGGTAAAGTACTCGGTGATCAAGAATAATTCACCGAAGAAATTATAGGAGGATTTAGAAGAATTGTATATGGCAAGTCGTTAACAAACTAGTGGATGCTGAAGCGATAACTGTACATGTTGCACATGGCGAAAAGTATACAGTCCGTTAGCCATCTCAATGTCTTCAACAAATTTATCACATAGCTGACTAGTGTAGATGAGAAAATTAAGGAGAATGTTAAGGTCATCATACTAATATCATATGTACTACCATTATATGAGCAATTGGTAATGAATATTCTTGTCGGAAAAACCACTCTCAACATTAATGAGCCAGTTGCATATTTATTAGAGGCGGAGTTCTTGAAAAAAGCCATTCAAATATTCATCCTTAAGTGATCAAGCATTAGTTGTAGTAGGTGTTGCAGGCAGAAGCAAAAGTCACATGAAGAATAAGGGCAAGAGCAAAGGCACATATGTATGTTATCTATATAATGAGGACAATCACATTATAACAGACTATTTGAGTTTGTAGCAAATTAAGGGCGCATGTTCTGCGGCGAAGAATGATTTAAACGTACTAGTTACTAGTCAATAAAGTACTTCTCATAGATTGATATTGGATTAAGATTGTTGCTTACATATATGTTCAATGAGGGAGATGTTTGAAGCAAGATTTTTAGACTTGGTGCATAGAACTGTTCACTTAGCGGATTATAAGTAGCTAGTATACAATTACTGATGTGGAAACAGTTACATTGGAGATGTATGATGGAGCATATCACATATTGACAGGAGTTTGGTATGTTCTCGGATTAAAGAAAAATATAATATTTGTGAAGTTACTTGAACTCGAAGGTTGTAAGGTATTATTTTGAGGTGGAGTCTTGCGAGTTACTTGCAAATGGTAGGTGACCATGAAAAATATCTAGAGCAATAGACGATATTGATTGATGGGTACACCTAAAGGAAGAGCAATCAATGGAAGGTCTAATAAAATCTTAGTCAAGAGGAGAAAATCATGTCATCAACAGTAGATACTCAGATCTCATATGCAGTTATATGTGAAACCGCAAAGACAATTGTAAAATATAGTAGACGCAAAGGCGAAGATGTGTGCTGTTGGAAGAAGGAAGATGTGGTGGGATGAACCACGCAATATCGGTGAGCAGGTGGAGCTCGAAGGCGGTACAAATCTATAATATAGAAGGCTATAGGAATAAGAGGTGTGGTTAATCAAACTATATAACAAAGGAGCTCTCAAGTGAATGGTCTATGCAGGCTAGCCCAAACACACACATTACAGTGATATGTATATGTCCCTGTGGTGGGGGTATTCCTAAAGGTGGAAGAAAAAGTAAAAAAATACTGAGCCAACTTGGAGTGAGATCTTGGAGGAGCAAGTGACTTCAACGAATAAGAGTTAAGGTGGAGATCGTTGAGTATGGTGACTCACATCCTAGTCTTTTAGGATTTAAAAATGTGTGCTATAAGAAGTCCTATGTGAATCCAAATAAGAATATGATTCATACTTTTTTTAGTAGAATTCATACTCCACTTTGGAGGAGGGCTAGGGGGATTATATAAAGTCATGGTGGATGGTCATAAAACAACCAAGCAACAAAGCAAATAAATTACTCACCCAAAGGTAGAGGTACACGAGAGAATTAGAGACTAGGTTATTCTTTAGCACTAGATTCTTACATAGAATAAGGATTCGAGAATCCTAAAAGATTCGAGAGGGTCATAACTTAAAAGAGAGTGAGAATCTCTTGTACTCTTTTGAGATTGTACTTAAGAAATTTATGGCCGGCTGCGCCGAATCTTTTTTCCCTTGTCATGGTTGCTTCAACATCATTATTTTGGTTCTTTCTATGAGATTCATCTTCTTCGTTCTTAATACCGTGCACGCTCATATTATATCTCTCAAACTCTGATCCGATCTGGAAGCAACTATGCACAAGATCGAGTATCAGAGTGTAACAGGGTCAAGTAACACATTTCAATTGCATCAATTGTCAGCATCCAAAGTGTTTTGACTTTTGTCTAAAATGATATTGTAGTGACTGTTAGCTCTTTCTAAGGTATGTCTTTACGGATAATACAAAAGAAAAAGGGAGAAAAGATAAAAAAGAAAAAATAGGGAAAAAAGGTTATGTTAAAAAGTTAACGTGTTCCAAATAGCTTTTGATTTATGAAAATCAGAAATTAAAAGTCATTGCTATTTGGTTATTTGACACAGGATCTAAGCCATGAAGGCATGATGTTCAGTGATGAAGCAACACTGGCAGCTCCTCGGGTTCACTGGTGTCAGCTATGCAATATATCAATTTGTTAATGTAAAAGAGTGTACTACTTTGCAGTTGTAGTGTACATAAATCTCTCTAGTGTTTGGAATGTTACTTATGGCATTGGCTAATTCTGCCTATAATTTTGTTCACATTGTCGCTCAAACGTGCCTTACGTGTCCTCTATGTTAGATTAATTTTGGTTTTAAATGATAGATTGACCAAAAATATCTTTCTTACTTTGTTGCAAATTTTTTTAGTTGTTCCACACGAAGAAGCAAGAATGTGATCTTGCCATTTGTCCTTTATTGCCCTTCTTCATTTGAAAGTTTCTCCGAATCAAAAGTTTTTCAAACCACATGATTTTTTTGAAACACATGAGAGTTTCTTTGAATCAAAAGGTTTTTTCAAATCACATGAAAGTTTCCTGAATCAATTATAAGTTTTTGATCATTTGAAAGTTTTGAAACCAAAAGTTTTTTTGCACCAGCTGAATATCTTTTTTGCCATTAGTTGCAACTTTTTAATCAATTGAAAGCTTTTCAAATCATAAGGTTTTTGAACAAGTTGGAATTTTTGATTCAATACAAATTCAGTTGACCAAAAATTTCAATTAGAAAAAATAATTTTAGTTGGGAAAAATTATTCAAAAAATCAATCAAAAAATTTTCAAATGATTAAAAAAGTCAATCTCATAAAAAAGTTTCGATTGATATTAAAAAAATTATCACAAGAAACTTTCAACTGTACTTACTAACCTTTAAAATAAGATAGTAAAACTTGCCAAAAAAATGGATACATCCTACCAAGAAGGCATAGGCGGGTGGTGTGGGGATAGAGGTACGGTTTTGGGGAGCATTGTTGGATGCGAAGGGGATGGGAGGGAGAAGCATCGCCATTTGGCCCGAGGACGACACGAGCATGCGGTTGCGGAATCAATGGGAGGAATCAAATGAACTAAGTGGGCCTCATCAATCAGTGACCTTTTAGGATGGGTATTGTAACAACCCAGCTGTTTATTTCAAATATTAGGATAAAAAATTAATTTAATTTAATTTAAAATAAAATAATTACTTTCGGTTGCTCAAAATTTTGAAAGTTTATTTGCCTAATCTATGCTTTTAAAAAGGGCTTAGTTTTGAAAACTAATTTAAGTAAAAACATAATATTACAAATAAAAAAAGGATATTTTGTGTATACATATATAATTCTTGTTGAAATTAATTATTTTAACTTATTTAGCTTTTATTCGAGTTTTCTATGTTTCACTAGAATTTAAAATCAATTTTAAAGATTAAAAAGTATTTTAGTGTAAAAACTAAATACCAAAATAAGTTAGAAATATTTTTATTAAGTCCAAAATAGTTCCAAAATTTTTTGTCAATTTGTTTAGAAGTTTTGGATTTTATTTGGCATTTTTCTAAGCTTTTAATTGGTTTCTCTAATTTTATGAAAATTGAAACCAAAAATTAAAATTTTAATTTTCCCACCTTCTCCCTGGGGCGACGCGTGGATGGCCCGATTGTCTCCACGTCGCCGCCTAACTCAATCTCTACCATCCAGGCCTTCTTCACCGTCTCTCTCCCCTCTCACACTCCTGATCGTCGGATGCCCCCTCGCACCACGTGTCGGCGATCGCCATTCCCCTTCCTCCTCCCTCCCCTCTCTCCCCGCCAGATCGCCGCCATTCCCGCCACCCTCCGCCCGCCACTCTCAGCCGCATCCCCTCCTTCCTTTCTTCTTTCCCAAGAGGGCCGCACCTGCCTCCTCAATCTTCGTGTCCAAAATCCTTGTTCCCCTTCCTTTCCTGCCCGCATTTCCCTTCTTTCTCTCCTCTGCCATTACCGCTGCCTGAGATGACCAACGAAGAATTGCCATGCCTGCCTCACCCTCGACCCTATATAAGCCGCCCCTCTCACCCCAGAGCTGCATACCACCCCCTCCTAGCCTCCTCCTCTCCCTGTGCCCGAGGCACCCCAGCGCGGAGCTCCCCCTTCTTTCGCTCGGTTTTCAAAATACACAAGAGTTAAAGAAATACTACCAGAACCAGATGGCTTTCCTGTTTATGAATATAATGTGATACCCTTTTTGGTCCTAAATGATCGTATCAGAAAAAATGCTTTGTTATCAGGTACAGTGACTGCTAGCTTGATATAATTACCCTATCATCCTTATATGCTTACATTATTTCGTTTTTACCTTTTTGTTTAACCTTCATTGTCTGTCAGATATTGTTGTCCTTATAACATCAGCTCCACCAGTTATGAAAACAACAACAAAACTAGGCCCAACAATTAAACATACTATTAGGATAACAGATGGAAGGTACATATATTTTCTACAGCATTTATTTCTTTCCATTTCCCTACACTTTACGGTCTATGCTTATAACATTACTATATTAGCTTCAGTGAAAAAAATATCTCGCTACCTTTTCACAGCCAAACAGAAATTATAACATTATCGGGCCATCATGCTAAATCGTTTAACGCTGAGCTCCTCCTCGCCACCTCTCAAGATACACCAGTTATTGCTTTATTTGGTGGCATGCTGGTTGGAACATACTTAGGTCTATTACACCACCTCTTCTTCAAAAATGGACAACCAATCAGCCACACATAAAGCAAATCAAACTTATTTAATCATTTTCTTATCCTAAATTATTAGCACCTGATACTTCTTTTGTGTACACATGTAGGCCAACTTGCACTGCAAAACAGTTCTGCATCAAAGTGGTATATCAATATACCAATACCAGAGATACACGCTCTATGAAATATGTATTGTCCATAGTTTTTATTCCAAACAATTAAACAACCACCATACAAATAGTACCAGCTTTTTATATAGTTTCTACATTCATTTCTCTTTTTCTAATAATGTGCTCTACAGAGTTAGCAATCATCCACACCAAATTGAATGGCAAGGAGGTAGCCATAATCACAACAGCCCAATCACCACAATAGTCTGTGAATTGATAGACTTCATACCTAGCGATGCTTTGATACAGAAATAAATTTATACCTTGTACATATGCTTACAACGTAACTTTTACATAAACTGCACATTGACTATTTTCAAATATGGTGCACACAAGGCCAACGCTATAAACTTACTATCCTTATCACAGATTTAGCGTCAGTACAATCATGGTGGTACATATCATGCTTTTCATGTTGGAAGAAGACTTTTTCACATGGAGATGGATACAAATGCTGAAGATGTAGTGCTACAACAGCAGCTACCCACACATTCATACAATTCAGATCATTCATACCATCAATGATTAGCCAATCAAAAAATATAGTACCTGATGTGCTTTCCAAATCTTGAAACAGATACAAAATAAATGTGTATGGTACTGATCCTGAAAACAATGAACAAGACAGACATATCCACATAGAATTTATGTTCTTTGGTGACATAGACCAAGAGCTAATTGGAAGACCTCTCATGCTTTTGGTTGCGACAACTGAAGGGCGAACAGAATATGTCCCACCCGAAATCAAGCAGTTGTTGGTCGAAAATACGAAGTTATTATTCAAATGTCAGAGGGATCACTACAAAGTGGTATTCCAACATTCCATGTGCGATCAATTGTAGGATCAAGGATAACCGACTAGAGAGGGGTGAATAGGAAGTTATAACAATTTTTGCCTCTTAAAACTAATTATAACAATTAATCACTAGGCAAGTATACTAGATGAACTTAACCTAATCAATTCTAGTAGTCCTAAGGCACCACTTCAAAAGAATTGCACTAAACTACAAGTACAACAATATATGACAATTACAAGCTACAAAAGTGAGCACTAAAAGAAACAAGAAATAACCACAAGTAGACACGCAATGTTTTTCCTATGGTATCGAAGATTTGCCGATCTTTACTAATCCACGTTGAGGAAAGCCCAAGCGCTCTTGGACCGGCTGCACAAATTAATTCTTAACTCTCAATCACTACTGGTTGCTCTTACTCCTCTTCGGAGATGACGAGCACCAAGCCACTCACAATTTTGCTCGGGCCTCTTCACAAGCTTTTTGAAGAGATCACCTTGCGATCAACCTCTAGACTGTCTAGGTGCTGGCAAGGACCAAGAGTAAAAGATCACGCTTCGCTTGATGACGCTCAAGTGCCAAGGATCAATCTAGAAAATGTATGCACTTGAAATGGCTCATAACACCTCAAATGAATGCTCAAGAGAGAAAGAAGTGTGAAATGAATGCTCAAGACTCAAAGATGTTCAATGCTAGCTCAGCCACCTGTCCTTGAGCTGGTGAGGGGGTATTTATACCATTACCAACTAAAACTAGCCGTTGTAAAAATTTAATCTGAATAATCAGGGAAATCGAAACTACCAGCGTTCAAAGTGCGGTATTACCGCAGTTCACTGTAGCACACAGTAACGGCTATGTCAGAACGTCAGAACTAACCGTTGAAAAAATAGTGCGGTACTACCGCACTGCGGTAGTTCAGTATGTCGGTGCGGTACTACCGCACTGCGGTAGTTCCGTATGTCGGTGCGGTACTACCGCACCGTGGTTGTTCCGCTGTGCAATATCCAGTACTTCCAATTTTTGCCAGACTAAGTTTTCTCAAGGGTGCTCTCTGGAAAAAATGTATCGTTGGAGCAGGCCGGTACTTCCGAACATCGGTAGTTCTGCTATCAGGTGCGGTACTATCACACTACGGTAGTTTCACCGTGTTATTTCCGATACTACCGATTTCGACATGCCCAAGTCGCAACAAGGGTGCTCTCTGAAAAAAACATATCGCTCAAAATCCAGTACTACCGTGGTCCGGTAGTTCCGCAGTTTGCATGGTGGTACTACTGGACTCCGATAGTTCCACTGTTAACACGACGGTACTTTCGATTTTCTTGAGAGAGTATAGTGTATGCATGATATTAAATTGATCCAAATGGCACAAGAACAAGCTATCCAGCTACTTTCTATGATCCCTCTTGATAGTGCGGCGACTATCCTATAATCCGGTCTTTTAATATTTCTCCTTAGACCGATAAAAATTAAAAGAGATCCTATATTTCATGTACGTTGTTTTTGATCCATCTTGATGTCTTTTCCCTAGGCAACTTGCTTTTGTCCTTTGCGCACATATAAGACTTTGCCTTTGCGATCCTCAACACACACATTAGTCCCATATTCATAAATCATCATTAATTACTAAAACCAAATTTTGGGGCCTAGATGCTTTCATCAATGTCACCCCAACCAGATCAGAACAGACTCCTATTGCCAAGCAAAGCAGAAGCTTCATCATCGACGCCCACGAAAATACAGACCATTACACATCACAGAGAACAACTTCTTCCTATTCCATCGACGCCACCAGCTGCTGCTACTATACGTGCGCAAAGCAGTTACTCCCTTCACAGCAACAACTCCTGATACTTCAGAGGTGAGAAAATAAATACCATCATTATGCCCTTTTCCAAAGCTCTACATAAACCAGACACTTCATATACATAGTATATTTTACGTACATTTCCATATGTCTAACCACTCACATACCTATTACAAGGTTGCATTAGCACTACGCTTCGACAAAAGAACACATGAAGCTCTTATACCTACCGAAGCTGAACTAACTGCCTCATCTACAGAACCAAACAGAAGGTAGTTTCCTTTACAATAATTCATTGTCATCAGCGCTACTATTCAAAGAAGCAAAAAAAAACATATATTCCAGATCTACACTTCCTATTCTTACTCAATATGCTTATTTACAGAGTAATCCAGTCTGTGAAAAAAAAAAGCAAAGCTACAAGAGAACTATTCCCAGATGCAAAGCAATGAAGCACCACACTAGGTATATAGTAATACATTCCTCAGCACTATTCCTTACTGCCACAAAGAAAATAATAAGCTAACATATACTCACTATCATTTCCATATTTTTCTTAAGAATACTGCATGCTTTACTCACAGCGAATGATATATCTCTCTCCCATCTCAGCAACTTACAATGCTTGACACAAATCTTGCTACACAATATACCAAAGTCCCTGAGATCTTCACTTCAACCAAAAGTTATTCCTATCGGCCGAACTTATTTTGTTGTACAGAATGTCATGCCATGCCTACCAACAAAACTGCCATTACTAAATACCACTTTATTATGATTAACCCTGTATTAGCTAATATGAACGTATTCGACAAACCCTTCGCTTTCCTCATGGTCCAAAATATATCCCAGTTTCTACATAAATCTATGTACTGACTTACCCTTCTCAGTTTATTTTTACATTATCAAACAGACTGATCCTAACAACTCACTCCACATCAGATTCACTCACTATATACAACGTCTTCACTAGGTTATACCAAAAAATCATCATAGTTCTTACGTCAAATATAGCATAAACTATTCTCTCTAGTTTCTCACACTCAAATGAAACTAAACTAATCCAATTACACACAAACTTTACAAAGAGCAATTATGCCGCACACAACTAATACTTGCCGGCCAAAACACACACATCATCCCCAAACTTTAATTTACAAATCATACATATATATACACACACACACACTATTAATTCATACAAATTCCTAAACAACACCTGCTACATATCGCCATACAAAATACACCTATATATCCAATAAAAAAAAGTGATTCTTGCTACCTAAATTAATTTGAGTACCCCATCAGCAAATTAGTTCAACAAAGAAAATAAACACATCAATTATACTAATGAACAACAAATGATTACCATTTAAGCTACCTTTACATGATAATCAATCATTTATACAGACGAACTTACGTACACGCCACGCAGCTAGTTCAATCGAAAGGAACAAGCTACGCACGCACGCCAAAAGAACACCACGCACAGAAGCGTCGGCCAAAATTAGCGAATCTTGGAGCAGCTGCAAGACTACGGATTGGCATGTCGGCAGCACAACAGCTCTGAATTTGGCGGAGAGCGAGAGGCCACCCGCAGAGCCTTACTCGGGCGCACGAATCAACCCCATCCGATCACAGCCGTCCATTCCCTCCAAGTGGCGCACCGTGGCCGTAGGAGCAGGTCGGCAGTGGTAGGCCGCCACTAGGGTGCCATCCCACACCACAGGGCCCATCTCGGCACGTTGTGTGGTACAAACCTGGCCGAAGTCCAGGCCTTTTCCACTTCTCGCTCGCACGCACCCGCCTCGTACCAGCTACCACTACAGTACACTGCCTTGTAGAGCCACCCACGCGAAGCCGCGACGAGCCACGAATCAGACGGCGCGGCGCACGCAATAGGCATATTCATCTCCCCGTGTCGAGCGCCGCGGCGGACGCTTCCAGGCTCGTCCGCCCCGCGACAGCGGAAGCAGCAATGCAGCTCGCGCTCGCGCAGCTGCAGGACCGCCTCTCCGACCGCCTCCGCCCGTGGAGCCGCTCCGCGGAGTTCTGGATCCGCGCCGCCGACATCTACACCAGCTACAAGGTCCGCGTCTCCGCGGAGCGCTCGTGCTCCTGTTCCATTGGCGCGTGCGCGCCAGGTGTTTGTTGATATGCCTCTCGGCTCATGGTGGGGTGTTTTTGTTGGTTGGGCGGTCCAGGTGTGCCAGCTGCGCGCGGGGTTCGTCAAGGATGAGGAGGAGCGGGAGGCCATGTGGGAGCAGCAGCACGAGCTCGGCGCCCAGAAGATGTATTCCCTCTGCTCCGAGCTCGGCGGCTTCTTCCTCAAGGTGCTTGCTTCCCTTTCTTCTCGGATTGCTTCGCTTTTGTTTAGTCCTCTTAGACTATAGGATTGATGAGTTGGAGGAGGATTTTTCAAAATTTTCAGCGAGATGAACAGAAGCTGCAATCCAATTGTACCGTAACTGTAGTTGTGCCCCGGGTGCTTGTTCATGTATGATCGGGTTATACTGTCTTCTGTAGTTCATGTGAATGCTCTGTAACAATTGATTTTCAACAGGCTGCTCAAATTCTTGGTAAGCCCGATTTGGCGCCGATGGCTTGGGTGAAAAGGCTTGTTACGTTGTGTGATAATGCTCCAGCCACGCCGATTGATGTGGTTAGAGATGTTGTGGAGAAACAGTTTGGCAAGAGCTTTGATGAGATATTTGAGTGCTTCGATGTTGAGCCTGTTGGATCTGCTTCTATTGCACAGGTTCGTGCTTAGGTACCTCTCTTCATCTGTATCATCTGGGGAATTGTATAAGAATGGTGCTTTGCATGATTTCTATGATTCATAGGCATGTGCATCTGCCATTTGCTTCTTTGTACCATAACGCCTTATTGCAAACTTGAACGGATCATTTATACCTCACGCCCTCACTTATTAAGCATTGCTTCATATTTGTTAGGTGCATCGAGCAAGGCTCAAATTATCAAAGACTGATGTTGCTGTCAAGGTTAGGACTACATATATCTATTTCATAAACAACTGTTTCATAATATCAAATGTGAGTAATTTTTATAATTCATCTGGAACTATCCAGGTTCAGCATCCAGGAGCTGAACATTTGATGATGGTTGATATCCAGAACATGCAAGCATTTGCCTTGTTTTTACAGAAGTATGACCTCAACTTTGATCTGTACTCTGCCACCAAAGAGATGGAAAAGCAGGTTTTTATCCAGTCCAATAGCACTGTTTTTTGTTGCTTATCCCAGTATACTTCTCTACACCTGTTCTAAAACATCAAGAAATTTGGGCATATATGACATTTATTATCTTCTTGACATAAACTAAGGCAGACTGCCCTATTCGTTCAAATGTAAGTAATCACTAAGTATATTTATCTTCTTTGACGAAATGAGAATGTAATAACTTTCGATTATAAAACATTAAATAATATCCGCTCATCCACAAATGAAATAAGCTGAGCCACTAAGGCTATTTGTTTATTTGAAGAATAAAGAAATGAAATTTTAGAGTTCACAATACATTGAGTATTTGAGTGTAGGAGCCAGATGTTTGTGTAGATTGCTGTACATAAAATTGCATTTCCTATATCAGATTATGTCATGTGAATACCAGTTTCGTCCTGATGCAAATTTCATTATAGGTTGTAGATAGTATTTTGTTGTATTCTCATTTTTGTTAGCAGTTACAAGAAACAAAAAAAAGAAACCATGCGAATACCAGTTTTGTCCTGATGCAAATTTTACTATAAGCTGTAGATAGTATTTTGTTGTATTCTCATTTTTGTTAGCAGTTACAAGAAACGAGGAAAAACTTAACCTCTATTTCATACCACTCTGCACCTTGTGTGAGATCAAAACTATTAATTCAAGATCTTTTATTTTTGGCATTGGCACTTCATTGTTTCCATAGATATGCTATGAGTTTGACTTTGTGCGAGAAGCAAGGGCAATGGAAAGAATACGAGAATTCTTACGTGTCTCTAATAAGAAACCTCCAGTTATGGTGCCTCGTGTGATTCCTGGAATGGTTAGCAGGTGTGTTGTCATATCTACTCGATTAACCAAATTGTTTTTCAGGATGTCATTTTATTGAATCCTACTTCTGCACCATATTTACAAGTAGATACAAATATTGCCATCAATTGGATGGATTCAGCAGAGCAGTTATAAATTGGTCATTTGCTAATAGCTTGATGTGGTAGGGTTAGGGGAAGATAGCTGGGCACAGATCGCCCCTGACCCTTGCGGTCAGGGCTCTGATCAAGAGTTAGTTTTTTTAGGAATAGATCTTTATTGCCTTCTCCAACAGCAGCCGGTACCCTTTATATACTCAGGGTCCTTCCTAACAAGCCTTTGCTAAATATAGATATCTTTAATATAACTATATCCTACTAATACTAAGGAAACTGCTAACGAGATATTAGCCTTCCAAATACTTATCTCTTTCCTCAATTAGCTGTCGGGTCTCTTGCTGCTTCCTCTACCGAACTGGAGTCAGCCTCCCCTGTTGTCGCAGCTGTCTTTGTTGCCACTCCATGCGCTGTAGTGCGTCCAGCAAGTGCTGCTGCCGCTGTGCCATTCTCAGCTGCCGACATTTGCTGAGGCTGGCGTCGCTCATAGACCTTCCCCACAAATGCGTCCACAAAATTTCCACCCTCTTTTCGAAACAACTCGTCCTCGAGCTGGAACATCATGTAACATTCCTTGAAGTCATCCAACCAAACCTAGGTCGCATTTGCTGCCGAGCACCCCTTCCATCTGGCAATGGAACCTCCTGACCATGGACAAATTCCGATAAGGCGACCGGCTCAGTCGGAGGAGGTCCGTCATACTTCTTGAGGAGGGCCACATGAAAACTGTCATGAATCCGAGCGCGGGCAGGAAGTTGAAGGCGATAAGCAATCGATTCAATGCGCTCCAACACGCAAAAAGGGCCATAAAAATGGGGAGACAATTTAGAAGTTGAATATGGTTTGATGGCGGTCACAGTGCGATGGTGAAGACGAAGCCAAATCTAGTCCCCAATTTCATAAGTGACCTCTCGACAGCGCTTATCATGCTGCTGCTTCATGTAAGTCTGAGCTTGTAGTAAACGCTCACGGATCTCGAGGAATTCAACCCTGTTCTTGAGCTGATGATCCACTGCTGCAACACATGCTGCCCGTGGCTCGTAGGACAGCAATGTAGGGGGTTCCCGGCCATACACCACATGGAAGGGGGTCGCCTTCAATGATGTTTGAAAGGAGGAATTATAACAGTACTCCACCCACGGAAGCCATTGAAGCCATTGTTTGGGCCTATCCCCCGCGAGACGATGAAGATACATGATGATGATGCGATTGACTACATTCTGACTGTCCGTCACTTTGAGGGTGAAAGGCTGAGCTCAAGTGCAATTTGACTCCAGCAAGACGGAAGAGCTTGGCCCAAAAGTTGCTAGTAAAAATTGGATCACGGTCACTAACAATGGATAAAGGAATCCGATGAAGACGAACGATATCATTGAAAAATGCACGGGCAACCGAGCTAGCAGTGTAAGGGTGGCTCGAAGCAATAAAGTGGGCATATTTAGAGGAACGGTTGACCACCGTTAGAACAACTGATTTGCCACCCACCTTTGGGAAACCTTCCACAAAATCCATGGAGATGTCTTGCCACACCACGCTGGGAACGTCCAAGGGCTACAAAAGGCCGGTGGGGTGATGTTTCGTTTTGTTGCGTTGGCAGACGACACATCCACGGATGAAATCTCGACAATCTTGTTGGCTTGTGGGTGATAGAATGTGGCACGCAACCTGTGAAGTGTCTTTTGAATACCCTCATGTTCGCAGCCATGGGCTTGTGCCAGAACTTGCTGCCACAAAGCTGAACCAGTAGGGAGGTAAACTCGGCCATCATATAACAGCAGATCGTCCACCACCATCATATAACAATAGATCGTCTGTAGGTTAGCTGAAGCAGAGATCTCTGCCCAGAGATAATCGAAAATAGCAAATGTCGGGCATGATTGAACCAGAAAAGCTGTTGCAGAATCTTCCCGCTGAGACAGAGCTTCAGCCGCTGCATTTTGGCGACTGGGATGGAACTCCACCTTAAAGTCATACTCGAATAATTTACTCACCCATGTGTGCTGAGGAATAGTGGAGAGTCGTTGATCGAGAATGTATTTGAGGCTATAGTGATCCATACGGACTGTGAATGCACGCCCCCAAAGGTATGGCCGCCAATGCCTGATTGCTTTGACAAGTCCAATCAGCTCTCGTTCAAAGTCAAATCAGCTCTCGTTCGTAGGCGGCAAGCTTCAAATGCTGAGAAGCTACAACCCGACTAAATAATGCTATTGGTCTAGACCCTTGATGCAATACTGCGCCGAAACCTGTGCCAAATGCATCGCAGTCCACCACGAAGGGTTGGCAGAAATATGGTAGTTGGAGAACCTGTCCTGAGATGAGGGCTGCCTTCAAAGTTTTGAATGCCATATCTGCTTCTGTGGTCCATGCAAAGGCCTCTTTCTTGAGTAGTTTAGTAAGCGAGCTGGCTACCTCCCCATAACCTTTGATGAATTTGCAGTAGTATCCTATAAGATCGAGGAATCCGCGCAAGGCCCATACAGATTTACGTGTCGGCCAGCTGTCCACATCCTCCACCTTGCTAGGATCCATCGCCACCCCTTGACTGGAGATGATATGGCCGAGGTAAGCCACAGATTCGCCACCAAAGTGGCACTTGGTCCATTTGAGAGCAAGTTTGTTCAATAGTAACAATAGCATAACAGCGCGGACATGTTGAAGATGCTCCGCCCATGTAGAACTATAGACCAAAATATCATCGAAGAAGACCAACACAAAGCAGTGAAGTACGCTTTAAGAACCTCATTCATGAGAGCTTGGAAGGTAGCAAGTGCGTTCGTCAAGCCGAATGGCATCACGACAAACTCATAATGGCCCCAATGAATGCGAAAAGCCATCTTCTCAATATCTGGAGGAAACATCTGGACCTGGTGATAACCATTGCGCAAGTCCAGCTTTGTGAAGAATCGGGCTCCCTTGAGTTCATCAAGAGGCTCATCAACCACTGGAATTGGAAATATATCCTTCATTGTCATCTCATTTAGTGCCCGGTAGTCCACACGGAAACGCCAACAGTTATCCTTTTTGCGGACCAAGAGAACTGGCGAAGAAAAAGCTGACGTACTGTCTCGAATAATGCCCTGTGCTAACATATCATCACATTGGCACTCAATTTCACCCTTCAATAATTGTGGATAACGATAGGGCCACACCGCCACCGGCTCTGTACCCAGACGAAGATGAATATGATGCTCACAATGGCGTTGTGGTGGCAGGCCGCGTGGCTCCTCAAAGACGTCGGAGAACTCGTCGAGGAGTGCTATCATCAGGTCATGAGGACCGGCCATCAAAGCTTGAGAAGTGTCGTTTCTCAGCGTCCGACCGCTCCATGTCACCGTGTGATCTAGGCGCCAAAAAGACATAGTAAGGCGCTCAAAAATCCCAGACAATGGGCCCCAGAGTGTGCAGCCACTGAACACCTAATACCATATCAAACCCTGTGAGTGGTATGGCATAGAAGTCCAACAAGAAGTCCTCCCCGCTGATCTGCTGGTCTCTCATGAGGAGCTGCTGATCTTCTCACCATTCGTCACGGAAACTCTGATGGAACTGCTAGCAATGCCCTGCAAACCCAGCTGATGTGCAGTATCTTCGGCCACAAAATTGTGTGTGGAGCCTGAAGCAACCAAGGCTCTTGACTCGGCACCCTGGACAGCTGCTGTGAGTTGCATTGTCTTGCCGGCACTGATTCCTGTTAGAGCATGCAAGGAGATTTCAATATCATCCTCTGCCAGATCTGCAAGCTCCCCCTCATCCTCCAATTCCAGCAAATATATGCCCTTCAATTTAACATTTACTAGCATGATCTTTGGAAAATTTCTCCGGACAATTGAAATGAAACCCATTCATGTGTCTTTCTGCCATCTCTTCACCAGTTAGGCGCCGAAATCGTGAACTGGGTGTTCTGGTGGCTGATTCGGCAGTGACTGCTGGCGGTTTAGAAGATGCTCATGATGGCATTCCTTTGACTGGACCGACTGGGCTGATGGGAACACTTCGGTTGGGAAAGGATGGCCAGCTCTATGCTGGCCGAACCGCTGGCTTTAAGTCGTCCTCCGCAGTCATCTCCAACCGTTGTTCATATTCCCTTGCAAGACTCATCGCTGTCTCCAGTGTGGATGGATTTTGCAGCTCGACATCTGTTTGAAGGGGGTTGCAAAGACCATTAGTGAAAAGTTGGACTTGTTGTTTCTCCGTCAACTCGTCACAACAGCATAAGAGAGATAGGAATTGCTCTTGATATTCATCCACCGTGCTCGTATGTCTGAGCTGGACAAGTTTGCTGAAAGGATTACTTCATATGAGAGATCCAAAACAAAGATTGACATGCTCGACAAATCGAGGCCAAGTCGGAATACCGTGGCTGCGTTCCAAGTGATAGTACCATTGCTGAGTGACTCCGGTCATGTGCTAGGATGCTAGTCAGACCTTCTCTTCCTCCATGGTGCGCTGCCCTGCAAAGAATTGGTCGCAGCGATTTAACCACAGTAGAGGGTCCTCCTTCCCATCGAAAAGAGGAAAAGCCAACTTATGGAATCGAGGGACTCCACGGCTGGCTGTGTTGTCTGCACCATCCTGCAGCAAACTGGAAGCAAAGCTATTTTTCCTGCTGCTGCCCGATCCATCACGGGCAGACTGTAGCTTATCCACTGCCTTCTCCAAGTTAGTGACCCTCTCCATCGAAGTATTCATCTTCTCCATCATCTGGAGCTGGGCGTAGATTGCCCCTGACCCTTGCGGTCAGGGCTCTGATCAAGCCTGAGTTTTTTGGCGGATAGATCTTTATTGCCTTCTCCAATAGCAACCGGTACCCTTTATATACTCAGGGTCCTTCCTAACAAGTCTTTGCTAAATATAGATATCTTTAATATAACTATATCCTACTAATACTAAGGAAATTGCTAGCGAGATATTAGCCTTCCAAATACTTATCTCTTTCCTCAATTAGCTGTCGGGTCTCTTGCTGTTTCCTCTGCCGAACTGGGTCAGCCTCCCCTCTTGCCGCAGCTGTCTCTGTTGCCGCTCCATGCACTATAGCGCGCCCAGCAAGTGCTGCTGCCGCTGTGCCGTTCTCAGCTGCCGACATTTGCCGAGGCCGGCATCGCTCATAGACATTTCCCACAAATGCGTCCACAACATAGCTGGACACTTGAATTGAATGAGATTTGCTTCTTTTCCTTCAAGCGAAACTTTCCTCCATGAGATGCTTCTTTATGCATAGTGAATACTTGCATTTTCTAGTGCATTTTGCTCCAACAGACATCAAACATGGACATGATGTAGGACTCTGTATCTGCCCTTCCTGGGACTACCATTCTCATGTGTTGGCTGGTTAGGATGGCAGGACCCACCCTGACCTCCATGAAGCTCTGCCATTGCTATCATTTATATTTGATCTGTCTGCCCCTCTAGTCTCTGTATCTGCCCTTCCTGGGACTACCATCCTCATGTGTTGACTGGTTAGGAATTTTAGAGTTCATGAACAAATGACTATTCATCATGAATTTATTTGCTATTTTATCACATCAAGAAGTCTGTTGCTGATTTTATATCATGTATTGTCATTCTTTCTTCTTGTATTGCAAATGTAGAAAATGCTGTGATTGTGTATGACTTTATCCACTGTAGATAAAATAAAAAGCGCTTAACTGAGATGTAATAATAGTGAGTTATAACTTTTTTTTTGTTGAGCCAACTCCCTCTTATGTTTCTTTGCAAAATCAGACAACCAGTATAAGGGATTTTTCTGTCATCTTATGAATTAAATGGACCTTTTTGCTTCTTTGCTTTTTTTAGGGAGGCCTTGGTCATGGAATTCATAGAAGGCACCCCAATAATGAATCTTGGCAATGAAATGGCTAAAAGGGGCATTGATCCTGGTGGTAACCTTGCAGCAATGGCAAAGCAGTAAGCCCCTTCATCTCAAAAGAGTATGCTCCCCATTTGCTTGGTTTATGAAACCTTGCATTAGTTCTCTTCTGAAGTATCCGTTTGATGGTTAGTGCTATTAGAATGAATTTAATAAAACTTTACACCGTTCAGATCTAGTTGTTAAGGATAGAATAGGAAATAGATTAGGACTATTATAGCTTTCCTAATATGCCTTGTATTCCTTCTGTTTATCCCCCTTGTACCTCTATATATATTGTCCTTTGGGCCTTATGAATATACACACAATATTCATAACATGATATCAAAGTTAGGGCTCTGACCTATTCTTCCGCTGCTCCGCCGCCGCTCGGGTCGTTCCTGTTCGTGCCGTCACCGCAGCTCGGGCTCTCCTCGCTCTTGTTGTCGCTGTCGTGCTCTACACGGGTACTCGCCATCCAGGCCGCCGCCACCGCCCGGGCCCCTCTGCCCGAGCCACCACCGTCCGCCGTCGCCGCCTGGACCACGAACACCCGAGCCGCCGCCAGATCCGATCTAGCGGTGCTAGATCCGAAATATTGCTTCCTCCGGCCGCACCGAGTCGCCGTCGCCGCCGCGCAAGTCGCGCCGCTGCCGCCGCTCCTCTCGGCCCGCACCGGTCGCGCATTGTTGCGTTTTCTCCGCTGGTTGCCGCGGGCGCGGCCGCGCTGCGGGCCACCCATGCTACCGGTTGTCCGCGTGATGCCGGCCGGCCGCTCGCGCCACAAAGCCGACCGCGCCGCGCCGCAAGCTACCGCCCGTCGCGCGCAGCCGGCCGTCCGCGCCAGCGGCCGACAGCGCGCCAAGGCCGCAGGTCGCCGGCAGCCGCCGGTCACCGCGCGCCGCCCGCAGCCGCCGTCACCGCACCGCCGCAGCCGCCACCCATGGTGCCCATTGGTTGGGTGTTTGGGTGCTCAGATCCGATCTGAGATCCATCCGCCCCGCAACCGTCGCGCCGTCCAGCGCCGCCTGTTAGACTTCGTTGCCTTGGTCGCCGCACCGTCCAGCGCCGCCTACCGATGGCTTCTGTTCCAGCTGCTGCGATCCCATTCTCGGGAACAAAGCTTCATGGAACGAACTACATGTTATGGTCTTCTCTCATGGAGATCACGCTTGATGGTCTCCGCCTTTGGGGACATGTTACCGGTGCTCGTCCTTCTCCACCACCGCCGGTTCAGCCTCCTCCTAGGCAGCCTACTTCTGTACCTCCTGGGGCAGATGAAGCTGCTAAGAAGAAGGCAGAGGATGATGCTGCTGCTGCTGACGCTGCTGATGAGGTTTTTCAGTATGCCATTGACGCTTTCGAGCGCTGGAGTGCTGATGAGGCTCGTGTTCGTGCCATCCTTGTGGTCAGTGTCAACGATTCCATTTAGCCGATATTGTTGGTCTGCGGTCTACTCAACAGATCTGGAAGTACTTGCGTGAGCGATATCAGCAGAGCAGTGATGCTCAGTTTTTTTCGCTTCAGCGTGAGTTGGAGACGCTTCGCCAGGGAGATTCTTCCGTCGACGACTTCTTCCGAGCTCTGGCTAGTATCTGGCGACAGATAGATGAGCTGGCTTCTCCGCTGTGCTAGGAGTGCCACAAGGTTCAGAAGGCGGATCATGATCGCCTTCGTCTTTATGATTTCGCCTGCCATCTTCGCCCAGAGTTTGAGCCTGTCAGAGCTCAACTGCTGAGCCGCTCGCCACGACCGACTGTCACCGAGGCTCTTTCGACACTTCGAGTGAGAGCTTGCTCGTTAGCAAAGACAAATCCGCGCCGACTATGCTTGCTGCTCCTTCGACTACACCGACGTTTCCTGCTACGACCATGGTTCCCTCCCAAGCGCTTGTTTCCGCTCCTGCCTTTGCACCAACTGGAGTTCAATGCAACTACTGCAAGAACTTCGGGCATGACTACCAGAGTTGTGCGGTGTGAAAAAAGCGGACTAAGGCGCGTGGGGGTGGACGATCCAAGGGGGGGCAGGGAGGCCTTTCCTTCACAGGAGGATGCATCACCATCAGATCTCGCCGAGGTGACTGCTGTTCAGCAGCTCGCTAGGCTCTACTCAGAGCTCTCTCACGGCTCGGCGGGTCTCGCGGCCTAGCTCGACGTCTCCTCCAGGTACCTCTTGGATTCTAGATTCTGGTGCCTCTTTCCACATGACACCGGATTCTACATCTCTCACTTCAGTGGGACCTCCTGTCCTTCCTATCTCTGTACAGACTGCGGATGGTACTTCCTTGTCTGTTAGCTATCAGGGCACTCTTTTGACCACTGATTTCTCTGTTCCAGCTGTTTCTCATGTTTCCAAACTAACCATGCAGCTTCTTTCAGTGGGACAGCTCACTGACCTTGGTTGTAGGGTTGGTTTTGACTCTCACACCTGTTTCGTTCAGGATCGACAGACAGGGACGATACTTGGGATTGGCCGGCGCCGTAGGGATCGTCAGGGTCTCTACATTCTCGATCATCTTCATCTTCCGTCCACTTCAGTTGCATCCGCCACATCTACCTCTACTGCCACTGCTGCCACCACCCCTGGAGTTTTTACGCAGTGGCATCACCGTTTAGGTCATCTGTGTGGGTCTCGTCTTTCATTGTTAGTTCGTCAGGGTGTCCTTGGACGTGTTACTGTTGATAAGTCCATGTTTTGTCGAGGTTGTAAGCTGGGCAAGCAGCTACAACTTCCTTATCATTCTAGTGAGTCCTTGTCTTCTAGTCCTTTTGATTTAGTTCATTCAGATGTATGGGGACCTGCGCCTATCATCTCCAAATGCGGGCATAAATTCTATGTTATTTTCATTGATGACTATTCCCGTTTTACTTGGCTTTTCCCTATGACAAATCATGGTCAGTTTCTTGCGATCTATCGTAGTTTTGCCATGATGGTTCGTACTCAGTTTGAGTCCTCTATTCGTACTTTTCGCTGTGATTCTGCTGGCGAGTATTGTTCTAGTGTGTTTAGACAATTTCTTTCCGAGCAGGGCACTCTTTATCAGTCTTCTTGTTCTGGTGCCCATGCTCAGAATGGTGTTGCTGAACGCAAGCATCGTCATCTAATTGATGACTGCTCGCACCCTTCTTCTTGCTTCTCACGTTCCCCACGCCTGGCCGAGGTCGTTTCTACTACGCATATCTCATTAATATGCAGCTTTCCACTGCTCTTAAGGATGTCAGTCCTATAGAGCGTCTCCACTCTAGAACCCCCCAGTACAGTCATCTTCGTGTTTTTGGCTGCACCTGTTTTGTCTTGCTTCCACCTCGTGAGCGCACCAAACTGACAGCCCAGTCAGTCGAGTGTGTGTTTCTTGGGTATAGTTCTGAGCATAAGGGTTATCTTTGCTATGATCCTTCTACTCGACGGATTAGGATCTCACGAGATGTTGTCTTTGACGAATCTCGACCTTTCTTCTATCGAGATTCGGCTCCTCACACTGCTTCCACCATCGAGACGATCTCCTGGTTGTCTCTCCCGACTCTCACCCTTTTCCCCTTTCCCGCCTTCGCATCATCGTCACCTTCTGTGTTGCCTCCTGCAACACCGCCCCCTGCTCCTATGGCACCACCGTCTCGTTTCTCTGGGGTGCACTACTCCAGAGTACTCGCCCTTCACTAGATCCCTCTCCTGGTCTCTTGCCGACACCGATGTCTGATTCATCTGATGATGCTCCTCGTTACGCTCTTCGTGACCGAGCAATCATTCGGCCTCCTGATCGTCTTGGTTTTACTTCGACAGCTCATGCTCTCTCTGTCACTGAGCCTAGTTCTTATCGTGAGGCTGCTTCTCATTCCGTGGCGGCACCGCTATGGCGTAAGAGCTTGATGCCCTTCGCCGCACGAGACTTGGGATATTGTCCCGACACCTGTGCACGCTCGTCCTATCACGTGCAAGTGGGTGTACAAGATTAAGATCAGGTCTGATGGTACCATTGAGCGCTACAAGGCTCGTCTTGTGGCTCGTGGTTTTCAGCAGGAGTATGGTCGAGATTACGATGAGATATTTGTTCCTGTTGCTCATATGACCACTGTTCGCACTCTTGTTGCGGTTGCTTCTGTTCGCCAGTAGTCTAACTCTCAGATGGATGTTAAGAATGCCTTTCTTAATGGCGTCTTGCATAAGGAGGTTTACATGCAGCCACCACCTGGGTATTCTGTTCCAACTGGCCATGTCTGTCGTCTTCGTCGTGCTCTGTATGGTCTCAAACAGGCCCCTCGTGCCTGGTTTGCGCGTTTTACCTCAGTGATCACCGCCGTCGGTTTCACTGTTAGTGCCCATGATCCTGCTCTATTATCCATATCTCACCTCGAGGTAGGACACTACTTCTATATGTGGATGATATGCTCATTACTGGTGACGATCCCTCGTTCATTGCATATGTGAAGAAGTATCTCAGTGAGCAGTTTCTGATGACTGATCTTGGTTTGCTTACATACTTTCTTGGGATTGAGGTTTCTGTCACGCCTGAGGGTTACTACCTCTCCCAACAAAAGTATGTCCAGGATCTTCTTGATCGGTCTGGTCTGACTGATACTCGCACTGCTGAGACTCCTATGGAGCTCTCTCTTCAGCTCCGTGCTACTGATGGTGATCCTCTTGAGGATCCTACTCGGTATCGCCATCTTGTTGGCAGTTTGGTATATCTTGTGAGTACTCGTCCTGATATTGGTCATGCTGTTCATATTTTGAGTCAGTTCATGGATTGTCCTACTCATCTTCACTACAGTCATCTTCTTGGTGTTCTTCGCTACTTGCGTGGGACCATCTCTCGTCGCTTGTTTTTCCCTAGCTCCACCTCACTTCAGCTTCAGGCGTACTCTGATGCAACCTGGGCTAGTGATCCTTCTGATCGTCGTTCTCTTTCGCCATCTTGTTTTTCTTGGCTCCTCCCTGATCGCCTGGAAGACAAAGAAGCAGACTGCAGTTTCTCGTTCGAGTGCAGAGGCTGAGTTGAGAGCTATGGCAGCTGTGACAACAGAGATCACTTGGTTGAGATGGTTAATTACAGATTTTGGCGTACCTGTGAGGGGTCCTACTACTCTTATGACTGACAGTACAGGAGCTATCAGCATTGCTCGTGATCCAGTGAAGCATGAGCTCACCAAGCACATTGGTGTGGATGCTTCATACACTCGCTCTCAGGTGCAGGAGGGTGTACTTGCTCTTCAGTTTGTGTCCTCAGAGTTACAGATTGCTGACTTCTTCACGAAGCCATAGACTAGGGCACAACATTTGTATTTTCTCTCCAAACTCAGTGTGTGTGATCCACCATGAGTTTGAGGGGGGGTGTTAAGGATAGAATAGGAAATAGATTAGGACTGTTATAGCTTTCCTAATATGCCTTGTATTCCTTCTGTTTATCCCTCTTGTACCTCTATATATATTGCCCTTTGGGCCTTATGAATATACACACAATATTCATAACACTAGTAACTGTTAAGGGTATTAGAGATATTTCCTATTGTACTAGGGTTTAATCTTGTATTCTTTTTGTACCCTATATATATTACCCATTGGACCTCTTGAATACACACATGATATTCATAACATGGTATCAGAGTAAAGGTTAGAGTTAGGGTTTACTGTAGCCGTCGCCGCTACCTCCTAGCCTCTGCTCTTCCGCATTTGCTGCCCCCGAGAGAAACGATCTCCGCTCCCAGGGGCAGCCACCGTCGCTGGATCCTGCCGTCGGTCTTCCACAACATGAGCTGCCGCCGCTGTCCTCTTCACGAACCGCTGTCGCCGCTCAGTGCTCTTGGCCATCTCCACGACTTCCCTCGGTCAAACTTGGCATTCGTCCTCTCTGTTCACGTGCTTCTCACCGTGGCCGCCACTGTGCAGGCATCCGGCTCGGCCGCCTTGGATCTGGCCGCCGCAGCCTTGGATTTGACCACCGCAAGCTGAAGATGGCTGGAGACGAGGTCTCTTTGGACCGCTGCTGCCTTTCTTGGATCCGCCAAAGATGAGGACTCTTCGGGCCGTTGCCGCCTTTCTTGGATCCACCGGATCCATCTAATCTGGGATTGGCCCAAGCTCGCGTCGCACCGCCCGCTGTCGTACCGCTCGAGCCGCCGCCGCCACCCTCTTCTTGGACTGCCACCCTCTTCTTGGAATGCCGCCGCCGCTCCTCGGCTCTCTTCACGCCGGCCGGCCGACGCTGGTCTGATCTGGATGCCCCGCCACCAAGGCCTTCGGATTCGGACTCCCCGCCGCGCACTTCACCCCTCCTTTCCAGCTCGTCACCGCTAGCTCGTGCTCATCGTCTTCCCGTCGCCTGTAGGCTTTCCTTCTGGGATGAGGCCACCTTCTCTTGGATTGTTTGCCTCTTATGGCTCCGCTCGTTTTAGTTTTTTTTCAGTTTCGACTTCTAACTTCAACTTTTTTTCACTATTCAGTAATTCATCTTTTTCTGAATTTTTTTGTTTTTTGGGATTTTTTGTATTTTTCTTTTTTCCTATGTTCCTTGACATTGTCCGTGATGGGCTAACATATTTTTTCTATTTTTATATTTTTTTAAAACTTAATTATGCCCAAAAAGCTAAATCAACTACAGTAAAAAAAGCTAGCTACAGTGAAATTTCAATCAGAAGCCAGAAGCCATCGCTAAAACGAACACCCCTTATGGCCGCCACGCCTGAGCTTGGTCGTGGCTGGCTTTGGCCTCTCTTTACTACAGCTGATGGCCACCGAGGAGGTGAGCCTAGGCTGATGAGCTCCCCTGTCGGTGGTGGAGAGAGAGGGGGAGAGGTAATGAAAGAGAGAGCCGTGTGCCTCTGAGCACTGACAGCAGAGTTGGTAAGTTGGGTCTTTTGTGTGCTGCCATCTGCATATGCGTGTGTTAGTTTTTATTATTGCTACTGCTTGCAATTTAGCCTGAGGGTGAAGAGTTAGCCACTGCCAGCATTAGTGCCTTTGCTATTAGTTTTCTTTTGAGTCTTCCGTTACGTCTATCCAAGTTCTTAATTTTATCTTTGAGTTCGTCTAAACCACGCGAGTCCAAAAATTTGTTATCAGTCATAAAAACATAGGAATTTTTTTTGTATAGCAGCAGTCGCTGCTCTTCTCTCTGAGCTGCATGTAGATCATAGAAGTTGTTATGATGCCGTCGCTTCTCTCTAAGCCGCCACGCTTCTTCTACACTGCGCTTCTTGTGCACGCACCGCCACCGTCTTATGATTCGATCTGCGCCGCTATGCTTCTATCCATTTCTCGTTGACTCGACATATGTTCCAAAAGCTGCACAGTACGACAATATTATCAAGACTCAGACTTCGGATTTTTTTCTTATTTTAATGTCAACCTTTTTCAAATATAATGCATTTGCATAGCCTTAAATTTGGGGGGTGTTAAGGGTATTAAAAGTTTTTTTTATTGTACTAGGGTTTAGTCTTATGTCCTTTTGTACCCTGTATATATTGTCTATTGGACCTCTTGAATACACACACGATATTCATAACAGTTACCATGAGTAGACCTTATAAAATACCTAAACCATTGCCCTTCTTTTTGGCAAATTTAATTTGGTTGTAGCACGTCCTTCAATTGTTTTGAGTGCTCAGGTCATCTCAAAAATACCTTCTCTTTTAATGCAGGAAAATTTTAACAGATCTTACACTTGCTTATGGCCAAATGATCTTGAAGGATGGTTTTTTCCATGCAGATCCACACCCAGGAAACATCCTTATCTGCAAGAACACGGAGGCAAGTGACTTTTTTTTACCAAAAAAAGAATCTCTCTCTCTCTCTCTGCAAATCTTTCCTTATATGGCAATGACATCTTCCAGTTGAATGTTCTTTTATGGTGGCCCTCTTTTAGGTAGCTTTACTTGATTATGGACAAGTAAAAAAAATGCCAGAGGATTTACGACTTGCTTATGCAAATCTTGTAATTGCAATGGCTGATGATGACTTTTTGCGGACTAAAGAAAGTTTCAGGTACACTTAATTGCTTGCCATGTTAGGTGCAAACAATTAGAGTTTATATGAAGCAGTAAATTGGAATCTGTTGATGTACTATTTTGTAACAGAATAATCTGGGCTAGCACAAAACTTATTGACAAGATCGATAATGATTCTTGTTTAATTTCCAAACGAAAGGGTATAGTCAAGGGCAAGATGGAATAATGATTCTTGGTTAATAGCCATTGGTATATTACTTGTTTTTCTTATGGATCTATGAAATATTTCAGGGAGTTTGGTATTAAAACATGGAGTATAGCTGACAATGAGTTAGAAGAACTGTTTCAGTTATCCCTTAGAATGTTTGATACAAGATTACCACCTGGAGTAACTGTCGTCTCACCCTTTGCCGATGATTCTTCACTGAATAAAGTTGGAGTGCAGGTGTGCCACTGGATGGTCTACACTTCCATAGTTCAAACATATAAAAAAGTGACATGTGCTGTTATTCCTCCATTTACTTGCAAACTCTTACGTACTACGGACATACGGATGATTTGTCTATGTATCAGTGCTTTAACTTTCAGAACTACTTCCTAAAATATATTCTTTCTATTTGTTTTCCTACTTGAAGAGCTTCCCGGAGGAGTTATTTTCGGTGCTTCGAACGATACATCTGTTGCGTGGACTGACTGTAGGGATGGGCCTTAGTTTCTCGTGTGCTCAGCAATGGAGACCAATTGCTGAAGAAGCTTTGTTAAAGGCTGGGAGACTCAAAGGTAACTATGTTTTGATCAGCATAGCTAGTCATCCTTCAATCTACTCAGCATGCATCCTGTTGTTCAGTTTGACTAACTCAACTCTTCGTCTTGTTGATGCAGATGTAAAATCAAGAAGCCCAAGGAGAAGTTTTCTCGGAAGACTGTTTTGGAGAAGTAGAGAGAACGACAGCCAAAGAACGTGATGTATGAAACATTGTAACGATGGTGACGAGGATATAATAATCCTCTATTTATTACGTCATCATATTTTTCAAATATACCTCTTAATAATAAGAAAAAAATTTCGTAGAGTAGTCATAAGTCTTACTGCAACTACTCTGTAGTCTGGGCGATAGGAGGTGATGAGCATGTTACGCGAATTCTCTTCCGATAGTGCTCGAGGGGTCCGCTCGATCTTGGTTGCTCAACCAACCTTTCAAGTCAATTTATTTTTAGCAACATCTCTACAATTTGCTGTTAGCCAATTTTCAGGGGATGTACAACCACCCTGGAAAAGAGGATTTGCATCGGATATGACAAAACAGCGACAAGACTTGGTGACAGTTCATCAGGAATTTTAGCCAAGTTCGTAACTCGATTTCAGAGGTATCTGACGCTTCTATCATCAGAGCTTTCAAGTAGGGTGTTCGCAATAAGCGATTCACTGAAGACATCGCCTTGCATCCTCCGACTATCATTGTTGAGCTTTTCGAGATGATTGATCGTTGTGCGACTGCTGTTGAGGCAGTCAAATGGACGAAAATCATCGATCAAGTCAACCAGGGTGTTAAAGAGAGGTGAATGTAGTAAGAGGAAGGAGAAAGCCAAGAGATCCAAGAACAAGGTCAAAGATTAGAAGCCTCGGATCGATCCCTCGAATGAAGTCTTAGCCGTAGGTAATGAAAAGCCTCATAATTTCAAGCAATACTCCGATCGGAGCAAAGGTAAGACATCCACTCGGATGGACAATAAGCTTAGGTAGTGCCCACTTCACAAGAAGCCTACAAAGCTATTAGGAAAATTAGCTATATAGTTACCAAAAAAATATCCAGTAACTATCCGAAACGAATAGCGCGTTACATGGCAATAGAAATAATAAATTTCCTAAATTCGGCCATCCCACCCGACATCACCCACCTAGTTAGTCCCACCTCTCCCCTTGACTCCCGCCTTAACCTAATTTCCAAATAGCCACCACTGCTCACCCTCCCTTGCCGCCCCAATCAATGCCGCCCTCCCTCCCTCACCACCACTCCCCCATGTCCTCCCACCACCACCACCTTGCGCGGTGGCAATGCACTTCTTCTTCGGCAATAGCGATCGCTCAGGCGCCCTCCTCCCAACCACCTCCAAGCCAAGGTGCACCACCACCTCTACTCCGAGACTCTCTCCTCCCCGCCGCCTCCCACCGCAATGGGCCCCACTTCGCTCCTCCTCATCCTACCATGTCCTCTCCATCACCTTCACCACCTTCATCGTCCTCTTCCTCATCTCCATCACCTTCACCCCATTCTTTGTCCTCTTCCTCATCGCCTTCCTCCACCTTAGCTTCCCCTCCTCCTGGCCCGCTGCGGCGTCCCAGCTACCTAAAGGTTTTTTTTCATAAATACATATCATTGGTGCTTTAGTAAAGTGACATCATTAACAAGTTCAGTTTAATGCTATAGGATCTACGAGACAACACTTATTTGTGACCTTACCGTAGGGTTAAACGGAATTCCTGTGCAGTAAGAAAACAAAATCTTCTGATGATAGGTGAGCTACAACCATTTGTTTTTGCGGAGCTTCCATATTTAAAGGTTCTATTTGATTGACTCGAGTAACATGTATAATCTTTTTTGTGAAACAGAAAAGATAACTCTACACAGAAAGGAAGCAAGTCTGACAAAGTTGCAGCTGTCTGTTTTGACATGGAAGGAACTACCTACCAGATCTCGAATTGTAACCATTTATGTGAATTGTATATATAACTAGTAAAGTTATTCCTACTTTTAACTGTCATGGCATGCCTGCATCACCATCACTTTTCTTTTTCACTATAATTATATGTTAATTGTTATGGTCTAGTGAGATGATTAATTGGTCCTCTTTTTTTGCTTGGACTTGTCTTTCTTTATTTGATCTATGCTATTATGTGCCTACGCGACTGTGCTCATCGGAAAGTTAATGTTGTATGTGAGTAAAGTTACTGTTAGTTGTAATACTACACAACTGATAATAACTCTATATGTGTTTGACGGTAAATTTACTCACACACAATAGTAACTTTCCGACGAGCATTCTACACCTGCGCACAGAATAGTATTTCTATACACACACACATATACTATTCTGCACGCAGATGTAGAATGTGTGTTGAAAAGTTATTGCCGTGCGTGAGTAAAATTACTGCCAAACATATGTAGAGTTACTATCAATTGTAACACTATACAACTGGCAATAACTTTACATGTGTTTGACAGTAACTCATGTATTGCAGTAATTTTTCGACGCGCATTATACACCTGCATGTAGAATAGTAATTACTTGCCGGTAGATTTTCAGTTAAAAAGTCATGGTTTTCTTCAAATTTAAATGCATGCATGATTAATTAGAGTCT
The DNA here is from genome assembly GCA_036346265.1 of Melocanna baccifera. Classification (NCBI taxonomy): domain Eukaryota; kingdom Viridiplantae; phylum Streptophyta; class Magnoliopsida; order Poales; family Poaceae; genus Melocanna; species Melocanna baccifera. The sequence continues at coordinate 45,441,979 of CM070677.1, read as the reverse complement.
GTTATAGTTCAATTGTTGTTAGATTTAGATGCATGAGTTTCCAGTTTCATGCACAAGACAAAACCATTTCAGATTTAAACAAGGAGGTCACTAGCTACTACATCTTGTCTTCCTCCACAAAACATTACATTTCCCATGATAAAAAGAAAGAGGGAAAGAAAAGGAAGATACAAGAAATAAGCAAAAACCTCCTGCATGCAGTTAGATCGGTTAAAAAACCTACACAAAATCTATCAAGCACTACGTGGAGGGGCCTTATTTAGTTATACAAGTGTTCAAGCATATATAACAACAGCTTGAACAGCATATATAGTATCATCAGCTCATCGTCCATGCATACCTCTGGTGAGCTCTTTATTACTGCCTGTATCCCCCTCCATACCTTCTCCCCCCCTCACATGGTGTGTATGCAGGCACCGCACACGAACTCAGGAGTCTCGTGAACTTTGTGAGGCGTTGGAGAAGTGTGGGCGTGTATGGTTCAATACCTCTCCGGCGGCCGGCCGAGAGCGGCGGTCTAGCATTTCCAGCACGAGGCCGCGATGATGGGCTTGCCCTTCCAGCCGAGCACGAGGCAGCCCTTCTCCTCGGCCACTGTGTAGCCGCCGCCAGCGTTCTCCTCCAGCCACTCCCGCGCCTTGGCCGCCATCTTGATGGGCGTGGACTGGAAGCCCGCGCGGCTCATGCGGCGGCGCCACTGGTCCGCGCGCTCGTGCCGCTCCACGCGCGCCGCGCCCTCGCACCCGACCACGTTGCGGATCTCCGCGCCGAAGTGGAACTGCTCGATGCGGGCGCGGCGCGCGTCGTAGAGCGGGAGCGCCGCGTCCAGCGCGTCGAACACCGCGGCGTAGTAGTGGAGCGCCTCCATGAACCGGCCGAGGAAGAAAGGCCCGTTGTGGCCGGCGTCCTGCTCCACGAGCACGAACGCCTTGGGCAAGAGCTTGCGGATGGTCTGCAGCACCGAGTTGAGGGCCCCGCGGCTCTCCTTCACCACGCAGTGCAGCTCCAGGATGCTGCTGATGGCGACGGCCTCGTCCGCGTCGATGCCGAGGTCGTCGATGTGGAGGCTCTCGAGGCTGCAGTCGATGGCCCTGAACTCGAGGTACATCCCAAGTTCCTCCGCGTGCGCCTCGAGCTCACGCCCGATGGCTCTCATGGTGTCCATGCGAGCGCCGACGCCGGTGACGCGCACGCGCGCCGGCTTGGCGCCGGCCCGGGCGGCGAGGCCGTCGAGCAGGCCGCGCCACTGTTGACCGCGGTAGAGGCCCAGCGTCATGCCCAGGTCCACCACGTGGACGTTGCTCTCTCCCACAAAGGCTTCCAAGATGGACGCGTTCGCCACGAAGTGCGCGAACCGCAGGTACGGGCACAGCTCGTAGGCCAGCGCGAGCGCCTCGCCGCGAGAGCCGTCGCGCCCCGCGCACGAAAGCGGCATGCAGAAAGCCATGCTCGCCGGCCCCAGAGCCGGCGGGTGCGCGAGCACCAGCCGGTCCGCCAGACCCTGCACGAAGCACGACGCGACGCGCTGGAACGCCGTGCCATGCACGGGCGCGCCGGCCTGCAGCTCACGCAAAAGCGCCCCGGCCTGCGCGCGGTCGCGGCACGCCACCGCCTCGGCGCAGGCGACCAGCAGCTGCACGAGCCGCATGCCATCAGCTCCACCACCACCAGCGTCCCCCACAGCAACCCCTTCCTCACCTTGCTGCTGCTGAAGCCCCCCCACCGGTGACTCCATAGCCTCCATGGCCTCCACCTTCTGCTTGCAGCTCTCAAGAACGTCCCGGAACCGCTGCTTCCGCACGCGCGACGAGTCGGCGGCGCCATCGTCGGCCTGCGCCGGCGGCCATGAGGGCTGGTAAGGCGAGCTGAAGTAGTCGACCTTGGTGGCCTTGGAAGACCGGGAGCCGAGCTCTAGCTCGTCGCCGTCCAACGCTGCCGCCTCCTCGGTGCCGTACAGGTAAGGGTGGTAGTCCAGTTCTTGATTAGTGCAAATCGAAGCATCTTGCTGCGGCAGGTGATGGTTTTGCTGGGAGCAGTAGGAGGTGGTGGAGTCACTCGTGTTGCTGCATGGCTGACCAGACATGCCCATGTGAATGTTTGCCCTCGTTAGTTTGGCCTTCTTGCAAAGGCAAATGGCCCAATTAACTTGTTACGTGATGGAAACAACCTCTATATATAGATGCAGATGAGCCAAGTGGGAGACGAGGTGGTATAATTAACGAGTCTCCTCGCTAATAACAAAATGCCTCTGTTTATCTGTTATATAGTACTTCCTCCATTCTTTTTTATTTGATGTTTTGATTTTATACAATTTCGAAATACAACTTTTATTATTATTTTTTATAAATTTATACTAAGATATAGTAATAAAATTATAATATTATGGAAGTATTTTTTAACAATAAATTTAATGATATAATTTTCGTATGGGTAATCTTGATAATTTTAAGTCTATTGGTAGTCAAACTTTAGAAAATTCGATAGCATGAATTCTAGAAAGTCAATTAAAAAAGAACAGAAGGAGTACAACTCAGGTTTGCTTGTCTCTCCTCTATTAAGTATTCAAAGACTTTTCATCAAGGTCCATATATGTTTAGATAGGATGTTTTAGCTTAACACAAAATAAAGGAGCATCTACACCATGTTATACCATCGAGAGCTCCGTTAACGGTATAGCCTTCTCCCATCGCTCCTTCCCCTCCGCTCCCTCTCTCTTCTAGCGTGCTTCATCACCGGTGGCTAGTGGTGACCTTGCCGCCTCGCCATGCCACCATCTACCCCTCCCCCGCCGCCCCCACCCCGCCTAACTTAATATTCAGTGTGCCGCCTCGCCATGCCTACCTTCTGTGACACCTCGGCCCATGTGAAAATAGGCCCATGATAGTCTATGTGTATGTGCACATGAGGGTGTCAATTAGTCTCATATTGTTAGTTTAGCATGAGAAGCACCAACATATAAACCCATAGGCACCATTGGTAATAACCTCCGGTTAGCCGTTTTACATGAAAGCGAGGACAAAAGCGCAAGTAGATTGTTACGTATGCGTGGTTTATCTATAATGGAGTTAGACATAAGACGATTTGGACTCTAAAGTGTTACACCTTCGCTGTCACCCACCGTCGGACCACCGCCTCTCTTACCTTCCTCTACATCTAGGGGTCATAGTGAGCCCGCAGATGGCATCGGTGTCCTCCTATCGACCATTGTGTGAGAGCAAGGATGAGCGAGAGAGAGCGAGGGAGCAGCCAATGGGAGTGAGAGGGATCACGCGAGAGATGGCCGGGAGTGAGAAGTAGCACTAGATTTGTTAGAGTGGGAGACCAGCGGGAGGTTGAAGATAATTGTTGAATGCTTGGATTAGATGGTGTGGAGCTACACCTTCAGGAATATAAAAAACGGTATACCGTTCTGTAGTTTTTCTTTAAAATATAATGCACAATCGTTCGGCTGAAAGTGAACACTCAAAAGACTACAGACGGAAGAAAAGAGAAATTGTTCATATTAAAATTGGCACAAGGAATTAGTAATTCCCCTCATTGGGAAGAAAGACGTGCACATACTTTGATCGTGTATATTAAATTGAAAGTTACAAGAAAGATGAGGATCTCGTTTGTTGCACGAAAGGTCTCCCGGGGCGAGGGGTTTTTGGTCCGGTTTTGCGTGGCTGGAGAGAAAGCTGCAAAACAGATGGCGTTAAGCTGTTGAAGATGCTGTACCAAACTAGCAGTATAGAGTTATATAATCACATCAAGTGAAGTGCAGAGGGGCTGCTGAATTAGTCTCTTCGTTACGAGCAAAGTTTTCGTCTTTAATCAGCTATTTTTGTGCAGATCGTGCACCGGCCAACACCTAACAGTGCGAGGCAATAGACTGTATTCTTCGCCGCTGGTTTATAACACGAGGGTTAAAAAAATCTACCCTAAGTCATATGAACTTCGTGAAACGGGCATATTCGATTTGGAGATCAAATATACGGTATGAAAATTGATCTTGGCAAGAAGAATCATTTGTTTAAGTACTAGAGAAAAATGCATGAGGGTCATTTAATTTGTATAGATATCATCTAGGTCACTGTATTTTCAAAATACGCATCTAAATCACTGATACGAGATAACTAGGTCATCGGTACATCCTAGCTATTTATGTTGGTATATTATGTACACGTGACATACCACTTGGTTTCAATGCAGTTGACGGAACATATACAGAAAACCTCCTATGCATTGTTTTTTTATTGGTGTCTAGGAGCATTTGAGTGTTTTTTGAAGATTAAGAGTACTCAGATTTTTTGGACATTAGATCTCCATCCAACACCTAGATTCAGAGCACTTATATATTTTTTGGAGAGGGGTATGGGGGATCCTTGGATGGAAATCCAACATCTTATATTTGTTTTTAGAGAGCATACAGGGATCCATTACATAGAGATCCAACGTTCCAAATTCTAAACGCTCTCAACCCTAAAAACACTTAAATACTCCTTAGCACTTGTTTTTTTTTTCGTTCAGCCCTACCGCATGCCATTATCAGTATCCATCGAACCAGCCGTACCGCATGCAACGGTGTGATGTGTGTTTTGCTACCCAACACAACAATAACGACGAGTTTGGCCACATCAAGAAAGCTGCATGCTTTGCAATATGTTCTTTCTGTTTGTCTTAACCTTTGTCCTCTGTTTTCCTCTGTCTTAACCTTTGTCCTCTGTTTTCCTCTTTCTTAATAAAATTTGGCAGGCAGTTCCTCTGCTATCCAAGCAAAGAAGTTAGCCAGCATGACAATCACACAAGATAACAACAGCGGTCAAAGAAAAAGGGGAGGAAAAATCACGATGCGATGGGCCATGTCAACGTCGTAACCTTACCGGACGTCCACCTCGAACTCCGCCGCGACGAGGCGACCTGTCGGCCAGTAACCGAGCGCGACGAGGAGCTCGGACAGCGAGTGCTTGACGTTGAGGACCCAAGGGTGCTGCTCACCTGAGCACGACGAGTCCCGCGAGGAAGTACACATACTCCACTGCCGCCGCCGCTAAAGCCTCTAGGGTTCGTTTGCAAGAGGATTGAGGAGACGAGGAAGAGGACTCAGTCGAGAGACTGGCTCGAGTGGATAAGGTCTGGCTCGACCAATTCTGATAATGGTATGTGGTAGGGTTGAACGAAAAAATAATACAAAGAAGGTTTTCTGCAAATATTGAAGCCCAACGTGACATGCCACGCGTGGTAATATGGCAGCGTAGATAGTTAGTTAGGATGAACCTACAACCCATTTATCTCATATTAGTGATCTAAATATGTATTTTAAAAGTATAGTAACAGGATGATTCATCCGCACAAGTTATATTACCCGTCATATATTTTACTCCGAGTACTATTTTTGAAAGAAACAGTAGCAATTACTGGCCGGACCTAGCGATGGAACAAAAAAAAGGTTAATTTCCGATTGTTTGAGTCAGCCGAACAAAAACGCCCAAAGGGACAAATCAACCATACAGCTGCACCACGTAATAAGGAACCAGCAAGATCCCACAGATCAAACAGCTAGTTCAGGGCTAGCTTCGTCGACATGGCCCTGAGAAGATTTTATAGTGAAGGATATTAGGACCCTATCAACGTAGACGTCACCAGCGACGCCATGTCCGTTGTTCCTCACCGTTGTAGCACCGTCAGCCTCTCCCCGGCCCGGTCGACGAACAGGTAATAATTAAACTTTCGTTCGAGCGTAACGATTCTAGCTGTTGACTTGGGAGATGATTAGTTGTACGATTAGTTTGTGCGTTAATTCTCCCTCATCGACAATGCAACATACATGGGATCGAGATGATTGAGAAGTGTCATTCTGTCAATGTAACCATAAACAAAGCTCGTAATAGTGTCAGGTTTTTCTAAGCAGTGCTAGACTACAAGTGCTTCGCTTCCATGCATACCGTTCTCTCTTTTTTTTTTACCTCGGACATTCCAAAAGGCTAGGATTTGATACTTTTTGTTGCTTCCAAACTAAAAAGGATTTTGTAATTTGGTGTCAAGTGGAATCTATTGCGTTCGTTTATCATGCATGTGCGCCCTGGCACTTCGCTAATATGCGACTTAAATTGGTTTACGATGTGCTCGATCGGCTTAACTAAGAAATTATGTTTAGGAAATTATCACAAACAATCATTAGACCCCATGTACGTGTTAGTCATGCATATTGTTCGTAGCTCTAGGGGCCGTTCCAACCGGCTCAGGCAATCGGGTGGTTCGCACATGTGGCAGCGATCCATTTTATATTTCCAAAAAAATATGCCTGGAATTTATACGCCATTGTCAACACGCTCGAGGATTTGGTCATGCCTGTGTATGTATCCTCGTTGATTTGATGAACAGTTCAGTCTCTTGTGCTAGCTAGCTAAGAGATTTGTCACAGCTTATAACGTATTCCATTTCAAAATTTAATTATTGGTACGAGAATTGGTCATGCATCACGACTCTCTATTTGTCATATACTACTTTCCCGATTCGATCTGTCTCGATAGAATATGCCAAAGTCGTGCTTTGGCAGCCTGCATAGTATCCATCTTTCGAGGCTTTACAAGGAAAAAAATCGCATGCTATGTTTGAATGTGATGCCTAGGATCATGATCATTCGGTTCTATGCTCACTGCTCTAATCCTAAGAGGTCTTTGATCGTTCAGAAAATTATTGCTAAACAATGGTCAATATGATTTCAGAAAAAAAACAGTGCTTAATATGCGAATAGATCTGTTATATTGATGCTATTTCTAACTCAAAGGTGCCTTCCATAATTAATTAATTGGTTTATCAGGTAAAATGTACGTATCATTGGATAAATAAAATGCACATGCATCTCATGTGAAGCTCTGTACTTCAGTACTTGCATCCGAGAGGAACCAACCAGGATCGGGGCCGCCATTAGATTACATACCGACGTCGATCCAGCAGGGCTCTACCAAAAGTACCTCTGATTTAATATATCAGGGAAAGCAGAGCTTTTGCGGTGACATTTTGGAAGTGACATGATGGGAAAATGAGGATAATTTTCATATACAACATCTCCTTTAATTTGTCCAAAATTGGCTGTAAAACTAGATAGCTAGTTATCGGCTTTGTTCTTTTGGCCTACAGTTTTTTTGCCACGCTTATAATTTTTTGTTGTATTTTTTGAGACGGCATTGGACAGTGAAAATACCAATATGGACAGCGCATATAATTTTAGATTCGGAAAACCGCTTAAAGAATCCACTTCAAAAAATTCTTCTATTTATTTTGATTTTTGGAGAATCCAAAAAACAAAAGCCCAAAGTCTAAAAGGGAGGCTGTCATCTAATGGACATTGTTTTATATAACAAGATGCTTGGCGAGCTGGTGCTGTCTAGCCTAGCCACTACATCTATCTAGCATTACGTACGGTTGATTTGATGATGTTATTTTGGTGCTCTTGTGTTAGCTTGGAGGGAGCAGGGGCATCGTTGTGGTCGCTTTCGCGATGGAATTGAATTGGACTAATGCCAACAAGGACACGGTCGTCACCAGTGACGCGCGCGCAACTCTTGGGCCAATCATGCGGCCGTAAGGGTGGAACCATCGGTGAGTTAATCCTAGTCCGTTGTTAGTACCAAAGTTACGTCGATAAGATGGAAGTGATCATGATCGATCTTACTCCTACATGTATGCAAGTTACTTGCCGACCTTTTTTTTTTTACCTTGTTTCCGGGTGCTGAGGGCCTGCACCCACAGGCCACGGCTACTAGTTCGAATGATCCACGTTTTGTATACTTTCTGAATGTCTTAGATAGTGTTTAGTTTAGTGTTGTTTTATGATTTTTTTTATTATAATTGATTTATTTTTTACTATAACTGAATTAATTTATTTGATATAATTAAATTAAAAAAATTAAAAATAGAAAAAAAATATGTTAGCTCACCATGGACAATACAAAGAAATACGTGAAAAAAAAGAAAAGTTAAAAAAACCCAAAAGTCTAAAAAACCAAAAAAAGACGAAATTACTTAATAGTGAAAAAAAACAGAAGACAAAAACAGAAACTGGTTTTAAACCATTTTGAGCAGTGCTTTAATATCTTGCGTATTATTTTCCAAAATTAAAAAACATCCTACGTATGCATGGCGCGGAACTAGGTGTCTTATAGGATCTAAGGTTGCTCGTTTTAGCGATGGCTTCTGGCTTTTGGTTAAAATTTCTCGTGGACAATTTGGCTTTTTGGGTATAATTAATTTTAAAAAAATGTAAAAATAGAAAAAACATGTTAACACATTAGGGACAATACAAAGAAACACAGGAAAAAAAGAAAATACAAAAAAGTCTAAAATATCTAAAAAAATTCAGAAAAAGATGAAATACTGAATAGTGGAAAAAATAAAATTTAGAAGCAAAAACTAAAAAAACCAAAACGAGCAGGGCCATTATGCATGCTTGAAATTTGTAATCTTTTCGTTACACTAACGTTTGTCCCTCTCCGTCCGCTGCAGGCCGTGCAGCTCCAAGCCTCCAAGCCTCGGCCCTCGGGATTTGTCGTCTCTTGGTCAGGAGGAAGCTTCCACGACGTAAATATTTGGGCCAAGCTTCCACACGGTGTAATGTCCCCCGGCCCCGGCCCATCATTTTCTCCACTCAAATTGTTACTCCCTACTAAGGGCAGTCCCAATGCAGTGATTAGGATGATTTCTTAGCAATTAATAGGTGTACCATATCAGCAAATTGGTGAGGTGGCATGTTAATCAAAGAAGAAAGAGAAGGAAATCGTTTCCTACTGAAGAAACGAAGTCAGCTCGTCGTCAATACCGAAGAAACCACCTTTTTAGCGCCGCAAAGATTTCATCGCTTCCATCGCTCCCTCCTCCGGATCGTCTGCGCCTCCACGCCGAAATCCACCGCCACGCGCCGCCGCCGCCGCCGCTTCTCCACGCCTCGCTCGCCAAGCAGCTTTTCGCTGCCGCGCTCCGGCGCCGCTTTCCCCGCAGCCTCGCTCGCAGCTTTTCGCGCCGCCGCGCGGCGCCGCTTCTCCGCGCGCTGCCTGCTGCCGCTGCCGCCTGCGCGGCCCGCCGCCCTGCCGCGCCGCTTCGCTTGCCGCCGCTTCTCCCGCGCCTCGCTCGCCGCGCGCTTCGCCGCGCCGTCGCTCGCCGCGCGCTCGCTCGCCGGGCTCGCCGCGCCGCTTCTCCCGCGCGCCTCGCTCGCCGGGGCGCCGCTTCTCCCACGCGCGTCGCTCGCCGCTCTACAGCCACAATTTGGGCACAGCTAATCATTCTATGATTATTGCTATATACAAATAGTCATTAATTTTATTCTCTATAGAAATCACTATAGAAACTATAGCATTGGAGTGGTTAAGTCTAGATAGATAGTTATTGCTCTCTCTCCTTTAGAAATCATACATAGAAACTACGCATTGGGACTGCCCTAATACATCATCACCCTCTCCGCTAATCCTTCAATTGGAGGTCGAAGAAGGGTAGCACATGCCACGAACCTGGGCGTCTCCAATACAAAGAGATCTTTCGGTCCGGTTGAAAACGGCTTTTGACTTTTTGCTTTCAACTTGTTATTTTTGAATATGTTGCCTTTTTAATATGGGTTTTTTCTATTTTTTCTCTCTACATTGTTCATAGATGTATAATGGTTTTTTATTTTTTCTTTGCTTGATCACCTAATCAAAAACTAGCAACCGCTATAATATCTATTTCAATAAAAAGATAACAGCCACATTCGAAAATCATTGATGAAAACTATTTTGAGCGGAGCCTTTATATCATCAAGCTTCGTATATAAGAGCTGCCTACTCCAATGCAAGGACCTCGATTCTCGTGAGAGCTTAGATGGATACGTTATTTATTAATTAGAGGTCGTTATATGTATAAGCACTTGTAATGCACCAATGCCTCCTCAAGCAGCGATGCTACGTACAAGATTCTACGTACAAGATTAACTAACGCAACGACTGTCATATGTGGCAAGAAAAGGTAGTTTTTCTTTTCCTAACCACCCCTCCATGATATTGCATCAGAAAAGTAGTACAGGTACTAGACTACTAGTTAGTAATGATGATTTATTTAGAAAACCTAGTTACTAATGATGCATACAGTGGTGTACTGGTGTTTGTACGGTGATCCTTACTTTAATCTACGGTCTTCTTGTACCTGTACCACCGGGCGATGAGCAGGTAGACGCCGAAGTTGCCGATGCAGAGCACGGCGAGCAGCCAGAAAAAGTTATCGAGGTGGGCGCGGTTGATGTTGTCGGGGATCCAGCCGGGGCGCCCGCCGCGAGCCGTCGAGCGCGCCACTACGGCCACGAGCGCCGAGCTGGTGTAGCTGCCCAGCGCGAACGACGTGTTGGAAAGCCCCGAGCAGAGGCTCCGCATGGCGTCCGGCGCCTGGTCGTAGAAGAACTCCAACTGCCCGATGAACGTGAACACCTCCGCCGCACCCACCACCACGTACTGCGGCACCTGCCAGAATATCGACAGCGGCAGGTAGCTCCCGTCCCCGCCGGTGTTGGAGTCATACATGCCGTGGCGCGCGATGACGTGCCGCCGCGCGACCTCGAGCGTGCCGGCCGCGAGCATGCCGACGGTGAGGATGACGAGCCCCACGCCCATGCGGGCCAGCTGCGTGAACCCGCGGTCGTGGCCGGTGACGCGGCGCGCGAGCGGGACAACTGCGCGGTCGTAGAGTGGCACCCAGAGCATGACGCTGAGTGTGTCGAAGACGGAGAGCACGGCGGCGGGGACACTGAAGCGGCCGACACGGGGGTCCAGCGTGTCGCCCTGGAGGATGAAGGTGGTAGTCATCTGGGTGTACGCCGCCGCGAAGATGATGCCGCTTGCCCACACCGGCAGCAGCCGGAGCACGCACTTGAGCTCCTCCACCTGCGTCACCGTGCACAGCCGCCACGGACTCGGCCGCGCCTTGTCGTCCGCAGTCTCCACGGCCGCCTTGTCCAAGAACCTGATTATCAACCGGCCGGGTACAATAGGTTAATTTAATGTGGTGATTTCATTGTACCATGCATGCATATGTCATCTGAAAGGCTAGTTAATTACTGGAACCATGTAGTATAATTCGTGTTCAGACTTCAGAGATAGCTTTGCATAATATAAGAATTTTGCGGAAAATTTTCGCGCGGCGTCCTGGATGCATGTGCTGAATTATTGTGATCCGTAATTTCAGTAAAAGATGCCATGAACACCCATTGACTAATGCAAGCTAGCGTCCAAACAGTCTTGAGTGGAATCTGCAAATTTCTGTAGCAGACGCACGGCAGCTAAAATGGTCTCCGTCTGAAAGCCAGGAATCGAAAGGGAAAAACGATGTGAAATGCACTAGGCATGCATGCGACAAACTTCCTTCCGGTGCAACTATAATCAATTACACGAAGAAACGAGTGCCATGTTCTGTTCTGTCTAGCTTTTAACGGTTTTTATTTCTCTCAATAAGTACTATTTATTAAATTAATAAATCACACAAAAAACCCGAAACACACCGTGCACGACCTCAACAGCACGTAGACACCCTAGAAATATGATACAGATGTGCTCTGTAATTCTGCTCACAACATTTGTCATGGACATTTGTCACGAACCATAGGCATATTATAAATCCACAGAACCAAGATTCCCAATAGTCTTCACTATGAGATAATATTGATAAAAAAGATGTGTCTAGGGATCACTGTAGTTTTTTGTGGTTCGAAGTACTTATATATTTTGGAGGTGACTAGAGGGATTTGAATGTTTTTTATGATTTAGAGCACTCAAATTTTTTTGAGTGGGTGGGATTTTTTTTGGAGGAAGTGTTTAGGGAATTCGAATGTTTTTTTATGGTTTGGAGTACTCTGATTTTTTTTTTGAGATAGTGGGATTTTTAGGGTGTCTAGAGGCACGAGTACTGAGCTAAAAACACCTAAGGGTATGTTTTATTGCCAACACAACAAAATTGAGATAGTAATTGGAATTCTTAGAGGTGTCTAGAGGTTTTTTTTCGTCTTTTTGATGAAATCTAAATAAACATCTCATTGTATCATTGTACAAGCTGTCCTTTTGTTGTCTATGTGTGATGTGTATGTATATACACACAAAAACACCTAAGTGTTGTTTAACAATTTTTCTAGAAAAAAGGGTCAAAATTGTAGGGATAACAGTGACAACTGAAACAAAGCTGGGTAAGGCTACTTACCTAAACTGGTCGGTGTGCGCGAGCCGGCGGCTCCCCTGTATCACGGACATGCCACCATCGGCGTCACACTCGTACAGCAGCGCTGCGTCGGACGGCATCTCCACATCGAACTTTTTGACCGCGGCGACCACCACCTGCGCAATCCTGGTGAGTGGGCTGCCGCCCGGCGGCTGGTGCCGTCGGTACGCACCAGTTCCGGCCAGGAACAACACGACCGCCAATACGCAGAACAGCGCCGGGATGCCGTACCCTAGCCCCCACCCGATGCTGTACTGCACCCACACCAGCACGGTGCCGCCAACGAGCGAGCCCACGTTGCCGGAAAGGTAGAACCAGTTGAAGAAGGAGCTCTGCTGGCTGCGCTCCTCCTCGTCGGACTCGTCGAACTGGTCCGCGCCGAATGACGACATGACCGGTTGCAACGCGCTACCCAGCGCCACCAGGTATAGCCCAGCATTGAACACCATGCTCTCCAGCGCCGCTGACGCACTCGCCGTCACCACTCCATATCCCTGCAGTTCAAAAATATGGTAATAAGATCTGGTAGGAAAAATAGTTCTACATGAGTTGTGGGAGAGAAAAAATATAACTTATAAAGATGTTGCTCGAGGTGTTTGCTTATGGGTAACCTATAGGCTTAAATGTATAGGAGTGCAGCACATTTAAGAGCAGGGAGTGAATCTAGTGAGATCTAGATTGGATCCAAAACCAACAAGATAAGGGGAACTTTATCTAAGACGGCGCGCGCACGTCTTGTTCTTGCCGGGGTGCTTGATGATGTGTTTGTGGACGTACCGCGACGGAGATGAGCAAGAAGAGCGTGATGGTCCAGTATCTGCCCAGGAAGGCGTCGGCGAGGAAGGCGGCGAAGAGCGGCGTGATGAAGCCAGTGCCTTGCCAGTTGGTGACGTTGTTCGCCGCCGCCTTGCTGCCCTCATGCAGCTGGTCCTTGAGGTAGTTCACCAGGTTCGTCGACACGCCGAAGTAGGCGGTGTACAGCAAGCAGCTGTTCACTGTTCATGGAGCAACATGACCACGTCCACGCAATCATGAAGAGGGCAACGCATGAACCATACATGCCACAGTGGAAAACAAAAAAAAAAGGCCTGCATTAACAATGATCATATCGATGCTTGGAAAATTAGAAGCTGTGATTGGGCGTGTGTTAATTACCGAGGAGGAAAACGCAGCCCCATAAATTCCGGCGATCCTTCTTGGACGTCCGGCGGTCGGTGTCGCCGTGCCGGCCATTTGATTCTACAGCTTCCATGTGCTTCAACGGTTGAGGAGATCCTGAAAATTTATACAGGTGCAGAGATTATTACGCTGACGCTCCTCCTCAACATCGGTAAATAAAACCATTTCAGAGACACAGCACGGCTATTTCTGAATTTTTTTTTTGTTGATGCTTCCGATATCTGTATGTGTGTGTCCTTTATCACGATCTATAGAAGTTGAGAATAGAAAAGGCTTCAAGAAACATACTTTTGCCTCGGACTTATCGGTAATGCTCTGTTGTTTGCTCTTTGCTGCTTCACACCCTACGTTCTCGATATGTTCGCCCTCTCTCTCTTAGCCACGCGTTTGCATTTGGCTGCTCTCTGCCTCTGCATATGTTGCCACACTGCCACTTGAGCGGTTGAGCTACTTGAGACTTGAGAGTGAGAGTACTGACGCTAATGTGCAATGTTGACTGAACATGGACAGCAGGTCCACCGGGATTATACTGTCACGCACCGTAATTTCAAGGAAAAGCTAGGCTGCCAAGCAAGTGGTTGCGACTGCACAAAATGCGCAATATGTAATGTGGACTAATGTGTTCCTGGTTACCTTTACCTGTAATAGACAAATTGGACGGCACAAATAATAGGTCCAATTCAAAACAGCTTTTGATGATAATTTTTGACTTTAATTGTTGACTTTTGGTTAAAATGAGTGTTATAACGATTGTTAGCTTTTAGTTGAGACATTCAATTAAAGGAAAATAGAGAGAAAAAGGAAAATGGAAAAACCTTAATGATGCAAAGAAAAAGGAGAAAAAAATCATGTTAAAAAACCAACATATTTAAAATAATTTTTGATTTTTAAAAACTAAAAAGTAGAAGTCAAAAACTATTTTAAACGGAGCCTTACTTATATCAATGACTCGGTATGTAACTACACTAATCATTATCTCAATGACTCGGTATGTGACTACACTAATCATTATCTCAATGACTCGGTATGTGACTACACTAATCATTATCTCAATGACTCGGTATGTGACTACACTAATCATGGTTGTGCGCAGCGCAACTGGCCATGCCGAACTGGTCGGGAAACCAAGGCCCACACGAGAAGGATGGTACAGTATTTTAATAACACGAATGCATGATCTTTCTCTGATGGCGTTAGCTAGGCTTTGGATGCTCTCCCAGTGGAAGGTGATTAGGCGGCCATCGATGCATCCTATCACAATTCGCAGTGCTCTCCATCTGATTACTATTCCCATCCTACTTTAGTGCACACTGGAATCATGCTACCCATTATTAGGTCACGTATCAACGATGTCTTTCTTTGTTTCTTTTTTTTTTTTTTGCAGTGAACATATGTACGATAGTAACTGTACATTTTCTCCGAAACTGCACGGAGAGTTTGTGTTTAGCCATGCGCCAGGACAGGCATCAGCGCCACTGATGTATAAGCACTACAATATATGGAGAGCGAGCGACGACCTCCGATCGGTGCCAAGGAACGCACGCACGCGCGGGCGGGCGCCGTGGCGGGCGGCCGGCGACACATGCACTTGACGCGCGGCTGGTTGCCGTCGTGCGAACCGCGGCGCGGCGCCGGTCTGCTCGGTGCAGTTCACCTGCGGGCCCGGTTTGGTTTTGTGCACGTCACGGAAAACGGCGAGCAAGTGGCCGCGCGCGCGAGGCGCAACCGCACAAAACTGTGGTTCCGAGTGGGCTGCCGACGTGCGGGGTCGATGCAGCTTCGATGTACGTTACACGACAGACCAACGGGCCGGGCGGCTGACCTGATCGCATGGCACGCCACGGCACGACGGCGCGACACAGGTTGTGGGGGTGAAAAGGCTGTGTGTACCTGTGCTTAAATGGATCATGCATGCATGCCGATCGATGCGATGCGATGCGTTCGCTCACGAAATTTCAGGCTCACTTGAGACCAAGTACAATGGTAACGTTAACTGTCTCTCCTGTAATATAAATACAAGAAATAAGATATATTGTGTTATGAAAAAATTATCTATAGAGATATGTAAAAAAGATAATCTATTCTAGAAATTGTTTTTATACTATATATAAATAATATAGAAGATATTATAGATAATAGTTATCGTCCATTTAATGCAAAATAAATGACAATTAACGTCTCATGCATTACGTGCATCGACGGAATCATTATATATGTCTTGTATTCAAAGCGATCTAGAAAAACCAATCTATTAAGTGCTTGATGATTATTCGTTCACGGAGCGATTCGTGGCCGATATTGAGGAACTCTCGTGGCGACCAGTCCGAGCGATTCCTCTGCTTAGAATCGAATCAATCACGAAACACGAATAATAGATTGAACAAGAGAGGTAGAGAGAACTCCTGGTCTTTCTTTATTGCTTCATATGCATTGAGTACAAAATCAGCCATATGGCTCTCTATTAATGGGGGGTGGGATGAGGTGCCCATTATAGATAAGGACTCGTTTAAACGGAGAGGATCCGTTTAAACGGGGATCCTTATCTTTGGTTTCCCAATAGTGTGTACCTGTGCTTAAATGGATCATGCATGCATGCCGATCGATGCGATGCGTTCGCTCACGAAATTTCAGGCTCACTTGAGACCAAGTACAATGGTAACGGGACAAAGAGAGATGGATATGCCTTTTTCTTTTAACTACCGACAGTGATCAATCACGGGGCAAGAATGACGAGCAATAATTTGAGGGCATGGACGGACTCGTAGCCGCCGGCGACTCAAATGTTCACTCAATAGTGCTGCTGCTTTTCCAATTTCCATGATAATGCTTTGCCTCCATGCTTTTACCACTTTAGTCCAGTATGATAGGTGTGCTGATAGATCTGCATGCGTGCACCCAATTCGCCCAAGTTTTAGCACTAAATTAAACCTAGGGTCCACCTCATGCAATAGTAGCAGAAAATGCACGTGTCACCTTTTGTCAAACACTATGTTCAAGTCTCCCTCCGTCCAAAATTTCATAAATATATAGTGTATTTCATATTCTAATACAAAATAAATGTATTATTTTATCTATACTTCTAAAAAATGTATAGTTTTACTTTGTATTATCTACATGTATGCATTGAATATAATACTTAGAAATAATAATTAGGGGTGGTATAGTTATTTTAAATATCTTTATGGTCTATGTATAAGACAAAATGTGTCCTATATTATTAGTAGAAGTTATTTTTTGTACTTTTATTTTAAAAAATCATTTTCTTTTGGTACTAGCAGGAACCATTTTTTCTGAAGAACTCCAAAATTTTTAGGTCTAAGGTATCATTAAGAGTTTAAGACACATAAAGCCCAATCAGTGTACACGGGGCTAATTTTCCATTATCCACGATGGGCCGCGTACATTAGCTCGGTTGGGTGTTTCGGTGCAGCTAGATCAAGCCATACACAGACAGCCCAAATCTCAAAATGACTGGGCCTTGTGCAGCTGAACGTAACACCGATGGGAAACGGTGGTCTTCGATTAATCCACGGTCCTCTTGTACGTGTACCACCGCGCGATGAGCAGGTAGGCGCCGAAGTTACAGATGCAGAGCACGGCGAGCAGCCAGAAGAAGTAGTCCAGGTGTCCGCGGTTGATGTCGTCGGGGATCCACCCGGGCCGCCCGCCCCGTGCCGTCACCGCTGCCACGACCGAGACGAGCGCCGAGCTCGCGTAGTTGCCCACCGCGAACGACGTGTTGGACATCCCCGAGCAGAGGCTCCGCATGGCGTCCGGCGCCTGGTCGTAGAAGAACTCCATCTGCCCGATGAACGTGAACACCTCCGCCGCACCCACCACCACGTACTGCGGCACCTGCCAGAATATCGACAGAGGCAGGTACCTCTCGCCGCCGTCATACGTGCCGACGCCGTGGCGCGCGATGACATGCCGCCGGGCGACCTCGAGCGCCCCGGCCGCGAGCATGGCGACGGTAAGGATGACAAAACCGACGCCCATGCGGGCCAGCTGCGTGAACCCGCGGTCGTGGCCGGTGACGCGGCGCGCGAGCGGGACGACGGCGCGGTCGTAGAGCGGCACCCAGAGCATGACGCTGAGGGTGTCGAAGATGGAGAGCACGGCGGCGGGGACCCTGAAGCGGCCGATGTGGGGGTCCAGCGTGTCGCCCTGGAGGATGAAGGTGGTCGTCACCTGGGTGTACGCCGCCGCGAAGATGATGCCGCTCGCCCACACCGGCAGCAGCCGGAGCACGCACTTGAGCTCCTCCACCTGCGTCACCGTGCACAGCCGCCACGGACTCGGCCGCGCCTTGTCGTCCGCAGTCTCCACGGCCGCCTTGTCCAAGAACCTGATCATAACATGGTGCAACATATATCAATTTAGGTGATGTAACCGTGCACGTTGCACTTGATGTCGCAAGAGTTTTGCGACCATTTCACGCGGCGCCCTGGAATTAGTTTGCTGGATTATGATCCTTAATTTCATTATAAGATGACGTAAGGCACATTGAAATGGACCAAATGGTCCTGGTCAGGAAATGATTCCGCAAAAAGAACCAGGAAATTCTGAAGTGGAAAGGATATGAAATGGACTTGTTAGGCGCGCGCATTGCAAAATTCCTCCATTTCCTCCGATGCAACAACATGACAACTTGCACCGTGCACGGCACCACTACGTCAACGTCACCCGGAACGTGACAGGTGCAATCTTTGTTTTTTTTTCCCATCATATTTGTCGTGAAAATCTTATAAATAAAAAGAACCAGGATGGTCGAGCTTTACTATGAGATAATTCCGAGAAAAAAAATTACGTGCCTATTTAGAAGTTGACATTTCATAAGAAACAGTTTAAATTATGCAAAAACTTGGCTCACATCTTTTATGGGGCGTTCGGAATAGCGATGGCTTTTGGTTTTTACTGAAATTTCACTGTAGTTGGCTGATTTTTTACTGTAACTGAGTGACATATTAGGCATAATTAAATTTTAAAAAATGTAAAAATAAAAACGGCTCGCTAATCTAGTGCGGACAACGCAAAGGAATGCGAGAAAAAAATAGAACGCAAAAAAAACAAAAAAACAAAAAAAATCACTACGTGATAAAAGTACTACAGTGATTTTATCCGCTACTACAGTATTTTAATCGCTCAACAGTGAAAAAATCTCCATTCTGAGGGCCTAAACTTCACGTCTTTCTTTTCAAAAATCTTTACTGAACGGAAAGGACGAAAGGGATGTGCTTGGATCCATCCAGATCTCTTCCAATGGTTCATATTGACTAGTTAGCAAAGTAACAACTCTTTTTTTTACGTGAAATTAACACTTTATTTAGGGGGCATTCGAGATAGTCATGACTTGTGATTTTTTTACTGTAATTGACTTATTTTTTCTGTAATTGAGTTGATTTATTTGACATGATTAAATTTAAAAAAAAATTAAAAATAGAAAAAATATGTTAGCCTATCACAGACAATGCAAAAGGAATACGAGAAAAAAAGAAAAGAAAAAACCCAAAAAAATTTAACAAAAATCAAAAAAAGACGAAATTACTTAATAGTAAAAAAACAGAATCCAAAAACAGAAACTGACTTTAAGCCAAAATGAGCGTGGTCTGCCAACAAATTACTCCCTTCTTTCTTTTTTTACTTAACTTCTTAAAATCCGTGTCGCCAAACCTTTTAAAATTTAGCCACTAATAAACTCAAAACTATTTAGATTGACTATATAAAAGATACATTATTAGATTTATTGTTACAAATATTTTTATAATATTATAATTATATTAGTATATTTTAATACAAAATTATAAAAATAACGATTAAAATTGTATTTTAGAGAAAAAAACAAAACATAATAAAAAAACGGAGCGAGTAACACACATGGGGACGAGAGTACTGACACTCACCTAAACTGGTTGGTGTGTGCGAGCCGGCGGCTCCCCTGTATCAAGGACATGCCATCGCCGGCCTCGCACTCGTACAGCAGCGCCGCGTCAGCCGGCGTCTGCACGTCGCACTTCCTGACCGCGGCGACCACCACCTGCGCGATCCTGGTGAGCGGGCTGCCGCCCGGCGGCTGGTGTCGCCGGTACGCGCCGGTGCCGGCCAGGAACACCGCGACAGCCAGCACACTGAACAGCGCCGGGAGGCCGTACCCCAGCCCCCACCCGACGCTGGACTGCACCCACACTAGCACGGTGCCGCCGACGAGCGAGCCTACGTCGATGGAGAGATAGAACCAGTTGAAGAAGGAGCTCTGCTGGCTGCGCTCCTCCTCGTCGGACTCGTCGAACTGGTCCGCCCCGAACGACGACATGACCGGTTGCAGCCCGGCCCCCAGCGCCACCAGGTACAGCCCCGCGTAGAACCCCGCGCTCTGCAGCACCGCCGCCGCGCTCACCGTCAACACCCCGTACCCCTGTTCAGAACAACACAAGGGGGTGAGCTAGCTTTGAATTGGCCACGACGGCAGTCGTACGTCGTGTGATTCTTGCTGGAGTGTGTGTGCTTTGATGGTGTGTACCACGACGGAGATGAGCAAGAAGAGCGCGGTGGTCCAGTATCTGCCGAGGAAGGCATCGGCGAGGAAGGCGGCGATGAGCGGCGTGATGTAGACCGTGCCCTTCCAGTTGGTGACGCTGTTCGCGGCGGCCTTGCTGCCCTCGTGCAGCCGGTCCCTGAGGTAGTTCACCAGGTTCGTCGACACCCCGAAGTAGGCGGCGTACTGGAAGCAGTTGTTTGCTGAGCAACCATGACCGCGCATGCAGAATTGCAGATGCAGAGGCCAACGGATCAAGCCAAAGGGTTGCAACGATCGATCCTTGGGGAATTATCAGAAGCTGTGTGTACGGTGTTACCGTGGATGAAAACGCAGGCCCAGAAAACCCGGCGATCCTTCTTCGATGTCCGGCGATCCGTGTCGCCGTGCCGGCCACTTGATTCTACCGCTTCCATGGTTTCAACAATCTGCAACCAGGGATGACGATGACACTGGTGAATTTCTGGACTAGTAAATGATTCGATCAGTTGCTCCTTCTCAACATCGTCAGTAAACGAAACCATCTCAGAAACAGAGACATCCAAAGGTGAAAACGGGGGAACTCATCAATGCCTTCGGATATGCTTCAGAATTTTGTTACTGATGAATCACATATATGTATGTATATTCCCTGTCTGTGTCACAGATATATAAAATTCCAGGTAAGACATTTGAGTGAAGAAACAGACCTTTGCCTCGGACTGATCAATGATGCTCGATTGCTCTTTCTTTCTTTCTTTGCACCTTCACCCTACGTTCTTGATATTTTTGCGATGTAGTCCTTCCTTAGCCACGCATTTGGACAGCAGGACGATCGATCGGGATGATAAATGGCACACACTGCAAGGAACAGCTACATCTACACTGGTTTACCCCCATAAAACCTCAAGCAGAAGAACTGAATTGTAAGATTATATTAGGAGGAGAAAGCTGTGTGCGTGATCGCGCAGGAGGCACAGCCCTTGCGGTGGAAACAGGATCAGCTAAGGAACGTACGCTGTAATTGCTCCAAAATATTTTCCGATTGGTATGAACGTCCACCACGATGTGTTTATACTCTGGCCATACCTGTAACAGACAAATTGGAACGGCACGAACGATAATTTCTTAGGAATTAGGAATCAACGGTACCTGAACAATTTCATTAGTCAGAACGATGGTGGGTGTATTTAAAATCAAATGCTTGATCGTCTCTATTCGATGCATGATTCGGCCTAGATCGTGATCTAGGCTACGATCCTAGTGCTCGGAGACGTCGACCCATGCTTCTATATCACAATTCACAGGTGGTGCTAGCTCCTTGTCCGGTTACTATCTCCATACGACGTTTGTTGGCAATCACAAGGTGGCAAGGCACTCAATTTTTATGTGATATGTACACACATACACATATAAAGCTAACTAGCTTCTGTCACCAAAGCTCATGGCTTACATATACTATTGAGGTACTGTCACCTCATGCAAACACACACATACAAAGCTTTTGTCTGGGTGCTACTAACACACACATAGCAAGAAAACTTCAGGCCTTTTTATAGGCTACACCAACCGACTAAGACAAAACCGACTGAACACAAATATCAAGCCATATCCAGCTAGGGGCTCCCTAGAAGCTACTTGATTTGCCATCATATACATGCTTGCAAACAGCTTATATGCTAAGTACTGCACTTTTTTTTTGCTTGAGGTAGCAAATTTGTATTTGGCTATATATCCAGCTCAAGGCTTGACTCATACGGCTAGATACTTCAAGTGCTAATATGAAACATGCACTCAAAGCTACATATCGGTACCTAGCTCCAGAATACTCTTGATGGCTCATGAGGCTTCAAGTGTGCATTGCTATTTTTTAACACCCCCCTCAACGCATACTTGCTCTCAAAGTTGTCTTGGAAATCATTCCGAGAGCCTCTTGAATTTCTTGAACTTCGCTTTGTTGAGACTTTTTGTAAGAACATCTGCAGCTTGTTCATCTATATTTGTTAGCACCGTCTTAATATCTTCTCTGAGAACTTTTTCTCTGATGTAATGATAGTGTACTTCTATATGTTTTGTCCTCACATGAAAGACTGGATTCTCTGATAAACATATAAATAATAGATTATCATAGAGAAGCTTTACTTGATAGTCTGTTGGTTGGTGGAGATCCTTCATCAGTTGCTTAAACCAAGTGCTTTCTTGTGCACTGTTGCTATTGATCGATATTCTACTTCAGTACTTGATAATGCCACAGTGGTCTGCCTCTTACTGCACTAAGATACAGCTCCTGATCCAAGATTGAAGAAATATCCAGCTTTTGATCGACGTGTGTCGCAATCTCTGGCATAGTCAGCATCATAATATCCAATCACTTGGCATCATTTTGTTTTATTGTATAAAATACCATGATTAACGATGCCCTTGACATACCTGAGAACATGTCTTATTGCACTGAGGTGAAGCTTCTTTAGCTTGGTCATATACCGACTGACAATTCCAACAGCATAAGAAATATCTGTTCGACTAAGTGTGAGATAGATAAGACTCCCGATTAACTGCCAATACATGGTCACATCCTCTAGATCCTTTTCTTCTTCTTGTAGCTTCATATTAGAATCTATAGGTGTAGAAATAGGATTGCAATCAAGCATCCCATAACTTGAGAAGTCATCTATAAATGTCACTATGTACCTCATGTCTCCAAGTAATATTTACTTAATTGGGTCAAACATATCTGAATATATGAGCTCCAAAGGTGTCTTGGACCGATGTTTGACTCCTTGTATGGCAATTGGTGAGCCTTGCCATACTGACAACCAGCACAGACTACACTGTCCGGATGTCCAAATGAGGAAGTCCTTTCAACATATGTTTTTCCATCATTCATTTCAACTTGTTGTGGCTAACATGTCCAAGGCGCGTATGCCAGAGATCAGTTGTTTCATTCTTTTAACTCTTATCCACTATGTTGACTCTGTAGAAGCACATAATCAGATTGTCTTCTTCTTCCTTCTATGATAGGTATGCCTATCACCTTTACTTTTTAAAAACAGTAACTTCTTCAGGGCCGAAGAGTATATAGGTCCCTTCTGCTGTCAATTGAGGTACTGACAGCAGATTCTTTTTCAAGCTTGGGACATGATAGACCTTAAGATGGAGTTATTGAGAACTGTACCTTGAAACAACTGTATTTTCGATATGAAAGATCGGTAGCTTAGAGTTATTAGCTGTTCGCACCAATTTTCTTCCCTTATACTTAGTCATATTTTGCAGCTTCTTGTCATCATTAGTCATATGATTGGAGCAACCAGAATCAATAATCCAATCCTCCTTATAATTTATGCCTGGATATGTCATTGCTACAAATGCTAGTACTTTTGTGTCATCCTCAAGCTCCTCTTCTTCAACTTCTTCAGAAAATACAACTTCAGTGTCCCACTCTTCTTTACTTGTAGATGCTTCTAAAGTGATCTCCTCTTTCTCCTTAATGGTGGCCAAGTTCCTTTCAAATCGCTTTCTTGAGTACCAACAATCTCGAGCAAATTGACCATTCTTACCATAATTGAAACATCCACCATATTGTTTCCTCTCATTCTTGTCTTGTTGTTGATCTTGTCTTCCTCATTGAGCCCCCCTGAAGAATTACTTCTCTATCTTGGATACTGCTTGCTACCTTCTATCCACCTTGTTTTGGGCCTCCATAGTCCCCGAGATGAACCCTTATTCTTGTTAGTGAAGAATGCCTCATCTTCTTCCTTTATTGTGATATTCTCCATCTGCTTGGCTAACTCTTTTTAATTAGTTAATAAATTCTCCAACTCCACCAATGGTGGCTGTGACGACCATCCTTTCACTGTAGCCATAAACCCGTTGTACTTGGGTCTTAGGCCATGGATGATGATTCTCTTCATTCTTGCCTCGCTAATTTTCTCCTCAGGCTCAATATCTCATGATAAATATTTTTTACCTTCATAAAATATTGACTAATACTTAGAGTACCTTGTGAGATACCTACTATCTCATTCTCAAGGAGCTAGAGACACGTCTCAGGGCCTGTTCTTTTTTGCTGCGGCTGATGGCTTTTGGCTGCAGCTGATGGTTTTTTGGCTGTTTGCGATAGAGATTACGGAAAGAGAGATATTTGCTTGCGATTTTTTATGGTACAGATATTAGGTTTTTAACGTGTACTACAATTAACTTGTAGACCCCGTCTTAAAAAAATACTCTGTTTGAAAGTTAGGTACTGTAGCAGAAGCCAAAAGCCAAAAGCTGAAAAGAACAGTGCCTCATTCTTCTTCGAGAACAATTTTGCCAAAGTCTCTCAAGCCGATTATGATGTCTTTTCATCACGAATGTGCTCCAGTAGGTATACCTCAATAGTTGTCTTTAGGACAAACAAAGCTTTGCCAGTCTTGATGCGCCACTTTCGCAAGACTTCTACATTCTTCTTTAGTGGAGGAGTTGTCTCGGTGCCCGTAATGACCTCCTATAGATTCTGACCTTATAGGTAGGACTTTATGCAGGTCTGTTAATAGCCATAGTCGTGACTATTGAGCTTCTTGATCCCACTACTTGCATCAGCAAGATTTGTCATGGTGAATGACGCCCAACGTTAAGTAAATTTTGGTCCTGACCAACGAGCTTTATAGTCCTAGATTGTGCACTGACAGAATCTCCTCTTAGTACCACAAAGACTTCGTTGATGGTCCCAGACCGCCTGCTCTGATACCACTTATTGAGAATCACAAGGTGACAAGGCACTTAATTTTCATGTGGCATGTACACACATACACATATGAAGCTAACTAGTTTCTCTTACCAAAGCTCATGGCTTGCGTATACTATTGAGGTACTGTCACCTCATACAAACACACGCATCCAAAGCTTTTATCTTTGTGCTACTAAGTACTAACACACACATAGCAAGAAGACTTCAGGCCTTTTTATGGGCTACACCAATCGACTAAGACAAAACCGACTAAAATACAAATATCAAGCCATGTCCAGCTAAGAGCTCTCTGAAAGCTTCTTGATTTGCCATCATATACATGCTTGCTGATAGCTTATATGCTAAGTACTGTGTTTTCTTTGCTTAAGATAGTAAATTTGTATTTGGCTATACGTCCAACTTAAGGCTTGACTCATACGGCTGGATACTTCAAGTGCTAACAGAAAATATGCACTCAAAGTTGTATGTCGGCAGTTAACTCCAGAATACTTTTGATGGTTCATGAGGCTAAGTATGTATTGCTATTTTTTAACAACCTTAAAGACATCATTCGCTGGATTCATGCTATCTATTATTAGGCCACATATTCTTTGGTTCAGTTCGACCACCTGACGACGGTGGTTATGCCTTGTTTTTTAGTACTACCGACCCATCATGGGAATGGCCGCTGGTGACTTGTATGTTCACTCAAGATCAAGAGTGCTGCTGTTCCATGCCGTTGTTTGTCTCCATGCACCTTTCTCAGAAAATCTAATTTCCTTTCTAGCACTAAATTGTAATCTTGGGTGCCCACTCCACCTCGTGTAGTTGCAGTAGCAAGCCTAACAGAAAAATGCTCAGCTTTGCCTGTTTGACCTTAAGACATTTTCATCCTTAAAAGCTAGCTTACAAGAAAAATGCTCATGTTTGCCCTGTTTGACTTTAAGACATTCTTATCCTCAAAAGTTAGTTTATGAGGTAAGAAACTTTTCATTTCTAAGTTAAGTCGCTTGTCTTTCCACAGCTAATATAGGACTATTTCAGCAATCTCCCATTCACATATTAGTGTCCTTCAACCGTTCACCGTCCCCTTCATGTACACCGATAGTCTCTCAGAGTCACAGTCTATCACCCGTTCACACACTAGTATCCATAGGGTGGTGTTCCTCAGCTGTTCACCGTCTCTTTTATCATACACCAACGATCCTCAAGGTCACAGTTCATTCACACGCTAGTGTCCATTGGACGGTGTCTCTCACCATTCACCATCCCCTTCATGGTGTTCTCACCATTCACCATCTATGGTCCCTCAGGGCTATAATCTATTGGACATTTGCACACTAATATCCATTATGCCAATAATGTTAGGATTATGCTCTAATATCATTTGTTGGATCCTAAGAGTCTTCTCATCCTTAAAAACTAGTTTATGAGGTAAGGATCTCCCTTACTTTTAAGTTAAGACTCTTGTTCTTCTATAATAAATGTGAAACTATTCCAAACATTATTGCTCAGGAACAAATATTAGTTTCAGTTCATTCTTTGTACGATCAGAAAAGAAAATGATATGGCTGTTATATATTCAGCCATGTACGGCCCAATTAACCAATGGGGGCAGCGGCGCGTTAGCCCTTTCGCGGGGTAGTTCGATTTGTGCAGTAAACAAGCCCACTGCGTTCGAATCGTATTACTGGTAGGCGCGAGCCGACGACCCAAAAATGAAAAATGGTTGCGCCTTGTCAATAAGGACCAACCTGATTCTTTTTCTTTTCAGACGGCCCAATCTGATACTGATTTGAAAAGAGATTTAATGATTCGCCCCTTCTTTGTTTGTGAACAGTTTATTTGCTTTATAGTTGACATCAATTGATCAGTTATCCTATCTTTCAATTTACAGTTGATCATTTGTCCTCTTTAGATTTTCAGCCCATTTTATATTTTGGCAAAGCTAAATTACTACGAAAAATGACTAATGTGCCTTAGACTCCAGTAGGGAGATGTGGGTTTTGATGTTGAGGAGGTGCGGGTGAGGGATGTCCCCATGGCGCTAGAGAGAGAGAGAAGGACAGATTCGCTTCCAAACTGCTGTCAATTTTGGACTAGCTGAAGGTTTGACGCAGTAGCAATCTGCCCCTGTGCTGTGCTTCTGTTCTGTACTGCTTCTGTGTGCAGCCGGTGTGCGTCTCTCTCTCTGTCTCGCGGCGCGCGCGGTGAAAGGCTGACCGATTAGTAGTTGTCGTTGGATTAGTTCGCTGGTGCCAATACGTGGATACATACCGTTGGATCGTTCCGATTAATCCGCTAACGAAAACAGAATGCCCCGGCCTAGCTATCTGCCGTGTTGTTTTAAACGCCACACCGTTTCTGTGATGTGCGCAACACGTACACAATCTTTTTGCGGCGAGCGTGCATGCGAATGCGATGCTAGGAAGATGGCTCTGCTGATGTTCCGGCCTTGGACAGTGGCGGTGTTGCCTTGCTGGAGGATCTAAAGGTATGTATAATAGAATGATATACACTTTCTATAAGAGGGTTGTATATAATTTTTGTTGAGGTGGATGAGGTAGATGAAAGAGAAAGATGAGAGAGAAGGAGGCCGACTGTAATTGTATAGGTGGTCGAAACGTAAGAAAATAGGCTGCTATAGATGGTTTTCGTGTCATTATATCAATGTTATCTATATTTTACAGATAACCCATTATAAACAGCTTATAGACATTTCTATTATAAAAATGTCTTTAATGTTGTCTATAATAATATAGAATGATAATATAGATAGCAACTGTCTGTATCTATATGCAAATCCTAGGTTTTCTAGAAACTGCTCCAACTGAACCCGCATTGAGTACGTGAACAGCATGCGAAAAAAATGGAGACTACAGGTAAATCTTGCTGACACAAGAGAGAAAGCAATTCTTGCTTACCCATCCACTACTTGCTAATCCACAGGTATTATCAAAACAGAGACTTCTTTGGAATGCATGGATTACATGTGAGACGGTTCACCTCCCCTCTAAATCTGATGGTCTATTTTTTAGTTATGATTTATAGTTTTTAGATATATTTTTTGAGATAGTGATGAATGGTAGAGACACTAACGTAGATGGTACATATGATTTTAGATTCGAAAGCCGTTTAAAGAAACAACTTTGAGAAGTCGTCCTATTTATTTCAAAAACCTTAAAAAATTGAAATAAAAAGCCGAAAAGAACATATTGGTACTGGAAATGCACTCAACGCTAGAGTTAGCCTGCCAAATTGTAGCATATTTTAGAGGGCGTTCGGAATAGCGATGACTTTTAATTTTTACTGAAATTTTACTGTAGTTGACTAATTTTTTACTGTAACTGAGTTGGCTTATTGAATATAATTAAATCTACAAAAATGTAAAAATAAAAATAACATATTAATCTAGAGCGGACGATGTAAAGGAATACGCTGCCTAAAAATTACAATCACAATCTACCAATGTTAAACCAAAATTAACGAGCGGGGTTTGAATCGAGACATGCAAACAGTAGCACCGCGCATTTGGAAGCGGCCGCCGACGCCTGCGTCCAAAATCCCCCTTGCTTTTCCTTCCTCCTCACCCACATCTACTATTCTTCCATCCTTCTCCCATACGGCCATACCATACCACACCACACCACGCTGCTGCCGCCATCATCGTCTCATCCAGGTAGCCACCCTACCAAGGATTGAGGAAGGGAGGCTGCGGCCGCGCTGGGATTCGCAGATCCAAGCGGCGGGCGCGTCGGAAGGATTCGATCGCGTGATGTGCGGATCCAGGTGAGGACGGGGTGGCGAGCCATGCCGGGCGTCGGCGTGAAGATCTACAGCGTCTTCTTCAAGTTCCTCCTCCGCCACCGCCTCCAGTCGCTCGCCGCGGCCGCGGCCGCGGAGGGCGGCGGCGACGCGGCCGCGTTCGGGGTGTCCTGCCGCCCGGACGAGGCCACGGCGCCGGCCAACCCGGCCTTCTCCGCGGCCGACGGTGTCGCCTCCAAGGACCTCCACATCGACCCCAAGTCCTCCCTCTCTGTCCGCATCTTCCTCCCTACGCCGCCGCCGCACCCGCACCTCCTCCACCCGCGCCGCGCCAGCGACCCCGGCGGCGGCGCCGCCGGAGCGCTCTACAGGGGGTACCTCCCTCAAGCCGTCTCGTCCCCGCGCGCCGCGGCCTCCGCGAGGCGCAGGCTGCCCATCGTCGTGCAGTTCCACGGCGGGGGGTTCGTGTCCGGGAGCAGCTGCTCCGCGGCCAACGACGTCTTCTGCAGGAGGGTGGCCAAGCTCTGCGACGCCGTCGTTGTCGCCGTGGGCCACAGGCTCGCGCCTGAGAGCCGGTACCCTGCAGCGTTTGATGACGGGGTCAGGGTGCTCAGGTGGATCGCCAAGCAGGCGAATCTCGCCATGATGTGCAAGGTCGGGGTGGGGTGGACACGTTCGGTGCGTCCACCGTGGAGCCGTGGATCGCCGCACATGGTGATCCGGCAAGGTAAAATTACTTTGATCCTCTCATTTACAGTTGCATTGCTTGGTGCTAAACTTTAGTAAATGGGGTAGGAACATAACACTGCGGTGCTAAATTACCAACGAGTGGGCAAGTCAAAGAATTTAGCAACAATGACGTAATTTTTTGAAATCCCATTTCTTCATTAAAAGTTGTAATTTGTCATTCACGAGCATTCTCCACGGAATTGTATATGAAAACTGTCCTAGTTTAGTGAACACGTTGCATGAAGAGATAGTTTATTTGATCCGTTATGGGTTCAAATGGTAGTAATATGAAGATGGCAATTTCTGCATGAGTTGCCATTTCTTAGTAGCAGGTTTAAAATGAGTGAGAATGTCAATTGAGAAAGGTTTAATATTTAGCAGCTGATAATTAGGCTCGCTCAATTTGTGATATGTAGTTTATGTTCTATCACACCATCTGCATGTCCCTTAGCTGCTCACAACAGTCACAATGTAGTTCCACATGGAAAAGCGACACCTTCAAAATTCCAAGTATTAGTTGAAGTTCACTAGGACTACATTCTCCACATGCTGTTGACATTTTTAAGACATCAATGCCATTTTAAGATTAAGATTTGCTTGATGCTTGGCACGTGCATAGGCCTTTTCTTTGTGAAATTGTCTATTGCACATCTTTTTGGCAAAGTTATATTCATTTGGAAGATACATATTGAGTAGATAACTAATAATGTTGTCACCACAATCCAGTAGCTTTGAACACTAGTGAAGGTATGCATTTTCATATAAACGGTTCTGGAATTTTTTATTGGCCATTATTTAATTACTTAACCTATCACTGAAATTGGAGCTTGCTGAATTCTTCAAACGAATGGGTTAGGTATCGCAGACTCTATTATGGTAACTCCATTTGCATAATATTTCTAATGAAGTTTTGTTAAAACTCAGCTTTCGGTAGAATATGAAGAAGTTAGTATTCTTGTTGCCCCTTTGTGACTTTTCTCTCTCTTAAATGTCATGTACATATTGATGTACCATCTTCATCTCAACCTCTGTTGCTTGATATTGCACCTACCTGAGTCTAGACCCCTCAACAATTCAGTTCAACTTTAAATAGAATAAGTGGATCTTCACTAACATCAACAATTAGTCTACCTAAGAGTATTTCTAGTCATTTATTGTAGTTCCATTTGTGCTAACTGTTGCACATTGGTATTTCTGGAGTTTGACCAGATCATCTGTCTTTTCCTTGGAGCAGATGTGTGCTACTTGGTGTAAGCTGTGGTGCCAATATTGCTGATTTTGTCACTCGGAAGGCGGTGGAAGATGGAAAGCTATTTGATCCAGTCAAGGTTGTAGCACAGGTTCTGATGTACCCCTTCTTCATAGGGAGTGTTCCAACACACTCGGAAATAAGGCTTGCAAACTCGTACTTCTACGACAAGTCCACATGTATACTTGCTTGGAGATTATTTTTATCAAATAAAGAGTTCAGCCTGGACCATCCTGCAGCCAACCCCCTCGCACCTGGCAGAGGAGGCCCACCACTGAAATGCATGCCCCCGACCTTGACAGTCATTGCGGAACATGACTGGATGAGGGATCGAGCGATTGCTTACTCAGAGGAACTCCGCAAGGTAAATGTGGATGCACCAGTCCTCGACTACAAGGATACAGTTCATGAGTTTGCAACCCTCGATGTTTTCCTCAAGACGCCACAAGCCCAGGCCTGTGCCGAGGACATTGCCATATGGATGAAGAAATACATATCCCTCCGAGGGCACGAGTTCTCGTATTAGCTGTAGCAAAGATCAGCATTGTGGAATAGACTCTTACGGGAAAGCATCAATGTATTCTTTTTGACCTGGTGATGGGAGGCACTGCAAATTAAAGGAGAGGAATCAGTTCGCTTTCTGTGAGTACTGATTACTTTTACCCTTTATTGATGATCTTTTTGATCGAATGTAGTGTGCAAATTGTAGACTGGACTCAAAGGCGATGCTCTTCCCCCTGTAGAGCTCAATTCTTTCATTCCTTTTTTACCCTTTGTGTAATATTTGTTGGGGCTTGAAATCACCATTTTTGAGAAAAAGAAGTAGCATTCTCTATGATCCACTTACCAAGGATTGATGTACTATCGCTTGTCAATCATTTATATCCTGCAATTTCATATGGAGTGTCTTCGCTATTTTCCACCTGATTTACTTTCTACACATAACGTTTTGTTTGTAAATTTGATATTATTCACAGGCTTTCTTATGCAAATTGCAGAACGATGCTTAAATTTAAGTTACCTTTGTGTGCTTGTTACGCATTTCCTTCAAAGTATCCAGTTTGATTTTGCAAGGCTTAAAGCTATTAAAGACATACTTCATGCTTACACCAACAGCTTTCAGGATCAAGTTTATTATATTTTCTAGCTTCTTGTTCAATCCTTATTTATGTTCTCTTGGGACACGTACGTATGATCTTTCAGCAATGACACTTAAGGGACTGAACAATATTTATTAAATAACCCTTTTGTTAAAAATATTATAAAACAACTTCCGTTGTTACTTATTTCCAAAATGAGGGTTAAAAATATTTTAAAAATAATCTTCGCAGTAACTTATTTCCAAAATGAACTTTGCTCGCCACGCCATCCTTAATGAAGTGGCAAATACACATTACAACACCACGAATAAGTGTAAACTTATTTTCAAAAAATAAAAAACACACGCCACTTGGCAAAGAGCATTTTTATTATTTAACCCCCTTTTCAACTTATTTTTATTAATAACTTTCGCACAACTTGTTTCTAAATCTGACTCTTTAGGTCACGCTAACACTGTTGCGTGGCAAACTGCGCTATCACGCCATAGGATAGGAGGCAAACTGCGCTATCACACCATAGGATAGGTCTAATTTTGAGCCAAAAAAGATCATTTTGCCACGTTGTTGGTTATAACATAGCAAAACAGCGCTGTCATGTTAGTCAGCATAGAGTGGCAAAATTTGATCACACCATGATGATTAATTAGCGTGTCAATGGTGTTTGATCACACCACGATCAGCGGCGTGGCAAAAAAAGTTCAAATTTAGAGATAAATTGAGCGATAGTCATCAATAGAAATAAATTTAAAAAGGATAAATAATAACAAATTCCTTGGCAAAAGGAGGACCGCTGGCATGGCAGCCTTAGCCATGCCCCTGGTGGTGGCATGACAATGTTGTTTTGAACCGCATGCGATCAAATAAGTACAGCACGCCTAGAATGGCATTAGACACTACCCTATTTCTAAACCGCAATCCTGCATGCTGATTTAGCAAGTCGTCTTTAAATTTTGTTGCAAATAGATCAGCAGCAAACACCTGCATTGTACAAACAGATTTCCTTTTATATGATTTCAGAATATATGATGGAAGTAATATGCCTTTGGAGTAGTGTTCGATCAGACCTCGCTCCATATGTAACTCTAGCACACAGCATCGTAGCCAACAGCGATACGTGCAAAGCATGAAGCTGGGCTGATCCCTTCCAACAAAGGTATACGCAGCATTACCTGAAGGAGGAGCATTTCGCCTTCAGTGGCCACAATAAGTAATCTAAGTAGTGAATCGATCGTGTAGGATGTACCTTTGGATGAAGATCCTTGATTAAGTCATCAATGTCCACATTCTCGCTTGTATGTATAATCTGATCAACAAGGCCTGGTAAAAGCAAAGAACATGTATAAGGTAAAACCAATGAACAAGGCGGCATTAAATTTCTACCTAATCAAACATGTTTAATTGTCAACAAACATGTTTAAGATGTCATAATTGTCAACAAGAAGATAGTATGTTGGTAATGACTGCTGAATTAACAAGATAACAGTATTAATTATTCAGAGAGCAGGTGGAAAACAAGGAAAGTAGTCTGTGTTTCTGCTGTTCAAATAGCAGAATGGTTAATGGGTGTTAAATTAAGACATACAACCACTCTTCAGTTAGAGAAGAAGACATACTGTTAATCAAGAAAAAAAATGAAGTGATCATGAAAACCCAACAAGTCCAGGTGACAGGTTTCAGTCAACATGTATCGGTATTTCATTCCCATGCCTTGAAAAATAGCAAAATGACTCACACAAAAGGATCTCTTGTTTCAGTTTCAGGCCAGCAAACATATCGCGCCTTCTTTTCAGTGATTGGCAAGCTTCGCTAGTGATAGACTTTGTAATTGTTATGAATAACGCTTGTATTGATCATAAGGTCAATAGGCTAATATATATACACGTAAGTATATCATATATGTAGAAAACCCTTTATACAACATGATAATTATACAGTTATATAGAGGTGGTCAAGCGCCCACCCGGCGGCGGCAAGTCCTTCACAGGAGGTTCCGGATCAGCTCCCAAGGCGGCAATAGTGGCCCGGGTCGGTGGAAATCCGAGCAACCTCGGCCCGGATCGGTAGAGATCCGAGCAACCCGGATGACAAGTGACCTCATTATCATAGACGGTTGAAGTATCATAGGCGGTTCTTACAAAGAACTGTCTATGATATGCGAAATATCACAGACGGTTCTCATCAAGAACCGTTTGTGATTGTATTTAACACTGATGATTTTTGTGAACCGTTTGTGATAAGATGTCTAATATAAGCTTTTTTGTAGTAGTGAAACCATCCGTTTGTTGAAACGGTACTTTTCAACCACATTTCTAACGCTAACATGCTTATGCTTCTTGCTTCCTATCTAGTGTTACTCATCCTGTCGTAGCTTTCTTGGCTTGTTGCCTGCTGTTCCCATTGAATAGATTTAGCAGGATTTTTTTGTTTGCAGCTTTGGCAATGGCATAAATGCAGAGCAGACGATTTTAGACCATGAGGAGGAAAATCCGGAAAAATTCAAGGATAAAACATACGAGTCCACAGTTGATATGTCCTCATTCGATGAAGAAAATAGAGTTGAATACACCGAAGGACGCTTCAACGAAACATTGCTGAAAAAGTAAGTTGTGTTATGTAATCATATATAGCTCCCGATTACTAGCCTTGGGTGATCAATTGATCATCATACGGTGGTTGTTTTGCAGTACACTGATCCCATAATTATATGCTGATTCTTCCATTCTTTGTTCTGAACTCTTCCATTAGAATATAGTCATCGCTCAATTTAGTTTTTGGTTTATGTTTTTTTTCACTATTTATTAATTTCTTTTTTCTGATTTTTTATATTTTTTGGTTTTTTGCTTTTTTTCACGTATTTTTTCATTGTCCGTGATGGACTAATATGTTTTTTTCTATTTTTAATTTTTTTAGATTTAATTATACAAAATAAATTAACTTAGTTATAGTAAAAAAATAAATTAACTATAGTTAAAAAGGTCATAATCTAACGTCATTTTGAACAACTCTGTAGTCACAAGGAACTTGATCTGGATGCTGCTCCTGCTGAGCGTCAGGTACCTTTTTTTCTATATGTTGGTCATATTTCTTTAACCAATCACTATTCATGTTGTACTACTGAAGTTTGATCAATGCAGCTGATAAAAAAAACTAAAAAAGGAAGCAGAGGAAAGAGGAGAGGAGTACAAAGTTGGGAAGCTCCGACGGAACAAAGAAATGGATGGGTATGATCTGATGCAATGGCGTCTCTCTTTTGAAGAAAGGGAAGATCTTATCAGAGACATATGCTGGTAATTGCAACTAATGTTACTAGTTCTACAAGTTTGGTCACACTTAATGCAACTAATGTTACTGGTAATGGTGTGAGAGCCCAAGAACACCGACAAGACCGAGCTGGACAGGGATGTGGAGCTTCACAAGCAGCAGGTCGTCGGAGACGCAAAGAAATGGTGTGAGATGTCATGGACTATGGGGTGAGATGCTTTTTTCACTATTCATTACACTATCTACTAACTCAGCTACAGTATTTTTTCAATCAGCTACAGAGCTACCAAATATCCACTAGCTTCAGCCGGAAGAAGGCGTGGCTGGAAGCTGCTGAAGCCAAGGCAAGGCAGCAGAAGTCGTCAGAGACACAGGAGGAGGAAGAGGAGTACGACGACGGGATGGACCTTGACTCCAAGAAAATGATCAATCCCCGCGCCCCGCACAATCAGTTCTATATCACAAGATGATAGGTTAGACATAGCATGGTTTAGATTCAGTTTGTGCAAGAGATGTGGATATTTGGTAGCTCTGTTGTGCCTGTTCAAAGTTCTAATTATGACAAAATTTGCCTATGATTGTTTTCTGATGAATGGCAAACTCCATTGGTATAAATGCAAAGAAGATTTTAGGCAACAGCTCCAAGTCAAAACAAACCAATTTGACTGTTTTTAGAATGCATCCAACTTTAACTCTTTAATTAGTCCAGTATAAATACAAAGTTGAATGGCTGGTTGGTTGGATCTATAGACTAGTGACGAATACAGAAAGCATAGAACGCAAATCGAAGCACAGAACGCCACAGAAGCAAAACGTCCGCACGATGGGGATCCAAGGGAGGCAGAAATCGACTTAAACTTCACGAGTTTTCAGTCGTCTGTGCAATAAAAGCCCCCTTGTTATTATTATTAGGACATTGATTAATTTGGCTGTTTTAACGTGTAGCTTTGTGCAAGAATGGCCGCTAGTACCACGTCCCTTTCGTTCGTCCCAATTTAAGAGCTACTATTAAATTGCTTGGTAGGCCCCTGTTCTAAACACTGTAGCGGTTGGCTTTTGACTTAAACAGTGGCAGTTAGCTTTTTTGAATAATTTAATAAAAAAGAAAAAACTATTATATCTTTATAGATAATATAAAAAATAAAGATAAAAATATATGTTAAAAAGTTAATATATTACAAACAGTTTTTAGTATTTAGAAGTCAGGCCTCAAGAGCCATGTTGTTTGGCACGGGATTTTAGATTAATAGGTGTGCTGCTCTTCGTGGGCTTGTCTCTTCTTGTACGCGGTGCATTATTCATGTTTTAAGTGACAGTAAATCTGGAACTCTGACATGTCCAGCATGTAAAGTGCGCATCTGCAACTTTGGCATGTGGAGCACTTACACAGGGCCAGTTTTTTTCCCTGCTGTGGCGTTCGTTTTAGCTATAGTTTCTGACTTTTAGTTAAAATTTTACTGTAATTAACTTTTTTTATTGTAGCTGATTTAATTTTTTGAGTATAATTAAATTTAAAAATATAAAAATAAAAAAATATGTTAACCCATCACAAATAATACAAAAGAACACGAGAAAAAAGAAAAATTCAAAAAAAACCTAAAAAATCTAAAAAAATTTAGAAAAAAGATAAATTACTAAATAGTGAAAAAAAAGCTAAAATTAGAAACTAAAACTGAAAAAAAGGCTGAAATGAACAGAGCAGAAGTTCTAAGCCTACTCTGGTCTGGTGGAATAGAAACGTTCTACTCTCAAGTCTCGCCTGACCTAACACGGAACAGTCAGACCGTTTGACGTGTCACAGAGACCAACACCACGTACGAGCGATCACACGTAGCAGCGCTCTACGCTTCTTTCTACGATGGTAAAAGTGCTCACACCCACCCAGCTCAGTAGCTCACGCATCTACTTGCTGTGAGCCGATTCTGATCACATGAGATGATGGGTGACTGCTTTTTTACATACGACTTATGCTATAATAATAAAATTTTAAAGATGTATTTTTAAAAATAGAGTTAATAAAATAATTATATGAAAAAGTATACTGAGTTCAGCTGTACCGACTAAAATCATATGTGATTATTTTTCTCTGCGTATTGTTTCTCACAAACAGTTAGAATTCAAAAAATTAAACCACAAACCACAGTCTAAAAATCCCACCTAATGAGAAGGTCAGTCGCTTGCTCACCATCTTGGCACCGTAAAACTGAAGTCACTATTCTTGGTAGTATTAGGAGAGTGGCCTCTCTTGTATTGGTCGGTCCACTGCATCTAAAGATCTATTAAGTATGTAATCATATGGCTAGTCTAAAAGGGTTGTTATAAGAGAAATGACATGCTTGTTTTTAATTGTAGACTTTGATAAAAATATTTATGTAAACAATCTCATATAACTATAAATATATGACTCGGTACACTATGAGAGGGTAGGATTCATTTTTCATATACAAGACTTTGTAATAGATCATATATGTATGCATATACATTCGACATCTAATTTTCATGGTTTCTTAGACTTTGAGCAGTCCATCTATAACCTCTTGCAGTTTTATTATTTACTGTTTAATTTGTAACTACAAGAATTAGTTTTTTCCAATCACGCGAAGGGACAAACTAAACCGATAATTCCCCCCGGACCTACCATAGGAGAGGAGCACAGGACAAAATTCACGCTAATAATTCGCGAGAGCAGCAGCAGACATTCACCCAAAGGCTTATACCTCCCATCCAATCAGCTACGCCGTTCTCCATGATAGAGAAAAAAATTTATAGAGAGAGAACAGCCGGTAGGAAGCCTTGCTGTGGATGCAGCCGAGAGCAACAAAGAAAGTACTGCAATAGAATAGGGCAGAAGAATTCGCCATTGGTGCAGTGCAACGCAGAGAGGGAGGGAGGCAGGCAGGCTATAAATAGTAAGTCCAACGACCTGTGCCAGGATTAGCCAGACCGTCCGGGGGCCAAGAAAACCATGGGGGACGGTGGCGGTGGTGATGGCGCCGCCGCCTCCTCGTCGCCGGCCGTGGGCCTCTCCTACTTCGCCGTCTTCCACAACTATCCCCTCGTCGCCGCCGTGCTCGGCTTCGCCGTCGCCCAGTCCATCAAGTTCTTCGTCACATGGTAACCAGTCCCTCTCTTGCCTCGCGTTCTTGCAGTGTTTGGTTGAGGAATTGACGTCCGGCGTGATCTGGGCTCCTGGGATCCGGCCCTCCGGCGTGCGATTTTGGGGTCAAAATTGCGTCTTGACGTTGTTTGTCTCACATCGCGTGGGAATCTGTCGAGGTCTGGTGGAATTCCCATTCGTTTATTGGAGATCTCACCATAAGAATCGGTTCCTCTTTTCTTTTTCTTTTTCTTTTCTGTTTCTTTTTGTTCAGCGGAACGGTAGATTGGGAATGTAATGGCCTCTCGAATGATGAATTTCGTGGATTTCTTGAATGTTTTTTGGGAATTGGGCTGGAAACAAAAGGAATTGGCTGTGATCTCTTCAAATTAAGGGAAAATTGGTGGGTTTGCTTGTTGTTCTGGGGTTGCCTTTTGATTTGTTCAGCTGCAATGCTTCACTAGGTTAGAATTGAATTAACAGGTTATTGAATGCATTTGATCTGTGCTGGGTGACTGGAATTTGCAATGTCTATGGTGCACTTCAAATATCGTGGTCCGTTCGGAGGACCTTGATCATTCAATAAGAAAATCATACAGGACGAAGACGTGCGAGAAATTTGAGAAATTGAAATTCTCTATCAAGAGATTGTGGATATGAATTTCCAACCTGCCTTTTTTCGATTATCTAGTTTCCGATTAGATGGCCATGTGGCTTCAAATGGTACTCGTTCACCGTTTGAGCCAACGGCTGATGATACGAACCCACAGTGCTTGTGATGCTTACACCTCAAAAAATCCCCTTTGTTTAGAGCCTTAGAGATGCATATCTTACAGTTATGTGCTTCATTTCAGCGGTCTTAGTTCGTCAAGGTGTCATTGTTTGACTTGTTTCCTTATTTTGTGTTTCAACTCTCGACATGTGTTTTTACGGATGATAATTTTAATGTGTATTGGTTCTGAAACGAAGGTACAAGGAGAACAGATGGGATCCTAAACAGCTAGTGGGCTCCGGTGGCATGCCATCGTCGCATTCTGCTACAGTTACAGCACTAGCAGTAGCAATTGGCTTCCAAGATGGCTTTGGCAGCGCCCTCTTTGCGACAGCAGCAATATTTGCAAGTGTGGTAGGTCATCTCATGCCATGTTCCTTTCAAATAAGTTCTTCTTGCTTCTTGATCTTTAAGATAATGAGCATTTAAATGGTGTTGCTTGGACGCAATTTTCTATCTTGAGTTGGACATTATGATGTTGAGTGTAGGCATTGTGCAAAAGTTTATATTTGTTTCTTTTATGTTAATCCAAAATGGTGATGTCTCAGAAATATCCATTTTGTGACTTGATTGGCAGGTGATGTACGATGCTTCTGGTATCAGATTGCATGCTGGAAGGCAAGCAGAGGTATGCAACAATTGTTTGTGTGTCATCTCTGCCGTGGGTTCAACAACATGTAAACATCATTAGGGGATACCTTAAAAACTAATTACTAGAATTGGCTGTATTACGATGACACAAGTAAATTGCATTTTTTTATGCAGTTATGCTGAACTTGTCCTTGTTTTCTCCTATGTTCAGGTGTTGAACCAGATAGTCTGTGAACTTCCTTCAGAACATCCCTTGTCCGAAACAAGGCCATTACGCGAACTTTTAGGCCATACTCCGACCCAGGTTTGCTCCAATGTCCTTTTTCATTTATCATTTTATCTCAGTTTGGCGGATTGAAAACGACGGCATATGTCCATTAAAGAGAACGAGAAAGCGATGACATATTGGCATTATGGTTACGTGGATGCCAACCGAACCTCAAGTTGGTTGTCTTGTCCCCATGTCATCAGACCCCCTTTTACTCAGCACCACATGCTTATTTGATATCACATCATGCAGCTTCGTCAGCACTACTTTCTTCTTGTGGCTTTCCATCATGAGCAACAAGTTTGTATGCTGCTAACTTCAGCGTTAAATTGTTCCCAGGTTGTTGCTGGCGCGTTGCTCGGGTTTATGATAGCAACAGCAGGGCAAATGTTCATTGCAGTGGCAAGTGTTGTATGATGCTGTGTTGAAGGCGCTGGAGAACTAGCATTTGCAGGGACTTGAGAAGAAGCTTCTCTAGTGTTCTGTTACTTAGGTATTTGTGAGATTTGTAATGCTGTGCTGTAGTGCTGTTGAAGATTGATGAAGTTTTGATAGCACATGATTCTATGTCCAGGGTGATGTTCTCAGGATTTATGTGCAGAATATTTGTTCGATAACTTAGTTGTTCTGGTGAAATCTAAAATGTGATTGTTGATTTGTTTCAACGATGATTGGTGACGACTAATTTTGTTGTTTCATTAGTCCATCTCCCCTGAAGAGGCTGATCATAAAACATCAATACTACTTGCTCAATAAAACGACGATTAATTGCTTTAATTTGACTCCAAGTGCAAATATATTGTGAACAATATTAACTTCTTTCAATAAATGGTTAACATGGCCAAATCAAAACCAAATGCTCTAAAAGGTTTTATTTCAGGCCTACCAGCTTCCTGTTGGCATACTGCAACGACACAAGTACACAACTGAGGCCCGCCCGACATAGTTGAGGCCCTGGCCCAGGTGAAAGCTGAGCTGAACGAGACTAAACGAGAACTCAAAGCACATGAACAGAAAAGTTATAACACAAACAAGAAGCTGGACAGCCAAGCTACCTACATATATCCTGTTTCGAAGTTCAGATCAAATGTATTTCAAGGTTATCAACATATGTAAGAAGAATTCAACAAACAGTTTGGTGGTCATTTACATGGCATCATTTGAAATTGCAAGCATTTTCTTTGCAAAATGCATCACAACTCTTTGTTGCTCTGTAATGTATGTAGCATCGTGCAGCTGATATTCCTAGGTATACATAGTTACTGACACTCAAACCCAGACAGTTACTGAATGGAAATTTGCACATTATTACACCTGGTGCCTATTTAAACACAAAATTTGATAAAAGACTCTCCTAACTTCTGAATCCGCATCTCTCACCATGTCAGATTCTTTCTCTATGTTGTTATGAAAAGCGTTTATATTTGTCATGAGGCCAATGAATAGAGTGATCACTAGCCAAGTAATATTAGAATATGCTTGGAGCTGTAAAAAATTGAAGCGAGGGAAAAAAGACGATGATAAATAGTTCCACGAAGGTATCGTAGAATATAAAGAAGATGACTATAGTTCCCCGACCGTTGCCTATTTCCCTCCCCGCTTGTTGCTTCTATGGTCTCTACTCCGTCTTATCATCAGTACCATGCTAGCGGCTAGGTGGCCTAGGCAATCGTTGCCTCGCCGGCACTCCTGCCGTGCTGATGCTGTCTCGGTGTCCCCTCAGACTTCCACTCCACTGACTCTAGTCTCCAGCTACTCTCTCTCCCCCATCTCTCTTCGACTCTCCCTCACTTGTCGGCATCGTTGCTCCCCATCTGTTGTTCTTGCTCTCCATGCCGCCACAGCCTAGGTTCGCTGGTTCTATCTACCCTGTTTCTACCAACGTCTTTGTCTTTCGGATTCACCAGATATAGTGTTGCCTATGCCGACTCCTCGATTCCCATAGCCCTAAGCCGTTGTGCCACCAGGCCCACCACGGCACCACCCTTGGCATCGCCACCTCAAGCGCCACCATGGTCGTCGATTCGCCAGCCAAAAAGGCCCCTCCCTCAGGTCCTCGCTCTCCCCCAACCCCTGATCTACTCCGACACGACGCCCTTCCGTGCCTCCACACCACCATGCACGCCTGCCGCCGCCGCCATTCGATGTCGCCACCGTGCACCACGATCCTCCCCGATCTATAGGTTTTGTCTATCTAAGTACCCAATCCTTCTTACTCGGTGACGCAGGTACGGATGGAAAGGCTAGCAGTGACGTCGGTCGGTCGTTGTCATGACCCAACTAAGCTGCACCGCTCCCGCCGTTGTGCCGCCGCCATGCCTCTTTCGTGCCGAGCCGACTCAAACAACAGGCCGGATTGTGCCATGCCGTCCAACAGGCTATCTTTTCTAGCCTGACACGACAATTCATTTGTGCTATAACAGCCCACCTTACCACGTGTTGTACTCTTGCCATGCCGGCGAAGGCAAGGGCTGGCCCAGAAAAGCCCCATCTGACTCCCAAGTCTAGCCGCATAGGCGTATGGCACAGCGGCTTCAATTGATTGCTTCAGTACAAATGACTGCTCCCACTCCTGGACAGTTTTACATGTCGTACGCTTGGATCAGCTCCACTCTAACTTGGATACTCGTTACAGGGTCCGTCTCGAGGGTTCAAATCATGCAGGTGTACGGAATTTTGGGCACATCTAGCATGTTTTTTCTCCGAAATTCCGAAAATAGCCCTTAAAACACCGAAATTTCAAAAGTAGCCCCCTCCCCGACTATGCAACCGTGTGGAGGGGCTAGTGGTGCGGTCCCTGACCGCACCAGGGAGTCAGGGACCGCACTACTAGCTCACGTGTCGCCTCTACACGGTTGCGCGGTCCGGGAGGGAGCTAATTTGAGAATTTCGATATTTTAGAGGCTATTTTTAAAATTTTTTAAAAAAACATGCTACACGTGTCCAGATTCAGATATACGTACCATGCGTATCACGGTCACGGTACTACTAGTATGATGGTGGTGTGTGTCGCAAAAGAAGAATAGTAGTGTGCCTCGATCAACTAGCATCCTAGCTCTGACATTGAGAAACGGAAGGACAATACATGGAAAGATCAACCGGAAGCGGCCGGCCGGTGTGTGCAAAGGATCGATGCAACGACCGGCGGGCAATGCACGCAACAGGCAGGCTTCACGGTGGTCAGGATCCAGGTTGGCAGGATGGTAAAAGTAGAATTATTTTTCGTGTGACAGAATTAAATCGTAGAATTATAATTCTACTAAAATTTTAAAAATATATATTTTATATAAAAATTAAATTATATTTCTAAATATATAAGTTTATAGTAGATTTTTAAATTTAATTTTGTAATTTAAGTACACTTATTGATGTTATATTGAATTACGGTTGATTTTTAAAACTTATTTAATTATTTTTAATAAATTAATAATCTAAAAATGTAATATATCAAAGATAATACTTTTTTACCTTAGAACAATATATAAACAACAAAACAAAGTAAATTAAACTAATATAATTTAAACTAGCAATAGGTAATATCAAATTTTATATGCTAATATAGTTTTAAACAGTTCATCTCTTTCGTAAAATACCACCAAAA
Source organism: Melocanna baccifera (assembly GCA_036346265.1). Lineage (NCBI taxonomy): Eukaryota > Viridiplantae > Streptophyta > Magnoliopsida > Poales > Poaceae > Melocanna > Melocanna baccifera. Next base: position 45,398,938 of record CM070677.1, on the reverse strand, counting down.
CGTAAAAGTAAATTATGGAACTCTAATTTTTGTAATGACGAATTAAACTAGCGATAGATAGAGAGCGGCTCGCGCCGATCTACTTCCACGCCGAGTCTTTGCGAGTGAGTCGCGACCGAGCGAAGCGAATGCGAGCCGCGAGCTCGCCGCCTCCGCGGCCTCCCGCCGCGTCGCGGTCCCGGCCGCTCCGCGCCTCCCGCTGCCGCTGTCGCCTCTCCCGCCGCCTCCGGCCCCCTCCTGCTGGCGGCTCTCCCACCGCCCCGCCTCGCAAAGATCTCTCCTCCCGGCTATCTCTCAGAGACGCCGCCTCCTCCGCCTCCTCTCGCCGGCTATCTCCAATGCAGATTGTAGTCGAACGAGTTTGTGGTGAAAATGGTGGTCCAGAGGGCAGAGGAACTGAACATGGCCTCACAAAGAACTGGTCCTAATAGAGCTGAGGAGGAAGAGACAGAGCACTATATGGATCCTGGTTTTGATGCAGAAGGAGATGATCCAACTGGAGCCGATGAAGAATGGAGATATTTCAAGACTACAGATGCAGGTGCTGAAAGAGATAACAGTGACAAAGTAGAACCTCCAAAGACTACAGATGTTGATCCTGATGATGTCGTACCAAATGATGAAGCTGGTATGATCGATGATGCAATTGCTGCACAAACCACTTGCTGAATTACCAATCCATCTTCTTGTCCTTGCAGATTAGTTCTATTTCAGAGGGCCACACATGTGCTAGCACAAGCAAGGTGATGGGAAAGGAGGCTACAAAAGGTTGGATACCCAATGGTTGATAAGACACAATGGCCTGTGGTTGATCTCGGGTTCGTGATGGTGCCTCCAAAGCTAGAAAGGCTCGCGGGTAGGCCGAGAGTACGCGGATCAAAAGTAGCGCGAGGTCGGGAAAAGAGGCCCTTACCAATGCAAGAGATGCTTCCAGTTTGGCCATATTGAAAAGACTTGCCGTGAGCCCCCTGCTGAATTGGGTGATGAATTACCACCACCTCCCAAGACACGGTAAATTTTCAAGCTTTATTACTTGGTTTTTCTTTTTTCTTACTTTTTTCTGCTCTGTAGGAAGAGAAAAGGAGAGCCTGCCACTTCGAGCTCCAAGAATAGAAAAGGAGAGCTGCAGAAGAACTACATTTGCTCCAACACAAATCAATCCAAGCACAATAACAAGAAGCATGGCGCTTCTCCTTCTACTCCAACTAGTCAAGGGCCTCAGAACTAGAGGTAGGGCAAACATATCCTGTGGGGCATTGCGTAAGAATTATCATTGGCTAGTAGTATGCTTTGTTGCTAGCCGCTTGTGTTGTCAAAATATCAAGAAACTAAGGATCCGCAAGTTCCACCTGAAAATTCGTATGTACATACTAGATACAGGATTTTTACTTATCAATGCATTGGAGTTGTTCTTTTTGTCACTTTGTTTTTTGAGAAAATTTGTCCATGAAGTTCAGAACTGTCTGGTATATACTCAACTAGCGTAAGAAGTTCATAATCTTCACTTGATTGTTGTATGCTAGTAATTTTGGCTTCTCGAAAGTAGCTTGTTCAATGCAAAATATTGAATGCAATGGCTAGTCGCTTGTGTTGTCAAAATATTGAATGCAAAGTAGCTTCTCGAAGGTTTGGGTTTGATCAAGGGAGATATTTTGCCGATTGTGGATATGTTTGCTCGGAGCAGACTACGCATGTTTGAAGTTACACAGCTGGATATGTTTGCTCTCAGCTGGATTGAGTTGCTCCAACTAAAAGGGTAAGCAGCTACGCATGTTTGAAGTTAAGGGCATCGTTAACAAGGAAATTAACAGAGTGGTAAATTACGAAGTGAGGTAAAACTTTCGGTGGCAATTTCCGGAACCCAGTTCTTTAGATGGTATTTTCCGAAAGAGATGAACTTTCAGTGCTACAGAACAAATTTTCCCTATAGTTTATTATCAGGATCACGATTCCACTGTGATCTTACCCAATTCTAATGTTTTCATGAGTAGAATTGTGATTTTACTACGATACTATCTGATTCCAATCTATATTGCGATCCGTATCATCTAACTCTAGTATGATCATAAGATCGTATGATACTATAATACGTGTTGCGATACTGACAACTTTGACCAGCACACATGAATCTACTACTTCGTGGCTGAGCGAACTCAACCCAGCTGAGCTGAGCATGCAGTTAGTACCTAGTGCTCTTCTTCCTGACGAAGCCTGTAGACGAGTTCTGCGGCTCCGGCTGTGGATCGATCACTCATCGGTCCTGTTCTTGCGTTTACTTCACGCTGGCACATAATAATTGGGCTCTTCTCTTTTCAGTCCTTTGGTTGATTCTCAGCACAAAAAGAAAATCAGCCTTACAGGAAAAAAGAGAGAAAATATAGGGAAAATAAATTTCAACCTTACAGAAAAAAGATCCTATGGAAAAAATGAAAAAGAAAGAAAAACTGTTGGCCCATGCAGGTCTCGAACCTGCGACCTTCGCGTTATTAGCACGACGCTCTAACCAGCTGAGCTAATAGGCCATTTGTTGAGTGCGAAGAAAATAAGATCTATAAATGTATATAGTTAAGCAGTAGGCGAACCGGCACACATGACACTGGCCATGGTACAGCACTACAGCAGGGAGGTCCGCGGTGATGGCACGGTGGAAGATGATGACATCTGCAACCTTACAGAATCTACACGACTAAAATAGTTCAGCTCACAAGCTGGACGATCATTGGTGCAATTTACCAACAACATCCATTGGAACACAATTCTCAACAAAAAGATACAACTGCAGTTAAGTTTACTTGTAATGTTGGATAAAGGAAAAAGGATTGTTCCATTGCTCAAATGACAGTTGACAGCAGATGGAAACCATGGAACACGGTCGGAACAGATTTGGACCAACTTAGTCCACCTACGATTACTGATGGTATCTCAAAACTGTATGGTCTTTAATCTTTAGGAATTGCACTGGTCAGGAACTCCAAGATGCACCTCTTCAACTCTTGGAATTCTGTTTCAGGTAGAGATGCTTCAACCAAAAATCTGCATAGGGTTGCCTCAGACGCTTCATAATAGTCCTTCCTCGTCTTCAGTACCAAATGGCCACTGAGCTCCCAGACTGCTGGATTTATTTTCATGTCAAGGAATTCTTGGCTCGCCTTTCCAAGGGCCTGCTTCTCAGCGTAGCACTGATCGATCATTTTGGAGGGAGACAAACGTTAAGTTGTTGACCCACTACTAGAGTATGAACATTTTTCAGAATTAGTACAGCTGAGGTTGCATTAGTATTTGGGAGTACCTGTGGTAGCAGGAAAGTTCTCTTGCCAGATTCAGAGATAAGGACATTGAAAGGTCTATTATTCTCTTGCAAGAAGATGCAGGCATTTGAAACCACATCTGACAAATCCTCCAAGCTCGCCCCACCTTCAAATACAATACCACTTACTGGGTACTGCACCAGCTGAACAATGTTCACACCATTCCCTAGGGCTGTGAGTTTCTCTGTCGGCGCTTTTTCAACTGGATATTGTACTTTCAGATAGTATGCCTGACAAGCAATTTGTCATAGTGAGGAGAGTATAGGACACTGGCAGATTCAGGAAAAGTTATATTGAATGACTAACCTGGAAGTGAAGGTGATTGATGGTTGCAAAGCCACCCAGACTGTTATAACCAACTCTGAAGAAGGGATTCCTTGCCTCCCTTGCAATATACATGGCGAGTAAGAAGCTCTCTTGATCAATCCTTTGCGGTAAGCAATCCTGGATTCGAGGGATAAAAAGCACATGACAGTAGCCAATTGGACTCACCTGTCACAAAGAAAATGGAAAAAAATATATCAAACTTTCACTCTACAAGAATAGAAGTAACCATGAGAGAGGGAGACCCACTAACATTAATCAAAATGGAGCTAGGAGAAGCTGCAACAGTATGGGGAGCATGGTCAAAATACTGTGCAGAGTCATTCTCAGTTTCTTGGAATCTAAAAATCACTTCTTCTGGGCTAACTTTAATGAAATTGAACTTTCCACAATCAAAAGGCTGGAGGACTTGGTTTATTCCAAATTCAGTTGGTCGCTTCTTCTTGTCACGTCCTTCTATTAACGTTGCCACAAAATTGTGTTCACCAGATAGCACCTGCCGCAGGATTGTAGGAGATTCAGCTAAAAGAACAAATCACCAGAAGATGTCCGTGCAGTTAATTGGAGAAGAATGCAGAACCTTAGTCTCACAGGAATTGATGTCATGGTGAAACAAGCCCCTCGCCTTGCGGTCGTCCCACTGCAATAATAACTCATGTTTCCACCTATTCAGTATTCTTTCAATTCTAATTATCAAAGAAGTTTGGAAAAAGGTCATTTTCCACAGGCACAAACACTACAAACCTCTTTGAAAAGTTTGCGGAGAAATGGTGATAAATTTGGACTGTCGTCCTCCATGCACAAGGAACAACACAGGTCAAAACCCTTGCTGCTCACGGCTGTTTTTCTTTCAGCTGGCAGCAGTGTCAAACCATACAAACATCAGACACTTCCAGCAGTATATGAGATGATGTTAAGAAGTTACATAGTTGAGTCTTTCTACTGCATTCAATAGAAGTTCTATGGTACTACAAAACAACATATAAATTAACAATTGCTCACTTTTTCTTCATGCTTCCATACATAATTCAAGTCAATTGAACTGAACAATATTGTAGTGAACAACAGAGCAAGAACACACAGAGATGTAAAAATTTTCATGAGTCAAGCAGCATAACTCAAACCCAAGAGCCCAATCCAGAATCCAGATTGCTCTATCTGTTCACAACTTATCAGCATTTGGGTTCATTTCATTCCAAAAGTTCAAAAACGTGCTAAATAAGTAAGGAAATATCGAACACCAAACAATTTCTCCATTTCAACCTATAGCACACCTAATCTAGCGCATGATAAATTGGTGATGCATGGGCTGCGGAAAGTCGCCAAGGTCTTCACTTGACTAAACTCACAAAAAGATTAAAGAACTTTACAGAGGACCGAATCCAGCGTACCAAGAGAGCCCCGCCGCGCGGTGCAGTTCCGGCGAGTACGCAATGCCGCGGGAGCAACCGGCGATGGAGCGAGAGGGGGTGAGAAAGAGGGGAGATGGACATGGAAAAGGCTCCCGTTTCTTGCTGGGAACGCAAGAATTGGATCCCACTCAAAGTAAGCCTCGAAACCAGGGGCTGGATTTAGTGATTCTGGGTAAGGCTTTGAGCGAGATTGTATTGTAATCACGGACAAGACGAGAGCTCACGCGAATTCCCCCCACATGGAGACACGGAGTGATGGAGGAGAAAAAAAAAGCTGGATCTTGTTTCTTGGCCCTATGGAACTTGGGGAGGAAAGGAACAGGACGAAAGGATGAACTGCAAGGCTGGAAAGACGAAGGCGTTAGCCGGGCCGTATTCGTCGATTCATTTATTTATGGGCCTGGGTGCAAGCTCCGCCTTTGTTTGGCCTTTTAAAAATGCAGCTGCCTCTTGTGGACCCACTTCCCAGTGGAACTGACTTGTGAAAGCGAGAGGCTCCTATGGACAACGTCCACATGCCGTAGGTTTGTCCCCTGACGCTGATAAATGGGCTCCACGTTGAGTTGGTCCCACGCGTGCCCGTCGCGGCGTTCCGAAGTGCCGGCCAGTGGGCGCGCTCTTCCCGACACCCCAGCCGGGAGACCGGAGGCAAACGACACGAGAAGGGGAGGCGCACAACAGTATAAACTGAGCGGAGCCCCCAAAACCCTAAACCCTAGCCCCCCTCCCCTCCCTCTTCTCCGCGCGGCTGCAGGGGTTGCCGCCGCCGCCGCCATGGCCACCCTCCTGAGGCGCGCCTCGCTGCGGCGCGCCATCGCCGCCGCCGCCGCCGCCTCCTGCCCTCAGGTCGAACCCTCCTTCTCTCAACACTGTGTTCAAGTGTGTGTGTGTGTGTGTTTTCGGGGTTTTGTCCAGGTGGAGTGTTCCGAGTTGATCTTAGCGCGTCCACTCCGCTGATTGCAAGTGAGAACCCTAGTTTGGCATCGGGGTTTGATCGGCGCCTTTTTGGCCGCTGATTTCTCCATTTTAATATCAATTTCTGACTGTGCAAACCCGCTAATCCGCGTCGATTTTCTATATGCCACCGGATTGCTTTGTTTTAATCACTTCCTTGGAGCGATCGATTGTGCTATCGCCCCGCTGCTTTGTAGGGCTACTTGTCTTTTATGAAACTGTGATTTGCTCTTACTGCGTTGTACATGCTAAAAGCGTCTTATACGCTTTAGATTATCGGATTAGTCTCCACTGGCTGTCATGAGGTTACAACACAGATTCACACTGTCTTTATCCTGGCAAGCTGTAACCCTCTTGTTGGCCTGAAGAGTAGTTTGTGACTTTGCCATATGCCGACATGCACTAGGACTAAAAAATTACTGGAAGAAATGTGATGCACGCATTAGGATTCAAAAAAGTACTTGAAGAAATGTGATAAATGCACTAGAATTCAAAAAGTGACTTTTCCTAGTGAGCCAGAAAAGGCTGCTAATTTAGGCCAATAGGCCGGAACCGTTTCATGTGAATCAATGGTCTACAAACTCTGATATGCTGTTGCTAATGCTTTAATATCTATGCAGAGCTATAGGCAAGGGATATGTGTCTCCACTTTTCATTGCCGAGATTTCTCATCTAAAGGTTATAGTTACTATTCCATGTTATGTTTTTGGCACATCATTACCATATGTACTGAATGTTGAAACATGTGATTCGATTGATTGCACTGCTTGATTTCTTCTTTTGCTTCCATTATGCTTCATTACTGCTATCTACTGAATCATTTACTGATTCTCCTCTTATTGTCTACTTAGCCAAAAAGAAGTCAAAATCAAGTGGAACCGACTCTGGTGAGGAGAATCTATCAAAGAAAGACTTGGCTTTACACCAAGCCATCGATCAGATAACATCTGCGTTTGGCAAGGGGGCAATAATGTGGCTTGGCCGTTCTGAAGGCCGTAGAGAAGTTCCTGTTGTGTCTACCGGGTCTTTTTCTTTGGATTTGGCATTGGGAATCGGGGGGCTTCCAAAGGTATGCTTTCCTGTACAGTATAAAAGTTATTCTAAGCAGAAGCTATTCTGTGTCGATGTGTTTGCATGAAAAATCAGCACAATAATGTATATTGTGTTTACACAGAACCTCCGAAATATAACTGTGCTTGTGTTTAGCTAAAGTCAGTAGTCCAGTTTAAGGTGTTCTTTTGCAATGATGTATGCTGTTGGCATGCCATTTTTCTTTGTAGGGACGTGTTATAGAGGTGTATGGCCCAGAGGCTTCAGGCAAGACTACTCTTGCTCTTCACGTTATTGCAGAAGCACAAAAGAATGGCGGTAAACTCCGAACTTTGAATCTAACCTCTATTCGCATTCTGTGATTTTTTTTGCTCTAGCTATTGGCCTGTTACTACTAGAGAAAAGTAGGCATTCTCCTGTATTCTCTTTTTATCTAGACAAGTACGGCAACCATAATTAGTAAGTGTGGGATTTTGTAGCATGTACCTATAGAGCTTACAATGCGGTGATATTGTTCATTCAGCTGCTTTTATGTAGCATTCACCACTAAGGATTGTGCTAACTTATGACTGCTTGATAGTGTGAAACTTCATTAGATGGCTTTGCTAATTATGCTGTGAAACTTAATGTAATGAAACAGTTTGCTAACCTGGCTATCAAACAAAAACATGTTCAAACAATGGGGTAAAAGTTATAGTACCGACTACCGAGTATTTGTTGATATCGACTCTGCAATTGTTTGTATTATCTTGGATTAATCCACAATGTGTTTTATTCGGGACCTTGCTATCTATGGGGACGTTTGTATTGGCTTCTATTGATGGCTTTTGGCTAAAAATAAATAGTAACGGCTGAAAGAAGTGGCTTTTAGAAAGAGAGGCGAGTAGTGCAAAAAGTGAGGGAGAGATACGTGCGCGAGACGGGAGCGAGAGGAATGGGGTACGTGATGCGCCCGTACCCCTAACTTATCCACGGAGCGAGATGGGAGTGAGAGGAGTGAAAAAACCGCTTCAAGAAGTTAGGTGTTCATATTGGCTTGTTCATATTGGGTTTTGGCTTCTCCAAGCAGAAGCTAATACGAATAGGGCCTATATCTGATATGATCATTGTGTCTTTATGTTTGCGAGTATGGAATATGAAAAAAAGCCGGTTTTATGTTTAGACTTTATAGTATTTAATATGAAGAAAAGCCGACCATGGATGGCAGCTCACTCTTAATTTACTTTGTTTCACTAAGAGACATAATTTTGCCCTAGCATACACAACCCTTTTTAAGGAGTGTATATTTTAGTTTAAGTGCACCATAGATTATAGGCCTTCTGCCTTGTAGTTTTTAACTAAAACAAAAATATTTTATCACTGAGTTTTTGTTTTGCCATTTTTCTAGGTTATTGTGCCTTTGTAGATGCAGAGCATGCTTTGGATCCAGCTCTGGCGGAGTCAATTGGTGTCAACACCAGTAATTTGCTTCTCTCTCAGCCAGACTGCGGTGAGCAGGCACTGAGTCTTGTAGACACCCTGATTCGAAGTGGCTCTGTTGACGTTGTTGTTGTAGACAGTGTAAGACCTCAACCATCTAGCCGCCTCCCCCATCTGGTTCTCTTTTTGAGCAGTACTACTTTCTGTTTGATCACTAGTGCACTTCTGCATAAGTTCTTAAGAACATTGCGCTATTAGCAGTTCAAACATGCTGCTCAATCGTAATAACTAAAAAGACTTCCTTGATTTGAGAAGTTAGCTACACAGTTCATCTTATTCTATGATGCAGGTAGCAGCTCTTGTCCCCAAAAGTGAGCTTGATGGGGAGATGGGTGATGCGCATGTGGCTCTCCAGGCTAGATTGATGAGCCAAGCTCTTCGCAAGCTGAGCCACTCTCTTTCACTGTCCCAGACTATTTTGTTATTTATTAATCAGGTATTAATCATACACCATTTTCTTAGAGTTTGTTGGATCGATTTATGTTGGTGCTGATTTCCTTATGTGGCTCATTGGTGAAGTGCAGCACCAATTTAGCAAGTCTTACGAAATTTTAGTCCAGGGTATAATTCCATGATGTTTACCTGAAAACTTCCATAATTACATGCTACTAAAGACCAAAAAGGATGAATTTTATGAAGATTAAGAAACATTAACTGATTAATATAGGATTTAATCCTTTTTTTGTAGTCACACAAATTATTCTTCTTGAGTCTTGTTCTTTGAGAATGAGCTATTCACATGTGCGGTCCAACAATTTAAGCATGCAATGCATATATTCCGTCTCATCATTATTATAGAATTATGTCCTGCTTATCTCCAGAAAACTTCTATGTTTTGCGTCCAACGAAGTTTCATCATCATCATCTTCACTTATTTTAGTTTTGCATGATTTGTATCCTTGAACACATTGTAGATCAGGTCTAAGGTAAGCACATTTGGAGGATTTGGAGGGCCAATGGAGGTCACTTCTGGTGGAAATGCCCTTAAATTTTATGCTTCTGTTCGCCTGAACATCAAACGTGTTGGTTTGGTGAAGAAAGGTGAAGAGGTAATTAACTAAGTCATTCTTAATATTTACCTGATTTATGAAATTAACCAATACTTAACATGTGGATATCAGTATGTTCACAGTAAGATTTCTTTGAAACAGAAATGGCCACATCCCCAGGAGACGATGATACTATTTCTATTTGAATTGTATCTTCTTGTACTGACGTACTGTTAGACATGTGACGCACTGACGCATGCTACTTTAGGTGCATGCATATGCTGTCGATATACTGAATAAAAATAACTGACCTTACAGATTAGCTTCCATATATAGTATGTAACATGTAGCGCTCCTTGAAACATTATACATGTAGCTTATCTAGCAAGTTTTTGAAAATGACGACTGCCACTTCTGTTTGCAGACTATAGGTAGTCAGGTTGCTGTGAAGATTGTGAAAAACAAGCATGCCCCGCCGTTCAAGACTGCACAGTTTGAACTAGAATTTGGAAAAGGGATCTGCCGCAGTTCAGAGCTTCTTGAACTTGGACTAAAGCACAAGCTTGTTAAAAAAACTAGTGGTGCCTATTATTATTTCAATGACGAGACATTTCACGGTAAAGATGCTGTTAAATCTTACCTTACTGAACATGAAAGTGTTGCAAAAAAACTGGAGATGGATTTAAGGAAATTGATCGAAACTGAGGCACCAATAAAGCAGGAGGCTGAAGGCAATTCCTTGGGTGATTTGCCTGAAGAGATTGTCACATCTGAAACTTCTTCAGAAGAGGAACTGGCAGCTGTGATCGAAGCTTAACCAGTGATGATATATCAACTAGGAACAATATTGGATCCTGAAGAAATGCCATTTTGGTTGGACGGGCAGGCAGTGCCGTGTTAATCACATTGTGAACATCCTTCAGTTATTACTGTGCTTATACAGTATGGTGTACCATGGAGAGATTTCGTATGTGTGAAACTGTTCCGGGTGCTGCTGAGAAGTGAGGGAGGATTAAGGTAACGTGGCTATTTAGATTAGACATTTGGAAGTATCAGTAGCATGTCATCATGTATATATGTTGCATATCTGAAAGATTCCTCGTGTCTGAGTCAGGTTCAGCAACACTCTTAACCGAATGCTTCTACAATTTGAGTTCTCTGGCTCCATTTCCCGTGCTTACCTGATGATTTGAGAATACTAAAATGCATATTTCTTTGGAATGATTCTGCGAGGAATACTGAGTACTTCAGTCCTGTGGCCGGAAGAGTAGACCAAATAGAGCTCTCCCTTGATCAATTGATCTGGGCTGCCCCGTTTGCAAGGCCCAATGTTCCTTTATTTTTGATGTGTGAGGAATATCTTTACGAAGACATTAGGCCTGTTTTTTTTTTACGATTTATGGTTCTATTCATATTGATTTTTGTTTTTGATTTCTACTTATAAAAGACAAAAGCCAATATAGACATTTGGCTTCTCAATGCAGCTTCTCTACTCTTGTCACTACGGTTTTGTTTTCAGATAAGACAGCGGGTCATGAGTGTATCATCTACCCTACTTTTCGCTTCTATCATATGCACGTATCTTTTTATTTTTTGCACTGTTTGTTTCCTCTAAAAAGTCACTTTTTCACTTATTACTATTTATTTTCAGCTATAAACCACAATTAAAAACTATTAGTAAAGTTAAGATGAACACTCCTATATCTTTTGGCTAAGACTATTTTAGTCTAATAAATAATGATTGCTGAGAGAAATCAAAAGCTGTAGAAAAAAATAGGGCATCTTTCCCCTCATCATGAAAAATTAGGAGTACCATGCCATGACCTATAGGTGGTCAATGGGTTGGGCCTTAGCATGCTGACCTGTGGCCCGCCATTGTTGGTTCGGTTCAAATACATCACGACCTATTTAGGTTGTAGGTCGTGCTAGCACAGCCTGATAGACAGTACAGTTTGACATTGATTCATTGTAGAAAAAAATACAACATCCCCCTCTCTCTCTCGGCTTGTCCATTCTTTTAGCAAAGTCAAAAACTATAATGAATGCTATAGGAACATCGTTTAAGAATATCAGAGGACAAATAACAATCCTTGCTGTCGAGCGCCACGTGCATTAATCTAATTGGGCAACTGCTACCTGTTCTTCAGCTAAATCTCTTGGGGACTACTCTTTCCTAAATGAATGCTACTAGCAAAACTAACGATCCATAAAGGCATATATACCTGCACTCCTCGGCAAGAGACCGACACTAAGATAGTTTCACCAAAGGATCCGTGCAGTCCTCTAGAACAACAAAAACATCAGGAGCAAGCAAAAGCATAAACACATCATCATCATCATCATCAGTTGAATTCATCGTTCCGACCAACAAAATGTCCTTGGCTGTAGCAAACCAACCCCAACCTGCAGAGGCAGGCAATTTTATAGTCATCTGATTCGGATCAGAAGCGCACACAGATGAGTCCGACCTCGTGCTCTCCGATCTCAACGCACGAACAGACACAGTGGAGTGCAGCCGGCTTGTAGCTTTTTCGGTTTTTTTTGCTTTTCAGTAATTTATGGCTTTTAATATCTCTTAGCAATTATTATCTATTAGACTAATAAATTATATCTAAAACCTACAAATCACGGTCTAAAATTGCTTCCCAATCGATTGCCATCCCAGGTGTTAGGGGGTGTTCAGAATAGGCTTATGACTTTTTTACTGTAGCCGGTTTATTTTTTTACTGTAGCTGAATTGACTTATTTAGTATAATTAAATTTAAAATATTTAAAAATAGAAAAATATGTTAGCTAATCACCGATAATACAAAAAATACAGAAAAATACAAAAAAATCTAAAAAAATTAGAAAAAAATAAAATTACTAAATAGTAAAAAAATCAAAATCAAAAACAGAAGCTAAGTTTAGCGGCCCTTGTGCTTCGCAACCACCTCAATCAATTCAAACGCCCGTACGCATGCATGGCGGTGCGTGCGGCGCAATGGCCGGCTGTTGTTCCGCATGAGCCGCACCTGGACTGAGCCTGGAGGCAGGCAGCACACGCAGACCCATCACCTCAGCTCCATTAAAAATTGCTCCCAAGCCCATGCAGAAACAGAACCAGAGGGGGAACATTGTCATGTGCACCTCACATGCACGCGAGCATGCCCCTCTTGACCAAAAGGGAGGAACCACGTGACGATTATGGTCTGTTTGATATAGTTACGATTTATTTTTTATAATTAAAATTTTTAAATTTTAGTTATTTGTGATAGAGATTATGAAGAAAGATACTTATTTACAATTTTAGATGGTACAGATATTGAGATTTTAACGTGTACTATAATTAACCTGTACAGATGTTGAGCTTTTAAAAGTTAAATACTGTAACAAAAATTAAAAGCGATTTTGAGAAGCCGAAAAGAACAGATGTACCACCTTAGTTTTATACTTTCATACAAACACCAACACTTCTCTGCTTTGGTCTGACTCAAGTTTAGCATGACCAATATGGTCATACCAAACTTGAGTTTGGTATATGTGCAGCAGGGCCTAATATGCGTAACTGTATTTTTCACAAGCCATAGCATTCATCTGCTCATTTTCTGGCGAGATTTCTGGCGAGAGACATCTGCCACCTTAATCATCGATGGTATTTTCTGGCAGTGATTAAAGCACGGCAAGGTGAAACTGAAACATCTCACAGCACTATCAGGAAGAGAGAAAAGGACCAGAAATCTCGGGAGAAATTAAACTGAAGGAGAATTGAATTGTTCTTTCCGGTCCAGTTCTTTGCTCCCTTTTGGTCAAGAGAGGCAGCACCGTGTACTGACTACTGAGAAGACACATCAAGTGACCCTCCCATCCATACAAGTACCTGCACAGCCCTAAGGTAAAGCTGATTAGAGCTTCAGTTTCTAGATTTTGGTTTTTATCTTTTAATTTTTTTATTTCATCTTTTTTTAATTTGTTAGGCTTTTTTATTTATTTATTTATTTATATTATTCGTGATAATATATTTATTTATTTATTTTAATTTAACTATGCTGAAAAAGCTAACCGCCTACTATAGCGAAAAAAGACGCTACAATACAAAATAAACTATAAATGTGGACTTAAAAGCCCAAATAAGTATTACCTAAATTCAGAAGGAATCTTGACATTGCCGTGACTAATTTCACATAAAATCCGTCTAAAGAAACATTACCACCAGATGTCAAATTCGTAGCTAGGATCATTGGTGCGCAACATTTCTTTGAATGCTTCGCCATTTCGCAAGCTATTTTACTACAAACCAAGACAGCCACGCGGCCCACTTCTGAATTTAATTTTCCACGCAGCGAGGATTTGAGCTTAGCGAGAGGGTTAATTATCATCCATTCGATCATGGGAGGCTAGGTCAGCCTTGCTATCATCCCAAAATCCTTGTGTGCGCGCGTATGCGTACGTGATGAGCTGTGCGCGTTGAAGAGATGATCGCGAGAGACGCGTGATCGGTATATGCGTTTGTTTGTTTGTTTGATCCACGTACGTGGACTCGACTTGAGCATGTCTAACCTACCTCTTAACTTTGTAGCAGCAAGGATCGGTTGGAGGAGGAGTACGTACGTACTCCCTTCCATCAAGGAGGTCATTGTTTTAGCGATGATTCGTTTTGATTTTTTTCATCAGAATTGATTTTTTATCAGAATCGATTTAGTTTTTTGAGCATAATTAAATTTAAAAAAATGTAAAAATAGAAAAAAAATATGTTAGTCCATCACGGACAATGTAAAGGAACACGAGAAAAAAAGAAAAATGCAAAAAAAACTCAAAAATCTAAAAAAATTCAGAAAAAGACAAATTACTAAATAATAAAAAGTCAAGTTATTCGATCAAACGAGCGGGGTCTAAGACGCCTTTTAGGGTTTCATGAGCCCTATCAACGTGTCAATGCTCCAGCTGATCCGTAACAGCCATATCTGTGCTGTGGTGGTTACATGTGGTTGGTTAGTAGTACGTGGCTAGTGCTGTATAGAAAGTTGGCTGGTGAACACGAATCAAAGTAACTTCGTTTCTTTATACGACTAGCTAATACCGTATATACTGCCACTCTGGTCGACGTGCATGTCAGTGAGACGATCAGTGGCGTTTTTCAAACCACACACTTTGGGATGGCGCATGCGTGTACTTAACTCATTCAGTATCATGATCACTACCATAGAGAATTAAACTTACACCTAACATAATTTATGAAAGTATTTAGATTCCAATAGCATAGCACACGCAGGACTGTTCTGTTCTCTTGATATGTATGTCCAGTGATCAGAAGGACGACGAGGACTGTCTAGGAGTGCTAGCCGGATAGGAGGTGGCCATGCAAGAGACAGCGGAGAGCCAGCACTGTAGCCCCGGCCGTACAAGGAAACGAAGGATCTGTTTTTTTACTACGGTTTATAGTTTTTGGTTGAAATCTTTGAATTTTAGTTGTTGTGACAAAGATTACAGAGAGATATACTCGCTTGAGATTTTGGATGATACAGATGTTGAACTTTTAACGTGTACTATAATTAACTTATAGATTTCATCTTAAAAAATATTCCGTTTAAAAGTTAGATACTATATCAAAAGTCAAAAACCGTTTTAAAAATTAAAAAAACATACCCAAAGCTTGCGGCGGCTTGGAGAACTCGAGGGCGAGGCTGGCGATAGATCGAGCACCGGCCCTGGCCAATGATTGATATGATATATGCTAGTATCCAGGAGTTTGTTAATCCAACAAACCACGTTGCTGACCACATACCGCAGAATGTGCAAAAGAGAGAGAGAGAGAGAGAGAGAGAGAAGACGAGTCTCTCTCTCTCTCACCTGGCGTGCCGACCATTGGCCTCGTCCTTTTTCTCTGGCACACCAAGGTAACTCAAAAGTCAAGCAGTGGTGGTCCGTCCGGTCCTGTTGGCAAGGGCCTGTTAGGCGTAAGATCGAGCCTGTCTTGAACAGACGATGTTTCTTCGGTTAACGACCAGCTTAATTATTGCGATAAGATTACAAAGAAATTGAGATGGTGTTATATATCTTCTAAGAACATCGACTTCATTAGAATATCGAAAATCACTGCATTGCACAACAACATTTAATATATATGATCTCTATTCTGTTCAACTGAAGCAAGCATACTTTGCAATGAAGATTAATTTACGCATCTTAATCTTCACTTTTTAGACGATCTTAGTCTTCAATTTAATTCTACTACTCAGGAGTCTCAGAGCAAACAACCAAGCAAAAGCTCCACTTATTTTCTGATGCCCTGTTCCCCATTCCCCAAGCCCTACTAATGGCTGTCGGTGGCCGGGGCCGTGGGGCCATGTGATCGATGCGTCATGCTCGATACTAGTACTATTACTACTACTCGTAAACGTGACAATGCCTTGCGTAGTTTCCTTAATTTATGTGACGCCTTTCCTTAATCTCCTCTTAACATCGGAGACTTGTCGTTGTGCATCCACTCGGTCGATCCATCGAGGAGGCCGGCCGGCCACCAGAACAACAGCAAGAATCTCGCAGACGCATGTGATCCATGTCACAAATTGAAGCCCCGCTTAGCTTAGCTGGCGTCTACGATGGCCGGCACACGCCAACAATTTTTTTACTGATGTTTGTTTTGTTTTTTTGTTTTATTTTTGTGTTTTTTTTTTTGTATTCCTTTGTATTGTCCGTGATAGGCTAACATGTTTTTTCAATTTTTATTTTTTTAAATTTAATTATGCCTAATAAACCAACTCAGCTACAATAAAAAATGAGCTAGCTACAGTAAAAAAGGTCATAAGTCATCGCTATTCCGAACGCTACATTAGAGAAAACATTTCATTCCGTCTCGAGGCGATCAACAAAGCCCTGTTTAGGTTTAGCTTAGTTGATCTCCCATCAGGAGCGCACCGTCAGAGCTTCGTTAGGCTTCGGCCAATCATCTTACACAGCCAGCGCCCTCCCCCGCAGCCCTGGGCAGCCATGGATGGCTCTACCTAGGAGGAAGAAGAAGAATAGAAGAGAGAAGATGGGTTTTTTGAGGCTGCTGGTCCATAACCACGAATCCACGAGGCTTTAAATAGCAATTAGCAATAAGTAACTAATCCTCACATATTACAACCAAATCCAATTCACCCCACACCACTAGATACAAAATCGTGGAGTAGAGAGTGAGCACCTAAGCTAAGCAGCGACCGGCAACGCGAGGAGCGTGGGAGGTGGAGGGAACGTTAGATCGGACTCGCCATATGTCTAGGTCCAACCAAGTTTACTCATCGAACCACGGGTCTAAATAGGCTGAATATAACTAAGCCCACGGAGTAACACACTTATAAGTGATACTGGGCATCCCCCCAAAAGACTAGCCCAATGGATAAGGTCTCCCTCACATTTATAAGTTATGCTTCTTCCTTTTTTATAACCAATGTATGACTATTTCTAACAATCTCTCTCTCACACATTGGTTGGGCACTTTTGCAACCATGAGGTCCAACAAGATGTTAGGCGCTTAGACTCTGATACCAATTGTTAGATTTGGCTCTGGCCACATGTCTAGATCCAACCGGTTTACTTCTTGGGCCACAGGTCCAAATAAGCTAAACACAATTAAGCCTACAGAGCAACACACTTATAAATGGTATTGGGTATTCCCCCTAAAAAAACTAGTCCAATGGGTGATGTCTCCCTCATATATATAAATTATGATTTTTCTTTTCCATAACCAATGTGAGTCTATTTCTAACAGTAAAGCTGAGGCGGTGGGCGGCGGTAGGCCATTGGCCGCGTGGTAAGCTGCCTCAAGCCCAGGGCGATGGCTGGCGGGGGCATTGGTGTGAGGGAGGAGAGGACGGTAGTGACTGTCAGAGGAGGAGAGGAGTCGGGAGTATGGGGGAGAGGACAGAGGAGGAGTGCTAGCTGTCGAAGAGGAGGGGAGTTGGGAGGGCCAGAGGGGGACTGGGAGTGGGGGGACTGGGGGAGGAGAGGAGGATAGAGGTGTGGTGGCTATTAGAGACTCAAAGGAGGAGGGGAGCTGCCTAGTTGGGAAGGGAGGTAACCAGGTAGGAGCCAGGAGAAAGGTTGAGCTGTCGAGGAGAGGAGGATTTGTCACCGAAGACTTGACTTGAGGCCCGGACTGGGGAAGGGAGGCCAGAGGCAGCTAGACAGCCAAGAGGCCGAGGAAAGGAGGAGGTGTCATCGAACTAGTCCATCGAGGCTGCTGAACAGAGCCAAAGGAGGAGGATGTGTTGAGGAGGTGAATGAGTAAGGCTATGAGGTACTGAGAGGGAATCGGGACTTAAGTAGTTGATCGACTGGTATTTATCGTGGTTCTTTCTTTTTATTCTTGTTGATGTTGTATTGCATATTTGCATGGACAACTAGACAATAAAATCTAGACTATCTAGTTGTATTTTTATGTAGTGATGTATTTTATAATTTATTTGTAGATTTGCAATAATAGAGAAACGAACTTGGCGATTGGTGACTCTTAGCCTTCTACCTCGGCTTAGTTCAGCACCTCTGTGAGGGAGAGAGGACGCAACTCAGCACCTCGGTGAGGATGCAGCGCCCACACAGAGCAAGGGCATTGCGGTGGTGGCTCGGTCAGGATGTTGTGAGCCGAGGTGCTACGATGCATGTCGTGAGGAGCTGGCAACTGCAAGGGCAGTGTAGCGTCGTGGGGACACTAGAGTCGACAAGGGCACGAATGTGCGACGATAGGCGACCCACCACGGCGACAAAGAGCCTCCAAGGAAGGCGACACAACATGTGTTAATGAGTCCTTTGAGATTACCCTATATTTTCATCATAGCTTCACCACTCTCTCGTACCATATATAAACTAGATTTAATTGCCAATATGCCTCAGCTCGATCATCGTAACAAAATATCACTATAATAATCTTTAAGAAGATTTGTGTTTTATTTCTCCAGCAACATCAGCCCCTCTTTGAGAAGATATTCGGAGCAAATGGTACACCGCTCTTCGTCCGACATTCCTTTTCCCATGAAATTCCTATAAAATCCTGCATTGTAAACACACCTTAGGGCGAGAAGGCATTGCATAAGTCATGCTTTCATGTACACACGAACAAACACCCTAATTAATCGTGTCAGGAGTAAACATGAAAGAAAGAAAACATACAGTACACATGAGTACATGGGAAGGAAAATGTTAAGAAAAACATACAGTACACACGAGTACATGGGAAGGAAAATGTGTTTTTTTTCGGGCTGTAGATTTATAGTTATGGTTGATGTTTTTAGTTTTAGTATAGACGTTTATACGAATGAATCGAGTGTCGATGAGATAATAAACCGTTTTAAAAAATATGTCCTAATAGACTGTTTGAAACGATGATAAAAAATAATTATATTTATTTATTAAAAAATCATAAGATATAAGATAAAAATAACTACGGCTGCAGTTATAGTTGCAGGCACGAGGCCTGGAACCGGTTGGTTGGCATCTCGGGGGCTCATCTCGTACGGAAGAGTGCTGTATTTTTGAGTAAAGGCGACGAAACCATAGCCAGCATGTGGCGTAACGTGCTTGTGTACATGCTCTGCTCCACCCGTTTTTATATGGGAAACTGGATTGGTCGGCCAGAATGTATACATATCAGTTCATGTACTCTGCGATAGATAAGTAAATCGCACAAAAGCTAGTGTCTAAATCTGTGCATTTGTGTTTCGCATTTCTCCCTTGTTGTGTTATGTTCATCTCTTTGTGGAACAATTAACCAGCAGGTTCAATAACCTGCGAGATTGTCCTTCAGAATCAGAAGCCCACTAATTGAATTTCCCCACCAAAGAAATGGAAGCAAATAAAACCATAGAAACCAAAGAATGCATGAGAACCATTTATCCCTTCTTTTGTCCTCTAATTCGTCATTTTGCCAATACTATCAATGCTCTTCTGATACAATCATACAAAAACATGCTGATTCCTTCAAATCAAATGGATTATACATAATTACCATCCAAATTCAGTTCCATTTTCTTCCTCAAAGAAAAATCTGGCCGTTCACAAAAAAACAACTATTGGCACACCGCACACGTAGGCTCCAAAGGACGAGACCACTAGGAGCCCGCCGCGTGTACAACCTGGTGACCTGCCGTATTGATGGCTACAACCAGCACAGTGCGCAGCAGCAGGGTGGTGCCAGCATGGCTCAGACGAGGGCGGCCCGAGTCAACGGGCAAATCATTGCTCGTACGATCGCGCGTGGGGCGTGATGCTGTTCGTCCACGTGTACGTAGGGACACCGGTCCTCCGATCCAAGGAGCTTAAATTATCGGTGGAAGTTACTACGGTAGGGTATACCTATATCTTCTTTGCGCCGCTCCTCCTCTCTCTCTTTCCTCAAAGTGTCGCCGCTTTCTTCCCTCTCTTCTTCTACTCCGCAGCCAGCGGCACCATCGTCGTTTAACCGTACAGCCCCAGACCCCCTCATTGCCACGCCGTCCTACTCAACATAACTACCACAACCACCGTTACCACCACCCTCCTATCCTACCGATCTCTGCTGCCACCTACTTCCTCCCCCGATGTTCTTTTATGTCCAGGGGAAAGGTGAACCTGTAGCGGGGTAGCCGGATCCGACAGCGGAGGAGAGTGAGGGATGACGGCAGCAAGAAGGGAGGGAGTGGCTGACGAGAGCAAGAGGGAGCACGAGAGGGACGGAGCGACGACACTTCGGGAGTGAGAAGGGATGGTATAGTGTCGAACATTATATCGTTTGGGAGTTTTTCCCATTATTGGTGGTCATGGATAGAGGTGGAAACGGATCGAATAGTCTTGAATACGAATCTATATTTTTAATATAAATATGAATATAAATTCATATTTTTAAAATGAATACGAATTCAAATATTTTTGAATGCAAATACGAATTGAATGTCGTAATGAATACAAATTTGAATCGAATATGTACTTAATTCGGTTGAATGCAAATACTCTAAAACTTTTGTAACAAACCTCAGTAGAACAAATTTATGTAATATGACTACACGTCTACATGAACTAGCAATGTATGACTACACGTCTACATGAGCTAGCAGTGTAGCGTATAGAGTTAAAAATTATGCAAAGTAATTTTTACTTCTCACTTGTGAACCTTGATTTATAAGAAAATTGCTTCCTATAATTATCCTCAGGAATGAAAACGGATCAAATACAAATAAAATAGTCTCAAATATGAATACGAATACTCTCAAATACAGATACGAACATTCTCAATTACAGATATGAACATTCTCAAATATGAATATGAACATTTTCGAATGCTTTTTTGCTTACCACATTTGCGTTTTCTCGAATACGAGTATCGGATAAAATGGATTATCCTTTACCGTTTCTTATCCCTAGCTATGGGGCCCTGATGCAGCGGGTGTATCCAACGCCCCTGCCCCATCCTCAGAGCAAATTGCGAATAATTTGCAGAATGAGGATTTCTCCACATGTACATGCCCTATCCATACCACATAATATGCTTTGAGATATGTACTAGTCATTGTAGTAGTAGGAATTAGAAGATATGGAGTGGTTATGTGGTACATTATTCCCCATAAAAATCCCCCTCCCCCTTCTCATTCCTCACTCAGTCACTCTCTATAATATCTCTCTCCTCTCTCCCACGGAAGAGTGCGCATGGAGCCTAGATCTTCGTTCACCTCAACAACAACCTTCTTTGTCGCCCCATAGGTTCACAACTGCCACCCTTGGTTTCTTCCATGTCACCAGTTTCCTCAGTTTCTTCTTGACGTTGCCGGCTTGCTAGGTTTCTTCCACATCACCGACTTCCTCATCTTCCTTACCCATGCCGAGGCTATCGTAGCCCGAACCATCCCTGCTGGTCACGATGCGCTTCATCAGGGTCAGTTTATACAGACTTCTAGCTTTGGCTTATATGAATAGTAACAGTTTGAAGAGAGAGACATTTACGTGCGATTTTAGCTAATATAAATAAAATCATTGCAGTGTGTACTATAATCGACTAATATACCTTACCTTAAAAAGATACTTTGTTTAAAAGATAGGTACTATAAAATATTTACTATAGAAAAACAGCTTTAAAAAATTAATATGAGACAGGCCAGATGCTTCCACTTATAGGGCTCGGCATGAGGGCCACGACTGAGATTACCACATAAAATCTAACATCCTCGCTTAAAAAAAATGGGGGTGTTTTTTTTTGCACGTGCGAATCTTGATGCATGAAACTTGATGTGCTATAGGTCATGTTCCAAATAACGATGGTTCTAGGTTTTAAAAGTTTAAAGCCGTTTAGAATGTGTTGACTTCTTTAAGGTGTCTTTTTCTTTTTTTTCTCTCTCTTTTTTCTTTGTATTATTCATGGAGATATAATGGTGTTTTTTATTTTTCTTTATTTTTCTTTAATTGAATATTTAAGAAAAAAGCTAACAGTCGCTACAGTGTTATTTTAGCCAAAAGCCATAGCAAAAAAAGGCGAGTTATTTTAGATTGTAGCTTATGGCCTTTTGAATTCTGGTTGTTCGTGAGAGACAGTACGAAGAGGAAAATAATTGCATGCGATTTTAGCTGGTATAGCGGAACTCAGTACAGTGTCTACTACAATCGACTTATAGACTTCGTCTTAAAAAGATATACCGTTTAAAAACTAGTTACTATAGCAAAGTACATAAATCAAAAGCAAAGATACATTTGAATTCACTCAAAAACTACAACACTTGAATATGACAATAAAAGATATAGATTATTTGAACTCACTCAAAAACCATAGCACTATGGAATATGATAGATGTGTTACATTAATAGACCGTAAGAGAAATACAGACATGATTGAATGGCTGAATGCCTACCATTCTTGTTTACAAAACGACGAGGGAGGGAACAAGGCCGCGGCGGTGGGTGCAGGCGTGGCGGGCGGCCGACAGGGCGGGGGCGGCAAGCCGGGACAAGGCAAAGCGCCGCCAAATTGCATTTACTCGCTGCCTGGGCCTGGCCGGCCGCCTCCCCCCTCCCTCGTGGCTGCCTCCACTCCATCTCATCACATCTGCTGTTTCATCTCTTCTCCAAGACCCCAATCACTCCAAGATATTTCTCGTCTCCCTCTCTCTCAGATGCAAACAGCCACCGATCAACCGGTGTACGTACATCGTACAGTATTCCTTTTTTAAAAGTACAAGCAACTGGCGAAAATGCTTTGATCTATAGTACTATATATCTAGCTGACGCGAGACTTCAATCCGAGGCTAGAGCAGGGGCACGCTACACGGTGGCCAAGCAGTAGGACTACACTACTAGGCAATTTTCGCAGCTTAGAATTAAATTAATCCGAGTTTCAAGGTATTGAATTGTTAATCCGCTAGTGTATTCTTCCGTAATTGAACAAAATGATCAGTGTGTCCACACGTATTCAAGAGAATTTGCAGATTGGTGGTGAAAATACATATAGTCTGTATTTATCATGTGTGCACTGCACTGTCTTCAGCAACAACGAACAACGTGTACAGACAGAGAGGGACTGTTTAATGTCGATGGAGTGTTGCTGATTGCGATATCGGACTGTGCATGATGAAGCAAATAAGTAGCCCTGCATGATGCATCTGATCAGGGGGAGTCGCATCTGATCGATTGCATCTTTTTTTCCCCTCCCCCTTTCTATGTACGTCCAACTCGGCTTGACATTTGGTCAGCCAACGATGATGGCTGAATAATTCTGCATGTTCTACTTACAGTCCTACTAGTAAATTCTGATATTATGCAATTGTTACCGTGGACGGTAAATTACTACTGGGCTCTTACTAGCTATACTAGAGTAGTAGTAGTAGTAGTAGTACTACTACTACTACTTTCTTTTATGGTGGGCAATGCTGGTCGAAATGTATCTTGTATAGTTGCATAACTAATGCAGGGTTTAGGCATGTTAATTTGTTTGTTACACTAATGTACCCAACTTTCTCATCTTTCATACATCAAGTTAGCGCCATCGAGTTCTACAGCCGTTATATACGCTCGATTTGAATCTTGGAGGCTTTGTTCTTGTAATGTACTCCGCGCATGCATTATCTCTGCCACGTGTGTTCTGTACTTTAGTGTATTAGATTAGCCAGCTTCTCTATTACTTATGTTTTAAAGATCACTACGACTACTAGGTACTATCTTTCCATTATAAAAAAAGGTTAGTGGACAATATTTCCTGCGTCAAGATTGTTGGGGCAGAAACATCCAGCACTTCAAAAGTGAAAAGGAGAGAGAAAGAGGATTAAGACTAGATCATGAGTAGACTGCCACCGAAGTAGTAGCATAATCACTGGGTGGGCGATTACATCATGCAAATTGGAGGTCAATTCTCTTCCTATCGCCCTCTCTTCGATCCATGAATCAACCAAACTCGTCCACCCAAACATTAACATCTTTCGCCTGTTCTCTGCTAGTAGATTAAGATGCTAATAATTCCTTGGCACTTACAAGCCTATCATCATCTATGCTTGTCGCTTAAAGCCTCATGGCATCTCCTAACAAACCTATGTTTTTGAGTTAGCAAGTGCTCCCTTTTTTCGTAGGGAATAAAATATAACCTGGTTGATGATTTGTTTTGTGCGAGGAACCACTAGAAAGCAGAGCTTGATCTAACTCTCTGAGATTTAAAAATTCTGAAGGGCAGTGCACGGAATCGTCGGCCAGTGGAGGGGCCTTTCACACACGCATAGTTTCCTTAGATTAATCGGTTGGTTGGTACATAGGAAATTGATTGGCATGTCAAGATTTGGATTTTTTATTCTTCCTGTCTCAGGGCTATGCCTGGGTTTGGCATCTCATGGAATCAAAGACCCCCCAGCAGAAGCATAAAAAAGTTTCAACTTGGGGTGGTCACTATGCTGGCACTAGCTAGATATCTGTGTTGATCTTGGTTTGAGATGTTAAATTTGGGATCAGATTTGCCACTTGCTGCTCATCAATGGATTTTTTTGGGAAAGGGTCCATGGAAGTGGCAATGTTTGGCACAGGCAAGTTGGCTTATTTTGTGGGGGGTGACATAAACATGTGTTGGTTGTCCAAATTGTGGTGATGCATATCAAATTGTGGTGATGCATGTATGAGGGGACATCGTATCGCATTACTGGTTTGGCTTTGGCCAAGGCAAAGGAACTAGTTACCTTGTTTCAAAAAGGGAAAGGCACTTGAGAATCAAATAAAATTTCATGCAGATGACCATTGTTGTAAAGTGGCTAGACACACTTATTTTAATTTATCTCTATGTTGGCCTAATTCTTTTTAATCTATGACTTATGCCTTATGGCTTCTCTCGAACAAACAAATAGAATGGTTTCTCTGCCATCATTTCAAAACAACTTATCGAATAGCCTTTTCGAAGCGACTTATCGGCTCATTAGCATTTGGTTCGTTCACGCAAACAACCATGCTAGAATAAAAAACTATAAACCGTAATTGAAAAGAACATAACTACGAAAAGAACCCACCTCATTTCTACTTACTTATAGCCAAATTCAAATTCATTGACAAGATGACTAGCTATATATACTTGTTCTTTCTTAAGGTAAAAGGGAGACAAAAACATCAAAACAACTTTGACCAAGTTGTTTAAACATTAGTACCATGACGAGGGAGGGAGGAAAAAAAATCACGACATGCCATCGAAATCACCATCGATCCTTTGATCGTGATTCTTTCTTACCACATGTATTTGACATGTCTTTAGATGTAACTCAAATATGGGATAAACCTTCCATGAATCATGACATTTCTCCTGCTTTTACTAAAAACAAAGGCAAGTGTCCTACACAAGAAATGTCTTTTCAGGTAGTAGTTATTGATAATTATAATCTGACGATTTTTTAAAATGACCAGCACATTTTTTTAATCATAGTTGCTTTAGAATGATTTATTGATATGAAGAATTCCAACAATAAATGTTTGCAACGGTTAGCTGTGTTTACTCAATACCAATTCCATAATATTCTTCTGGTACTGAGCATCTAACTATATCTTGAAGGAATAACAGTAGAACAAATCTAGTTGCTTGCATTACATGATTAACCTTGAGAGAAAGAAAACCACATTCTAAATTAAAGAACACAAACACCAAAAAGGGAACCTAACCTTCCAAAGTTTCAGTGTGAAATTTATAAATTGCACAACAAACTAAGGGGCGTTCGAATAGCGATGGCTTTTAGTTTTTACTGAAAAAACACTGTAGCTGGTTTATTTTTTACTGTACCTGAGTTGGTTTATTGAGCATAATTAAATTTAAAAAAATATAAAAATAAAAATAGCACGTTAATTTAGAGCGGACGATGCAAAGGAATACAAGAAAAAAAAAAAACAAAATTTTTACTGTAGCAGTTACGAGCACGCATGCATGTTGTTTGAGCTAAAAGCCGATCGCTAGCGATGGCCAAAAACCAACCTAAGCGGGTGTTAAAACAACGCACATGCACGCTAACCAACTACCAGATGTCCACATCTCACTAAGTTTTTCCATGAAATGGAAAACTTATCCAAACTCCACCAAGAGCATGAGAAAAAAAGCTTCAACCATATTATTTGGTAAAAAACCTTTACTTCAATAAATAATTAATTGATAGAAAACCCCACAGAAAAATGCCATTTCATTTTCCATTGCAGGCTTGCAGCGCGCCCCCCCGCCCCGCCCCAGGAAATCTGAATAAAATCCACCACACTCCAACGCTCCCCAGTCTCCATTATTCCTCTCCTCCCCTCGCCTCTTCCGCACCGCCCCTGCTCCTCCCCTGCCGCCGCCGCCGGCGACCGCCGGAGCCACGTGGGCACCCCGCCGGCGAGATCTGTCCGCCGCCGAGCCCTTCTTGAGGCATTCCCCCTCCCTCTCCTCGCCCGAAATGGTGTGGTTCTGACCTGTCTTGGCCTTCATGGATCGTTCCTTTCTGTTCCTTTCCTTTCCTTTCCTTTCCTTTCCGCACTGTTCCGTTCAAAAGGTTCGGATTTGGAGGTAGCTTTGGTGGGATGGGGCCTTGGGGTGGTGCCGTGGTGGTCTGCGTTGGGGTTGTTTCGTTGTGTTCTTCTCTGCTTCTTTTCTGAGTGACTTCTTGCATTGGGGATCTCTGGGAGTTTGCCGAGTTCTTGCAGTTTCAGTGAGCTGTAAGTTTATGCAAATGAGTTTCCTTTTGTTGGATTTCTGATATGTCATTTAAAATAGAAATAAATCTATTTTAGCCCTTGAACTCTAAATCATCACTTCTTTTTAATTTTTAATGTTCAACCACGAAACCGGTTATCAACCCCTCTTAACTATCGAAACCGACTATTTTATCCTTTGAGACTAAAACCATCCTCGTTTTGCTAATGTGGCATCTACACGGACAATTTCATGTTCCACGTCAACCTCCAAGTCATCGTCTACGTCCCCCTTTCCCTTTCTCCGATCACTTCATCCTCTCCGGGGGCGGAGAAGAAAGGCCGATGGTGGTAGTCTTTGACATCGAGAGATCACGCCGGTGACACAAGTAGAGGGAAGGGGGAGAGAGGTAGGGGAGGAGTGAGTAGAGTAGGTGAGGTGGCGGCTATGGAGGTGGCCAGTAATGAGGCAAGCAGCCGGAGGCAGTGGATATGGCTGGTGGTGCCTAGATAAGGAAAGGGGAAGGGCATGATAGAGGAGAAGAGTGGTGGATTTGAGGTGGAAGAAGAAGAGGAGGCAGCCTGAGGTAGGGACACCAATGGCGAGGAAACCATCAGGGCGGTGGATCTAAAGTGATAGCGGGCCGGAACCTAAAGCTGTTTCTTGCGTCGCCTCTCAAGGTGAAGGCCTTGAACGGGAAGGGTGGGGGGAGAGAGAATGTCTACGGAGTTAAGGTTGTTTAGCTTTTTTTCTTTTTTAGTCTTCCGTTACATCCATCTATCCATGCCCGTAGTCTCTCTCTGTCAGTTTGTCAATGTTGTGTAAGTCCACAAAATTTTTATCGGTTAGCCGATTGTTTTGCTAGCATCATCTCTTTTCTTTTGTATGGTAGCAATCGTTGCTCTTCTCTCTGAGCCCCATGTAGATCGTAGAAGTTGTTATGATGCCGCTGCCCTGAGCTTCTAAGGCCGCCGCACTTCTCCTGCACGATATGTACTACGCCGTAGCCGTCTAGTATTCGATCTGCGCCGCCATACTTCTATCTATTCCTCTTTGACTTGATTTGACATATTTTTCAAGAGTTGCACGTTACGACGACATTACTAAGACTTAGACTTTGAATTTTTCCTTTTAGTGTTTACTCCTTTTCAAATACAATGCTACTGTATACGCTTTGCATTTGAGGGATGTTAAGGATATAATAGAATTGCTTTATTTGTTTCTTTATATGTTTTTGTTTTCTTATCCGTATATGGTATATTCCCTTATAATATCCCTTTGTTCTCTTTATATATATTGTTTATTGGGTTTCTTCAATATACACACAATATTCATAACGATGATGTCCAATGCTAGGGTAGCGCAGCGGAAGACGAGCGGCGGCGTTAGGATTTGGAAGTTAGAAAACTTGAAGCTCTGATACCATGAAGATTCATAGAAATGAAGCACATGATTGATTCATTGATATACAGGAATATATATACAATGGTGATGTTAATGTGAATACATACAACAATTACTAATGTGAATATATACAGCAACCCGAATTAATTTCATCTTGAACCAAGGCGTCACATGCATGCAGTGAATCGAGGCGTCACATGCATGCAGTGAATCGAGGCGTCACTTGCATGGAAGGCTAACATAGGGGATCTAAGGATGAGGACACGTTGCTAACAGCGACCTGGCAGAGGAGTGCGAGGGCGGACCGATTTCCATGAGGTGGGAGGAGGAGTCCATGGCGGCGGTGGCGCTGAGGATGGCGGCCTCATGGGTGGTGGCGTTGACGCTAAGGATGGCGGCTTCAAGGGTGGCGGCGCTGATGGCCCATGGCACCAGCTGCTTGAAGAAGGATGGTTTAACACTGCTCCTTCCCCAACTCCACTAGCTTCGGCCTCCTTCCCTAGCTCTGCGCCCGCCTCCCAGATCCGCGCTTTCACCTCCCCTGGCCGCGGACCGCCTCCGGCTGGGAGCTGCACCGCAACGGGAAGGAGGAGGAGCACATGCACAGCAACGGGAAGGGCGCTAATGCTAGGGCTTGGGGCAGCGGCGGCCATGGCTTGAGCTTGCAAGCTTTGGGAGCTCGTTGCATGAGAGAGAGATGGAGGGAAGAAGAGGATGAAGACAGGGGCCATGATGTGGTTGCTGGCGTGGGTGCCATGTTAGTAAAGCTTATCCATGTAGATGCCACATCAGCAATACCAGGGTGGTTTTAGTCTACCGGGTAAAACGATTGGTATTAAGAGGTGAGAGTCGTAAAACATTCAGTTTTGCAGTTTGAGGTTAAAACTTAGACAATTGTAAAGTAGACTTATTCCTTTAAAATATAAATTCAAATGGGAGATTTGGAAAGGTGAAAACGATGTGTCATAGCACCCCTTATCTTGTTTCCTTCCCCATTAGGGAGGAAACTGCTTTAAATTCTAGTGTTAGTTTGGGGGAGACTTGCAAGCTGCTGACCTCTGCTTAATTTTATTTGATTTTTCTTTATTTTTTTGGGTATGAGGTGAGTCAAATGCACAATGCTGCGAATATTTTGGTACCTTGGATTTATTCAAGAGGTGAACTTGGTCAAAATCATGGGCTCCAGGAGCTGGAAATATCAAATTTAGTAAAAGAAAGGTCCTGTTCAGTCAGTAGTTTTCCGAAAGGTGCTTCTTGGATAACACTGTGTTGTAAGGCTTGCAGCTGGTAGATTTTTACTATTTTTATCTCTTTCTTTCATACTAATTCCTGGAAGGTTGCTTTGTTCCATTCTCCAAGTCAATACCTGTTGTTTTCGTTAGTCCTAAGGGAAAAGTTATCTGATTATCTGAAATGTGAATAATGTTTAGAGTGATCTGCTGATCTGAAATGTTTTTCCTTCTGAATCTTGCAATCAGATGTTGGAGCTCAGGTGGTAGTCAACTACGGATGCAATGGAGGCCGAGGAGGGTCCTTTTCTGGCTAATGATGCCAAGGTATCATCTTAACAGTGGTTTTTATCTTGATGGCAGCCAGAATATCTACTGTTCCTGTTATTAGTTTTCCTTTCTGCAAGTAGATTTAAAAGGCTGTTGTTTCTGTGTAAGTAATAAATTCTGAAATTATTAATTATTTCGATGGTACAATCATAGTACTGTCAGATTTATAGGATGCCCTTTTTAGGAAGAAAAGGGAGTACTTAGCAGGTCTATTTTGTAATCTGTAAAAAAGAGCGTACCCAGTGCCGAAGCTCCCACACGTGTGGGGTCTAGGGAAGGGGATTTTCTAGGCAGCCTTTCCCCTACTTTGCAGAGAGGCTGATTCGAATCCGCGACCTCCGGCGCACAATGGAGAGACTCCACCAATGCGCCAGGCCTGCCCTTCTCTATTTTGTAATCTGTAGAGCAAATAATTTTTAAAAAAATTACCGGAACCTTATGTCTTCTCTTTTTTGGGATTTGTTTATTGGTAAAATCTGAAGAATTGTGGTTTATGCAGTTGCACGCTGGAATGTGTAGAGCATTTCATCCTGCGGTTTCTAAGCTTTTAGCAATTTTCCCTTTCATCGAAGCGGCAAGACCCAGAAGCAAGTCTGGCATACAGGCACTGTGTTCGTTGCATGTAGCGCTAGATAAAGCCAAAGGCCTTCTTCAGCACTGTGCAGATTGCAGCAGGCTGTACTTGGTAAGTTGTTTTTCCCCTCTCCCCTACAACATTCTGGATAATATTAGATTGCAAAATTGCCATGGAACATGGCCACCATTGCTTTTGAAGATTTATGGCATTGGAAACATTAAAATGTTGAACTCTTACATTGATATTGTTCATTTCCAGGCCATCACCGCAGAAACTGTGCTTTTGAAGTTTGAGAAATCGAGAAGTCAACTTCAGGAAAGTCTTAGGCGTGTTGAAAGCATAGTAACGGAAGATATTGGTTGTAAGGTATGTTGTGCAAAAATGTAATTAGCGCAATTAACTTGCGCTTCTAGTCAATTTCTTTGGACCACAAATCCCACATCTTGCCTTAGTTCTTTTTTACGGTTTTACAATTTAGTGCAATGTGAGCTATGTCCTTGGTCCTGACATCATAATCC
Source organism: Melocanna baccifera (assembly GCA_036346265.1). NCBI lineage: Eukaryota > Viridiplantae > Streptophyta > Magnoliopsida > Poales > Poaceae > Melocanna > Melocanna baccifera. The sequence goes on along the minus strand of CM070677.1, from coordinate 45,368,275 downwards.
TGTTGACGCAACAGATTGTAGAGATTGTTGGTGAGTTGAAGGAAGTTGTATTTACACTGGATCAATCAGAGAAGGAAGCTGGTGACGAGGTGATCAATTTGCTACAGAGAAACAGGAAACTATATAGTTCCAGTGATAGTGGGGAGCTTGAAGTCTTTCATATGGCTGCACTGAAGCTGGGCATTACATCTTCTAGGGCAGCACTCACTGAGAGAAGAGCCCTCAAGAAGCTAATTGAGAAGGCTCGTTCTGATGAAGATAAGCGAAAGGAGTTTGTTGTGTCATACTTGTACAATCTCATGGGGAAATACTCAAAATTTTTCAGAAGTGAGGCTGGTGATGATACCGATTCTCAAGGATCGTCTCCGTGCTCAAGCATGGACGATATGTATGGGCCCTGTGGAAATGGCCGAGCATTCAGTAGACAGCTTTCAAGCATTCAATCATTCAATTCAAGGTTTGGGTCTTTCAATTCTAGGCTTGGATCATTCAATTGTAGACGTAGTGGTCCAAGGTCTGAAAACATGTCAATCCCTCCCGAGGAACTCAGGTGTCCCATTTCCTTACAGCTGATGTATGACCCAGTTATCATTTCATCTGGGCAGACTTATGAGCGTGTTTGTATTGAGAAATGGTTTAATGATGGCCACAGCACATGTCCTAAGACTCAGCAGCAACTGGCTCACCTGTCTTTGATTCCAAACTACTGTGTTAGGGCCCTGATTGCCAGCTGGTGCGAGCAGAATGATTTTCCTGTTCCTGATGCTCCACCGGGATCCTTTGATGTAAACTGGAGACTTGCTTTCTCTGACTCTGAGGCAACAGGTTGTGTGTCTGTCGAAAGTTTTGACTCTAGCAACGTGAAGGGTGTCAAGGTGGTTCCCTTGGAGAACGGGAGAAAAGAAGAGCCAGCAAACAGCGAATCGGGAACGTTAGATGACAGCTCTTGCTATGATTTCGATATGAATGAGGGTTACCGGAACTTGCTGCTTATGCTTCATGAAAGGAACAACATACACAACCAGTGCAGGTTGGTGGAGCAGATAAGGTATCTTCTGAAAGATGATGAGGAAGCGAGGATCCAGATGGGCTCAAATGGGTTCACTGAGGCGCTGGTTCAGTTCTTGAGGAACGCTGTGCAAGATGGAAATGAGAAGGCACAGGAAATTGGTGCCATGGCTCTTTTCAACCTCGCAGTCAATAATAACAGGTATGAAGTTTATTTTTCAGTTGGTGCTTGTCAATTACAACTAGTTGAGCACTTCATCTACAGCATTTTGACCTTAAACTGGTAAAATGCTGTTTTCCCTACAAGTCTTGCTTATCAAACCTTGTTTGTCTCTCTCAGAAACAAGGGACTTCTATTGTCTGCCGGAGTAGTCGACCTACTGGAGCAGATGATATCAAATCCATGCCTATCTGCTCCAGCCACGGCACTCTACCTTAACCTTTCCTGCCTCCCTGATGCAAAGAACATCATTGGTTCAAGCCAGGCTATGTCGTTCCTAGTAGACCGTCTGTACAGTCATGAGGCCCGCAACACGAAGGGCAGCTCCTGCAAGCATGATGCCCTGTACACCCTGTACAATCTCTCCAACCACCAGGTCAGCATCCCGTCGCTTCTGTCAGCAGGCATTGTGGACGCACTGCACTCTCTCCTTACAGAGTCTTCGGCGTCCGAGGGCCTTGGTTGGACAGAGAAGGCTCTTGCGGTGCTCATCAGCCTTGCGGCGACCCAGGCTGGCAGGAAAGAGATCCTGTCCAGCCCAGGGTTGATCAGCACGTTGGCAATGCTGCTGGACACCGGCGAGCCAACGGAGCAGGAGCAGGCGGTGTCCTGCCTCCTCATGATGTGCACGGCCGACGACAAGTGCATCGCACCGGTGCTGCAGGAGGGAGTGGTGCCTTCCCTTGTTTCCATCACGGCGATCGGCACAGGGAGGGGAAGGGAGAAGGCCCAGAAACTGCTCAAGCTGTTCCGAGATCAAAGGCAGCGGGACGGCGAGCAGCCTGCGCCGCATCAACCACAGCAGCAGCAGCAGCAGCAGCTGCTGGCGGAGACTGGGAACGGTGCCATTGTCTGCCACCAGGAGTCGAAGCCGCTGTGCAAGTCGAAATCGAGGAAGCTGGGGAGGACACTGAGCTCCCTGTGGAAGAACGTGAGCTTCTCGCTGTACCAGTGCTAGCAGAGTTTGAGCTGAGTTGGTCGGTGGATATGTACATCTCATCTTTCTTGTTTTCTTCATCTTTCTTTCTTTCTTTGCCTTTTGTTTGCTGCTGTTTCTTTGGGTTAAGTAAAGACTTTGTTCTTCCCCCCCTTCTCGGTGGGGTGATGTAGGGCATTTTCCCCGTTTGGCTTCTCAAGATATGTTTATAGCTCATCTTCACTGTGCTCTGATTCTCTGCCTCCTCTTTTCTAAATCGAATGCCGATAAGCTATTTTCTAAAATCTGTCCTAATAAATCGTTTCAAAAAGATGATAAATAACTATTCTGTTTATTTATTTGAAAAATCATAAGTTGAATAGAAGGAATAAGCTGAAAAAGGAGGGGTGGCTTATCTGTCGGCCCTGCATAACAGCAATAGCGTACTAGACGGCTAGATCACGCCGCACAATTGCGTCGTGCGGCCAAATACATCAAGTTAGCAAAAAACATGTGTACACAATTACCCCGAGACGACTCTGTTGCGCTAGGATTGCCCACGCCATGCGATGCGCGCCCAACGACGGACGTGCACGCACGCGGCATGCTGCCATGGCTCCGTGCAGCCTCCACCCAGCGGGAAGGGGAGAAGGCGTCAGAAAGAGAGACAAAGGAGGAGGAGGAGGATTGCCGCACGGCTTTCTTCTACTCCCTCTCCCTCTTGCGTCCATGAGCCTGGCCCCCGTTGCCGCTCGCTATTCCGTCCGCTTCTCCTTCGCGCCCGGGAGGAGGAGGACGAGGAGGATTGCCGCACGGCAGATGTCGGATCGGGAGCTCCATATGCTGCTAGAGGCACAACTAGGATGGCAATGACCGGAGTTGACCACGTCATCGTACATATAACAGTATATGTGAGGTCTATATATAATTTTTAAATAATATTGTGATAAATAGTAATGTATCCTGCACTTTTTAGCATCAAGACTTTAATATAACCGATGACAGTGTATGATGATAAAAAAGTAGCGAGCAAAATGCTTACTACAATAAAGAAGTCCGATAATAATATTAGTTAGTTGCAGCAAACTGAAGAAACTAATGGTGAAGCCATAGGCAAAAGTTGGTTGACATTGCTAAAATACATCATCCGATCTCAATGATAGTTAAAAGATAACAAAATTATTTATAGTGTTGTGTAAAAAAAAAGAATGATCAAATGTAAGTTAATGTGTTACCTTTTAGCATTTATGTTTTCACGTTCATAAAGTGATGAATCATAACATCATTGGAAATTTTTATCAATTTTTGTTTCTCCATATAGCAAATAAGTATATCATTATGAAATCATCATCAATTAATCGAAAAGTCAAATAGAAATTTGTATGCTTAATAGTTCAAGAAAAATATAATAGAAAATTATGTCCAGTGGCTTACTTACTTGATATTGTGGTCAAATTCTACAGTTTTGCCTCCGATTTGCAACGAGCTAGGCCGGTATTCCAAAAATCAAAATTGAAACCCTAAGTCTTAACTCTAAAATTTGACAAAAAGTAATCAACAATTATCATATTGAAACCATAACTCATAAATTTAATCACTGTTCTTGAAATAAACAGAAAAGAATTAAGAAAAAATAGAGCACAATACATACTGATTGGATAGATAGAAGCTTCCTTCAGTCGATGAGGGCGCGAGGCAATATAGATCAGGCGACATTGCAACAAGACGACAGGCCAGGGTGACCAGTGATGCTGATTTCTCTTGTTCTTTGATGACCGATCGCTGCCTGACTAGGTGCGGCTATGCAACGGATATGGTGTACCTCTCCTGGCCGACCATACATGGCGAACAGATGTCGAGAGCTGCTGCGAGGTGACATATTTCGGGATCGATCAAATGGATATCTTAGCTTATTAGGTCCTCCCTCCTAGGTTGGCTCAAGGGCTAGCTCGAAATGCTATAGTTACCTCGTAGGTTGAGTGAAGCGGAGGCTCTTTGTGAATTACTGCTAGTTACTGATAATTGGGGTCGCTAGTGCTCTCTTTGTTGGACTTCAAGGAAAGAACCATGTACACTAAGTTTAGATTGTAGGTTTACATATAGGTTGGAAGTGTTGATCTCTGTTAAAATTTTTTTTGGACTTAGTATCCTATGACACTGGGCCCAATAACTTAGTTCCGCCTGTGCAATTTTTGGACCCGGTGTCCATCCGTAATCAATACAATCAATACGCCGTCTTCCGTCCATTAATTCTTCTTCGATCCTCTTCTGTTTTTTTGTTGTGTTCTTGCACGATTCTTGCCAATATATGTTACTACTGAATTTGATTTGCATGGTGGAGGGGAAGTAAGCGAGTACCAGATAGTTAAAGTTGTCGCCGGCTTTGGGAATTTACCTGTATATGAAAAGGATGGTTATTTTGGTGGTGATCGGTGATCAACAGAGGCTTCTTTACTTCTTTTGCTCATCATCTGTGGAGATCTCGAGCTTGGGCTCAAGAAAAAGGAGAGCGGGGGACAAGAATGATCGGTGTTGATTTGAAGGGATTTATTCATCATATACCCTCCCCTTAGATTGAAATTCAGGATTTACCCTCCGGCCCGCGTGTCAGTGACTCATCCCGACCCCACATGTCATTGAGTGGGGAGGGTAAATCCTGAAACTCTCAAATGTGGGGAGGATATATGATAAAGTTCCCCGATTTGAAGTGGTAATAAACTAATCGACAAGTTAGATGCTTTCCTTCTTTTATTCTTGCGTGCTATCCCCCTTTGCGCATGCACTATGTGATTAGTACAATATTGCATGCAGCTTCAGACAAGGGGATATCCCTTTTGGGGGCGCTCGTTTTAGCGATGGCTTCTGACTTTTAGATGAAATTTCACTATAGCTGCCTTTTTTTACTGTAGCTGATTTGGCTTTTTGGGTATAATTAATTTAAAAAATGTAAAAATAGAAAAAATATATTAACCCATTAGGGACAATACAAAGGAACACGGAAAAAAAATACAAAAAAGCCTAACATATCTAAAAAATTCAGAAAAAAACGAAATACTGAATAGTGAAAAAAAAAGCAGAAGTTAGAAGAAGAAGCCGAAAAAAAGCCGAAACGCGTGGGGATGTTTAAAAGAGAGATCATTTCTTTTTTTCTTTTTTTTTAAGAAAGTAACTTTCTTTAGATGAGTATGTGCCACTACCGTGCGTCAGTATAAACGAATATGTCTCTGTGCAACTCTCTAAATGGTTAATTCTGACGATGTTTTGAGCTTAAGATGATGCTTTGGGTTTTTTTTTTGACGGAAAGTTGATGCCTTTGTATTGCTGAACATAGGAACTAGAATGACGCTGGCTTCACATTTCAGGAATTACAGGGGACGGGAGATGCCTGTTTAGGTCCGTTGCTTACGGCGCCTGCTTAAGGAGAGGAAAGCAGTCGCCGAGCGAGAGCGCCCAGAAGGAACTCGCTGACGAGCTTCGAGGAAAAGTGACTGTCAATTCATCACTTGATGATTCTGTTGAGAATATTACTGCTCTCTGCATTTAGCAAAATTTTGAACTGCTAATGCGCACTTGTTGCGTTTCCAATTGAGTGTTTGTTGGCCTACTGTGGTCTTTTCCAGGTAGCAGATGAGTTTGTCAAGAGGAGAGGTACTGAATGGTTTCTTCTACTTCCCATTTTCTGTCCTGAGTCATCTGTTCTCTTTTTTGCAGAACAAGAAAAAAAAGAATAAAAAATATGCTTGAATTGGACAGGCTAATTGCTGTTGCCAGTATCTACATACACATCGTCATCATACACCAACTTTAGCTTTACATGCTTGCCCTTTGGGTTTCATTGCTATCTGTTATAGCTGCTTCAAACATGAAGAAAAACAACTTCAGTAGCATGACCTTTTCCTTTGCCAATGTTCTCTACAGTGAACAATGGATAGGTTTCTCGAAGGAGATTTCGAGAGCTATGTGAGTCAGATGAGGAAGCCTCATGTTTGGGGAGCAGAACCTGAACGGCTCATGTGCTCCCATGTTTTTAGGTAGGCATCTTTCGTTCTTTCTTGTGTTAGGTATATCTTTTTATGCAGAATTGTTAGTGAGAAATGTCACATTGCAAGATGCCCATCACTGTTTACATGTATACTAAGGGATCTGATAGCCCCAGGATCATAGCAGAATATGGTCAGGAGTATGGCAAGGACAATCCTGTCCGTGCTCTACGACGGTTATGGACACTACGACGCACTGCAGTCGCCTATTGTAAGAACAAGTGCAGTACTGCACAAAATCAGACAACTTCAGTATTCTCTTTGAGGAACCAGTCCCCCCTGTAAATTTGCAGGAGGAATGTAGATAGCCGGAGAATGTGTTACCTAAGCTTCTTCTCTAGGGCGGCTACATCTGCTATGACTCGATTTTGCTCAATTTGACAAACCATATAGCACATATGGAATCTGGCTTTACTGTCCCATCCTCTGCTCTTCTCCATGTCTGATGTATAAATAAACTTAGATGTGTAACTCTTTACCCAATCAGAAAATTAATTGTATAACCTGGCACTGCAATCAGCTTAAGATGGAACATGTTAAGTTTCTCTATCATTGTACGTCGTAAATCTTGTTGCTGGAACATACAACTCGCCAACTATTGCTTCAAATAAAACAAATTACCAGTGAAAGTGAATACAATCTTCCTTTGTTAAGTTTGACATCGAATTTCCTCTAGGAGGGCTACACAAAAAGAAGATGCATGAACAATTATCATACTAGGATTCTCCTTGGACTGCTATGTGACTATATGCTAATCCCGGTGCAGAGGAAGAGATCTGTCTAAGTCTAGTAATCTAGAAAAATGAACTTGATGTCAAGAAGAGTACAAAAGGTATTCCTACAATAATTTTATTAGGGGCAACGATGATAAGCAGCAATCCATTCGTGTTGAAATGGAAGATTTTACACACAATCCACTGCCTTCAAGTAATAAAATTACAACAAGAAATCTACTTGTCATCTCCTAGTCTTCAAGCCATTTACGCTAATATTAGAATACGAGTAGGCTACACTAGCGCAGTTTAAAATTTTCTACTACGTAAATCAAGAAGCTATACGATCAAGAGATTATAGATTATTACCATTAGACATGCAATGCAGTGAAAGTAGAGTTGAAGTGGCTAGTTCAACGAAGCACACGTTGGTGTAGTGGAAATAGTCGATCGTCCTCTGGCTAACTATCTTCTCTTTGTGATAATTCCAATCAACGACGCAGTCATAGCAGCATCTCTACCGAGATCCACATATCCAGAGATAGAACATCATGCGTTAGTCTGCTAGGGTTTTGATGGGTGTGTCTCGGATACCTCCCTCATCCTCCGCACCTCCCTTTATATAGTCTCCAATCGGATCTTTATCTGATATGATCAGATATCGTATCCAACTCAAAAAGATTTAGGCTGAATCTTTATCTAATATAAGTAGAGATTGTATCTCACTCGAAGAATCTCCAACCAGATCTAATATGAATAAAGATCATATCCCACTCGGAGTCTATGATCCGGACCCTTAGCGTTCTGACTTGTTAAATATGTGACCCTGTAGATTCATGTCTATTTGGCCATAGGCCAAAAACTCTTTTTTTTCAGTTTATAAATCGACAGCGGTGCATAGCAGAACATAATGATTTATACATAAATATTATATCGAACGAACTTATATAATGTTTATGTACCGACCCTTAGCGTTCCGACTTGTTAAATATGTGACCCTGTAGATTCATGTCTATTTGGCCATTGGCCAAAAACTCTTTTTTTCAGTTTATAAATCGACAGCGGTGCATAGCAGACCATAATGATTACCAAATATACATAAATATTATATCGAACGAACTTATATAATGTTTATGTACCGATCTCTTTACCTCATTATACTAGATCGAATTCAAAACAAGAAGCATGCCATTTTATGATAGTTCAATCCTTCACTTGAATCTGTAGTGGATTACTCAGTTGTGATTGACTCCCCAACCATATTCGATATGGCCATGCACTTCCTTAATCTAACGACATCAAGGGGCTCAAAGATATCTCTTTCGTTATATAGGAGAGGTAAATTCCATCTTAATCGCTCATATTCCTTCACATGTTTTATAGTAAACTCAAAAACTACCTTTATGACCACCCAGTTACAGAGTAGTGTTTGACAACCCCCAAGTAAACTACACATATTAGAAAATTATGATGATCTCAGGTCTAAGAATCCTACATATACTATGTATGAAACCAACTTATGATACATAAGAATATAATAATTTCTATAGTGTCTCATGGTAAGTCAATGCAACATCATATTATCTAACATATGTCCATATTATTGATTTAATATTCTCATATCCATGATCTATGAAATATGATCATCAATCAATACATGTGTTGATCCGTAAATCATAATTGTCCCACGTAATGACATAAGATTAGGGATAATTTACAATAACATCAAAACATAAATAAAAAGTTCCACGATCAATATGACTGACATTTGTTCAAGGGATAAAATAGCATATTATTCTAAAAATCATAAATATAGAAGTGATACAATTATCTCCATAATTGCCTCTAAGGTATTTTACTAACAATCTCTCACTTGTACTAGAGTCAATCAAGTAAGTATCAAATACTCATAGCTCTTGCGTGCGTCTCATACTTTGGATGAGAAAGAGGCTTTGTCAATGGATCAATAATATTTAAATCCGTGTGCACTTTGCATATCTTCACATCACCTTTATCAACAATATCACGAATGAGATGAAAACGCCGAAATATGTGCTTGAATTTTTTATGCGATTTAGGCTCTTTGGCTTGCACAATAGCTCCACTATTATCATAATAGAGATTCATTGGATCGGAAGTACTAGAGACCACACCTAGCTTAAAGATGAACTTCTTTATCCAACTAGCTCCTTTTGCAACTTGAGAAGCCACAATATACTCAATCTCTATTGTAGAATCCGCAACCGTCCCTTCCTTGGAACATTTTCAGTTCACTACTCCTCTATTAAGACAAAACACAAATATGGATTGTGATAAAAAATCATCTTTATCATTTAGAAGCTAGTATCAATATAACCATTTACGATTAGCTCTTTCTCACCTCCATAAACAAGGAATGTATTCTTAGTCCTTCTCAAGTATTTAAGGATGTTCTTTACATTATCCAGTGACTCTCACCTAGATCTGACTAATATATGCTCGTAACACTTAGAGTGTATGATACATCTAGACATGTACAAAGTATGACATACATGATAGACCCAATGGCAGAAGCATATGAAATCTTACTCATTTAATCTCGCTCATTAGATGTCGAATGACACTGAGTCTTGCTAAAAGTAATATCTTGTGACATAGATAATAATCTTTTCTTAGAATCCTACATGTTGAAGCACTTTAACATTTTGTCAATATACATATCTTAGCTCAATCCAATTAACCTTTTAGTTATATCTCTATAGATCTTTATGCACAAAATATATGCTACCTCTCCTAAGTCTTTCATAGTGAAACTATTTCATAATGAAGACTTGACAAATTTAAGCATAAAAATATCATTTCCGATGAATAATATGCTATCTACATATAGGACCAAAAAATAAGTATGCTCACACTAGCCTTTTTTGTAAACACAAAGCTATTCTTCATTTTTGATGAAGCTAAACTCTTTGACTAACTCATTAAAATGAATGTTCCTACTTCAAGAAGCTTATTTAGTCCATAAATAGATCTTTGAAGCATGCATATTTTTCTAGCATTTTGGGGATCGACAAAACTCTCAGATTGTATCATATACACATCCTCACTTAGGTTTCCATTTGGGAAAGTCGTTTTGACATCTATATGCTATATCTCATAATTGAAATATGTAGCAATACCTAGAATAATTCGGACAGATTTAAGCATAACGACGGACGAGAAAGTTTCATCATAGTCAACACATTGAAATTGTTTGAAACCCTTCGTCATCAAGTGTGTCTTATAGATATGAACATTTTCATCCATATCTATTTTTTTCTTAAAAATCCACTTCCACTCAATGATTTTTACACCATCAGATAGATCAACCAAGTTCCAAATTTGATTATCATATATGGATTGTTTCTCAGAATTCAGGCCCATCATCACTTCCTTATACATTTTAGGCTCATCATTGTCTAACAATAAAATATCATATCGATACCTTATCGGTAATTGACATGACTTTTCAGACCTACGTGGGGCTGGTGCCTCTTCCACAGGTTCTACAATATCTTGTACATTCTGTAAAAGTTTAGGCAACGATCTAATTGTAAGGCTTTAATTATCTTGCTAAGTTGATTTTGTACCTCATTCTAAAATTCCTTAAACTTTTCAAATAATTTAAACTTATACCTCATTAGGTAGATGTAACTATATCTACTAAAGTCGTAGGTAAAAGTTATGAAGTACACACACACTAAGATCAATAAGTCATTTGCCCTCACCTTGACTAGTAAAAGATGCCTTAGTCATTTTGCTAAGTAAACAAGACACATGTTTCAAATGATTTCAAAGCAAATGAGTTTATAAGACTATCTTTATGGAGCTTCACCATACGCTTCTCATTTATGTGACCAAAACGATAATGCCAAATATAAGTAGAATTCAAATCATTAGGTCAAAGTCTTTTAGTATTAATGTTATAGATAGGCACATTCTCAAGATTTAAAACAAATAATCTATGCATCAATGGAGCATAACCATAAAGCATATCATTCAAATAAATTGAACAATAATTATTCTTTATTTTGAACTCGTAACCTTTTGCTCTCAAACATGAAGCAGAAATAATATTTTTGCGTAAGGCGAGAACATAATAACAAATATTTAATTCTCAAAATAATTCTGAGGGTAAAGATAATGGTAAAGTGGCAACAGTCAATGCAACAACACTTGGTCCATTGCCCACGCGAAGATTAACCTCGCCTTTTGCTAAACTCCTACAACTCATCAGTCCCTATATAGAATTGCAAATATGATTAACCTATCCGGTATCAAATACCCAATAACCAATATGAGAAATAGCAAGATTCATTTCTTTTTCAGTCCTGCCAAGTACTTCTTGCAGTTTATCTTCCAATGTCCAATTTCTTGGCAATAGTAGCAAATAATATCTGGTGCCAACATTGAGCTTTTAAAGTTTAGATTTGATACTTGAGATCTCATCTTGAGTTTTGCCTACACCCTTTTTTATCCAAAACCTTTAGACTTCTTTTTAAAGTTGGTAGTCTTCTGAACTATCGTCACATGATTAGAGCTTTTCTTAAGGCTCTCCTCTACTGACTTGAGTATCCTATGCAACTTAGTCATGAACTTCTTTATGCTATTCATATAAAAGTTCAAAATGACTGGCTCAAAGTTCAGTGGGAGCGATAGGACAATTACATCAGTAGACAATTCTTGGCTAAGGAGAAAACTAAGTTTTTTCAAACTCAATGTAACTAATCATCTTGATCACATGAAGGCTGATTGGACTTCCTTTAGCTAACTTGCACTCAAACAAAGACTTAGACATGTTGTACCTTTCAGCCTATGTCTGGTTCTCAAATATGCCTTGAGACTCACAATTGTATTGTATATATCAATGTTCTCATATTGTTTCTGAAACTTAAAGTTCATGGTGACAAGCATGAGACAGTGAACTTCAAGTGAGTCCTTGCAATATTTCTCATACTCATTCTTTTAAGCATGAGTAGCATTTTCAGCTGGTTCATCTGTATATGAAACATCTAAAATATATTCATTATTTTCTTGCCTATGAATAATTCTCAAATTACAATACCGGTTAATGAAGTTTATTTTATTTAGTTTTTCTTTCTCAAGAATAGATCGCAAGTTAAAAATGAGTGTGGAAGAAGTAGATGGTGGCATTGCCTACAACATAAAAAAGGAATTTTTTTAATAATCAATTTTTTAATTCCAAATTACATTATTATACCGATATTTTTTTATTTTACAGAAATGGCTACTGTCGCGACGAGGCCAAATCACCCAATGGTTGGACAACTTATCCATGTCGTCCAACTGTGCGACGACTACAGCCTCTAGTCGCCCAACTGTTGGGTGATATGAGTAAGTCGCCAAACGATTGGACAACTACTTATTGCTAACGCGTCTTTTTCTCTTTGACTTGACACCCTCACGAATTCTCTCATCATTTCTCTCGCAAGAAGAACGAGAGGAGCTTGAGAGGTGAAAAAAGGGAGAAAAGGAGAGGGGGAGAAGGTTGTGAGAGGAGAAGCAGAGAAGCTTGAAAGAGGGAGAGAGGGAGACATGGTGTAACAACCCAAGTTTTTTTCAAAGAAAATAAAATAAAATAATAAATAACTTAGTTTAAAATAAAAATCAAAGTTATTTGGTTTCTTAAAATTTTAAAATTTTCGCTAACCTAATTTTCTGTTTTAAAGAAAAGAGTCTTTCTGTTAAACAAAAAAATATTTTATAAAGCAAAATACCTAAATTTTAGTTAGAAATATTTTTATAAGTTCAAGTGGCTTTAGAAATCTCTATGAATATTTCTAAGACTTTTAAGCTTTATTTGTAATTTATTGTATTATTTTAAGCTAGAAAAAGAAAAATATTTTTAAAAATTAAAATATACTTCAATAAATTTCAAAAATATTTTTTTAATCTTTTCAGGTTCCAAGGATTTTTCTAGAATTTTCATGAATTTTTCTGAAATTTTTTCTTTTTTCTCTCTCCTCCCTAACCTTTCTTCTTCCTGTAAACGTTACGCGCAGTGATCCCAGACCGACATTGAAACGCATTTCACTGAGCTCTATTCAAATCTGCATAACTTTTGATTCTCTCAACGGTTTTTCGTAAAATCAATTGCAGTCACTTTCTCTCATCAAGCTCCTTCATTTCCCACAGTTTTCCCTCTCATTCATGAGTCGTTTCACGAGAAATTAACCCATACCATTCAAAGACATAGTTGCTTGATCTTCCTCCTCGGATCTCCTCAATCCCTATAAAAGGAAGCACCGTGAGCCCTCCTCATCCTCACTCACCCCCGAAAATCCTAAGTCCTAACTCCCTCTCTCTTGGCCGCAATCGAAGTTTTTCTTTTGTCGTTCAAGCACCGTTCTTCGGCTTATTGCGTCGCCTACAGTGGAGCTCCTCCACTTTTGACCGCATCGTTGGCTTCGCCTCGTCGCGTTCTACGCGGTGCTCACCTTGCCTTCGCCAAATCGGGTCGCCGTTCCTCGCCTCGCCACCGACCGACCGTGTATGCTCGACCAAAACCAAGGTGAGCATCATGTTTCCCACGTTCTACTCTTCGTTTCGCCGCAAGTCTCGCAAGCTATCTCCTCTCCGTTTGCCTGGAATGTCGATGTCAGCCTATCGGCTACATAAAGCCTTGTCCACCATGTTTCGCTAGTCCGTTGGCCAAGCCGTCTGCGCTGTTGAGTTCGTCTTGACGCGTTCTACACCATGCTCCCCTCCGTTTGTCCAAAAACCTCCCACAATTTTTCGCGTCCGACACCTAGCCATGGCCGCAAATGACACTTCGCGTCCCCGTCTGTCCGGGAATACTTTCAACAATCAGTTTGCGTCAAAACATGCCAAACCATCCCAGGTAGTTACCCTCTAGACGGTTTTGGATTCGCCTCACCGAACACAAAGATATTAAGTTTTTCGTTTTTTGGTACCGTCGTCGTTCAAACGATGATTGCATCGCCTTCGGTGAGTTTTCGACTTAGCCGATATTTTTCCTAGCTTCGTCTCGCCGTGTTTTAGGCTGTGCTCACTTTACTTCTTCATATTCTATGCCCGAAAAATATTTTTCTATCCAACCCTATGTCGTCGTCGCTGTTCGTGTCTTCACCATGCCCCGTTTGACGTGCCGTCACTTCCTACTTGTGCCTCGGGTCCTTAGCAACCCGTTTTTGCTAGTTGGCTTCAACTCCCGGGTCTTTCCTCACCAACACTACGGCCAAAACACCAAAAGCTCCTGATTTATCTTTTTTTCAGGATTTTCGGATCCACCTATATTCCAATCGCTCGTTCTCCTCTGTTCGAACTCCAAATCAAGTAATTCACGTTTTTAAATTCATAATCTGCCTTTTAGTATATATTTTATAATTTTTGAATTTTTTTCGATCAACCATTGGGTGAGTCTCCTCACCGTCGGAATACCGTCGGCACCGCCGCCCGAGTTGCACCATTGCTTCACCTCGCGGCCAACCACCTTCAAACTACTTGTGGTAATGCACAAGAGCTCCAATGCACTTCTCGCAGTCCCCTCTCTCTTTTGCGCCCCTCGCCAACCCCCGCCGTGCCCTGCACCGCCAGTAAGCCCACGGGCTTCGTGCGCTGCACTGATGTCCATGGGCTCGGCTCCACTGTTCCCCTCACCCAATTGCCCTAGTTTCGCTCGTAAACATGTCGCACTGAGTGACTTCTACCTTCTTCGTCTGAGGAGCTCCAGTGAGGAATTGCCGGTGCCTCGGACCTCCTTGCGCCTCGCCGATGCCACCGATAATCGTACCCAGCTCTGCTACACCCTTGCCGCCAGCCAACTCTGTGCAGCCCGAACCTTGCGCCAAGGTAAAACTGGACTCATACGCTTCTCCCTCTTTTGTACATCTTGTCACGTGAAGCCGTCCGACTTCTCCCAACCATCCGATTCTTAGACTCCGGCGTCCAAAGGCCCATAAGACTCTACTATCCGGAGACTCTTTACACTCCGCTATCCAGAGGCTCTTTTGACTCCGCTGTTCGGAGGCTTTTTAGACTCCAACTGCTCGGAGCCTTCGATTTCGACCTTCGAAGACTCCGATTTTGACTTTGACATTTGGAGACTCCGACTCCAGCCTTCAACCTTCGATCTCGGAGCCTTCAACTTTGACCTCCGTCTTCGAACCGACCATGGCTGTTGGATCGTTTTAACCTCCGCACCCTCCGATCTCTCCGACCGCTCGACTCCGACTGCCCTTAGTTCTCGACTGTTATAGTGTTATGCGATCACTGTACAGTTCCGGCTGGGTCTTCATTTGAATGTTCGAATTCGACTTCATCCGTTGAATCGACCATGGTTTCGACCACGGCTTCGGCTATGCCTTCGATCATAGCTTCGACCATACAAAAATATTGTAGCTTCCGACCACTTCTTCATAAAAGAATTACAATAATTCCTTTTATTCGTTCCTTTGGAATTCAAACTTTCAGAAGCCGTTCTCCTTCATCCTAATTTCGATTGGAACCATTCAAATTCCTAAATCTACTACCACCACATATCAACTATATGTGACAATCCAAATCAAACAGTATATAAGATATCTCTGATACCACCGTTGGGATACGGGTAGACTACACTAGCATAGATTGAAATTTTCTACCGTGTAAACCAGGAATCCATGCGAGTAAGAGATCATATACCATTACTTCTAAACACGCAGTGTAGTAGAAGTAGTGTTGAAGTGGCTGGTTCAATGATGCGCATGTTAGTGTGGTGAAAGTAGTGATTGTCCTTTAGCCAACCATCTCCTCGTGATCATCCTGATCAGTGCCACAATCGCAACAGAGTCTTTACAGAGGTCCACACGTACAGGGATGGAACGTCATGCATCAGTGTACTAGCACCAGCGTGGACAACGGGGGTTATGAGAGGTGGTGGCTAGAGTTTTAATGGGTATGTCTCCGGATGCCTTTTTAGCCCCCCGCACATCCCTTAGTCTTTAATCGGATTCTTATCTGATTCGATCAGATATCGTATCCAACTTAGAAAGCCTTAGGCTGAATCTTTTATCTAATATAAGTAGAGATCGTATCCTACTCAAAAAACCTCCAACCAGATCTAGTATGAGTAGAGATCATATCCCACAGAGTCTAATATCCGGACTCTTCTCATTTCGATCTGTTAAATATGTAACCTTATAGATTCATGCATATTTGGCCATAGACCAAAAACTCTTTTTGGTCCATAAATTGATAGCGATCCCTAGCAGAATATAACAACTCCCAAATATACGCAAAGATTATATCGGACGAATTTATATAGTGCTTATGTACCGATCACTTTGCCTCATGATACTAGATCGAATTCAAGACGAAAAGCGTGCCATCATATGATAACTTAATCATTTACTCGAATTTATAGTGGATTACTCAGTTGTGATTGGTTCTTTAACCATATTCGTCATGATCATGCACTTTATTAATCCAACCACATCTAAGGGCACAAAGATACCTCTCTTATTATATAGGAGGAGCAAATTTCATATTAATTGTTCACATTTCTTCGCATATTTCATGGTAAACCCAAAAACTATATTTATGATCACCTAATTATGGAGTAATGTTTGGCAACCCTTAAGTAAATATACACATATATAAAATTATGACGATCTCAAGTCTAAAGATCCTATATACACTATGTATAAGACCAACTGATGATATATAAGAATATAATAATTTCTATAGTATCTCATAGTAAGTCAATCTAATACCATATTCTCTAACATGTGTCTATATTATTGATTTGATATCTCCATATCATAATTATCTCTATGTCCATGATCTGTGAAATATGATCATCAACCAATACATATGCTGATCCATAAATCATAATTGTCTTACATAATGTATAAGATTAGGGATAATTTAAAATATCATCAAAACATGAATAAAGAGTTCCACAAACAAGTCACATACTTGTTGATCAGTATGAAATACATTTATTCAAAATATATTCAAGAGATAAAATAACATATTATTTATAAGATCATAAATATAGATGTGATACAATTATCTCTATAATTATTTCTAGAACATATCACTAACAGCTAATCCATAATACAAGCAAGAAAGGGGAAGCAGAGGCATGGAGGCCATGTAACATACTAATGCACTTTACAACCTAATCTCCTGAAGCAAAACGTTAATTCACCAGTCACATTGGTACAACATAACATTGGGGATCTAGTTCTCCAGCCTCAGCAGTTCTGATTGCCTGAGCAAGTGCAGTTTGCTTGGTCGTGTTTTAGCTTCTGCACAAATCCATTTTAACATAGTAAGAGCTATATTTTATTTGTAAGTATGTTGAGATTCAATTCTAATTAGAGTACTATGCAAGAATAATGCTCTTTTAAGTGCCCAGAAATCTGCCCTTTCCTTTTTGGAAATAAGTACATCAGTTACTAATTCATCCTAAGCTTGTGGCAAAAATAAGTGAAACCTGTTGGTGTGTACATGTGGGATGGGAATATGAAATTCTAAAACAAGTACTTCTGAAGTGTGCACTCTGTGGAGCATACCTCAACTTGGCCCTGCAGCTCTCTTATGTAGTGTACAGCAAGGTCCAACATGTCTGACGTATTTGTTTGCTGCATTTCAAGAGGAAACTAATAATCATATCACATTACTTTTATTGAAGAACAGCTGTGTAAATGCATTCCAGATTAGCAGGATTGGACAATTTCAAAAATGTATAGCAGGATAGTTTGTTGAAAGGAACAGTGTTTACTGATCAGGTAGATTGCTATAAAGTAGAGTTCCAACTAATTTAGTTCCGAGTCATTTACAACTACTAAGGTTTTGGGTTTCTGAGTTCTGACTGAGAGATACTTCTAATCTGAGCTAGAATTATCATGTCCAGTTGCTTAATGAGTAGGAACTTCTGTAGTTCATGGCGAAAATTTGTTCCACATCTGCTGAATGAAATGACAGTGGTCTTTACTTATTACAATGCCATCAGGTTACCTTGTCCATGTTAGGCACGAGATCCTGCAGCTTCTTCAGCCTCTTGCTAATCCTTGTTCTTCTTTCCTGAACAAGCACAAAGAAAAACGATTCCATATTAACATCCAACATCGAGATGGTGCACGCATACACAATAGCTAAAAAAGAGGAATTGCCATGTTGTTAAGTTAAAGCAAATGAGGTTGAAAACTTACCCTCTCAGCGATGCTTCGCGGGTGAGTAGCGCATCCACGCTTTGCACGGACTCTGCAAGCGATGGAGTCTTGCTGCAGCTGCAGGTAATCATCCATGCCGGACATCTCTAAAGATGACTTGGACAAGCCAAACTGAATTGCAACAAAGAAAAATAAAATTTGCCATTAACACAAGATCATCATCACCTATGAAGCAAGATTCAAGGATGCAATGCTTTAACACATAAAGATGACCCAATATGCTGCAAGGAGGTGTACCTGTGAGTCGATGTTGCTGAAGCTCGTGACCATGTCATCCGCGGCGTCCACTTTGGCCTTCTTGCTCGGCGAGGAGAACATGATGGAGTTGGTGTCGTCCCAGGAGCTCATGGAGAAGTTCCTGGAGAGGTAGGAGGAGGACTGCACGCCCGCGCCGTGGCCCGCGCCGTCGCAGCCGGTGATGCTTTCCCCGATGTCGGGTATGGTCCCCATCTCCGATATATGCGGCAGGTCCTGCCTCGAGAAGCTCCACTGCGAGCTCAGCCTCCTGTGAGCCATCGCACCGGCGGCATCGGTGCCTGCCTGCGAGTAGCTTCCGATTCCTCTCGTGCTGCCCATGCCTGGACGTGCATGCATCACAAAACACATCAATTTCGTAACATTTGGTCCAGATGACTAGCATGTCAGACAGTTGGAACTCTCCAGTACCCACATGTCAGTGGCTGTTCTAACCATTTTGCAAGCCATTTTTATTGCTTATTTTTGGCTTATGCTTAGGATTTGGTTTCCATTTAAACCGTTTTTATCAATTCTTTTAGGCTTATACTTAGGTTTTAGCTTCTATTTCTACAGTAACTTGCCGTTAAATAGTACGTTTTTTTAAGACAGATTTTACAGGTAAATTATAATACAAACTATACCAAATTCAGCTATACTAGACAAAATCACATGCGACTATTTCTCTCTACGTACTGTCTCTTACGAATAGATTAGAATTCATAACCATATTCATAAACCATAAACCTCAACAGAAAAAAAACTCACCGGCCGATGATAGCGCTTCTCTTCCCCCTCCGGAAAAAAGAACACAGGTAGTGCAAAAGGAAAATAATTACTCTGGTCCCACAAGTCAAGCAGTGTTTGCCGATCGCAGAGCCAGGCAGCCAGGCGGGTGAATCTAGGGATTTGCATGCACAACTCGGGCGTCCACAATTGGTGGTGGGGTGTGACATCACAGCACTGCCTCCTCCTGGCGCTACTGATAGGGGCACCCATTATCCTACCCTACTGAGGAGAAGCTAAAGGCTAAAGCCAAGGCTAAGCTACCACCCATGTCGTCTACCGACGAGGTACAACGGTGAATAGTTGCTGGGTCGTCTCATTGCATCCCATCAATTGGATTTGGCCATGGCATAGCATCATTTGGGTTATTTTTTACTATTTTTAAATTTTATTTTTTTTAGTTTTCTGACTTTCTTTTTCTTTTAGGCTTTTTTGTATTTTTATTTTTTTCGTATTCATTTGTATTGTCCATGATGAGTTAACCTTTTTTATTTTTAATTTTTTTTAAAAATTAATTACGTTAGATAAACCACTATTAATGTAAAATAAATCAGCTACAGTGCAAATTTAACCATAAACTACCAAAATTCAGGCCAATTGAGCACTCTCTTAGAAAAGCCAAAACACAATATGAGCACCCAACTTTTTGAAGCTGCTTCCCCACTTTTCTCGTTACCATCTCGCTCTAAGGATAAGACAAGAGATCACAGATATGCCACGTATCTTATTACTCTTACTTCCCTGAGGATAAGACAAGAGATCACAGAAATACCACGTATCTTATTACTCTTACTCGTTATGTGTACATATCTCTCTTTTACCTTTTTCGTAGCTCTTCTTATAAAAATCACTTTTTTTAGACACTACTATTTATTTTTAGGTAAAAGTCAAAAGACACAACCAAGTGATATCATTAAAAGCCAATGAGACACCCCCTAAAACAGAGTAATTTTTCTGATGCGCGCAAATGGTTACTGAAAGTCATGATAGGTAGACAGATAATTTACAGAGCTATTCTATCAAGAAAGTCGTGTTACGTAAACAGATAACTCACTTTACATATGTGCGTCTTTTTTTAATCTTTTTACCATGCAGATAAGGCTTGTCGCCGGAATCTCTTTTAGCCCGTAGTGCCTGTGTTTGCGTGACTCCAGACGACAGGATATGCTCGCCGTTGTTGTCACTCGCTAATTTGCGCTGACATATTCCACGAAACGTTTTCCAAATGACTTTGACTTTTCACACTCATCGGGCCAAGAAATTGCTCTACTGGTCTTTTGTTCGACCACGACCACAGAAAAAAAAAACACACAATGCAATTTCCTCTATGACATGAGCAGTAATGATTGGAGCATAGTCGACCAGCACCAGCAAATCAAACAAACCAGTCTAATTTTAGCCCGTATACCAATTGATTCAAATTTTTTTTTCATGCGTTCCACACATCTGACATGGGCGAGACAGTACGACGCGCATGATAAGCGCCAGCACTGCATAGAGAAATCAATAGGGTTGACGACCTTAAAGGTCTAAATCCTGCCCCTTAACGGCCTCTGACCGGCACGTTAAATATCTTGTTCGTTAATGAATAGCAGAGAATAAATCGTAGACTAAGGCCCGCTCTTTTGAGTTTAATCTTTTAGCTTCTTATTTATTTTTTTTACTATTTATAATTTTCATTTTTTCTGAATTTTTGATATTTTTTGAACTTTTTCACCGATTTTTTCCGTATTCGTTTGTATTATACGTGATGTGTTAACATGTCTTTTATTATTAGATTTTTTAAAAAATAATTACGCTAAATAAATCACCATCAGCTATATTATAATTTCAACTAACTACAGTACAATTTCAACTATAAACTATCAAATTTCAACTCAATCAAACAACTCTTAAGTCCTCGTTTAGAACACATGAATGGAATTTTTTTCCTTATAAAATTCTTTCGTTCCAAACAGCACTTTGAAAGAAAAAGTCTCTATCGGGGCGGGGATGTGCACGAACATTGTAAATGCTGAGACAAGTGAAATGCGTACAGGTTCGCTGTAGCTGCCAGATGCTCGTCAGCAAGGAAGGTTCCACGTCACGTCGGCAAAAATGCACTAGCTAGGCTTAATTAAGGCAGCTACTAAACAAACGACTTTTTTATTAGTCAGAGCTGCACTGCACTGTCACTAACGCCCCCTTGTTAACGACAAGATAAGAGACTGATTTTTTTTACTCTTAGTTACTTTCTTTATTTATAGGATGAGCATCAACTTTTTTTTAGAGAAAGAATTTTTTTTTAAAAAAAATAGTATTATACGATTTTAGATAACTAAAAGATAAAAAAATTTCAATCAACAGTGCACTAGCAAAACCGTAATTATAAAGCATACGAGTGTAGCAAAGTTCATATTTACCTGTGTATATGAGTTAATGATAGTACTAGTGTACAACTACATCCGAGATGATTATTCCGATTATTCTGCGCCTTCCTGGCACTGGCCAACCACCCAAATTACTACGAGCAGTACTAGTATAAAACCGTACTGTGACGGTTTGACATCATTTCCCTAATTAATCGCTCACTAAACATCATCACCAAGTAATCCTAACTACAGTACATTAGTAGCACTCCCCGTTTAGCACTGGCTATGGTAGTATACTACCAGCATTAGAATCAAATTCAGCACAGAAGTACCACTACTAATTACTACGCGGTAATTAAGCAAGCAAGGACGTGCGAGCTGGAGCGCGCGAATCGGACCGGAGGGCGACACATGCGTGCACGCAAGCAACCACGCGCGGCGGCGGGCTAACCAATGGGGGCACGCGCAGACACGCGAAGCAAATTAGGCGAGCAGGTGTGAGCTAGGCGGAACGACGTACCGTGCGGGTCGGCCATGAGGCGGGAGAGCAGCCCGGCGGGGGAGCTGCTGTGCCGGAAGAGCGGGACCACCGGGCCGTCGCCCACGCCGCCGCCGCCGCCGCCGAGCCCCACCTGCGCGGGGGCTGGCGGCGGGACGTGGATCTCGCCGGAGCCGCCGTAGGCCCGCTCCAGCCCGGGGCGGCCGTCCGTCCGGCAGCTGGACTCGCAGGAGGTGAGCCCGGACGATTCTCCGGAGAAGAACCGGCTCACGGCCCCCGCCGGCACCGCCTCACCGCCGCGCGTGACGGAGTCGGCGATGGCGGCGAGGAACGAGCCCGGCGCGGAGCCGTAGCGCGCCAGCCCCGCCCCCTGCGGTGGCGGCGGCATCGCCCCATGCGGCGGCGGCGGCGTCAGGCGGTTCATGGCTTCCTAGTGCTTACTAAAGATAGATCGATCGAGCGGGTGAAAGGCGGCGGTGGTGAGCAGCGTGCCGATAATTGTTGGTGCGAGCAAGCGCGAGGAGGATGCTGCGTCGTGCGGAGGTGCGTCCCCCCTGCTGCTTTAAGCGGGGCTCCTTCCCCTCCGAGGCGAGCCAAGGGGAATGGATGCACTGTGGCGGGGCCCGCCTCTGATTTGGTACGGGGAGACCCACTCGGGAGTCGCGCGCGCCAAGTCATGCCCCCCAGATGCGCGCGCCCCCTCGCCTTCGAGTTGGGTCTATTTCCTAGCCGTCAGATCAGATGCGCCATCACATATCCAGATCAGATGACTAGATATTCTTCCTAGCACGACAAAACGCGAGCTATGTCTGCAGCGATTACGTATCGGGCATCAGCAGATGTCGTCATCAGATCACATGAGATCTGCTCACCTTATTGGCTGGGTTCATCCAGTTTTGGCTTTTTTTTGCTAAAGTAATTATTTTATAAACAATGTACTTTTTAAGATAAAATTTACTAATTAATTATAGTATACACTATATCAACTTCAATTATATGGTCATCTCGCTTGTTTGTGGCTCTTATATTTAAGTTGTTTTTGTCATTTTAGGCTTTGTAAGTTGCTAGAGAGTAGAGAGTAGTTGTTAATATTTATCTTTAGAATCAATAGATATCGTAAATTCACCTATTTCTTCTCTTTGCTCAAGTATTGAAATCTTGTTTTAGTTTAGTTTTGGTGTTTTCTTCATCTCTCTTGATTATACTTTGATCCATGATGAGTAAAAGTTAGAAGATGAGTCTGTTTAATCAATCTTCACCTATCTAGATCACTCATATGTCAAAATTCGTGATAAGCCCAGTTTTACTTGTTCTTGGTTCAATTTTAGGTTTCATGATCTAGATAGTTTTAGTCCGAATGTATGCCTAGATTAGCTTGTTGTAATATGTCGGAGTAGATTTGGATTATCCTCTTGATTAGAAACTTATAAAGTAAAAACTAATTTTAGTCCGAGAATAGTGGACTGGTTAGATTGGCCTCAGACCGGGGGCCAGTCAAACTAGCCATAGACTAGCATTTAGACCGTCTAGGCCCGGTCACACTAGTCTTAAACCTGTGGTCAAACTGGCCTAGCGATGACTTGGATCATTTTATTCTTTGATTGTTTTCGTGCTTATTTGGCTTCTGTTTTATAGTTGTTTTCAGTGCGCATCTAATTTTCTTGACTTTCTATAGCTATTGAAGTAAAGAAAATTTTCTATTAGGAGGTTGATTTTGTTAAAAGTAGAAAAGAGTCAAAGATTGTTTACCTCCTCTATTCTTGGCCATCAGTCCAACTGATCGTTTTGTGTTGCGTTTATGGTTTACCAGTCATCAGGCATCCTGTGGCTGCCCGCGAACGTTTCAGACAAGCACAGATTGTCATCAGTTTTTGTTGACTAAGCATCTCCAATGGTCCTAACTAAGTACTATCTATAAGGATTCCACATCATCTATAGAGTACACACTAAAGTTAGCATTCTAAAGGGCTATCTATAAGGGTAGCTATTTGATGTTTACATGCACACACAGTCATTTATAGATGTTGCCTCGTTTTGCGTTATAGACTAGAGACGAAATAGTAGCTAACTGTTTGTGTTTTGCATACTCTCTTTCCTCCGTATAGGATATATGCTGATGTATACATGCAAATAGCGAGCTAACTCAGCACTATTGGAGATGCCCTAATGTGTGCTTGTCTGTAGTGGATCGATGACTGAATGCCTGTATCTTTCAGGTTGGCAACTGTATACTCTTGTCTGCCAGCCACCGCCTGCATCTCCGTCTTTTTATCTTCTTGTCTCAATCCTACGACTCGGATTCTTGGATATGAAAGTACCGCCCAGTTATATATGTCGCGCAGTATCTTTCAATCCGTTGATTAACTGCAGTGGCATCTCGTGGTATATATGAATGAATCGATCGATTAGTATTCTCGCGTAGACTTTGTTGTCTTCCTCGCCGCGCGTCCGTCTTCAGGCTCCTCTCCTGCGGGTTGTTTACAGCTCATCCGGTGGCGTACGCACGCCTAGAACTCCGGATGTTATACAGCAAGATGCTATTGATTGGAGTCAACCCAATTATACTAGTGTTTCTTCAGGCAGGAAGAACATGCAGCCAATTAGCCAGCTTGATGATAGCTTTGTATAGGGTCTGTTTTTTTGGCTGTGATTGATGGTTTTTGGCTACGACTGATGGTTTTTTGGCTGTTTGCGACAGAGATTGCGGAAAGAGAGATACTCGCTTGCGATTTTTGATGATACAGATATTAGTTTTTTAACGTGTACTATAATTAACTTGTAGACTCTATCTTAAAAAAATATTCTGTTTAAAAGTTAGTTACTGTAGCAAAAGTTAAAAGCGACTTTTAAAACTGCAAAGAACAGGACCATACATACATGCTAGAACAAAGAAATGTTAGAACAAAGAATTTTTTAATTGGTCTGAGGATAATTCCATTGCACAAAGAAGTTCGTTGTCCTGGAAAACGGCTCAATAGAACGACAGATTCTACCGAAACGAAAGCAGATAGCAGCAGTGCCGTGCGGCTCCGAGCTATCTACAAAGGCCAGCTAGTGTTGTGGTTTTCGGTCTTTGTCAGATTGCGAGAGAGATTGAAAAGCAAAGGATACTTGTATTGAGAAAACACTCTGTTTAAAATAGTTTCTGCAGTGACTCCGTCAAACAACTTGTAGAAATCAATTTAAGAAATCACCCTGTTTAAAAGTAGACTTATCTTTACTACTTAAAAAGAGGACTTGGTGGTACGTATATTGCTCGTTCTTCCGCTCCTCCCTTCCCCACCTCACAAAAGATTCGGCGCGGACTATTGGGCCCCTCTCTCACCGCTCCTCTCTCTCTCTCCTTTGCTCTCCAGATTGAGCGATGGCCTCTCTCTCTCTCTCGCTCGCTCACTCTCCAGATCGTGGTACCACAACCTAATCCACCAGATCAGGCGGCCTCCACCGGCTACTCTCAGCCCAGTCTACTCGCTCCCCGACTCGTTCGCACCGACATCGGTGTGTGAGTTTCCTCCTCCCCCCTTCGTTCGTCTGGACATCACGTGGAATCCATAACAATTCACAGCAAATGTATGTATCATATGTTCTATTTCTCTTCTTGATGTTTACTTATGATGTCTACTTAAGTCAATATTCTTGATTACTTCTTGAATCCTTGTTTATCTTAAAGTGATGAGTGGATTTGTCCATAGATGATCCGAAATAGGGCAAAGACATTGTGCTGTCCCATGTTTAGTTATTGTGTCAAGTCCAATGTTGCACTTTCATCGTGGCCTTTATTTTGTAGATATGTCCTATGAGTATGCAAGATGATCTTTTCATTTCTCATGTTTGCTTAGTTCTGGACGATATGTTTGTATGTGTGAAAAATATATTATTTATTAGCAGTACTCACTGATGCTTTGTTTTCCTTGTTGCTTTTGAAGTTCTTTTCCAATTCTTCGTTTATCACTTACTGACTCACACCATTATTTGTTTGTATCTACATGTCATCACTATTGATACGTTGGACATGTTTTGAACTTTCCAAAGAAAGTGGGCATGATCTAACTATGCCATTTAGGTTAAATCAATTGACAATTAAGTAAAGACGTCGCAACTTTATTTTCTTCACATGATAAAGAAATCTTGTTAGGATATTTTGGGTGCAGTTTGAAGTTTCACGGACACTCACCAACATTGCATCAGACATACTAGAGAACACCAAAGTCGTGGTTGGGTACGGTGTTGTGATCATCTTTGTTAAGCTCAGCTCCTCAAGTGAGGATGTCCACGAGGAGGCATGAGAATAATTTATGAAAAATCATCTTTTTCTTGATAGGCTTGTACTGCATAGTATTTAGGTTGGTCATAGTGACACAATACGTTAGAATAGTACAATTTTTCTATCCGTTGCAACTCATATGTACCTAGTAAGAAGTTAAAAACCAAAAAGCCTGATGCTGGAACAGGGCCTAGCTCTTTTCGCGGCTGCCACCGAAGGACACGCGATGGGTACGTGTTTCAGCTCCGCTCCAGCCAAATCGCGCGGTAAGGCATCGTCAATCCTGCGCACGGACGCACAGAAATTTGCCGTTTTCTCCATCCGTCCGTCCCATTCCCATGTGAGCGTAGTGCGCAAAACGGCTGTCTCGGAGGCAGTTTGCACTGCAGCGATTATTCTACGGGCTCTCGCCTGCTTGCGTGCCTCTGCTGCTACCTACCTAATGAAACTAAGAGGGTGATCAGAATAGTTTCTAAAATTTTCAGCTTCTAGTTTTAGTTTTTTTTTTCACTATTCACTATACTATCCACTAACTCAGCTACAGTGTTTTTTCAGCCAAAAGCTAAAAGCCATCGCTATTCCGATCACTTCCTAAACGGGCTCAATCTAATCGTAAATTACTGCAAGATAACGAGGGCCATAACATGGGTTAGGGGTGGTGCCCTGGATGGCAAACCAGTGCTACCAGTTGGCGTGGATCGATGCGTGGTGGGCAGATTTCTATGGGAATAATATAGTGGGATCGATCTGGAGTGACCGTGCTTGTTCTCCCAGTCCCAGCTGCAACGAGACGAGATTCTCACGGATTTCTTCAGCGGTATGGGCCGTTCACCATCGGATTTACGGTTGCGATTATGAGAGCATATCCAAGACGGCTGGTACCTGCGAAGATGGCATTGCTGCACCACTGACTGAGGAAGCCTCGCTCTCCTGAAATACTGTCATCGGTGAGTCTCTCCAGAAAACAGAAGTGTGGAAAGAAATAGGGTTATACTCCTAGAAGTGGAAAAGGGGGCTTATACATGTTTTAGAACCTACTCGAGTTTTTTTTTTCTGTTTGGCTAAATAAGCTGCAAAGAATTACTACACTGCGTAAGCTTAAATTCTCCGAAGTCCTAAGCAGGCCACCTGCAGGCCAACTGGCGGCTCGCATCCTGTTGCAGCTTGCGAGCGCCAAAGAACAAGATTAGACTTGAAAAGAACAGATAATTAAGGCTTCGATCGTGATGCCTGTCAGCTTGTAGTAACTAATAATGATGTTTTTTATGCGCCAAACTGGCGTACATATGGAGGCTGCGTCACACAAGACTTTTAAAAACTATGACCTGCCAGATCTACAAAGAGTACTATACAAGTACAGCTCGCTCAATCCAACGAGGTAACGCGCTGTTCCCGCGGCTCCGCATGGCGCAACTTGCCGTTGCTGCGCATGTGGCGGATTCGCGTCCGCAGGCGCTGCTTCAGGCTGCGCTGCGCACCTGCGTCTGCGCCTCGCGGTGCGCACGTACCCCGCATTCGCAAGTGGCATCCTCGGTGTGACTAGTTTTGCTGGTACTCGCAGAGGCCGAGGTCGTCGTTCGTTTGTCGTGGCGCGTCGCCAAATATAAAGTCATGGTCAGAAAATGTGGCCAGATTACGTAAATTTTTTAAAATATGTTGACCTTTTAAAACATATTTTTCCTTTTTTTATATTATTCGTAAAAACATAGCAGTATTTTTTTATTTCTCTATTTATTATTTTTAATTAAATACTTTAAAAACTAACCGCCGCTACAGTGTCATTTTAGTTAAAAGCTGACAACTACAATTGATTAGAACATGTCCTAAGTTGAAAGCATATGTCCTGTTTTTTTAGACTGTGATGATGGGTTTAGTTACGCTTTTATATATGGAGGCGGATGACGGAGATACCGACGTAGACGGTGAACACTATTTTAAACTTGAAAATTCATTTGAAAAGTCACTCTATTTATTTTGATTTTCAGAGAAATCAAAGCTAAAACACATACACTCACAAAAGAACAGAGGCATAATGTTTCTGCTGGACTTTTTTCTCTGATCTTTCTTCCCTGGTAGTGATAAGTATATACAGCTTGACCGGGTTAGATGCTCACGGCCCACTGTATCAGTCTCTCCGCGTGCAGGCCCAACGACTAACATGCCAACCGGCCCCAACGTCCACCTTATTTGCTGGCGCTGTTTTTTAACCGTTGCAGCTAATTTTTATCTATATATTTTAAGATGATAGTAAATAATAAAGTTATCGATATAGATAACATACATAATTTTAAATTTAAAAAACTATTTAGAGCTTAAAAAATCACTAGCTTCTGAATAAGGAAAAACCAAAAATGCCAAAAAGGCACGGGGCAGCGTCAGAAATCGGAGCGGAAGACGACCGTCTCGGCTGCAAATCATCGCGCGCCGTGCCGTGAAGAGACGGCCCAATGGTAGGTGGCAGGAGCGAGGGTCCTCGTTCTCACGTAACTTGGTTCCATCCCAAGATCGACACGTATGTCCCATTTCATACATGTACGCGTGTGCGCGAGTGAGGTTTTTGCAATGTTGGGCTCTTGGACTACAAAGATTGGGCAGGATCAAGCATGCAACGCTAAGGAGCCTCTGTGCAGGATAGTACCGCACCACATGCATTGTTTCTACCCTGGAGATCTACAATTGAATTAGAAAAAAAAATATCTAATTTTGATCTCTCAACTTATACTCCGAGTTTACTTTATACTATCAACTATAAAATCATTCATTTTACGCCCATCGAT
Organism: Melocanna baccifera; assembly: GCA_036346265.1. Taxonomy (NCBI): domain Eukaryota; kingdom Viridiplantae; phylum Streptophyta; class Magnoliopsida; order Poales; family Poaceae; genus Melocanna; species Melocanna baccifera. The sequence goes on along the minus strand of CM070677.1, from coordinate 45,339,248 downwards.
GGTCGAATCCTTCACCCTAAATCATCTTGATTTTTAGAGAACGTGGCACTCATGTGATGATGGTTTTCACAGATAAGCTAATTTCATATGATATCGCAGCCACGTGTTCTAATGCATGGATATAAGTGTAAAGACAAAAATGCCATTGTTGACCGAGCTGCTGCTCTCCCGTAGGCTCTTCACGATTGAAACAATGGAACAACCAGAGCATGGCAGCCGCCATTGTTGACCAAGCTGCTGCTCTCCCGTAGGCTCGAAGACACACAGCTGTCGCTGGCGCCGGGTCTGCTCGTCCGTCGACACCGCGACGTACCCGACCCAGCTGGCGCGGCCGCTGGTGGACGCTTCTATGGCCGGCAATGTTGGAATTAAACTGGTAGCAAAACTCTGAACCGAAGCAAACTCGGTTTGGTCTGTTAGTTCCTGTTTCCGTTTCGTTGTTTCAGTTAGTTTCGATTTGTTTTCTAGTTTTTGTAACCCTATATAAAGGAAAGAAAAAAAAAGAACTTATAAGGTGTGGCGCTTTGATATCGCTCATCGCTCGAAAACTTATACCTCGCTTGCCTCAGGTCCGTAGCTTGTTGTGATCCAAAAATAGCACCGGATGTGTCTGCCTTCTCCTTTTTGTAGCAGCAGCCAAAACTAATTGATCCGCTTAGTATTTGTTTCTCATGCGTTTTCTCGCACTCCCACTATGCTTCTATACATAGTATCGCCCATAGGAGGTGCTTCTTTGATATTGTCGCCTCATTTCGCTTAAAACTATTCATCGTGTTCGACTTCGTAGTCTAATTGAGTCTCTTTGAGTTTATACACCCATTTGAGTCCAAGATTCCATCTCTTCTTTCATAGCTTGTCTCCAAGCTTCTTCTTTTTCTCGCCTCCCGAAATGAGCTTGGTTCATCTGTTGTTGCTAGGCAAAGGCCCAGAATACTCCAACCGCATAGGTTCCGTGGCAATGTCCGTGATTCTGACAGAGCTCTCTCAATTGTTGTTGGGCTTGCTTATACCTCGCTTGCCTACCGCTCGGTTTGGTCCGTAGCTTGTTGTGATCCAAAAATAGCACTCGGATGTGCTCTTCCTATCATTGATATCTTCTAACTCACCTCCCGATCTGTGCGTAGTGATCTCGCTTGGTTTTTGTTTCACACTGCTGCCTTGATTTTATCTAAAAGCTTCATCTTTGTTAGCAAGACAATCCACATATACCTACTAAAATCATCTCTACCAACAGAAATACTTGTTTCCAATCGTGTTGAGGAGACCTCCCGATCTGTGCGTAGTGATCTCGCTTGGTTTTTGTTTCCACTTCAACATTGCCTTGATTTTCCTGAAAGCCCTAAAAGCTTCATCTTTGATTTTAGCAAGACAATCCACATATACCTACTAAAATCATCTACTACCAACAGAAATACTTGTTTCCAATCGGTGTTGGAGGAGATCGGACCACGATATCACCGTGCACTAGTTCTAATACCGATGGCTCTAAAACTTGATGCTTGGGGAACGGTATGCGGCGTTGCTTCCCACAAGACATCCATCACAAATCTGTTCTAGATGCTTTACCAGTGGAAGACCATCTGCCATACCTTCTTGATTTAACTTTCGCAGTGCTTCAAAATTCAGATGTCCAAACCGACTGTGCCACCTCCAAGCTTGTTCATCCATCCGAGCTAGTAGGCATATGGGCTCTGCCGGCTCCAAGTTTAGCACATACAATCGGTTTTTAGCTTTCCTAACTCTAATCATCAGCCTTTCCTGCCAATCGAACACACACAAGTGTCCTTCCTGTATTATCACCTTGCAGCCTCTCTCTTCTAATTGTCCAAGGCTTATGATATTACTAGTTAATTCAGGTATCCAATATACTTCAGTTAGTACCTTGTGTTCACCAGTTTGCCCTTGTAATAGGACTGAGCCTCGGCCTGCGATCTGTACCGCAGATCCGTCTCCGAATCTTACTTTGCCACGGATGGATGTGTCCAAATCGACGAACTTCCTTTTACATCCTGTCATATGGTTACTTGCTCCCGTATCCAAGAACCATACATTCTCTTGCATCTTGTCATTTACTTTGGAGTGGAGTTGGACTTTCTCTTCCACTAGACATATTTCTTCAGTGGCATTTTCCTCCTGAGCTTCCATCACTTCACAAGCTTCAAGCATCAGCAATGCCGGTGAATCGTCTCCTTTTACTGCCAGATAAGCCTTTTCTTTCTTTGGCTTCCCCGCAGATGCAAAATGTCCAAACTCCAACAATTGTAGCACTGAACCTTGGTGATATCAAACTTCCGATATGGTTTTCTATCACCGCTGTGATGTGCCCCTTTCAAAACCACGCCTCGCCCTCCGCCGCCATCAAGGTCCTCCTCCTCTTCTGAAACTATTGTTCATGCTGCTGTTGAACCCCTCACCCGATCTCTTTTCTTTCATGGTTGAGGTATCCCATTGGGAGCGAGTGAACATTAGCTGTTCTCCTTCTTCCTTTCGGTGGCACCGCCCCTTCTGTCCTTCTTCGAAAACTCTCAGACGACCAATTGCTTCGGTCAACGACATCTTCGAAACATCTCCAAATTGTTCGATCGTACTCACAATTTGAAGATATCTGTCGGGAACTGCACTAAACAATCTTTCGATCGCTATGCCTCCTCCGCTTCAACTCTAGAGATCGGATTTCGCCAATTAAGCTGATAAGTTTCTGAGAAAACTCACCAATATTCTCTGAGTCTTCCATGATCAATCGATCAAACTGTCTTTTTAGCACCTGTGCTCTTGCCTTTTTCACACGATCTTCACCAATACGCATCTCTTGAATTGCATCCCATGCTTCCTTTGCCATTTCCTTTTCGGCAATCGCCATCATCACATCGTCTGGGATTGCCTGGGAGATCACAGCCAGAGCGCCCTGATCTTTTTCTTCTTCGATCGGTGCATCTCCTTCTATTGCTGTCCAGACACCAAGAGAGCGCATTATGATCTTCATCTTACAGCCCACAAGCCGTAATTTGTATTATTCAGATCGGCATCGAATCGACAGATCCTCCTCTTGCGGTTGCTCGCGGCGCTGGCGCCGGCGGTTTCTTTTCGCCGGAGTCATCTCCTGCCGCTGCTTGCTTTCCTGCAACCTTGCCATCCATCACCACCAAGCTCTGATACCAAATGTTAGATTTTAAAGGATCACAACAAGCTACGGACCTGAGGCAAGCGAGGTATAAGCAGCTCTGCTCTGTTTGTCGAACGATGAACAGTAAAAATGACAATATCAAAGAACAGAGAAAAACGCAGAGTAGAATAGACAGTACTCAGGTATAAGTTTTCCGGTGCGATGCGCCACACCTTTTTGTTCTTTTTCTTTCCTTTATATAGGGTTACAAAAACTAGAAAACAAATCGGAAACTAACTGAAACAACGAAACGGAAACGGGAACTAACAGACCAAACCGAGTTTGCTTCGGTTCAGAGTTTTGCTACCAGTTGTGATCCTTTAAAATCTAACAGGCAAGGCCACGTCCGGCGCCGCGCCGCGTAGATGTACTTGGTCACCTCGAACCCTGCCCCGGCGAGGCCGGCCTTCTCGAGCATTCCCTCCTTGCTGTACTTGCAGTTCATGTGCGTCGGCGACGACGGGTCTACGTCTAACGCATGGTAGCAGGCGCCGACGAGCTCCCCATACCGCGCCAGCTCGTCGCGCAGCACCGGGTGCAGCGGTTCGAGCAGGCCGTCCCAGTCGCCGGACCCCTGGACTTGTCTCCACATCTGGGCAACCGAGGAAGCCGCACTCCTCCACGTGCTCATCCTCGCCCGCTCCGCCGGCGTGGCCACTGCGGCTGGCGTGCATGCCATGGCGGCGGCCACTGATGCTGTCACCGCGCTACCTATGAAGGCGCCCGCGCAGCCTGCACGGCGCGGTTTCGTGGCCGGCAGGGTACATCGCGGTTGCAGCGTTGTAGTGGATACCATTTTGTTCATCAACAAGATAGAGAGCTTGCTCTGGGTGGCTGGCGGGGGGGTTGTATACTTATGTATATACCCTTTGTCATGTCGACTAAGCACACACGGCGCCTCCTCGTTAAGCCACGTTACGCCGGAAGGAAAAAATACTCCTGTTATGAGTTCTGCCTAGCAACATATCCTGTTATGTGCATGGGCACTTTCGTGTGCTCATATACTCGGACGACCCCACCCCTTCGATCATGGTCCAAACGTCCAGATCCATGAGTGACGTTTTCCAAAAGAGAAGAGACGTCCGCCACTGGCTGCCATTATAACTCAAAAGGACATATCACATATACGCAGGTTATGTATGTCAATCAGAATTCTACCTAACTCGAGAGCCGAGCTTTGCTCGAATGATGAGGCTATCAGTGTGCAGCCCATCCATCTGGGCTCGAATTTGGGGCATCTCATTTTGAGGATTCATGTAAATAGTATCTTTTAGAATACATATGTATGTGAATACGTACAGTAGTCAAAATATATATCCATGCTTTGTGAGACTTTAGATCTCTACTTTATCTAAAAGCATGCGTATGAATGCATCCATATTGGTGTGTGAGTGTGTATATAGGGTGTCGCGTGTGTGAGTGTGTTCTTGTTATACTCTGTCAATGAAGTCTATCATATTTTCTCTAGCCAATTGTCCATCGGATTGGTTGGACAGTAGAAGGATCAAAGTTTATTATTCTGTTGAATGAATTGTATACTGTTTCGTGAAGACTCCAGCCGAGATGCTTAAACTTGTAGCAAAATGTTTAATGAGTGATGTGCAATATTTACATTATTAATGAAGTTTTTTTTCTAGAAATAGTTATTTTGATGTTTATTCCATTTCTATGATTATTGTGTAATTTGAGAAATAAGAATTAGTACAATCGAAAAATTGGCAATGCTTATATATGTATCCTGAAATGCCAAAATTGAACAATTTGCTATCGACAATACCAACGTATAAAAATGTTGTTGTAGCCTAAATAAATGTGTTGCAAGGTTGCAACACTTATTTATACCGATTACCAACGCTTCTATGTACATTGCGATAGGCCCTTGCAACGCCCTCAATGGCAACACATACTGTCGACGGCTGAGTCGACGATCTTACGAAATAATATGAGAAATATGGCTAAAATAGGGAGAGAAGTAGGATACACTTTATTGCTACGAACTGGTTACATGGTGTCTTTAACAAGGCATAAGACTAACCCTAATTACACTGAATTGAATGAGATGACATCGTATTGTCGCATTGCTTCATTTCGATTATATTTCTCTTCTCTCGTCTAGCCTTAAATACCAATAAAGAGACGCTAATTATCCACTAGAGAAGATGTCTTATAGAACTAATGCGTTCGGCCAGGGAGGCAATAATTGTTAGAGAATGTTTGATCGTCGATTGTTTTCAGTGGGAGACGAATGTGGGAAACAACTGTATGGTAGTTGTTTGTCAGAGACTTAGGGCTAAAACGTCATGTTGTTTGGAGTGGATAAGGCATGTGTTTTATCCACTACACTGAAGGAATATTCTAGAATTGGGTCTAGATACCAGTTCACAGAATTTTTGGGTGGTCATTCGGTTGGGAAACACACATAGTATTTCTCTGATTCAAGGTACTTGGGGAGCAACCTTTGGAAGTTTACGACCACGAGGGTTTCTTGGCCTTAATTAAATATTAACATCGTATTTAGGGATTTATTCGATTCTCATTAGTTTGCCCCCGAACTTAAGTGAATTTATAATATAAATTTCTTTAGATTGAATCTTAATCGAGAAACTACTCCTTTAATTAGCAAGAGTAAAGAAGCGGTTCTTATTCACTTTAAAGTTGAGAAACTAACTGGAAACTAAATGGTTTTGTGTCCGTTGGGCTTTAGATCAGATAACTGCTGTTTGTAGTTGGAGAGAAACCCTTATAAAACCCTTAGCGTATTGCTTCAAGGTTTCATACTTTCAAAGAAACATTTCATCTTCTTCTTTCTTTGCCCTAGTGCTCTTCACCTGTAGCCTTGAATCCTCCTGATCCCACATTCAATTTTCCCCCACTTAGCCAAAATATCGGATCTAATCACCGATTAGCCAGCGTATGAGCTTGAATCAAAGAAGTTGAAGGCCATAGAAGAGGAAGGGATGCTTCGTAATAGGGTTTTGGTCCTGTGGAGGTTAGTGGTCGAAGAGAAATTTCTAAGCGAGAACAAAGATGAAATCTCGATCTTTTGGATGTACATCGAATGCAGATTTCAATTACCAGTGTGCTTGTTCCTCTCAGAGGTTTTGAAGTACTACGGATCGAATTGGTAAATTTATCCCCCAATTCGATTGCTAATTTAAGCATCTTCATCCTCAAAAAATTCCAACTAGTCAAGTTTTGTTTTTTTGCTTGGTTGAATTTTTTTACCCTATGGTTTTCCTTAATTGCATAGCCATATTCCTTGCTGAGGTGAGAGAGAGGATCAAAAATGATCCATGCAGGGGAGCCCAGCTAGAAGGCAGAAGTGCCCTTGATCCTTGCTCTTACTTCTCTATAAGATAGGATTGAAAGACTTAAGGTAAATATGATAACCCTTTTTATCGATTGTATATTTTTTGATCGGTGTGTTAGTAATTTTCTTACGATGTGTAGATGATCGGGTCAGAGAGTGGTGAGCTGTCTGAGAGCTCAGGGGATGTTCCTCCGAGTCCCAAGAGGTGACGAAGCATGAGGAAATCGTATCGAGCTACAGGATCAATCCCTACTTCATTGACTACTACTTCAACCATTCCTTCGAGTGCCCCTCTGACTGTGCCTGTGAGCACTCCAACGATCACTCAAACTTCTAAGAACAAAGTCCTCTTGGAGGTAGGCTTCTACCACGACTTCAAAAGTTTTTCTTATAATCCCACCCCTAATCTTATAAGGAAAACAGAGAAGGCACCGATGGGAATATATTTATTGGATGAAGGACATCGTCACCGAGCTTACCTCAGTTAGTGACAAGGCAGAAGAGAGGGAAGAGCCACTGATCAGAGCCACTATGACTGTAGAATTAATGGTGATTCTGAGTTTGCTTGTCATAGGCTCCGAAGCGGTCGTGACCGACCAGACTGAGGCTCTGGTGGTCGTGACTAACTAGACTAAAGCTTTGATTGTCATTGTCCTTCAAGTACTAGAGGAAACGATTGCTCCAGTGGTTGAATGGGTTCCAGTCTCTGAGTAGATGGTTGGAGAAGTTGCTTCTAACCACCCCATGGAGGATCAGGCTAAGGATAAGCTTTTCCAGTTAGAGAACTCAAAGGGTTCAATTAGCAAGCGTTTAGGACTATGTTCCAGGGCATTTTAACTTCAAAATGAAAAAGATTAGATATGTACTTAGTAGGAATTCATGTAAATTCATACCTTTAGATTTTTGGTGTTTTGAAATTCTCAATTCTCCCTTTTCATTCTTCTTTCTTCATAGCACCTCTAGTACTCCGATTAGTCTTGATCCGAGTACTCCTTGTGAGGAAACTCGCAAGGATGGAGTAGTTGAGGCAACCTCCAAGTTGATAGAGGAATCAACAACTGCTCCTACTGCTGCTCGGGATTCTTCGGCGGCTCCGACCCTATCCAAGGATGTGGAGGAGAAAGTGAAATCTTGATAGGATGTGATTGCTGCCAGGAAACAATTGGTCAAAGAGGAGGAAGTAAGTATGCTTCCTCCTTTCTTTGGAGGATCTAAAGTGGAGAGCACTTCACTGGTCAAGAAATCTCCACACCCTAGTGACATCCTCGATTGGCTTCGAATCTTCAATAACCAAAGACTCGAAGAGTTTTGGTAGAGGAGGGTTGAGGATTGCCAGCCAAGGACGGGTTCTGAGGTTAGTTCTTAAGACCACTTTAGGATGTTTTTTTGGATTTTTCAAAACTTTTATAAGTTTCCTTTTCTCTTTTTTTCTTTTGTACCATATGGTGGAGAGCGTCGCTATAGTCAGATAATTGACCAGGCGAATGTTAGTCTTGGAAAAGGAAAGGGCTACCCTTCATCGAGTGGTTGATAAATGGTAATGATTTTTCCTTCCTATTCTGGTTGTGAAGTACTTTTCCTTCTTATACTCATTTTATTATTCTTTTCATGTTAGGGAGCACTGTCAAGGTGCTCATGGATACCCTAAAGAAAGAGAGAACAATGTTTGGGTCAACCATGATCCAAAATGAAAAACTCCTCATGACTCTTGAGGAAAAAAAGCCTTCAATTGATAAGTAAGTATCCTCATGAAACTTCTTCTATCGCTTCTTAATCTTTGCTTTTTCTTAGCTCCTCTTTTGTCGTGGTCGACAGAATTAGAAGACTTTGAAAAAGGGGCTAAGGAAAAGATGTTATTTGTGAAACTTGAGGAGATGTGAAAGCTAAAGGCTGGTCGATTGGAAACTGGTCGACCAGGTTTAACGATAACATCCTCAAGCACAAGAAAGTTGTTGAAGCATATGAGAAGAAGAACCAAGATAACTGATCATTAATCCAACCAGTATATTATACTTTTGTTTTTATTTGGCCTAACTTTGAGTTACTCATGTAGAGCAAGCCCTAAAGCATTAAAGGCTAGATAAAGCTCTTGTTTTCAAAAGAAGATAAGGAAAAATAGCTTTAAAAAGCCTTCAAGAGAATATCCTTTTCTTCAATAAGATGCTTGTTCACATGGGGGCACAAGCATTTGAATCCTCTTCAAGAGAGCTGGTCAAGAAGGTGCATTGCCTTACCAGACAACTTGAAACCTTTCAAGGTTTGCTCGCTAATTATCAAAGCAACTATGAGTAGACGATGCGAGATCTCGTGACTGATGGAGTTAGCTTTGTCTTGACAAAGCTTAAAGCTTCTAGCCCATCAACCTCCAAGAACTTGAAACATACTTCAAATGTTCGAAGGATGATACAACTAGGTTCTTTGAAGAGGTGAAGCCCTTCGGAAACAAGGTTGCAGACGAGATGAAGATTGGGTCTCCAACGAATTGCAGCCAGTCTATTGGCTCTGTCGAGTAGATAAATATTTATGTAATATATATAATTCTCATGTAAAAAACTTACCTTTATCGTCAGTAAAGTTTATATCAATTTCTCAATTCATTGAGTATACATATATTTCCTAGCCTCAACTGCTTCTTTAGTAGTAGTATTTACTAAAGTGATGTGACTAAATTTGGGATAATGAAATACAAATAAAGAACTATTTCTATGAAGGTCACGATAAGAATTTGCATGGACTTCTTTTCCCTGCCTTCTCCTTTTTGTAGCAAAAGAAAAAGTCTGTTACACATAGAACTCACACAATTGATCAACACCAAAACTAATTGATCCTTGGATGTACCTTAGTATTTGTTTTACGGCACTCATGTGCTCAACGGTCGGAGCTTCCATAAATCTTGATCATTATTGTTATAATGATCGATCCGAGTAGCTTACGATACCAACCGAGTAAGCCAAGTCCCTTGCGCTTCGCTACTCCGCTGCTCGTAGACGAGCCACCGAGGCATAACATACCTTGATACCTAGTATTGGGGTTGATCGGAGTTTACTTCCATTGGAGTGTCTTCGGCATGCTCGATTATCGAGGTTTTGTCGAGTTGCTCGAGGAATACTTTGGGCGGGACGAATTGTGGGCATGGAAGTAATACCTTAGTTTCCTTGAAGTCATAAGGAGGGTATATAACAATTTTTTTGTATGTCTGGATATTGCCCTTTGGATCCATGTAAGGCTTCACTTATGTAATATACTGATTGTTGGATATTATCACGCTCAACCACCTGTATAGCATTGACTGCTTGTGGTGTCGTAGCCAGATATAAGAGTAAGGTTTCTCTTGGTCTTAGAGAGACTAAGACCAAGGCACTCATAAAGTACCTTTTAAGTTCTTTAAAGGCATTGTTTACTTCTTTTGTACATTTGAAAGTTTTATGTTTATGAAGAAGCTTAAAGAAAGGCAATCTTTTTTCTCCCAACCGTGTTATGAAATGACTTAGCATTGCCATACAACCGGTTAGTTTTTTGGACTTCCTTCTTTGTAGTCAAAGGGTTTTGGGGCCACCTTTGGTCTTGAGTGCTTGACCTGCACAAATGGTGGGTTAGCATTTCTGATCAAAAGTTCATCGACTAGTTCTAGAGATTTATAATCGCATGTATATGCCATCTTCCTATCCCTTCAAATTGTTATGACCCTTTTTGGTCATGGCATCTTAGCACTCGATAGTCGTAATGCGTAATTATTAGGAATTTAGCCAATGCTGGTCGATCAAGAATCCCATTGTATGTGGTTTCAAAGTTTACCACATCGAATGAGATTCTTTTAATTCATAAGTTTTCTAGACTTCCAATGTAATCGGTAGAGAAACTTGCCCTATCGATTTAGCAGTAAATCCCGAGACCATGCCATGAAAGACATACTTTACAGGCATTGCTTTTGACTTGGAAACTTACATTTCTTTTAAAGCTCGCATAAACAAAATGTTGAGAGAACTACCACTATCTACTAAAACTCGATTGACTTCACAACTACAATGATAGGGAACCTATCTGATTGAGTTGAAGGAATAGGATAGTCTTCCCGGTTGAAGGAGATGGTTGTTTTCGACCACCTGGAAGGCTTGACGACGATCAGAAATTCGGTGACATTGACTTCCTACTCCATAGTTTTCAGATGGCATTTGGACTCGTATGAGGAAGACCCACCAAAGATCATGTCAACAGTGTGTCGTAGCTCCTAATGGTTCATCTCTTTATTGCCATCCTTGTCCATCTTAGAGTTTGGTTCTTCGATCTCCTGAATGGAAAAGAAAGGACCCTTATCTAAGTAATAGTCTTCTAGCTTCCTTTTACTTTTTACAGGCACAATAGTTGTGTAGATCATGCCCTGCCGCTTAGTGAAGTGGACACCACTTCTTATTCTTTTTGGATTCATCGGTCGGAGCTTTTGTCTTATTCTGATCGAAATAATCCTTCTTACTCTTAGTATACTTTTCTGGAATTGCAAGGAATTCTTTAGTGTTTGGCTTGCGATTCTTTTTACCTTTGGGAGACTTTTTGGATTTTTCTCTTTCTTCTCCAAACCGGATTGAGAAAATTTCCCTATCCGATCGATTGCCTTGTTCCATTTAACCACCTCACTAGCAGCTGTGTATTTGCTAGCCATGTCGATTAGCTCGATGATCATTCTTTGAGGGTTTATTGCAATGTCCTCTGTAAACCATTGGTACCTCAACCTAGTATTGAAAGCTTGAATAATAGAAGAATCCACAACCTCTAGAATGGAATTGCGAACTTGTCTAAACCTCTTGATATACTATCAGAGAGTCTCATTTGGTTCTTGCCATATTTGATGGAGATCATCTTCTTTTTGGGGCGATCGTATGTTCCCTAGAAGTTTGTTATCAATAGGTCACAGAGCTGCTCCCAAGTGTGAATTGATCTGACAAGCTGATTAAGCAATAACGACTAGGCAGACCCCTCGAGAACTATGGATAAATAGTTTACCATTACATTATCATCACCACCTGCTACCCTAATGGTAGTGGTGAAAATCTGGATAAATTTTAATGGGTTCTAAGTTCCATCGAATTTCTCTATATTTGCTGGTTGGAATCTGTCCAGCCAACATACTGCTTGAAGGCCTGACGAGAAAGCTCGACAGCTCGTGATCAAGTTATGGTGCCTGACAAATATTGATTGCTGAGAGAAATCAGAAACCAAAAGCTGTTGAAAAGTAAAAAAAAATCCTTTTGCTCTAGCTTGTATGCACGGCGCGGCGCACGTGAAGTGAGCATTCGCTTGTCCTACTGGTTGCGGAGCCGTTCTAGATTAAGAGAAACTAGAAGCAAACCCATTCCAATTAGCGCGTCTGTTATTGCTCTACGTGGCGAGGAGTGATAGGCTGTTGGGCCATGGAATGTCAGTGTTAGGGCTTTATAGGTGAGAACCTATCATCCATATAACAAAGCCGGGGTTTTCTGCCCAGCACTTACGTCCATGTTGCCTTAGCTTCCTGTGTGTCTGTGTGCATGCTTGCTTCCGTTCCGCCTGCCGCGTGTATGCGCACTCGCTTCCGCTCCATCTCACGCCATCACGTGGGGCCGCTCTTACTCAGCGGTTAATCACGCGCGGCTTGCGAGCCCGCGGTTTGCGCCACGCAGATGCATCTAGTTTGATTCATGTGAGGGAGACATGGGCCCAAGCAACAGGTGTGAGGAGGACAATGCATTTCTTCTACTGCGTTCAATGGTACGTGTGTGTTTAGGCACTGGTAGGGTTAGCTCGAGTACCTAAGGCTAAGGTGAACTAAACCGAAGAACAAAGGCATCAAATTTGTCAAATACTTCCAATGACGGGTGGGAAATTTGTCATACTTCCGATGATGGGAGTGAAATTTGTCATACTTCAGATGATGGGTGGGAAATTTGTTATATGTCCGATGATGGGAGGGAATCAATCTCTGAAATATCTAGTGCAATACCTAAAGCACGAACTGCAAATAGTTTGCTCTGCTAAGCTGAAAGCCAAAGGGGACCGGCAACCAAATGGAGCATGCTTATCACATGAAAGGTAAACCTTTGTTCAGTACGAAAGATGCAACCCTTATTCTGCAATTTGTGTTAGCATGAAGCAAAAAAATTTATTGGATTTATCACCTATATTCACACGATAGCTACAATAATGCAGCAGAGATATATGACATGTATATACAGAATTTGGAACACATCAAGCTCCACTGATCGGCTGACCCAAAATATTCCATTCAACTCAATTTTCGTTCTAAAAGGAAGAAAGTACATACCCTCTTAATTTAGGTTGATCAATCAGATATCCTCCTGGTCCTTACCACGGCTATTTTCTTCTTTTCCATTCTTCTCTACATGGAATGGTCCTTGGTCCTTGTAGTATTGTCTCCAGGGAATGATTTAGAACAAGAAGAAAGCACAAGCGGTGGTGTTGTACCTGGTGCCTGTACCAACAAAAGTAAATTCAAGCCTATTTGTAATTGCACTCCAAACAATATGCCCTACTTACTCCTAGTCCCATATATGAATGGCAATATGAATGGAAATCGCTCGTTTTAAGAAAAGCAATGATTCATGGCTTCTGAGCAAAATTGACAAACGAAAAAGCACTTTGGTGCACAATTGAGCATAACTAATAGAGTAATTTTAGATGTAGTGTCATGTTGGAGCAGCACATGTGCTTCTAATTTCAGGGACACAAAATCTACATTTCAAAACAAAGCATAACTAATAGAGTAATTTTATATGAAGTGCCATGTTGGACCAACACATGTGCTTCTCATTTTAGGGACACAAAGCATAACTAACAGCAATGGCGAATTAGGATTTAGCTACGTCCGGACTGAACTCTAACAATCTAAAGTATAACTAACAGCAGTGGTGGAATTAGGATTTAGCTACGCCTCGGACTGAACTCTAACAATCTAAAGCATAACTAACAGCAGTGGCGGAACCAGATTTGGCTACGCCCCGGGCTGAACTCTAACAATCTAAAACTAATGCCAATTTATACTCATACCATGACATAACAAAAGTACATTATCATTGTATTATTGGTATAAAACTTGAGTTCAATGGTACGACATAAAGCATAATAAAGCAAACATAGCATGATATCAAAATATAAACAATATAACATAATAAAGATATAATTTGAGTACCTAAATCATGAAGATTTGCTATCTATCCTATCCCGCTATTTCTTCATTGATAGTTGGACATGAACCATAACCTGTGAAGATAACATATGAGAGTAAATCAAACAAGTATATAAATAAATATGAACAACACAAAATTTACATTTATAAGAAACTAACTTACCACTAGCACGAGATAGTTGTTTCTTACGTGACCTCATCCCTTGAAAACACTCCAAAATCTTCTCATCATTAATATTTGCAAATATGTCTCGTTCAATATAATATATCATGGTATAATTCATTCACTCATCATTCATCTTATTTCATAAATCAATCTTAATAATCTTCATGCGTAAACTCATTCCCTATTAAAACACTCATATTTGTAAGGTTTCAAAAACTTTACCTAAAGACTGGGAGGCGGGCGATCAGGCGCTGTAGACCGGGAAGGGGGCGGCGCTGGCCGAGAGGTGGGCGACGCAGGCTGAGAGGGGGGCAGCGTTGGCGGGAGGTAGGTGGCGTAGGCCGAGGCAGGCGGCGCTGGCCAGGAGGCAGGTGGCGTAGGCTAGGGGGGCGCCAGGGCGACGCTGGCCAGGAGGTGAGCGGCGCAGGCGTAGGCTAGGAGGTGGGGCGACACAGGTCGGGGGGGTGTCGGGCCGATGTTGGCTAGGAGGTGGGCGGCGCAGGCCGGGAGGGGGCATCAAGCTAGGAGGTAGGTGGCACATGCCGAGAGGGAGTCGAGGGACAGCTACTGGCTAGAGACACCAGGGCAAAACAAGGCTAGGGTTTCCCCAAAAGAGTCTTACAAGCGTTGGTCTAATTGAATTGTCCAAACATCGCTACCGTTCGATCAGCATTGTTCGAACAACAGGAGAGGACTCTTCGGACTGTCCAAACATCGCTACCCTTTCGACTCCTTAGATCTGGATCGAACCATCACTAAAGCGTATCTCTTCGGACGGTTTGAACATCACCAATAATCTTTCGGCCATTCGATGTACATCGAACGATCAGCAGAGTGTGACTCTTCGAATTATCCGAACATTGCTACCCTTTGGCTGTTAGATATGGATCGGACCATCACTAAAGCGTATATCTTCGGACGGTCCGAACATCACCAATAACCTTTTGGCCGTTGGATGTACATCAGATAATCAGCAGAGTGTGACTCTTGGACTAGACGATCGGCTAAGTAACCCTTGGTCGTTCGATCTGGATCGAACAACTGTCGGTTGATACCCCTTCATGGGCTACCAGGCTGAATCCTAGCAATACTACCCGGGCTAAGTTAAGAATACCTGACCTATACACTACATATTTTTTTTCATGCCCCATGCTTTAGCTTACCTTGCCAGGGGTCCAATTCCGCCCCTGACTAGCTGAATAATTTTATATGTAGTACCATGTTGGAGTAACACAAGATCTTCTCGTTTTAGGGACACAAAATCTACATTTTAGGGAGAAATTGCAGCCAAAGGATCTTAGTGTTGAAACCCATAAATGGAATAATAATAGAAACCCAGATTGGAACAATAATAGAGAAACTTGCTGAACCAATAAGAAACAAATGCAAAGAGAATGGAGGGAAGAACTAACTTGTCTGTGGGAGGACATGCCAATGGAAGCTCCCTCTCTGTTGACACATCAAACCTGCATTTCCTTTTTAATCTCCATTGTACTAACCATATACGCCCCCCAAAATCTAGAAACGAAGGAGTAGAAGTGTAAAGTCAACTAAACCGTCATACGTGAACAACATAACTACAAACCTATGGTTCTTTTCATGAGAATTGAGTACATAAATCACTACCAGAAAACATATATTTCCCCATGGTTGAAAAACATCAAAAAATAGCACAAAAGTAAGGAATAATTTTCTTGATGGGAGACTGTCAGGAAAATTCTCTCAGGTCTAGTTGGCCAAGAAAATTTAATTTGTCTGATAGTTCACCATCAGGAAAATTATTCCTCGCGGTTTTTACTATTTTGTTTACGGTTTTTTACCTATCCATAAAAAGAATTTGGCTGACGGTATTCACCGTCAAAAAAATTAACTTGAGGGTTTTTTTGTCTGTCCATAAAAAGAATTTGGTTGACGGGTATTCACTATCAAGAAAAATTAACCTGATGGTTTTTTGGCTGTCCACAAAAAGAATTTGGCGTAAGCACCATCAGCAAAAATAACCCTGACAGTTCTTGCCCATCAACATGAGAGTTTGGTTGACATCGCATTGCCATCTGGAAAACTAGAAGCCCAGATTTTAGCAATGCTAGCAAAAATTACCAACTGTCCAGAAAACTAGCACCCCAGATTGTAGCAATGCTAGCAGAAATTACCAATTTGCTGACCACATATACAACACAATAATATTTGATTCATACACATCCATCATCATATATAATCCACAGTGCACATCCATGCATCAGTCTACAAACAAATAAGAAGTTCAAGCTTTAAGCATGCATCAATTCAAACCCAATAGCATCCATGAGGTTCACTTCCAGAAGCACTAATCCACCCAAAAGACATCTGAAGTGTAGTATTACCATAAGTTACCTAAAGGTCTATCCATCCAAAAGACATCTAAATGCCCAGTGCTACCATTATACACCTAAAGACTAGTATCACATACAAAAGTCACATAAGTCCATCTAGTGTTCATTATCACGACATTCATGTTCAGCTATTCAAAGAACCAACAAGATATCACCAAAGTTCATGCGGACAATTAGTTACATCCATTGCAGTCGATGTCATTGGCATCATAGTTGTTGCTGTCATCAATGTCACCATTGTAGTTGTCACCATCATTGTCATCAACGGCATTGTCATCCGGTGGTGAGCCCACATGAGAGGAACCAGTCCCAGTCTCTTGCTGCAAGGTGAATAGAGTGTGCTAACTTTCGTTTTAGAAAAAACCATAATGCAAAGTTTCACCGATCACATCCTATATAATATAGCTATCCGACAATATAATATCTAATGATCTTCTAACATAAAATGTGTTTCTAATACAAAATGTCCACCCATGGATCTGTGAACATAGTCATTGCTTAATTAAATAAAACAGGGCAATTACTCAAGAATAGTGAAGTAGAAAAAATTAACTTAGGAAGAGTTGACAATATAGCCACATTCTCATGAATAATTCATAGTAATATCTCACAACATAGCCATAAATTCAAGATTGCTTTAGCTTCACAAACATCTTCACAAACATCATGCAATAAATTCAATGGTATTTTGACAAGGTATTGAACAATAACATTATGAGTTTTAAGAATTAGAAGCACAATAACATTGAAGATAAGCACGTTATAAAAAAATGGTTGCATGTATCGATAAAAATTCTAGACAAGCCCATTGTCACAAGGATTGGAATTGACTACATGGTTACAGATTTAAGGAAGTGAAGCTTTGTCTAGACATTTTTCATTAACAGGCATGGGTCAATTATGTCGGGACCTGGAACAATAACTCCAAGCCCCTCTGTGTAAATCGCACTATCCCAGGAAAATCTAGTGCACACAGGGTCAACATTAATGTATATCATGCAAAATCACCACAAATTATTATTAAACGAAAATACAGCCTTATGGCCAAGTCTTACAATATAGGGGCACGTGGCCAAAAGAAAGAAATAAAAGCAGCGGAAATTAAAAGGTAGCAACGCAGCCCATCCAGCCTCCCACAGGCAGATGACTGTAAGACGCGTCCTATTCGCTGAAGTAGTCCTCACCGTCGTAGTCGCCTTCAAAGTCTGGCAACAGATTTAGCAAGGTGAGCACATAGAGTACTCCCAAGGTAAACACATTAAGTACTTACGCAAGTTACACCAAGATTTTTAACAGAGTGAATGCATACATAGGGGTATCAAAGAAGGCTTAATAAGTCTATTTGTGCGAAAAGCAGTACTGATATTAAATACAATGACACAAGTGAAAAAGCTGAATTTTTAGTACATCATATAAAACAATATTTTAACCAAAGTATTATCTTTAGTGTAGGCTCCGACCTACACTAACCTAACCACGGGCATCCCACCCGGACCATTGTCAAAATCACTAGTGTTTGTCCAAAAACCAAGTTTTACGAAAATCAAGTCTAATCTGTGAAGACTCTACTCAGCATGTCCATGACCGCGGACACGGCTATCCAGATAGTTTATTACTCTGCAGAGGTGTACAACTTTACCCAAAAGACATTCCCTCTCACTTGAGCAACGCGATAAACACATTGCCTTGGGTGTGCGGCGGAGAGTTCATGACAAGGCTGTTCTGATGATCCATAGCCAAAATAATCACGCCGCCACTAAGATTTCACCACAACTCGAATCCACGAGTTGGAGCCCCCTCTGGTGCCATGTGAGACTTTTCGCGGCCTACGCCACGCTCACATTCAGTCTATAGCGAGACTATATTTGGAACTTCACAAATTACTTAGTCAGGTCCGTCCCATACCGGACTTATGGTAGTACGAAGTGACTTCGTAAAATGAATCACAGAAACGGTCCTTAAGTTGATTTAGGCTCAGTCCTCATACCCACATGCACGACAATCAACCAGGTGTCACCAAACACGAGGCATGCCGGCACCCACCACCTAACCATTAGCCTAAGTCCAAAATATAAGTTTCTATTTTCATTTTTAAACTATTTTCATAAACCATCCTTGACTCGTCGAAGTCAAGATTTCAAAGGAACTGTCATTTCATGTGAAATAGTTAATTTCACCTAAAATTATACTAAGTCAGGCTAAGCATTTTTATAAAATTTCTAGTCAATACTATGGTACTAATTAGTTTTCAGCTAGGGTGATAAGGTGTATGAATTCGAGATTCAAATTGGCCATATTCAAAAGATTATGGGTATATCTAACATTTAACCGGATTTTAAATTAAATTTGAATAGAAGTATGCATGCATATACAGTAAAACAACATAAATAAATTTAAAATATTAGGTTTAACATGGTCAAAGGTGTAACTTACCTTGATCGAAGTCCTGCTGAGAATCGTCGAACTCGAACTCTCCGGAATCGTCAAAATCTAACGTAAAGAGCCAATTCAAAAGAAATTCAAAAATAAAAATTCAAATAAATTCAATAATTCAAAAGTATGCAGAAATGGATAGATCATGATTTTAGAAAAATTTAGAAATTTGAATGGGTCAATTTGGAGTGAAAATGAAGAAGTTATAGCCTTCCAAAGTTTTAATTCACATAAAAAGAAAAAGGTTATTTCCTGAATTTATTTTTATTCGGAAAATATTTATGACGTCAGCCTGAATTATTTTCCTAAAGGAAATAACAGATTATGATGTCAGCATAGGGATTTTAATTTTGGCTGAATTATTTTTATACTGAAAAATCAGATTTAATGCGCCAGCATGATGTCAGTAGGGATTTTACAGATTTTATTAAAATCGGTAGGGCTAACGTGGCAAAGGGGGCTAGCGTGGCCTCCACGTGGCTACCACGTCACGGCAATATGCCGACGTGGACAGGCACGCGCGAGGTGGTGAGGGGGTGCTCGGGTGGCGCTGGCGCGGCGCCCAACTGGCTGCCACGCGGCTGCCACTTCCCTGCCAGCTCGCTCGACGAGCCGACGTGGCCTGGCCGGCGGCGGCGGTGCTCGGGGCTCAATGGTCGCCAGAGTTCCGGTGAGTGGCGGCGCCGGCCGACGGCACCAAAATGATGAGGGGAGTGCTCGGGTACCTTCCACGAAGCTTGAGGATGGCCGGAACGGATGGACAACGGAGAGGGGCGGCGGTCGGAGAAGGGTTCACGGCGGCGGAGGGGTTCTGGTGGCGCACGGGCCCGGGGAAGTGGTCGTCGGGGATCGCCGGGGCACGAGCAACATCAGGGTGGTGTCGGTGAAGCTCGGGGAGACTTGAGGCGGTGGCGATTGCTCGCCGGAGTCGTCGGAGCCGCGGAGGGGAAAACGAGCACAAGGAGGTCCCCGTGGATGGATCGCTCGAATTGAGAGGAGTGGGGGAGGCGGTGTGTGTAGAGGGTCCTCGGGGATGCCCTTTTATAGGCCGGGGAGGGGAGGTAACGGGCGCCCGAAATTACTCCGATGACGAAGTTGAACGCGACGGCGAGGAGGGGCGTAAAGTGCGAATTTATACCAGAAACGGACGCGGTGCATGCGGGGGAGTAATTGGGTATCGGCACGGGCGGGAGAAAGGGATGGAAACTGAAGCTTTCAAAGCTTTTGTTTCGGGCGTTAATGGCGGCGGGGACAGCGCGAGGAAGAAGGAAGGTGGCGGGGACGACGGTTCTAACAGGCGGGGCCCGCGCGTCGGTGAGAGAAGAAAACGGGAAAGGGCGGGGGTGGCGGTCGGATTCACGACAGGTGGCAAGGCTGAGCGATCGTGGCCGCTAACTGCCGGCGAAGGGGTAAGTGAACAGGGACGGTCTGGATCCGATCAAACAATAGCGGTTGAATCTAGGCCAATCGGTGCGTTAAGTGGGAGGGGGCTGCTGCGATCTAGTACGGCAACGGTTAAGGGTCTGGATCATGCCACACGTCGGGTGGAAGGAGGGGAGGGGCGGGTGAAGCAGTAAGTTGGCGCGGGCGGTGGGGATTGAATCGGGCGGGGAAACGGACGGCTCGATGCGTGACACGCGTCGGTCAGGGAAGAAGGGAAGGCGGGATGAAGCGGTAAGTTGAATCGGACGGCTGGGAAAGGATCCGGTGGCGCGGGTTGAGCCGATGGGGGACAAGTGTCGGTCCTGGGGAGGGTTTTGGGGTTTTATTTCTTTTAATTTTCCAGAAAAGATAATAAGCTATAGAAAGCTCAGAAAAATACCAAATAAATTTTGAAAATTCCAGAAAAATTCAGAGAACCTTCTAGACTATTTTAGACTTAATAAAAATATTTTCAACCCATGTTGATAATTGATTTTTATAAAAACATAATTTGTCTTAAAAGGGAGGGTTTTAAATCTTTATAATTTCCTGAAAATTAAAGTAATTACAGATTTGACTTTAGAAAAATGGAATACATTTATTTTGACTTTCATGAATGCAGTAAATTCATTTTGGTCTTTATAAAATAATCATTTTAATTTTCTCAATTCAGGGCTTGACATAAAATCCAGAAGAAAAATCCAATTAAACACTTTAATAAAAGAATAAAATTTTTGGGATGTTACAAACTAGTAGAAAATTTCTTTGCCACCTTACCATCAATATATAACTAAATAAGATTCAGGTTATGCCCATGTGATACTCATTGCTACACTACTTGTTGTCACTCTAACACACCAAAAAGTATTAGTTGTCTAGTCCAAAATAGTCCTCCAAATTGTAGAGGTTTGAAACATCCTTGTAATTTTCCATAGGGGATTGTTGGTAGCAATGACAATAATTTTAGTTGCTAAATTTTCTTACCTGTGAGTGTGGAGATTTAGTTGTATGCATGCATAACTAGTTGAGTCATGTTGGTTTCTAGACATGTCTGAAGGATAGTGGCGTGAGTAGTGGACCGAGTGTTCAGGTTGGTTTCTAGACATGCATTGAATCATGTATTTAGCAGGGGTTCAGCTCGTGATAATAGAACACGAAGAAGACAGAAAAGGTGTCAGGCTATTACGACAATAGAAATCCTTGCAACTTCATCGTCTCTACTAAGTGTGTGTATGAGAAACACAAGAGAAGAAGCAAGCCATGAGTGAGTTTTCTCCTGGGCTAATTCCAACATTTGGTATCAGAGTGAGGTTGTGAAGCTGCGTTCTGGTGATGGGATCATTGGCACCATGGCAAGTGTCACCTGCGCAGCAGGGTTCATGTCTTGGTGCAAGGCATCATGGATGGAGATGGGCTCCTGATGGCCATGCCAGAATGGAAAGCGAGCACGCACGCACGGGCGGCTACGCAGGCGCATGCGTGTGAGTGCGTGCATCGCTGGTGCAGCGTGTGCATGCACATGAGCACGCGACAGGGAGCAGCTGTGTCACAGGTGCCAAGAAGGGAGCACGCGTGAGGCAAGGTGCGGGCGTAGGTGGTTAGGCGAGGAGGCGCAATGGCCAGGCATAGGCGCGCGACCAAGAGCGTGGCGCAGGTGTGCACAGGCATGAGAGCGCATGTCAGGCGCAGGCTAGCAGGCGTAGGTGGGTTTGTCGAGGAGCGGGAGCACCGTGACTTGTAGACGTCAAGTTCGGTGGGTCAAGCGAAGTCGTATTCTGTCAGCATACTTAGTAGCACAATGACGCATCAACCACTGTCGAGCAAGTTGAGTTCGTGTATGAGTATTAGTGCACGATTATATTTTGAGTCATTTGGTACAGTAGGAGTGTTGTATGTATCATTTATTTGAAGTTTTGAACACGTAGGAGATGTGTTACATATGTGCACATATTTGTGTCATGGTCGTGTACGTAGGTGGGTGAGTCAGTGCATGATGCATGTGAGTGTTTTTAAGTTCTTGTAGTTGTGTCCAAGTTTCCATGTGTGTACACTCTGATGAGAGTCTCTATCGTCGTCAAGATGTGTCACCAGCGAAAGAAAATTAGAGCTGAGGAAGTGGTTGAAGTCGTCGTCGAGTTGTGTCACCGGTGGTGAAGAAGTGAAAGACGTCAACAAGTTGTATCACCAGCGGCATGGTCAGCAAGAAGGCAAAACTCCTTAAATATACGTCAGGAGACCAGGCTTCATCTTGTGAAGTTTAGCAAGTCACGATTAGGAGAAAGATTGTTAATAATTAATCTTGACTTAGCTCATTAGATCTATTCAGTTGTGTGTTATAGGTGTGGTAGAGGTGTTGCATGCGCCAAAGAACCAGTCTTGCATGTGTATATAACACTGTTTGCGTGGCATGTAATGTTAGTTGTGTTAAAGTTAATCTTGTTTTAGTAGGCTTGGTTTATTTTTTGGAGAGTTTATTTAGTATTTACAAAGTATACGTATGGGAGTAGAGAAAGGAAATAGGAATCCAAGTAGGATTAGAAGTCCAAGTGCTAGGCTTGAAATTAGCCTTTATAAGGTGCAATAGTCATGTAATTGAGGCAAGGGAAAACGAGAGGAGAGGAAGAGAAATAAGAAGAAAAGAGGGAGCGGTTGGTACTCCGGAAAAGTATATCATCGTGTGCAAGAGATAAGCGGGAGTTAAAATTACAACAAGTGGTATCAGAGCTTGTTGATATTGGTGGTGCTTGAAGAATATGAGCGAGAAGGTGAAGGCTCAGGGTGGGCTAATCTCTCTCCAATACCTCTCTCCTGACGACCGACAATTACCTGGTGTAGACAATGAAGATGAAGGTGAACATGTGCGCCCAAGGAGTCTGGGATGCAGTCTATCCGAAGGGGAAGGACAAGGAGTTGGAAGACAAGGTGGATCAAGCAACTTTGGCTATCATCTACCAAGCGGTGCCAGACTCGATGATGCTTCAGCTTGTTGGGAAGGAGACGACACGAGAGGCGTGGGAGACGCTTTAGAAGATGCATGAGGGAGTTGATCGTGTGAAGGACGTGTAGCTCTAGAATTTACAGAGCGAGTTTGAGAATCTCCAGATGGAAGAGACCCAGTCGGTGGATGAGTTCGTCGGTAAGTTGACTTCGCTATACAATCAGATGATTTCTCTTGGCGACAAGATGGAGAAATATGTGGCAATGAAGAAATACCTGCGCGTGCTACCAGAAAAGTACGTGTATGTCATCACCACGCTTATGTACTCCCTTGACTTGGAGAAAAAGAAGATCGAGAAGATCACCGGCTCTCTCAAGGCGCACGAGGAGCTATTGAAGGGGTTTCAGTCTCGTACTGAGCAGATGTTTCAGTCTCATAACCAGCAGGCGTTGCTGATAAAGGGAGATACAAGGAGCGGTGGCTCATCAAGCAGTCGCGGGCGATGGCACGGGCGAGGTGGCTAGAGTGGTCGAGGCGGTAGAGGTGGCCGTGAGGATAACGCTTGGCATGACGGTGGTGACAGATCCCGTGATAAGTCACATATTAAATACTTTGAATATAGCGAATACGGGCACTACGTGTCATGGCACATTGAGTGCTTCAACTGCAACGAGTATGGGTATTATGCTTCGAATTACCAAAACAAAAAGAAGAACGGGGAGGCAAACCTCACCCAAGACGAAGAAAAGGATGGCGAATCAGTACTACTTCTCTCGTCATTTGTTGAAAAGGCACCGGTCATGGTGATGCTAAACGAGGAGAACGTAGTTCCAAAACTACGCACGAAGGAAGGCAACCACGATCACTCAGATCAATGGTATTTGGATAATGGAGCAAGCAATCACATGACGGGAGATCGCTCCATGTTCCATGAGCTCGACGAGAAGGTTTGGAGCAAGGTCAAGTTTGGCGATGGCTCCATGGTAGAGATAAGAGGCAAATGGACGATGATGTTGCAATACAAGAACGGAGATAAGAAGTTGTTGACAGAGATTTACTATGTACCAAGTCTGTGCAACAACATACTTAGTCTCGGACAGATGACAGAAAAAGGGTGCAGAGTGGTGACTGCAGGATGAGTTCTTGCGTGTCTATACCAAGAACAATGATCTATTGATGAAGGTGAAAAGATCTTCAAACCGGTTGTACAAAATTTTTTGAAAACTTGTAAACAGGTTTGTCTAAAGAGCAGCTTAGAAGAGTCAGGAGATGGTGGGACCCAAGGACGAGACTCACTGAGCGTAGATGGGGGCAGCCAAACAGGGCATGCAGAAGGCCAAGATGGTGGGACCCAGGTACAGCACGTGCACACTCAGAGGGTGCGCATGGAAAGCGGCTCAGACACACAAGGTGGTGGGCCTAAGACTAGAGCAGATGCGTGCAAAATTGAAGGTGGCACGCATACAGCTACGGACAGAGGACTTTATGCGGGCGGTAAACTCTTAGGAGGAAAAAGTGTACAAGTTCCAAGAGGAAGACTTGGAGTACAGATTGAAGCATTTTTCTATGATTTTGGGGAGGTGTCGTCAACAGTGGAGACAGGATGCATAAGCACAAAAATTAGAGGCAGTTTAATCCCGGTTAAGATGTACGTGGGAAAGCGAGCTGGTTTGGTCCAAGAGAGAAGAGTGGGAGGCTCAGATAATAGCGAAGCTCAGGTGGGCAGGCAAGGGAGGATGAGTTCGGTCCAGGTGCGAGGCACGGCAAGTGTCGGATTGTGCGAGGCTCATGATGGAGCAAGTGCAGGCAGTAGGGCAGTGATGGCCCAGAAAGGAACGGTGCACAGGAGTGCAAGTAGAAGGAAGAAGTAGAAGACAGAGAGAAGATCGGTGTGATCAAGATAGAGAAATAAGATTAAGGAGGTGATTGTTAAAGTTAATTTTGTTTTAATAGGCTTGGTTTATTTTTTTGAAGAGTTTATTTAGTATTTACAAAGTATACGTATATGAGTAGAGAAAGAAAATAGAAATCCAAGTAGGATTAAGAGTCTGAGTGCTAGGCTTGAAATTAGTCTTTATAAGGCACAATAGTCATATAATTGAGGTAAGGGAAAATGAGAGGAGAGGAAGAGAAATAAGAAGAAAAGAGGGAGCGGTTAGTGATCCGAAAAAGTATATCATCGTGTACAAGAGATAAGTAGGAGTTAAAATTACAACAAATTGATTAAGTCATTTAGCCGCATGCATGCATAACTAGTTGAGCGTTCCTGAAGAATAGTGGCGTGAGTAGTGGACCAAGTGTTCAGGTTGGTTTCTAGACATGCATTGAGTCATGTATTTAGCAGGGGCTCAGCTCGTGATAATAGAACACAGAAAACAGAAAAAGTGTCAAGCTATTGCGATGCCAGAAATCCTTATGAGTTCATCGTCTCCACTGAGTGTGTGTGTGGGAAACACAAGAGAAGCAAAACCATGAGTGAGTTTTCTCATGGGTTAATTCCGACGAGAGATAATAGCGCCGAGAAGGATTCTGATGGTAAACCCCACCAACACTACGTGGCCTCCTCCCTCTGAGTTGGTGTGGATGCACTGATTGCTCGCTCATCTCTGATCGATCTCTTCGTGCTCACCTCCGATTGCTTCTACTACTGGTACTGGTAGTACTAGTTGTGGGCCGCTCTTAATTTCTCCTTTTTATTTCTTGCTTGTTTGCCCGGCCGGCCGGCCGGCCCCAATATCAAAATGACCAAACAAATTAAGCTAATATTTGCGCAATGTATAAGAGATTTAACATAATCACAATACTCCCATTATAGTACTGCTATCGCAAGCGCTATTCGCTCCATTCTTTTTATTCGACGTCCTATAATCCACATCATCAAATTTTTTAAAGATTAACCATCAATAAGATTAAGGGTAGATTATTTTAGGCTAATACTTATGACTTCAATTTTTAAATTCTGACTGTTTGCGAAAGGCAGTACACAGAGAAAAAACCTCGCATATGATTTTGGCCGGTACAACTGAACTCAGTATACTTTTTACTACAATCTTCCTGTTGACCCCGTCTTGAAAAAACACACCGTTTAAAAGTTAGTTACTGTAGTATAAACCATAAATCACAAGCCATAAGTAGAAAATAACTTAGTCTAAAACTATCTTGATTGGGTATATAAAAATTATATAATTAAATTTATTGTCAAAATAGTTTCATAATATTATAATTTTATTAGCACGTATTAATCTAGAGATATATGGTCTTTTCTTTTTAGTTTCTAAAAGGTGTTTTTTAGTTTTTCTATAGTAACTAACTTTCAAACGAAATGTCTTTTCAAGACGGAGTCTACAAATTGATCGTAGTGCATACTGTAGTGATTTTATTTATAAAACCGTACATGAATTTTTATTTCTCCGTACTCTCTCTTGCAAACAGTTCAAAAACTAAAAATCATAAACTGAAGTAAAAAAATAGGATATAAAAGTAACAGGGAAGTAGAAAGTCAAAAACGGTAAGTACAAAGAAAAATCAAAACCGTACCAGACGATGGATCCATTGAGAATCGCCGCCGGCGCGTTTTCATAATTCTCACTCCCGTAAAGGCTATTCGACATTGTGTAATTTGTGTTGAACTACCGTCTCACGGCACAGCACCATCAATGGATACCTGGGAGGAAGTAGCTAGGCATCGATTTAATTAATAAGAACAGAGGAACAACACAGCTAGCGCCACACTGTGCATCTAATTTTAATGGCCGAGGGGAGAAATTGAGCTAGATTAGCTTAATTCCCATTGATGGCCTGAAAGAGCAGGTAGCTAGCTCTATCTCACTCTAATGACCAACGGTGGCGACAGAGATAGAGGGGGACATAGAGGTTCTGTTCTTTGCGGCTTCTAAAAGCTGCTTTTGATTTTTATTATAGTAACTAACTTTTAAATGGAGTATTTTTTTAAGATATGGGTCTACAAGTTAATTGTAGTACATGTTAAAAAACTAATATCTATACTATAAAAAACCGCAAGCGAGTATCTCTCTTTCTGCAATCTCTGTCGCAAACAACCAAAACCATTAGTCGTAGCTAAAAGCCATCAGCCGCAGCCATTAGCAAACAGGCCCAGAGTCGCTGGCGTGAAGTCGCCTGGCCTACCTTGAACAAACAAAAGAACATCTGGTTTTTTTAAAATAATTTATTAATATTTGATTTGTTAATATAAATATTTACTTTAAAGATAAAAACAATCAGTTGTAGTTATAAACTATCAATTATAGCTAAAAAACAGGTCCAGAATCAGATCTACCTGGCCTATTATCGGCCATCCAAATCATCGAGGGCCTGTCCTCTCATAAGGAGCCTGAAAAGGATGCCTAAGCTCTCCATTGACTCGCAACGCATACAGAAATGCTCTCCTATGCCTGCATCCATCCGTGCCTTCCATTTACAGGCTTGCTGATTCGGTTGATGTTGATGCGTGCAATCATATGGGTCAGCCGGGCGAAACCGACCGGCCAGAAGAAAAGCACCTCCAATTAAGTGATTCCGGCATGCACATGTCACTGGCTTGTAGGTGCTTTGCCATCTGCGCAATTTTCAGTTTATCTGGTACGTACCATGTGTTGGAATAATGGGCGTTGCCCATTCTTTTAACAATGATTTTTAAAAAAATTTCAAAGGCTCACTCATGATGATATATATAGGATACTTTAATACCATATTATAAGGTAAACACATGCATAGCCTTGATGAAGCACGAGAAAGAAGGACTACACGCTCGTGCTCGCTCGCCTCACCTCACCACGCAGGGCCAGGCTTCGCGGCGGTGCGATGTGCATGTTAATGGTGCGCTATTTTGGGTTCAGTCGTGGGTTCAGATAACTGTCTTTTGCAATTTTATTTTTTGCCATGCACTTTTGTTAGAATGGAAAGGACGTTTAAAAACGCTCTATTCACGTAGTATTAATTATGATTAATGCATTTTCCGTTTCTGAAAGATGCGAATCAGGTTTTCTTTTGAAGTCGATAAGAGAGAAACTCTGCCTATTCTTCTTAGCAACGAATCTGAGTGCGAGTATAATTCCTTCGCCACTGCGTTGCTTTTAGATACTTCGTCCCTTGGCCGGCATGCGCTGGTCATCCTTACGATCCTGTACGGGAGAGGGCGAATAAGATTTTTGGGAAGCGACTCACGCGCCTACTCACCATTCTTTGTGTCGACTGCTTCTGCATCTTATCAATAATGATCTCTTTTTCTTCACCACAACGCTCTTCACTTCGCTACGGTAACATCTAGTAGTATGTAGTTTTATTTAATTGTTACAATTCAGTTTGTACTTTTACCATGTTTAGTATTTTATGTTGTTTTGTAGCCATGATTTATTTGTAGAATTATTTAATCACTAAAGTGCTAAATATTCTAATAATCCAAAAGCCTGATGATGAATTTGATAAGCACTTTGTGATGAAAATGACTTATTTTGCTGAGGTAATGAAACCAGAGAAGTTTTGTAATGTGAACTTTAAAAGATGGCAAACGAGAGTCAATCTGTGGCTCTCAGATTTTATTGTGTTTTGGGTTGCCTCCGGGATACCTAAGGGAGATCTTACACCCGAACAGGAACATGAGTTTAAAACAGGTACCATAATATTTGTGGGATGCATTCTTATTGTTTTTTTCAATCATCTGTGCGATGTATATATGCACATGACAGACACAAAGGAGCTGTGGGAGGCACTTGAACATAAGTTCGCTGCCTTGGATGTTGGCAGTGAATTGTATACCATAGAACAATATCATGACTACAAAATGGTTAAAAACAATTCTATAGTTGAGCATGCTCATGAAATACAATCCATTGTGAGGAAACTCGATCACCTTAAATGCACATTACTTAACAAATTTGTGGCTATAGATATCATTGCCAAATTTTCTTCTTCATGGAGGAATTTTGCCACATCTCTGAAACACAAAGAGACAAAATATTTCTGTTGAGGATCTGATTACATCTCTTCATGTTGAAGAGAAAGCTCAGGCGAGGGATAGTCCAGCGACAATGTCGTACATCACCATGGTAATGAAAAGTTCAAGGAAAAGGCCAAGGTCATATATACCACTAACTTCAAGAAAAATAAGAAGGCAAACAAGGAAAAAGGTGTCTACTATATTTGCAGTAAGTATGACCACTAGGCCAATAAATGCCCTGATCGTAAAGGCAGAAACAATGAGAATGATTAGACCAAGTTTGTGAATGTGACTATTGGTGGTATCGGAGCAGAGACATCTGGGTATGGTAATTTATCTACTGTTCTTTCAGTCTGTCAGTCCACTGACTGGTGGATTGACCTAGGGGCTAATATTCATGTATGTGCTGATATATCTTTATTTTCTACTTATTAGGTCACACGGGCTTCCTTCATCTTAATGGGGAATGGTTTGCTTGTCTCTGTTCTTGGTGTTGGCATGGTAGATCTGAAGTTTACTTGGGAAAGATCGTGCAACTAAAGAACATGTAGCATGTCCCCTTAATAAATAAGAATCTTGTCAGTGGCTCTCTTCTCCAAAGGGATGGATATAAGTTGGTTTTTGAGTTAAATAAAGTAGTCATTTCTAAATTTTGACTTTTTATTAGAAAAGGTTATGATTGCAGAGGCTTGTTCTGCTTTTCTCTTTCAAATGTTTGTAATAAGATTGTGAACCATATTTGTGATCCAATTAATGGGGATGAGCCAATGTTTGGCACTCACATTTGTGTTACATAAATTTTGGTTGGATTAAATTTAATTTCAAAATTTTTCATAGTCAAAGGTTCTAAATGCCAAACTTGTGTGCAAGCAAAGCAACCTCGTAAACCTCATAAGGGTGTGGAGGAAAGAAATTTGGCACATTTAAAACTCATACATTCAGATCTCTGTGAAATGAATGGTGTGTTGATAAAAGGAGGAAAAAGATATTTCATAACTTTAATTGATGATGCTACTAGATATTGTTATGTGTATATGTTAAAAACAAAAGATGAAGCTTTCGACTACTTTAAAACTTATAAGGCTGAAGTTGAGAATCAACTAGAAAGAAAAATCAAAAGATTTAGCTCGGATAGTGGTGGAGAGTATTTCTCAAATGAGTTCTCCCAATTCTGTGAAAAGCATAGAATTATATATGAAATGACGCCTTCCTGTTCGCCTCAATCCAATGGGATTGTCAAAAGAAAGAACCGCATATTGAGCGACTTGGTTAATGTCATGTTAGACACTACAGATTTATCAAAGGCATGGTAGGGGGAGGCTGTATTGACCTCAA
Organism: Melocanna baccifera; assembly: GCA_036346265.1. Taxonomy (NCBI): domain Eukaryota; kingdom Viridiplantae; phylum Streptophyta; class Magnoliopsida; order Poales; family Poaceae; genus Melocanna; species Melocanna baccifera. The sequence continues at coordinate 45,308,976 of CM070677.1, read as the reverse complement.
ATCATGTCCTGAATAGAGTTTCCATTAAGAACAGTGAGATTACTTCGTATGAAGGATGAAAATAGATAAAACCATCACTATCCTACTTTCGTATTTGGGGGTGCTAGGCAAAAGTCAACGTACCGATAATTAAAAAGCGTAACTTAGACCTAAAACTATGGATTATGTCTTTATAGGATATGCTCATTGTAATACTACCTATAGGTTTATAATAGTTAAATTTGAGGTAACTGACATGCATGTTGATACAATAATGGAGTCTCGAGATACTACATTCTTTGAGAATATATTTCCCATAAAGGATATGCATAACTCTATTAAGCAAGTAAATGATTTAACTCCTAAACCCATAATTCCCATTGAGAATTCTGAACACACATATGAACAAATCCTTGAGAAGGATAATAGTGTTGCTCTTAGAAGGAGCAAAAGACAAATGATTGAAAAATCTTTTGGAGATGATTTTACTGTGTACCTTGTGGATGACGTTTCTAAATCCATTTCAGAGGCATATGCATCTCCTGATGCAGAGTACTAGAAGGGTGCGGTCCGTAGTAAAATAGATTCCATTCTCGCTTATGGAACTTGGGAAATCATTGATCATCTATATAGTTACAAGCTAGTTAGATGTAAGTGGGTGTTTAAGAGAAAGCTTAGGCCTGGTGGTAGTATTAAAAAGTATAAGACACGGCTTGTAGTCAAGGGTTATACTCAAAAGGAAGTGAAGATTTCTTTCATACTATTCACCCATTACTAGATTGACCACTATATGAGTACTACTATCCTTGGCTGCTTCATATGGTCTTATTGTTCATCAAATAGTAAGGCAGTTTCCTTCATGGAGAGCTAGATGAGAAAATCTACATGAAACAGCCTGATGGTTTTGTGGTAACCGGTCAAGAGGGCAAGGTTTGCGAGTTACTGAAATTTTTATATGGTCTCAAGTAAGCACCTAAGCAATGGCATAAGAGTTCAATAGAACTTTAACATATGTGGGCTTTGCAGTAAATGAAGTCGATAGATATGTGTACTATCGCTATGGTGGGGGTGAAGGAGTTATATTGTGTCTATATGTTGATGACATATTTATCTTTGGAACAAATCTTAATGTGTTTAACAAGGCTAAGTCCTTTTTGTCCCAATGTTTTGAAATGAAAGATTTGGGAGAAGCTGATGTAATTCTAAACATCAAGCTGATTAAGGGTGAGGATGATATTACACTTCTGCAATCCCATTATGTGGAAAATATCTTGCGCCGTTTTGGCTATATGGATAGCAAGCCTTCTTCAACACCTTATGATCCTACTCTAATACTTTGAAAGAATTAAAGACTAGGAAAGGATTAGCTGAGATATTATCAGATTATTGGGTCACTCATGTACTTAGCTAGTGCTACCCGGCCTGACATCTCATTTGTTGTAAGCAAATTAAGCCAGTTTACCTCTAATCTAGAAAATGATCATTGGTGTGCGATCAAGCAAGTTATGTGCTACTTGAGAGGTACAATTAGTTATAGAATTCATTATACTGGATACCCTGGCGTACTCGAAGGGTATAGTGGTTCCAATTAAATATCTAATGCTGATGAGATTAAGGCTACAAGTGGATATATTTTCACTCTAGGTGGTGCTGCTGTCTCATAGAGGTCTTGTAAATAGATCATATTGATGAGGTCAACTATGGAAGTATAACTCATAGCATTGGACACAACCACTGTTGAAGTAGAATATCTATGTGAACTCTTGATAGACTTATCGATGGTTGAAAAATCGATTCCTGTTATCTTGATGTACTATGATAGTCAAACAATTCTTATTAAAGTGAACAGTACAAAGGATAACATGAAGTCCTCCAAGCATGTGAAAAGATGATTGAAATCTGTCAAGAAATTGATAAACTCCGGAGTAATGGTGTGGATTAATGCCAGTAGCTAAGAACCTGACAAATCCCTTTACAAAGGGTTTATCACGGAATGTGATAGATCATGCATCAAGGGAGATGGGAATGAGACCTATGTGAGTTACACCACAATGATAACACGACATATGTGATCGGAGATCCTGTAAAGAAGGACCTGGGAAAAACAAATTGTTTAGTTAACTGAAGGAGAGTACATTCTATAACTTACTCCACTGAAGATGTCGTACTCTCAAATCTGTATGGTAGGATAACTTTGTCTTAATGTGTTCTGTGGCTTTAAATAGCAAAGATGATGTCCTACAAAGTATTCTTGAAAGAACACATCTATGTGAGCCTAACTGAATAGTCACAGTCTGTGATAAATATGCACTCTCCACGAAGCTCATGAAGAGACACCAGAGTATGGCTTATACGCTCCACTCGAGGGGTAGCCTATTGGTATCCTAATATCAGTCAAGGCTTTAAGTGAAACTCATTCACGCAAAACTGCCAATTCAAAGCCTAGTCCATTGTGTAGTTGTGAATGAATGTAGCTTGAAACTCTAGGTGGATATTCAACCCTAACAGGTCCCCACTGAAAAATTGGTATATTAACAGTGCTTTAGAACAGTATGCAAAATTTGTGAGCCTCTGGGATCTGGTGGAGGATTGTTGAAATAATGGGCCTTAGCCCATTCTTTTATCAATAATTCCAAAGAAAATTTTAAAGGCTCACTCATGCATGATGGCATGTGGGACAGTTTAGTACCACATTGCTAGTCAAGGAAGAGAGACACCACCTTCTAAGATGAAGTATGTCTAGCCTTGCTGAAGCAAGAGAAGGACTACATGCGTATGCTTGCTTGCCTCGCCCCACCAAGCTTTGCACCGCGTGACATGTGCGAGTAGGGTGTGTTATTTTGGGTTCAGCAGTGGGTCCAAACATAGCTTTCTTTTGCAATTTTTTTTGCCATGCACTTTTGTTAAGATGGAAGGATACATTTAAAAACACTCTAATCATACGGTATTAATTACGATTAATGCACTTTTTGTTTATGAAAGATGTGATTGAGGTTTCCTTCTGAAATCTGTAAAAGGAAAACTCTGCCTATGCTTCTCAGCAACGAATTTGAGTGCGAGTAGAATTCCTTCGCCATTGCGCTGCTACCAGCTACTCCGTTCCTTCGCCGGTGTGCACTGGTCGTGGGGAGAGCAGGTCTCCGAAGCCATCATCCTTATGATCCTGTACGGGAGAGGGTGAATCAGGTTTTTAGGAAGCGATTAGCGTGACTGCTCGGCGTTCTCTGTGTGGACTGCTTCTGCATCTTCTCGGCAACGATATCTTTTTCTTCGTCACAATGCTCTTCGCTTCGCTTTAGTAACATCTAGTAGTCTATAGTATTATTTAATTGTCACGATTCAGTTTATGCTTTTACTCATGTTTAGTATTTATGTTGTTCTTATAGTCATGATTTATTTACAGATTTATTCAATCACTGCTAAATATTCTAACACCATGTAGTATTCCGATTGATGGAAATGCGGAACTGGGGCAGCAAGTAGTGCTGGCTAGCTGAATTTCTAGCTTCGGTTCTGTTTTCCATGTTGCATATGCAGAGCTGGGCAGGTGATGCTACGAGTACTACATCAAGTTAATCAGTACTTAAATCTTACTACCTAAGCGTGTCTGATAACGCCAAAGTTTATATGCCACCTCTGACTACAGGAACAGCTGAACCGGTACTTAGTTGTCCGTACACTGGAGTCCATGTATGCTGCTGCTCGAGTCCAAGCTGAAAAGTTCCCCAAAAAACAAAATGATCCATGCATCCTGGCTGTTCTTACTATGGTTTTACAAATGCATCGCGAATGGGTGAAGACGTGTTTTGATATGACCTTTCTTTTCTGAAGAATCTGAGAAAAAAGCTGACGAGCAATGGCTTCCAGCACCGAGGGACTGAGGATTACTCCTAGGCTGCATACGCGGCCCCCAGTACGCGGCCCGGCTTCCTGCAGTCTCATTATTGGTACGGCAATCCACCCTGTGCGCGACGAGTTCAGTTTGCCCCACTGGTTTCAGTCATTTTTTCAACTTCAACTTCTAGTTTCAATTTTTTTCACTATTCAGTAAATCATCTTTTTTAATTTTTTTATTTTTTTGTATTTTTCTTTTTTTCCCATGTTCCTTTGCATTGTCCGTGATATATTAACATATTTTTTATTTTTTTAATTTAATTATATCTAAAAAGTTAAATCAGCTATAGTAAAATTTCAACTAAAAATCGAAGCCATCACTAAAACGAACGCGAGGTCAAGAAAAAACGCATGAATGATCAGCTTGCGCTATCTGTATCGCTCCATATATGGGCTTGCGTTTTCGAAATCCGATTTCGAACAAGAATCGACGGTTTGTACGTATTCATGAATGGTCAGTTTGTGGTGCTAGCGGAAGTAAGTAGCGTAACATTATTCGGCCTCCTGTCAGGAAAAATATTTGTCTCTGTCTCTTTGAATGCGTGCACTTACAAGGTAGATGTGCGCACACCACCACATGCACACATGCGAGTGCACCTGTGGTAGGGATAAATTTGCGACCAAGTCACACTTATACGTGCGTAAAGATGGATACTAAGAATTAAAGGGATGTTTGGAATAGCGATAGTTTTTGATTTTTGTTGAAATTTTATTGTAGCTAAATTATTTTTTACTGTAACTAAGTTGGTTTATTGAGTATAATTAAATTTTAAAAAATATAAAAATAAAAACACCACGCTAATCTAGAGCGGACGATGCAAAGGAATACAGAAAAAAACAAAACAAAAAAATAAAAGTAATTTTTTTACTGTAGTTATAGTACCTAGATCGCTATCGCTCAACGCTGACGACGAACGCGAAGCCAACCTGAATAGGCCCGGTAAATTAACTCGTACACCTACAACTTCATAGAGTATGGACTTACGCTTTTTCACCTACAACTTCACGGAGTATGAAGGTTCGCTTTTCCGCTAGATCGCACTTGCTTGTGGATAGACTAGTACACCACGGGTGGTTCTCCAAAATATTTAGAATAATTGGTTAAATGAAAATGATACCTGTGGATTGCCATAATCAATCGGTAAATATTTTCACAATCAAAATGCTTTGCCATTGTAGAAAATTACAAATATTTTTTTTTTGTTTTTGGCAGGATTGAGTGCTCAATGGGTCCGTCGATGTGGTTGGTTGGCCTGGCTGCTTCGTTGTCAAAGTCAGCATATGATTGTACCTTGAAAATCATAGTTCAAAAAAAAGTTAGAGATAGTTCAAAATATTATAGATAATTGCTGTCTATAATACATCTTTATGTTATCTATATTCACCATTAAAAACGGCTCCTATAATATATTATCTTTTTACATATTTATGTAGACAGCTCGTCCATACATAATATGTTTCCATTGACAGTCCAACTCTCGATGCTACGTCTCTCTCCTTCACATTATCTTATATTCTATGTAACAAGATTCATAGATAGCTGATATGTACATTATTGTACATGTCCCTAGCTATTAGGATCATGATTGGAATGATCTATCAAGACGATAAGATCATTCTATACTGATTATGACCGTGACAACCTTGACTGCCCTTGTGGTCCTTAATTTGTTGACCTTGAGGTGGTATAAGGCATAAGCTATTGTTTTTCTCAAACGTCCATTTTTCTAAACAAATCCCACGTTTTGATCTTCAAGGAAAGAAACCCGTGTGATTGACATTTGTTCGGAATAACTACGGTGAAAACGTGTGACGCAAATCACAACCAACACGTAGACACCATGGCCTGTTCGTTGTCTGGGCCCAAGATTGTGCAAATTAATTTGTGTGTTTTAGCCTAAAGTCTAAAGTCAGCTTCTGTTTCTTACTTTTATTTTTTTTCACTATTTAGTAATTTTTTTAGATTTTTTAGATTTTTTGCCTTTTCTTTTTTTCTGTATTCCTTTGTATTTTCCGTGATGGACTAACATGCTTTTTCTTTTTTAAATTTAATTATGCTAAATAAGCTAACTCAATTACAGTAAAAAAATAAGCTAATTATAGTAAAAAACTATAAGCCATCGTCATTCTGAACACCCTCTAAATAAATAGGATGGAAATCTTGCATACTGGTCATGAATAGCCCAGTCCATCTAGTTTAGGTTATTGTGTTGCTTTTTTTTCTTATGGCAATTCCTTATTTGTCACTGCAAATTTTCACGATCTCTTTTATGTTATCTCTTGTGTCACTGACATATGAAATTTTGCAATTTTGGAGGGGCATGTAAGAATTTATCCCTTTTTTGGCATTTCTATTAGATTGACAAGCTTTGTTCTTGGGTCGTTACATTCTCTATTGGATCATGTTTCCACAGTTTAATTCTTGCAGGATTCGAGGAAAAAAATTTCCCTAGTTCCAAAAGGGGCTTTAGTGTTTCTGTGCTCTTGTTTCTTATGCACCAGTTTAGTTAAGCCATCACTATGATAAGAAAAGTCTTGAGATCATGTGTTGTGGTGCTTTCTCAATAAACCAACTAGTGGCAAAGTATAGAGTTGAATGGTAAAACTATTGACTGTTCACCCCCTTACACGTACACATAAGAGGGCTCTGTTTTTGTTACTTGTAAAATGAAAACAGCAACGAAAGCAGAGAAATAAATGGGACAAAAAAAATGTAGGGTTGGGCAAGGCCGGTAGTGTTGGACAATTTAATATTTCTAATCCTTTATTGGTCTTGGACAATTTAAAGGGACAAAATAAATGTAACTGTTGGTTTGGCAGAACAGTATATTTTGTTTTTAAGCTACCTTACACGTACCAGGAAAATCCGTAAAAACAGAGCACTCGACTCAAATGTCTTCATGAGCTACCTTCTGCTGCAGTATACCGTTGATAGCACTTTCAACGATATAAGATGGTACGTCATCGTTGGCCACTGTTGCCATGACGTTCCGAGCACCTCCACACGCCTCCTTCGCTGCCCTCTCCACCTCCACACCACTCATGGCTGGCGGCGCCGTCACCGCCTTGCCGTGTAGCCCTCCGACCCCTTCTCGTCGCCCTGTCTTGTCCAACCTAACTGCCACAGCCGCCGCTGCCACCACCCACCGTCCTCCTACCCCGCCCATCGCCCCCGCCATCGCCTACCGCTGGGTCGTGCCCCCCGACCTACTTCTATGTTCAAGGGGAAAAGTGAACTCGTAGAGAGGAAGCTGGATTTCCTCCTCGGACACTAGATCCGACAGCGGCGCTCCTCCAGGCTACTAGATCTGGTGGCAGCACCCCTTTAGACCACTGGATCTGGTGGCGGCAGCGAGGAGGGAGGGAGACGAGAGGGTGCAGGGAGAGAGGAGTGATGTGGAACTACGAATGATTGGGAAGGAATGACGCAGGAGGATATGGTGGAAACAATTGAAGGGCGATCTGACGGCTACTATGCTGAAAACACTTCATCCAATGGTTATGTCCTGTACCGTTGGATGGAGTGTGGATGGTACACTATCTAATATTTTTTTCTCTATAAAAAAACCAAAGGGAAATCCGGGAAATAACATTTCAAAGAATGACCATCCTCGGAACACAACTCCGAAGATAGAACTTTTACTATACCACTCAAAACATATAGAGACGCACAAAATACCATTTCCCATCCTTTATTGCATTTTCCCGTTGTTTCATTTGTCTTAGCCACACGAAGTTACCTTTTCGCCCTTTGTTGGACCACACTCGCATCCTGTTGGCATCATCATTACCGAAAACCAGCTAGAATATTTTCTAGGACAAATCCGTGTCTCCAAATCGTCCGCACCCTAGTCGAGATCCGCTTAGTTTGCTCATGCTTTTATTTTCTTATGCACCAGTTTAGCTAAGCCATCAATATGATAAGAAAAGTCTTGAGATCATGTGTCGTGGTGCCTTCTCAATAAGCTAAATCATCCAGTGGGAAAGGATAGAGTTGACTGGTAAAAATACTAGCAGCGTAAGTGCAGCGTCATGCCGCGCTAGGTACTATATGATTGAAGTAAAAGAGTCGATAATTCGTAAAAGGAGTTTCTCTAGAAAAAGCGAAGATATGTACGGATTTTTAGAGAAAATGAAGGATTTTTTCGTATAAAATCAAGAATCCATACGTAATTTCAGAAAAAAAATATATGGTGTGTTATCTAGCAAAAGGAAGATCTCCATGAAAAACTAAGGATTTATATATAATTTTAGAGAAACTGAGGATTTTTCTGTAAAAAAACTAAGGTGGCAGGGCCTTCTATGGCAGTATAAAAACTGAGATCATATATGTAATTTCGTAAAATCCGAAGAGGCTTTTCATAACAAATCCAACATGATAGTGCTCCCAGGACGAATCTCCCCGGCTTAATATAGGTGAATTGACTATTCACCCCCTTAAAAACGAAAATAGACTGTTCTCCCAGACCAACTGTTACATTCATTTTGTCCCTTTAAATTGCCCAAGACCAATAAATAACTAGAATATTAACCGGTTTCTTTACCTTTTGGATGCGACACTTCCGGCCTTGCCCAACCCTACATTTTTGTCCCATTTATTTCTCTGCTTTGTTTGCTGTTTTTCATTTTGCAGGTAACAGAAGCAGATCCCCTTATGTGCACGTGTAAATTGTTTGTCAATTCTTTATGTGGACGTGTATTAATCACATTCACGGCTAGAGGTAATTAGCCGATTTCTCGAGATATTGGGTGACTTTTGTATTGGTTATGGTCGATATTTTTTAGTTAAAAATAAATAATAATAATTAAAAATATATAATTTTTTTTCTATGGTTTATGGTTTTTGGATTGTTTATGAGATAGTACAAAGTAAGAGAAATTCATGTGTGGTTTTGATTAATATAAATGAAGTCGCTACAATGTATACTACAATCAATTTATAGACCTATACTTTAAAAAGACACTCCGCTTAAAAATTAGTTACTGTAAAAAAAAAGTTGAAAAGCAGTTTTTCGAAGCTGAAAAGAAGAGTCCAAAGTGACTTTAAGGTGGATGTGAGCGGTAGGAAAATGAAAGAGAGATATGTGTGCGTGATGGGAGCGAGAGAAATGAGATATATGTTGTGTGTATGATCCTATGACCTATCTAAAGTGAAATGGGAGAGAGAAGAGTTAAATTTTTTACTTTCTAAATAAAAATTAGAAATAAAAACAAATACAAAGAGGACCATCGTTGAGTGCTTGCCTATACGGACATTGCCCGTACTGCTAGTTTGTTAGAGCTTAGGAATGGAAAGATATGCGTCTCCTGCTTTTATCGCGGCTAGAAAGCACGTGAACCAAGATAGGGACTCGGCTCAAATATCTTCATGAGCTACCTTCTCGCTTCTGCTGACATTACGGAAGGCAACGGTGCAGGAGATCGCAGGGAAGTCTCGCACCGTTGCCGTCCTGTTAAGCTAAAATGTTATATAGAAATCAACGTATTTTAAATAATTTTTGATTTAAATAAAATAAAAGATAAAGTAAGCTAAAAGTTAAAATCATTTTGAAGCGGAACATAAGAAAGGAAAACAAAAAAATGGGGCTGCATGGTTGGCGAGGGGAGGAGACGAGTGATTGACCAAAGCTGTGGATCCCAATTAATTTCAATTATTTTTCGCATTTTGATTTGGTCCGGACGGTTGATGAGTTGCACTTCTTAAGGATCAAAAGCAAACAAAAATGTCTAAAGATGAAAGCAGCTTGTGAGACTAGGACGAACAAAATCCTAATGGGCAGCCACTCGGGACTCGAGGATTGGATCGGCAGGAATCTCTGAACACGGATTAAGCAACTTAGAGAGGAATATATGCCTTAATTAAACTTTGCAGTCGATATTGCTGCTAAGCATGTTCGAATCCTGGAATGCAAAGCACAGCTTCTCATGGTCCGAATATCTTAGCCATGAGATAGATGATGATGATGATGATAATGATGATGATGATGATTATTATTATTATTATTATTATTATTATTATTATTATTATTATTATTATTAGTCATGTGCTCGTTGAGAGCGTGGAATATTTAGGGCAATCATGTAATATAATTCATTGATTCAAGTAACAAAGAGTTACACATATATAGGGCATGTTCTTTTCGACTTCTAAAAGCTGATTTTGGCTTTTGCTACAGTATCTAACTTTTAAACGAAGTATTTTTCAAGACAAAGTCTACAAGATAATTGTAGTACACATTAAAAGCCCAACATCTGTACAATCCAAAATCACAAGCGATTATCTCTCTATCCGTAATCTTTGTTGCAAACAGATAAAATTCAAAAATTTCAGTCAGAAACCAGAAGCCACAGCCATATCAAACAGGCCCTATATAACTTAACATGCCTAATGGGAACACATGATTAATGTGAATACAATACAAGATTAATGTGAACTCAAGAGGTAGCACAAAGCACGAGGAGGCAAGACGTTCGGTAACCAAAGGGTCAAGCTAACACGCGTCCCGTAGTCTGAGTGTCAGCGATGCAGATGTTCAGGCTGGATTTGAACTCCATGAAGACAGAGGTAGGCAACCATTTGGTGAAGATGTCTGCGAATTGTGATGGCATCGGTACATAAAGAACGTGGACATGACCGAGGGCGACACGCTCCCGGTGATACGACGGCTTGTGCTCGTGGACGATGGGCAGACGATGATGATCTGGCATGATAATGACGGTAGACGGGCGCTCAGAAGACCGTAGAGGGAGGGTCATGGCAACAAGCACGCCGCGTCATGCCATGATGTCATCGGAGCGAGAGGAGGCGCCAAAGAGGTCAAAGCTAAGGTGGTGAAGTCCAGAACCGAGGAACATCAACGGATCATAGGGCGATGTTAACCGATCTATGATCGAAAAAGTAGAAAAACCCGATCTAAAAATGATCAAGGAAACTCTAATTGATAGCTAATCGGATAGTCGGCGACACAACTTAAACTACGGGTTGTACAACCCTTAGGAGAGATTATGGAGATAAGATCATCTCCTAAGGGCGGCGCGGTGGAAGCTACGGAGGCAGCGGCTCAAGAGCGGCACAGCTCTGATACCATGAGAACGTGGAATATTTGAGATAATCACACAATATGATTCATTGATTCAAGTCACAAAGTATTACACATATATATAGCCTAGCATGGCTAACGTAAACACATGACTAATGTAAACGTAAGACTAATGTGAACACAACATAAAATTAATATAAACTCAAGAGGTTGAGTACAAAGCATGAGGAGACAAGGCATTCGGTGACTAAAGGGTCAGGCTAACACTCGTGTGTTGCAACAGAATTTATTAGATGTATAAAGAATCATGCTATAAAAGAGAGCTGTTTTGATTAGTTGGAAAGTAGAGAGTAGTGATAAGTCGAAGGAATAGGACAGTTGGAGAAGAACGGACATACGGCCATCAACTCATTCTTTTATAGCAATAATGATAATGATAAAATTTTGCTGCTTTAAATCTACTAAGTTTTTTATGCTTCTGCTGCCACATGGATGACATTTCAGAGCCCTCGAGCACAGTTCCATGTTTATTGCAAAATGCAACCCCTTACTGGTGATCTCAGAACCCTTGTTTTGTCGCGTGAGATATGAATGTTTCAGATGTCATATTGCTCTGTAAGCTGGGTCAACCGAATCGTAATAACTATCTTGAGAAATCATAATAAAACCATGTCAAATGTTGAAAACAGGTCAGAGCTAAGGATGGGCAAAGTTGCCAGTGCAACAAGAGCAACACACCATTGTAGCAACATACCAAGAAGTGCTACAAGCATGGCTGATGTATCCTAAATGAATATAGAAAGCCTGTTGCTGAAAGCAGCACGAACAAATGTCGCATCACTTGCAAGTCGCATCAATAAAATATCCACACTATTTTCTTCATCATCAAACCACCCAACTTCATTGAGCAGAATTGCTGGAATGCGGTAAACGGGCAGTGATAAGCCTCTGGTAGTACAATGGCAGTTTTACACACTACTACTAAGCTATCATGTTAGAACATCGTACCATCGATCAACGCATTACATATTCATGAATATGTGCTTCAGGTACTGATGTGCTATCAGATCAAGAATTCATTACAAAAGGAGGGGTTGCACCATCAACAATGCAAGAATAGCACTTTCCATGGCATACATAAGAAAAGGCAAAGCCGTACCTGAAAACATCATCCTTCTTACATGCTCAGTCATTTTCTCTCCCATTATACTAAAATAGAAGTGCTACAAGAAGTTAGCTAGCACGGTAATTATTCCCATGCCAACAATGAATGGGCAGTACTTATTCATTTCATCCTTCACATCACGGACACCTATTATGTAGTACGCCATCACTGCTAAAGATATTGTATAAGCAAGGAGAGGGATTAAATTAACCAAAGCAAGCAGCACCAGCACTCCCTAACAGAGCGTAAAAATACTCTGCAAGGCTAAGCTCTGCAAGCCTCCAAAATGAAGGAGTTTTCGTTTGCTGCTTCTTTGACTCATCAACATGAAAATTATCGAACATATCAAGAGGTTGGCTGAAAGTTTTGAGTGGGAACGCTCATTCTTTGGATCAGAAGTCAATAGCGGTGGTATTGGTGACTCTGGATCTGAAGTATTGGAAGACTGTCGATGTAGGGGGACATCAATTTTGGGAATATCGGGCACTTTCATTTCAAAACTGTCCTGCCTTTTGATGGATGGAGCTCTCTCGGAAGCAAACGTAGGTAGTCTCGCTTCTGCCATTTGCTCTGAAGGGGGACTTCGAATATTTGGTCACCCATATGAGTTATGATTGGCGTCTGAGTTTTGGAATGCAAAAAAAAAAAAACAACGTGTTTTCTGAAGCGATGGTGATTTTGACATCTTAGGAGAAGATGACTCTTGGAAGCTGTGACTTGCTGATGAATCCCTTTCAATTTGGAAGGAGCTAGGCTCTTTGCAGTTTCTAATTGGTGTCCTGAAACAGTTTAGTAATTAGGAGAAAATGAGAACTTCAATCAACCAAAAAAACAAATAACCAGTTCAATGAATCAACAAAACTGAGTAGATCTGTAAAACAAATGCTAATCCAGTTACCACAGAAATGAAGGGTAAACATTTCATGATAGCTGAACAAAAATGTTAAAAGAGATTCACAGCAGGTATATATGAGGAGCTGAATTACATCAATTCAAATATGAAATAAACTCACTACAACAATTCAAGAGGCCCAAAACATCTGCAATGTATGACATAAGCATTCAAAACTAATAGCTCTTTTAAGTTTAGAGGCCAGTTTAGACATATTGCTTGGCACAAACATCGCAACAAGGAAGTAGAGGCGGCCACGGCAGAGGGGCTTGTCGGGTTAGATGCGAGGGGAGGAGGTGAGGAAGGCTCAGATCCAACATCCGAGGAGGTGGTAGTCACAGGGGGAGGGTGAGGGTGACAGCACATAGCACGAGGAGAGGCAGGGTGAGAGGCAGCGAAGAGCGATGGGGTGGGAGACGACCGGAAGGAGGTGGCGGCGACACATGACATTTGGAGCGGTGGGGTGGGACTGAGAGGCAGCATGGGAAGCAAGATGGAGAGCGATGTAGGATGGGGTTTGGGGGACTCGGAGAGCACAGGGTGAAATGCGTGAGAAGGGTGGGGGAAAGAGAGTCAGAGCGGATAGGGGGTCATAGCCGAATCTTTTTTTAGGACAGTGAGGGAGGGGAAAGAACGTATCACCCATTAACTCCTTTTTAAATACTAGGTAATATGATAATCTCTACTACTTAAAAGGAGTTGATACTAGTGATGGTTCATCTACCTCTCCTCTCACTCATATATGTGCCAATAGGTGGCCCTTTGCTTTCTCCCCTCTCTAGCAATTCATCAGTGCCTCCACATCCGCCTCCTCTTATCTCCCCACCTCCATCGATCCCATTCCTCCTCTTGCTCCTCCGCCTTCTTCTCTTCCACATCTACCATTAGAGCTCCCCCTTCCTCTTATCTCCCCATCTTTTCTGCCTCCCTGGGATCCCCATCCCCTTGTCTCCCCTTTGCCTCAACATCCATCACCAGGGCTCCCCTTTGTCTTCTCTTCCTACCTCCCCGATCCCCTTTCACGATGCACTCCCCTTTTTCTCTGCCTCCACATCCGTCGCCAAGGCTCCCCTTCATCTTCTCCGTTGGGGCCACAGCCCTAGCGCCTCCTCCTTGTGCAACTCCTCTCAACTGTGAAGAGGCTACATGCCGAGTGATGCGGACGGTGCGGCGGCTAGGTGTTGCCATTGTGGTAGCTAGGTGTCCTCACTTCCTAAGTCCCTGCCTTCGCCGCCGAAGATGGCCACGTGCTCACCGCCCTCACCCTCCTTTTGAGCTCCCATCTCCACTACCTCCCATGGTCACTCACCAACCTCTCCGCATTGTTGCCCCTACCCATACTCATGCGCTCCATACCACACTCACCGTCATCGGAGCCTTTGCCATCTCATGAGCCATTCCCACCACATGCTCACCCTCTCGCGCTGGCGTGTTCTCACCTTCCTCCTCCCTGCTCCATGCTCCTGCCTCAAATCCTCATTGGCATTCCCCCAAACCGCAGCTCACTGCTGCTCTTGCTGGTCTGACGGTCCCCTTTTGGTATGGTGCCACTGTGGGTTGGAAATCTCAAGAGGAAACCCAGCGTCGTCCAGTCACTGAACATCATCGCCTTGGCCAAGGAAAGGTATTATAGCTTACCTCTATCTATGTGCTTCATTGCCTGCCACTAGACTCGCCCACCAAGTGTTTGAGGTAATGGTTATACAAATGTAGGAGAGCAATGAGGTAGGTTCACTTCGGAACCATTCCACTACCCACTTGTCGAGCTTGGGTTCCTCTAGTTTTTCGAGCAAGCTAACTAGCATACAACTGAGGAAGGACTACCATTGACCACATGGTCCTAATTGAGATGGATTTTGTTATGTGTAAGCTTCTTCACAACATGTTATGTGTAAGCTTCTTCACAACATTTGTTTTGTTGTTGTGGTTGTTATGATATCACAACTGATCAAGACATTTCTATTGTACCAACCAAGCGAGCAATGGCTGGATATTTAAGCCGAGATAGAATTGCAAGTTTAACATTTGCACCATTGCACAAGCCCCACAAAGATGAGAAAACAAATGCTTCTATTTTTTATTTAGTATGATCTTGTTCTTCTCTTGACAGTAATTATGCTTCTTCGTTCATCTCTTTTGCTTGATCAGTTTTAATCGTAGAGATTTCCCTTTTAACAATTTGCACAGTATGTGTCAAGTCACTACTAGTCTCCTCTGCTTGTTCTCTCATCTGCTTTTGATTTGTCTATCTTTTTAGAATCATAAGTACACATGAAAATTGACTATCTTTTGCTATCCATCACATTGCATTCTAAAAATTAGTCAAGGTATGTATTCATCAGGTCACTACTGGTTCCCATTTTAAATTGATATGTACTGCAAGTGCTTAGAATTAAATTGATCTACTTTTATACCTTGCCCAAACAAAAATAAGGTCCCCATTTCTCCCTCGCATCTTCTTCATCTACGTGCCACCAAAAAGCCAAGATGGTGATCGGCTACCATGCATAAGCCTCCAAGAGAGTACAAGCGACACCTCCTTCATCAAGTTGGTGCCACCATTTTCAACGGGCAAGTTCCCTCACCTTCTTTGCTATTTTGAATGCATGCATCTTTGTCTACTTGTTGACTCTTCTTTCTCACTTTTTTCTTCATGAAATGCATATGAGTGCAGTTCCATGATGTGCAGATGGAGCACATATACAACAGGTCATGGATGGTTCATGCCAAAGTGCTCTAGAAATCACACATACAAGAGAATTCCTATGAAAACCATTTCTTGTGTGTGATACTCATAAACCAATTGGTTTACTTTTGATTTCTAATTAATAACTTTCTATTCATTTGTCGGATCCTATGGTTTACAAAGATCACTAAATTTCTAACTTAATCTTATGCAGGGAGCAAAGATGGAAGCTCTGGCCTATGAATAGCAGGCCGACCGTTTCAATGAGATGCTACAGACTAGAAAGCTTATGACTTTGCAAATGCCATATTTGAGCCAACAGAAATGCCTCTCCATGTATTCTTTTCCATCCAGTCTGAATTCTACATTAGCTTAAACTCTCGGATGTTGTTAAAGTCTCATGGGAGGCGTATCGACTTCCCTTTTGTGTCCTAGGTGATTTATGGATTTCCAGGACATATATACATGACAAGATAAGATGTTAGCATGTAATTGTGTTCTTCATAATTATTTCTTCCTTTCTTTTTGTAGTATTTTCAACTAACCGTTACTATATGCTTATGATTATTTGCAAATGTTATCAGGCTAGGTGTGCATGTTGGCGCTAATGAATACTGCGAGTCATGACCATGTTGGACGATGACCAGGGAGATTGCCCTAGTGAATGTTCAATATGAGCTTCAACCATTGATCACATACGGTTAGCATTTTTGGATTCTCAACAACTTGATAAATGTACAACCGAGAGTTGATATTCATACATGTTTGGGACTACATGTTGCACACCACATCATGTGCTGGCACCCGACAGAGGCCGACTTCCATTCTCTAGCCGCTACCCTTTTGAAAGTCAACAGAACTGCTGGTAAGGAGTCTATACCATTGTTTTTACAACAAGTTGTTATACATATCTATTTTATTTACTATGATTCATATTTAGGCGGGATGTCAAACACAATAGAGAGCAAATTCATATTATTCTCGAATTCAAGATATGCCAACGAGTTAGAAGGTACAAGTCTCTACGCCATTAATATACTAATTTTTTTGCATCTCTCTAATAATTATTTCCATTAGTTTGATTTGTCGGTTTACATGCACCAATTACCATGGCACCTGTGCCAATTCGACATTATGTCTATATTGTTGTAGAGCTGAGGAACCAAGCTCTAGTGAATCCTCATCTTTAAGCACTTGTCGAGTAGGAGGGCAAAATGAGAAATGATTTTCTAGATAATAATGAATTTACTTACAAAACTCTTTAGACCCATCATTATTTTGCTTTCCACGTTATTTTTAATGAACTATCAAATTATTGAGTTTTTTTTGTCTCATCCTGTTTTGATTTGCTCGACGCTATATCTATTTTCAATCGGGATGGCACAAACATGCTTGATGTTAAATTTCTTTTAGAACTTATTCACATTATCAATTATTTGAGATCCGTATTGCTGCCTCTCATCTTCTTTTCCTCTGGACTGGTCAAGATGGCACAAACATGATTGGTTTGTAATTTTATAGACATTTGAATATTTGGCTAATGCGAGTCATCTATGTTAAGTGTGTTTGTCATGTCTTCCTATCACCGAATTCAATATGTCCGTACAACAATTGCAATCATTGTTTTAAATAGCGTGTAGTAGGAGCATAGCGGCTAAGTGTTTTTTTTATAGCGGATAGCAGATATCATCGATATAGTGGGCGCAACATGCTTAGCTATATTTGTAGAAATACAAAGTTAAATAAATCAGTTTTGAAGTAAAATGACTTATCTTGAATTTGGATTATTTGTTTGTGCATATCTCAAGTTTTGGAGTAATGATTTAAAATGGTAAATGGCAAGAGTAGGCAATAAATGAATCATATGAAAACCTAAAATGTATTTGTACTGAATCACTGCTACACACCATACACTATAGCTGCCATAGTGGACTGTTGTAGCATCACAACAACTATATAAAATGCTACAAACAACTGTTGCGCGGTGGCCACTACCCCCTTACCGCTATATCGGGCTATTTAAAACAATAATTGCAATAAAAATCTTTTTATTTCTGTTTGACATAAAATGATTTTTTTTGTTAATGTAAATCTCACTGTATGTGCTATGATGTTTCAATTGATAAAAAATATGTACATAAGATATTTCGTAGCATTGCATGGGCACTTAACTAGTGTACTTGATATTCAACGGACATCATCTTCCATAAAAAGACAAATGAGCTAAATATCTATGGGCATCCTTGTATATGCTACTTGAGCCTAATTTTTTTCCTTTGAAAAAGAGAGAGGAGAAATTTCGTGAGTTATGCTGCCACAGCCACATCGTTGGAGTTCTATATTTCCAAGCAACGAATATGCGGTGACGTAAGGTTGTTAGTATCGTGACATGTATCACAATATTGTACGATCATACGATCCTGCCAAAGATAGATGATACAGATCGTAATATGGATCGAGATCGGGTAGTATCGCAGTGGGATCGTGATCCTACTCGTAGCATCATTAGGATCGCAATGAGATCGTGATCCTGACAACAAACTATATTAGCATATAAAATTTAATATTAGCTATTGCTAGTTTAAGTTGCACTTGTTTAATTTACTTTGTTTTGTTGTTTACATGTTGTTTTAAGGTAAAAAAAGTATTATTTTTGACATATTGTATTTTTAGATTATTAGTTTTTTAAGAAAATTAAATAAATTTCAAAAATCAACTTTAATTCAATATAACATGAATAAGTATACTCAAATTACAAAATTAAATTCAAAAAATCTACTATAGACTTGCATATTTAGAAATGTAATTCAATTTTTATATAAAATATATACACTTTTAAAAATTTGATAGTATCGTGATTCTACAATCCAATCCCGTCAGATGAAAAATGATCCTACTTGGTGTTTATATATATATATATATATATATATATATATATATATATATATATATATATATATATATATATATATATATATATATATATATATCACTTCGGTGAAAGTTTGATCATGGCCGTCTGTTCTGGATCCGATGCTCCGATGGGGTTTGAGATTTTTAGTAAACCCCTTGCTATGTCTCCCTACGTTGTATAAGGCATTATTTTTTTCCGTTTATAACTTATGATTTAATTCGAACAAATAAACATATCGATTTTTCTGTCATTCTTTTAAAATAACTTATTAATATAATATTTTAAAAATAATTTATCAATATTTAATTCATTCGTATAAATACTCTGAGATGAAATACCATCAGCAGCTATATGCATGAACAACAGCCGAAAGTACCGCGCCCTAGAGCTTGAGACCGCCACGCTGATGTGCCATGCCAAGACATCAGCACCGGCGCTTGACACGGGTTACTTGAACACTGTCGATTCAGATCAGTTTTTCCGTTGTATGTATGTGTGTATGCTCTGTTTCGAGGCCTACTTTCCTTGCGTGATCACTATACAGTGTGCGCAGAACACAATAAAAAGAAAGAATCTTTTGTTTGTGATCTCTATGATGATTAATCTATACAGAAATCAACAAAAAAACGACCATAAAACCCTCGACAAAAAAATGTCGAAGAGGATTAGCGGCCAGTTAATCCTAATCACAGCAGCTTGGTTGGCCCCCCTCGGGCTCAGATTAGCCCGAGAGTCTGCACCAAGCCGCCCATTTGCAGAGCCGCGTCCTGCCACGGCAATGCGCCGGCGCGCTGCCGGCCCACGAACTCGACCACCTTGGTGAGCACGCCGCCCCCGCCGTCACGGTCCCCTGCTTTCGCCGCCTGTGGCATCTTGTCGGTCCTGAGTAATGCGATGTACGTGCCGAGGTCGTGCACGGCCGCCAGGTCGCCGACCTTGAAGAAGTCGAGGGGGAGCTCCACGCCGACGTGCGTGTAACAGGAGCCGCGCCACGGGCGGAGCACCCCCGTGGTGACCTCGTTGAGGAAGACGCCTGGGAGCTTCGTGATCGGGTCGTGGACGTTGGCGATGCGGAGCGCCTTGACGCCGAGCTCGTCGCAGCGCGCCTTGAAGGCCGCGTTGCCGACCCTTGGCCCACCGAAGGAGAAGACGGTGATGGGGGCGGCGCGGCCGGAGGCGTCGCGGTTGAGGCCGAGCTCGGCGAGGTCGTACGCGAAGAGCAGCGCGAGGGCGCTGCCCATGCTGTGGCCGGCGAGCGTGACGCTCATGTCCTCGCCGGGGTGGTTCTTGGAGCATGAGTCCATGAGGCGGGACACCTCGCGGAGGAGCTGCTCCCGGCAGCTCCCGGCGCCGCCGAAGCGGCACGTCTTGTCGGCTGAGGTGTAGAGGCTGAGGAAGCCCGACTCGACCTTGACGTCCGGCCGCGGGTCGCATGGGTCCAGGCGCGCCGGCTCGAGAGAGCTCATGAGGTTGGCCATCCACTCGGCGGGCGTGACGGTGCCGCGGAACGAGACGAGCACGTCCCGCCTCCCGAGCCGCCGGGTCATCTCGTCGGTGGACACCGCGACGTACCCGATCCACCGGCCGCGGCCGCTGGTGGACGCCTCCATGATGGGCACGGTGACATCCGCCGCCGCGTAGATGTACCTGGTCACCTCGTAGCCCGCGCCGGCCATGCCCACCTCCTCCAGCATCCTCTCCTTGCCGTACTTGCAGTTCAGGTACCGCCGCGACGCCGGGTCGAGGTCGAACGCCTTGTAGCAGGCGTCCACCAGCTCGCCGTACCGCGCTACCTCGCTCCTGAGCACCGGGTGCAGCGCCGGCTGAAGCAGCCCCTCCCAATCGTCACACCCCTGCACCTGCCTCCACATACCGGCCACGGACGACGACGCCGCGGCCCTCCGAGCCGCGCGCACCGCCGGCACCGGCACGCACGCCATCGCCGTAGCAATCGCCGCCGTGGTGCTACCCGCCGCGGCGGCTCTGCAGCGCGCGGCGCAGGGCTTAGTAGAGCTCGGGAGGTTGGCGCGGCATTGCGGCTGGAACGTCATTGCCGCCGTTGCGGCTGCGAAGGCCATGAGCTAGCTGCGCGGTGAGGCGGTGTGGGAGCGCGAAGACCATAGATGGAGAAGGAGAGGCAGGGGAGGAGGAGACGAATGGAACGGATGATGCATGGGCATGGGGCGCGCGCGGGGGAGGGCATATAAAGGGCGGGAGCGATTCGTTTTGAGGTGGCTTGCATGCATGTCCCCCTCAAATCTTGTGGGAAGCCGAGCTAAACCTACTGTTGTTGAGTGCGTCGAAGCTGCCTGCCTTGCCACTGCAGCTGCTGCTGCCGCCGCCGCTGCGCGCTTTTCGCAATAACACTCCCTTCGTCTAGTCGCCCGGTTTGAAGAACCGAAATAAATTTAAATTAAATGAATTAGAGGAGGACTAATTGTAATTGGGCAGATTACTGGAGTACTAATCCCCTCATTCTTGAGGGTTTTTTACTGCTCTGAAAAAATGGGCTGGAAATTGGAACCGGATGGAGAGTGATGGTGTTTCTTTTTTTTTTTAAAAAAAAAGAAACATCTGAGATGAAAAGGGAGGCAAAAGTAGGCAGCGTGGCATTGGATCAATGATATATGTTTGGCAAGTGATTGACCGGGTTCTTTTTCAGTTTTGTTTCTTTGTGTTTTCTGGTTTGGTTGGGGTTGGTTGAAGAGCCGAGATTCCTTGGATCCTTGGGATGGTCATAATCACAGTTCAAGGCTCAAGACCGGGAGGAATGGGATCTCATCTGCCTCAGATTCGTTGGATCCTGGGTTCTGAAGATCGAGGAGGTGGAGGGGAGAAAAGGGATGCTGCCTCAGTTGGAGCAGAGCATGCGGCAGGGATCTCCCTGCCCATCCGAAAGAGCTCTTGTTTTTCTTCGCAAGATCGACAGAGCTCTTGCTATTACTGGATTGTGGCATAAGAAATGGGCATGTGCATATTATGGCGGCCCTAGTGACTGATTTTGCTGGATCATGATCCGGCAAAGCACTCCATTTCCTGCTCTTAGATTTTAACAATGGACCAGCACCTGTTTGTATTGCGAATGCTACATTGGCAAAGACGTTCTCCTTTGTAGCGAGGAGTACAGAACACTAGACCTCCAAGAACACAGGGTGGGAGGCCATGAGCCCTGACAGATACGTACGCCAAAAAGTGGCGAATTAAGGAGCCGGTTGGAAGGCAGTGCAGCTCGAGCGGCCGACGTGGGCGAACCGAGGCCACGCCGACGCGGCCCGTCGCGCCGCTACGTGGCCACCCCCGCCGCGCGCCTTTGGGGATTAATTGGCGGTAGGTTGGTGACGCCGACCGTGCTCTGCTTAGCTCGCTCGGCCGCGGCCGGGGAAAAGGCCCCTCATCGTTAGCGACGACGACGATGCGGGGGCCGGGACGTTTAGCGCCCGTGATGCTGCCGTTTTTGGTGAGGGTCAACGATCCGTCGACGTGTCCCCGTCCCCTGTATTTTTCGGCCATTAAATTGGGCGATGCCCGGATCCAACGAACCAGGTTTCTCTTCTAGGGCGGTCTCGCGAGGCCTGGCATGTAGGTTGGAGCCGGCTCTATAACTAGCTCTAATATGAAATCTCAGGTAGTAGTTATATTTTTTTTAGCTACGATTGATAATTTTTATTTATATTTTTTGAGATAGAGATGTAAATTATTGAATTTTGCAGTCATCGAGCAGGTTACTAGTCCTATTCTTTTAGGCTACACCAATATCTTTTGATTATAACTAATGGCTTTTATTTATAATTTTTGAGAGATAGCAAATTTTAGAGATGCCAATGAAAATGGCATATATATTTTGACTTAGAAACCGTTTAGATTTATTTTGATTTTTGAAAAAATTAAATGCCAAAAGTCCAATAGAACTAGACCATTCTCAGTGGCGATCCAAGGACCAGTTTGCTGTTATTGCGAGGGTTGTCAGGGTTTAAAAGAGGAGTTAGAGGGGATGAAAAAAAAAATCGCAGGCATGTAGCTCGAGTGCTGGCTTCCTGTTGAACGCTGTTACAGCGTTGGCATCCGTGTAGTTGGAGATCTCTAGTTGTGAGTGTTGGCATCGCTCATCACGTCGTCGTGGACACTTTCTTCTCTCTCTCTCTGTACGGTCGCAAGTGAACATTCGATGCACTGATCATTGAGAGGCGCCCTTTGCAGATTAAATAGTGCCAAGGTAGGCAAGAGGCTGACCCCATGTAACCAAACTTTTTTTTTTTTTGCAAAGGGGCAGTAACCAAACCTGTAGACTTGTCTACAAGTAACCAACCTTGTAGTAGTACGTGGCCTCTCTCTCTCTCTCTCTACAATGGCAATTAACCACTTCCATGTCTAGCAGGTACTGCGGGTGTTGCTATGGGAGCACTAATGACCTGTTCTTTTTTATTTTTAGTCTATTTTTAGTTTTAATTTTTTGTTAGAAGTTAATATTCATCAAATCTATCAGAGCAAAAAAAACTATTAGCCACAGATAATAAAAACAAATAATTAATTAAGCATTTTTTTCTCATCTCTCTATTTTTATGTGCTTACTTGCCCATACCACCTTTGCTTGTTCAGCTGTTCCTCTTTTAGTTGCCTCTTCGAGTGTCTAGATATTCTCCCTTCCGGCCTTGCCCAGTCACTGAACTCACCGAGCCAGCAAAAGTTAGCTAACAAAACAAAACAGTCTCACATGCCTGCTAGCACGAAACTATCGCAACATGTACAAATATCATTTCTTCAATAGATATTTGTCCTAGAGTAGAATCGATATAGTAACAGAGAAGTGAATGATATTTTTAAATTTTTTTCTTAAATATTCGTCAATCCTTTATTCTAATAGTTATAAGAAGCTATAAAGACTAAGAACCCAACATTCTAAAAATCACCGTCCTATAGTAATTCCGATCCTATGAATAGTAAATACAGCATAATTTAAAAAATAAAAATACATGAAACTTTTCATCTGTAGATCCAAGACTTAAAACTTGAATCAAGCCTAGATTATGATCTTAGGAACCTATCTCAATTAAAAATCTTGAAATAATTTGAGAAAATTGATATCTTTTGGTTTATGAAGCCTTACTGCACCAAAACTAAGTCAAAATATAAAATTGAGCCAACTCTCAAACCAAAACTCTAAATCACTTAAAAATGTCAGGAACCTATTTCAATCAACAATCAAGAAAATTATTGATAAAGTTCTAATCTTTTTTTTGTTTGAAAGAAGGTTACACCAAAAATGAGTCAAAAACCAAAAACGGTGAATATGATTTACTCATGGATGAATGATGGCCAAGATGACCTTAGATATATTTTCACATACCATAACAAGCTAGAACACTAAAAAATTGAGGTAGAAATAGCTGGATTAAGAAATCATTCGGAGAGACCAAAAAGAACAAAAACTAGGTTTTTTTCATAAACTTGCCATGTAAGTGTCTAGATAGGTGGGAATTGATTTTTCAGATGTTATCTCTAGCTTTTACGTATACTTGGCACAATAAGATCAAGAAGGGGAGACAGGAGCAGGAAAAATCAGTCAAATCAAGACCAAATCAATCAACACAAGAGAGATTCATGGAGATGAATAGAAGTTGATATATTGCCTCTTCAGGATGAAGGTTTTACAACCATTCCACTTGGAGGACAAAAGGGCATACCAAAGCACTCAACATCTCTCAAACTTAACCCTAGAACTCATAAACACTTGACTCAAGAGATGATGGTTAGATGGTTAACAACAAGTTTCTATCCCAACTCGTTAAATAGGTGGCCTAGCCAGCCCCATTTAACCCTTAGAGGATGCTATCTGCTTAGCATATATGAAGAAAACTCGATAAACCCACACACATAGATTTTAACTCATACACTACACTTATGGACGTTTTTTAAAGTGCATAAACCTAAATCCACTAGCCCAAATCCACTAAGTCATTAGTATTAATACAACTTGATATCTTAGCTTCTCTTTGATCTAAACTGCTCTTCCAAGCGCTGCTCAAAAGCCATGGTTTTGCCCTAAAATAGTGTCGATGTTTTAATATCGATCTTACGTATGATTTCTTAGATTCAGAGGAAAGTACTTAAGGCTCTCGTATGGTCATACAGAGTAAAGACACAAAAATTTTTATACAGGTTCAAGCCTTCTTCTGGGAGAATAACAACCCTATGTCATGTGCTATTGTTGCTGAGGAAAGGCTTACAAGTATAGACAGTGTAAGAAATTACATACTGTTTACAGAACTGATTGGTCCTTACTAAGACTTGTCTCCCTCTCAGACTTGCCCTTCTCCTTCCAATATTTGTCTCTTATATTGGCGACGAATTGACGACGATTGTTTCTTGCCAGAAGATGTCTTGATACTTCAGAAGTTAACCACTAGATGGTGGTAATTGTCAGAGAGATGTGGGCAACAATTCACCGTAGGACGGTTGTTGTCAAAGAAACATGGGTAAGACCGTGTGTGGTCATATAGTATTAACGCACGTTCTAACTGCCTTGTCAGGCTAACCCACTGTGGGAGTAGGTTAATCATATATAGGAGAATGACCAAGCCGTCATAATAGAACTTACGACCAGGCCATCGTGGCAGAACTTACGACTAGGTAGTCATAGCAGAACTTACAACTAGTTAGTCATGGCAGAACTTACAACTAGTTAGTCGTAGCAAAAATTAAAACTATTCTATAAAACTTCTCCCTCATCGTTAAGGGGTATATTTGGAGAATATGATGATATAAGAAATAAAGGAAGCTTATGAGGGCGTCTTCCTATGCAGGATCAGAAGTAACTCTGATACAGAAAGTCTTTGAAGGCTCCACTGGATTCAGAGGAACCTCTTTGACTTCCTCATTCAGTTTTGGCATCGCTTTAGACTTCGAGTGCTTGCTCAAAGGCTACGTCGTAATAGCTTCTCGAGTTAGTGGTTGGCCGACCATCTCGAGGGACTTGCGGTCACATGTTAGCGTCATTTTCTTGTCACAAAGGACTGTTTTTACTCCCTTGGTACATGGCAACTTAAGACATTGATATGCATAATGAACAGCTATCAGAAAACATGTCAGAGTTGGCCAACCGACTATGGCATTATAGGCCGTATCGAAATCAACTACATCAAAGGAGATTTTCTCTGTCCTGATGTTGCTTGGAGTACCGAACGTTATAGGAAGAGAAACTTGGCCAATAGCCTTAGCCGAAGATCCCGGTACGATTCCATGAAAGCAATACTACACTGGCTTTATTCTGGTTCAAAAAACCTGCATCTCATCTAGCGCGCTAATGAATAAAATTTTTAAAGAATTGTTATCATCAATCAATACACGATTAACTCATTAATTATTGATGGTGTGTTTGATCACAATCAGAAACTAACCGAGTCTAGCCATAGGAACCAGACAATCCCCCTCTCGAAAGAGATGGTAACTTTCGACCACTTAAGGAAGTTATTGACAAGGAAGGGGTTAACAGAGTTTACCTCTCACTTGACAGCCTTATACTACTGCTACGACTCGTACGTGGATGAATCCCCGTAGATGTATTCAATTATATGCTTCGGGCTCTGGAAAGGCATATCTTCATCCTCATCTGAGTGCTTCTAACCACTCGATTGTCCTACCTCCTTGAGTGTGGGAAGTGGTCCCTTGCCAAAAATAGTAATTCTCAAGTTTTCTTTGGAAAATTCGGCAATTGTGGAGGTCATGGCTCTCCTTCTTGTGAAGTGGGCACTACCTAGGCTTATTGTCCCACCGGGTGGATGCTTTGCATTTGCCTTAATCGAAGTATTGCTTGGGGTTATAAGGCTTCTTATCACCTACGACCAAAAATTTCTTTGAGGAATCAACTCGGGGTTTCTGACCTTTAGCCTTGTTCTTGGACCTCTTGGATTTCTCCTTCTTCTTACTACTTTCGCCTTCCCATTTAATACCTCGATTGACTTGATCGACTGTTTTCTCCCATTCGACTATCTCAGAGGCAGTCGTGCAATAATCGGCCATCTCAAAGAGCTCGGTAACGATGGTTAGGCGATGCAAGGCGATGTCTTCAATGATTATCTTATTTCAGACTCCCTGTTTCAATGCCCTGATCACAGAGGTGTTAGAGACTTCTGAAATTGAGTTACGAATCTGGCTAAATCGCCAAATGAACTATTGTAGGGTCTCACCGCTGTTCTGCTGCATTCGATGCAAGTCATTCTCTTTCCCAGTGCAGTTGTGTGTCCCTTGGAAATTGGCTAGCAGTAAATTGGAAAGATGTTGTTAGGATGGATTGATTCGAATGGTTGGTTAAGCAACCAAGATCGAGCAGACCCCTTAAGCACTGTTGGAAGGTAATTTACCATAACATGCTCATGACTTCCTACTGCCCGTACCGTCGTCATGTAAATCTGAAGGAACTCTATGGGATTCTAAGTCCCATCGAACTTCTCCATGTTCACTAGATAGAAATGTGGCGGCCAGCATATTGCTTGGAGTTTGTGTATAAATGCCCGGCACCTGGTAACCATCTCTTGATGTCTCATTTGCGGAAAAGGGTAATTCGGATCATCAGGAGACCATAGTCGATGATGCCCAATGGTATATTGACCTGACCTATAGTAGGCCTGATCCATGTGTGGGTAATACTCCTCTACTCCATCTGTCGCTAGAGCTGCTTGAATTATTCGTCGATCTGGAGTCACTCGAGGAACTCTTCTTTGACTGGAATTATGACCAAGCGACCGCCATATCCTGTCATCATATCAAACCCTACGTGGTGAGTTCTATGAGTGACTAGACACGGTCGTGCTCGTCCGACTCCCGAAATTATGACAACGAGACTGCTCGAACTTGTCTATCATTTTGTGAAGTCTTCGCGCAATCCCTCAGCAAAGTGGTCATAACAGGTGCCCAAGCAAGTTCTGGAGTCGGATTCTCGAGAAGGTCATTGATGTGCTGGAGCTCCGGTACCTCTTTAGACTAATACTGGACTCACCTAGGCAAAGTCCTCTGGGCATCCAGTCGTCTACTCCGAGCGGTGTCGGGATCTTTAATTTCTGAGGCAGGCTACAGTCACCTCAGAGGAGAGCGATTATTTCTAGGATTTCTCCCACGCTCATCAGATAATTGATCCTGTTCATCATCACAGGTGTCCGCACTGTCCTCAAAAGAGGAAGGAGAGTGTGCTCGAGGGGAAGCCTTGTGATAGCCTCTATCAGTCATGTGATGAGGATCTGAAGGGAGGGCCATGACCTCCTATCTAGAACGAGCGACAGCGTATCATGACCAGGAGTAAACCCTACCAAGTAGGGGAACTCTGGGTTATAACATTCTCCGACGAGAGGAGCACTCTGTGACTAGATTCCAGCGGAGTGTCACAATCAGTAGGCGACGACGATGTCCCTGATTCTGGATCTCTGGGATTGGCTGAAACTGGGCAGGTTATCGCCATTGGTGCACTCAAACTCCTTGGGGTGGAGTTATGGTCGTGTTACGAGCCCTACTCGCCGTCAGATAGACTTTTGCCACTTGGGGGAAATGAGTTCTCCCGTGGGCGTACTGCTGTGGGAGATTTGGATCCCTCCTCAGCTTTTCCCATAGCGGAGTCTCTAGAATCTCCTGACGGATCTCCAGCGACAGCCTCACCATCAAAAGAAAGTAGGACCTCCTCGTAGTTGTAGCAGGCCTCCATGTTGATATCTACATAGTCCGCCGAGTCAAACTAGTTCTCCTCATTCCATTCTTCAACCATGATGGCATTAGAAGGAAGAGAATCAACCTATCAAGAATTTTTCGGAGTCTTGGAAGAAACCTTTCCCCATAGACGGCACCAACTGTCGATGTTTTAATATCGATCTTACGTATGATTTTTTGGATTTGGAGGAAAGTACTAAGGCTCTCATATCATCTTATAGAGTAAAGACACATAAATTTTTATACAGGTTCGAGCCATCTCCTGGAAGAATAACAACCATATGTCCTACGCTATTGTTGCTAAGGAAAAGTTTATAAGTGTGGGCATACAAGAAATTACACACTGCTTATAGAACTAATTGCTCCCTACTAAGAATTGTCTCCCCCTTCGACTTGCCCTTCTCCTCCTAAGATTTGTCCCTTATATTGGCGATAAATCGACGGTGGTTGTTTCTTGCCAGGAGACATCTTAATACTTCGAGAGTTAATTGCTGGATGGCGGTTATTGCTAAAGAGACATGGGCAGCAGTTCATCATAAGACGGTTGTTGTCAGAGAGACGTGGATAAGATTGTGTACAGTTATGGAGTATAAATGCATATTCTAACTGTCTTAATATGCTAACCCACTATGAGAGAAGATTAGTCATAAATAGAAGAACAACCAAACCATCGTAATAGAACTTATGACTAGATAATCATAGCAGAACTTACGACTAAGTAGTCATGACAAAACTTACAATTAGGTAGTCGTGGCAGAAATTACGACCAGGTAGCATAGTAGAATTTACAACTATTCTATGAAACTTCTCCCTCATCATTAAGGGGTATATTCGGAGAATATAATGACGTAATAAATAGAGAATTATTATATCCTCGTCAGATAGTTTTTGGTATTATGGTCAAACTATTAAAATACGATTTCTTGACCTAGTCATCTTTATCCATTGAAAGCAATCCCTATGCTTGCCATGTATAGGTACACCACTGATTTGTCATCAAGTCTCTCCCATTCTGGTTCCACCAGATCACGCCTTACTTGGACCGACCAAGCCACACGTTGCAACCCACCGTTCAAAATTCCTATTAATATTTATCTTCTTTTTTGTGCCATGCTTGAACTCACCACCAAACCAGGCATCCTCGATTATTCTGGGTCTTGGCTCTGCCATGAGCGTGGCCTCGATCCTTACTATTGACCGTGGTTGACTCCAAGTGACTCTGCACATCCAAGACAAAATAATTATTTCTAAACACAAGTTCTTCACAATTTGACATATATTAGCAATAATATATCTCCTGCAAACTATAACCATTGGTCTAGATCACCAAATCATCCTATAACTCGAATTTCTAAAAATCATCTATTTCTGCAAGTTGTCTAGAAAAATCTGCAAATTTGCAGATTCAATTTTTCACTCCTCCAAAATGACCATGATTCATCACAACAAAACCACGGACCTTCCCATATGGTCCTTCAATCTTCCCTTTGATTAACTCATTAGCAATTTCTCAAAAATATAAATAGGAGATGGTTTTAGAATTTAGAGAGGAATTTTGTAAACAAAGCTCAAAATAGTCCCAGGAGGAATACAAAGACTGGAAATTACCATATAAAAGAGGAATGGATTGAAACAACTAAAAATGGCAAGTTTTTTATAAAATGCTTCGAATCCACCAAATGAATTGGAAAATCTCACTCTAAGTCCATATGAAAGAACAACTATTCGATTTGACTTTTTTCATGGTGAGAAGAGATTAAAAGAATCACAGTAAGACATTAAAGCTTGACTTTAGCAAGATTTTGCAGACAAACTCCAAATCATGATCTAGATGTATATTTTTACCAATCTTTCTCTTTTTTTGACAATAGAATCATCAAGATGCATGGAAGAATATAAAGTATGAATAAAATAAAGTGACTATAGTTTATTCATTTTTAGAATTACAAGCTATAAAAATTATTCAAAGTGACTCTACAGTATTACACCAAGCTATATAAAGTGAAGTAGCTAGTCTAGATCATGACAAACCATATATTTCAAAGCGAAAGCTAAATCAATAATAATATGAATTGAAATAGATTTTTAGTATGTAAATGGGTATACATTCTATCCATAAGCTCATGATGTAAAAAGCACTAACCAGAACAGCAGTGTCCGTATAGATGCGTTCAGTACTAATGGGTTGAGGAACTCATACCATGGGTTCATAGAGGGCATTTTGGAGCTCGACTACGTGCTTTTCAAGATCTTCTTATTTCAGTGTCATTGGGTCCATCTCCCACATGTGATGGTCGATAAGTACAGTGTCACTACCGTGGACCTTAAACATGTCGGATACAAAGACAGACCATTCATACTCACTAATCAAGTTATTCATGTTTTCTATGTAACTGACCAGGCAAATAAGAAACACCTTGTAGTTATTCTTAGAAAAAGGAGAATTATCGGAGTAGACAATGTAGTGAACGAGGAAGAATACAATCAATTAGGTGAGTTGCCTCCTTTCAGAAACGACATAAGGGTCGAGAAAAAATAACGTGATAAAACTAGCTACATACGCGTTGATCATCATGAAGGACTAATTTTCAAAGGAAATAAGCAAATGGAATGATGAATGAAAATTTTATGTGTAATATGTTACGCATCTCCATTTATATATATATGAGAATGTGTGATATATATGTGAATTTGCATTTATATATATATATAAGAATGTGTGATATATATGTGAATTTGCATTTATATGTATATAAGAATGTGTGAAGTATATGTCAATTTGCATTTATGTATATGAGAATGTGTGATATATATAGTTTCTTGAGAAATATTATCACAGACAGTTGTAAAGTAAAATCGTCTGTGATGTTGCATCATTACAGACAGTTCAAAAATATAACCATATGTAATAATTGAATATCACAAATGATTTTATTTTAGAACCGTCCATGACATTTGTAAATAGAATCGTCTGTGATTATCCCATATATATATATATATATATATATATATATATATATATATATATATATATATATATATATATATATATATATATATATATATATATATTACTAGGGTTTGTATTGTACTAACGCTACACCTCATCCCCCACTTAACGCTGACGTCCCCCCGAGCCCGTCACCGCCTCCTCCGACTCCGGCTGCCCTCGTTCCCCGTGCCCAACGCCCTCGTCCTCCCTCGAGCACGCCGCCTTCCCCAAGCCTTGTAAGTACCGATTTTGTCATCTTCCCCTAGGCCTAATACCTCGGCCTCACGCCGCCTTCCCCTAGCACCTTCTATGAGCTTAATCTCTACTCTTTCAAATCTATCGTACTATGGTCAGCCGTGCTAGTGTTTTTGATTCATTATCTCTGAAACTTGTGACTATTGCTAGCACTAGGGGGCTTTGCATGATAGATTGTGGGCTTGCGAATTGCTCAATGAGGATATATATCAAATTGAATCACAGTGATACTCTAGATTCATTCTGCTAGTTTAATCTATTACACGTTATTGATTATCTCTGTTGAGTGTAGTTCGTAGTTCTGTCAATTGCATTTGCTGTCATTCTTGCTCAGTATTGCCTATTGTTGTGGTTAGATCTTGCCGAAATTGTATCCCTGTGTTTATTCTGCAATTGCCAAATATAAGTTAATCCCTGTAGTAACTTATTTCGGTATCTGTTGTCTGATTTCAACTGAGATTTGTTGTTTACGCTTGCTATTGACATTTATGCTACACTAAGGTAATGTCGAATTAGCTTAAACTAGTAGTATGTGTTCTATTAAGCATATGGCAATATGTTAATATTTTGAATGTATTATTTATTTGAAGAGATAATACATATGTTTTCATGCTAAGTTTCTAATAACTTATGTAACTCCTCAAACTGAGAGCAAAAGACAATCATTAATCTGTGCATTATGCTAGATTTATATGCTCAATGCTTGTTCTATTGAATATATTACAATATATTAATGTTATTAATTATAATTGGAATTAAAATAAAAGTATTACTAAAACCGCTCACATTTGGAATTAATATGAGAAGGCCAACATGTCGTCCGCTCATTCTTCATCGCTGTCACCGGATGCGTGTAATGCACCGTCCTCATCAAAATCCAAGCACCATGGAAGAGGATTGTTGAAAAAGCTCAAGGGTCGATTTACCATCACAGATGTTGATGCATCTGGGACCCCTCTCAATCCTTGCCGAGCAATATCCGCATTCTTGAGAATGGTTAGAATAGTTGCGCGGGAATGGATTGAGATCACAATTAACTCGTGGAAGACCGTGACCAAAGCTCATAGAAGCGAGCTGCTAACAGAAGTTTTTTTTTGCATCATTCGAGATCCCAGAAGAACACAAGGACTCTGTGCAATAACATGCATTGCTAGCGGCATGCAAAACATAAAAGAACTTCAAGAGCCTGCTTATCAAGCAATACATGGAGAAGGATCTAACGCCTTTCCACAAGTATCCGTTTCTGGAACCAAAATGGAAAGAGTTTTAGAGTGCAAGTGCGGTGCACAGAGCCCTCCAGACAAAAAACATGCACTCCCATAGACTCGGTATAGCTGGGTATGCGGGTAAAATCCCACAATAGAGGAAGGAGAATGAGTGGCAATCCTATGGGATACCTCCCGGCTATTTGCTATGATCCCTGATGAGCGTGCCTGAAATTGGATTAGAGTGAGGTCATCTACCGTGTTGTCGAGGGTCATCTCCTTTCAAAACCTTGTATACGAGGAAGTGTCCCAAGGATTATACTAGGTGATCAGGAGAGAGATGTACTCTCCATGGCCAAGGAAAACAAGGAGCACCCGGATCGCATAAGAGGCCTTGGTCTTTATGTTGCTTGGACACATTGTTTCTAAGAGGACATTGAATCATACCAGAGTAGAAAGAGAGCCAAAGTTGAGCACGACACATGGCTACGAGAGGAGATTTAGGCATCCCTTAGAGTGGAGCCTACTAATTATATCAGAGATGAGATGCAAAGGTATAGGAAAAATTAGTAGGAATCCCCCATCGCTCATGTACTAGCTAGCCCCCCAACCGTCGGAGTAGCTGCGCATTCAACCCTACCTCAGAAAGCGATTACAGATTTCCTGTTGATGATATCCTGGTAATAATTATTATCTCTGGAATGCTCGATCCATTGATAGGCCTATTGGAGTAGCTAATTTTGTATTGTTATGTAAGTAGCTACAAAGTGTAAGCTCCAAGTAAGATATGCCCCTGTTGTCCTGTGCGCTGCTTGGGGCCGAGCATATCTATCTGGTCCCGAGGCCTTATAGTGCATGGTGTAACTCTAGCACCAGGTTTCAAAAAAGTGTATGTGGATGGTGTTTATACCAATTTCAAGGTCATCCCACTGCACAAACCCCCGAACAACGAGGTCATGACTTCAGGGCAAACCATTGAAATATTCATCTAGTGGCCCAAAAGGGACATCTGCCTGGAGGCTCCTACACCAGTACCAAGTCCACAAGGGCTAGCCGCACCAAAGCTACTTGCACCGGTGCCAAGACCACAGGTTCAAGTCGTGTCATTTTTAACACGATGTTCATGACTGTGTCTTCACAGTGACTTTTGAGGACTTATTCGATCTCTTCACACTCAACGCACTTAATGCCTCACTCATTCGATGCTGAACATTGTAAGCGTGTACAATCACGGTTTATGTTTATGTAATACTGATAAATGTTATATATAACTCATTACTTTTATGTATATATATATACATGATGACTGTAGCCAGATTATTGAAATCACCTATTGGTTTCCTCGACCCATGATTGGTCGTCATAGATACCATTCCGAAGGATGCATCTTTTGTCAAGAATTACATTACGACGATATTGGTGGCTCACTGTAATAAGGAATTTATACTTATACTCTATAAGCAAGAGTAAGTGCTGCAATAGTAGCTATACTTATTGATTTGTATTCTATAAGCAACACGAAATTAGATTTAATGACCATGACAACATACCTGTGTAGGTTCCACTGGATTCTAATTGTAATTATACCAAAATAGAACAAGATAATATACCTTAATTCTCTAAAAAAGAACAAAACCAACTTCACAGTCATCCATTGATTAATCGACAGGTAAATATATTTTCTCTATAGATAACTCTATTGTACCTTTTCCTTCCTACCCAATGACTAAGGAATCACATAGGTCGTTCACCACATACGTTGCACAGGTACGAAAATCTAAGGGAGGGATCAACGCCCTACGACACAATCTAGATTTTTCAGTATTCGCTACTACATATTAATCCTATATAACACTTCATAGTAATGCCTCTCGAATTAACAGATTCTATTTTGTAGTGCCACCAACAGCCGCCAAGCAACCCCTGTGGATTTTATGTTTGCCACCACATGCAACTAGTCTTCAATTCCTCGAATACCAATGATCCTCAGGTTTATCAATCTTGTAATAATTATTTCATACTTATCAAGTTATATGTGTATGCATGACATTGATATTTCTACCGACAAGTTACGTCCATCACTACAACTGCGTTCGAATAGATCGACCTCGCAAAAATTCGAGGAAAGTGTGTGTACTTCTTGACGTCTAAAGTTATAAAATTACATGGGGAGTTTCACAATGTAGAATAAATTTGATTAGGATAAGATTGACCTTAATTGTACATGTGTATATTTGTTAATGGATAATTTATTTTATTTTAGTTAATTGATTTATGAAACAGATGTTCTTATTTCTGAAATAAATGAATGTGAATTGGATATATACTATGTTAATCTGCTTATTTTAGAGGGCATAGTTAGCATTTCCTAAGGCTAGCCAACAAATAGAAATAGATTTAGGAATAGAAATGAATATCACAGACGGTTTCAACTACAAATCGTCTGTGATATCGAACTATCATAAACAGTTTTTAGTTGAAACCATCTGTGCTATCTAATGTATCACAGATGATTTTAACTACAAATCGTCTGTGATAGTTCAATATCACAAATAGTTTGTAGTTATCACAGTCGGTTTGTAGTTGAAATCATCTATGATACTTATATATTATAGATGGTTTCTACTGAAAACTGTCTATGATAGTCAACTATCACAAACGGTTTGTTGTTGAAACCGTCTATGATAGTTGCATCACAGACGATCACAGACGGTTTGAAAGCTATCTATGATGATCTCATGTTATTACTGACCCATAAATTTAGACGGCTCATGAAACCGTCCGTGATAACATTTTTGAACATTTTGTGACAACCTTTTTGTAGTAGTATAGGAACATAAAGGTATAGGGTAACTCATAAAGTAAGTAGAAACGCTAAACGTGAAAGCACAGCCTCTTGGAGGTCATCAAAGGAAGTAAAGAACCATCAAGTATTCAATCACATAATGAAGTAAAATACTCATACCCAGTCAACCTCATGTTTTTCATCCCACATCCAAGTACCTATATATAAGAAGAACAAGGTGCCTAAGTATTGGATTCTGAAGGGTTACTAAGCAAGTACTTAGGAATCCAGTACTGAGCTATATGATGTCTAGGAACACTAGTAGAAGCAAGAATAAAATATTTGGCTAGATAATTATGAGAATGCACCCAAGAACCACGTAGACCTCTCCAAATCGGCCTACCAAAAGGCTGGGATTCCCCTGTCTAGATGCTACCCATGGTCTACCCTCACGATAATCTAACACAAAGCGTTGCCTAGACCCGCAAAAGAAGTCAAAAAGTTATCTACAAACCTAAATCTATGTCTGGAGGGAAAGGCAAAATGACTAGCTCTAGAGACATTCATTGGTGAAGAAACTCCTCTAACAGACCTCAAAGCACTCACCCCCTCTTTTCAATCAATCTTGGCTCACAAAAACAGAACTCAACTATGTGGCTATCGTTCTTGCAAAAGGTACAATACTACTTGACCTTTTGAGGGGTATGTGTGACATCCTATATTTCTAGATTTTATTTCATTGGATATAATTTATTTTTTCTGGACTTTCTTTTTCCTTTTATTTTACTTTAGCCTGGAGAGAGATCTAATAAAATTTTGTGCTCAATTGCAACCAATTTGAGTTGATTTTATTTTTGTTGAGTTCCTTTTCGGTTGTAGAATTTTTGAGCTTTTTCAGAATTTTTCCCTATTTTCTAAGCCTTTTTCTTTTTAATTGACTTTTATAATAAAAAGGGAAAACAATTTAAAAACCCTCTTCCCTCCCTGGGTCCACACATGGCTGGCCCAGATCCCCTCCCTATTGCCATGTGGCTACATTGCCTTGCACGACACCCTTCCCTCTCTTATCCCACGCGACGGCTCGGATTCGGTCGAGCCACCATGCATCTTTCTTCCCCCTTCCCTCTTCCACTGCAAGCGGGCCCCATTCCCCTTCTTCTTCCTCCCCCAGCCACGACCTTCTCTCTCCCGTGCCGCCATGGCCATTAAGTCGGTCTGACCCTCCCACCGTCACCCCCTCCCACATGCAGCTGCCCCCGTTTCCCCTTCCTATCCCACATGCTCTATACCTAACTTCCCCTTATTCCCATGCCCATTCCTCCCTTATCTCTTTGCAACTGCCACCGCCCATGAGTTTTCTAGTGAGCAATTCACTCGCCGTTGTGCCTCCTCCACCCCTATAACCCCCCTAAGCACCCTAGAACCTAACCTCATCCCTCTCTCGCCTCCTCTTCCTCTCCCAAACCCCGAGACTCCCCCGGGCCAGGCTCCCACCTCTTCAGCTGCTGGAGCACCTCTAGCAAGCAATCCTGGCCATCCTGAGCCCTGAGGTCTCTCGCTGTCGGTCATGCAAGGTTCACCACACCTTCAAGAACCTCGAACACCCCTTCGCCATCCTCACTTGTCATCAGAGCCGAGCTTGCATTGTCGCCTCTCCTTGTTGTGGGCCACCTCCACCGGTCCTCGAGCTTCGCACCAAGGTGAGACCGCATCCTCTCGCTCCCCTCCCACATTGGCACCAATCACCATACGCCACCAACCACCTCACTGCCAACACCTTTGGTCCCTGTGTGCAGCCATTGACCAGTGAGGCCATGTCAGCGTGTGGCACACGTGGCCACCACGTGTGGCCATGTGTCATGCCACGTGGGCGCCATCTCAGCACATGGGTGCCACATCGTCCCTACATGCCACCTCAGCTGCTTTTAGTCCATGGACCTGGTTCATGAGACCCAGGCCCACACATCAGCCTCAATGCCTTACTAATTCAGCCAAAATTCAAATTCTTGCTGACGTTAGCATGACACAATAATTCTGAATTTTCTTTAGAAAATTAATTCAGCCAAAAATTAAAACTCTTATTGACATCATAACTACCTTTTCCTTTCAAAAAATAATTCCAAAAAATCTCATTTTCTTGGAATTAAAACTTTCGAGAGTTCGTTCTCTTTCATCCTACTTCGATTGAGTCCATTCAAATTTCTAAACTCATATAAAATCATAATCTACCATTTTTGCTATTCTTTTGCACTTTTGGAGTTTATTTGAATTTATGTAAATTTTAGTATGAATCCGCGGAGCAAGGCAAGTTATATACCTTGATCATATTGATCCCAGTTTGCAAAAATAGTATATAGTTTGAAATTATATTGCATGCTTAATTGTATTTGCCTTATTTCAATTCCAGTTTTAACCATAGTTGATGCGTATTTATTATTACCTCATTTAACACTGATCCCTGAATATCTTGTCTCCCTAGAACAAAACTTTGGATAGTACACTAGCATAGACTAGAGAATTTTTGTAGCAAATGCGTAAACATGCTTAGAAATAAATTCAGGCTTTGGATAACTTTTCACATGAAATGATGAGTTTTAAAATGTATTCTTGACTTCGGTGAGTAAAGGTGACCTATAAAATATTTCAAAATAAAATATAAAAACATTATTTAGACCTAGACAAATGATTAGGTGGTGGTAAATATAGTGTATAAACTATCCTAGATAGTCGTGTCCACGATCATGGGCATGCTGAGTAAAATTTTTCATAGATTAGACTTTGTTTTTCAAAAAATAGTTTAAGTAGAAAGATGGTCCGGCTGGGATACCCGTGATTAGGTTAGTGTCAGGTCGGCGCCTGTGCTAATAGTATTAATTTGTTTAAATTGCTATCTTTACTTATTGTATTAAATTTAGCAATTTTCTACCTATTTACTGTATTTCTTTAGACATTGTTTTACATTCAAATCACCATATATATACCATCACTTATTGCCCTTACATTAATATTGTATTTTACCGTGTAACTTGTGGAGTATATTCTATGTGCTCATCCTTACTTAATTCTGTTGCTCAACAGAGGACAACTTCGACTACAGTAAAGATCAGGACGAGTAGGCCACATCATACTATCGTTTGCTTGTGGGTAGGCCTTTGGCTTCACTGCTTTATTTACTTATTTCCATTGTTATTTTCTTTTATATTTAGCCAATGAGCAATGTTGATATAAAACTTGGCCATAAGTTCATACTCTTTTCAATTAATAAAGTCTGTCATTACACTTGATATGTATCCCTCTTACCACTGTTTGTACTAGCTGATCCTAGACTAGTGCGATTAACATAGAGGATTCAAAGATGTTGCTTCAGGATCTGACAGTCTGACCTACTAATTTAGAAGCACCAATCTTGCTATAAGGGATTTGGGCAAAACTTACAGATCTAAAGATAGTCTTAGACGGCTCAGGGGGTTTTACCTCAAACTTTCCACTCTCAACAACTCTCACAGCCTCAGGTGGGAGGTTCTTTGAATGATCTAGGGAATTAAATCATAAGCCTCTCTTTTCCACACTCACCTTAGATTGGTCAGGGATTATGTTGAGGTTTTTCTTCCCACTAGAGAATCTCTTAAGGGTTTTTTTGTAGTAGTCATTTTCTTGGGCTAGGTTCTTATATGTGGCACACGTATTTGTCTTGATTGTTCTAGCATATCTCTCTTTATGAACAGTTACCTCAAACTTTAAGGCCTCACAAGACTTACAAGGGGAATTTGTAACCATATCCCATTGCTCCTTATACTTCACTCTAAATGCATCATGCATTTAATCTAAATCAATCTCAATTTCAGCACAAAATGCATAAGAAATAGAATCAAGAACTTTTTTAGATGCAGTCATGGTCATAGATTTTTTTAATTCCATATTTATCAGTTGTGAGTTTAAGATAATTTTCACATGATTTAGTCCTAGAATGAAGAAGCATTTCAGCTATTTCTTTTATATTAAGTTTACTAAGCTCACAATGAGAGCACGTATAATCAGGATTAAATTTATGTAATTCTTTAGTAGCACTATTCAATTTTTAATTCAAGAAAGGTACAATTTGAGCAAGATGAAGGGATAGCATCAATAGGAATCATATCTAAAGCAATAGCATTCAAGCTAACATGATTATGACTAGATTTGAAATATTCTAGTTCATCTAAAGCATTCTTATGTTGACCAACAATAGAGGAATGAGTAATTTTTCAGATTAATCATTTCATTATACAAAAAAAAATTCATAATTATCATCAGGATTAATGAATTTGAATTTAACAACTTCTAGATTCAAGTTGTCAATCATAAATGTCCTTATTCCTAATCATTTTGGCTTGTTTCTTTAATTGTTGTTCAGTAGAAACAAGAGTGTGTTTCATCTTATTGTAAGAGGGGCATATCTCATTGGGATCAATGTAGGGCTCCTTGTCATAGGAGTCGACGTCATGGCTACCCTTGGCCATGAAGTATATGTCAGTGAAGTCTTGGGTCTTCTTCTTACCGTGGGAGTCATCCTCATCATCCACCATCCCTGAGTCCACATCATTCATGTCAACATTCTCAAGAGCGGCAAGGACCTAGTTGACGAATTTTTGATAGTTGGGCTTCTTGGCCTTTGCGTCTTGACCTTCAAGACGCCTCCAGAAGTCCTTCTCCTCATTGCCCATCAGCTTGGGACACTTAGCGCAAATGTGGTTTGAATCACCACACTCAAAGCAAGTAATAGGGCCACGTCTCCTCTTATCCCCACTTTGTTGTAGGATCTTGCGAATTTTATGGATAGGAGGGCTAAGTCATCCTTAGGTACCTTCCCTAGCTACTCATCACTCAATGATTGCATGGCAGACAAGGAAATTCAGATGGCCAAAATCCAACGAATCAAAAGAGCTACTCTGAAGGGGTCAACCACGAGTGCCATCGATTATGTTTTAGGAAGACACGAGATGAAGTCAATCTCGTGTGTCTTCAACCTCGAGTAGAACTTATCTATGGTAAGCTTACTCATGACAATGTTGTTATTGATAGAAGTGATCTTCATCCCTCTAAACTCTCACATCAAGTGCATTCAAGAGCTGACATGCATTCCCAGACTTAGAAAACACAAGACCAATAGCTCGCAGATCATGGATGATCTTGGAAAACACTCCTCACAACTCATCCAAACATTCACCAAGCCTTTGCTTGATCTTTGAGTACTCTTTCTTCAGCTGATTCTGTCTCACTTCCTTTATCGCGGTAGAGCTTCATGGTAGTCTATGAGGGCCTTCTAGATCTCATGAGTAGACCTCAAGTGAGTGACATGCTCAACTCAAATTGACTAAGCTCTTAAATCAAGAAATTTTGAGCTTTACTATTTGCCTCCACGTTGGGTGTGATCACATCGTATTGGCTAGTACATCATAAGGATTTTTGACCTTAAGCCAAATTGAGTGCCCTTGAGCCTTGATGTAGGCATACATGTAAGCCTTCTAATAAGAGAAATCGACTCTATCGAAAATAGGTGACTTGATAGAATACTTTTCTAATGCCATAGCTCCTAAGACCAGTTAAGATATATGAAAAGAGCTAACTTGGCTCTAATACCATTGGTAATAGAGGAGATGAGTGGTGCCTTCAAATTTTTTCTCAAGTATACACCAATCCTTCACTCCAATAGCTATGAGAAACTATGAAGATCAAAAATCCAAAATTCTAAAAACTACTATGCTATAGTTATTTTCAACCCCATGAACAGTAAATACATCACTATTTCAAAAACAAAAATACATGAAACTTTTGATCCGTAGATCCAAAAACTTAAAACTTGAACCAAGGCTAAATCATAACCTTAGGAACCTATCCCAACCAAACAATCTTGAAAGTAACTCAAGAGAATTAGGGTCTTTTGATTCGTGAAGTTTTACTGCATAAAAATTGGGCCAAAACCTAGAATTGAGCTAACTCTCAAACCAAAACTCTAAATCACTTAAAATTTGGTATGAACAATCTCTAGGATATCAGGAACCTATTCTAATCAATGATCAAAAAACTTATTACCAAAATTCTGATATTTTTTGTTTGAAGTTAGGTTGCACATAAAAGGGGTCAAAAATAAAAAAAACGATGAATATGATTTGTTCATAGGTGAATGTTGGCCAAGATAGATTTAGATGTATTTTTACATATCACAGTAAGTTAGAACATAAAAAAATTAAGGTAGAAATAGATGGTTTAAGAAATCACTTAGAGAGACCAAAAGAGTAAAAACCAGATTTCCTCATAAACTTTCCATGTAAGTGCCTCGATAGGTGGAGATTATTTTTCTCAGAGATTATCTCTATCTCTTACACATTATTGGCATAGCAAGATCAAGAAGATGAGAGAGAGAGAGGAGGTGGAGAAACCAACTAAATCAAAGGCAATTCAATCAACATAAGAGAGATTCATGGAGATAAACAAAGATTGATGTGTTACTACTTGAGAATAGAGATTTTACAGCCACTCCATCTGGAGGACAAGAGAGCACACCACGACACTCAACCTCTCTCAAACCCTAATCCTAGAACTCGTGAACATTTGGTTTCAAGAGAGGATAGTTGGATGGGCTAGCTAGCCCCATCTAACTCTTAATGGATACTATCCACTTAGCACATATGAAGAAAATATGATAACCCCACACACACGGGTTTTAACTCACATACTACACTTATGTGTGCTTTTCAAAGCGCATAAGCCTAAATTCGCTAAATCCTTGGCCTTGATCAAACTTGATCTTCTCAGCTTCTCTTAGATCTAAATCGCTCTTCTAAACATCGCTGTTTTGGTCCAAGGTAGTTTCCAGTATTATGGTCAAACTATCAAAATACCATTTCTTAATTCGATTATCTCCTTCTATTACAAGCAATTATCGTGCTTGTAATGTGTAGGTGCACCACTAGCTTGCCACGTGTCAGCAAATCTCTCCCAATTTGATTTCATCGGATCACGCCTCACTTGGACAGCTAAGCCACATGGTGCAACCCACCGTTCGAACTTTTCTTCAACATTTCCCACCTTTTGCGTGCCATGCTTGAGCTTACAACCTCACCCGGCATTCTCGATCGTTCTGGGTCTTAACCTCTCCATGAGCGTAGCCCAGATCCTCACCATTAATCGTGATTGACTCCAAGTAACCCTGCATATCTAAAGACAAAAAATTATTTTCGAGTATAAGTTCTTAATAACTTGACCGACATTAGTAATAACATATTTCATGCAACTTATAACTATTGACCTAGGTCACCAAATCTTCACATAACTCAAATTTTTTAAAATTATCCATTTCTGCAAGTTGTCCAGAAAAATCTACAAATTTATAAATTCTAATTTTTTACTCCTCCAAATTAACAATGATTCATCACAATAAAAACATACATCACATGTTCCTTCACATAGGTTACATTTTACAAGGGGAGATCGAGCCCTTAGCAATTTCAATTTGTGCAATCAAGTTCTCATAGTACATTTTTTCTATTTGAGACCCTCGACAATTTTGGTTTTCTATTTTGTGTAATCAAGCCCATTAGGCCTAATTTTTTATCTAATCAGATCCTTCTGACTAATATATCTACCAAATAGGCGATAATTTTAGGCAACAAAGACTGGCCACTAGCATCTAGACTTGTAAACTTGTTGCGGAGAAAAATTCCCAACAAAGCAGTAAATTAACGAAAGCTTTGTACGAAAAAATGCGGAGAAAAATTCCCAACAAAGCAGTAAATTAACGAAAGCTTCGTACAAAAAAATACGGAGAAAAATTCCCAACAAAGCAGTAAATTAACGAAAGCTTCGTACGAAAAAAGACATGTAATGTATAGTTGCAGCAGAAAAATTATCTTGAAAAACATGCTATAAAGTTCCAATAACATTTTAACATCATGTCTAATCCGAACTAACGGTCCAAATTGACACAAAATTGTGGCCGCGTCACCAATTTGTCTATGAGTTCTCACCTTGATGAGGATTAAATAATTTATTAAATACAACTTTAATATTTAATTAAGGCTTTAAGATCTATGTGGTAGGAAACTTTCAAAGGTAATTACCCGAGTATCCCTAGTTAGAGATTTACTATATATTTTACCATGCATCTCTGACAACAACTGCCACGCAATTGTTTCTATAATTATTTTCCACTGACAATAACCGAAGATCAATTATTATCAGATATCTGTCTGACAGTAACCACCCCTAGATCAGACAGGACGATTCAATAAGGCATCTCGCTTATGCGGAGAACTGACACCCTTCAGCACTATTTAAGAGTTGACGAGACAAGACACAGACAATGGTAATTCGAATGTGAATTGGAATCAAAATTAGAACAATAAGATAGCGAACAACTCCAACATTCATAGTCTTCCAATCAATGAAAAGATTGTAGATATTAGGGCTAATTATATTCTTTTGTAATCTTTTAGTAAGGATATCTTATAATTAGTTTATAGTAATAAAGATAATCTTTTCTCATATTTAGTAAGACGGTAAACACGATGTGGTCACACCTGGTAGGCGTGTTCCCGGCCGCAAGGCGCAATTGAGGAGGGAGGTTTCAGGGCTCGCGTTGCATATGTGATGATGTGACA
Source organism: Melocanna baccifera (assembly GCA_036346265.1). NCBI lineage: Eukaryota > Viridiplantae > Streptophyta > Magnoliopsida > Poales > Poaceae > Melocanna > Melocanna baccifera. The sequence goes on along the minus strand of CM070677.1, from coordinate 45,264,840 downwards.
CTGGAGGACTTAATGAGCGTGCCAAGAAAATGCCCTACTCAATCTACAGCTGATAGAGGATGAGAGAGGGAGAGAGAGGGAGACCAGTGTGGGAGTGGACATGGCTGACTTGCAGAGGCTGACGCTGATCCGTCGCCTGCGTCGACATGGCGGATTGCCAGCCGGCCAAGCCCGTCAAGCCCTGACCTTGTCGTTCTTAATTCCCCGCGAAACAGATCGGTCGATCCATCGCCATTAATCCCTTCATCCCCAACAGAAAAAATGATCTCCGGCCAGTCGATCGATCGATCGAAATCCCGTCTCTATAGCCTCGCCGACGTCGACCATCGGGCGGCCAGTATATTTTCACGTGGCCGGGTCAGTTTTAATTAGACCGAATTGACCGGCCGAAAGGGGATCAGCGCGCGAGTCGTCGCCGCCGCCGTCTCGTCGTCGTCCGTCTCCCGGTCGAAGTTGGCTCGACGCATGCAGCATGGTCCACGGCCACCACGACCAAAATTTGAAAGGCGTTTTCGATTTCTTTTTCGATTACGGACTCCGTGCCCATTCATTCCAGTTTTCTTTTTGCAGCTTCTAGCTTTTAGCTATTGATTTTTTCTATAACTATATTGTAGTGATTGTTATATTTTTCTAAGTCATTCAATTAATAAATAAAAAATAAAAATACGGTTAAACATCTACAGATAATACAAAAACACAAAAGCACAAAAATCAAATAAATAAAAAAACTAAAATTAAAAAAATCAACATATCTATTCTGATTTCTGTAAGCCCAGATACCAGAAATTGGAACCGGAATGGCACGACAGGGACCTTAGACGACGTTAGACTTGCTTTGGATTTGGATTGGGATTGGGTGCATTGTATATATCCGGGCGGGCGGGCGGGGGCATGCATGTGTCGGAATCCGGTTAAGCTAACGAAGCCTAGCTTTTGGACTCGGCTCACCGCAGCCTGCGAATATTTGGGCTCGAGGCCAACCAATCAGCGACCGTGCAGTGCATGCATGCGTGCTGCTGCTTCCCGGAAAACTTTTTTTTTTCCTTCTGAAATCTGCTTCCCGGAAACTTGGGACTGCTACACAACTAGTAGTACTAGTACTTGCCTTTCCATGCGTACATACGTATATACGCAGTGGTACTTAGTAGTAGAGTACTAGTTTTATAAGCATGCACAACTTAGCCAATCTGGTATGATTCGATCACGCTCACATAGGCCATGTTCCACACGTAATATAAGCCGGCCACTGACACGTAGGCCTGAGCAAGCGCTGTGGATGAGGTCCTGTCGTGGTCGCTGACGCGTGGGTCCAAGCTCGCGAAGTCGGCGACGTGGAACAGTGGCCTCTCCAGCTTTCTGGGGCTTCTATCTGGGAATCGTGGATGGCATTTGGGCCGCACAGATGGGCGCGAGCCCGCGACCAGGTCGAACACCCTTCTTTTGTCTTTTTTTTTTGATGCAATTGATAATTTTTAGCTGTAGTATATTGCTTTTGTTTATATTTTTAAGATGATAAAGATATCAATATAAATAGTATATATGTTTTTTATGCTCGAAAAGCTTTCTTAATACCGTTTAGAGAAGCCGTTCTATTTATTTCGGCTTCCAAAAAAGCCACGGCCAAAAGACTCAAAAAAAGCCAAAAAGAACATATAACTTATGATTTATAGCTTATGATTTTTCTCGAACAAACAAACATGATAACCTCTTTGTCGCATTTCGAGACAGTTTACAGGGACAATCTTTTTGAAGCGACTTATCAGTATTCGATTCGTTTGCACAAATATTCATACTAAGATCAAAGATATCAATCACAGTCATAAACCATTAGCCCAGCAAAAACAAACCCATCCTTTATCGAGAGAAAGAGAGAGAAGAGGAGCATTGATTACGAGTAAATAATGTCTTTGTTGAGCACTGTCTTAGCGTGCGCGCTGTAGTGTATTAAAGGCCTCCTTTGACCAAGCACTGCTAGTGCACTAGCGCAATGCAGTGTGCGCGAGCGATCGGTCTCCGTCTCCCGCACAAAAGCGCGCCTAAATTAAAAGGCGCCACGCACGCGAGGATGCTTGCGTTCCAGCAGCAGCAAACGCATCAAGTCTTCCGGATGCATCGGAAACCGGTGGCAGCTCACGACGACTTGGGGAGCCAGACCAGACCAGACAGACGTCGTCGGCGCAGCCTTGGAGCAGATCAGTAGCATCGCCTGACGCCTGTTACTGTAGTGCCAGAGACGCAGCCGCATGTTCAGTCAGTGTGGGAACGACGACACTGCATTTCCGTCCTTGGTTCGGCGGCGAGTCGTCGGAGATCCTTTCGATGGCCTATGTTATGCCGAAGGGGAAAAAACAAACTTCTCGCACACCACTTATCGAACAACCTAGACACCGAGTCCAATCGAATTTTCCTCCTATTTTAAGAAGATTTACACCGGACACTCTCCGTCGAGCACATGAACATTTATGCTGTTGGATGGAGCTACTGCATGTAGTTGATCTGTCCGGTTGACAATGTGTGCCTGAAACGGCTGGGTGCCTACGTGCTCGATCCCTGAGGATGCACGGGTTCCACAAGCTCCTAGGTCATCCTGCCAGTTCTAAAGTGCGACTTTGCCGTATCATTTGGTTGGTGAGTCTAGGTAGCCGGCCAGGGAGGCTAGGGGCGTCGCTTGTAGGCTACGAACACCGTCTACTTTGTGTGGAATTTCCGGCGTCGTCGGTTGGCCGAGGACGGCAATCAAACGTACGAACGTCTTTGATGTTTTTTCTTCTTGCTTGACAAACTTTTGTCGAACTTGCAGGCCTGCCCAAGTTGCTTCCTTTGGTTCCTGAAACTCCCAACACAGTGCCGAAAGGCGGAGGAAAACTTGACGCGTTGGGTGAAGGTTTTTTTTTTCTTTCTTTTTTCTCTCTCGCTCTCTCTCTCTCCGCCGCCGTCGAAACCAACGTCGCCGCCGGCTTGCAGGGCGACAAAGAGGGGACAAGAGGAGCGAAAGCTCGGGTGGTGAAAGTTTAGGGGGTTTTTCAACTGAAAAGTCATCGCTTTCCAGTTTCAGAGATGTGGTGTTCGATATGGAGAGGTATTTCGCGAAGCTTCTTGGCGCCTGACCGGTGCAGAAAAAGGGTTGTGCGTGCCTGAATTTTTTCTCGACTGTCAACTTGTTTCAGTTCGCTACGTCAGATTGGAACAAAGCTGGACCTGGACTAGCCTAGCTCGATCTTGCCCTGAACAAGGAACGAGGCGAGGGAGTAGCGACGATCACACCGAATATATCTGCAACTTTGTTTTGGTTTGTCCTGATCACTTCGATATATATTCCAACCTGTAAAGCAGCTAGTTGAGTAGAGAACTGTTTCTTTGGATACCTGCTTCTCGTCATCACGATTCCTTGGTTCTTTCCAATCTGATGGCATACCTTTCTGGGCTTTAGTTTTTCCAGGAATCTTATTCAGGAGATGATGATGAAAAAGGTCCATGACAACCTTACCTGCTTGCTTGCTGAAGCCGACATTTGTTTTGGTGTTTTATTATGGCAGGATGAGCTCGTTGAGGTGCTCGATCTAAATCTGTCTATTCAACTCTTGTGGCTGTTTCCTCGTCACCTTCTAGTTGTCAACTTGATCTGTTCTTTTCTGACAGAGGGGGAGAGAGAATTGAATGCTAGACCCATGAGAGAGATAATATATGCCGGACAATTGAATTGACGGAAATTCTTGTAAGATTTTGACAGTCATGCACAATTTCACGGATTTGTCAGTAAATGAATGTTGTGTTAACTGGACTTGAAGGGTACAAGAAGGTTGTAATGCTTTCAGAGTTCAGACCAACAGAAAGTAAATGCAATGTGAATTCCTTCTTAACTGAAGAAACTAGTTTATTCAAGGAGCACACAATTCACGGCATTTCATATTTTACAGTGGATATATACATGTACTGTGCAGCTATCAAAGTTACAACATTGCTTGAAGCAAAAGTTGATAGTAGGTGCTCAATTTACTACAAAACTTTCATAAATGAAGGCGGTCTCTGTTGATCTCAGAGCAAGCCTATCAAAAACTGAATACAACAATGCTGGGATCAAGTAATGTTCATCAGGATGGGCCGATGGCCTGCTTCATCACTTGATTCTTCTACTTACAGTCAATAATGTGTATGTTACCGACCTCATGTGAAGAGCAGATGATCATAATTCCTAAGTTCCTAACTTACGTACAAAAAAGAAGGCAAGCTGCATAATAGATTTAACAACATCCTCTCTAGCGAACTAATCATGAATGAGCTGGTTCCGATTCTGTGTTTCTATAACCCTTTGCATAGCATAGTGACACCTACAAAGCATCAAATCAATTCTATTAGTTCAGAAAATACACCAGTGAACAATGTTGTAGTTATCTTTTTCAAACAAATCCAATTTCCATAACTACAGAAGCATCACATCTGTGGTCCAAGCAAAACAAGCATGGATTTGTGTCACAGAGTTATACTTACACTGAAACAAGGGCTAACTGAAATTGGTATTACTTCAGTCCAGCTAAATCTAGAATGATTTAAAATTCATACCCATTCTTCATTTGCAATAGCACGGGAATATAGCCCTTAAATCTAATGAACTTTCCAAATGAAGTTTTGATCTAATGAACGACTTTCCAAATGAGTATAGTTTTTAGGATATACCTCCAAGGGAGATGATCAAGGAACATGCGAGGTGTCACAACAAGGTCCATAAAATCCTGTCGATTAGCTATAAATGCCTTGTAACTCTTGTTCTTGTGACGAGTAACAAGTGTCTTCTGCAACGAAGAAGTACCATTCTTTAATGGAACAATATAAGTAATGAGGCCAGGGAGATACACCTCTGGTGATTGCCCTTCAGACAAACTCATTGTACATATGTGATCGTTAGGAGCGGATGAGAATTCAGTACCATTATTTGAATGAGGTGACCTGTATCCCCTACCACATTCATTCAAGTCATCTTCTGCAAACTTGCCATCTCTGAATGCATTACGAGGTTCATCAGAGTGCGAAACATCCAGAACACTACGGGAAGCAACCATGCATTTCCCTCCATTACCAACGACAGTTGTCCTAGATCTTCCCAACTCATAGTTAATTGCTGCAGTGGAGCTAATTCGATGCTTTGGAGTATTTATCAAGCAAGATATCACTTGACCAAAGAGGAAAACACCACCTCTAATTGTATGCATTAGATTCTTTCCATGCATTTGATCATTACTTAGCTCTGTCTCACTGACTGTTTGAAGAGCACCAGTAGAAACACAATGATCCACAACATTTTCATCGTATCTTTTGGTGCTCATGATTCCACCTACTTTGCCAACTTTAGCAGAATTTGGTGAAGTATCCTTCGAGAGAGCTCTTATAGCAGCACCGCGTAATCTAATTACTGAATTCATGGATAATCGCGCGGAAAATTCATCGTTGTGGACAATGCTATAAGTAATGGACAATTAATCAGAAAATCACACGCTGCTGCCAGCATTAGCAAATAAATAACTGCACAGTAAGTTCATTAGTATAGCGATTTGAATCTCACCTGGTAACAAACTGTGAGCATGCATCTGCTATCACATAATCTACACATGGCACGGCTCCATATGCATACACATGTAATTTTGGAAAGCGTCCATATAGCTGCATATCATAAAATACAAGTTGATTGTCAAAAGTGAATACAAACGAAAACAAAGATTAGATGGAACACTTACAAGATGTAACTTCCCTACAGACTCGAAGATTGACATAATTTAGTTTAAGCAAGAATGTAAACTTGCGTTATAGATGGCACTTATGAAGTTTGTCCCTGTTAAGGATAGAATATGATTGTTATTTATTTCCTTATATGCTTTGGTTTTCTTATCTGTATATGACATGTTTCTCTGTATATCCCCTTTGTACTCTCTATATATATATATATTTTTTTAGGCTTCATGAATAAGCACATCATATTCATAACATGGTATCAGAGCTAAGTCTAACCTAGCTTCCCATCTGTTGCAATCTCGTTGTTGCCGCCACCATTGTATAGGCCGCCGCCACCCAAGCCACTGTAGTATCGATGACCACTTGACCTCGGTCGCCACCTGTTGTCGCCATCGACAGCTGGTCGCCCCCCGTCGTCTTCTCTGACTACCGGTTGACATCCATCCATTGGCCGCTCGGTGTCACCGCCCGCCGTTTTCTCTGACCATTGGTCGACTTCCATCCACTGACAACTCGGTGTTCGCACGATCACCGCCCGAAGCTGCCGGTGCTATCGTCCTGCGCCCGGCCGTCTGTCGCCGCCGACCACGACTCCTGCCCCGGCGCGCGATTGCTGCCGCGCCTACCGGCCGGCACCAGCGCAGTGCCGTCGCGACGCCTATCCCCGGCCGCCCGGAGACCGCCCGACGCTTGGTGCCTGGCGACCCGACCGATTGGGTCTGATCTGAACAATCAAATCTGATATGCCAGTTATATTAGCAAAGAAAGAAGAAAAGGAAAAGAAAAGAATCAATGTCGATCTAACTGCCACACCGTCTAGCGCCACCTGTTAGACGTCGTTCCCTTGGTTGCCGCGCCATCCAGTGCCGTCTACCAATGGCTTCATGTAGAAAGGTAGAGAGGGATTGGCAAAGAGAGCGGTCTACTATATTACATGAGATAAGCGAGTTTGTATTGAGGGTGTCGAGACAGGCAACGCCGGGATGACCAAGACGCTGATGCCATAACTGGGAGGAGATGGCAAGGTGGGTGCTAGGTGGAGCTGAGGTGGCAACTGGAGGGATAGTGTAGAGATCGCCCGCACTATCGCAGCGAAGCATCACACGCTGAATCCGGGAATCTTTAATAGAAAAACCAAAAGCGTCAAACTCAATGGAACAATGGTTGTCACGAGTGAACTGTCTAACAGAAAGAAGGTTGTGAACTAGGTTAGGAACAACTAGAGTGTTGTGAAGAAGAAAACGAGTGGATGGTGTGTGAAGGAACGTGTGACCACGAGAAACAACAGGCGGGAACCATTACTAACGGTGACGACCGAGTGAGGTGGAGGGTGGGAAGAGAGGAGTGTACCATCGTCTATCGTCATGTGGAAGATGGCGCCGCTGTCCATGACCCAACCGTCGTGTCCTTGGCCATCAGGAATAGAATACCTAGGGGGTGGCTACATGTAAACCTCCTCATGCAAGACACCATTAAGGAAGACATTCTTGACATCTAGCTGAGCAATAGACCACCGACGAATAGAGGCAACCGCAATAAGAGTGCGAATAGTGGTAATATGGGCAACAGGGGCAAACGTCTCATCGTAATTGCGACCATACTCCTGCTCAAAGCCGCATGCCACAAGACGAGCCTTATAGTGCTCAATAGTACCATCAGACCTGGTCTTGATCTTCTACAGCCACTTGCATGTGATAGGACAAGCATGCACAGGTGTCAGTACGATGTCCCAAGTCTCTGTATGTCGAAGAGCATCAAACTCTTCTACCATAGCGAGTTACCACTCAGAATGGGAAGCAGCCTCGCGATAGGAAGTGAGCTCACGGACAGAGAGCATGAGCTGCGAAGTAAGTCCAAAACGAGCAGCAAGCCGAAGAGATGCCCGATCACGAAGGGCGTAATGAGAAGCATCATCAGATGAATCAGGGGTCGGTGTCCACAAGATACCAAGAGATGAGTCTGGTGAAGGACGAGGACGTCTGGAGTAGTGTACCCCCGAGAAACGAGACGACAGTGCTGTAGGAGCAAGAGATGGTGCTGCAGGAGGCAACACAGGAGGTGTAGGTGTAGCAGAAACCACTGGAGGCAAACTAGAGGATGGCGGTGAAGAAAAGAATGGGTGAATCAGAGAGAGATAACCAGGAGATCGTCTCAATGGTGGAAATAAGACGAGGAGTCGAATCTCGATAGAAGGTCAAGATTCGTCAAAGACAACATCTCGTGAGATCCTAATCCGGCGAGAAGAAGATCATAGCAGCGATATCCTTTATGCTCAGAACTGTACCAAGAAAAACGCATTCAACTGACTGGGCAGATAGTTTGGTGCGCTCACGAGGCTGCAGAAGAACAAAACAGATGCATCCAAAAATACAAAGATGACTATAGTGGAGGGCTCGAGAGTAGAGACACTCTATAGGGCTCATACTCTTAAGAGCAGTGAAGAGCTGCATATTGATAAGATATGCAGCTGTAGAAACAGCCTCGGCCCAGAATTGTGGTGGAACGTGGGAGGCAAGAAGAAGAGTGTGAGCAGTCTCAACCAGATGGCAATGCTTGCGTTCAGCAACTCCATTTTGAGCATGAGCACAAGGACAAGAAGACTAGTAAAAGGTGCATTGCTCAAAAAGAAATTATCGGAAAGCACCAGAACAATACTCACCAGCAGAATCATATCGAAAGGTACGAATTAAGCTCTCGAACTGAGTACGAACCATCGTGGCAAAGCTACAATAAATCGCAAGAAACTGACCACGAGTAGACATAGGGAAAAGCCAAGTAAAACAGGAATAATCATCAATGAAAAGAACATAGAATTTATACCCACTTTTTGAGATAATAGGCGCAGGCCTCTATACATCTGAATGAATCAAATCAAAAGGTCGAGCTGACATAGACTCACTAGAATGATAAGGAAGTTGTAGCTGCTTGCCCAACTTACAACCTCGACAAGACATGGACGTGTCGACAGTAACACGTCCAAGAACTCCCTTACAAACTAATGAAGAAAGACGGGACCCACATAGGTGACCTAAATGGTGATGCTATTGCGCAAAGGCTCCAGAGGTGGTGGCAGCAGTGGCGGTGGAAGTAGACATGGTAGGAGCAGCTTGAGAGGACAGAAGGTGAAAGCGGTCAAGAATGTAGAGACCCTGGCGATCCTTACAGCAGCGACAAGACCAAGAATTGTCCCTGTCTGTCGATCCTGAACAAAACAGGTGAGTCAAAACAAACCCTACAACAAAGATCAGTGAGCTGTCCTACCATGTCTACCGAAATGAGCTGCATAGTAAGCTGAGGAACATATAAAACAGCTGGAACAGATAAATCGATAGACAAAAGTATGCCCTGACAGCTGACTGGTAAGGAAGTACTGTCAGCTATTTGAACATTGATAGGAAAAGGAGATTCTACTGAAGTGAGAGATGTGGAGTCCGGTGTCATGTGAAAACTGGCACCAAAATCCAGAACCTAAGAGGTACCTGGAGATGTTTGAGCTAGACCGCGTAACAGTGGAGTTGTGAGAGAGTTCTTGAAGTAGAGCACAGCGAGCTCTCGGACAGAGTGACTTTCTTTGAGCGAACTCGATGAGTGATTTGTCCTCCTGTGAAGGAAGGGCCTCCCTGCCCCCCTTTTGTCGTCCACCCCCTCGCACCTTGTTCCACCTTTTTCGCATCGCACAACTCTGGTAGTTATGCCTGAAGTTCTTGCAGTAGGTACACTAAACTCCAGTTGGTGCAAAAACATGAGCAGAAACTGGCACCGGAGGAGCAACCGTAGTAGAAAGCATCAGCGTAGTCGAAGGAGCAGCAAGCACAGTCGGAACGGCCTGAGCTGCTAATCCGAGGCGAATCTCAACCCGAAGCGTCGAAAGAGCTTCGGTGACGGTCGGTCGTGGCGAGCGGCTCAGCAGTTGAGCCCTGACAGGCTCAAACTCTGGGCGAAGACGGCAGATGAAATCACAAAGGCGAAGACGATCATGATCCACCTTCTGCACTTTATGACACTCCTGACAAAGTGGAGAGGCCAGCTCATCCAACTGGCGCCAGAGACTGGCTAGGGCTCGGAAGAAGTCGTTGACAGAAGAATCTCCCTGGCGAAGCATCTCCAACTCATGCTGAAGCAAAAAGAATTGGGCATCACTGCTCTGCTGGTAGCGCTCACGTAAGTAGTCCTAGATTTGTCGAGTAGACCGTAGACCGACAATATCTAGCTGGATGGAGTCGTTGACGTTCACCATGAGGATGGCGCGGACCCGGGCCTCATCAGCACACCAGCGCTTGAGAGCATCAACGGCATGCTAAAAAAACTCATCAGCAGCATCAACAGCAGCGGCAGCAACCTCGACCTCCTTGGCAGTCTCATCTGTAGGAGATGCAGGAGTAGGCTTCCTGGGAGGAGGCTAAACTGGTGGTGACGGAGGTCGTGCACCGGTAACATGTCCCCAAAGGTGGAGACCATCGAGCATGATCTTCATGAGAGAAGACCACATCCTGTAGTTCGTCCCATGGAGATTTGTTCCCAAGAATGGGATCACAGCTGGTGAAACGGAAGCCATTGGTAGGCGGCGCTGGACGGTGCAGCGACTAATGGAACGACGTCTAATAGGAGGCGCTGGACGGCGCGGCGGTTAGATCGACGTTTTTTCTTTCTTTTTTTTACCTACTTAAAACTCACCAGATCTGATTGAAGCCAATCAATTCAAATCTGAGCACAGCCAATGGACAACCGTGGGCAGCGGCCTGGAGGGTGACCGGCGGTTGCCGGCGACCTGCAGGCGACGGGTGACCGGTGGCTACCGGCGACCTGCAGGCGTCGGTGGAGGATCCCGACCCATAGCCCGGGACGGACCGGTTGGGCAACCGTGGGCGGCGGCCTGGCGGGTGACCGGCAGCTACCGACGACCTGCAGGCGTCGGGTGACCGGCGGTTGCCGGCGACCTACAGGCGTCAATGGAGGAGCTCGGCCCACAGCCCGGGACAGACCGGTTGGCGGCGTTGGCGCGCGCACAAACGCGAGCGCGGCCGCGAACACCGAGCGAGCGACGGCGTGGCCGGGTGGGCTCGGCGTTGGTCGTTGAGCTTCTTGCAAAGGCGGCGGCGATGGAGTGCGGTGCGATCGATGAGGAGCCCGACCGCGGCCGGACCGGTTGGCGGCGTTGGCTCACGCGATCGGCGGCGGCGGCCGCGAACACCTCTCGCGGCGGCGGCGGCGGCGGCGGCCGACTTCGGCGCGAGAAGGCCATCGTGAGGCAGGGCACCTGTCGGCTGGCCTTGCGAAAAGGCGGCGACAGTGGTTCTTGGAGGCGGCGACGGCGATTCTCCGAGACAGCGGCGGCGGTTCTTGGATGCGGCGCCCAGAAAGTGGCGGATCCGAGAAAAAGATGACAGCCTAGACAGCGGCAGCGACTTGGGCGACGGTGGCCTTAGCGGCGGCGGCGGCCAGGATAGCGTCGGCAGCAGAAAAACAAGGTTAGAAACTTAGCTCTGATACCATGTTATGAATATTGTATGTACTGCTATGAGGCCCAAGGGGTCACCTATATAGGAGGGTATAGGAGGATATACCATATACAGATAAGGAAGTAGAAACATACAAGGAATCAAATAACAATCATATTCTATCTCCTATTCATATCCTTTTCTATCTCTAATAGGGCACATGTCTACATTTGCGAAAAGTGAAACACGCAAAATAATTCAGTCAAGCTTCTAAATTAAAAGTGACAATTCAACATAACCAATTGACATGAAATAAATTCCCATGTACATTGAAATAAACAAACTTACCCTCATACCAAGAAGTGCAGCTACAGCACCTCCTAAAGAATGTCCAACGATTTCAATATTGTATCCATGGCACTCACCTCCAGGCCCAAGCAAAGAAGATAAGAATCCAGCTGTCACTACTTCTGACTTATCTGCAGGCAGTTCGATGGAAGCAGTTAATAGCACGGCGTTCTCGAGCAATTTGTCAAAGAATAATGAGCTAGAGTGATAAAGATTATAAATAGCAAACAAAAAATCATTTATTGCAGTAATCGAAGTGTTCTTATTTTAATAAATAAAAAATAAATCAATTGCATACTAGAATCTGGTCTATTGTGCACATATTAAATAGAACAATAAATTTGCATTTGGTGCCACGTTTACCTTGATGAATGGGCTGCCCTTCAAGTTTTGCATACAATTCTCGAGCTGATTCAACAATTCCTGCATGTCCATGGTGTGGAAAAGACGAGAGGACAACATCCTTCACTTGAGGGGACAACTGATCAGAACTGCAATAGAACAAGTCATTTTATCAGGCAAATGAAGAGTCCAAATTCATAATTGAGTTCAGAGTGATCATCGATGCTATAGTGGACGCAAATATTTTCCAGGCTCAATCATCGCAGCCTACTAGTGGTGGGGATTGGGGAGTTCCAAATAATTAATGCATAAGTAGCTGTCTAATGATATGAATAATAAAGGTCATTCATATATATATGTCTTGTATTCTAAAAGAAATCTATATTTTACTCGTGTTAATGCCATTATAAGAAATAAGGGTAAGGTAGAGAGAGTTACTTGATCAGCCCATCCAAGTCATCCCTGGTAAGAGGGCATTCCCTACACAAGCTATCAGTTATAACATCTTCTAGAGTCTCAGTTCCACGTATGGCAATGACTACTGTTTTCAAATCATGTAGGACGACAACAAAATAGGCAGCCTCACGTTTTTTCTGCAAACAGAAAAGTAGAGACCTTAGTTGGTCACAACAAAACTGTAAATAGAAGTCGATGTAGTGGATGTGCTGATTTACCTGGCTAACACGACCTTTTCGAAGGACTTCTGGGGCCATATTGACATATTTTAGGAAAGCAGCTGCATGCCCTCTCCACCAATTATCACCTTCCAGGATTGGTCGCCTGCGGAAATAAAGTTCTGTAATCGTGATTAAGTACCACGCAACAAAGAAAGAACAGACATCTCATAAACACTAAACATGTTTTGGAGCCTCAGCCTATTGGTCGGGATGCAAATACTATTCTTTGTTTTTTTTATCCACCATTTTACTTTTGAACCCAAGGGAGAAACTGCAACACCTCATATTTAAGAGATTGTGTTTGAAGAAGAAATAAATTGATTAATTTAAATGATTTGAAGGGAATTCGTAGGTTCAAATTCAGAGGAACCATTTCTCAAAAGGAGACCAATTCATAATGGATCGAAATGCAACAACTCATATGAGCCATGTCTATGACTCACCACCAAACAACACTACTCGATGTTTTTATTTTTTGCCTCAAATAATGAACAGGCACCAGATTCAGCAAGCATGAATATTCTAAATGTTACAGATACAGCAGGCACTATTAAAAAACACGCCAATCCCTAAGTCATTGCTACACAACATAATGTAATTGTTGATGTCAAAGTTTTTTGAGAAGGCTCATAAAATTTACCTGCGACGAGTCCATGGAGTCAAAACACCTTGCCTATTGAGCCAAACACAGGGAAACATAAGAGGATTCCTTCCAAAATCAAGCAGTGGGCCCTGCAAGGAGAACATGTCAAAAATATACTGGAAACCACTGAAATGGGACGAAGTGAAGGATGCAGAGAATAACTGTATAGGCAGCTTCAGCAAATGGATGAAAGAGAATAGCCTCTTGAATGAGATCCTGAGGAGCCTCCGCTTGTTCTTTTGAATTGACTGTGGACAACTTAGATTTCTGCAATAATGAAAGCCCTGAAGAAGAAACATTTGAGACACAGATATTTGTGCTGAATAATAGTATCATGAAAGCACATCATCAAACTATTCTCCTTGTATATCTTTTAATGGTCAGATCAAATAACAAAGTTTCAATGAAGTTCACACAGATATTGTTCAAAAGGTTCATGATATAGCAGAACAGATCAACCGCAACCAGGACAACTTGTTGACATTTTGAGCTAACTACCAACTTAAGTAGCTGCTACCTTAGCCAAATGGATATTATGTACTTTTACGTGGTTTGCTTCAGTACACCTCTTTTAGAAAAAGGTTACGGATCTTAAAAGCAAAGTAGTTAATATTAGATGATGACAAATATGAACCAACCTATAAAAAATAAATCAAATTGAAGATTATATATGGATATAGACTATATTAGGTAGGAGCATTGTTTTAAATAGCATGTAGCGGGAGTGTAGCAGCTAAGTGTTTTTATAGCGGATAGCAGATATCGGCGATATAGCGGGCGCAACAAGCTCAACTATATTTGTAGTCCAAATCTTCGATTTGATTTTTAGGTTATGCATATTTGCCACCACCTAATATAAACTACTTTGCTTTACTATTCGCAAACTTTTTTAAAAGAGATGTACCGAAGCACAGGGTTCGGTTTCCCAGCGGCCGGTAACCGCCGGTAACCGGAAAACCGGCTAGGTCCGGGATTAAAAACCGGTTGAAATTTGAAGAATGAGCTACAGTGCGTGCGTGCAGCATTTAAGACTAAGAGGTATGCGTGCAGCATTTAAGAAGACTAAGAGGTATGCATGCAGCATTTAAGAAGACACGCGCATGCATGCAGAATACTAAATGATTGCATGCAGAATGCTAAGGGATTCATGCAGGATATTAAAAGGCATGTGCATGCATGCAGAATCCTAAGAGACTACATGCTGAATACAAAGAGATTCATGCAGCATTTAAGAAATGCGCATGCAAAATACTAAATTTTCCATCGGTTTTTCCGGTTTCCGACCGATTACCGGTCCCCTCCCTCTCCCTTCAAAATTTTCATTTGCCAAAATTTAACCGGGTTTTCCGGTAACCGGCCGGTTCCCGGTACCGCCTGGCGACCGGGATTTGACCCGGTTCCAGTTTTTCGATCCTTGCCGAAGCATACCCCATGCTTTTACCCATTAGGAGGCCAAGATAAATTGACAAATAATCACTAATATTGAACAGAACTGAGCTTTAAATCACAAGGTAAAGATAAAACCAACCTGCTATGAGCTCAAGATGACCAGTTCCAGATGCACGATAAGCCATAAGATCACCCAATAATTTCGCCACAACACATATATCATCATCTTCCAATACACTCCTAGAAAGGTGAATATCAAAGTTGTTGATTGTTCAAATATCAGTGCAGCTAGGGTATACCACTGAGCACCAGAGAGAAACTTACGAATACTTAACTCTCCCTAGACAGCATAAAACCTCACGTATGCCATGATCAAACACCTCCCTGTAATGAGCCCTCCACGCAATATCATGGGATGCATAAAATGACCTCCATCTTAATACATCACAACCTGTAGCACATTGAACTACAGTTGCCAGCCACATGATGACAAGAAAACTTATTAACAAGATGTGCTTCCAGTCACTATTATCTTGTTCCTGTCCTGATAAAATTTGCATAACATGACTCAGTGATTAGCACTATAATATAGGAATTCCCAAACCTGCATCTAACAAACTGAATAATTAAAGACGGACTTTTTGTTAAACATATCAAATTCGCTCTTTGATAACACAGATAGTTTAAACACGAAGGACAGGGATAGAGTAAATAAAAAAACTAAGTTATATAACAGCTTCGCTCTTTGATAATTCAGATAATTTAAGCACGAAGGACATGGATAGAGTAAATAAAAACTAAGTTCTTAGTACTTTTTGGAAAATTCAGCATCAATTTCTTTTCAATTATGCCAAATTAGTGCAGTAAAAGACACTGTTGTGCAGAAGTCTTCAAGTCATATATATGATGACAAAATAATAATCAATCTCAACAAACATCTTCATGGTCTGTCTATAACATTGTGCATGTACCTGAAAAGCACTGTTTTGAAGACCCTCCAGCTGAGAAATCCTTCATAATAATACACATCAAATAAAGTGCCAATACAAATTGCAGCACTGTAATGACCATTCCAAACCTTGTCCACCAAAGCCATCTCTTGTACCTCAGCTGTCCACAAAAAGGGATAACCTCCAATCAGAAATTACTACAAGCATCTGATATCCAAGTTAGATGTGAATTGTGTTAGAGCTCTTTTGCAGCACCCCAACAATTAATATGGACCGTTCATTGTTTTCAATCCGACGGACCAGATTAGTTAGAACTGGCTATACTACACCACCAAGTATGTGGAAGTAGCAACCTCTTAAGGGTAAAATTGTAACTAAACAAAATTATAACAAATTAGTAAATGCAATTCCTCACACAGACTCCGCAGCCCTAACCTGCGGTCAAATTTTTGTGCGCTCACCCAACCACACCGTCAATGGCGCTGTCTGCAAGCCCCATCCTCGACTATACAGTGGCGACGAAGTGATCAAAGGCAGTAGATCGAAGCTCCACAGCGTCAAGGATTATAGGATTGTGAAGAATCTAGGTTCCATATTTTAACTAGATCGTAGGATACAATTGAATTTTGCCAATAGGTTATGACTAATGCGTATGCAACACAACTTAATGTTCGCTTGAATCAAATAGAAATCGAAGAATTCCGTCGACACAGGCAGCGGGGTGCAAGCTTGTGAGTGGTGTAGGGCGTGCGAGCGGCGGCGGCGTATGAGAGGCATCGTGCAGGAGGCGGCCACGTAGAAAACACGTTGGTTGTTGGGGTTAGTTTAGGTTTAATCCAAAATTCCATAATACCCATGGAGAACATTTTAGAGTAAAAATTCTATACCACCCCTTGAAATCAATGGTTGGATTTGTTTTCTACTACCACCCCTTACTACCAGTAGAATGTACCATAAAAATTCCCTTGTGTTTGTTGGAACCGGACCTACTCTTTCCTGCTTTTCTTCCGCTCGGAAAACCACAGCACCACCCTCTTTTCCTTCTTTCCGTGCGAAAAACATCAACTGCATGCAAAGCCGTCCGCCACCTTCTTTCTTCAATCTGAACGAGCTGCTACATCTTCTTGCTTCTTCTTCTTGCTCTGTTAGGACCAGTAGCATGGGGGTGCTCATTCACCTCTTCATCCACGACTACGTTCCACACACTCTGAGCGCGCATGAACACCTTCATCTTCATGGCCCACGTCGTGTAGTTGCTCTTTGTGAGCATAGGATACGAGAGGGAGATGTTGCCCTCGCGTGCCGACGCCTTCAGCACGCTCCCATCACCGATCTTCAGAACACCCCCATCGGTGGTGACGTTTTCAACGAGATTAAAGACGGCATAGATGAAGGTGTACACGAACCTTGCTCTGATACCATATTGAGTTGCATGCACCAACCAATTCACCCAAAAGCTTAAGCTGATGAGGAAAAGTGAGCAATTCACTTATATTTCAACACTCTCCCTCACATGTAGGCTCTCTCAGACCTAAGACGTGGAATAGAAGTGAGCTGCAATTATTTTCATTTAATTGCGTCAACTGGGTCTCGAACTCAAGACGTCTTGACTCTGATACCAGTATTAACACAGCAAAGTGCTAGCCAAACTATCAGTAATAAATCTCTCACTTGAAAGCAGTAGTGTCATTGACCCAAATACTGATATAAGGTAGTAAAACTACCGAGACAAACTCACTGCCATGCTTTTTACGACGACAGAATCATTCAATTGATTCAGAATACCCTTCTCTCATGATTGCAAGCTTCCCGTGCCACGAAAGCCCAGCGCAGGGACCCAAGGTCCGGAACCACCAATGCCGCGGAATCCAGCGCGATCGCCACTTCCCGGCCCCACATGGAAACCCAATTAGCGATAAAAAATTGCTCTTTTGAGCGCAGTTCCGCTCCAATTTGGCCATGGATGCGGCTTTTATCGTTACCCCCGAGCTACAGATAGCGTAGCTTCCCAAAATGTTTCACATTTTAGCCATTGATTTGCAAAGGATTAGTAACTAGCTCGAACACAAGAGTGCATTACTCTTCGGAACTTACCCGCGAGAGGTGGCGGAGGTCGCGCTCGCTGTCGACGTGTGCCCCGATGGCGCCGGCGGCAATCGTGGCCGCCGCGGCGCCCTGCGCGAACCCCGCCGCGGTGGAGGCGAGGAGCCTCGCCGCCGAGGCGGCGGACGCGGCGGCGACGGCGGGGCCGAGCGCGCCGCAGCGGCGCCGGAGGGCGAAGGCCGCGACGGCGGCGCCGGTGCAGGCGGCGGCGGCGTTGAGCAGCGCCGAGCAGGCGGTGGCCCACCTGACGGTGGCCAGCACGCCGGCGGCCATGGAGCTTTGCCGCGGCGCGGAGGCGGAGACGACGAGGACGAGGTGGAGACGCACGAGATTAACACCTGCGTCAGTGAGTGCGTGGTTTCTGCAGGCGTCTGGTTGGCACTCGAGCTGCTCGCTTTTGCTGCGGGCTCTCATACGGAAAGGCTCCGCGTACGAAAGAATATTATTTAGATCACTAGCTACAGTACAAAACACTGACGGGTACGTGGGCCATCCAAAGTCCAACGTGTCCCCTGGCCCACCAGTCAGCGACTTTGCAGAGTTTCATGTAGCTACGCGTAGCAGCAACGGCAGCGCTCTCCATCCGAGCTAGAAGAAAGTTCACCGGAATTTCGCATGCTATGTGGGCCAGGAAGGGCTGGTATGTGTTGGGTCCCGCATGTCATTGCTGTGTACCGTTGGGGTTAGAATGATGTGGGACAGGGAAAAAGGTTGGCGTTAGTAGTTGGCACGTCGAGCGGCGGGGTGATTAATGGCGTGTTTCTAGAACGGGGTAGTTGCAACTTTACACTTTGCTGGGCTCGCTTTGCATTGGCGGCAGCTTAGGTCAATGCATCGGGTCCACTCCCACTCGTTGAGCAACAGTAGAGTGAGGACAATTGGAGTTAGCTGGGCACAACCGAAAGAAAGATTTTTTTTGCGACTGAAAAGAAAGAAAATTTTACACAAGGAATTCGGGCTTGGGAATATCCTCATCGTATCAGACGGCCGTGGAGAGTATACTCACATGACATATTCATAGGTAAGACAGTAAAAAAAGCTCAAGATTTATGAGCTACTTAAACTCGATTCATTTTAGTTTTGATTTGAGTTCGACTCGAACTTTAAACAAGCCGAATTTGAGTTTGATCTTGAGCTCACGAGCTTCATCGAGCCGAACTCGAATAGTTCGCGAACCTCGATTCGAGCTTAAATAGTTATACATATTAACTCTTACTAAGTTTACTCAAGCGAACTCAATCTCGAATTTTTATTATTAAAAATTAGTGTATATTTGAATTATTTTGACTATTATCAAGCTTACTCGAGCGGGACTCAAACTCGAACTTTTCTTATTATTAAAAGGTAGTATATAATAAATTATTTTTGTTGTATTTGCCAAGGGCAAAAGTGGAATTTCCCATTTGGTGAGAGAGAGAGAGTGGGACCCACCCGTCGGTGGGCCAAAGATTTGGATAAGGAGGAGCTCTCCTCCTCTCTTCCGGTTTTCCCGAGCGGCACAGAGGCAGGCGGCGGCCGGGTGATTTGGGGGGGCGCGATGGCGTAGGCGCACGGCGGGCTTGGTGGCGCGGCGGCAGCGCGCCAACGCGAGCCCGCTGGCGACTGGTCCCCTGCGCGCTGCGCCGCCGCGGCTTGGTCTTCCGTGCGGCTCGCTCCGTGAGGCCCGGTCTTCCGAGTGGCTCGGTCTTGCGCAGCGAAGGCGGATAGCGCAGTGGCGAGCTCGGGCCCGGCGGCCGTTGAGTGGCGCGCGCAACCCTCCCTCGCCTATAAGAAGAGGTTTCCTCTTCTTCCTTGAGCACCCGAAGGCAAGTGCACTCATCCTCTCCTCTCTTGTGTTCCTCTTTGCTTGTGGTGTACTCGGCTCTGTGGTCATTTGGATCCGATGGCGGCCGTGTTCCGGTGCTCGGCGGCGAGGTGCTTGGCGGCTCCTTTCCTGCGCTTGTGCGGCCTACTCCTGTACCTCGACTTTCTTTGGTTCGTGAAGGCAAAGGTGGGGCTTTGTATCTCCGTGCCTCTTGCTCTCTCACGGTGGTGTTGAGAGGCAATAGGTTTCTGGACAGTGCTCACGAGCACGCCTAGCCTGTGACCTTACGGTGATTTAGAATATCACACGTGAGTGAGTTTCGGTTCATATCTTGCGGTTTTCAGTTTGTGATATATCGAGAAATTGCAAAGCGACGATGGGCTTAATGTTGCTCAATGATGAATTAATCATATCTTGATATTGGTTTATTCAATCTGTGGGCTCTAGTTTACATAATTTACTGTCATTCTTATTAGTGCAAGTTGATGTTCATATCAATCTTTTACATATTGCACTGTTGGGTATTTGACTTACAAGAAAACTAGTGTGTATGTGAAAGAGATATATATATAT
This sequence comes from Melocanna baccifera, assembly GCA_036346265.1. Classification (NCBI taxonomy): domain Eukaryota; kingdom Viridiplantae; phylum Streptophyta; class Magnoliopsida; order Poales; family Poaceae; genus Melocanna; species Melocanna baccifera. The sequence continues at coordinate 45,244,849 of CM070677.1, read as the reverse complement.
TTGGACAATTCCTTGAACTGTGTAGGTGGTGACCAAATTGCGCATGTGTTGATATATATATGTTTGAACTGTTAGATTACAGAATATAAACTTGAGAGCTCATAGATTGAATTATTTTGACATAACCAATACGTGAAGAGTATATGAATTGGTAGCGGGACGGCAAAGATTAATCTTTTGTAACCCTACAATCTGAGAGCACAAAGAATCAATTAAAATTTGAGCTTGTTGCTAGTATTAATTGATACTCACTTTACACATTGTCATACATGTTCATGAGTAGAAGTTTAATGTCTTCTTTATTGAATATGTGTTATGCTTTGAATGATATATTCAATTCATATGGTTTCATACTTGTTATGTCATTTATTTATGAATTGATGTCATTCTTGTGTGCTTATAATTATATTGGGATTATATTTATACTATTGCTTATACCGCAAATATTACAACAATTTTAATTATTATCAAGTTGAGATCGAACCTACTCGAGCTTCGGCCGAGTCGAACTCGAGCCTAGGTTCAAGTTCGGATCTCAACTTAAGTTCAGCTCGAATTTCTATCAAGCTCAAGCCTGAAAGACCAGGCTCGCTCGAGCTCGGCTCGTTTACAGCCTTATACATAGATCTGCTCTAACCGGCTTAAAAGTTTTAGTTTATGGTTTTGACGGTTGACTTTTAGTTACAAATACACTAAGACAATTGTTAGTTTTTATGAAATTGAAAAATAAGAAAAAATAAAAAAATCATACCATCACAAACAATACAAAATAATAAAAGTAACTAATAAAATTAAAGAACTAATGTGTTTTAAGTGATTTCTAATTCATCAAAACAGTTTGGAGTGGGCCATAGTAAAACACCCTCTGACCATTTAATCGTAGCTCGGCTCAAGGTAAACACATTTTTTTACGATTGCACAGCCCATACACCTGCGGCGAGCGAACCGTCACGGCCGCAGCACGACGGGAGCGCGGCCTGCGAGTGGCGAGCGGGCGCACGTGCAAAGTTGGCCGGCAGCCGAGATGAAGATATGGCGCCGAACGCGTGGGCGGCCGGGCGTCTCGCCTGGCCCAGCCCGTGTGTAGGGTGTGCGGTGGCGGCGTGCTGACCTTCGTACCTGCCAATCGGCTACGCGAGCGGGCGGCGGGCAAGGTTGTGAGAAGGAGGTGAGACCGGTGTTCTTGTTAACGGATGCATGGCCCGTTGGTGGAGCTGTTTGTGCCCGGAATCTCCTAGCTCGCGCTTTAGGCAATCTTAGATCAGCGGATCAACTGAAGGCCAGCCCACGCGCGTGTGAAGAGGGTTTTTGCTGTTGAATGCAGGCATCCCTTCCTCTCAATAAAGAAGAAGAAGAAGAATTATTCAGGCATTCCTTATTATTCTTCTCTTGCTTTTATTATTTGTGTGTGTGTTTTGTGAGCACATGTTTTGATAATCTAGCATGTAGAACAAATAATTTTTATTGTTTGACTAATTTCCTTGATTTGTTTCACTTCCACCAATATTTTTCGTTTGTTCTAAGGGTAGTTTTGATTTGTTTCGCTAATTGTCTTAATTTTTCCACAAGCATTTTTCATTTGTTATTCATTTTCCATGAGCATTTTTCATCTGTTACCTTAACATATTTTTTTGTTCCACTACTAGTCTTGAGAAGTTTTGGTTTATTCTGCTAGTCATAAAATTTGGATAAACACACCCATCTTGATTTGTTTGCTCAATATGTTCCTTCAAACAGCATACCCGTTTGCGCTTGGGTGTCGGGCTGCGGCGCCCGTGTAGCACGCGCGGCCGCGGGAGGTTTCTTCTGCTTCTGGCGCATGCAGCTAGGCTCCAGCAGACAAGTTGTTTCTGTTGAAGAATCGTCGCTAGCAAATTTAATTCGAACGATTTTCCTATACAAAGAGATAGATTAAACACATAATAGTGCAAACAATAAATTAAACACAAAGAGGTGAGAGGAGAACTCCTTTCTTTATTACTTTCTCTGTTTATATCAACTTTACAATAATTGGAACCTCTATTTATAGACTAAGTGGATGGTGCTCACCAATGGGTCAGGTTTACACGCCCAGACCAAGGTGTCCTAACACTCCTTTGGGCACTCATTCAACACGTTCATACCTCATCAAAACTTCACAAACCCTAGTGAGAAAAATTTAGCGAAAGAGTATATGATACATGTTTTGTTCGTTGCACAAATTATCTCATTAAAAACATTGGTGAGAAATTTTTGAAAAACTTGTCAAGGGAAAAAGAGTACAATTCATCCAATTTTATTTAATCTATAGGATTTTATTCTTTGAATACTCGATTTTCGTGATCAAGTTCTAATAGTGAGCTCGAGAAGAATCTCCTTCTGAATTCTGTACTTCTTTAAGTCTCATCATTCCAATTCCACGTACACACCTTTCAAAATTAAATACTGAAAGTGACTTAGTAAATAAATCTGCAAGATTTTTATATGACTTAATATGCAGTACCTTAATTTCGTCCATCTTTTGTAATTCATGAGCATAGAAGAATTTGGGATTGATATGCTTTGTACTATATGACTCTTCACGTAACTCATTTATACTTGTGCAACACAAGCTGCATTATTTTCATAGATAATGGTGGGAGCTTGCACGATGTTCAGTCCATATAGCTGCTGGATGTGGTGAATCATCTGTCGAAGTCAAGCACATTCTCGTGCGGTTTCATACAGTGCTATGATTTCCGAGTGATTCGTCAAAGTCGATACAAGACTTTGCTTTGACGATTTTCATGAAATTGTAGTTCTACCACATAGAAATGCATAACTTGTTTATGATCTAGCGGTATGCGGGTCTGATAGGTACCTAGCATCTGCATAATCAGTCATATTTAGGTCTTGATTCTTCCTATAGAATAGTCCAAGATATTTACTTCCTTGGAGGTATTGGAAGATTTCCTTCATTCCCTGCCAATGCCTCCTGATAGATTTTGCGCTATACATTACCAATAGATTTATGGCAAATACGATATCTGGTCTAGTGCAGTTTGCTAAATACATAAGAGATTCTATTGCACTTAAGTATAGAAATTTCGGTCCCGAACTTCCTCTCCCTCTTCTCTAGGTCTGAACGGATCATTGTCTTGCTGCAAAGATATTTCAACCATTGGTACTTTTAAAGGATATATCTTTTCAAAGCCAAACCTTTACAACACTTTCGAGTGTAGGCCAACTGATGTACTAATATTCCTTCCGAAACATGCTCGAGCTGCAGGTCTAAGCAATATTTGGTAATATTTGGTTTTACCCAAATTTTTTATTTCAAACTCTGATTCTATGTAAGAGCTCGCTTTCTTGATATCTTCCATGGTTTCGATGACATGTAGATCATTTACATATACTAAGATTATACAAAATCCATTCGGAGATCGTTGTATAAATACACAGAACAATCCTCATTGTTTTATATAACCTTCTTGCATAGAAGTCGCTTAAATGATTATACCACATCCTGCCTGATTGCTTAAAAACGTATAATGATTTTCTGAGTTTTATACTATACAGGTTTCTATTTTTTCTGTCTTGGTTCAGGACAGGGATACCTTTATGTACCTTTATATAAATTTTTGAATTCAAGTTTCTATAAAGGTATATCATTACCACATCCATCAATTCCATTTCTAAATTCAGATTTACTACCATCGAGATTAAATATCTAAACGTAATAACATCCATGACTAAAGAATATGTTTCTTCATAATCAACTCCTGGACATTGAGTGAACCCTTCTACAACAAATCTTGCTTTGTATCTTACAATTTTATTTTTCTCATTGCTCTTTCGAAAAAATACCCACTTATGCCATACAGAGTGTACATGTGGAGACGTGCGGCTTATAGGCCCAAACGCCTCTCTTTTATTCAGAGATAATAATTTAATTTCTATTGCTTTTTTCAATCCTCCCAATCTAATTTTTCTTACATTCAACGAGCGATGTAGCCTCTGGATTAATATCAATGATTGTAGCAATTTTCTTTGCAACATAGATATCAACATTAGTTGTTATCCTATTCATAGATTCTCCCATGTGCACATAGTTTATAGCTATTTCATCATGGGTTGATCCTTGCAGTTTTTCTGCTTGCTCATCACTCCTTCTAGTTGCGGAGGTAAGTCTTTTTAGTTTGTTAGCTACGATGTGTGCGCACATACCCATGCAGGTTTCTCCCTCCATAGGAATGTTCAGATCCAGTATGCCCTTTTTCAAAGGTGCCATACTGATGCCAGGTTTCAACTGGCTCCCCTGCTAGTTCTAGGGAATTTCAGTGATTGGCTGTATCAAGTCATTCTTATCCTTTTTCACCAGACGTCCCCGGTTACTTGGGATTGAAGGGGCTGAAGTTCTCATCCTTTTATTCTGAGGCCTCTGATGGGATTAGGGATACCTTCTACTTTTTGATATTTCAACCCTCTTCGGTACATTGCCTGTAGGCACATACAACTTGATCACACTTTTAAAAGCACTAAAGTGGTTAGATAGTTGATTTGCTAATGTCTACAAATCAATGATCTTTTGGACTTCCCTATTTGCTTCACTAGTGCACAAGGTTATGTGCATGAATTCCTGTGACTTGCCACGTAATTTTTCGGTATTTTCATCAAGGGGTTGATTTCCTCTCCCTAATGTCGAGAAACTATCTTTATCAAATATACTATCAGCAAAACGGGTGGTATGCAAATCTCATGTCATCGGATCCAAATACTTGATTATAGATGTTGTCTCATAACCAACATATATCGTAGACTTTCGAAGAGGGCCTAGTTGCAGTACGCTATGGTGAGGGTATAGATATATAAACTTTGCATCTAAACTTACGGAGATGAGAGATTTTTGGTTGTGACCCTTGCGCTAGCTGCATAGGTGAATAGATGTTATATGCCGATGGTCTAAAGTTGATAAGAGTTGCTGCATGTAGAACTGTATGTCCCTAACATGTAATCTGTATATTACAATTCTGCAAAAGCGATCGGACAATAAATATAATCATCTTATTTAATGCCTTTGCTAGTCCATTCTGAATGCTCAACTTTAATTCTCATTGCCATGTAATAATCATCAAATGCCTTTGAAGTGAATTCTTCATCATTGTCCATTCTGATAGATTTTATATGATGATCAGGGAAATTATTTCTAATTTGAATTATTTGTAAGATCAATTTTACAAAAGTATGATTTCTCGTAGATAATAAACATACGTACGACCATTTTGAGAAAGCATCGATGAGCACCATAAAGTATTTAAATAGCCTGACAGAGATTGTATAAGACCGCAAATATCTCTTTGGATGTGTTCCAGGAATACAGGGACTTCATCCTTCACTTTCAGAGAGAAGGTCTAGTACTTCATTTCCAGTGGCACATGCAAGGTATACAAAAATTTTCCTGATTTGAAAAATTCTTTACATCGATATTATGTGCATGTGAATTGGTAATTATATTTTTTTTATCATCCTAAGACTTGTGTGCCCTAATCTATCATGCTAGAGACATAAAATTCAGAGCTTCTAAATATAGTTTTCATGGCAGAATGGTGCGGGTGCCTTAATATTAGTGTAGTATAGCCTAGATTCAAATGAAGAAAGTCTTTGTAATACCCATTTTCACTTGCTTCATACTTTGTAATGAGTAGGTATTCCTTACCACACTCTTTTTCAGTTTCAATGTGAAAACTGTTAGCGCGAATATCTTTGAAACTTATGAGAGTTTTAGTCGATTCTGCGTACAGCAAAACTTCTTTAATTACCAAAGTTGTGCTAATCGGGACTATAATTGTGGTTCTTCCTGAACCTATTATACAAGTATTGCTACCACCGATTGTTGTAAGGCTGTAAGCATTTTTGCTAATCGACTGAAAAAATTTTATCTCTCTCAAGATGGTATTCGTTGTGCCGCTGTCAGCTAAGCACACTTCCTCCATGGGCGCCACACGTGTTCTAATATAAAATACTTATTAATATATATTAGGAGATAATTAACACATAAAATAAAATACTTTAAATATCAGAAATATCATACTATTATTTATTGAATAAATTAATATCATCCAACTATCACAAAAATAATTGTCTATGTGTCGTTATTGCAAGTCTAACTTATTCCTTTCACACATAAAATACATGACAATTAGAGTTTATATGCATTTTGTGCATTGATCTGCAGAGAAATCTGAAATTTTAGTGTTATCTTCTCAGGGATGAGATGCTCTTCCTAAGAAATCATGGCGACGATAGTTGCAATGTCAAGAAGGATGTGGCTGCAAGAGTGGAGTCCACCTTCATTGGTGTAGACTGTTATTCATAATTCTTCCTTTAACCAAGGCAAAGTGGGTTTCATACTGCCCTTTACCACCCTTCTTCTTTTTGGCCTGAAAGCCATCGACGACATGTTGCAGCTCTTTACAGATCAACGACCAGCGCCCCATTTGCCACACTTATAGTAAGTTTGGTCTTGATGACCATATGGCTTATCGTTGTGTTTTGAGTTGCCAACCTTGTTCTATAGTGGAGCATTTGACTTACCTTTCTGAGTTACGACTTTGCCCTTCTGTCCTCTTTTTGTCATTATAGGCTTTCGCACCTTGTAGCTCCCAGCATTGGCCTCACAACCAGTGGAGCTTTCAGGTGGCTGTGCGACAAAGTTCTTACGAAGAATTTTATCTTGAGCTCTACAACCTGTATGATATCAATCAATTCAACATACTCCTTGTAACTATCTTGACGATAGTTGTATGCAAACTGCATTGCACTAGGGTAGAAGAAGGAGAGGGTCTTCTCAATCTTTTGCTCATCTGTGATCGACCTACCACAAAGCTGAAGATTGGTACAAAGTCTGTGCAGAGCAAAGCTGTACTCCCCAACTATTTTGAAATTAGCAAATCTGAGTCGAATCCATTCTGCTCTGCCTAAGGAAGAATGGTGTACTTGAGCTTCTCAAATTGTTTCTTCAATGCAGTCCACAAGGCTAACGAGCTTTTTTTTACCATGTACTCATTCTTGAATATGAGGCAAAGATGGTGCGAGAAAGTAAAGTGTCTGATCATTTTCCTGAGGGGTGGGTTTAGCATCCTATGATGCACCAATCCCAATAGCAGCGCGGAGCTTCTTGGCTCTAACTACGATCTCGACATCGAAAGCCCAAGTCAAGTAGTTTTGGCCATGCTAGGTCAACTCCTCGAACTCTCCGTTCGTGATGCCTGTCATCTACATGTGTATGAAGAAAATATATAAATTTACTGTAGGTAAATATGTATGAAATAAATTAGATAATGATACAAAATATTCTCTTGATATTTCAGAATTTTTTACGTATTTTTTATAATTTTACTGTTAATTTTAGTTATTAAAGGCAATTTAAATAATTACAATTAATCAAAATAGTAGATAAATATAGAAAAGTATAGAAAAAATAGCAATAGTGCTAAAAAAGTTTCAGATGCGAAAAACAACTCAAAATTTTAATTCTCAGGCTCTTTTATTCTAGAATATATATTTTCAATGAATTATACAATTTTTGAGGTTCTCTCTGCTAATTTATAATTTTGACAAAAATTTTCGTGTGATTTTTCAAGAGTCCTTTTGTAAAATTCTGGTGCCGGAGGCCACCGGATTTGGAAGATTCGAGCGGCGGCGTTGGTCGGGAGGAGGAGCAAGGGGATAGCTCTCGGGAAAGCCACCGGCTGCAAGGAGGCCGCTGACGAGCATCGGCGACATGGCCGGAGTCTGCTATGGCGCGCAGCTCTTCAGTGTCTGGAATGATACTTTGGTTAGCCAGCTACGCCGGGCTATCTTCACGTACGGTCAAATGCTAACATCACATAGCACTTAGGGTTCTTGAGATGACAGAGACCATTAAGTTGTTATTGTAGTGTTGTATTAATTAGTTCGTAGTTGGAAGGTGTTCTTCTGATGGGAGGTAATGGCTTGTCAGATCGAGAGGGTCATGGTGAAATATGTGTTCTTTTCGCCACGGTTAATCGATCAGTTTGCTATTGTTTGGGGGTAAAAGTTCAGAAGGATATATCGGCCTGATCATGATTAACTAGTGAATTAGTTACTAGTAGATGGGTGGAAATGAAGCTATAGCCTGCTTGTAAATTGGGAGTGGTCATGTGGATGATGATGCATCTTCATGACAAGAAAACGAGCTAATTCTTTTGTACTTCCGTTCTTATGATCAAAGCAGGGGAATCAAGAAAAGTTTACTACCAATTCTCGAAGCTGTTCTTCTGAATATATGTTCAGTTGAAGTCCAATATTGTTTGTTGTTTTGGATGGCCATAATGGAGAAAAGTAAGTAGGATTTGATCAGAGGAATTAATTGACACCGTAGGATGCGACGGCTTGCTCGTATCGGACGTCCCATTTCCACCGCGGATTCTGTGCGCAATCAATGCGAGCTCGGCAACAGGCGCCATCTGATCGGACCTGCGCGGTCCAGATGGGCACTATAGGTTATAGTTTTTGATTGAAAATTTTAAATTTTAGATGTTTACAACAGACATTACGGAAAGAGATACTCGCTTGCAATTTTGGATAGTACAAATGTTAGGCTTTTAACGTTTACTATAATTAACTTGTAAACTTTATCTTAAAAAAATACTTCGTTTAAAAATTAGGTACTGTAGCAAAAGCCAAAGGTCATTTTAAGAAGCAGAAAAGAATATGCCTAAGTGGGGAACTCCCCGAGAGGTTCAGGGAAAAAAAAGCCCCTCAGGTCTCTTGCTTATTTTTTAAGTTAAGGATGAAATTCACCCTGTCACCCTGTGTACACGTTTTTAGCATCGTGTATGACTATTTCGGACCTCTACGGAGGCACCGAAGGCACTCAACGCCGGTCAAACAAGCACGAAGGTGAAGTGCGGCTATGTCACCCTAGGTTGGGATCTGGTGATGGCATTATTTGGGTCAACGCCTGTTAAGGTGTTTCTATCACGATAGGAGCATCGACTACATTGAGTCGGTGCAGGAACTGCACATGCGGTTTTGGCCGTTCGCAGAGGTGATTCATGCGTTGATTCTTCCTATTCAGTCTTCGGATTATTTTTAAGCCAAGGGTGAAATCCACCTTCATAATCATGACCATACATGCACGCATTTGGCATTGTGTATTGCTAGTTTGGAAGTCTAGCGGGCGTCGCAGACGCTCGGCGCCGATCGAACCAACACCAAGGGCAAACACAGGCCCACCAACGATGGTTTTTTGGTCAGCGGCCGTCAGAGCGTTTCTATCACGAGGGGGCACCAGGCCATGCTGTTGTCATTGCGAGGGCCGCGCACGCGATTTCAACTTTTTTTGATTTTGCCCATTCAAGGCTCTGGCTTATTTTTTTAAGCCAGTGTGAAATCCACCTCCGTGGCCTGTGTACACACATTTAGCATTATGCGTGGCTAGTTTGGTCATCTAGAAGGCACCGTATTCGCTCACGCGTCAGTCAAACTAGCACAAAGGGTCAACATGGCTATGTCGCTCCAGGTCATGGCTCGCCGACGATGTTCATAACGCCCGTCAGAGCATTTTTGTGAAGACATCGGACCACGCTGGTGGAGGTGATTTATGCTATGATTCTGCTCATCAAGTCTTTGATTTATTTTTAAAGATAGGTGAAATCCACCTCTGCAGCCCTGCATATGCATGTTTGAAATCATATATGGCTAGTTTGAATGCCTAGGAGACACTACTGACCCTCGACGTTGGCCAAACCAGCACAAAGGACCAGCATGGCTAAGTTGCCCTAGGAAGGGTCGCTGATGACATCTTTCAGGCTATCAGCCGTTGGGGCATTTCTGTCATGGCAGGGGCATCGAGGCACGTTGGTGTTGGTGCAGGGCCGTGCACGTGATTTCAGCCTACACTGAGGTGCTTTGTTGATGCTACCCATCCTGTTCTCAGAAAGAGAGTAAAAGATCCCAAATTGGCGTAAACTTTGAGAGAATTTTAGCCCAAAAATGGTGTAAACGTTGATTCTGCCTATTAGTCCCAAATTCATCCATGGCCTGCGAGAATTTTGCAACTGCAATTCAAGAGACTAATTGACCTAAACTTACGAATGATATTCTGCAACATGTTCTTCTGGAAAGAGAGTAAAAATCTAGGATAGCGACCCTTCCACCATCCATTAAACTGAGCCTAAACAAGACCCAAAATTACGCTCATTCCACATATTCATATCCTAAGTTCGATTAAAAAATTGCAAATTCACCGAGAGATGTTATTGAAGAAGCCAATCAAGCCATCGTCGCTGGTCTTCGGGGACATTCCAACCCCAATCGAACCAAGCCATCACAAACAAGCACAACATCAACTCGGCTTCTCCGGCGCAGCGACTGGGAGACGTGAGGTGCCTGATCCTGGGGGCGTCGGAGATGGGCTCACACGAGGCGCCGCCGGATCCGTCCTTGCCACTCGCAGCGATCCCGCCGCCGTGCTCGGTGCGCCTCCCTTGCTCGGTGCTCGCTGCTCCTCCCGGCGCGGTGAGGTGGCCTGATTGCCATGGAACTCTACAGGAGCCGGGCTTTTCCATATAGATTGGGCTGGGCTGGGCCAAACAACGAAAAGTCCAATTGCTTGCTCTCAGGCTTTCTACAAGACCTAGCCTCCCAAGTCTCAGTTTTTTGGGGAACTCCTCCCAATTCTCAGTTAGCCCCAACTGGCTGCCACCATCACCATGTTGCCTTTCTCATTCTCTTCCTCACCAAGCAAGCAAAGTTTCCTGCAATCCTGCTACCTGAAAAGGCCAGCATCATGGTTCAGTTTGATCTCTCCTTTTCTGTTTCCTCCTCAATTAACAATCTCACAGATGATTGGAAGAGAACAAATTAAGGTTACAGTGCACAAAGGAAGAGCAAAAAGTTGCGAAGATTGTTGTTGGTTAAAAACCTACTCAATTAATCCTTTCGTGGAGCAGAGCAGATAAGGCAGCTACTACGTTGTGGTCAGCAGGCTAGAGTATGTTTGAGCAGTTGAAGCGACACATACCACTCACCTCGGCTCACTTGAAAAGATAGAAATTTGGCAGTCAATTTTTCTTGTCTGTTATTACATTCTACTAGCTAGGTGACCTCCCAGCTGGATTGGATGAATTTGCAGCTATAAATGTTGACAGTGAAAGATGAAAAATAACCATCAATCGATAATGAAATGGATCACAGTATCAGGCCCTGGCACTGCAGGAACTGTGCACTCAGCTGACCAGAAAAGGCTCCACTACAAGGAAACAAAGGGCAAAATACCAAAGATGCCACACAGTAGATGTTTTCCAGAATAGCTTCGGTTTAATTACACCACTGAACATTACAAAAAAACGGCAAATTAAGTGCCTGATGAGTTGACATCACAACAAACCTTCCGTACTTTTACCATTACAGTTCTGTCACTGAAGATGATAGCTAGGAAATCCTATTTCATTTGATATTGTAGCCTGACATGGCATGTTTCTCCTAAGTGGTCACACCTGGAAATTGATCAGTTTCGGTAAACAAGGCTGCAGGCCTGTAGCTTTCACCAGTCGATCTACCCTGGTCAGAGCTTATAAATGATCGGCCTTCAAAAATCCTGGGGTTGCATATTTGTGTATCACCTGCACAGCAATAATTAGTAAACAAACTGTAAGAGAATTTACATCATCTTGAAAGAGCCTTCCACCGTTTGCTATCCAATCGAAAACATTAGTTGTTGACATGAAAAATGACTCAAATATATCATACAGAAGGTCTGTAGGATCAGTTTGAGCTTTCTGTTAGTTATTATATGTTCAAAGTTATGAAAACCTGTCAACGATTGTATAAGAAGAATGTGCAGTTTTACTTTGCTTCCTGGCAGGGGACATTTTTGTGTTCTAGAAGGCCGATACATGCGCATGCGATACATACATACTCAAAAGTCAAAACATCAAGTTGCTGAACAGATAGGTCAAAAATCAGACAAAGGATGCAAACAGTATAAGAGTGTGCATCTAAATCATGCACTGCGAGCCAAATTGTAGTAAAGCACATTGGAGAGTAGACTAACTTAATGTTTGCAAGCTATTCATGATTCCCAAACGTCCTTCTGCGTTTCATACTTTTATTTCTTGTTTTTTTCATGCTTTGGTGCAGGAGCCATTGTCAGACTCGGGTTTTTATCAATCCGAAATCATCTATAATTCCACTGCACTATTCCATGGATCAGTAGATAGTGCTTACAGATACATTGCTATATCATCTCTTATACGATAAATAACATACCATTACAATACCAGAGTTCAAATAGACCGCGTCGGGTCGAGTTTACAGTAAGGCAACCGGGCCAAATGTTTACATTATATAAAGAGCAAAAGCGGAAGTGGAGACAAACGTGATAGAGCACATCACGCCACAGGCAAACGATTGAGACAACTTAAGTGCCACCAATATTAGCCATAGCCCTGACTAATATTGATACCACTCAACTGTTAGCTGGTCGGCTAGACTGAGGAGAGAGGCGAGCCTACTAAGGGCTACTCTAGTTTCCACCATCTTCACCACCTTCATCACCCTAGTCCTCATAGCAGACATAGTGGCCTTGGTTCACAGACTCTGAAGGGGGATTAAGAGCGAGGGGGAGAACAACCAAATGTGCTCCACGAGCCAACACACTGAATGCATGTAATAATAGATGCAATACTTAACAATGATGACTCGAATTCCTTTATTTGCATAAAGCGATATTTGCAATAATCATAATGAAAATTCTTATGACTTAGTGTTTTTGACAATCATGCTTTAAAGTGATTGAAATTGTGCAATATGTAGAGCGGTGTAGGTTCCATCCACCGATTACATAGTTCTATCCACCTATGCTAGATTTTAATCATTAGGTTACTTCCACCTTGCAACGCTAGAGTACATCTCTCCAGGAAAATTCCAAAGTCAGGTTTACATCCGCCTGACAGTTTTATTCCTACCCATAAAGGTTTTGAAATAGAACTAACTTGAGTAAGATCCCATGTCCGCCCTTAACTGTGGGTATGACTATTCGAACAATTTATACTCTGCAGAGACTGTACATCTTTACCCATAAAGACAATCAACCTAATGGCCTACGCGATTCTTTGGTCACGCAGATCGAGAGATTATCACAGGAACTTTACAATACCTCGCCTCAATGCCATTTCACCATTATGGAGAACCACCAAAGGTAGCCCCCATAAGTTAGTGCGGAAGTTATACCCTAACATCATAGCGGAGCGGGACCACGACTTTTCCCCACCGCTAGAGAAACGGGTACACATCACCTTCACACGGTGTCTCATTTATGTCGGACTTTTCGGTCCGCACATACACAACTTCACTCCCCCACCTGCGGAATGACCCTGAGGCGTAGTAAATTATTCAACCAAGCCTACAATTTACCAGCTTGTGATAGTACTGTTTTACACGAGAAGGTCATCACAGGATTAAGTCCTTAATTTATCCGGGCGGTTCAAACTACAAACCACAAATTCTCACGTTACATCCACAAAAACTTCCCTTACCATCCGCCCAGACAGGTATAGCAAGTTTTTAGGGTTTTGAGAAGCATAAACTAAGTTATCGCAAATTACCAGTCACTTACATCCTGTGACTGTCCCAAAAACAATTTTCATGTTTAAATATTGATGACCAGGGTAAGCTAGTGCCTTAGACTTTAGATAAGACCTTTGCATGGCATTTAGTTTGACTTATAGCTATCAAGATTAATAGTATTACCTAGGGTGACAAGGTTCATGGATATTCAAGTGTCGCCCCCATTTCTGGGAGTGCCAGTAACCCGCAACTGCCCCAGGACCGTACAGCTGTGGTGTTCCGTACAGGAATGAATATCACAACGACAAATGCTTACACACATAAGATTCAAAGTTTAATACAAAAGTAGGACGCGTCGGTCAAGTTCTACACAGCGGGCGACGGCCCAAATATACTTTACATCACAAAATAAGTCCACAGGCGAGCCTGAGCACGGCTAAAACCTAAAACCACTGGTCCTTAGCGCAGATTGACTCTTTTGGACTCTCCTCGAAAACCTGCTCGATGCCTTCCCCGACGTTCTCTGATTTTTGATTAGCAAGCTGTGAGCACAACCGTACTCAGCAAGTTATAGGAGTAATCCTAGTTTATTATATATAGGGATTTACAAAGGGTGTATATTGGTTTTATTATTTTATGTAGATGCAGTTTTATTTATAAACAATCTTTAAAAAATAAACAAATAAATTGCTTAAAGAGTTGGGGTCTCAAACATTATTTCATTTAATTACACAATTTAGAACATCAGAAAACTACTTATGCTTTGCTACTGGAATCACCCATCAAACACAACTCCGTTAACTGGAATTACGGCGTATTCAAATACCACTAAGTTTTACTCTGCAGAGTTGCTCAGCTTTACCCACAAGTTTTCTCAAATTCTTAATGTCAAGCTATAGACACGCTCCATTGCGTGCGACTGAATTGAGAAATCAAGATTTTTTGCTGCTCAATTTACTATATAGACCCTACCTGATAGGTTGTGGACTTCACTGAATTGGGTATCCACTGGCTAATGCGGAATGCACCCGCCCAAGTTCATGAAGACCTATCATTGTGTGTATGGTGTCGACACACCTATACCATGATCCCATATTCATGTAGGGGTTCAATTAAAGTGAGCAGTTACCGGACCCCGACTGACGAGTCAACACTTGTGGTTGAGCGGTTACTGTGCTCTAAACTCAACATAAGGTTCTAGTCCTTACATTTCTTCTGAGACTGCCAACCACGACCAGTTTCGTACATACCTGTATCGACACCCACCTATTGCACCCTCCACCCTAAGGTAGGGTCGTGGACTCAGTCACTACGGGACTTTCCACAGTTTTCGCCCTACCCTAAACTATTTAAAAATGCTTTTACCAGCAAACTACCGAGCTACTTGATAGCTCGGTATTTTATGTGAGAGCAATTATTGATTATTTATACTTTAGTTAAACAATACTAAGGTTGTCAAGGTGAATGTGACCTCAAAGTGAAACAGGGCATTTTTCAGTGTTAGGATATATCAACAATACCATGTCATTTTAAACATTTATTTTAATAAAATAAATTGGACAATTAACAGTAATGCAAATATTGTAAATAAATATTAGGAATTTGCATGGGTTCAAAATGATTAAAAACATGTAGCTTGCCTTGTGGATCGACGACTTCGACGATCTCGTAAACTTCGGAAGCTAGTTCATGGCCTTGGACGACGTGTGGAATCCTCGTGCACTAACGCAAAACACATAAAATAACATTACTCCGTGCTTACCTCTAATCAAGCTAGGAACAATAAAATAAATATTCTATGAAAAAGTAAATGTAATAAATATTCAAATGGGTTGGGTTTGAATATCTGGAAGTGGATTTTGGGGTAACGATATCAAAATTGGACTCAGGGCGTCGAAACAAATCAAATGAGGGGTATTTTGATATTTTCATCTCTGGAAAATAGATTGCTATAGTGTAGCACAGTGCGGCCTGGCACATCCTACAGTGCGCGAACGCGCGGCGTGTTTGAAACGGCAAGATAGACCGTCGGGCGCGGCCTAATGCCTGCGCACACTTGGCCGAAGTGGCCTCGGTGCGAATCACTCGGATTCGACGACCGTTGGATTTCGCAGAAACGGCTTGAATGAAGCCATGCCGACGACCGAAGGTCGTCGTCTTCGTTCGGATGGCCGCGACAGCGGAAAATAGGGCTGCGCTCCCCCAAGAAATCCGACCCTGGCTTTAATTCATGACAGCAATGAGTGGTACTGGGGTGCTCAGGGGAGTAAGGGGGTCTCGTTTTGGGCTTGGATAAACATGAGCGTTCACGGAGGGGGTCGCCGGTGAGAGAGAAGGCGGCGGTGAAGCTCACGGGTAGGGGTCACTCGGGAAATGCTCAAGTCAATTCGGGTTCGAATCAACCATCAGTGGAGGGGAGTTCATGGGGAAGTGTGGGTTCAGCTCGGGGAAGGCCCAGCCGAGCTGTCCATGGAGAGGGGCTTACGGTGCTAGGCCAAGAGGGAGATGCTCAAGTGAAATTGACCTCGGTTTAGTGTTTGCGGTGCTTCAAGGGAGCTCTAGCCGAGAGTAATCGAATTTTAGTCGGTGGAAGAGGGAGATCGATGGTGGAGCTCACTGGGACCAGGGGACGGTGGCGGAGGGGCTTTAGCGAGTTAGAGCTCAATAGGTTGCACTAGGGGGAAGATGAGAGTGGTGTGAGCTTCTCAGCAATGGCAATGGGATTTTAAAGACCGGGTGAGGTGGTTGCAGCAGTGGAGCAGAGCGGGAGCCGCCGGCGCGTGGAGGGAGAGGACGGGGAAACTTCGCCCGGGGCTTGCGCGGGCAGGGAGGTTGGTCTACGGCTCCTGCGAGTTTTGGTGGGGAAGAGACGGCTCGGGTATGGGCGGAGACGCGCGCACGATCGAAGAGGAGTAGGTGCACGGCGGGAGCGTTGCTCCGTCCGTCGGGCGGACAGGGCGAGGCAGGAGCAGTTGAGGCGGTTGGGGAGGGGACACGGGAGTGGGGGCCATGGTGCTGGCGGTTGCTGACGCGCGCGGAAGTGCCAGGGGAGTTACGGCGCCACGAAACCTAGGCAAGTGGGCACACAGCGCGGGAGGGGGAGGCGGCGTTCGGGCGGACGCCAGCGGGAGGGAGAAGGCGGGAGCCAAGGGAGGGTGAGCACGAATCTCAAGGAAGATCAAGGGTTGAGGTATGGCTAGAGGATTCAACCAAAAACTCAATAAAATTCAAAAGGAGTTTGAAAGTTTGGGGTGTTTCAACCTACCCCCCTTAAAAGAATCTCGACCCCGAGATTAACTTGGTCCAAAGAGTAAGTTGGGAAAGTCTCGCTATAAATCAGACTCCTTTTCCCAAGTTGATTCAGCTGCGGTGTGGTTCTTCCACTGCACTCTGCAGAATCTGGTATTCCGATTCCTATGCCGTCTTTCTGTCGTCTCGAGTATCTGCAGTGGTTTTTTTGGATAGGTCAAGCCATCTTGCAGATCGATTTCCTCTACTGGTATGCCCTCTGTCGGTTGATGCAAACACTTCCTTAGCCGTGACACATGGAACACATTGTGTATCCTCGATAGTTCTGGTGTCAGTTGTAGTTCATATGCCACTTCTCCGATCCTTTTTATTATCCCAAATGGGCCAACATACCTTGGAGCCAATTTTCCCTTCACTTGAAATCTCTTGACGATTTTAAACGGAGTGACTTTTATGTATACATAGTCTCCGACTTCAAAGCTCAAATATTTTCGACGCTTGTTCGCATAACTTTTCTGACAGTCTTGAGCTATTTTCATCCTGTCACTGATTATTTTTACATGGGTCTCTGCATCCTGAGCTATTTGTGGGCCAAGGAATTGGCGTTCTCCAGTTTCAGTCTAATTCAGTGGAGTTCTACATTCTCTTCCATATAGTGCTTCAAAGGGTGCCATCTTGATGCTGGCTTGATAACTGTTATTGTATGAAAACTGTGCAAATGGCAAACTTGTGCTCCATGCTGCTCCATATACTAGTGCACAGGCTCTCAACATATCTTCTAGGATTTGATTTGTCCTTTCTGTCTAACCTCCAATCTGTGGATGATAGGTTGTACTGGAAGCTAGGTTCATGCCCATCGCTTCATGTAGCTTTTCCCAGAACTTTGATGTGAATTGTGCTCCTCTATCAGAAACAATTCTTTTAGGTATTCCATGTAGTACTACAATCTTTGTCAGGTACAGCTCTGCCAGTTTGTCTTTTCCATATGTTTGTTTAATTGGTAGGACATGGGCAACTTTAGTCAATCTATCCACAATGACCCATATAGCGCCATAGCCTTCTTGGGTTCTGGAAAGTCCTGTAACAAAATCCATGCCGATGTCATCCCACTTCCATTCCGGAACTAGCATAGGGTGTAGCAATCCTAATGGCTTCTGATGATGAATCTTTATTTCCTGACATACATCACACTTTGCTATATACTCTGCCATTTCCTTCTTCATGGAAATCCACTAGAATCTTTTCTTCATGTCCTGATACATCTTTGTACCTCCTGGCTGGATTGACAATTGAGACGAATGGGCTTCTGCTAATATCAGGTCTTTTAATTCCTTCTTGTCGGGTATGCAGTACCGACCACGGAATTTTAAAATCCCTTGCTCATCTTCAGTGAAATCCGTTGAGTTCCCATCTTGACTGTTTTTCTTGAGTCGTTGTATTTCTTCATCTCCGTCTTGAGCTGCTTTCATCTGGTCTGTTAGAAGGGGTTGAATTTCTAAAGCTGCCACAAATCCTTGTTCGACTATTGTCAGGTTCAGTCTTTGCAGGTCTCTTTGCAGCTGAGTTGAATACTGAACTTCACTGGCTATACCCTGATATGCTTTTCTACTGAGTGCATCTTCCACAACATTGGCTTTCCCTAGATGATACTGAAGATCTACATCATAATCTTTAATCAGTTCAAGCCATCTTCGCTGCCTCAAATTCAGTTCTGGTTGTGTAAATAAATACTTCAAGCTCTTATGGTCTGAAAAAATCTCACAATGATTACCCAATAAGTAATGCCTCCAAATCTTCAGTGAGTGGACCACTTCAGCTAATTCCAGGTCATGAGTCGGATAATTTTCTTCATGCGGGCGTAATTGCCTTAAAGCATAGGCTACGACCTTTCCATCCTGCTTTAATACACATCCTAACCCTTGTCTTGAGGCATCGCAGTATATCTGAAACTCTTTTTCTGCATTTGGAAGTATTAACACAGGAGCTGTGGTTAGCTTGGTCTTCAAATGCTGAAAAATTTTCTCACGTTGATCTGTCCATTGAAATGGCTTCTCTTTCTTGAGTAGCTGTGTAAGTGGACAAGCAATCCTCAAAACCCCCTCTATGAATCGGCGATAATAGCCCGCCAATCCAATGAAGCTTCTCACTTCTGTTACCGTTGTTGGTTGCTTCCATTCCATGATAGCCTTAATCTTTTCTGGATCCACTTTAACTCCTTCTTCAGTGATAATGTGTCCTAGAAATGCAACCTCCTTCATCCAGAATATTGTGTGTATATATATGAGACTCAAAGGGCTATATATATAGGAGAGTACAAGAAAATATGGCATATAGAGATAAGACATATATAGAATAGAATACAAACTCTATATTCTAATATAACTCTATCTCCTTAACACTGCCATACAAGTACAAGCTACTCCTCTCTCTCCTTTTGTTCTCTCCTCACTTTAGAACGCGGCTTCCTTGTTCCCCTCGTGTTCCTCTTGACGTGGCGTTTCCCTCGTGCTCTGGATCTTTGCCACGTCGACGGGAACACGAGGGGGACAGGGAGAAGGGAACAGGGAAGCCACGTTCCTCACTTCAATTTATCCATACACTTCATCTGATGGGCATGAAGCATATTGCCCAAACCGTATAAGATGTTTTTTTGCTTTAGTTTTGATTTTTTTCGGAAGCCAAAATAAATGAGATGGACTCTCAAGCAATTTCTTAAATCCGCTTCTCCAAACGGCTTTTCGAGTTCGTTGGTACGTGCACCATTCACATCAACATCTCTGCCATCCGTTGCCATCTCGAAAACGCAGCCCAAAGAATGCTGCCGTAGTCCAGTGCCACACCAATGTTAGCTATTGTATTCTTCATAAAAATATACTGTATTCTACCAGTGATGTTAATTGAAGGATTGAAGGGTAGAACAATACTAGCTCCAGCCTACTGTAGTGTTCCATAGCTAGGGATAAATGTACGGTTATCTTTTGCCGTATACGGCATTGTACACCATATAAAACTTTGAGCCAAACCACCAATACATGTGCACCTTGAGTTGGGTGCTGTTATACTACATTAAATTTTTAGCAAATATGGCACTATTTAGAATCGTATTTACAAAAATATAAGCATATGCGCTACATTTGCAAAAATGTCACTTCTGTTGCCCGATGGCCTTGCAGCAACGTCGTGGAGCTGACACATGGCCAACGGAGCCCAACCATCGGGCGGCAGGTGCCTGTCGTCCGCCCACCATGTGGCCATAGACTTGGATCCTGGTGGCTAGGCTCCAAGTGATTTGCCTATGCAATTAGCTAGTTAATTGCATGATTAGAAAATTTATTTGTGCACTACTCATAGAATTTTTTAAATGTAGCAAATCAGCACAAAATTTTATTTGTGCACTACTTATAGAATTTTTTGTGGAGCTTCGCGAGGCAGCGTACTTAATTATGTAATTTTTTGTAATTATATCATTTCTAAATTTTACTCCAAAATTCATTTAAGTGTACTATTTGTAAGATTTTTAAATATTAAAAATGAGCTCAAAAATTATAAATTTTTTTCAAGGATTCTCACGTAGAAGACTTGATTTAATATTTTTTAGAATTTTATATGTTTCAAAATTATCTAAAAAATTATTGGTTTAGGTCTCAAAAATAGGATTTTAGAATTTTATTGAGCGTTAGGTTGACAACAAAGGATGCACATGCTTGCTTCACAGCTAGCCAGCATGTCAATGTGTGTGTGGCGCTTGTTGCTACCTATGCATGCATATGTACCAGCTTCCTTCACTTTACCATGCAAATCAAATAGCAAAGGAGGCTCATAAAGTTCCAGGTGATAGTACGTACTACTACAATGCATGCATTGATATAATGAGTGGTATATATATTGAGATTAAATATCACTAGGATGGCATATCTTTGTGTCAACAACAGTTCCCGATGACAAAGTGCACTTGATACTTTCATATTGTTTCAAACAAGCTTAATACTTAAATCTAAATAATGCATGCCACTTTATGCCTATCAAAATCTACTTACTAGGTAGGATATTTCCACTTCTATCCATCCAATGTCGCACACAATGATTTTCAGGAAACAGGTGGGTGTGATGCCTCTTTTGCAAAAGAACAAATGTAACTCGAGGGAGGTAGTCCTCCTGTAAATTAGCACAAGCCTGGGAGCACGAAGACAAACAATATTACATCACTAGCACATACAGTGTGATAAAATACATGAAATATTAAACACCTATAGAGGGACAAAAAGGTAAAAAGAACATTGCGAATTGTTGTTCATTTCATGAAGCAAGACTTGGCTAAACTGCCCCTTGCTTATGGCCAATCCATGGATGCAAACCTACAATGATAGGAACTAGAAGATTAAAATCCAGATGAAGCTTACTATATATGATACCAAGAAAGAATGCAAGGATTTGGTATGCCAACTAGTGACATATTAAGTAAAAGTGGAAAGTGCCAAAATAGCAACATTTCTTCCGGAAACACAAGCAAGCTTTATTGTACCCCACTAAATCACTAATGCATAAGTACTACTTCGGTTCATTCATTCCTCCTTTAAAATGCAAAGTTTGTCCAATGCTAAAAGTCCTCATAGAAAGGGAAAGGCTAAATCAGAAATTGGGCTCAATTGCTCAACAAGTTCCAAAGCAGTTAGCATTATATTAGGGTTGCATGACATGCATGTAACTCTTACAAAATATGAATAGAACAAAATGACAAATTGTGACATGATGAGAGAAATAGAGTGAGAGAGCAAGACGACATACTGCGCAATAGATGGATGGGTAACATCTGCTCCAAAGACTATTGTTGGCAAATCTGTCAGAAGTGGTATTCTCTTGTGCAAAGCATCTTCAACACAAATAAACTGGCAGAAAGATAATGCGATTTTCATTTTAATGCATTACAGTCATTGTATGATTACTTCTCAATAAAAGGAAATACTATTATAGCCAACATCAACCAAACGAGTAACTACGACACAAATGTTCCTCATTCACATGCAAGTGCTAAACAATAGGCAAAACTATTGATGAATAAATAATACTAAAAAATTGGAAAATAATGCAGTCATTTCATGCATGTGGCTGGGGAAGCGGGATTCCTACTTAATATGGTCAAGAGGCCTCAATCATGTCACATGAAATCATTCTGGGGGCTTCAATCATGTCACATGAAACTATAAAATATTTTATAATTTTTAGAGCTCATTTTTTATATTAAAAAACTCTTACAAACAATATAATTAAATGAATTTGGAGTAAAATGATAAAATTATGAAAAAAATACATAATTAAGCATGTTGCCTCAGGAAGCTCCAAAAAAGTTTTGTATTTTTTGTACTCATTTGCTACATCTCAAAAATTCTATTAGTAGTACACAAATAAATTTTCTAATCATACAAATAACCAGCTAATCGCACGGGCTAATCACTTGGAGCCCAGCCACCGGGCTCTAGGTCTGTGGCCACATGGTGGGTGGGCGGCAGGCACCTGCAGCCCAGTGGCCGGGCTCCGCTGGCCATGTGTCAGCTCCACGACGCTGTCGCCCGGCCACCGAACGGCAGAAGTGACATTTTTATAAATACCACATATATATTACTATTTTTGTAAATACGATTTCAAATAATGCCATATGTGCTAAAAACACCACTACGTCACTAGTAGTACACCTGTGTTGTCTACTTCGTCTATCTGTTATTTAAAGCAGGAAGCAAACTGCCCCTATCATCATCATTATCATCAATTCATCATTCATTTAGTAACAGGACCAACAAACACTAAATGCAGAATTTACCTTAGAGATCCAATTCTCACCAACTCAGGTGATCAACATGTCCATACATCATGCTGTAACTTTGATTATTTTTGGAGAAATCTTACATGTACTACTTTTTTAAGAGTAGTCAGTGATCATGTGGAATCCACATCGCTTCAATATCATATAATCATAACAACACAATATAGCTTTTAAGTTAATATGGTTATCGAAGATGTAGGTCCTGATCGTTTCGGTTTTTTTCGACTTCAGCTTCTAGCTTCAGCTTTTTTTTCACTATTCACTACACTATCCACTAACTCAGCTACAGTGTTTTTTTAGCCAACTACAGTGTTTTTTCAGCCAAAAACCATCGCTATTCCGATCACCCCCATAGAGACAGTAGACAGAAAGTCACATCCCATCATATCAATATTAAATAATCAAGATAATGCAATATCGCTTTTAAGTTAATATGATTGCCGGAGAGGGAGGTAGGGACAGAGAGGAGGCAGCCGACGGGGACATAGTGAGAGGCAGAGGTTATTTTGTTTCTGTGGATTATTGTGCCTAATTAACATTATTGACATAATGAAATTAAGAGATGGAGTGAAATCAGCGTAGGAAGGTTGATGAGGACCGAGATGAAACAAACTGATGTTGAGATGAAATTTGTCAAATTTAGGTGTGAATAAGTTTGAATATGGTACTTTTAAAACCTGTGATTTTTATGTTAGTATAGAAAATAGAAAAAAGGTGAAATGGAAAGAACAATCAGCGATATGGGTTGGAGCCTTGGAAGCAGAGCAATAAATTTGGAAACTGCTCTGCACTGTGCAGAAAAAGCGCAGATACTAGAACACCCTTCTGCAGTCTCACTCTCCTCTCTGTCCTCAAGTCCAATAAAGGGGGAAAAGAGAAGGCGAAGAAAGGGGAAAGGGAAGGACTATTGCAGCTCGCGAAGGCCAGTCTGCAGTCTGCTCCGCGATCCGTCTAGGTGGGCGTTCGGCCGTGTTGCCGTTATCGCCGCCGCCAGCCTATTTTTCTCTGATCCTCCGGTTCTTTTCTATTTCAAGGACCAACCTTTGCGGCCGCTTATTGGTGAGTGCTCTTAATCTCTTCTTTTTCATACTAAGTTCGACTCTAATCAGTACGAGTGATGCGGTTGTTCCATCTTGGCTTGTCTGGTCATACTCATAGAGCGGCGGCAAGAACTGATCAGGAGGACATATGTTTTTTTTTGGTTTGTTTAACTGTTGCTCGAGGAACAGGAGAGATCTGTTCCTTGATCAGTGCAACTGTTTCGTGTTTGAGCGTTCACTGCAGCTTTTGGTTAGAGAATTTTGTCGAATAACTTCGGTATTGGTTTGATTAGTGCTAGACTGTGCGATTTTATGCTGCGGTTGCTGCTTCAGTTTTCAGTGTTCTTGTCCACTGGGGCCCACGAGAACGCAAGCTGTTCAGGAATTAGGGATACTGGATTAAAAAAGTAGAATTTTAGCCTGTTTCGGATGTGTTCTTGGTGCATTCGCACATTCCAAAGTGGCTCTTTTCCCGGGTAGTGCAATTCTGAATCCACTAGAACATCTCTATGTATGGCATTGTGCGTCTCTCCTCTTTGCCCCCGTATGAAGAACTGCAATTTATATAGAGACTGATTTTCCCTATTATTAAGGATGAAGATGTGCATGCATTAGCCAACAGTTTTTCGATTTGGATGCATTAATTGTTCGGAGTCGTGTTCCAATTTCAGGGGCTGTAGACTCTAGTTGGGTGTTTGTGCTTTGGTGGATAAGACATGACACTAAATCGGGCTGACTGTTGGAGAAGGGGGGATACTGGCTGTGGACCCTGCCTTTGCTAAAGGAATTAGCCTTTTGTTTTGTGATTAGTCATGTCGTTATTTATTTGTTTCAGTTTCCTCTTCTGCCATGCTTTCTTTGAAAGCTCTCTTTGATATAAGCTAGTTGTAAATTGGCAATCAATGGCAAATTTGCTTATGTTTAGAAAATACCATGTATGCCGTACCATCTTTGATTGTTATCGTGCCCATGTTTGAACTTTGAACAGCACTCTTTCTTAGTTACCAATTCTGTTTCTTTTGGCAGAACATATTTGATTGTCCTTTGTTGGAGTTTGTCAATGTCGGCAGGGGCCACTTTAAACTGGGGTTACCATCTTTGATTGTTATCGTGCCCATGTTTGAACTTTGAACAGCACTCTTTCTTAGTTACCAATTCTGTTTCTTTTGGCAGAACATATTTGATTGTCCTTTGTTGGAGTTTGTCAATGTCGGCAGGGGCCACTTTAAACTGGATTAAAACCCCATTTGACACCCGGAGATTTCATGACTTATCTAGTTTAAGGTCCCTCCCTCCCTCATTGTTTCATGTGAATCCTTTGAATGGCTCCCTTGTATTTTGAAACTAACAATTGTAACCATTTATTGTAGTTTTAGATGCCGAAGCACTTTTGGATCAATTCAACCTTGCTGGTCGGCAACCGATCAGGATTCATCCCTATCCAAAGTTCGCGTGGCTGCAGATTACTCAGATTCAGAGCCAGATTCAAAGTACTCGAGTGATCGAGGTTACCATCCTCTTGAAGAAGTTAAAGAATGTCCAAAGAAAAAGGACCTTTCATTGACAGATGTGGAAACAGCTAGAACAGTTGTAGAGGTAACCTAGTGCAACTAAACAGTGTTTTTGTTACTAATGCGTCTAGCCATTTTAATGTTCCATAGGGATGACCCAATTCCATAGTATAAAATGCATCAACATAACCCTGAGTATACAACTATACATCTGTAAAAACTAACACAAATCCCTCCTGTTGTACAACAATAAACTGATGATTTTATATCTGTATGGTTGTACCTAGTATCTTACCTTCCGCTGGATAACATTCCATCTTGTCTAGGCCAATAGCAAGGGCTTGTTTGTATTTCCTGCAAGGGTGCATAATGAACCTCATAGACATGTTGCTTGGTCAGAGTTTCAGTATGTTGTTGATGACTATGGAGGTAATGCCTTAATGTGCAAGCAAAATTTTCACAATATAAATTTCATAGCGCTCCTGTTGTGAATCTAACACTTTATGAACTTATGTACAGACATTTTCTTTCAAGTACCTGACAGTGGGAACATCCTGGAAGATGCTGCTGCAAACAACCCTGTGGTAAGATCACTCCTGTTTTATTTTCTGTTGGTGTGTCTCTTGACAAGCACAGATGTTTTTGTATTGAAGATCACTAGTGCTACCAAAAAGGTCACGGCGTTAGAGTTTTTCCATTGCGATTTGGCATATGTGGACCCTGGGATATACCATTCACCTATTTTAGTGCTGCTATCGTCATAATGTTGCCTTGTTGATAATGGTGTTACTCTCAAGTGTAAACTGTTTTGCTCAAATATTTTGATGGGAATGGCGTGTTTGCTTGGCTGTTATTGAATGGCATTTTAATTGCAGACAGTTTTGATTGGAATGGATGGCCCCATTATTGGAGAAACTAGTGTGGTAATCAGTGATTTTAGCGCTTACATGGATGTTGAAAATTTTATAGACATGCCTGATGAGAACTACAGCAAGGTTTGCTAAGAAAGTTTTTAGCTGTTTTCAGCTGGTATTACTGGTCATTTTCCTAGTTAGCAACAAATCCTGCCATTATTGATGTTTCCATTGTGAAATGTCACAGATTGATACAGAAATAACTGATATTCTTATAGAGTGGGGGATGCCAGCAACGATGCATGCAATACATCCAATTTATTTTGCAAAGTGTTTGACAAAGGTAAGCCATCAACAGTTATTGTAGATGTCGGCAACCATTGATATAGTGAAACAGACAACAATATAACTAGGAAAGTTTTCATCAGTGTGATGGAGGGAACAATGTAGATACTAAAAGTGCTTACATCCTACACTTTAAATGATCTATTAAACTTATACTGTTATGAAGGATTCAGAGTTGATCTTCTAGTTAAAAAATTACTACCTCTTAAGTGATGCCCTAGAATCCGTGCAGTCAAACCTTCTAAAGTTTGAGCATTAATATATTTAAAACTATTTAGACTGACTACATGAAAACTATATCATTAGATTTTTTGTGAAAAATACTTTCATGATATTATAATTTTATTAGTATATAATAAGATAAAATTACAAAAAGTAACGGTCAAAGTTACATCTCGGAGACTATGAAAAGTCAAAAACGTCACTTAAAAAAGAATGGAGTGAGTAACAGCCTTGACCTCTCAGCTTGACACATCAAGATCGAAATATAGAAGATAGAAAAATCATTAATTCAAGAAATGGTCGCATTTATTTCAAGATACAGATATGCTCTCTGTCAACTGGAACATGAAAAAAAAGGTGCACTCAGCCAATCAATGAAAAGAAAGACAAACAGCATACATGAAATATATCCAAGTGTGGCGAGAGAAATCATCTATAAATATGATATAATAACGATGACCCCTTTCAAACGAAGGAGTTTGACCCCAAACGTCTCAATGAACAAGATCAAAGGACTGGGACACGCATCACCGTGAGGATAGGGAAGCTGAATTTGTTTACCTAACTTACACCGACAATTTAAAGACACGCTCTCCGAGATGCACCCGTAAGACCACGACGAACTAAGGATGACAAAGTAGATCCACACAGATGACCAAGACGGTGATGCCACCGCTGAAAAGAGCCGTAGACGGCGGCGTAGCGGAGACCGGGCGCGATGGTGGCGGCGGAAGGAAGGTGAAGCCGCCAAGCTCCCGAGACGCCGTGAGTCACGGCGAGGGCCGAACCAACCGAGCTCCGTGTGGCGGTCCTGAACACAACAAGAGTCGAGTCGAGAATGACTCGATAACCAAGGTCGAGAATCGCCCAGCGAAATAAGTCGCATAGTGAGGCGAGGAATATGAGCAATGTAAGGAACATGAAAGGATGAGTTGCTAAGAGATCCTCGACTGCAGATGTAAAGAGATGTACCATCGCAGAAGAACACCGACAGAGAATCAAGAGGTGTAATAGAAGACAGTAGAAGCATCGTGAGTCATGTGAAAAGATGCTCCGTAATCAAGAATCCACGGGAGGTACTGACTGTGTAGAGGGTGGTTTCATTCAAGAGTCGTGAGCGTAACTCGCAGAACTCGCCGAGGAGAACTGGCGCAAGCAAGCGGCGAAGTCCGCCATCTCTGCGCCGTGAAAGAAGCCGCTGAAGAAGTCGGCGCAGACGCCGTCGAGAAGCACCGGTGCCAATAGAAGAACGGCGTGAAAGATGCCGCTTCTTATAGCACCGGGACTCGTGGGCCGCCTTGTCGCAGAGGAACAGTGAGGACGGCCACCTCAGAGACGGATGACGGCCACCACCACCGTGGCGACCACCGGAAGGAGGCAGTAGCGGTGGTAGACGAGCGGCGAGCACGTGAGGGGAGTGGCATCGACCAAAGACCACTCGACGAGTCTCTCTCGCAGATCTCGTGAGAGCCTCCGTGAGAGTGACACGAGGGTGGCGTGCAAGAAGCCGAGCACGCCTGTTCGAACTCAGACGGCGAGTAAGGAACTCGAGACCCGCGAAACTCCAAGTCAAGACGTATATCCAAGCAAAGACGGACAGAACGACAAACAAGAAGCGGAGAGAGTCCAATCGACGCTGCAACAGAGCTCGAGCGTAAAAGGCATCAACAGAGCATCACCTGCACAAGAGAGTGCTCTTGGCGAACCACGGGCCAGTGCAGGCATCACCAGAGGGCTCGTAGCGCCGACGAAGATGAGTCCACATCGGGAAGCCGGCGGAGTCCCACAACCTCGTAAGAGAATCGAGGCCGAGATCGGCGATGAAGACAGCAGCAGCTCGAGCGCCGCCATCGCACCACCGAGTGTAGGTGGTCGACGGTCCTTGTAGAGATCCGAGCCATCTGTTAGTACCGGTGGTGGATGAAACTGAGTGAAGTGCTGAAGATAGATCATTTTAAAGAACAGAGTTAATTTTGAATGCGCAAAACTGAACTTATTATATTATTTACTCTAAATTTTCCTGTAGCAGTTCATTAAAGAGTAAATTGCTTTAACAAACATATTTCATAGCCTGAATTATCACAAGGATCACTACATTATGCCCATCATTCATCAAACCACTCAAGTTTCAGAGAGCTAGACAATCACATTATGTGTTCTTTTGTTATGCAGGCTGTTCATGATAATCATGTGGAAAAGATGGATAGTCCATCAAATGGTCTCTCTATTGTAGGATATCTGAGACCTACTTTCATAGAAGAAGAATCTTACCTGAGGAGCTTATTTCATGGTGAATGCAATGGTGATGGTTATTCGTCTGATTCGAGAGGTACTTTTTAGACTGCTGTTGGTTACATCCATCGGTGCTATTCTTTGTTCTGGTTTTTGTTCTAATAAATAGTAAATCAAACAAAAGAATACAATAGAGAACATGGGCCAGCTCCTGGAACCTATGGCCTAAGTGGTAATTTGATCAGTAGATCTTTCATTCAGTTACCCACTTGCCTTCAGTTTTTTGGTGACTAATGGTAAGTGAATATTCAGATGATGATAAATCGAGATTTGATTTCAATGAAATGGGAAGTAGCACTGATTCAATAATCTACAAGCTGGAGATAATGACAATTGAGCTGTTTTCCATCTATGGGAAGCAGGTAAGGCCTTTCCTCTTCCACCCATTTTTTTGAACGATAAGGCAGGAGCTCTGCCAATTTCATTAAAGGGGAAAGAGCAAGTTCAAGAGTTTAACAGGGAAGAGAGAGGAAGAACACAACTAGAATGTCATGTGCACCGTGTGTGCACATGGTGCAGCCGGCCAGCTGGCCAGATGGGCCCAAGGAGATAACGCAAGGGAGGGCTGCAGCAGCAGCCGTATCATCTTTGTTATTCTCTTGTTAGTTCCTTTATTTCAGCAGTTAATATCTCTATTTGTTAGCTATGTTATCGGTTGGCTAGATGAGCTTTGTTAGGTGAGGCTGGCTCTATAAAAGGGTACTTGGCTGATCATTTGTAATCAAGCAAGAGCAATGACGTAATCTAGTCTCATCCCAATCAAGTCGACGCCACCCAGCTATCCTCCCGGTGGTGTTTATCCCCTTGTAAGGTACTAGGTACATTACATAGAAGGAGCACAGCTACTTAAAGAAAATCAAAGACTCGCGACTGGAGCCTCAGAGGCACAACTAGAAAGGAGAAACTACTCAAGGAAAGCTTGCTCCCAGAGTTGAAGGTCCTCTTTGATCTTTAAGGCGAGCTGCTGCGAGTTTATTGCCACATTTTGAAATATCCTCCAATTTCTCTCCTTCCAAATGTTCCATGCTATGTAAATGACCCTTCCATTGAATTTTATTCTATCACTTTCGGCGTTTGTAGGCTAGCTTGTTGCCACCATTCCATCAAGTTACTGAAATTTTGAGGTGGTACATGGCTCATTATGTTGCAGTTTGTCTAGGTGACACTCTAGACCATGTCTCAATTGCGTAGGGGTACAGTGGGCATAGGTGTTATGCTGTTTCCGAGGCTTGGTTGCAGAGGCTACACAAGGGTTGGTGCAGCCATCCTCTCTTTGCTAAATTATCAGCCGTTAGGATCTTGTCATGACCTAAATTCGAAGCAAAAAACTTACATTTGTTCTCCGTCTGGGCCTTCCAGATCAGCTTTCCATGCGGCCATTGGGTGCTGCCTTGAAATTGCATTAAGTAGGCTAGCTTAGAAGAGTACTCACCATTTGGCGTCCGTGTCCAGTCTATGTTGTCTTGGCTGTTTGGGTTGAGGTGGACATGCTGAACCTTGGTCCAGAGAGCTATGAATTTCTGCAATTGCTGAGATGTGTTGAGGGATCTCACTGAGCGGATCCAGTTGTTTTGCAGTTCCTTGAAGACCGATCTGTTTTTCTTTGTTGCTATTTTGTATAGGTTCAGTGCCATGTCTTTTGGTGCCGCATTTGATAACCAGTGGTCATGCCAGAATTTAGCCTTGTGGCCACTCTTCCACCCAATGTATTGCGTCAATATTGGTTCAGAATATATACATGATTGAAGTAAAGGAAAGTTTGATCCATGTATTCCTTTGTAAAGAGGAAATGGGAGATTATTAGCATTGTTCTCTTGGCTTGGTAGCCACTGTGATTTCTCTCATTCTGTTGATTGCTGCAGTTGATGATTGATCCACAAGATTTTCAAGATGCAGAACCAGATCTTCTTGCAAATTCTGCTTCAGAAATTATAGAACGCATCAAAGAAAACAGTGATCAGTATACCATGGCTCTTAGGTCCCTCTGCCGTAGGAAAAAAGGCCTTACTGTCGAGGTGTGTTTCTGTTCATTCATGATAATCATGCCCCTTACTCCTTAGGGTGCATGAATGAATGGAAGAACTCTGTTTCTGACTTTATATTGCCAATTGGATTAGTACTTCTATAGAGTAAGCTAAATTTTCAGTGTGATATGTTTTACAGAAGGCAAGCTTGATTGGCGTTGACACTTTTGGTATTGATGTTAGAGCCTTTTCTGGCTTGGAAGCTCGGACCGTTCGGTTTTCATTTAATGCACAGGTTAGCTCTTAGGCTTAAACTTTGTACCTCTGGCCTTTTCATGGTACCCAGACTAATCATTCTGAACCTTTGGCTTCAGGCGCGCTCTGAACGTTCAGCTGAAAAGAAGATCAGGCGAATGCTTTTTCCACGTTATCAACGCAAGACTGTGAAGGCTTCTACTGAAGATGAAGGCTAGCCTATTGCTTATTTTCCCTTCGAACACCTAAAAATTCTGATGAGGAGACAAGGGTGTAAAGGGAGTTAGCACAAGATCTGCATCCAATCTGATGCCAATTTGTTAGGAGAAGTGCACATCCGTCGACTATGAAATAACCTCAAGGATTGAGTACTCCATCGAGGTTTTGACTTCATCGGTGATAGAAGGTGGATCACCCATGGTTTCTGACAAATAAGGTGGTGGTCTTGTATAGGGGCATCCTTGGATGCAATGCTATTCGACGCCGGTGGCAATCTGCAACTGACCAAGTTTCATCAGCCATAAATTTCCCACTGTAAAAATAAAAAAAAGCTGGAAGAAGGCCAGACTAACAAGATCTCCTTGGCCTGAAATATCTTCTTTTTACTGCAACCTGTAACTTACTAGCTGTCATTTTTTCATCCCTGAATAAATGTAACCCCATGTCAGTATGTCGCTGTCAAAATCTTGATGGCGTCACAACAATCAGCTTTACTGTCTGAAGGCTGAAAGGTGAAACCTTATAAATTTTATGGGTTGCGTATTTAATTTCGCAAAGATTATTTTTTGTCTAATCGATTTTTGGAACTTCAAGCAAACAGATCATAACGCTGGTGTGGCAGTGTTAATACTGTAGAGCGATAGTACCATAGATTACTTAGTTTTTAGAGAGGTCCAGTTGCAAGAAGTGGTAGTATCGACCTGTGGTGGGTGGTAGTACTAGTTCAAATGAAAATTCTGAGAATTTGATGTGGAATTATTCTTAATTGTGTTTGGTTAGTGTATTAATGTATAAAGCAAGTTCTCTTTTCTTGGAGGACCCGACATTATCGGAGTCGGAGTACTCCTTAACGGAATTCTACTCTCCAATATGCGCTTCTTGTTTGCCATCTTTGTGAAGCTTCTTGAAAAAATTTTCTTGCCGATGTATTCCTTATTCTTAGATAATTTGAATTTGTTATAGCGTTTGTTGTTGTTGGAGGATTACCTTTTCTTACTCTTTTTGAAGTTAGCACTCTAATTTAAGTGCTTCCTCATGAACTTCTTTATTCTCATTACAAGGAGAATCATCTCCTCTTCAGAGTCATCTTCGTTGTTCTCCGTTTCATCAGTTGATTCTGCTTTTACTTTGAAAGCTATAATCTTCTTCTTAAAGTAGGATTACTCAAAGAGCTCCTTGTTATTCTTGCACAACTAATTGGTTACAAGGTTACCTAAGAGACCGATTGGTATTATCCTTGGCAACTCGAGTGAGTTGAGGAATAAAGTTACCAAGGTTTCATACTTCTCTGGTAGGCCCTAAGCATCTTGTGAACAATATCAACATTGGTTAGTGTAGTATCTAGGCCTTTAAACTCATTCACAATATTGTTGAGTCTTAAATACATCTCATTGATGTTTTCATGTGGCAATATTGTAAATATTTTATACCTGATCCAGAGTCTATGCAATTTAGCCTCTTTGATTGTGGATGTGCTCTCATGGATTTTTGAGAGCGTAGTCCAAATCTCATAAGCGGTTTCTAAATTGCTCACTTGTTTGAACTCATCTATATTCAAAACTTCAAAAAGAGCATTCATCACTTTGCATTGAGGTGAGTGCTTTGCTCCTCAAGATCCATAGGGTGTGTAGGATCAAGAGATATAACGAAACCCTCGCTCACAATCCTCCATGTACAGGCTCATGGCCTTCAAATATGTAGTCATACGAATTTTTCAATATACATAATTTGATCCATCGAAAAGAGTTGTCTTTCCTAGAGATACCCTCACTAGGCATCCTTACTATGTAGGTGGTAAAGCCTAACAAAGAGAGACCAAACTTTAATACCACTTGTAAGATCAAGGATAACCAATTAGAGAGAGTGACTAAGAGGTTTTTAATATTTTTGGCTAAATCACAATTTTACCATGAATGAACTTAATTAAATTTGTTTTGTGCAATCAAAGCCTAAATTCTTTATGTTTCACTAAGGTACCGCAAAGCTATGTCAATACTAGATATAATTCTTGCTACACAATTCAATTCAAGTAATTTACTAGAAATATAAATGCGAAAAGTAAAGACAAAGAGATAAACCACAAAAGAGACACATGATGTTTTCTTGTGGTCTCGAAGATTTGCCGATCTTTCCTAATCCATATTGAGGTAAGCCCAAGCAGATTGGATCGGCTCTACGAATTAAGCGTAATCCTCTCAAGTCCACTAAAGTTGCTCTTTCTCCACTCTAAAGATGGCAAGCACCACACCACTCACAAACGTGCGGGTCTCTTTACAAGCTTCTTTGAATAGATCACCGCATAACTTTCTTTAAGACATCTAGGTGTCGGCAATCACCAAGAGTAACAAGTCACAATATTTACTTGAAGGTTTTCAAGTGCTACAAAGATCAAGTAATGATGCAATGCACTTAAATACTCTCAACCACCTTAATATGTGAAAATAGAGCAAATGAGTAGGAGAGAGTGCAACAATGGCTCAAGAATATTCAATGAGGTCAAAGAAGAAGCCATTGCTACTGGTGAAGAAGTGTTTATAGCCTCCACCCATCAAGATGACCGTTGGGGGTCAAAATCCTCAAAAATCAAGAAATACGGTACTACTGCACCCATTGTTCAACAACTATTTGATATTCATTAAATATGTAGAAACTAGTCATTACTTTAAATATCAATAGTACCGCACTCACAAGAGCCGGTAGTACCAATAATGCAGTGGTACCAAACATCAGCTACGGTAGAACTGATTTCCAAAGGAGAGAAAATGCTTCAAAACACACATATCTGAAAATTAGCTACCTCTAACTAAAATTCGATCATACCGTACTCCGGTAGTACCATTTTCATCTTATGGTCATACTGTCCTCTTGTACTTCTATGCAACACATGCAATAGTACCAATTAAAGGAAAGTTCAATATACATATCTCTAGAAATTAGCTACTGATATGTAACAGTCGGTAGTACAGATGCAGCTGTACTACTGTCAATATGCCTGTGCTCATACCGGTTTTTCAAACGAAATTCAAAGAGGGTTTTGATCAAAGTTTCAAATGCGTACATGAACTATAATAGATCAAAGTAGCACAAGATAAACTTCAAGCTATTAACCATGACTCCTCTTTGTAGTACATCATCTATTCTACAAATTTGTTTTTTTCAATCAAACACTGAAACTGGTAAAAACTATAAAGAGGTTCTTAGACTACAATATACCATTGCCTTGAGCCATATCTTGATTAATATCAATCTTTGGTCACATTTGCATGTCTTTTCCATGATGACATCAAAATCCGGGATTAAATATTTCAATCATATTAATAGAAAAGTTGGTCTATTTAATCATTATTATAATTAATTACCAAAACCATTTTAATGACCTAGATGCTTCAGTGGATCAAGTTATGAAGAATTTGTGCTCAAAAATAATTTCTTGGTCTTTGGATATGGAGGAACGCTTGGAGTTAACCATGGTCAATGACAAGAATCGGTGCTACTCTCACGGAGCAGCCAAGGCTCAAAACGATTAAGGATGCCGTTGAGATGGTTGAGCTTAAACATGACACAAAAAATACGAGAAATATTGAAAAAAATTCAAACAATAGGTTGTACCATATGGTTTGATTAGTTCAAATGAGGCACGGTCTAGTGGAACAGGAACGGGGGAGACTTGTCGACACATGGCAAACCAGTGGTGCACCTATATATGACAAGTATGATGATTGCTTTCAAAGGAAGATAAAGACTGGGTCAAGAAAGCGTATTTTGATAAGTTAATCAAAATACCATAAATTATCTTGGTTAAAACTGTGGTGATTGGGAGAGCGGTATTTCTTGGATTTTAGCTTCTTGGTTTGCTGGTTTTTGGATTGGCTTTCTATTCTAAATCTTTATAGCTCTGTAACTATCGGAATGAAATATTGATAAATATTTAAAGAAAAATTTAATGACACGTTCAGCCTCTTATGCCATACAGTACTATAAAAGGAGTGTGTACTCGTCACGGGTACTAATCTACATCAGATATAAAGAATGCTTACCGTGTTGTCGATTGGAAAAACTTTATGGAATGGAATGGGGGGCCTATTTGTTTGTCGATGAATACTAGCTTTCTTTCTTTCTTTCTTTCTTTCTTTCTTTCTTTCAGAAAAGTGCCTTTCTGCTGTCATTTCTCTGATAAGATTGCGACTGAGGTTAGCAGATAATGTTTGTGCATCGATGGTGGCGGTCGCCGTCCCGAAACGAAACGGTGACGCCTTCTGTAAACTCGATACAGGACCGGTGCCACTATCTCCCTTTCCGCCCGGATTGGCCGTGGCGCCTTTTCTAATTGGATTCTATGAAAGCTGATGGAGAAGCCTTTGGCGCCATCTCAGATGGCTCGTGGAGAAAAGGGCATCGAAATGGGTGGATGGAACCAACCGGCGGGCCGCCGCCGGCGTTTGCAGGGAACGCCGGCCCGGCTGACGGAAAAGGCTCAGTTGTCGGCGCCGGCGGAGCCGCATGTGCAGTGAAGTCCTGTCGACAAAGTTGCATCAGAGGCGCTTCTGCTTCGTATGACTGCCAATTGCGACTTTCCTCCGTCTTGCATTTTTTTTCTTTTGAATTGTTATTGTAGTTTGCAAAAGTTGTCCCAGGCACCATAAAAAGTAGAAGTGAGTATGAAAATGTCACTATAGCTTTTTTAAAAAATTTAATCTCTGAACATTCACTTTTAAAAATTAGTTTTTTATATATCATACGTGGTGGTCACTTGTGGAGCTATGCTAGCTCAGTAGGGCTACTGCAGCTACAGTAGTTTCTGAACTATTGTAGCTCGGTAGATTCATATGTATGGTAGATGTACGAAGAAGCTAACAAAAATTTTTTAAGAGCTAAATTTTAAACACTGTATATGCTCAATTCAAAAAGTAGCACATTAAGTAGTCAAGTCAGTGGAGTGGAGCATTGGTGTCCCTCAGTTTGCGACAAGAAATGGCACTTTCTGTCAACCAATATACATTCCCATCAAGTTTCAAAAATATATATATTTCCATCAAGCGCAAAACACAAAGTTGCCGGGCCATATTCGAATTTTAGGCATAAGTGGCTCTGGACGGCTGAGGAAAGGGGCAGGATTGCCCCCCTTGGTGCGGCCTCCCAGTGCGCGAGGCCCTCTGGCGCGGCCAGTCGGCATGCGAGTTTCACACCCCCTAATTGCTATTTTTGAAAGAAAAAGAATTGCAGTAATTTTGTAGGAATAAAAAATGTAAAAAACTGTTAGTATACAAAATGAGCTGCAAAAAATAAAATTGATTTTGTGGAGTGCCGCAGCATGTTGTTTTGAAATAATCTATTTTTGTTCAAAATTACAGTAATATACCTTCATTCAATCAGTGGGCATCGATAGGTCGCGTACTGATTCACTGATTTTAAAAAATAATAGTAACATTTTTTGATTGATCCGATGAAAATAATTATGGGGGAATAAAAGGCAAGTTT
The DNA here is from genome assembly GCA_036346265.1 of Melocanna baccifera. Classification (NCBI taxonomy): domain Eukaryota; kingdom Viridiplantae; phylum Streptophyta; class Magnoliopsida; order Poales; family Poaceae; genus Melocanna; species Melocanna baccifera. The sequence goes on along the minus strand of CM070677.1, from coordinate 45,208,048 downwards.
TATATGTAATATATCTAGCAAATCTTGTTTGTAGGTTGTTATTGTTTTTTGGAAATAAAAGGGTAGACATGGTAGGTTGGTCGGTTTGTGATTTTCGTAGATTCTCAAGGGTACAAAATCTGTTAGACTCGTAATAATATTTTGTAATCGTCGTATGTTCTTATAGTGGGATAAATTTCTAAAGAATTTTGTAGGACAATTGAGGTGACAATGACTTGTAAGTACGAAGGTAAGTGATACTACGATGCAACTTAGAATTCATACATGAATAACTTTGGATAAATTGTGTAAAGATAATAACACGACAGTTGATCTGATAAGAGAGTTACATGGCATACAAGCTCACGAACCAAACATGCTATACGCATGCCTTTAGAGAATTAGAAATACATGGGACATATGGACGAAAAGGGTTGAACTACTGCATGGGCCACAACCATTTGCCCTTCCTCATGAGGTCAGTGTTATAGTCCTCACCTACCGTCCTAGCCTTTGTTGCCATTTCACACTTTCTCTCGCACTCCTCCTCGCGAGCCTCGCGCTCTGTACGCCTGCACACCTCGATGTGAGCTTGCATCTCTCGTTGGATACACTCGCTTCGATCTTCGGCACGCTGTCGCTCTTCCATCCTCTCCCATGCGTGTGTGCATCCCACTCCTCACAGTTCAGCTGCCACTAGTCATACGGGTGGATCTCCTGATCGATCCATCAACGGTACATGCATAGTAGATCTAGAGACTACGGAAAGATAGGAGAGCTTGTTAATGCATACCATTAGAGATAACTGGTAGGAGAATATACTATAACCTATCCTTACCAGCTATCGTAGTGGGCCGTGTCCTAACACCGATGAGGATATTCACAAGCGTAGTTACCGTAACTCCAGTAACACATACCTAAGGTCAACCGGTCCTTGAACTTGAAGAATCTGCATACATCCCTGCAGCAGTAGAGGGGGGTGTCTCCCCTGTGGGCTGGTCCTGCGGTGAACGCTCCGTGGAAACATTTAGGTATGGGTTGGAGTTGGAGGTAGGAGGGCCTCATTTCGGGGAGGTGGCATACTAGCACGCTCCGTTTATTCATCCCGAGCTACTGTAACCCTTGCAAGTCAGGTGATCTCCTCCCATTACTTGTCTATGGTAGTGATGTGGTGTTTTAGCCGTGGTGCAGAAAAGATGGTACAGAAGGGTAGTACTTATAGGCTAAGGTGACGTGGCACACGCTTTTCAAGTTCATTTCGGTTTGGGTAAATTCACGTCCATGAGGGAAGGGCACGTCGGACAATTTGTAGACCAACGTAGCACCACGTTACTGCACAAAGCTGTCTCGTTTGGTTTTACCAATGCATAAGTTTGTGTCATTTAGTGTTGTTAGTATAGAAAGCAAGCTCGTTGGGTCACGTCGTGGTCCCAAGAAGGTATGTTGTGGTAGTGTTAGATCATGTCGGCGCAAAAATCCGCCTCATTAGGTCACGTCCTGCGCAAAAATAACTCGTCAAGTCACATACACACAAAATTGCCTCGTTGGGTCATGTTCTGCACAAAACTACCTCATTGGGTCACGTCCCGCGCCAAGCTATGTCAGAAAGCACACTGCCTCCCCCAAAAAGTAGGAGCACTCGACCCTACCAACTATCGAAAAATTAACCTTCTCTGTCCTATAGTAACATGCCATGGCAGATGCCAACAGGCCAGTCCAACCAGGGTCACCAAAGCAAGACCTTTCCCTGGAAAGAAGGGAGAACTTCAGCTCTAACCACTGCTTGATGCCAAACAAGTGTGCTCAACCGGTATGGCTGAAATGCAGACATAGGGAGGACGCGGTCGTGCAGGTCATGGATGACCATTTCGATGGCGGATGATATTTCTTCTGATACCCACACTCTGGGATACAATTAGCCAATAATTTATTTTCTATTACTACTAATAGAGTTTCTATGTTAACTCTTCTTTCTAGTAGATGGCGAAATACGACTTCGTTCGCTGGATCGATCTTCCCCATGAACGCCCTGTTGTGATGTATGTGGATACATTATGGGTCCAAATCTTAGAGTTTGAGGCGTGAATTGACAATCTTAATGAGGAAAATGATGACATCAGCCAACATATATAGTGTGAGAAGGGCAATGAGGAGGTCATCAATATAGAAAGTTCCTATGATCTCACATGCTGCTGTATGAATCCTAGCTGCTTATGTGCATACCACTACAATGACCGCCAACCACGTCCAAGGAGTCCCTCTCTGCAATACTCCATGTGGATAGCGCGAGGCACCTTCTACCAGTAGGCACGCATCGTTTTCATAGACTGGAGAGTAAGATTAACTTAATATTATATGCTATTTTTTTATGTTCATTGTTACGCTGAAGGTGTAGTGCTAAAAGTGTTGTTTTGATTCATGTTGTTACCTACAGTGCTTTGCATGATTCTCATTTGGTGTTGTCAGTGCATAAGGCCATCTCATTTGGTTTTGTCAGTGCGTAAGGATGCCACAAAATTCAACTATCTACAGCCACTCATACGGATCATTATCTGCCTTCCATTAGAGATGCCAAAAAAAACCATTTTGCCCTTGCACTTCAAGCTACAAAAAGGGAGTTATTCCTCAGCCACTCCCCCTTCATTGTTCTCCTTCACCTCTTGAAGTATTCCTCCCCATTCTCTCTATCTTGGTTTGCTTCTCCCTCCCTTAGATTTCGAGATGAGCCAAGTTAGCACCTCTTCGTTGGCACTCACAGTGATTTGCGTGAAGTGCAACGTGCTTGTCAGACGTGAGACCACACAGACGGCTACGAATTCTGGAAGGCACTACTACAAGTGCCCTTTTTACTCTGTGAGTCAGCTTATTTTGGGTTGGTTCTAATCCTTTAGTAGATGTTACAAAACCTTTTTCTTATGAATTACAGGATGGCCTAGGCAATTGTCAATTTTAGGTGTGTGAGGATGAAATGAGTAATAAGCCCGACATTGTTCCACAGGAGAAAGTTATGATGGGGCGTAGCAAAATGGTGGAGATGTGGCATCAATTTGATAGAGTGGAGAAGAAAATTAACTTAATATTATGTACTATTTTCTTTCTTGTGTTTGTTATTATCTTGAAGGTGTAGTGCTCGGAGTGTTGTTTTCATTCACGTTGGTACCTGCAATGCTTTGTATGATATACGTATGTATAATGCATATCCATACCTATACCGTAGTAGATGGTTGCATGTTGTCACCGTGTCAATATATTCACATCGTAGTAACTTGTTTTTTCTCTATGAATGGATGACTGCATCATACAAGGATAAAATACAATTTGGTTGATGCATTTTTGTGTCCACGAGGCAGCGGGCCCGAGGAGGTATCATCATGTCATTTCATGTGCGTGGTCGTCATTTCATGCGCATGGCTGGGGAAGCGGGATTCCAGCTTAATGAGGTCGAGGCCATGTGGAATCTTCACGCGTGTGTGGGAGCACCCACTTCCTGTGGTCGGGGAGCGCCGGCACAAAGTAAAAAGTAGAATTGCTTATTGCAAAGTACGAAGTACAAACATATGGTAGAGCAAACTAATTACAAGCGGGTACACACGAAGCAGTGTACAATATATTACAATGTGGTCACGAATTCATTTAAGGCAGTGCAACTGAATGCACGAAAACAAACAAACAACATCACTACAGGGAAATGGTATCTTCATCGCTATGGTGCATTGCTTGAGCTAGGCCTACTTGGGCAGTTGCTGACGAAGTGCCTAACCATCTTGCAGAGTCTACATCTCGGCTGCCTGACCCGTTGGCCACGCTGGCTTTCGTCTATATCGTTATGGATGTGATGGGACTGTTGTCTTCTATGGCCAGCATGCTTGAGTGCGTTGTTCGGTACCCACCGCACCTCACCTGGCCAAAAGTCCCTGTAGTGTATATCCAGTCCATATGAGTTGCACTCCGCACTCCAAGTATTATACAGGTGGTGCATGTTATAGTACTTCAAGATATATGGCCTGGAGGCCTGCTGCCATGCCGCGCAGGCCGCGTACACATGAGAGCAAGGCTTGTGAAGGAGCTGTGGCTTGTTGCATGTGTAGGACACTTCATCATCGATCATACAGACTTATTTGCAATCCCCTCTAGCATGACCCATGACGTACTTCTCACTTATACGGATCTCAAACTTCTTGCGGATACCATCCAAGGGCCTGACAGCGTGCGAACAAGCCTTCGTCATTTTCATGTCTTTGTACGCTTGCATAACTTTTGAGAATTGCTTACCTTCTTTCATAGGTTTGTTGGCCATCATGGCTCTGTTCATGAAGTACCCGACAGCATGGTTCTAGCTCTTCTCGATGACCACAGTGATAGGTAGGGAGAGCACACCCTTTAGGACACTGGTGCATACCTCGAACATATTCACCAGTGTCATACAGAAGAGACCATTTCTCCAATTCAGACACGTCCGAGTTGACCTACTACATGAACTCCCCAACTCTCACGGAATGGCCCGCCACTACCCTTGGTCCGTTGTCTTCTGAGTGTGTCACACGCTTTATGGTGTCCTCATCGAGCTGTCTCCACATGGCCTCAAACTTTCGCCTCTAGTTCTGTTTGCAGACCTTCTTGAATATCTTCATCAACTCCTTGTTTCAAAATCTTCTGTGGAAGTTGACCACGAGATATCTCATTCACCAATGGTTCCTTGTCATTCCACATGAATGGGGCCTACGTCCCATTCTGCATCGTGCTCACTATAGACAGCAACCCAACGTCTTGAATAGGGCCTGCGTCTTGAACCACCGCATGCTTTACATTGGCTAGGAACCACAACTAGCTCTCCGTATTCTCACTCTCCCCAATTGCGAATGCCACGGGGAGCAACTAGTCATTGCGGTCAGGATGGTACCCTTGTACTTCTCATATAGGAAGGTAGCGTCCATCATCAGTATGGGAAAGCAAAACTTGAATCCATCAATCACCAAACGGAAGATCCAAAACACTCTATCAAGAATGAAGTAATTTGGCCCATTCGTGGGATGCGACTGCTCCACCTTGTTTATGTATGTCCCAGAATTTGGTTATGCTATTTGGTGGAGTAATCTTGGGACTAAGTCATAGGCCTCTTGGTATGTGCCATACATACGATCCAGGATCTTCTGTTTCACCCGCCATACCTTCTTGTAGCTAACCTCGAAACCCACCATATTAACAACATTTGCTTGCAGAAGCATCGATGAAATGGAAACATTTATGACGACCAAGCGGTTGATCAAGCTAGCAACATAGGAGGATGTCAAGTTGCGGTGTCTTCAAAGTGACTCAACAAGCTCGCATGTGTGATCCTTTAGCACCGTGATCCAGAAGTCCATGACCCCGCTCCTTGACCGCTGGGCACGGACCTTGCCAGGGTAGGATTCATCTACACAGTTCACAATATAGATGTTAGGCTTTGACTTACACACTCAATATGTCCGGCTGATGGTCACGGTATATCTGAAAATGGCCTGCTAGGCAGCACTCTTGTTAGGGAAGCGCTACCCTAAGAGTAGAGTGTCTTCATTGAAACCTCAATGTGCCTCTTCTGGCTGCGGTAGAACCAACAATACCGATGCGATGTCATCCAACCTACAGGTGATATAAGCGCTATCGGTGGTAACAACACCACTGACTACACCTCCCGCAGCAACTTCTCCATCCCCCTCGTCTCTAGAACTAGTTGTTTGCACGTCCTCTTCCTCTTTGCTCTCCACTTCTTCCACTTGGTTGGTCAGGTACTCGTAGCAGTCAATATGGGCTGCCCACCATTCCTGTATGCTTTCTTGGGCTTGAAATTTTTAGCACACATCCTCACGTCTCCATCACCCACTAACTCGCCTGCATCTCCACCAGCAGCCCCATCTACATCAGCGACCAATGCAATCACTATGTCAATAGTGCCTACACCGGGACCAAGCATACTGGATGACTCTGTCCACTCCACAAACTGAACATACACCGTCGGTCTCCCATATATTGCAGCAACAAGGTTGCACACAACCTGCGCATGTAATTGGCCCAGAACGCGTCACTTGTCACCTTCAGAATTTTCCATGAGGTTTCCCCTTCACCACCCACCACGGAGACGTACAACACTTCAATGCGCAGCTTGTTCCTTGTAATGGCATGATTGAACGTGGAACGAACGCACCTCCTGAGCTCCGAGAGGCTTATGTCCTTCAGACTGGGCGTCCGGATCACAGTCTGATCATAATTTGATAGGTCCACCCTGTAATGTCTGTCACATATGATATCATTCCCATAGAACACGAACATATCCTAAATGCCCGATATGCTTAGTTAACTATGACAAATTAATTGCACAAAAATACAGCCATAAATTTTTGGTGCTACGTCACATCTTACTAGCATGTTAGAATTTTCTCGTAATTTTTACAGATCATTTACTCTTTGTTTCTAAAGAGTAACCTTTATTTGCATTTAAATTAATAATCTTAAAATTTTCTTTCAATGGTATCTTCAAATATTTCCCCTACCTCACTCCCATATTCAACAACACCTCTAAGAATTTTCATATTTTTGGAGGTTCCTTCATATTCTAAATAAATCGAGTCTTTGGTCTTTCCGTATGTCATTTCAATATTGCTTACATTTCCCCTAGTCTAAAATATTTTTATTTCAAACGCAGTTACCACAGTATACCCTTCCCTCCGAACTAACCTAAAACATTTCACAAAGTGTCCATCATTAAGTCACACCATTTTGCACTATTTTTATTGTTCCTACACACTATACACAACTAACCATATCACACACGTACCACCCTAGGATTTATAGATTAATGCTGACGTACTGCATTACATTTGTAAGCAGACAACTATAATGATATTCAATTTTTAACATAATGGTTATTAACTTAAATTTGCACAAATAATAACAATTTAACCAATACATGCATGTCTAGCAGTTTGTACAAAACATCATACAAAATGCATACTCACTTTTTTCCAAATGCAGAACAAAATAAAATGTTCCCATGTAAACAAAATAACTTACACATAAACTATGGCATTCATATAATTAACATGACTACTAAGCATTTAACGACACTAACAATGACTTTTTCAAACTAACAAACTATCATTTTTGTAATTACATGCTAATCATGTTGCTAAAAAAATTGTCGCATGTCGACAAAAATTACCTCTTTCGGATGCTCCAAAGCTGATATGCAACTTTTCCAAATGCGCAAACTTGAAATTCAAATTCAAAACCACTCAAAAATCGGATGCTTTCATGGTCGTCTTACTTCCTCTCTTCTCCGTTGTCTCTCGCTCTTGGTTACAATGGCGCTACTGCCTCTTCAAAACAACGAAACCCTCATAGTTTATTATGCAACTAGGGGAGCATAGGGGGCAGTCGTGTAGGTGCTGCCACATGTGCACGAGGCGGTAACTCACGTGGTGGGGCCGGCATGGGTCACTTCACACACGTCGCGTGGTTGGGCAGTAGGCCAAGCCGCTGGCGTGGTGGGGTGTGCCAAGTGGGTGGCGTGGTGCAGGGCACACCAGGCGGGCTTGCTGGGTGACCGCGCTAAGAGACTGGAGCGGTAGGGGGCCGCGCTAGGGGGCCATATATAACTTTCCACGTGAAGGAGGGTCAAAACTGGCATTGCTCTACCACGGGGGGCTAAATATACCCAAAATTCACCATATTCGTAGAAGAAGAAAGGTGCGCCAGTGGAGAGAAGGAAAAGAGATGGCTGGTTCGGCACAGCATATGCTTTTGGCCATTGTCCTTTACTACAGTAACTAACTTTTAAATGGTATAGTCGATTGTAATACACACTCTACCAAGTTTAGTTATATTGGTCAAAATCGCATGCAACTATCTTTCTTTTCGTAATCTCTCTCGCAAACAACCATAATTAAAAAGCTATAAGCAACAGCCCAAAAAACAGCATAGTAGAAGAAACTTGCTCATCATTTCGTTATAACCGTACGGTGATTGAGTGGAAAGATTGGCAGCTAAATAATTTCTTCAAGTTAAAAGAAAGTTGGTGGTGGTAGTTATCTGTCCTTCTCAACTCCTCCTGCACTTCCTAAAAAATCTCTAGCAAAAATAGAAAAAAGCAATTTTATCGAAAAACAAATTTCATCATCTTACAAATTCTCTAACAAAAAAAAGCTCAACTGGGTGCGAGGCAGAGTCAAAGGGGTAGAGGCAGAGCTGACAGTGTGGGCCGAGCAGGCCAATCTCGACACTGTCGGTTTGATGTGCTGAGATAACATGATTTTTTATCCGTAGCAAAACACGGACATTTAGTTAGTAAATAAAAGGAAAAGGTCCATATAATAACTTTGTTCGCAAGTCTGACAGCATTCCGAACTATTAAATCAAACATTTGACCTCCTCAACTTTGCATTCAGTTCAAATAACACGATAATCCGGTTTCGGATGGTGGTATTGCCCACATGGCGTGATGAGTGGGGTGGTTTTACTATATAGAATAACATGCTAGTAAAGTTTAGGTGACTAACAGGTGAGACTCACATGGTCTTCTCTCCCTAATCAAACAGAGAGGGAGAAAACTACGGAGGACGGTGGCCATAGAAGTATGACTGGAAACTCAGTGGAGGAGAAGACCTTATAGACCCCATATGTCATTAATCCAATTGTTCATTTATCGTGTCACGTAGAAAATATCACTATCTAAAATTTGTTATTTGAATCGAACTGTAAAGTTGGAGGATCAATATTTTTATGATTTGAGATGCTAAATTGGTTTTAAATTAAAGTTTAATGTGTTATATAAACTTAGTCGCAGATAAAATAAAAAAGATCGCACGCGGCAAGGATCGCGGAGAAGCTCCATGAGCAGCGTCAAATCAATCATGCGCGGTCGATGGAGGGCCGTCTCCTTCGCCTCGCGGCCTCAAAGTCTCCGAGAGCACGCGCGCGAGCCACACGGGCGGGGCTCGGCCGTCTCGTAACTTGCAAGCTATGCGACGACGAGAAAAAACAGACACGCCCGAGAAAAGATGGAGTTGTCATCGTGACACGTCCCCGTCCTGTTGCTTTCCTGGCAAGTCGATGCTACCGCATGGAAAATTACGGGTGTGTATGGTTTGAGTCCTAAGCAATCTTATCTAAATTAAGGTATAATTAAAGTTGGAGCGTGATCAAAACCTTGGTAGAGTAGATATATTTGGACTGTAACTATACCAATAGCTACAAAGACTGACAAAATTTTTTCAAATATGAGTATGGCATGTGGGTCTTATATGGTATCTAATTTTTTGCACAAAATTATAGCCAATATATATCGTATTTTGTTGATTAAATTGTAAAAATACAACGATGCAAACGGATCACAAATCAAATACACGGTTTAGAAGATATTATTGTTTGAAGTTTGTTAATAAAAAACCAAGTGCAATTAATACAATCAATCAGCTGCTGCCACCGCAGTATCAAGGCTAGCCAAAATTCTGGTGAGCAAATTGCATACCTAGGAATTGACTTTGCTTTACATTGGCTTGCCAAAATTTTCAGGACATACCAATGATTTGACATCAATCCAAAATTTTGGTTCGACACAACCGAGCAACAATTCAAACACATCCTACAAGCACAACCAGAGGACCAGGTACAATCGCACGTACCACTCCATGTCTCCACCGCCCAGAGAAAACAGAAGATCGTTAGGTCAAAGAGACTGTCTAGTATACATGTGACTAATTTTTTCTTCATTCTCAGTCATTTGTTTATCTATTGGATGAGTGTCATCCAACAGCCCTTTTTTTAGGGGGGTTGGAGGGGAAAATTAGAAGTATACAACTTTAGGTGGTTAACTGTGCAATAGCAAAACCGTAAGTCAAAAGGTTAGACCTTATTTTTTTGGTTTTTAGCTTATTTTTAATCTTAATTTCTTTCACCAATAACTATTTATTAAATTAATAAACGATAACAAAAAAAATTATAAACCACCACCTACAAGTCCTTAGCACTCCAGCTAGCTATCACTCCTAGAATTACTGAATTGTTCTCACCATGAGCCTATGGCGCCCAATCTATTAGTATCTTTCCCGGCAAGTGTTTTCTCTTTTGAAACAAGTCCTGGCTAGTGTCATGTGCATTAGATGCATCACCGGGTACTGTAAACGGTCACCCCTAATGCAAGTCGCATAAATTTTAAACTAAGGAAAGGAGTTTAGTAATCATAATCCACTCTTGGTTGATGCTTTGATATTTGTTTAACTTTGAGATAGTGATGTATAGGAAAAAAAATTGAAAAGTACGTGCCACTGTTGTGCGGGTCCCACCTGACGCCGCCGAACGGCGGGGCCCGCGCGGCAGTAACGCCCTCCTCGTGCCTCCTGAAATACGAACACGGCGACCGCACCCCCACCACTCCACTACACTGCACTTGCAGCACTCGCTCGCTCCGAGCATCCGATACCGCTGCCACTGCCAGTTCGGTGTATCTATCGCACAGCGGCAGCGCCATGCCGCCGGCGGACGCCGTCATCAAGCCGCTGCCGCGAGCGCTCTCCCTCGCGGCGGCGGCCGCGGCGGCGGCCACCACGTCTCTCCTCCTCATCTCCGTCGTCGTCTCCCGTGCCCGCTCCTCCTCGCCTCCCCCGTCCACCAGCGCCTCCACCACCGCCGCGCTCCCCCCGGCGCCTGCCCCCTCACCGCTCCCGGAGAACCCCCACCCCCCGCCGCCGCCCGTCCCGCCCTGCCCGCCCAACGCCTCCCACAACATCCCCTGCCACGAGTCCCCCTCTGAGGAGCGCCAGTGCCCCCCGCCCCCGCCGCCGCCGCCTCCTCCCCACCCGCCAAAGGACCCACCGCCTCACCCGCCGCATCCCCCGCACCCTCCGCCGCCGCCACCCTGCGTCGTCCCGCCGCCTCCCGGGTACCGCCCGCCCCCGCCGTGGCCCGCGCGGCGGGAGCGAGCGCGGCTCGCGAACACGGAGCTCCCTCTGCTCGCAGCGGCCAACGCGGACACTGCTCAGGGCCCCGTGCGCGCGCGCGGGGAGTGGCTGCTGTTCCCCAAGGGGGTGGGGACTTACGTCGAGCAGCTGGAGCACGTGGTGCCTCTCCGCGGCGGCGCGGTGCGCACGGCGCTCGACGTAGGATGCGGGGTGAGTAGTTGATTTTTTAAAAAAAGTCGTTGAATTCTGAACATTGAATGGTTAAAACTGGTTACCGTATCTTCTTCTCAAGTTGATTACTGAATAGTGAATGGTTAAAGCTGATTACCGTGTCTTCTTCTTCTCAAGTTGATTACTCAACAGTGAATGGTTAAATTTGTTAACTGAATATTGAATGGTTAAATGTGATGTCTGTCACCGTGCCTGTGACAGGTTGCGAGCTTCGGGAACTACCTGTTGAGCTATGGCATCCTGACCATGTCTATTGCTCCGAGAGACAGACATGAAGCACAAGTCCAGTTCGCCTTGGAGCGTGGACTGCCTGCGATGATCGGAGTGCTTGGTGCTCACAGGCTGCCATACCCGTCTAGGTCCTTCGACATGGTTCAGTGCGCGGGATGCCTTGTTCCATGGACTGCTCATGGTAGGTCATGCAAGAAATTGATACTATCTGCGACAGAGCATATCTCCTGATGTCTTATTCATTAAACTTGTCTTTGTATGTAGCTTATGATTGTACATATCTGTAGTTTCTTGAAAGTTCAAATTTCTATTGGCAAATGTTGCAGTCAGTGAGCAGAACTGATACCGATATGTTAATGTCAAGTACTAAAGCATTACATTTGTTCGGTGAAGTGCTTTTGTTCTCATTCACCTATAGCTGATTCCAGATGGACTCTATATGCTGGAAATTGACCGTCTTCTCCAACCTGGTGGCTATTGGGTTATGTCTAGGCCACCCACCAGCTGGAAATCACCGTACAATGGTTTGAACCAAACGGTCAAGGACCTGCAAGTTGAGCAATTATCTGCGGAAGATATGGCGAAGAAACTTTGTTGGACAAAGGTTGCAGAGAAGGGCACAATTGCTGTCTGGAGAAAGCCTATAAATCATCTGCAGTGTGCACAAGAAGCTAAGCTCTTAAGATCACCACCGTTCTGTACAGGAGATGACCCGGATAGTGCTTGGTAAGGTTTTCCTTGTCACCTTGTAACTTTGCTTGTCCAGGCATCTTTTGTTGTGAAGCATAATATTGCACAGTTTTGTTTTCTGTTATCTGATCCTAATATCATGACATCATCTGCCTATTTGCTGATCATCTGTGGCTTTCAAAAATCCTTGTATAGCTATAGCTGTAAAGGATAATTATCTAAATTAGTCGAATATAGTATCTGGAGCATTTCAGAAGAGTTAACAATACGACTAAAATAAAGTTTATGCAAGTTATACCTTGAGTACAATAAAGTGCATCCAAGTAAGAATATGAGTACAACGCCAGTGTATCCAAGGAGCTTACTGCCAAAAGGGCAATCTAGTATATAACTCCATTGATTGCATTAAAGGATTAGTCATATAATTCGTCAAATATGACAACTAAAGGATGAATGCATTTTTGCTATATTACAGGTATGTAAATATTTCAACATGTATAACTCGCCTTCCAAAAGTTGAACTTGTTAGTGATATTGCTGGTGGTGCCATGGAGAAGTGGCCTCAAAGACTCGCTGCAGTGCCACCAAGGATAGCCAATGGGGAAACGAAGGGGATGTCCATTCAGGCATACAAACACGACAGTTTAATTTGGAAGATAAGAATTGAATTCTATGGAACGTATTTGAAAGATTTATCTCATGGGAGTTACAGAAATGTCATGGACATGAATGCTGGCTTTGGTGGCTTTGCTGCTGCTATGTCGAAATATCCTGTTTGGGTCATGAATGTGGTTCCTGCAAATATAACAGATAATACTCTAGGTATCATCTATGAGCGTGGCCTGATTGGAACGTACATGGACTGGTAATGTTACAAAGCAGATATTTTCTTGTAATGATGTCCTGCTTCTATTTCTCCTATAAGATATAGTAAACAACTCAGTATCTTGAGTCATTTTTTTTCAATTTCAGGTGTGAGGCTTTCTCTACTTATCCACGTACATATGATCTCATACATGCTAATGGAGTATTCAGTTTGTATGCTGACAAGTAAGTGACTCCTCCTAATTCACTTTGCTCAATTATCCTTGTTCTTGTTCTGAGGCAGAACAGCCTCAGAAAGAGACAAGAAACACATTGCTACGTCGGCTATATAAGGCTTCTGGTTCACATATTTTGATAGTGCCAAACTGTACTTAAACATTAAGAATTCCCCACTGTCCCTCCACCCATCATATGGTTCACTTATTAATTTGCTAGTGCCAAAGTCTACTTAAACAAGTAGTACCCACTACCCATCATTTGGATGCTGGCTTACTGGATTTGCTTTTCTGAAGGAAAGCAAGTAACTAACATGGATGGGCCCTACTTAAGGCAGTGCTTGAATACCTTAGGATATGTAACTTCTTTTTGAAAAAAGGGGGCTACGTATGTCTTCAACACTGCACTTGAGGTCCTGAAGGATAGAATGCTTTCACAAATCACATGAACAATTATTTGTTCAGAACAGTTAAGAGAGATTCTAGTTCACTGCATCATCTTGACACTAAGCTATCTTCAGGTGTGGCATTCTTGATATTCTGCTTGAGATGGATCGCATTCTCCGGCCAGGGGGCGCCACGATAATTCGAGACACAGCTGATGTTGTCCTGAAAGTAAAGGAGGCTGCAGATCGGCTACAGTGGCATAGCCGAATTGTCGATACTGAGAATGGGACCTTGGATCCTGAGAAGCTTCTCATCGTGGACAAATTTCCCCCACCGCCAGGGAGCTAAAGCAAGAACTAATGGTATCAGTTAACAATCCATGATGAGAAATCCATTCACCTCTTCTCTCATCTTCAGAATGGCGGGCTAGGATCTTATTACCTGTACAGAAGAAGAGTACATACAAGGCGAGCCTACACTTACAGATCCAGATAGGCGAATAATCCAATAAATACATTTGAGCTGTTGACTCCACTGGACACACTGTGCTTCGTTCCAATATATTAGCTAGATTATACTACTTCGACTAGAATATAACACGATTTCCGAGGCCCTGACAGCTGGTTGCCGCCAACATGATGTTGGATGTGTAGATGCAACCAGGCTCGGCTCTGTAGAGATATATTTTCTGTACATTTGTGTAGCTCTACTGTACATGTTATGTGAGAAGCGATGTCTATGCGAGAAATTAGTCAAATCAGTTTTGAGTTTGCCTTGGTTTGCTCGCTAAGCAATGTCACGATTAATGAAGGCATCTACAAGACTACAACTTCTATAATCTATAGCATAGTGTACAGAAAGTTGTGATTGGGTTGCCAAATTTTGTTTGCTTGGTTCTCCTTCCGACTTCCAAGTTCATACTAGGAAGGATCCCAAAAGAGCTGTTTGTTTAAGGCGCTGTACAGGTGTTACAAATAATTTTGACTCTGAGTCGAAGACGAAGTTAAATTCGTCTCCGTGTATAACTCAAATAGAAGTCGAATCCTATTTAGAGTCCGATTAGATGTGCTAGATAGTTTATATATTGAAATGTTTGTAATCAGTTTAATTGAGGAGCAAGTAATAATATAGAGAAATTTAGGAATTCCCCTGTGTTCTCTCAATTTATCTACGATGTGTGTGTTTTCTCCTAGGGTAAAAGTATAATAATTGGTATCGAGCTAGTCAAGTCTAGGCGAGAGCCGAGTAGCTGAAAAACTTTCTCAGCGAGCTCGTCTCGAGCATTGTGCAGCAGCCTTCCCGAGGTGACATCCCGGCGCACACGTCGCATTCAGTATCGCACCGGGGAGATTGTTAGGAATAATCTCATATTGGTTGTGGGAGAGGAGAAAATACAACTTATAAGTGTGAGGGAGCTTGTTAAGAATAATCCTACATTGGTTGTGGAAAAGGAGAAAACACAACTTGTAAGTATGAGAGAGTCCTCACCTATAGAATTAGTCTTTTGTGGGAGAAAACTTAATACCACTTATAGGTGTGTTGCTCCGTAGACTTAGTTGTGTTTAGCCCATTTAGACCTATGGCCTAGGAAGTAAACCCGGTTGGACTAGGCATGCGACCAGGGTCCGATCTAACAAGTGATATTAGAGCTCAGCGCTTAATATCTTCTTGGACCTCATGGTTGCAGAAGCGTCCAACCAATGCGTAAGAGGAAGATTGTTAAGAATAATCTTACATTGGCTGTGAGAGAGGAGAAAGCACAATTTATAAGTGTGAGGAGCCCCACCCATTGGACCGGTTTTTGGAGGAGAAGCCACAATATCACTTATAAGTGTGTTACTCGTGAGCTTAGTTGTGTTCAGCCCATTTAGACCTATGGTCAGGGAAGTAAACCCGATTAGATCTAGATATACGGTTAGGGTCCAATCTAACAATAGGTATAATACAAAATCGAGCATGGACATGATTTGCTCATGACATAATGGAACTACTATAATTGCCGCGTGGATGGAGGTGTCCTTGCTGTGGTGCTGGACTCGGGACGACCGAGTTAATTCTCTTTTTTTCTGGCAATGCTTCGCCTACCAATTGGACAATGTCATCAGCGCTGTGCTTGTTAATTTGTACTGTCCTCCTCCTCTTATAAATAATGTTCAATCTCATTTGTCGTGGCACTACCCAAAAAGAAGAGGAGGAGGAGGAGGAGATCAAAAAACTTCGAATGGAATATGAACTCATGCTTGACACCGTAGTTAAATCATGGTTTGTGATCTGCACCGTAAGCAAATCCAATCAAAGACTAGCCAATGTCCTTACATTACATTATCATTTGGCGTAATGGAGGATCACCTTATTTGTTTGGCTTCTCCAGGGAACAGTATCGGATACCATTACCCCCAGATGTCTGATACGGCCCAAAGCATCAGATCGGGGTCAGCTTTTTGATTCTAAATCAATTTCTAAGGTTAGCGTTAAAAGTTGAGCTCAAACTGATTTAATTGGATCTGTTCTTGTTAATGCCGAGAAGGAGAGGGAGGACGGCATGGGAGGTGATGGTTTAGCTTTTCACTGTTGTGCCGTGCCTAATCGAGTATGAGAAAATAAGCATCAGTCAATGGAACCAAACTAGTGCATGTGATCAAATTGGTGCATTGCACATGCACGTGTGCACAAGCCAGGAGCATGAGCCAGCAGATGGAGGTTTGCATGGCTTGAGCCAGGAGAGTGAGCTAGCAGGTGGATCAGAAAAGAAGAACATGACGTATATTCTTACTGGTTCAATCTCAATCCGTATCAACATCTAAGTCGCAGGTTTCTTTCTTAAAAATATGAGTTGTGTCCTTTCTTTCAGTTATTAATCTGAGCCCTTCTCTGTTTTTCGCCACAAAGATCCTCCTTAAACCTGACATTGTCAAGGCCTTTGACACTCTCTCATGAACCTTTCCTGTCAAAAATTCTGCGCACACTGGGTTTCGGTGCTCAATGGGGTGACTGGCTTTCAATCTTACTCTCCACTGGCACGACCAGGATCTTACTTAATGGTACACCAGGGAAAAGGATTCAGCACTGCCGAAATCTTGACACCTGCACCAGCACTTCCAAGGCAATGCTCGATGTATGCAGATGATATCATGCTCTTCATTAAACCAAAGACACAAGACCTCCTCGCCAGACAAATTCTGTCTCTTTTTGGATATGCTACAGGGCTTCGGCCGGTATGCACAAGTCTTCTCTAATCCAGATCGGCTGCACACAACAGGACTTGCACAAGTCTTCTCTAAAGGAGATTTTGTCAATGTAACGTTGCTGACTTCCCCATCACATACCTCGGAATGCCCCTGACAACGGGTAAACTACGACGTCGTGAACTACTTTCTTTTATTGACAAAGTTTAGAACAACCTGCCAGTTTGGAAAGCACGCTTGCTCTCGCGAGCAGGGAGACTAATAGTCGTCAAGATAGTCCCGACATCCATGGTAATCTACCCCCTAATTACTTTGGTATTCCCTGAATGGGCAATCAAAGCAATTGACAAAAAGCGACGGGAGGTATTCTTTTGGACTGATACATGGCTGCAAGGCCAAAGTATTCGTGATCTAGCTCCGGCCATGTGGGAAAGAGTGAAGAATTCTAGAAAAAAGCTGACCAGAGTAAAGGAAGCTCTTCTCAATAACAAGTGGATGGCAGATTTGCAAGGACCTTTCAGCTTGCATGCCATATCCGATTTCTTTGCCCTGTGTTCAGCACTAAACCAGGTTCAGTTGCAAGAAGAAGCCGCAGATGCCGTCATTTGGCGATGAACTTCCAACGGCACATACTCTTCCAAATCGGCATACAATGCCATGTGCCACGGACCATACATTTGCCATGTGCCACGAGCTGTGGCGGAGTACAACACCACTTAAAGCAAAGATCTTCACTTGGTTGGCTCTCAAGCACTGGGTCTGGACTTTCTCCAGACTTCAAAAATTCAACATACCAGCTCCGTCAGAGTGCCTCTTCTGCGAGCAGGAGCCTGAGACAACCGAGCATCTACTGGTTGGATGGATGCGTGGTGGCTAAGCAGACGTGGTTCCATACCTTCTCCTGGCTGTCCCTTTGCACATCCTACCAGTTCACTGAGAAGACATTGCATGAGCACTGGGCAGCCATCTGGGACTTGGCCCCCAGCTCTAAGTGAAAAGGAGTAGATACCCTAATAATTCTAGTAGTCTGGACGATCTGGAAGGAAACAAATATGCTACGGCATGATCAAGACTGCTTTAGTACCGGCGAGAAGGGGATCGAGGCGAGGCGAACGCGCCCAAGGGGAAGGGGTAGCAGTACCCTCGATCTGGAGTGTAATGGGCGTTTAACTAGGCCGGTTTCCAAATACGCAGTACCCGATTGCAGCCCATGCGATCCAAACGCAGAGTGATGGAATTCAATTACACTGTAATGGGATTACACCGCAAAAACACCGTACCAAACACCACCTAGATTTTATCGCCAAGCATGATATAAGAATAGGAAGAAAAAACTTCCCTTTTCTGTGCGGTTAAAAATGGCATTTCGGAGCCAGTAAAACCCCAACAGAAAAAAAAAACAGTAGCTGACCTGTAGCCCTGTAACTGACATGCGCTCGATAAGCACTAGACACACCCAATAATAATAATAATAACAATATATGATTCTGCATATCCATCATGCTCTACAGTAATTATATTCATGTTGGTAACTTGGGAATTGGGGTAGTATAGCTAAGCGGATCATTTTTATGTGTTTTTTAATTGTGTTAACAGGAAGAAAAGGAGTACAAGGTGCACAACCTGGTCCAGCACTTGATTGGATGCAGTGAGTGAACATTGCTGTTGATGCTGCCAAAGGGCTTGAATATCTGCATGAGAAGGTTCAGCCTTCAGGGATATTAGATCAGTGACATCCTCTTGTTTGAGGACTTCCAGGCAAAGATTGCAGACTTCAATCTCTCAAATCAAGCTCCAGATATGGCTGCTCGGCTGCATTCTACTCGCGTGTTGGGAACATTCGGTTATCACGCTCCAGAGTAAAAATCCTATACTACCAAATGTTTATGATGAATTAATATTTGCATCACTATTTTACAACTAAATTCAGTTTTTCCGTGTCGTGTGTACTTGTCTAATTAGAGGAGTGCTCCGGTGCTTTCCCACTCATATTTTGCACGACTTCTAAAGCAAAAGAAAAACTGTGATTAAAAGGTACTTATTCCACTAACTAGTTTTTAGGAAGGTCAATTTAGTAACTTTGAGAGAGCCCTGTAGCCCATATCCACAGCCCGTATCTACCCACCCTCTCGTCTCATTTCTTAACTTCCCACCCTCCCAGCGCTCATGCCTCTCTCCTCCGTCCAAGATTTAGTTCTGCGATTCTTCGTCGCGTGTGCGGGGAAGCAAGCATAGCAAGCGGGACGACAGGCCGCGCGTCGCCTCCGTTTCCGCCTCCGAGGGCTGCGAGGAGAAGTGGAGGAGGGTGCCGCTACCGTGGGAGCTGTTCGAGCCGGTGCTGCGGATCGTGGGGCACTGCCCGCTGGTCCCGACGTGCGGAAGGTATTTCCAATGATCAAGAAAATAGGCATTTTCTAGAAAAGCATATTATCAAATGATGAAGCATACATATATATCATCCAACACAGAAATCCATCATTTGCTAGTTATTTGACAAGTTCTATCAAACAGACAAGGAAAACTCAAATCCGCTTGTACATGCACCCGCATGTATTATCAGGGACCTCCAAACACCCACACAAACAGGGACCTCCAAACAACCGCAGACCTGAGAGCTGGGCAGACTGCAGAGTAATGAATTTACAGCTACTGTATAGGATTTTTGGCTGACCTGCCGATCAATCGGCATTGCTGAGGTAGCAAACTACAGCGAACTTGCCCCTTGACATGGAAAAATTCACCATCAATACCACATCCGTCGTGTGTATTTGGGCATGCTTTAAGTCTCTCAGACTTTACCTGAAATTTAGCAGGGCAGTGAACTAAGGAAATAAAAAAGGTTGTCATCAAACTTCTGGCTGAACAATACAAACATCATGATAGTTCTAAGCAAAACCATGGCAATGTCCAACATAAGATCAGACTTTCTAGATTTTGTTTTTCCATGCAAGGTATCAGCAAATGGTTTGAGAACATGTGGAAGAGCAATAATATCATTACACACTTTACTTTGAACCATGTTATGAAGTTAACTCATAGAGATTTGTAATTAAAGAATATGATTGACAAGAAACACATGATATGAAGCAGGCCAAGATCAAAACAACAGTTTCTCAAAATGAATGAAAGACCAAAGTAAAATTGGATATTTTTTTCCTGCGATGAGTAAAATTGGATGCTTGAACAAGAGGAGCATTATCATACCTTTACATATTCCACATTTGGAAGAGAAATGTGCTTTCCAAACTGCAAAAGCACCAAAAATCTAATAACCTCAGCCTTCCACTTCCACCAACCAACAGTAGGTCCAGACAATTGTCATCATATTCAGCCTTGGGAGCAATAACCTGAGAGCTTAAACTCTGCACAGTCTTGCATGAATGCTTGCATACCAATACACCAAGATAGCTCCCTTTCCTAACCATCCATCTTTTCTCTTTCTGTCTCTTGTGTGAAGCAATGTGCACATCAACAATGGACATTAGGTCCAGCTGGGTTACTGAACAATTCCAAGAATCTTATGCTAGCTATGTCAGCAATTCAGAAAATATCTCAATGTCTCGAATCACATCAAGATCAAATTTGTACGTAGGCAGAAAAAAATTGGTTCAGTCCCAACATGAATCATGAATGAATCATACAATGTTACTGTCTGCCATAGTGCAGCACCACCTAGAACAGAGTAACTAGTGTCTATTACAACCGATTCAACTAAATGGATTGATCATAAGCACAGGTGACATGATGCTGCAGCAAACATCATCCAGACCAGGACCTAAGTCTAAATTCTACATAGCATTAAGCAGCAACATGACTGCATAAATATCACATTACATTAAACCATGGATTTCTACATTCCTGCTATCTTTTGAGTCGCACATCTTGGGCTGCCCATCTTCCTCATGGCCTGCATTGCACGAATGGGTTCATATGAGCAGACGAGCCTACCCATGGAAATCACAAGCATGTGGCGAATTCTGGATAGGCGTACCTCAAGTCACTGAATCCACTGAGTCCACGAATTCTGGATGCGCCCGCGGGGCACGTCGACGGCGACGGCGCACTGCAGGACCTAGTGGTCGGGGCAGAACCAGTCGGACACCTTGACGTCGGCGTCCTTGCGCAGCAGCCAGAGCTACATGGGGAGTCCCAGCAGCGCGACGGAGGGGGCGGGGGCGCGAGGAAAAGGACCCCGGCGTCGGGGGGGGGAGGCAACGGAGGGACACGCGCAGCGCCGATGGAAGGTGGCTCTAGTGCTGGCGACGGGGAGGGAGGCGGCGGCGATGGGAGTGCGTGGGTGCTTGGAGGTGGCTCCGCTGCGTTCGACGGGAGGCGAGGTCGCGGCCGACGACTGGATTACGGCTTCGCCGTGCGCACGCGCAGAGAGGCCGACGGGGCGATCGTAGAGCCGTGGGCGGCAGCGGCAGTTACAGCCTTACGGGCTGGACTTGGGCATCCATCGAGTCTCACTATGCTATGTTACTAATTTACCCCTAGGTTTAACTAATCTTAGTTGCTCCAAGATACGTGCAAACTTTCTTGTGGAAGAGCACCGAAGCACGCCTCTAGACAAAAGATCAATAAGCCATGTGATATTTATATAGTTTGCTGAACGGAAGAAAATATTCATGTCGATAGATAAGTACATTTAGAAGTACCCAAGCAACATTAGAAACCAATCCTACTCTGGCATATTTTTTACTAAAGCAAATAAGTATTTTATCTGCTACTAACCAGTTACATCTACTAATCAGAAACTAGTAATCTCCACTACCTAGCTAGCACCTAGCAGTAACCACTTTGGTGCTGGGGTATTGGTGATGCCATTGTCTGATGAATCCTAAAAATGCATATAGCTTTGGAGTGACTGGTCAGCTGACCCAGAAAAGTGATGTATATAGCTTTGAGTCGTTCTCTTGGAACTTCTGACAGGAAGAAAGCCAGTGGACCATACGATGCCTAGAGGGCAACAGAGCCTGGTTACATGGGTAATTGCTCACTTCCTAGTTTACTCATTTCTGATGATAACAAGACACAGCCCCATCCTTAATTGGAGACTTTGTTAACAAGACTTTGTGAACATGTCTTGCTTCTGTTCTGTAGGCCACACCGAGATTAACTAAAGACAAGGTGAAGCAGTGTATATATCCGGATGGAGGAAAGGATATTTCATGGATGGCTTCCTATCCTCATTCACGTACTTCATGACAAGCGTGCTCTTGAAGTTCTTTCATGCCTTGCCCATCGCTAGGAACGCCTGTTGTCGCATGAGGCCCTTAAGTTCTTCTCCAATCTCGAAGGACCTTGAGACTTCCTCCCAAAGCTGCTCTATCTCTTCACTCGTCAGAGACTTTCAGCTCGGTGTAGTGATGGAGACATGTTACCTTGCAACTATCCCGTAGGTGGTCCGAAATACGGCCACTGCTTTCTTGGGATATAGAGGGACTCTAACTGGACTGACCTCCATGATAGTCATTTGGCTCTCAGGCATTTCCGATATGCCGCTGCCCTCTCGCTTAGTTGCTCCTTTGGTCTGCTCATTGGAGCATTCAGCGAAACAGAGCCCAAAGACTGTGTGGACACCATCTCGCTTAGTTGTGATCTATGAAATATTCAAATTGCATTTCAATATAGGATATATAAAACACAAACTGAATGCTCTACATGTTTCCAGAGATCGGCATGTTTCATATTCATCGACCACAAAAAAAAAACCGAATGAGTATCTGGACTTAACATACATATGGGACATACTTTTGTACAATTCAAAACATAAAACTGTAGTTAATTGTCCAATCATATACGATTAAACAAGGGGTTGATACCCTGATTTCAGCATAACCACTGCAAGATTTGTGTTCCATTTTGTTTATCATGCATAGAAGCAACATCTCAATATGCAAGTCCTATGTAGTTTGTAGATTTGGGTCCTATAGAGAGTGAAGCTATTTGGTAACCACATGATAAAGAGAAATGGAATATTTCCACTAGTGAAACCATACACAGAAATCAAGTATGATTAGATGACAAGATGGAAACGGAGCATGATTAACAATGCAATATCATATGTAACTAACATTGTAAACATCAAAGTACCACAATTTATAAAAGCATATAATAGATGATACCTTCAATCTTCTTTACCAAATAGGCTATGGCTATAGAGAAACCAGCTGCGGAGGAAGGGGGAGTGTGAGGGAGGGCGACGACAAAGGAAGGGGGAGTGAGGTACAGCGTCGGAGGAAGGGGGAGGGAGGGCACCGGTGGAGGAATGGGGGAGGGTGGGCATCGGCAGAGGAAGGAGGAGTGATGGACAACGGTGGATGAAGGGGAGGATGGGCGGCGAAGGAAGGAAGGGGGCAAGGTACAACACCGGAGGAAGGGGGAGGGAGGGCACCAACGAAGGAAGGGGGAGAGAGAGCACCGACGGAGGAAGCGGGGAGGGAGGCCGTTGGAGTAGGAAGATGGGAGGGAGGGAGGCAACGGAGGAACTGGGACGGAGTCAGCAACCTCGCCCGATGCCTTGAGCATGCCAGCTTTACAGCCTTGCTCGGGGAGTACTGAGAAAAACCTAAATGTGCACAGGCTGTATATATAAAAGAATATTATCGTAAACAGTTTTCAAAAATAAATGTCTGTGATAAGTTACAACACATACGGTTTTTAAAAATAACAGTATGTGATATCCGACATGTCACTAACAGCTAATACAAAAAATTATATGTGATCGTCTGTTATAGTTCTTTGTATAGCTAAAAATTTTTTTTTTTTACTTACCTCAGGAAATGGTAGCCATATCCTTTGAAAACAAGTAAGCATATTATAGATAAATGATAGATAAGTGAATTACAACTTAGAGTGAAAAACAACTCAAAATTTCACTTGGCTATTTTCTTTTTAAAAAATAGCCCTTTACAATGATCGACGCGCACATAGCTAGCTTCCTTACTGGGTCATTCCTCGGGTCTGATGTCATCTCCGAATGGAGACAACTCATCAAATTAATTGTACTCTTTCTCATCCACGACATTCTCAACTCCAATCATTCTTTTTCCATAAAGAACTACGGGCGGTTCTTATTTGCCGGGTTCGTTACATAAAAAACTTAAACAACTTGTTTAATGAGTACAAATGGTTTGCCTTTGTACCCGACACGTTTGAGTCCACAATAGTGATATCGTACTTGTTGACATTCACACCTTATAGAAATTGAACCCAACGACACCGAAATAGGGGATCTTGAAAAGTATGTAGTCAAACTTTCAAATCTCCCCTATGAACCCATAATAGGAGCTCAACTCATGTTTCATTATGTTTGGCCTAGCGGTATTTTAATTGCTCGTGAAACGTATCTATGTGAACACCGCTGTTCTGGATTGTGCTCTTCCTTTTCTGAGCTATCGTATAAAGTGTGTACCTATTTATGTCATATCCGTACCATGTCATAATTGTAAATTTTAACTCTTTTGCTAACCATCGCAACATATCATCACTTGATGACCTCCCAATAAATTGCACCTTTAACCATTCGTTGAATTGACAATTGTGTTCTTTCGCGATCCAAACCTTCGACTGGCTTGGATTATCTTGGCGTACCATGTCTTTGTGCTTGTCGATGTACGGGGACACTTCGGTCATGTGTTGCAAGACCATGAAATAGACTTGAGCGTACGTATTCAAAATGGAAGTGATTGCTTTCCTTTCAATGGTCCCGATATCCTCCAACCTCCCTTTATGACAAGATAGAACCACACCTATCAGTTCCACCTGAGCCATGTAGTCAACGCAAAACTCAATGACCTCTTCGGTTGCATAACCTTCAACGATATTGTCCTCCGCCGATAATGATTCCGTACATAGGCCTATATTGTCCCCGTCGCGCACCGCTTTCTTGCCAAGTAAGATACCTCTCTCCATACCTTTCCTTTCCATCTGCGCCATTGCCTCCCTCTACAGCAAATACCCTCCTGTGAGATCCTACCGCCAAGCCTTCATCGATCTACTATCTAGCTACTTGTTCATCATCTTGCTACCATTGTCGTCTCCTAACTTGGATTCAGAGGCTAGTTTGTGTAGTAGAGCAAAGGTAATACTCCATCCTCTACTTGGCACCTTGGGTGGTTCTGCTCCTATTGTTTAGTTTTCTTGGATATGAAATCTTGGGTGTTTTTGTGAGTTGTGAACTTTGTGTATTACCCAAAGAGCATACTGAACCTATCAAGTATTGTTTCTTGAAGACATGGTACATTACTGCGGTAGGTTCTTGCTTGATAATATACTCTACTGACTAATGCCATAATAACTTGTGAAAAAATATTATTTTTCATAGATGGGTCGAAGGAAGTTGTGCTTACAATATTACATGAATTACTACTACATATGGAGAAGGTTGATTGTTGCCATTGTTTTGTGTTTAGCCATGTACTGGTATAAGATTCATATTTAAAAAGGAAGAGAACAACTGTTAAATATGCTCTAATGTTGGATAGAGATGTCACCCGTGAGTCACGGCTAAATTGTTTGTATCATGGAACTGAGGCCCATTGTATTAGTGAGCTACACATGTGAAAGGTTGTTTTTCACAAGTTGCATGCTCATCTTAGATCACATGGTCTGCTAGTGAACACCTTGCATGTCACAGTGGAGGAACAAGTTGCAATGTTCATCCATGTCGTGGGTCAAAAATGGTCAAATAGATCAGTTGATTTTGAGTTCAATAGATCAGGTGACACAGGAAGTAGATACTGCAATGTTGTTTTAAATGCCCTTTGTATCCTAGCCTAGTTGTAGCTTGTTAGTGGACTTAGTTGAAACTAGATGTTTTAGGTTGTAATTGAGCAAAATCAACTTGATTTACGCTTACGCATCTAAAAGTCGGTTTTAGCCAAAGAACTTGTAAAAGCGTCTATCCATCCCTCTCTAGTCGACATTCTCGATCTTACAACCGCCTTAACCCCCGGTCCCGCCTCCTCCACCCATCACTACTATCTCTCCTCCCTTAGCCTCGCTAGCGTTGCCCCTCCCCCTGTGGCCCCGCCGGCGCTGCTCTCGCCTGTCGCCTCCACCACCGCTCCTACCTTCGCCTCCACTTTGGCCCCACCAGCACTGCCCAGAGAATTTGGTTTCATTTCCTTTTCCCCTTTTTCTTTAAATTTTTTTCTTTGTTTTTCCATGTCCATTTAATCCTTTTCAATTTTCACCATATTTTTTTCTTTTTTCTTTTCTAAATCATCTCAGTTAGAACCAAGAGCTGAATTAAACACCCATAATTTTAGCTGTGACTTCTTCCAACCGCTACGATGCTATTTCAGCCGAAAGCCAACAGCCGCAACTGAATTGAACAGGGCCTAAATAGAGCCTAACAATAAAGCAATGAAGGCGAAGCAGAGGATGCGCTTGTTGGCTAAGAGACCGCATTACACTAGATTAGAGGTATGAGGCTTCAACACCTACGTTGAAATGAAGCAATTTTTTCTCCTTAGTTTACCCGAGAGAACGTGCATTAAAAATATCTTTAGCTTAGGCATTGTTTCAAATAGCTTCTGACTTTAGAAGCCAAAAGCTATATTTAGAATACATTGGCTTCTTAACGTGTTTTTTTTTTTTCTTCTTTTCTTTTCATTATCTATAGAGATATTACGATGTTTTTTCCTTTTATTTTTATTTATTTTTGCTAAATTAAATACCTTAGAAAAAGCTAACAGATGCTACAATGTCGTTTCAACCAAAAGCCACAACACTTTTTGAACATGACCTTAATATTTCCTTTTATAACTTTAAAACTAGCAGCATAAGCGCGGCACACTAGTTACCATGTAAATGAAGAAAAAGAGACGAAAATTCGTAAAAGTTTGTTCTTTGAAAAAAAGTGAGGACCCATATATATTTTTGGAGAAAGTGAAGGGTTTTTTCGCATAAAATCAAGGACCTATGCGTAATTTTGGGAAAGCCGTAGGGTGCTATCCAGCAAAAAGAGGACCTCCATAAAAATACGGAGGATCTGTACGCAATTTCAGAGAAGAAGGCTTTTTCACATAAAAATGACGTTTGAGGGATATTTGTGCAAGACCAAGTACCTATGTTATTTTGCAAAAACTAAAGGATTTTTTGCAAAAAAAATGCTGACGTGGCATTGCTGCCGAGGCGAATCCGGGGGTGTAATATAAGTGGGATGATATGATGATTCTCTGCCATAAGTACTAATATCTCCTCTGCCACAATTAAGACCTGTTCGAAACGCTGGAAGTTCACCGGAGTTTAACAGAAAATATTCCAGTTTAACTTGTGCGACGCTGACACTTGCCCTCACCGGCACTACTGGGTACGTACCGGCAGTTGGGTACTTTCATCAGTCAGTCCCAGTCACGCACGTCTGATGAGCCCGAGCTGGGTTCCCTTCCTTTCCAGCACCTGGCGCGATCAGCTATCCCCCACCGCGCGAGTAACTTCCGCGGCACGGGAACGGCCGCCGAGTCGTACGATATATCGTGCAGCGCATCCACCGAAACATTGCTACAACCGAACGGTAGCTCCACACGCACGCAGCCACGCGCGATTCTCTCACGGTTTCTCGCGAGGCTGTCTCGTCCTCATTTTACATTACGCCCCCGATACTTATCGTGCAATACATACCATACCCTCTGAGGGAGCAGCGCGAGGGCCCGCGCGTAATTTCGTAACGTTTCAGGCGCGAGCGTACGAACCGTGTCGCACTTTTGCTTCGGCACGGCAGCCGCTCGCCCGCTCCCGTTCGCCAAGTCGCTGCGAGTGCGAGTCCACAGACTGTTGTCGAGCCCCCCCCGAAAAGATTCCATTTTTTTCACCCTTCGAAATCTTTGCCTCCTCGCCTCAATTCGAACGCCCCAATCGCTCGCGCCGTTGACGAATCCCCAGATCCCCACTTCCTCCCCGTCCCACCGCCTCCAATTCGAAGCAATTCTATGGTTTCCGCCCTCGAGCTCCCCCAAATTAGGGTTTCCATCGGGTCTGTCGGAGCCGCGGTGGGTGTCGCGTTTCTGGGCGATTGGGGCCGGGGAAGAGCGCGAGGTGCGGAGAGCTGGGGTTTGGATTTTCGGCGCAGAGATGGGATAAAGGTTGGGAGCTTGCTTGGGGTGCTTGCGTGGCTGTGGAGCTGAGGTGAGCTTCGGTGAGGTTAGGGTTTGGTACTTTGGTGGTGTGTGTGAGGAGGGGAGCCGGAAATGTTCTACTCGCAGTTCATCTTGGCCAAGAAGGGCCCCCTCGGGACCATATGGATTGCTGCGCACTTGGAGCGGAAGCTGCGCAAGAACCAGGTCGCAGATACGGATATCGGCGTCTCTGTAGGTGGGTGACCTTTTCTGTTTCAGAAGCTTTTTCGGACCTAGGATTTGTATTGTGTAATTTAGCTTGTGCCTGTCATGACTTATGACCTGACATGCAGAGCGGTAATGTTGTTTTGCGAATGCTCGTTGGTGTGCTATAGTTGTACAAAAAAAATTACAACTTTAGCTTATATATGATTTTGCTGTATGCCTACTGCTTAGTTATTGCTAGTGGATTAATAAAATGGTTTAGCCTTTTCGGGTTGGTACTGAAAAAATTCTAGTTTTTGCTAGCAGAGCTTTTTCCTAGTATGCCTATGAGCTGCTTATTCTTTTGTTTAATGTATACAGCACACTCATATGCTGGATTATCACTTCCATAATAGCTGAAACATCATTTCGTGTATTAGCATGATGTTTAACTCCCTGCTTCTGTCATAACAGTAAAAGTTTCAACCTTTTTGAGTTGTATGGCTTGTTGGTGTTAAAAGTTTCAACCTTTTTTGTTTACTATCAGTAGAGGGTAAAACCGTAAAAATTCTCATGCTTTTAGAGTTTTTTTTGTGGTTCTTATGTTTTCTTGCTTTCTGGGGGTAAAGAAAACGCTGACTTGGTCCTCAATATTCACTAATCAATGGTCACTAGCTTTTTATGTTTTACCGCAACTATCCTTATCATCACAAGTGGAACTGCAAAGTCAATCCTAATTGTAAATAAAGCTTATTAGATTGAGAATTTTTGCAGCTTCCTCTGTTTATATTGTGTCTAACATCTGTGACCTATGGAAAATAGCTCACCTTTCAATGTAGACTACTCCTTGACTAGTTTTCATCTTTTTTGTATATGATTATCACTGCAATACCAGTAGAGAGGGAGGACCTTTTGTAGTTGTTGTGTTATTAATATTATTATACATAATCAAGACAACTCAAATCTTGGCTTAAGAGGAGAATAATTCAATAGCCCTATGGGGGATTGGGATAAACATAGGTAGCATAGGATTTGTAGAGATGTAGACACAAGTGTAGCATCTTATTTGATTGTATGCCTGATGCTGCTTAGCTGTCTTACTTAGATTGCATGCATTTATGTTACATGTAATGAATAGCAGCACTGTACGATGCATGTGGTACCTAAAGGCTCTACGACAGAATGTTATAGGCTAGGTTCTTTTCCACTAATGGCTTGTGGCTTATAGCGTATGCTACAGTAACTAGCTTTCAAATGATGTGTTTTTTTAAGACAGGGTTAACAGAAAGATTGTAGTAAAAAGTGTATTGAGTTCAGCTGTATCGACCAAAATTGCATACGACTATTTTCCTATATATGCTGCCTCTTGTGAACAGCCATAATTCAAAAATTTAAGTCGTAAGTCACAACCCAAAAGAACCCACCCATAATTCAGTGGAACTAACAGGAGAATGGACATATACCTTTTCTAGTGTCATGGTCATGCAATGTTGTAACCACTTGGTTAAGTCTCTGTGGTATTAGCCATCAACTCGTGTGCCTGCATGACTAAAATCGAATGGATATTTTGGATAAGTGTACCTTTTTTCACAGTAAATGAGTAGTTACATAACAAAAACCACCTATTCACAGATCATGTTTGAAAACATGCACATATGAAAGTTTTTTTTACATCCTCCCTCTCAATTTGAACAATCACAAACAGTTTGTTTTATTTTTCTTGACATGGAGAATTTCTTTTTTTCCTTTCTTGTATATGTATTTAAAAGGAAGCGTAAAGTGGGATGGAAGACTTCCAGTAAATGTGCAATGGTAGTCGCCGACACATTTAATAATCATTTTCAACATACAATCCTGTAGTGAACTCAGTTTATAAATAATTAATCTAAAGAAAAAGGAACAGAAGGAGCTTGTTCTAAACTCAGACAAAGAACAGGGAGATGATGTTTTGCAAACAAAATTCAATTTATGGAAAGTTAAGGAACTGAAGAGTAAGGGCACTGTTACACCTACTAAATTATTGCTTCGAAGCCAAAAAATCACAGAAGCGTTGTTCAGATAAGTTTCAAGTTATCTTCAGCTGTATATGAGGAATATCATGAGCTGCCATTCACAACTGTATTATGGTTGTGAGTTATGAGTAATGATTGGATTATGTCTCTCAGTGATTGTCAAATCTTGATATTGATCTTTTATGTTAATCAAACCGTGCGAAGTGGTATGCCCAATTAAATAATACCCTGATTAACTTTCTTCATGTGAACTTCCCTACTGCTAAAATAAAAAAGGTGATGTTTCCAAATATAGACAACATTAACGTTCCGAAGAGGTACCAACTAACCCATCTCATATTCTCATTATCTTTTTAAAGTATAACATAACATTTACCACATGATGCACTGTATTATGAGGAACCTTGGAGTTGAATCGATTAGGCAGTGATGATGCATCATTGTATCACGAGGAACCTTGGATTTTACCAGTTAGGCAGTGAAGCGGACACATGAAAACTCCATCTAGCTGAGTGCTGTGCAGCAAACCCAAAAAACTTGTTTGGTTTCTTTTCTCATTATTTTCAGGTAGCATCGGGCTAGGATGGTAATGATTTTGAGGC
The DNA here is from genome assembly GCA_036346265.1 of Melocanna baccifera. Classification (NCBI taxonomy): domain Eukaryota; kingdom Viridiplantae; phylum Streptophyta; class Magnoliopsida; order Poales; family Poaceae; genus Melocanna; species Melocanna baccifera. The sequence goes on along the minus strand of CM070677.1, from coordinate 45,177,490 downwards.
AACCAAAAGCAATATTATTTCGATTTCCATGCACCATCTTATATTGTGTATTAAATCATGCCATGCATAGATTGATGGGTATACCAGCCTATCACTTCACAACATCATTCCATGTTTTTTTAAGATACACGGAGTCATGGAATTTCTCAAAGCAAATCACATGCATGTTTCTTAGTTCTTAATTAGAAGATTTTGTAAAAAAAAATCAGCCTACATAAGTGTACGTAACATACTAAGTTATTAATTAGAGCCATAAACCAGTGTAAGCTGTAAGGTTCAATGTCATGAGGGCATGAATTATATTTTGGGCAAAGAATGCATTTTGTTCACATAAGAAAAAATGCAACTAAATACCATGATTTGGGTCTATTCAGTGGATTGTTATTATCTTTTCATTTTGTTCCTACCAATTTGGGATTTTGTATCATTCTTTTGCACAATTACTGTGGAAATTTTTAGCTATTTGAGGTCCTATTTTTATGACTAGTATTGGTTTTTGTACCTCTTTTCTTATTACCAGCATAGGATTTTCAGGAGAGTTTGCTTGTGTGCATGCGCATGCATGTATATGTCCGGGGATTTCCGATTATCATTACAATAAAACAAAAAGTCAACAATGATATGCTTACCTTCCTCTAAAGAAAAGGAGTTTTATGTGTTGTTAGTTTATCTTTCTGTTCACATGAGTATTCTACTATATCACTAGTCAAGCAATGTACCCCTGACTAGCATGTGCCACAGTTACCGATTACAAAACACTGGCATAACATCATTGAGCAAGAACATCAGCTTAGACAGTTCTTTGGTGAAAACATTCGTCTTGATTTTTTTCCCAATAAATGGAAATAAAGATGTCTTACATGGATTTAATATTTCTAAATAATCAACAGTTTGGTAGGTAATACACGGGAAAGGTTTCATTACATCATGAACTCATAATTTAGAGCAGTTGATGCCTGGTACATTGCTTTCTTCATGAAACTTGTAGAGCATATTGTTACTATATAGCTATGCGAGTCAGGTGGACAGTGCAACCCACTATCCATCACTAAAATGATCTCTCTGGCAATTCAAAGAATTTTATAATGGAAATGCTGTTTTCTCCTAACATTTGTCATCTCTATCGTATGTTCTCTTTCATATTGAGCTGAGTACTAACCATCATTTTTCCTGCAGATTCAATTATATTCCCTGAGGTTCCTATTGCACTGCGGTTATCAAGCCATCTTATGTTAGGTGTGGTCAGAATCTATTCTCGGAAGGTGAACTACCTATTCCATGATTGCAGTGAAGCTTTGCTGAAGATAAAACAAGCCTTTAGGTCCACTGTTGTTGATCTCCCCCCTGAAGAATCAACTGCTCCGTATCATTCTATAACACTTCCTGAGACATTCCATCTTGATGATTTTGAATTACCAGAGACTGCATTTCAGGGGTAAGGTCACAACTCTTGTTGTGTAAGGTCATTATTTAAAATTGTGCTCTTCAGTTTTCTAAGGATTTTCCACCATGATCCAGCGACATTGATCATCATGTAAGCACAAAAGAACAGATCACCTTGCAAGACAACCCGGAGAGAACAGGATATTCAACATCCCAATTTGGCTTAGATGGTTGGTCGTTTCTATGTGCACATCTTCTATTTTTCAAAATCTGAAGTCAGCCGTTTAACCATGTTAAGCATGTCTAAATATACAGAAAGATTTGGTGATGGCAATTCTTCACATCTTGGTTTGGATTTGGAGGAGGTAATTTTAACTTATTTAACTTTTCTCCATATATCTCTTGCAAATTTCTGTGGCCTGCATCTTGCATTATCTTGTCTCCACTGTTAAGACTTAATCTTCCTTTTTATCTTCTTGAATGAGGTCTTCCCTACGTTATTGTAGAGATAAACTTTTACCCAAAAAAACCGCATTTATTGCATTATTCTTGTACTACGAATATGGATTAGAATATAATGATGGGAACACACAGATAACGACGAAGAAAACTCATTTAGTGCTGCGTAAGGAAGTTTTAGAGTGTGGACATTGGACAATGGTAGTGAGTGTGTCATGCACTGATTTCTAGTTGAAATTGTTTGCACTTTTAGTCTTATAGTTGTATTTGGTGGTAATTTACATGTTAGACTTGTTAATTCATTGAAAATGAGGTGACAGGTGGTTTATATACGTTGTAGACTGAAGAAAGCCCTATATTTCCTGTTATTCTATCATTGTTTATCTCCTATCTCTTAATAAAAGAGCAAGAATCATTTAAAGCAGCCTATACGGTAAAAATGTAAGTTGGTGAAAATTCTGTGAAAATCAAGCTTAGAAGTTCTAAAAAATTATGAGATGTAGGGGAGGGTATGATCTATATGTCTGCACAATTTTAAGATCAAACTCAAATCGTATTTGTGAATATAACCTCCCCTACACCTTGTAATTTCTTTAGAATTTTTAGAAACTTCTAAGTTTGGTGAAAATGTAAATTTTCACTAAATCCACATCTTCACCTGATATTTCACCACCATAGTGTAAACATTAAAGTCTCTACTCTCTTCAAGAGCTGATTTTATTTATTTTGTCCTCAGGAAGTAATGCTGAACAAGGATCACTCAATTCAACTTGAGTCTGATGATGGGTAAAATCACACCATTTATCTTTTGAACACTATTGTTATTGGAGTCCTTTGGAAATTTGATCTATTTTATCTTTTCTGGCTGCAACGATCTGTATCTTTGCTCTCATCCAATCGGTTAACTTTTGTGGTTCTCTAGAAACGAGTTTTAAGTTTGTCCAGGCTGTTTTATGTTTTGATTTTAATTTCTAACCTTGTACTGTAAACTTGAACTGATCTGTCAGAAGACCAGTTACTAGCCTCTGCTGGTAGAGGTCCAGGTGTCCATATATATTAACTGTTTGCATACTGGGTTAAAACACTCATCGATTTGTTACTCATTTCATGAGAGCACTAATTTGTTGCCATGTCATTTTTAAAATGATGGTGCCTTGCTTATTTTTACTAGAAGGTGCCTTGCATTTTGCCCTTTTAATCATATTTGCATTTTTGCTACATTTACATTGCTTGTGTATTTCTTCTTTTGCCCCTTTGCAGCATTATCATTCAAGGCCGATCATCAGTTCATCCTACTGATATGGACGTTGATGACAACCCAATTAAAGATGAAAGCGCTGAAGGATACAACAACATCGATGATGGACCTTCTAGTCACAACAAACTAAATCTGTTGAATGCAGATGATCTAGTAGGAAACAGTGTTCCTAACTGGACTGATTACAATGTGCAGACCCCTGATTTGAATGATATGCTATTGCACAATGAAGGTAATGCAGGACCATCAGCCTCATACTATCAACCTAGTCCCTTCCCTTGTGATGAACCTACATCACCAGAGTTTGTAAGCGCTCAGGCCCCAGCTACACCTGGCTTAATGGAAGAGACAGTTCCTTCCAGAGTGCATGAAAGTCCTGTTCTGAGTCCACAGAGAAAAGCTTCACCATCAAGCAATGATGAAACTGCAAAGGCTGACAATTCTGTTGCTCCACCCTCAGATTTTCTTGGATTGGCTAAGCCTGTGCAAGTTGAGTCTTCTGGTGCTGTACAGGAGATTACAACTCAGGATTTGCCACCCCAAGTTCAAACCTCAGACTTGGAAGCTACCTTGGATAAGTCGGTGATAAATACTGCTAATATAGCTGCGTCAGGTGAAACAGTAGCTGTTAAAGCATCCATGGAAGGTGTGCCCTTGGTTGAAAATGATGGTTCTACGGAACCATTTGTGATAGAGAATCCAACACAGTTTAATGAGGGATCAGTTGACGTGCAAGGTAAAGTTGACTTATCTTTGCTAGTTTTGTTCCCCCCCAAGTCATGGTGACTGACAAATTTCTAGATCATCTGTTTTTTCTTTTTCCTTTTTTTGGCAGGGGACAATCTGCATGCATCTAATGCGATGATAGCAAGTGCAGATTTCCAACAGAATATAGAAGCAATTCCACAAGAATTGGCATCTAATGATAGACCAAAGTCACCAAATAACCTACCAGCCTCAGAATTTCCAGAACGTGAGAAAATGCTGTCAGCTCCAGATGTTGAATTCTACCACCCAAATGACTTGGGGCAGATAACTGCAGAAAAAGGATTTACTGAATCTGATGGAAGTAACAAAATAGGTAGTCTTACCAACAGAAAAAGACACTTGGAGGATAGCTTACCAGCTCCAGAAAGTGGGGCTACTGAAAAGTTATCTAGCAGACCACGTGGTAATAGAACCACTGATGTTATTCCTGATGACGATGATTTACTGGCATCTATTTTAGGTACATATGACTTTATCCACAACATGTCTGTTGCCTGGCTTTTGCTGCATCATCTAATTACACGACCTTGTATTAGTTGGTAGAAGGACCCCTGGATTGAGGCTTGGTTCAACACCACTGCCACCTAAGGCATCATCTTTGAAGCGCCCGAGATTGGCATCGAAGACCGCTACGCCCAAGAGAAAAGTGCAAACGGATGATGCCATGGTTATACATGCTGAGTATGTATATGTTTCACAGCCTCCAAATGAGCTTGGTGGTGGAAACCATGTGACTTTGGGATTGTTCTTTTCAGCTTCTCAAAACGGCTTTTGGCTTTTGCTACAGTACCTAACTTTCGAACGTAGTATTTTTTTAAGATGGAGTCTATAAGTTAATTATAGTACACGTTAAAAGCCCCATATCTGTACCATCCAAAATCGCAAGCGAGTATCTCTTTTCCGTAATCTCTGTCGTAAACAGCTAAAATTTAAAAATTCAGCCAAAAGCCATAAGCCGCAGGCCGCAGCCAAAAAGAACAGGACCTTTATTTTTTAATGTATCACTGTGTCCTTGAATTTTTACTGTCACTCTTCCTGCTGATCAGAAATAAATAGGATAATAGTGCCCTGGATCCTTAGTTCCTTGACTTAAGCAGCTATACTGCTATAGTACAAACATAGAACATTTTTAGTGAAATACCATGGTTTCCATCTTAATGCGCTTACTTAAGTGTAACGTTGTTACCTGTCCATTCTCGTACATTCTTTTACCACTGCAATGAACTTGTTCCTAATTTTACTCCCCCTACTTCATCATTTCCTTTTGAGCCCCTCCTCTGGTAACTGGTAAGAGTGTAGAACATTGCTAAGAAAAAAAAACTCTGGAAGCTTTTTAGAGTATTAGTGCAAACTATACTTGCCAAGCGAGTGTACCTTTAGAAGTGTGCTATTGTTGTCTGTCTGTATTGTACTATTGTTCTTCATTGTACAGTTCCATTCTAATTTCTGTATAATGTATACACTCACTGATTGATATCTATCTCTAGAAACCGGATTGCAGACTATTTGTCCAAATTATCTTCTAGTGTGAACTTGCTTACTTACACTGCCTCTTCCCTTCTCCAGCACCATTAGGCAGCAGTTGATTAGTACTGAGGATATACGACGCATTCGCAAAAAGGCTCCATGTACCCGTTCTGAAATATGGATGATCGAGAAAGGTTCGCTGGAAAATGATATATTCCATGAGCCCGTCTTTTCCTGTAAGTTCTCTCAATTAGTAAATTGTCTTCGATTTTCTGTTTCCTCTTTGCACATCATGACATCAATATTAAATTCAAATAGGAAAGAACTGAAACAGAAATGAATTAGTTTAGATATCTGAGGATGACTAGTGGCTATTGTGGTGATTAGTTCCATACTCTCAAATTTTACTCATGGATGTTTCTGTATCCCAACTAGGCATATGCAAGGAGCTAAACGAATTACACTATCGGACCTATGAGACTGTTGCTCACGTCACTGTTCAGAACATGGAACCACAAGGGTGCCTAGACATGTCTGAAGCTATCGAAGCAGATAGCAACTATGTTGCCTCTGGTACAAAGGACAGTGCAACTCTTGGTCACCAACTTCATATGGTGCTACCAGGTGCAGATGCTACAGCTGCTCAAATACCATCTGACAAACAGATTAACGATGAATCTGAAGATTTTGTTGGCAACACTGTGTTTGAAAGAGTAACTGAACCTTTGATACGTAATGAGAAAGAAATTGAACTTGTTGACAAAGCAAATGCCAATACGAGCAACAGTGCTCAAGTCAATACACTAGATAAGGACTGCCTTCAGGATGTTCCAGCTGATTTGCAGAGGAGTACAGATACTGATACACATCTCTTTGTGCTAGATGACGTCACCCCTGGTTCTCCTACTAGGATAACAGATGCTCCAGATGTGATTCTGGATGGCTCTGGCCCAGCTTGTGCACAAACTGTGGATGATGTTAACGCATTTCATAATAAGGTGATGCCCACTTCTGACATTACCGGGCTGGAGTTTACTCAAAATGCCTCTGTTTTTCCTCAACCTACGGAGGATGAAAATGTTGTATCTGCTATGGGAGAAAATTCTGGCTTGCAAGAAAATAACACGGGATCTGTTATGGATCTGGACAACTTGAGCCATGAGTTTGCGCTGAAGGAATGCAGTGTAAGTTTTTACTTGTATATATAGACACTAACCAATGCTTTGTGTTTCTGTTAATTGCTTAATGTAGTTTGTTGTTTACTGGGCACTCCCGGCACATCTTGCTATACAAGCACTTGCATTGTTTATTTGAGTTGTTAATAAGGCCATATTATAATCGGCATTCTGCTTAAATTACAGGATTTTGGCAGTGCGATTCATGGTGTCGATACAGGTAATCCTTCTGTTATGATAAAAAGCATGAACTTGTGTTCTAATGTAGTGTGGATGCATTACAGGCACAGAGCTTTTGTAGATGTTGCAAAAAAATGTGCATGCTTCATGACTAGTGTTTTTTTTGCTCTGTTCTTAATTGTATTCTGTTATGTAATAAACAAATTTTGTGGACGGGAACTCACACTCCGCACTGTTTGACTGATCTTATAATACAGCAAGTTTTTCCCAGTCATACACTTACGATTCCGGTCTTGCATTGTGGGGATTTCTTAAGCTTTTATCATAGTACTACTCTCCATTGTTTCAGATTTTCTAAACTATGACGATGAGGTGGACTTTGATGAGGCAAATAATGATGAGCCGACTCCTGATGAATTCCAGTCTCTTGACAACAGTGGTTGGTCTTCTCGTACTAGGTACAGTTGAACTTAGTGTTACTTCAGAGTTTAACATTCATACTTTTTCAGCCTTTTTTGATAGCATGTTGTTACAATGGCTGTGTAGGGGTGTCGCAAGATATCTCAAGACTTTATTCGATGAAGAATCTGGTCTGGGGAGAAAGAGTGTTGCCATTGATCATCTGTTAAGTGGAAAGACTCGGAAGGAAGCATCAAGGATGTTCTTCGAGACTTTGGTATGCCATCATCTATTTTGCTTGATGATTTTTATGCTTAGTGTTTTTTCATTCATTCTCAAAGAAATGGAGTACCAACTTGCAGCACCAATGTCTTTGTAGGCACTTAGAATTGTAAAGATACTATGTCTCAATTATTTAAGACTGCATTTTACAATTAATATCTTGTGCAAACATGCTGCTAGCATCATCTATTTGGACAATCTTATTCTCTTAACATGAACCAATTTTGTGCTTGTTGTCGAACTAGATCTGCAACACTTTTCCGCTGAATTGCTTTGTTTGAACCACTTATCCTGACATCTACCCGTCAGTACTTATGTGCTCTGTTCCACTGACAGGTCCTGACGACAAAGGACTACATTCATGTGGAGCAACCCAAGCCTTTCGATTTTGTCTGCATTAAGCCAGGACCAAAGCTCCTGAAGTCTGATTTCTAGATGAAAATCAGCTAGCGTGGTGTGATACATACCGATGTCATCATTTTCGTGAGCCCCCATTTTTGTTTTTGTTCGTTCTTAATTTATCCCCTCTGTAGTATCCCGCACTATCTGTGTTGTCGAGGGTCTAGAAGGATTGTGTTGTACTCCCTCTTGGTCGTTCACTGTATATATGATTAGCTCCTGTAAAGTTTATTATGTAATGTGATAGCATCAGCTCTAAGTTATTGCATGTTGTTTCCTTTGAATACTCCTTAAAAATTGTATACCTCTGATTAATACTCTATTTGTTTCAAGTTCCTTCTGTTTCACTACTCAGTTCCCTGGATCATCATTCTTGAGAACTACTCCTTTTGCTTTGGAAGTTATAAGCTAGAAGCTAAAAGCTTCAACCCAATAGAGCGGTTGATCTCTGGAGTTTGGACAGACGTAGGAAAGCGACCAAAAAGGACGGAGCGCAGCAAAAGTCGGTGCCAAAATTATGTTATCACAATTGTCATAGCTTGTTAGTGATCTTAGGCATAGCTAGTAGCTACCGTCGTAGCGTCCTCACCGTGCCAGGCACCTGAGGACCAAATATTGGATCAGCGCCACAAGGCACTTGTAGAGCTAGGTGTTAGGCTGGCTTATTCGTGCTAGCTCGAGACTTGGCTAGCCCGACACAGCTCAAACACTGTATAGACACGTCATGTGACAGGCCGTGTCGGCACGAATGATGAGCTGGTCTTAGAAAGTCGGCCCGTCGGGTGGCACGATATATCGTGCCATGCTCGGGTCGGCCCGGCCCGACCCGGTGAGCACGGTCAGCACGAGGGGGCACAGCCGGCACGCCAGTCCCCGTGGCCGCCTCAGCCTTGGCCTCCCGTCTCTCGTCGCCCTCCCGTGATCCCATCGTCATCCCATGGATTTTCCGAACCCCACAAGCCATCACAAAGCAAAGAGAGGAGTAGAGGACTAGAGGGGAAGGAGTATATTGAATTGGAGAAGTCGTGACTCTGGTGGTCGACGGCGGTAACGGTGAACTCGACCTTGAGCCTTGACGAAGTATAAGGCGGTGAGTTGGGCCATCTAGTTGGACTCGTTGGTGAAACCGTGGATGACAACGATGGCGCCAAGGACGGGAGCACTGCTAAAAGCATCTAGGCCTCTAAAAATGGTTTTGATAATTAATGACAATTTGTGAATATGAGACTAATATGTTTGTTGAGAATTGCATAGGTTAAGTCTCATAATTGCACGTATGACGAAAGCAAGTTGCATGCGAAAGAACGAAAAGAAAATCAAGATGATTCAAAAACAAAGGTACAAGTAGCATATAATCACTTTTCATATTTCACCGATCTTAGGAGAAAGATTGGAAGACCAGATTATAAGATAATTGTTGTACTATTAAGAGAGGTCATAGAAAGTAACTTGATAGCATATTCTTGTGCTATTTGGATCAATCTAGGATCATGCATGTACATAAAAATAAGTTTAAAAATCAACTATGCTCTTTCAGAAAAATCGCAAGTACTGGCGTTAAAAATATGAAACTATCGAAAGTCTGGTAGTACCGACATGTAAACTACGGAACTACCGAACCACAGAAGTACCTGATTTTTCAGTGGTACGTTTTTTCCAAAGAGCACCCCCGTTGAGACTTGGGCTTACCAAAATCGGTAGTACCGGAGAATACACGGTGGAACTATCGCAGTGTGGTGGTACCACGCTAGAAATCAAAACTATCGATCTTCAGAAGTACTGAACAATTCTAGCGGTACGTTTTTTCCAGAGAACACCCGTGTGGAAACTTAAGTTGGCAGAAATCGGAAGTACCGGAAAGCACACAGCGGAACTACCGATGTGCAGAACTACCGCACTTACAACGGCGGTAGTACCGCACCGACTTTCAACAACTAGTTCTGACGTTCTTACAGAGTTGTTACTGTGTGCTACAGTACATTGCGGTAGTACCGCACTTTGCACGCCGGTAGTTTTGATTTTTCTGATTTTTCATAATTAATTTTAACGGCTAATTTTGGTTGATGAGGGTATAAATACCTCCCACCAGCTCAAGGATGGCTTGCTGAACTTGCATTGAATATCTTTGAGCCTTGAGCATTTATTTCACACCTCCTCTCTTTGTGTGCATTCATTTTAAGGTGTTCTAGCCATTTCAAGTGCATACATTCTTTAGATTGATTCTTGGCACTTGATAGTCGTTAAGCGAAGAGTGATCTTTTACTCTTGGTACTTGTCGGCACCTAGACTGCCTGGTGGTTGATCGCAAGGTGATCTCTTCAAAAAGCTTGTGAAGAGGCCTAAGCAAAATTGTGAATGGTTCGGTGCTCACCATCTCCGGAGAAGAGCAAGAGCAACCAATAGTGGATTGAGGAGTTGAGGCTTAATTCGTGGAGTCGGTCCGAGAGTGCTCGGGCTTTCCTCAACGTGGACTAGTGAAGACCGGCAAGTTTTCGATACCACGGGAAAAACTTCGTTTGTCTACTTGTGGTTATTTCTTTATCATTACTTTTGTATTTACATTCATAGTTTTGCAATTGTCAATATCATCAAATTCTCTTGTGCTTGAAGTCTAATTGCAAGCATTAGTTCTTGTGGTGCCTTAGGATTACTAGAATTGAGTAGGTTGAAATTAATTAGTCTTCTTGCCTGGTGATCACTTGTCATAATTTATTTTTAAGGCGAAAAATTTTATAACCTCCTATTCACCCCCATCTAGTCGATTATCCTTGATCTTACAACCGCCGCTGAGGACGCGTTGGGTGAAGATGCAGAGCCCTTGCGGGTTGACGAAGGTGGAGCCGGAGGCAGGGCCGGCCCTGGAGGGGGTGGCGGGCGGCCGGCCTAGGCCCCCAAAATCCAGGGGCCCCCAAAACGGTTTGCCTGCCGGCTGCCGCTCGGAATTCGAAAATATGCAGCGTGAGCCCTTTCGCCTGCCGCTCGGTGCCTCAGAAACATGCACTCGTCCTTTCACCTGCCGAGCTGTCAGCTCTACGCGCCCTGCCACTCTCTCCACGATCGCTTTCGGCCGCTCGCCGTCGATCTCTTTCTCCTCCGACCATACCGCCACGGCTTCGTGGCTTGCGTGGGTATCCGGAGGACGCGGTCTCGCGCGCGCGCGCGCGCGTTCCTCCACCGCACGGGTAGCGGCGCCGATGCGGAGCCGTCGGTGGTGGTGCAGACGGCGGCGACCACCACCTCGAGGAGCGAGCGGTCGGGCCCACTCCAAGCCCATCGCCGTCCTCGGCGTGCTCGAACCTGCCTTCGCCGCCGTCGCCCGCGCCGTGCTTGCCGCTCTCTCTCCGAGCGCCCGCGATCCGCTCCGACTCGGCTCGCGGGTACGTGCTCCAATGCCTCCTCCACGTCCTCTGCGTCGCCGTCGAGTCTGAGCACCACCGTGGCGAGCTGCGACGGCGGGGCTCGGGCGAGCAGAGGATGCGGGTGATGGGGATTTCAAGCCCGGTGAGGTCTTGCTCGGATCATCCCCAAATACGTCTAAAATTTTAGTAGATAAGTTAATAGAACTACCTTTCTTGTACATGTAACCTTGAAATAGAATCGAGGTTACAATCTTTTGCATCTTTGTCGGAGTTCCGGTGCTAATTTTAGGCATGGAGTTAATTTATCGCTATAGTGTATCATATTGCCATAACAATTGTCACTTGCTTTGGTTTTGTTTCCTTTGATCATACATTGCTATAAGTGTTTTTCAAGACTTCATGTTTTCGGTCTACCCAAGGACAAGAAGGTTCATTGCATGCCAATGACACTTGATTGCAATCCAGTCACTACAAGAGATATTGATTGGAAATGAAAAATCATCCATGACAATGGACTACGCAAAATTAAATAGGAGAGATTGATTGGAAATGATAAATCATCCATGACAATAGACTACGCAAAATCAAATGGGAGTTGTAGGCCGAGTAGGTTTTTTGAGATTGTTAAGTACGGAAATATGGTTGAATCAGGCAAATGGTTCCTATGAAAAATTTCCATTAATTAGATGTTAAAACGTGTATCATTTTCTATTTTTACCAATACTGAATTCATGTTAGTGATATCTTTATTCTTTACCATGTTCCTCATGTGGTCATTTCTTTATTTCCCCTAATTGCTTGGTAGCTTTGAGTTTATAATTGGTATGGTTATTTGGCATGATATTTTAAGAACTCCAAACATTCGGAAGTATATTTGGATTTTTAATGAGTTCAACAACATTAAAGTCATTGGATCGAACTGAATTAAAAGAATGTTGTACAAAATTTATAGAAACTTTCTCTCTAGATGGTTCATCTGATGTTGAGTTAAATGATCTAATTTCATCTAATTTGCATAAACTCTCTCTAGAAACTTTATGTATTGAGAAGAAATTATTGGATGAGATTGATATCAATACCACCATTAATGACTTCGCATCTAGAAATGTTAGAAGAAAATTTTAAGTTAATATCTATAAACTCTTTGATATGATTTTTTTAATACATAACGTATTTTAAGTGTTTGTTGATAAAATTAGATATATATATATGTGTGTGTATGTAGATTTATATTTAGATATTTATACTAGGGCCCCTATTTCTAGTTTTGCTCCGGGTCCCTAAAATTCCAGGACTGGCCCTGGCCGGAGGACAAGTGCGCGACGCCATGCCGCGCTTAGAACTCCTCAGCGGTCAGGCAGCCGCCAGGGGGGAGGGAGACGGCCAGTGAGGGGAGGGGAGGGAGGCTAGGGGAGAAGGGAGGTGGTAGAGGGAGGTGACCGGGGGGAGGGGCAGCCGGGGGGAGGGGAGGGAGGTCGGGGCCTCGGGGAAGATGGCCGAGGGAGGTGAGGGTGGTCAGGGTGAATTTGAGGTGGGGTGGGGAGGCCAGGAGGACTAGAGACTAGTAGTGCTAGTAATGGAGCTAAGCACCTGAGCTAAGAATTTGAGACATGATTGAGAGTTGAGACAACGGTCGGGAATAACGTTTAGACTTCGGAAGAAGCAACATTCGGGAGAAGCAAGCAACGTTCATACTTCCTGATGCCATTCACTTCGGTTCTAATTTCTTTACAAGCTATCCAATCTCTCATTTCTTGAACATCTCTCTACACTCTTCATTTCTTCAACATCCCTTTACACTCCTCATTTATTCAACGTCTCTCTACACTCTCTATTTCTTCAACAACCCTTTACACTCTCCGTTTATTTAACATCCCTCTACACTCTCTATTTCTTCAACATCCATCTACACTCCCTATTTATTCATTATCTATCTACTATGCTACCAAGAAGTCGGAGTACCAAGGAACTCCCGAGCGGTATGCAGAGGAATTGAAGCACGAAAAGGGCAGCAGGGCGACTTAGTGTAAGCTCCTGTCATCCCTCTCCTAGTCCTCCTCCGGTTCTGACTCTCATTGATGCTCGTCAGCTCTCACTAAGCAAGAGAGTCTACGTCATGGATAACCATTATATGAATGGTATAAAGGGCTATGAAGAGTACTAGGGTGGTCCAGAGTAAATGGGGATTATAGAGTTCTCTTACCCGCCTGTGGATGACAACATTAGTGGGTCTGGAAGAAGGGCGAATTGTTGGAAACATATGACTTGGAGCCAGAAAAACCTATATGGCGAAATGGTAGAGATCGTAACTTGTAATTATTGCAATGCTAAATTAACTGTTTATACAACTGTAGGACAGGACATTTAAACTGGCACTACAAAGCATGCTTACACAAGATGGCGACACAGAGTCGAGGGGGAGGAGGTGGAGTACAAATGCAACTAAATTTCGAGGCCGATGGCTCTGTAAGCACTTGGGTATACAACCTGCTTTCTGCCCGTGAGAAAATTGCTAGATATATTGTTTCAGAAGATCAACCGATTAGGATGGATGAAAGTCACGTATTCAAAATAATGATCCAACGTGGCTTCTGCTCATAGTACCAACATGTTAGTAGGAGAACTACTATATCTGATATTTTACGGATGTATCAGAAGGAACTAGCAAAGCTAAAAGAACTATTCCTATAAGTTCGGTTTTGTTTTACTATAACCTCAGATATTTAGACATCGTCACACTAAAGAAGTGTCTACCTTAGTGTTGTAACCCATTATTTAGACGATAATTATAAGCTAAATAAGAGAGTCATAGGATTTAAGGTAATTAATGAATCACACACAGAAGAGGTTATTACCGAACGTATACTACACGTATTTGATAATTTTAAAATAGATAATAAATTTATTTCTATAACTTGTGATAATGCATCGACAAATACGATAGCTATGAACATCCTTGCCCTAAAGTTACAGACATATGTTAGTGGTTATGTCCTTCACCAAAGATGTGTATGCCACACCTTGAACCTTGTTGTTCAAGACGGTATGCAAGCAATTGGTGCATATTTGAACAATATCCGTAATGGCATTCATTACCTCATAAGTTCCCCACAAGTATTAGCTAGGTTCGCAGAGTACCGCACAGCCAATAGGAAAGAACCAGTAAAATTCGGTCTTGACATGAAGGTAAGGTGAACTCAACATACATTATGTTAAAAAAGTTACAAGGGTACGAACATGTTATATCTGTTTTTATCAATACTAATTCTCAAAATAATGAAGTGATAGTTACTAATTCAGATTGGCAGATTGTTAATCATTTTTTAAAGAGTTTTTAAGACTTTTTTTTATAAAGCAACAAAGGTTCTATCTGGTGTTTATTATCCTACCTCTTACTTACTTATAGAATTTATTTGGTTAGTTGTGGATAAAATGTCAAATCTAGAGAGAATCCCCTTTTAGGCCTTGCCGTTGTAGCAATGGAGGAGAAATTTATTAAATATTTTAGTTCTATTTCACACTTATATTGCTTTGCTATCATTTTCGATTCTACAAAAAAGTTGGCAGGTTTGTAGGTTAGTATGAAGGGAATAGGTGAATGCATTGGCTTTGATTATTTGAAAACTTTCACACAAGTCAAAAAGGAGCTTTTTGTGTTTTCTGTATGTATCTTGACAAGTTTGAGACATGAGATCGGAGGTCTCACAGCAGATACAACAAGGAAAGACAAGCTTGATATTAACTTATAGAAGAAACTAAAGGGCACATCTATTTCTTCATCTCGCATGGCATGGCACAGCATGGCCCAATGCCCACCTTCACTTGTCTGGCATGATGTTAGCCTCGTGTGCAGCCACTAGTAACAAACCAATGTTCAAATTCCATGTACTCATACAAAAGTTTAAACCATACATAAAATCTCGTATTAAAATATATTATCTACTTTTTCTCATCACATTAATATTTTTGAATGAACTAATTGATGTATGAAACTTAATATAGTATCAAAACCAAAAGTTCCCGAGTTCATGACCTAGCTAACACAGTATTAAAAAATATTCGTGGCCTAATTCGAGTCCACATGTTACGTCAGTATATTGTCCACCTTTTCTCATCAACTTAGGAGCCGCTCCACCCGGCTTACGGCTGCAGCTTCAAACTATTGGCTAAAATTGCACTATAGCGTCTGTTATCTTTTTTGGCTAAAATTGCACTGTAACGTCTATTATCTTTTTATGAGTCATTCGATTAAAGGAAAATGAAGAAAAATAAGAAAAACGAAAACACCATTATATCTCCACAGACAATGCAAAAGAAAAAAAAACAAAAGCAAAAAAGTCCTAACAAGACCGAAATTAAAAAACCGACACGTTCTAAACCAAAAGCTGAAGTCACTTGGAGCGGAGCTTAAAGCTTTTATGTGAACCAGTAACTATCCACAATCTTTCTTGTCTTATAGGTAAGCCAGACGGTTTTAGGACCTGTGTGCTCCTCTAACACTGCACTGTTCTTCATACTGACCAGTAGAAAAGAAGCTCAGTCTCATGCTGTTCCAAACCGAGAAATCGTATGGTTCATACTTCACAGAGGGTAATAAAATGCGTCTGGGTGGAGTCTGAAGGCTGGGACGCGCGCACGCGGAGGACACACACGGACAGCCCCTCCCCGCGCAGTCGGCACGGGCGTAGGCGCGTAGCCCATCCATTTCAGCCCGAACGAATTGGCATGCCGTACGTGCGCCATGCGCCGCGCGCGTCAGGAAAGCACCGCGGCCGGCGTCTTCCATTCGAAAACGGTTTGTCTGTTTTGTGTCGATGTCTCTCCGTATTCTCTCGATCTGGACCGTTCGATCTGAACCACGAGCGATCCAGATCGAGAGAACACAAAGGAGGACACCGATACAGAAACAGAGAAACTCCGTTCCTTCCATTCGATGCGATCCACGCGCACGAAGTGGCACGCATCACGGCGGTTCGTGGCGTGGTTGGCACGGCCGACTGGCCGAGCACTTTGTTTCCTACGACTTGACAAAAGTTGCCTACGGTCCTATCGGCTCGGCCGGTGCACGACAGTACGTACCACTATAGCGTTCTACGAAATGATCAGACGGCTAGGTAGCTCGTAATAATAGTACGGTCACAAGCTTAGCCAGCCGCACGAATTGGCGTATCTGAACCTAACCGGCAGCTCCTGCCCTCCACTCAGCAAGTGTCGGTGCATTGATTCATTCTTTTTTTTTTCGTTCTGTCCTTGTTCTTTTGTTCTGTCTACTGCAAGTTGGTTGGTTGATCTTTGTTGAAAACCATCTATGATATGCTGCAGTCAGTCGCTTCTGAATATTCAGAAGCAACCAGCAGCATTTTGCAAATTCGGAAGGTTAAACTGGAAATGAAAGGAAACGAAGTGTTTTGCTTAAAGTGGAGTGATCAGATCAGGCATGCAAGTGCAATTTTCTGCAATGGAATTTGCTGCCTTTTCCCTCCTCGATTTGCAAGTGTATATGTGTGTAGACATGATTAGATGCAGAAAGCTCAATTGTGAGATGTACCTTGCTATTTTATTCCGCACGTAAGGCGCACATGGCATGTGATGTGGTACCTTGACGCTGGCTGCTGGTGCATGATATACATTGTTCTCATTCCTCTATTATGGCCTCAGAATGATTGAAGAAACCCCAGTACTACACCCGGTCCACAGGAGGAGCTACAAGGGTGAGAAAACTGGACTGGAGTAAGCTCTTCTGCTCTCTGTATTTTATCGCGTGGTCACCTGCCCATACAAGATCACACAACCTGGTCAGAAATTAAGAATTTAAACTTTGCCTTTTGCGTCAAATTAGTCTAGTACAGAAATCATTTAGACCCTATTTTGAACGTAGTGCAATGCCAAACAGAGTCAGTGTGTTGCCGTGAAAAGTCTTTTCTTTTTCTTTTTTTCTTTTTGCGAGGGCCGGAAAGGGAGGTTGATCTATAGTTATTCCTTTTTCAATAATCCGAAAGATCAATATTTGACCTTGCCATTTGCCTATTAATGTCTTACGATCGACGGAGGATAGATGGGCCGTCTGTACGGCACCTTTTTTGTGATCTCAAGCCCGAAAACGACTGGGAAACAATAGTTAGGCATGCATGTAATCAAACTTATAAACCCTAAGATAATCCCCAGCAGTTAATGGTCTAATCAAACAAACAAATCCAACAAACGACAACCATGCACACCCAAGTGCTCATGTCGCAACTGCTCGCCCTTCTTTTTTTTGTTTTGCTTGCAACGCAAGGGGAGCAGAGGACGGAGAGGGCTTCGGTTTCCCTGTCGACATCATGGTCCATGCATCATCCACTGTGACAGAGGACACTTTGTGATAAAGCGGGCCAAAAGGCTGTCCCAGAAAGTGCTGAATAAGATACACAGTATCTGCCAAGTTCCAACAACATTTGCCTCGTCACCGAGTAGCACTCCCATGGCTATCATCACAACTATCATTATATAGTTATTACTAGAAAAGATCTGTATAACACTCAAAATTTTGAGTAAAAATTCATTCAACACCTTAAACTATAAAATCAGAAATTTAACCCTCAAATTTTATAATCCAGCTCAAATAAAGAGGTGTCTATTGCACAAATGACCGATTTTTTCTTACATTCTTAATCACTGTTTCATCTATTAGATAATCATCTTCTAACAGCTCACGTTTTTTGGAGAGGATTTTTTTTGCAGAGAGGATGAGGGTGCAACTTTAGGTGATTGAAAGATAAGAAAATTTCAGTCAACTATGTAATAGCAAAACCATTCAAATAACGCCTTGACCCTGTTTTGAATAGTGGTAAGTGCAATGAGTAAACGGTTTTATCACATAGAATGATATGCTCGTCAAGTTTAAATGAATGACAAGATAGAGCCTATATGGATTTCTTCCCTAAATCAAAACTGAGGGGGAGGGACTATAGGGGGTGGTGGCTATAGAAGCACGACCAGAAGCTCGATGGGTGAGCTCTTATGGGTCTCACATATTATTGATCTAATTTGGTCAGCATATCATCCTAATAGCAAAATCATTCACTCATCACGTCATACAGGCAATACCACCGTGTGAAACTGGGTCAGTGTATTATTTGAATTATATTGCAAAGTTTGGGGATCAAATATTTGATTTTATAGTTCAAGATGTTGTACAGACTTTCGAGCAAAATTTAATTTGAGATGTTATATGAACTTATTCCTTATTACTATGTACTAGACTTTGGACGATTTGGATCTAAGAAGATTAGTTCTGATACAGGGTAAAGCTGGATGGACTATGTCATGAGTCTGTATTTTCCATTTTGAAGTGAGGTATCCTTGCTCCAAACAACTTTATCTTTTTTAACTTTTTAGTTTTTTTTATTTTTTATTTCTTTATATTATTCTAAAGATATAGCAGCGTTTTTTTTTTTTTATTTTTTCTCATTTTTTACTTACAAAAAATTAATGGCCGCTATAATATTTTTGTAGCCACAATAAAAAAATTTATAAACCTTAATTTATAAGTTTTTTGGAGCAGGCATACTTTATATGTAGGTACTAGGTAGGCGCCGCATATATCGAAATTATAACGAAGCACGACTTCAACAACTCACGTACAATGTGTGAAACATGGGCCGCTAGGCAAAAAGCAGTTAACCCAGTTTACAAATGCGTGCCGCTGTTATACGTGGCAACATATCTAGTTTAAAACAGGATTTCAATGCTGAGGTGTAAAAGGCAACAATCAGGGTCATCGGATCGGAATCGGACATCTTTCGGCCGAGATTGAGGTACCCAACTCACTTTTGCAAATAACCCCTTGGATGCCTCTTTCGCTCCAAAGTCACAGACTAGGGAAAAATATTTTGGATTGAAAAAAATTCATCAGTCAGCGAAACGAGAGAATTGAACGACATTTCGGAATTTCGTTCACAATTTTGGAAGAAGTTTTCAGATTTTATTTAAATTTTGACAAAATTTAACCAAATTTTGAACAAAGATAAATTTGACTAAATTTTGAGCGAATATTTTCCCTTTCATTGGGTAACAAAATGAACGAAATTTCGTTCAATTTCGTCCCATATGTTTAATCACGGCAGGGGAAGAAAGAAACATTATTTAATCCGTAGTGGGAACCACATTTAAAGGCTAGATAGAGTGGAATTAAAACTTGAAGATAACAAGGAGACTTTCGAGCTTCCCTCTCCCCATCAGCCGCTGCCGTTGATCAAAACGAAACCAACGGCTCATGGAGGGTCTGACGCCTGTTTTCTCGTATATCCAGTAGCGCGTGCGCGCCTCTGCTCTGATTACGCATGCAGGAAGAAAAGGTTCAACGTACAGCTTCTAAAAATTCCTCCTATCCTAGAAACGCGAGATCGAAGAGGTTCCGAACTCGCTCTTTCTCCCTGTTCCACCGCGACAGGTCAAGAACCGAACCAACGCAACAACAAAGAAACTTCGCAGAGAATCAAAGCCGCAGGGCCGGCGCAGCATTTTGGCCGGCGCCCTGGCGACAGCGGTGACGACGGGTGGTGGCACCGGAGCAGCGCAAGACGCTTCCCCCACTCGGCGTCGGCGAGCACGGGGCGTGAAGACCGGGGAGAAGTCGTCGAATCGCCTGGGGATGACGGTGCTTCCTGCCCGGTTCGCGGCACGAGGCGGCCACCTCGCCTCCTTCTCACGTGGACGTGCTGCTGCTGGCTTGGCTCGGCCGATCAGCTGCGGTGCCGCGTCTCTGAGGGCGTCCTTGCGCGCGTAATATTTGCGTGCTGCATGCGTGCCAACCACCGAGCAGAGCAGCAGTACCTGCCTTCGACGTCTGCGTGTTATTCGTGATGGCTACCGGTTGCCCCAACAAACAAAAGGACATTCGTCGTCCGGCATCCGTTGTCAAGTGCAATGCACAGGCGTCAAAGAAATTTTCTGAGTTTTTAACTGTAGTAGTGTTAGTTAGTTTTGTTCTTTTAAACTGTGATTTTTAGTTTTTAGCTAAAATTTATTAGTCTAATATATAGTAATTGTTAGAAAAAATTGAAAGTAAAAGTGGACTGAAAAACAAAAAAAACAGGATAGCTACGGACTTACATGCAGTAGGAAACTGGATAGAAAGGGACGTGCGAGATGCACGCACGCCGTGCACAAAGCAGTACACAAGTTTCTCGGTGACAGACTATCGTTTACCTGCAGATCGACCACGGCATCCGTCCACGTTTACCTGCAGCTTACCAGTCCGCGTCTGACAGAACGCGGAGACGCGACTACTTTACTAATCTCGAGGCAGAGAGAGCGATTGGTTAATCTGCCAACAACGTCACCCCGAGTTAGGCCTTCGCGTTGACCTGTGAAAAGTTGTTTTTTCTACCGGAGATAACTTTTTTACGGTATCTAATTTTTAAATAAATATTTTTAAAAATCTATTAGTCAATTAAAATATACATTCTATTTATATTAACTAAAATTATATATAAATTTTTTCTATAAATTATTATTACTTATAAGTTAAAATCAAAAGTTAACGTAAAACTAATAACAACGGACCCTTAAGTTTACAAAGCGCGCATTCAAATCGAGAATCTTTCCACCGTGCGCCGTTACGTCGCTGCGCAACGTCTCGTCAGAGGGTCACCAATTTCGAGGCATTAGCAGCCGAAGAACGGTGGTTGCTCGCGTTCTGGCACTGGCAGCCTAGCTTCCGTGCAGTAGACCGCGGCATGGTCATGTACTGTACATGATGTACAGTATAGACGACAAACCGTACCAACAGAGTATACGACTATACGTACACCGGCTGCCTAGCCAACCGCGGGCTGGGCCCACATGTCACCGGCAGGCCGAAAGCACGCCTCTGCCTGTCTGTGCCTTCAACGGTCGTTAGTCAGAGTGACGAAAGCGATAAAGATACTGTACCAAAGATGTAATGCGACAGCACATCATTAAGCTTGATATAGGTAGTGCTACTTGGGCTTAAGCTTAGGTTTATAATTTTTTTACTATAATAGTTAAAAATACACTATAGCTATTATTAACTTTTTAGTATAATTAAATTTAAAATAAATAAAAGATTATATATCACAGGTAATACAAAGAAATAAGATAAAAGATAAAAAAATCTCTTTCAAAAATAAAATTAAAAAGTTAGAAGCTATATGGGCCTATTTTTGCGGTTTTTAAAAACGATTTTTGATTTTTGTTACAGAATCTAACTTTTAAATGAAGTATTTTTTTAAGATAGAATCTAAAAGTTAATTGTAGTATACGTTAAAAGTCCAATATCTATATAAACCAAAATCACAAATAAATGTTTTTATAACCTCTATCGTGAATAATTCTAATTTTAAAAATTTTAGTTAAAAATTATAGATCGTAACCATAAAAAAAGGCATGCCCATAATTCAGAAGCAAGAGGTTCCTTGGAGGAGGGCCGTAGTCTTCTGTCTCGCGTAAAAAGTACCGGCAGTAATACGTGCATGTCGTTGTCGTAATCAGCATGCTTGAGCTGCTAGGGGTAGCTATCTAGCCCAGGCCCCGGTAGGTCAAGTGTCCAAGCCGTAATGGTATCGTGTAGTAGGTGGCAAAGGCGTAAGGGGCAGGTCGTGCTCTCTGTCGTCTCGACCGTCTTGATGCGACAGCAGATGGCGACTCGCACGTTAATAACGGTTGATTGGATACACGGTATTTTTAAGTTTGCAGAGAATACCATGCGTGTTTTTTAAAAAAATACATAGTACTCAAAACTTTGTGGTGTTTGATCGGGATCGAGGTTTTAAAAACTGTAGTTTCTCTGATGCCATTGTGTTTTTGGAGTTTAAAAATCCACTTCCACCCTCTTTTTTTTTCTTAAACCGAGAAACGAAGCGATGGCCACGTACCCTCTTTTGACTGTACACGCGTATGCTGCTTGCATGAACTTAAAATAAACATATACTTGCTACCCCCTAGGGTAGAAAGGCAAAATCGTAAAATGACGTATCTATGTTCCTATGGAGTTCTCATCAGTGTGCCATTAACTTGACTTCACTGGAAGCCCTAGGCCCTAACCGGAAATGATCTTTAGACACATGCATCTAACGATAATTAAGTATCATGTAGAGTATATGTCTATGCAGCATTGTAAGCATTTTTATAGAAAATATTGTAGTAAATACTGAGATTACCAAACACGCCGTAGTTTTATTCAAAACTGCAAAAAAAAAAATTGTAGTATCTTGTGAGTGGTGCATTAAAACTGTGGTTTTCGAGTGCTGTTGTTCGTAAATGCTGTAACATCTAAACATGTCTTAAGGGCACGTACAACCTATAGATAATTACTATCTTTATCATGTTAACACAGCAAAATCATCTAACATAGACTGTAATTAAAGAAGGAAAGAGACACAAACCGTTCTCTCGCGAAGAGACGGCCCGGGCTTGTGCTCCTAGGCGAAGAGACGGCGTTGCGAGCGTTGTACGAGCCGTCTTTTTTACAAGCTGTTTTTTTGTTGTCTTTTTTTATGAGATTGTAGATAACTAAATAGACAACCCATTGTACAAGCTGTTTTTTTTGTTGTCTATATGTGATGTGTATATATATACAGACAGCAGTCGTCTAAACTATTGTACATGCCCTAAACAGTGTCAAAAACCACAGTAATGGTTTCCTAAAAACAAGGCCAGATCAGTTCGTGACGTGACGTGATAATCAGATTAGTGGAGTTGCAAATTCCTTCAGTTCGTGACGTGACGTGATAATCAGATTAGTGGAGTTGCAAATTCCAATTCAATCGTGCTCTGGTCTTGGGACTTGGGCTAGACGGTGGGGAATTTGGTGGGCGCTACGTGCGTGTTGACGCGTGAAATGTAACGCTGCTACTGCTTGTCTTTCTTTTTGGCTTTAATTTATATTTTTAAGTTATTTATATGAAAGAGTATAAAGTAATACAAATTTATATATAATTTTAAATAATATAAATAAAATCACTATAATATATATTATAATTAATTTATAGATTCTATTTTAAAAAATAATTAAAAATTAATTATTATAGAAAAGATGAAAAATAACTTTTTAAAGTTCGAAAGAAGAGGCCTATAACCGTTGGTGATGCTTTGCTTGCAGTGCACAAAGGGAGTGATCGAAATTGAGTTTTTCACTATTCACTACACTATCCACAGTGCACATTCTGAAATAAAAATCAAAAGCTATCGCTATTTCGAACACCCTCAAAATATGAGTTGGGTCGGTCGGCTTTTATCGTTTGCTAGCTCCAAAGCCTTCATAGGACAGTAGATCACTTTTGTCTCAATTTACAGGATCGATCGGCACCTTAAAAATTTTCCATGAAAAATTCAATGGATGTCCTTTCGTGATAACTTTGGATGGAACGACCGTACGAACCATAAGTGGTACCCAGCTAACTCCTGTAGATCTATTTATGTACAGGTACACTGCTGGAGTACTCTACGACGGCTATACTGCTGCACATGCATATATGTATGTACGTATAGCCAACTGTCTTTCGCAGGTACCCTTGAACACCGACGAGGCTAAGGGCTTGTTCTAAAGTGATGTGTCACTGTGTATTTTCGCTTGTTAGTTTTTCTAAAATATTTAATAAAAAATAAAAATGCTATTATATCTCAACGAAGAGTGCAAAGGAAAAAAATAAAAAAATGATAAAAAAACCATTAAGAAGCCAAAGTGTTCTAGATGATTTTTGCATTTTGAAAATCAGAAGTCATCGCTATTTGAAATAGTGCCTAAAAGAGGCAAAATGTAGCTGTACAGAATTACAGAACGGACCTTTCACGACGAGATCACTTGGGGGAGAGTTAAGGAGGCGTTTGTATTAGCTTTTGCTGATAGTTTTGGCTATGATTTATGTCTTTTGGTTGGAAATAAATAGTAGTGACTGGAAAAAGTGGATTTTAAAAGGAAGAATGAGCGGTAAAAAAAGTGAGGGAGAGATGTCTACACGTGATGGGAGCGAGAGAAGTAGAGTATGTGATACACCTGTGACCCCTTGTCTTATTTCTGGAATGAGACGGTAACAAGAGGAGCAGAGAAACCGCTTCGAGAAATCGAGTATTTACATTCGCTTTTGATTTTTTAAATACAAATCAAAAATAAAAGTTAATATCAGAGACTAAATTGTGCACCACGGCACCAGGCATAGCGATCATCGATGTGTTTTACGTTGCCGCGCATGGGGAAAACACACAGAGGCTGGCAATGGCATCAATGTATTTTACGTTGCCGCGCATGAGGAAAATGCGCAGAGGCTGGTAATGGCAATGCTGCATTGCACTATCCGAGTCCGAGGTGACTATAGGTAGCGTTCGGAAGAGCGATGGTTTATGGCTGTTTTACTGTAGCTAGCTAATTTTTTTTACTGTAGTTGAGTTGACTTATTTGGCATAATTAAAATTAAAAAATAAAAACATATTAACTCATCATAGATAATACAAAAGAATATGAGAAAAAACACAAAAAAAAAAAATAGAAAACAATAAAAATGTAAATAGTAAAAAAAGTGAAAGCCATCGCCGAATGCCAGCGTCCACTAGCGCGGCACAGGTGCGGTAACGAGTGGCTTTCGGCTGCAGCATGTGGAGACTAGAGGAGAGGATAGGAGCACTTCTCCCTTGAGCTTTCCAACTCAGACCCAGCCGTGCAGGCCTCCATGCAGAGAGAGAGAAGGAGGGAGGGGAGAAAAGGCAAGGAAAGTACACGTCGAGGCAGGCAGGTGATATTAAAATTCACGCGCTTGCTCGCACGCCCTGATCGATCTCCTCCAGCCTCCACTGGGGCTGCAGAGAACCCATGCCTTTTTCACGCGTCCCCGTTGGCCGTACGTCGGAATCGAACAAACGGACGTGCTAGCTGCAGGTCTCGACGACTGCACGTCTGCTCGGCGTTCAGTCGCCCTGTCTGTCTGTATACGTGCCACAGCTCCACTGCATTCGATTCACCGTAAGCTAGGATGCTCGTTTTAGCGATGGTTTCGACTTTTGATTGAAATTTAACTATAGTTTACCTTTTTTATTGTAACTGATTTGACTTTTTGGATATAATTAATTTTAAAAAATATAAAAATAGAAAAACATGTTAACCTATTAGGATAATACAAAGGAACACGGGAAAAAAAGAAAATACAAAAAGCTTAAAATATCTAAAAAAATTCATAAAAAGACAAAATATTGAATAGTGAAAAAAAAGCAAAAATTAGAAGCTGAAACCAAAAAAACCGAAACGAGCGGGACAATAGTATGCTACCAGTAGATAGTACGGCCCGTTCGTATTATTTTATACTGATAGTATGCTGATAAATAATAATAGATGATAAAATCAGTTTTTAGATATGATCGATGAATAGTACTAGCTGAGTGTATTATATAAGAAAGAAAGCAAACAACAATACAATGAAAGACAATATAATATTTAGACCATTATTGAACTTACGAAATTGTGATATAATAAAATATAAAATATATTATAATATACAAAAACATAAAGTAATAACTGATTTTGATAGAAGGGGCTTGTAACAGTGACTAGGATGTTTATATTAGGTTTGGCTTCTAAGAACAAAGTTCGAAGTTAAAATCAATAAAAGGGCCGCCCTGGGTTCACTCCCACGGTGCTCGTAAACGTGTTCGAAGAAAGTGAAACTGTAAGAAGCGCAAACGTACTACCCGTTGTAGCGCATGACCGCGTGTGCTTGCCCACAAAAAAAAAACAGAGACCATAAGTTCGTCGTTTCTCACGGGCTCACGGCCGGTCAATGTTTTCGCCCGTGCTTGTCGCATGGTTAGCAAACATCTCAGACGTCTGACCTAACTTTGAGCTGTACTGTGGTAGCCATGCCAAGGCAAGACTGAGGCACAGTTAGGCTTGAGTTCGGCTTTTTTTTCGGCTTCGAAGTCTGACTTTAAAAGAAGCTAAAAAAATTTCGACTTTAAATTCGTAGTTTGTTTTAGGCTTATTTTTAAATTCGTAGTTTATTTTTAAGCTTCAAAGTCTGCACATTTGGTCAAAAATGGCTTTGAAGCGTAAAAAACTTAAGCTAAAGCTTTGACCAAATGAGCCTAAATATATAGCCACACTCACTTGTTACTGCTTCCCAGGAATCTCAATTGCAGCAACACACCCTGAAGGCCTGAATAGGGCAAACCTATGGAGCTTATTAGTCAGTGACAGTACGTATCCGACGGCAAACTCGAAACCTAAGCACAGTTCTAACTAACTACAGAAAAACCAGCATTTGAAGTCAAAACTTACTGGGAAACCTGGATCTGGATATATAAAACTAGTTTATTAATGGGCACCTTTTATTTAGTTTATAAAAAGGATCCCAATCAATATAAAATATGCTTGAGAAGAAAAATAATAAATAAAAGAGTTCTTTGTTCATCTCTCTATGTTCAATCTTTGTAATTATATTATTCTATGATTGATCTTTCTCTTTTACTTAGAAGAAATCGATCGGATTGGACTTGCCAACGACGGTTCCTCAATAAGTTATCAGCATAAATTGCTTTGATGGATCGAAAGTAATTATCGAAACACTCATAGGTGGAATTGCCTATATCTAAATTGTTTTAAATTTCGCAAAATTTACTTTCTAGATTATTTTCTATGGTGCAAATCTGAATACGACTAGCTATATAGATGCAGGGTACTTGTCATACCTGTGTATAGTTAGATCACAAACATGCCATGTATTCTTATGTGGTGGAGCCACAATTTTATAGAAATCATCTAAGTAAAGTCTTGTACCGACTTTAACGAATCACTCAAAATTATAGCATTGTACAAAGCCGCACAAAAATACGCTTGGCTTCGATGGATATTTCACTACATCTAATAGTCATGTAGACTGAACATTATGCAAACTCTCACCATTATCTATGAAGATAATGTAACTTATATTGCACAAGTACAGAAGAGTTATATGAAGTGCCATTTCACAAAGTATATCAACTCCAAATTCTTCTATGCTTATGAATTACAAAAGATGGATGGAATTAAGGTACTGCATACTAAGTTGCGTGAAAATCTTATAGATTTATTCACTAAGTCACTTTCAGTATCTAATTTAGAAATATGTGTACATAGAATTGGAATGATAAGACTTAGAGAAGTGCTGAATTCAGGGAGAGATTGTTCTTGAGCTCGCTATTGAAACTTAATTACAAAGATTGAGTACCCAAAGAATAAATTTTGTAGATTAAATGAAATTAAGTGGATTGTACTCTTTTTCCCTTAACGAATTTTTCGCCAAAGCTTTTAATGAGGCAATTCATGCAATATAACATAACATGTATCATATACTCTTTCTCTAAATTTTCCCACAAAGTTTTTATGGAGTTTTGATGAGGTATGAACATATTAGATGAGTGACCAAGAGGGGTGTTGGGAAATCTAGACCTAAGCTTATAAGCTTGGTCTATTGGTGGGTACTATACACTTAGTTTATAAACAAGGGATCTCAATCAATATAAAGTATGCTTGAGAAGAAAAGTAATAGAGAAAGGAGTTCCTCTCTCATCTCGTTGTATTCAATCTAACTATAGTTTTTGTGATTAATCTCTTTTTAATCGAGAGAAATTGAACGGACTAAACTCGTTGAGACGGTCCTAAACAATCCTACTAAGTCCCCGCTTCACATGTGCTAGCTAGCTGTGGTCTGTGATACTCATACATCATGTGTATTTAAATTATACTCGTGCTTGTTCTTCTACGTACTTTGCCTTTCCTCTCTTGCACTCCTCTCCAAGACTCCAACTACTACTCTCAGTCTCGCCAATTAAACAACCAGAAACGGCCGAAGGACCAACCAAGCGCACACCAAGCAGGCAACAACCACCGCCCCTCTCTCGATCGCTAATTAAAACCACCGCTAATGACAAAACCCAATCCCCAGGAATGCTTGGTTTAACTGCACAAAAAAGAATCCCATCAAAAAGCCATTTCAAGAAGAGAGGAGGAGCAAAGCTAAGGCAGCTAGGCAGAGAGACAGAGAGAGCAAGCAGTAGTGAGAGACAGGGCAGATACAAAATACTCCACCTCGATGTAAGCTGTATCCAGTCTCCACCACCACCACCACCTTCTCCTTCCCTCTCCTCCCTCTCTCTCTCTCTCCTTCCGAGATCTATCACACACACG
This sequence comes from Melocanna baccifera, assembly GCA_036346265.1. Classification (NCBI taxonomy): domain Eukaryota; kingdom Viridiplantae; phylum Streptophyta; class Magnoliopsida; order Poales; family Poaceae; genus Melocanna; species Melocanna baccifera. Next base: position 45,149,209 of record CM070677.1, on the reverse strand, counting down.
CAGCTCTTTGCTCTTGCTGCTTCCTCGGTTTGCTTCTTGCACGACAATGCCATCGTCCCGGCGATTCTTGCTGCTGCTGCTACTTCCCGTCCTGCTCGCTTCTTGCGTCAATGGCGCCAACGCTCTCGACGCTCCCGCCACTGCGAGGAGGCAGCTCCACCAGCCCTTCTTCCCGGACCAGTCAGCGCCGCCGTCCCCGGCGCCGCCGGCGCCGGCTCCGCCGTTTTTCCCCACGCTGCAAGTGCCGCCCCCGCCGCCGATGCCGACCTCACAGGAGCAGCCGACGTACCCTGCTCTGGTACTCCCCAACACCGCCCCCGGGGGCGGGACGGCGCCTCCGGACGGCGGCGGCTCGCATCGGTCCAAGAGCTCCTCCAAGCTCGTCCCGGCCATACTGCTGCCGCTGCTCACGGTGGCCGTGCTCGGGCTGTCCATCGGGTTCTTCTTCTCACGCCGGCGTGGCAATGCCGGCCGCGGGGGAGGAGGCGGGTGTGTCGGTGGCGGAGAGGACAAGTTCTTGCACCCGGAAAGGGCGAGCCTTTTCGCCCGCGACGGGTTTGGCGGGAACGGCGGGGGGGCGCCGGCGGCTGCGTCCGCCGAGTTCCTGTATGTGGGGACGTTGGCGAGCAGAGGGGACGCGAAGAGCAGCGACACGACGTCGTCCGGGGACGAGGAGTCACGGAGCTCCGGCGGATCGCCGGAGCTCCGTCCGCTGCCGCCGCTGGGGCGGCAATGCGGTCCACCAGGTTCGAGGAGCCCCGTCGGGGCCTCCCCGTCCTCCGGGGAGGAGGAATTCTACTCGCCGCGAGGATCGTCCAAGACGTCGAGCTCGCACCGGACGCTGGCCGCGGCGGTCCAGGCTGCTGTGGCCGCGCGCGACCGATCGAGGAGTGGCTCCCCCGGGTCGACCCTGAGCACTCCGTCGTACCCGTCTTCGCCCGGAGCGACGACGTCCCCTGCACCTGCCTCGCCGCCGCTCTTCTCCAGCCCCGGCCAGTCGGGCCGTCGCTCCGTCAAGTCAAGATCCGAGAGCGCGCGCGACGTCGTTGGCCTCCCACCGGCGCCTCCACCCCCACCTCCATTCGCGCCGACACTACCACCACCACCACCTCCTCGCCGGAAACCACCCTCCCCATCACCACCCTCCTCTCCCCTCGAGAACACGCCGGCTCTCAGATCCACCACCGACACCATTTCAAGAAACCCATTTACCCAGCCACCATCCCCACCGACACGTGCACACCCACCACCTCCGCCGCCACCTCCTCCTCCTCCTCCGCCGCCGGTGGGCTACTGGGAGAGCCGCGTCCGGAAGCCCGGCACGTCGAAAGAAACCCGGTCACCTGCTCTGTCTCCGCCGCCCCAAGCCGCCAATTTCAAGAGCGTTCCACCCACCGACGCGTTCCCCAGCCGTCTGCCGGACAATGCGGACCATGCCGACAAGTCCGAGGAGAGGATGCCGCGGCCGAAGTTGAAGCCGCTGCACTGGGACAAGGTCCGGGCCAGCTCCGACCGAGTCATGGTGTGGGATCAGCTCAAATCCAGCTCATTCCAGTGAGAGCTCTGCAAAACTCCCGTCTTTTTTCAGCTCAAATCTGTTCTTGGTTGGTTGGTTTGTTTACCAATTTAGCTGAATTCTTGTAGGGTGAATGAGGAGATGATCGAGACGTTGTTCATTTGCAACCCGGCGAATGCGGCGCCAAAGGAGGCGACGAGGAGGCCAGTGCTGCCGACACCGAAGGCGGAGAACAAGGTGCTGGATCCGAAGAAGGCGCAGAACATCGCCATCTTGCTGCGTGCACTGAATGTGACCAAGGAGGATGTCTGCGACGCCCTCTGCAAAGGTGAGTAAACTCTTCATCTCGAACTATACGCACGAATTCGTTAATTTTTAGGCATTTTGATGATCTGCATAATGTGTTGGATCGAGAAATGGAAATGTTCGCAATGCTTGCTGAATTGACCATAGCTGCATGATCTCTACTCACTGACTTCTCGACTGAGTAGGATTCATTTCACTCGTCAGTACGTCATGTTTGCTTATCCGTAGAGTGTGGTTGGGCTTTTAACACGCGTGTCTGAAAGAAGTGAATGCCAGCATAGACCCCTTGAGAGTGGTTGATGAATTAGCCATTTTATGCTGAAACTCACCAGGTACTTCTGAATAATTGAATTAGGTGCAGAGTTATACCTGCGGTGAAGAATGTTGGGAGATAATTATTTTGTGAACATCAGTCGTTGTGCTCTCTTCATGGTTGCTTACTATAGTAAAGCTCCTTTTTCACTGCACATAATCTTGTTTTTTGGTGCAAATCATTGCAAGCTAGTTGTATTACTGCAGAGCTCCAGTAATTTCTAGTCGAGCTAATGTGATGATCCTTCCGAAATTATATTTTAGGGGACTTCTCATTTCACTTAGTGTTTATTATCTGTTTAGATGATTGCTTGACTAATTAGGAATGCTTCTTGATAATCTCAGAAAATGTACATGTTTCACACTTTCCAACATCCAGACTCCACTAATGTGTTATCAATTTGCTATGCCTTTCCTACAGGTAACACAGAGAACTTTGGAGCAGAATTACTGGAGACCTTGCTAAAGATGTCTCCTACCAAGGAAGAGGAAATTAAATTGATAGAATTCAAAGAGGAGACCTCTCCTATTAAACTTGGTCCTGCGGAGAAGTTCCTTAAGGCAGTTCTTGATGTGCCTTTTGCTTTCAAAAGAGTAGATGCAATGCTTTACATTGCTAACTTCGAATCAGAGGTCAATTACCTGAAGAAGTCCTTTGAAACCCTCGAGGTGAGCATTACGGTTTCTAACTTTCGTTTCAATCTCATTTAGTATTAACGGCATTTATCACCTCCCCTTTTTCTCATGAACGCTGCTCTCTTTTGTCAGTTGATGATATATATGTAGAAAATAATCGAACAAGTAATTTAACGTCAGACCTATAATTAAGTACCAGTAACTTCTTCTTTGACAGGCTGCTTGTGATGAGCTTAGAAATAGCAGACTATTTCTAAAGCTACTTGAAGCTGTTTTGAAGACCGGCAACAGGATGAATGTTGGCACAAACCGTGGCGATGCGCATGCATTCAAGCTTGATACTCTACTCAAATTGGTTGATGTCAAAGGCACTGATGGCAAGACAACCCTTCTGCACTTTGTTGTGCAGGAGATCATCCGATCAGAGGGTTCCCGCCTCTCTGCCATCAACCAATCAACTCCAAGAACTCAAGCAAATCCTCTACGAGATGAACTTGAGTGCAAAAAGCTTGGCCTCCAGGTAGTGGCTGGCCTTGGGAACGAGCTCAGCTGTGTCAAAAAGGCAGCGGCCATGGATTCTGACGTGCTAAGCAGCTATGTTGTGAAACTTGCTGGAGGAATAGAAAAGATCACCGAGGTATTGCGGTTGAACGAAGAGTTGAAGTCAAGGGAGGATGCATGGAGGTTTCATGACACAATGCAGAAGTTCTTGAAGAAGGCCGATGACGAGATCATCGGAGTTCAAGCTCTGGAGAGTGTTGCACTGTCGCTTGTGAAGGAAATCACAGAATACTTCCATGGTGACTCTGCAAAAGAGGAGGCTCATCCTTTCAGAATCTTCATGGTCGTCAGGGATTTCCTCTCCGTTCTTGATCAGGTCTGCAAGGAGGTCGGTAGGATCAATGACCGCACGATTGCCAGTTCCGTGCGCCATTTCCCGGTGCCCGTCAACCCAATGATGCCGCAGTTGTTTCCGAGGATTCATGCATTGAGAGCTGGATTGTCCGATGACGAGAGTTCAGCCACTTCAGCGTCATCGCCATGATCACCGATAGTCTGCCAATATAATTTTTTGCGGTCTATCAGTGGAAAACCGCCAGGGGGCAGAGGGATATCGATGGGTGGGCTGTTTTTTTTTAACTTTTGTACCTGTAGATTATAGAATGTACAAGATTTTGCAAATATTTATTTCTATATATAAGAAGGGATAAAATCTAGATCAGAGGAGGAAATAAGCAGTTCATGTATGTATGCGGTCTTCAGTCTGTACATGACATGAAGTAGTGAATCAGATGTCGATTTATTCATCGCCCGGTACAACGCAGTAACAATTTCAAGTATGGTGAATCTGCAGAATTGTAAGGTAGCTGAATTGGGATGTACTTGAAAAAGAAAACAAAAAAAGATTAAACTCTGGTGGTGCCAAGAACCAAGCATCCATAATGTTTTGTCGTCACTTTCCTGCACAAATGGTCCATACTACATTCACAACCATAGACTTTAGCTGACACTTTCACCTACAGTACAAGAGTTCTATCTACAACAGGACAGAAGCCCCTTGTAACTTCAGAAGTTTCACTGACCCTCTCAACAGAAGCAAGAAATACAGTGAAGCCATGAATGGAGCAAAGGCGCAAGCAACTTCCAGTCTGAGCATCTGAATTCTGAACCGAGTAATGCTTCTTGCTTAACGAAACTGCATTTCATCGCCATGTGAGCAGTGATAACTACAGTTTCCATGTGTGTGTGGCATGTATAGTATGGAGAGAGAAAGACCCGGTGGTTTGGGTGGCTACAATCGTTAGGTCAATAGGTCCCCATCCCCATGTGGCCGTGACAACCATGCCTGGATGCGTGCCCACAAAACGTTGTGGCATGCCTCCTTTCCTACCAAACTCTTTCCTAGCCATTTTGCAGACCCCACATTCCCCTCCTTTGTCTCCTCTACCGTATGGATGCTCCGGCCTAATGGCCTCAATCATTGGCCCCAAATGCCAATAAAAGTTCCATGTTTGGGCCTCTAAGCACACATGGATCGATTTTGGCTACAAATGAGAAGCATAGGTCAAGAACTATGAGCATTTTAAGGAGAATGAAAAAGGTGTTGAAGGTGATAGTAGATCTAAGGTAGTGGTTGAAGGTGGAAGGTAGAGAGGACCCAGCCATAACAATCTTCTGGGGCAGCAAGATTCTACATTGGAAAGGAGAGAACAATTAAAAGAGCATGATACATGCATGAATGATAGGTACTAAATACTAGCATGATTTGTGAATGACCAACACAATGGATGGAGGCCAACTGCAGTGGCAGTTGAACTACTACTCAAATCTTGCAATGGCACCAATCTTTTATTCAATGATATCATATATCCTATGAATGCACTGTGATTGCACTGTCCATCAAAATTCATTTCATGCTCTTTGAAGACTTTTTGCAGTGATGAACTCTTTACCCATTGTTAATGTATAGGCAAGGAGTATCCAATCCATGAATCAGAAACTAACTACTAACTTTTCCATCAAAATTCATTTCATGCTCTTTGAAGACTTTTTGCAGTGATGAACTCTTTACCCATTGTTAATGTATAGGCAAGGAGTATCCAATCCATGAATCAGAAACTAACTTTTCCTAATTAGGGATGCACCTGCCGGATAAAGATATCAGGTACTTGAGCAGAAAATGAAGCTTGTTAGGCAACTAATTTTGCTATTTTAGCCCAAGCACAGCTCGTACAAAGGAGGCACACTTCAAGCCCAAACTAATACTTCATTGGTTTTTCTTAGCTACGTTGCTTTTGACAAGTACTTCCTCTGTCCTAAAATGTAAGTCGTTTTGGACTTTTTGCAGTCTCCAACACAACACATTGACTAAGGTTTTGTATCATAATATACTAACAAGGATAATTAAAAACATATATTATTAAAGCATCTTGCAAGATAAATTCAATGTCTTTACTTTCATGTAGTCAATTTATATACTTTAGTGTATAATAGTGATCAAAGTTTCAAAACCTTGACAGCACAGAATCCACGACGACCTATATTTTGGGATAGCGGGAGTGCAAAGCAAGGTAGCATCGCTTGGATTCGGCAACACGTGGCATTTCTGATTGAAATAGAAGTAATAATGCAAGAAAAACAACACCATTGCTTTGAAAGAGAAATTGATATTAATTTGGAAGAGAATTTTTAAGTCCACCTATTCACCCCTTCTAGTTGGCCTCCTCGATTCTACATCCACGTAGTTGCTTTGAAAGTTATTGTGCATGAGATTCTAGATCTGTTCTCATGCGTACACTGAGCCAAGGGTGATAGAAAAAAATAGGGGAGCGTGACTCCCTAAAGAGTGAGAGGCAACCCCTTCGCTTTCGTCGAGTCATCTCTCCCCGCTACCTCAATGGCTGTCTCGTAGACACGTAGAATCTCGTGGGGTCCGTGTCACCCTTATATGGCTCCACCATAGGCATCTTAAAGTCTTCGGTCCAAGCGCTCCGCTGCAAACCTATGCAGAGGGGGACTCAGGGTCCATTCACCAAGAGGAACTACGGGTTCCAGTGTTGGCCTCGCGACTGCTACAGTGGGCATCGGCTGACTCTGCCTCTCCTGCATCTCGCATATGGCTCTCCGCGGGTCCGCTAATTTTCACTACAGCAACCCGCAAATTGCCTCTGCCCACATTTAGCGCAGGGAAGGATGCCCTTTGCTCCCTACGTGGTGATGGCGACAGTGTCGATATCGACGAAAACCACTGCTTGGGTAGTACGAACCCTAACGTTTCAGTTTGCTGCCATGGTCAAGTCCTCCATTTGCGATGCTTCTTTCTCCGCCGTTGAAGCAACTTTGGACGTTACCTGTCGCGGCTCCGAATGCCATTGTACTAGTGTGTTGTTGCCATGGGGACAGAGGGCCTTCATAGATCATCTCCCTTGCTCTTGTCGTGGCACTCTCGGTGGTGGTGCTCCTCTTTCGCTTGGGGGTCGACATCGCCGCCTTCTTTGGTGCCGTGGCTTTGTGCAGCGTGTCTCTCTTTTCGCAAAGATCCCCATGGCTTTAACATTCAATCATGATAAAGTTGCAAAGTATCCCTTTATAAGTTATCATAAAGAGCCGGTTATCTCCTGAACGACTCGATGCTTCAGATCAGAATATCAGGCTGATGCTGTTTTCAAATGTTCAAGCTTTACTTTTTCATGACCAAAAGGGAATTGTTGTTACTAGAAAATTTGCAATAGGAATCAATATATTGCAAGATCTGAGCCTGCTAATGGATGTGATTATTGGACCAAAGCAGCTAACACAGGCTTGTGTTTGTTATGGTTAGGTTTGTATGTCTCTGTTCAATCAGAACGCTGACTAACATCTCTCACAATTGACAACACAAGCAAGCAAGAAGTGAATTCAATACCACAGATTGCTTACAGGAGCACCAAAAGGAGGGAAAGGAGAGCAAAAGGAAAGGAAGAAGAGTATCAATCAATTGGCTCTATTCTTTTGGCCTTTTGGCTTCTTCGAATCGAAACAAACCGGATGACTTCTTAAAGCAGATTCTTTGAACGGTTTCCTAAGTCCAAAACGGTGTGTGTTGTCTACGTCAATGTCTCTGCAGTACGCTGTTATCACGAAAAGCACAAACAAAAGCCATCAGCTGCATCCCAAAAGAACAAGGCTGAGGGACCATGTGAGAAAGTCCAAGATTTTGTGTGAAGAACCATTGCTAAGTTTGAATTTTGTAATGTTTGCAATTTTTCAGAGGTTTTTGTTAAAGGAACCTATCAGACCGGCTAAGCTCAACAGGCCGGTCCACGGTCAAACCAATGAGCCTTAGCAGTCTGATCGACTAGGTTTTGGCCTTCGGTAGTCGGTCTTTATTTTGGATGTTTTGGTCATGGTTTGGATAGTTTGGACCTATGTCAGTGTATTTATATTGCATGGAGCATGCTTTAACTAACATGAGTCAAGTTATGAAGAACTTATGTCCAAAAACGATTTTCCTATCTTTGCATGTGTAGGGAATCCTGGAGTCAACCATGTTCGATGGCAAGGATTAGAGCTAATATCATGGAGGAGTTGAGGCCCAGAATGGTCAAGTATATTGGGTGAGATGGTTGATCTTAAGCATGGTACAAGAAAGACGAAAAATATTGAAAGAAAGATTTGAGCATCGGGTTGCACTAAGTAGCTTGGTCGGTCTAAGTGAGATATGGTCCAATAAAACCAGAACTAGACAGATTTGCCAATGTGTGGCAAGCCATTAATGCACTTACACAAGGTGAACATGGTGATTTCTAGCAAGAGAAGATAAAAACTGGGTCAAGAAAGTATATTTTCATAAGGAGGCTAAATACCAAAAATCATGTGAACAAAACCACAGAGCTTGAAAGAGTAGTTTAGGTTAAGGAGATGTTGCAAAGATCAATTGGATCAAAGATTAAATACTTATCCGATTTGAGTTCATGTACTTTGAAAAACTTGCATAAGTTAAGTTTTTCCTAATTATCCTAGTGGATAGTATACATTAGGGTTAGATGCGGGCTTGTTACCTCATCTATTTAACGGGTTAGGGATGAAAGCTTGTAACCCAACCATCAAGCCTCCAACCTTGTGTTCTACAGTTAGGGCTAAAGAAGAGTGAGTATTGTAGTATGCTCTCTTGTTCTCCAGGTAGGGATGCAAATGGTACGAGTTAATCTTGACCAATTCGGTACCGAATACGGGAAGGTAATTTAGTATCTGATACCAAATTCAGTCAGTATCGGATAGTTGTTGCCAGATACGATAGCGAAAATGGAAAAGTTAAAATCTGATCGAATAGTATCGGTAAATGGTAAATCGGATTCTATTCGACCGGATATATGATAAGCAAGTTAGTAACCCAACCGGCCCAGCCCACAACCATCATTGACACCAAATGGCCTATATTTTATAAAAGTCCTAACCTAACACTAGAGTTTAGCCACTCTAGCCAGTTGCCACCAATCCTCCCTGCTTATGTTGAATTTACGTATGAATTTATCGATTTTTGAACTAACATATGAATTTATCGGATTTTGCAATTATGTTGAACTTATGTTGTGTCGACTATCATACTTAAGTAATCTAGATGAATTTATTGCTAGTTGAAGGTTTGAAGTGATGGTAGTATAGTTCAATATATATTTCTTTATGTATGCACATACTGTCCACCTATATTATTTGTTTTCGATCCGAAACCGTCATGTATCCGTCCCGATGGTATCAGATCCGAAACTACGAATACTCTTAATTTATATTTGTATAGGATCTTACAATATCTGACTTTGAATCCAGGAAAAATTATGGGTTAGGACACGGTATGAACAATATCCATCCAAATCTGACCTGATTACACCTCTACCTCTAAGTGAGTGGTTGTAAAACCTTTATCTTCAGGTAGCAATAGATCAACTTTCATCACTCATGATATCTTCTTGTTTTGATTGATTTGTCTTGTATGTGTTGGTTTTGATCTCTTTTCTCCCCTTCTTGATCTTGATGTGTGTCAAGGACGTGTAAGTGATGAAGATGACTCATGAAAATTATATCACATCCATCTAGACATCAAATCTTGCAAGATTTCAAAGTTGACCGATTTTGCTTCGATTTGGTCGTATCTTGAGATTTCTTGATTCAAGGGTTTTAATTCGAATCTTTGGAAGAAATAATTTGCTGTGACATATGAAAACTCATCTAGAGTCATCTTAGGTACCCTCTACCCATGAACAAGTTATATCCTAAGATTTTGAATTTTGTCCAATTTTGATGCAATCTTACTTGTCGTTGGGAAATGTTGAAAATTTGATCAAGATCAATGCGATCTTTGGGTGAAATAGGTTTTTAAAACCCTAAGTAAGGTATGTTCAAAGTTCCATCTCTTTTGGTTGAGGATTTTAAGAGTTGCATCATTCTTGATCCTAGCTCGGGCTATTTTTTCTGTTTTGAAAATAGGGGAGAGGTTAGACCGCTCCTAAGCCTGGTCTAATTGGCCACCGGTCAGACCGCCGTGGTCAAGCCTGTCAAACCGGCCACCGGTTGAACCGCCAGTTGCTCACCACTCAGACCGCACCCTCTGTGACGACGGTCAGACCAGTGAGGTGCTGAAAACTTCATCTTTTTTTTTGGGGTTGTTTGTTCTAGGTTTGCAATTCTGATATTTATAACTTTGTAGCTACTGAAGTAAAGAATCTACCATTTCTTAGAGGAAATTTCTAAAGCACCATCCATCATCTCTATTGCCATTGCCGGTCCTAGGAAGACCAACAGGACCAGCATCTCAGGACATCTGAATGCTCCGACGAACCCCTCGCAACGGCCTGATTCCCTTGCTGACGCTGCGCCATATCCAAAGCCGGGAATGCAACGGCATGAAAGCTTCAGAAAGCGAGCAGGAAAACCACCTGCGTAGCTGCAATTCTTATGGATGCATCATGCTTGCAATCATCCTGCAATAGGCCCCTGAACCGAACAGAAAAGACTGTGGGCCAGTAGGCTTTACTAGCTTCCATCCATTCACCAGTCCTTATTTCTGTACCGGTTCCGTTGGGGCAATTATGACATGTCACTTTGTCCTTCACCAATAAGACAGCGACCAAACAGAGCAGGCCTCGTCCACCACCATCAAAAGCTCAACGGATCTTTGAGCCTAGACAGCTAACTCCCCTAGTGAAAACTTTGGTAAAACAGAAATGAACCTTTTCACATTGGTAATTGCTTACTGGGGCCTATGAATGACAGCCCCATAGAATAGAATAAATACAGCAGTAACAGCAAAGCAGTAGTGCATGGGTTCAGAACTTCAGATTAGAAGTGTGAGCTGTCTGCGATGTAGCGTTACTCGACATGAATTCATAGCTTACTGGTGGGGAATTCTTATTCTTTAAGCCTTCATTTGAACAAACGTTGGATAAATGACAGACTACATAGCACATCTGAGATAGAATGTTCCTTGCTAGGATGGCTCATTGTGAGCTTTGTTTTCGGCAGACCCTTCAGGAAGTGTGAGAACCACAGATGGCCGATGCATTTAGGATGTGAGAACCACAGGGCCGACGCTTTAGGATGTCGGGAAAGCCCATTCTTGTAATCAACATAAACAATACCAAACCTCTTGGTGTATCCCATAGCCCACTCAAAGTTGTCCAAGAATGACCATGCAAAGTATCCACGAACGTCAGCACCATCCCTGTATCAAACAATTAGTTGAATCATTTGATTTTCTCTTAACTGTGTGGTAAACAGAAAAAAAAACAGCTTACTTGATTGCCTGTGCAACTGCAGCAAGGTATCCTTTGAAGTAACCAAGTCTCTTTGTATCATTTAAGACCTGGTCAAGTGTTGCCGATTGATCGTCTTCCTCATCCATTCCTACAGGAAAGAAACTACGTAAGCACAACATGCAAAATAGTATTTAATTCAGGTTACCAAATATCACATGTAACAAACAATAAAGTGTGCTAGTATCAGCTGTACATTTCACATGTCAGATTTTAATATTTTAAATTCACAGTTTCGCACTCACTGATTTCGCATAATTCGTTCTATTTAATATATGTTTGCTGTTGTTCCGCAGCTGGTTCAATTTGCACCAGATAAGATAATGTTTTGCAATATGCATATTTGTAATATTTGTATTAGCCTGTTCAATTAGAAACTTAAGAATGCTGTCAATAGTAGGAAACTCTATTTCCAAAATGGCACTAAGATGGGCTTGGCATATTAGGCAATATATTAAGTGGCACAGCAGGTATTCACAATTTACCTTGTTCTTGTATATATACTTCACCAATGTCCATTATAATACTGAAATAAATTGAAATTCATATGCCATGATGGTCGAAGGGTATTTATCCGGATTATCTTACAGGAAGACAGAAACCACAAGAGTAAAAGGGAGGTATGATTGGCTATTGGCAGATTATGGAGTATGGACTATATCAAAATTTCCATCTTTCAACTTCAATTGATGCAAAGGAATGACCAAAAACACTATGATGACATTGGCTTAGATAATATCAAGATATTTGCTTCCAGTGAATATTCATAGCGCTCATTGTCATTACATATTTCCCCCACCAGTTTTGGATGGTAGTGATATTGCCAACATTAATTTGAACAAAATCTATTCCACAAGTATACTTTGAAGTTATTGATATAGGTGGACTTGTCTAAAATTATTACCACATTGCTTTTTCTTAGATCGCATGTCCTGTGTACTCTCTATATATAGACCTTAGGTCGACAATAGTAATGTATCAGTTGTATCCCTCAATTCCTGATAGAGGTGAATAGTGAAATAAAGAAGACCCTCAGAAACATGGGTCTGGAGCTCTACACATACCCGCAGGCAAATAGACAGCTTAATTGTGTAGGACAAATGGGCATACTTCTGTATTATAAACATGCAAGTTGAACCATGCTCATTTTAGGAAGTATGGAAACCTTACCATTCTCAGTTACATAAATCACTGGATTTTCATATCTCTTTGCTACATACTTAAGTAATTTCTGAAGACCCCAAGGGACTATGAAAAGCCACTCGGATGCAGCCTGCACAAATATTGAGATGATATGTTAGAACTTAGGAGAGATCCGCAGAATGGACACATATGAGAAATAGTCCAGTTCAGACCCTTTCACCAATTTGTTCACCGGTATTCCATTTTTCTGCCAACAAGTAACAAATGTCAGCATTATGGCAATAACAGTATCAATCATTGGGTTGGCAAAATTTGAAGGGGACAATTTTGAATAAATCTACAGATGATGCAGGCCAAACTGCAATGGTAGTAGTTTTGCCACACCAACCTACATTGATTTGGAGTGCTACTCCAAGAGGATAGATTGGGAAAAGAAAGCAGAGGAGGTAAATGGATTCCATGCTTGGTAGTAAAAAGCTGTGGCTATGGAAGTGATAGTCAGCAGAAGGGCTCCTATCACATTATCAACTATTTGTTTGACAGATTCTCTAAAAAAATATCTGTTTGATAGGCGATGGTTACATACTTGAAAGAAAAGACTCCCACTCTTGAAAGCCTCGTACATCTATGCTAACTAATGCAGCCACTTCCACTGCCTACATACTATATTATTTTTGTATAAATAATAGTACTGTTTCAGGGCTCCCGTTGTAGCATTTCTTAAAGATAAAAGAGAGAGGGACTCCTTGATAGCTTAAGTGTGGTACCTATTCTCTCCACTTGTTGTACCCGATAGAAATAAATTTCTTCTGGATCATGATGATGAGCAATGAATCTCGAAGTATAATGATTTAGTCCAATAAAATCAATTTTGTTCCTAATGAATTCTCTTTCTTTCTCCGAGAAGGTTGGAAGATCATTGCCCAGCCGCTGATGCATGCTTTCTGGGTAATCACCAAAATATATTGGGTCTAGGTACCTTCAAGGAAAGGAAATCAATCAGCAAGACATCATGCGATATCCATATCCTAGACTCCCAGAACCAAAAAAACGTGGGCAAACAAGTTCCATGAAAAGAAAACAAACAGCTAGAATCCACGAAACCACACAATAAAATTTATCTGATGGTCTATACAGGTAACATTTATGCCTTGTTGGGGAAAAATATTGCAGCCTGCGGGAGAACACTTTTTCAAAGGAAACAAATGCGGAAAGCTACGTCCATGTGCCATAAGAAATATAAACAGCATCTGTACCATCCAAGCTGAAAGTCAAGCCTTCGTTCTGCAGCAATTTGATCTTCCATTTTCTCGGAAAATGGCTCTGCCCATTCACAATCAATAACAAGTCCTACTTCACCACCTTGTACAGCCTATTTTTATAACAAGTAAAACCATCAGCAAAACAAAAATGTACTGCAAGTGAATTGATGGAATGATGATCATGATACCATATACCGGTGGTAACTGGCCAGATCTTCCAGTCACAACCGGTATTTACAATACAGACAGAAATTAAGATGAGTTCTATGTCATTCCAATTTCCAAAGATATGAGGATATTAGCACGGAAGTGTGATGGAGGAGACACAGAAGCTTGGGAAAATGCAAAGGAAAAAAAAAGAAACAGACTTGACCAGAAAACTACTGTAAACCGGCCAGTAACCAGCTGGTTTCAGGCCATATTGGCCAGGATCATAATTTTCACGCTGAAAATGGTAAACAAAACCCTGTTGCTGATAGTTCAGATAAAAACGTAAACAGACCTTGAATCTCCTTCTGTAAACATCAACAGCAGCAGCATGAGCCAAGATTTGGTGGTGGGCGGCCAAGTAACATCTAGCAGTTTGACCATCGCATCCTCCAGGTGCAAAATTTCCAATCCCATAACCATTAACTGCAGTTTGAAGAGGCTCGTTGATTGTTATCCAATGCTTTACTCTGTCTCCAAAATTTGCAAAGCAAGCTTCTGCATACAATGCAAAGTACTCCCTGGGATATTTTGGCAGTAAGAAACTCATATAAAATACACCAAATCAAGCTGCAAGCACTCTTAAACCAAGCACTTATCATAAAAAGAACCTCCCATATAATCATTCATGCGAGTGTCTAAGAAAACTTTGTAAATCATAGTGCGCAGTTAAGATGCCTTCAATGACTTACACAATATTGTCAGACAGCCAGCCCCCCAGAGTCTCTTGAAGATTATGTGGAAGATCCCAATGATACAGAGTTGCATAAGGCTCGATACCTAGAGTAAGACAGATGGGTGGTTAATAACTGAAGCATTGTAACCTTTTAAGGTATCAAGTAAATCATCTGCCACCTTTCTCAATCATGAAATTGATAAGGTCATTATAGAAGGCAACTCCTTCCTCATTGACCTTTTTCCCCAGGCCATCTGCAGGCATGATAAACCTATAGTCTTAAGCATTTGAAAATGATATGAAGCATTACTGATCACAAACAACAGACAAAATGCACCATTTATTTGGAAATGCATGCCATGTGCATAGGTATTTATATGTGAAGTGCTATCTGCTAAGCTTAGCATACCAGGAAATATACGTGCCCAAGATATGGAAAATCTATAAGCATGAAAACCCAAACTGACCATGAGCTCAATGTCTGCCTGAAAAATTCACACCAAACAGTTGAAACAAGAAAACAGTGCTCTAGGAAACATTGCATTGAACAAACAAGATAAAGTGATAGGCAGAAATCCCTGTCATATAAGAGGGGAAAGAAACAGTTTTCATATTAGATGAGAATGAAAATATGTTAGACACTTTGCACAGAATAGCTCCCCCACCCACCTTCTCAAAAACATAGACATGAATGGCCTACCTTGTATCGATGGTAATGATCAACTGCAACTTCTCCATTGCTTCCATCTAAGATACGATCTGAAAGTACAAGTGTTTGAACACCAGTTACCTAGTAAAATTGAATCAGTATATGTCAAGAGCATTATCAAGGAACCCAAAGACACAAACCTTTGTTTTCTGTGAAGACATCCCATATGCTATCGCCTTTCCCCCCTTCCCTTCTCGCTCCCTCGATCTACACAGGAAAAATGTCAAACACATGACTTCCAGTTCGGGAGAGACAGGAACAAAAAAACAAGCTGTTTTTCTCTACATATTTTTCGTTTGGGTCTGTCTAGGCAACAAGAACACTTTCTGCAAAAGATCATGCACCTTTTGAATCATTTGGCCCACCTCTGAGATTTATTCACCCCAACCTCAAATTCTTCCCCTTCATCCTTAACACTCCTGCTGTTCCCAAAGGTAAAGCTAGAAAGGTGAACAATTTTTTTTGGGAGTGTTGGCGCTCAATTTGTATACTTTTCTCGCCCCATTTATCATCATTTTATGCGATATTTTTTGCTTAATTGTGCCATTTGGCAACTAACCCTAACGATTCCCGAAGATGTTGGATAGTATAGTGATGTGCAGGGGATATGCTGAAACACATCATATTTGGCTAAAAGGAGTCAACAAAGTGCTTCTTTGGAAATGTGCCAAAATGATTTTCATCAAATGACAAATTGAAGGTCACCATGACGTCCACCTTGTCGAAAAGATCGAAATGCATATATTATTTGTCCAAATCGGAGATCAGATGCGAAATTATGAAGCCTGGAAGTTGTCGGAGCCGGCCTGCCAGGCGCCTAGTGCTGCTCAGAGCCAGGTTGGCACCACATTCTTGAACCTTCGAGAACAACTTTGAGTCGGTGGAGAGCTCTTGTGCTGCCGGGTGCCAACCACCTCTCTTCGTCGTTTTTGACCAAGACTCTTCCCTGGGGGTCCCTATATATAGAAGAGGCCCTGCCACGAAGAAACTATCGAAGATATCTGCTAAGCTCGTCGGAACCGCGTTATTAGGGTCAGCCAATTAGAGAAGTTGCCGAGAACGTGGAGTCGCGCCAACCTAGCGCCGCCACGTGCCGCCACCTCCGTTCGTCCCTCATCTTCCTCTTTGACTCTCCTTCGTTAGTAATCATGTGTAACTCCGATCTTCGTATGGAGTAGTCTTTTCTTTCTCGGGTGTGGGGATCTTGCTGTAACTTAAGACATATAGATTGATATACTATTTTTAGTACCTTTTATGCTATAGTTGTGTCTTCTTGATACTGTGCATCTTCCTCAACTGGTAATTAGAATATTATGATCATCAATTGCTTAGCTCTAGATGTAGACATGGTGTTCAGATCTAGTGTGCGGATCTATATCAAGTTTGCAGGGCATGCCAGTGTTTATTAGCTTGATGGACCCATGACAGGGGAGAACAATGAAGGGGTCGATATTGAATTGTAGGGTGAGAGCTGTTATGAATATTGTGTGTATATTGAAGAAGCCCAATGGGCAATATATATAGAGAGTACAAGGGGATATTACAGGGGAATATGCCATATACGGATAAGAAAACCCAGGCATATAAGGAAACAACTGAAACAATCATATTATATCTTTAATACCCTTAACACCCCTCATCAAATGCAAAGCACATACAATAGCATTGTATTTGAAAAGAGTTATCACTAAAATAGTAAAAATCCGAAGTTCGAGTCTTGATAATGTCATCGTAACGTGCAACTCTTAAAAAACTGTCAAATCAAACCGACGAGGAATAGATAGAAGCATGACGGTGGCGGCACAGTGCACAAAGTGCAGAAGAAGCGCAACGGCCTTAGAAGCTCGGGGCGGCGGCTAAAGAAGCGGCGGCATCATAACGACTTCTACGATCTGCACGCGGCTCAGAGAGAAGAGCGGCAGCTGCTGTTATGCAAAACAAAATTTCTACACTTCTACGACTGACAATAAATTTGTGGATTTGCATGGCTTAGACGAACTGAAAAAATAAAAACTACGGATTTAGATAGACGCAAACGGAAGACTCAAAACGAAAACCAGCCTGATACACAGACTCTTTTTTTTAACCACCCTATCTCTTCCTTTATTTTCATCCAAACTCCACCCGAGAGCACCACTCACTCTCCTGTCTCTCTCTATGTGCGCGCACAGCAGAAAAGGGAGAGGAGGCGAGCGCGAATGAGCGGGAGGAGCAGCGCGTCAAAGTGCTCGGCGGAGGGGGAGAAAGAGGGCTTTGCGTGGAGCCAGGAGAGGAAGCGCGCAGCGTAGAGTGGCTCAGTGGGGGCGGCGGCGCGGATGACACGGAGCGCGAGGTCCAACAGGAACGGGGACGGGAGGCGGAGGCGGTTCAGGGTGCGCTCCAGGTAGAAGTCGCGTCGCACGATGGTGGAAAGGTGGTGGACCGCCGCGAAGTAGGCGTCCTTGGAGGTAGGGTGCTGTGGCTGCACTGCCTAGGATGCGGGGTCGGGGAGCGTGGCGAGGCCGAGGCCGATGCCGAGCCAGCCACGGAGGCGGCACAGGACGGCGGACGCCGGCATGGCTTGCCTTGGCTGCGGGGCCACAACGGTGTAGAGAGGCCCAGATCCGACCTCGGTGGCGGCGGCGCCCACCAGCAAAGGCGGCCGGATCCGGCCATAGCGACGACGGAGACTGCTGGATTCGGCCCGGAGAAGGCTGGATCTGGGCAATGCGAGGTCGACGGCGATGGATCCAGTGATGGCCTGGCGGCGGCGGCGGCGGCGCACGGATCCGAAGCGGGATGGGGAGGCGCCAGAGGAGGCCAAGGAGGCGGCGGTGGGTCGGCGCGGCCCAACAAGGCGGCCGCCCCGGGAGCGGAGATCATCCTCCCGGGGGCAACAGCAGCGGAAGAAGAGCGAGGTTAGGATTTCAACCTTTGCTCTGATTCCATGTTATGAATATTATGTGTAAATTGAAGAGACCCAATGGGCAATATATATAGAGAGTACAAGGGGATATTACAGGGAAATATGCCATATATAGATAAGAAAACCCAAGCATATAAGGAAACAACTGAAACAATTTTATTATATCTCTAATACCCTTAACAAGAGCCAACATTGTATTATTTGGTGCTATTTGCTATTATATTGATCTAGTCTTTAGTTGCAATAAGTGAACCTACCCTAGGGGAGGAATTTCCACATCTTGGTTAAACCTAATTTCTCTCGTTCTATTTTTGGTAAATTTGCTCAGTTACTTTCATCATCTCATAATCATTGCTTTAGTTAGTAGTAATTTATTCTAATCGTTGCTTTAGTTAGTAGTGATTTATTCTAAGTAGTGAGTGTGGATTTCAATACTTGGGAATAGTCCTTGGTGAAAGGCTACAAACGACCCGTACGCTTGCGGATATCAAGTTTGTACGCGTATCTTGCGTCAACAGGGGGAATTCAGCTATGTGATGTCTAGCAAAATCCTTTCCTTTTGGTTGAATAAATGAGAAGAAACAGGCGGAAGTCACAATCCTTCCTTCTATGAAATGAAACAAACAAACCATCTCACGTACTTCCGAGATAATAGTTCCATGACATTCTTTATTCAAAATTCCCTCTCCTCTCCAGTGTGAAAAGTAACTGCAATTAGTGCATGGAAAATTCTCTCCTTCTATCTCTCTCTTTTTCAACTGAAGTTTGTAAAGCACGTTGGCCTAGCCCTTCAACTTTCGTTCCATTCGTAGTAAATATTTTAACAGGAGTGACACTTGAAACCGAGTATAAATACAAATGTTAGCCAAAACAGGAACTCTAATATAGGAGCAGCTAATTTGACGGAGGGGTCCTACACGCAGAATGCCAATTCAATTAACCGCCGTTTCTAAGCACTGCTGCTGCATGTTCACAAGTCAATGAACTTAATCGACATCGTATATCAACCTAGACTTATGCTGATCAGAAAGTGCAAAATTTTAAAGTAAAAATACTTAAGTGATTGCGTCAGAACTAAACCGATATACCAACTTGAGACCATTCCTACGACTTCCATTACATACGCGTGTACTAACTTAGCTGGAGTACAGTCTACAGGCAGCGAGCGGCCGCGGCGCAGGAGGCCACGAGTGTGGAGTAACCGACGGGGGTAGCCGAACGCGAGATGCGCGCGATTGCGCGAAGATCCCCGGAGTCGCCGGCGATATGCCCGAGGGTGGCGCCGCGGCCCGCGCGCGAGATGCGATGCAGTTGGCGACCGAGACCGAGACGAGCAAAGTAGTACCTGGTAGGCGGAGGTGGCGACGCCGAAGACGAAGCCGTCGGGAAAGTCGGCGCGGCTCACGTCCGCCTCGCGCCCCGTGCTCCCCATTCCTGGCGGCGAAGTGGTCTCGACGTGGCTGGCGAGGGAGGAGGGGTGGGCAAATTCGGAACAGCTGCGTGTTGGAGCCGATCCTTGAACTCGGCTAGATCGTGCGAAGTCTTCCAGCAGAACGTAGCAGAACGCAGCACAATGTTGAGGACAAAACACACACGAGACAATTGTGTTTGACGCTGCCTTCTTTATTCCTTCAGGCAATGCTGCCTTGTTTCTTTGAACAATGCAAACTCTATTGCTTTGCTTGATTTTCTTGATTACAAGACGCTGCACCTTGCAAGGCTTTTATAGGATGTACTACGCACAACACTCGGACATCATTGCCGAGCGGAGTACGACTACGAAACCGAGACTAGTTCCGATACGTATTGGTGCTAACTCCCTACGTGCCGTGGTCATACACGCAACAAGGTTTAGAAACAAACATTCACCCCCTTAATCTTGTTGCGCTTGAACAACGCCCAGACGCAGACGGAGCTCCACGAACTTCACCCGGCCAAGTGCCTTGGTCAGAATGTCTGCCAGCTGCCCTTCAGTGCCGACGTGGTCAATGTCGAGTCTCCCTTCTTCATTGCACTCGCGTATGAAGTGATACCGAGTGTCAATGTGTTTGCTGCGATCATGATGGACTGGGTTCTTGCTGAGCTCAATCGCTGACTTGTTGTCAACCAGAAGCTTGAACTTCTGAACGCTAGTGCCGGTCAGCTCTCCGATCAGCCTGCTCAGCCACACTCCTTGACAAGCGGCTGTAGCAGCTGCGATGTATTCCGCCTCACAAGACGAGAGAGCCACCACCTTCTGCTTCTGGGAAGCCCAGGTGATGAGGTTCGGACCGAGGAAGAAAACCACGCCCGTTGTACTCTTGCGCTCGTCTATGTCCCCGGCATGATCGCTATCGCTGTAGCCCACCAAGTCTTCATGCAGACCTCGCCTCTTCGTGTACCGGCAGCCGTAGCCGATCGTACCAGCCAAGTAGCGGAGAATTCGTTTCACCGCCACCCAGTGCTGCTCCGACGGTGCTTCCATGAAGCGGCTCACCATCCCTACTGCGTGGGCAATGTCCGGTCTGGTGTTGACGAGGTAGCGCAGACTCCGATGACGAACTTGGTTGCGTCTACGGTAGTGGCACCGTCCCGCTTTGCGAGCCGCACTCGGTTCTCCATAGGCGTGTCGCAGTGTTGCATCTGCCGATCCCCCTTTGCTCAAGGATCTTCGCCGTGTATGCACCTTTGCACAGCGTGATCTCCCATTCTTCGCTTCACCTCAATCCCCAAGTAGTAACTCAAGAGACCAAGATCGCTCATCTCGAAGCGCTTCATCATCATTGCTTGAAGACAGCGATGTCGTCATTGTTCGCCCACGATGATCAAGTCGTCGGCGTACACACCCACGGAAGAAGGAGTCACCGTCTCCTCTCTTGTACACGGCGTGTTCGGCGTACTCGCTTGAAACCAAGCTTGACCAGCTCTGGTCCAACTGCGTGCGTTCCACGCACGCGGGCCAACGCGATCCATAGAGTGCCTTCTTCAACTTCAACACCTTGCCGGCTTGTTTGTCATCGATGAAACCCGGTGATGGGCGTGGAGCGCTCGAGGAGATCACCATTCAAGAAAGCCGTTTAACGTCCATATGGTGTAGCCACCCGCGGCGCCGATGTAAGTCTCCATCCGTCGCGCGAACACCTCGTCGAAGTCCACCGCGCCGAGCATACCCTTTAGCAACCGATCGAGCTTTGTGCTTCACGATGTTTCCTTGGATCTCTTCACTTTGAACACCCACTTTAGCCCAATGGCACGATGGCCACTCGGAAGCTCGACGGTGTCCAAGTCTTGTTCTCGTGAATCGACTCCAACTCGGCCTCCATTGCCTTCGCAAGACGGTTACGCTAGCGCCGCCGGCGCGCTTGGTTCATCGGCGCTCGGCAAACACAAGCCGTTGTACTCGAAATCGTGGATTTAAATCGGTGGTCTTGTAAATATTCGACGACGTGCGATACGAGAGGCACGTTATGCGAATCTGCTCCATCGATCGGCGGGGTCGCCCATTGGATGCCCGTAGCGTCGGTGGTGCCAATGTCGTAAGTCTGCTGAGGTGTAGCCGGTGATCTGGTGAACTTCGTTGTCTCCATCTCTGAAAAGACGTCGGCCCCGATCGTTGTCCGCCATCGCAGATGCAGGATCTTGATACGAAACGTCTCCACCATGTCTCCGCTCGTCTCTGTCTTTGCTCCGGCCCCACGATCGATCCTCTTCGAACACCACGTCACGGCTGATGTGCAACTTCTTCGCCACTGGATCAAAGACTCGGTATCCTTTTGTCCCTGGTTCATAACCGAGAAATACCATCTTCTTAGATCTATCCGTCAGCTTGCTCACGCCTGGACCGATGTTCTTCACATGGACTACACACCCAAAAGTGCGTAGGTGATGAATACGGGGCTTCTTGCCGTACCATGCTTCATATGGGGTGACTCCATCGAGGCTCTTCGTTGGCGCGCGGTTCAAGATCGTGAGCGGCGATGCCATGACCTCCCCGAGCGGCGCGCTAACGCCTTGCTCTTAAGCATGCACCGAGCCATCTCCACCACCATCTGGTTTCGACGCTCCACCACACCATTCTGCTGCGGAGTATATGGTGTGGTGGTGTAGTGCTTGATCTTGGACTCGTTGCGAACATGCGAAGGCATTGGAGTTGAACTCGCCTCGCGATCCGTCCTTAGTCCCTTTAGTCGCGCCGCCATGTTCAATCTCTGCGCGACCTTGATCTTCTTGATGTAGTGGAGTGCCCGATCTTTGGTACTCAGCAGCTCCACCCACATGAAACGACTAAAGTCGCGGCGACAAGTAAGAAGAAAAGCCCGCCTCCGGTGTCGGTGGCGTGATCGGCGCAGAGATCTGCGTGGAACAACTCCGATCCACGCTGCGCGCGAACGAGCGTCACTGCGGGAGCGGCGCGATGTTGCTTGCGAGGTGCGGCCGTCGCGAGACTTGTTCGACCGGTTTATCACCGGGATGCCCTCCACCATGCTCTTCGTCCCGAGGTCGCGGAGCGCCACGAGTTGAGATGTCCATAGCGGAGTGCCACAACCATGCCTTGTCGTCGACCTTCGCCATCGAGCACCGGTGGGGCCACCACCGGCTTAAGCGTATAGCTCGTTTGTGCGTCGCGCGAGCAGCGATAAGCAAAGTGCGTTCATGGTCGAACACAGAGCTCGCCATCCTCTAGCACGATCTTGCATCCTGCCTCCTCCGGTTGCCCTAGGCTCACAATGTTACTTCTCAACCGGTATAAAATACACCTCATGTAGTACCTTGTGCTCATGATGGCGCCTTCCATGATCACCGATCCAAGCCCGCAGATATCCACATGCGATCCGTCACCAAAGCGAAGCGGTGCGCTCATCAAGATGTGCCAACGATCGATCGTCGCCGTCATGTGGTTACTAGCACCGAGTCCGGTACCATGTGTCATCATCGCAATCGGCGGGATCACTTGCCGCTCGTTGAGGTGGGCGATTTTCGAGCCGTGCCACTTCAAAAGCCATCGGAGTGCCGGTTCGCAGCGTCGGCCGCCGCCATGTGTGCCTCCTCACGGCGCCACTTCTTGGGCCTCTTGCACTCCGAGCCCGGTGTCGTAGATGCCACGATTGCGACATTTACCCGGCGGCGAGTGCCCTCGAGGTCAATCGGCGGTGGTGTCGCGGCCCTCGGCCGTGCTCCACCCTTGCTCCTCCGTGGGAATTCGTATTGCTTCCTTCCTTGCTCGGCGAGGATTCGGCGTAAGTCGGTGCTCGTGTTTCGCCACCGGTCCTCCTCGGTGAGCATGAGCCGCCGGTTACGTCCACGATCCGTTCGACGCCGGTCTCGAAGCGGTCTTCGCGCGCGCGACCTTCCAATGAGTTCTTGATCGAGTGTCTTGATGTCGCAGAACATCTCGTCGAGACCGCAACTGGTTGTACTGCGAAGGACCACGCGAAGAATTTTCTTGGCGACACGTGTGTCGTCGATGGACTCACCCGGCGCTCGAAGATTATCTTGGCGGTGGAAATTCGCATTACGAAATCGTCGACAGACCTCACCATCCTTGAACGCAATGTTTTGAAATCTTTGAGCAGCTTACGTGCATTGACCTCCTTGACGCGCTCTACCCCAAGGCGCATCGTCTTCACCGCTTCCCATGCCTCCTTGGCGCTCTTCTTGGAGCCCAAGATGGAGTACATGTCGGACGGTGCGCCGGATCAATGCGGCGGTAGCGAGGCGGTCCTCGCGCCGCTCCACCTTGGGCTCGATCGCCTCCCGAGTCCCATCGCCTCCATGTTGATTTGCATCAACAGGCCCACTCGTTATGTTTGTCCTCGTCAACATCGCACACCATCGACGCCGCGCTCGCCTCCTTCGCCATTCGCTGCGCCCGACGTAGCTCGACTTGGTGTCATTGCTCCGTCGGTTGGCTTCTTGCGTGTCGGCGCGGCTTCTTAGGAGGTCGAGGTGGTGACGGTGGACTGCTTCGCCGCTCATCCATTGTTGGAGACCGCCTTAGCTTTGGATGCTCGATACCACTTGTTGGAGCCGATCCTTGAACTCGGCTAGATCGTGCGAAGTCTTCGCCAGAACGTAGCGTAACGCAGCACAATGTTGAGGACAAACACACACGAGACAATTGTGTTTGACGCGCCTTCTTTATTCCTTGAGCAATGCTGCCTTGTTTCTTTGAACAATGCAAACTCTATTGCTTTGCTTGATTTTCTTGATTACAAGACGCTGCACCTTGCAAGGCTTTTATAGGATGTACTACGCACAACACTCGGACATCATTGCCGAGCGGAGTACGACTACGAAACCGAGACTAGTTCCGATACGTATTGGTGCTAACTCCCTACGTGCCGTGGTCATACACGCAACAAGGTTTAGAAACAAACACTGCGTTGGGGTTGCGCTTGCGGCTTGCGGGGGCGTTGAGTTGAGTAATAAATAGGCGCAGCGGAAGCGACGCTCCACCCACACTTGTCCGGCCGGCGAGAGCGCTGGCTGGAGAAGCCCACGTGCGCGGCCACGTCGCTCTTGCCGATGGAGTCGTCGCACCTGAGGCGATGGGGCGGCTGCGCAGGCACTGTCGAGCCGACGAGCAAGTCGTACTCTGATAGGCTGGAAAAAATCCAGAGATTTTGCATTTTCTTTATGGCTACGGTTTATATTGTTCAACTAAAATTTTTAAATTTTAACTATTTATGATAAAGATTATAGAGAGATACTTATATACAATTTTACCCAGTATAGATGATGAGTTTTTAATATGTACTATAATTAATCTGTAGACATTATTTTTTAAAAAATACTCCGTTTAAAATCTAGATACTGTAAAAAAACCAAAAAACCATTTTCAAAAGTAGGATAGAACAGGCCCTTTGACCTGTTCTTGTTAAGTAAAATATTTTTCAAAATAGGATCTACAATTTGATTGTAATAAATACTATATCAACTTTAGTTATACCAACCAAAATCATATGTAGCTATCTCTTTTCGTACTTTCTGTCATAAATAGTTAAAATTTAAAAGCTATAAACTATAGTTAAAAAAACCTTTTATTTTGATTTCCTTTTCAATGCCCATGAAAGCTTGCGAAAAGAGACATAAACGGCTGAGGTTACCGGATGAAATCATACTAAGCCTAGATTCTTTCTAAGTAGGTGGTATATGCGGTGAAAATGTTAACGTCGTGTAAATTAGATTGTCATCAAATCTAGAAGCTTCAAAAAAATTCTCAAAACTTTTTGCAGAGGCATAACATACCCTCCACTAAATAGGGTAATTTTTGAAACCTCTAAGGCCTCACTCATTTTAACTTAAATCTAGTTTTTACTTTTGGCTTTTGTTTTTTTCATCATTCAGTAATTTCATCTTTTTTTAGTTTTTTAGATTTTTTTAACTTTTTTGTTTTTTTTTCTCATATCCTTTTGTATTATTTATGATGGGCTAACATATTTTTCTATTTTTAAATTTTTGATAAAAAAGATTCTCACCATATCCTCATTTTCACCCAATACGCCACCTTTTAGTACCATGAGCACGCATACAAACTCCATACGTGTAACTACCACACTGCAAACATGCGACCACTTTCACACGTTGCACGAACAAATCTTCGACCACACACTGCAGAATCTGATTTAAGCCCCACTTCAAACAACCATAGCTTTTATTTTTTAGAAATCAAAAGTTTTTTTAAACGTATTAGTTTTTTAATGTAACTTTATTATCTTTTACCTTTTTCTTTACATTATTTGTGAAGATAAAACGATGCTTTTTGTTTTTGTTTTTGTTTTTGTTTCTGTTTCTGTTTTTTTAAATTAAATATTTTAAAAAACTTACAACCACTACAATTCTCTATAATTTTATTTGAGTGAAAAATTAATTTACTTTAAAACGAATCTGGACAGGCTTGGTTGGAACTTGGAAGTCCTAATATGCTATTCTCCCGCTGGGATGTCGGTGGTTTATTTTGATGAGAGAGAAGCCCACACTATTTGAGTCGCTCACTAGTTTATTTTGGAGTAAAAAACAAATAAAACCACTTCCAGAGTACAATGAAAATTTTTAAATAATTTACTTTTTATTCAAAAATACAAAAATATACCTATAATTATATTATTTACGAAATTAGTCTCCTATCGTCGAACAGTTGGACGACTGAAACATGTCGCTTAACCGTTAGGCAACAATACTACAATCGCCCAACCGTTGGGCAGCATTAATGCAGTTACCCAACGGTTGGGCGATATGTTCTATCACCCAATCATTCAGCGATATAAGCTTTCAGTTACCGAATGGTTGGACGACTGGATGGCTTATACAAACAACACAGTGGCAGTCGCCCTTCCGGCCAAGCGAGAGAAAAGAGGAAAGAAAGAAAGGGCGAGAGGAGAGGTAAGAGAGGGAAAAAGAGAGGAAGAAGAAGAGCAGAGGGAAGGGAGAAGAGGAGAGGGAGAAAAAGAAGAGGAGATAAGATTCGTCTGTGAAGTAATTTTTTATCTTTTATTGTATTTCTTTGTAGTAAGTATATAGTTTATTTAGTGTAGATAATAGTATAAGTAGCACCTGTAGAAAATTATAGTTAGAGGAAAAAAAGTAGTAAATCAGAATCTTGTTAACTTGTATATAAGTAGTACACGAGAAAAATATAGTTACAGAAATAAGTAGTGAATTAGAATCTTGTTAATTTATAATAGTATAAGTAGCACCCGTACAAAATTTTAGTTAAAAAAGAAATTAGTCCGTGAGGAAAAGTAGTGATGTTTTTGAGAAGTACTATAGTAGTAGCGGTGTTGTGTTGGTGCATGCGTGATCGACTATTATTTGGTGAATAAGTAGAAAGTCGGTTAGTTGTAGTGGGTACTATGGGCGAATGCATGAGGATGATGAATGATTTGTATGGACTAATTAGTTCAAGTTAGTGTCAAAGTCGGATAATGCCCGATATGGAATACCTCGGCCTTTGGGTTGAATCGAAATAGTGTAGTGTGCATTTATTATAGCATGTGTCTTAGGGATTGCATAACGCCTTAACCATGCGATAGTGCAGTTTGTCAAAACAGACGAACGTACGAATGTAAATTACAATACAACAATACTTGCATATCATGTAATGCGATCTGACTATTTGCATTATTGAAAATATTTACATGCAGATTTCAATCATACCGGCACCCACTACATTGAAAGTACATTATGGTGTTGGCACCGTTTATAAAGGTCAGTGCGGTGTTGACTTGAGCAATTTTCAGCAAGCCACTCTGGTACACCCGGTCGGCGAAAATGCTCGAATTGTAAATGTGATGCATGGCTGACCCATAGCTTCTCCTTGGACCTTGAGATGTGCAGCATCGTCATATAAGGGCTTTAGAGGCGGTCTTCCACGCAAATTATATGGGAGTTGAGAAGATTGATACATACAACTATGTGGAAGGGCTTTCTAGAAGGCTGTCGGCGCCGTGGATACGAGTGTGTGCTACTTGTGTAAGGATGTCCAAACGAAGCTGTATTGGGCCCTTTCGATAGGTATCATCAGGGTGGTGGGAGCAGTTCGGACACCCAGCATGCTGATGAAAAAGAGGCTCTAGAGGTTGATGTTTCGAAGGATGTCGCATGACGAGGCTGACGCGGTAAATGCATTAGACAAAGATCGGTCACCGCATAATGAGACTACAGGGCAAGCTAACGAAGGAAAGCATAGGGAGTACATAGTGTATCAAATGGAGAGTGATGATCAGATGGCCTGGGTTGATGAGGAAGCTGTACAGGAGGACGACGAGGATAGTTTCAATGACGATGAAACTCCCATCCAGTGAGAATGGAATAGATTTGAGATCGAGGGTATAGCTACGCATGATGAGCATGAATCACCGTGAGAGTACCATGCCACAGAAGTCCGGTTGCACTCAATATTTGCTAACAGGGCATCCCTGCAGGATGCCATTAAGTTGTGGGCCATATCCATACAACGAACGTTTCAGGTCATCAAATCTAATCAGGAGCAGTACACCGTCAAGTGCGAGCAGGCCGATTGCCCTTGACGAGTGCATGCACATAAACCAAAGTATAAGATTCACTGGCTCATCTCGAAGGTGGAACCGCACTCCTGCCACGCTGAAGGGTGGAAAGGGTCATCGGCGAGTCGTCGGATCACCAATGATATGGACAAAACGCAAATTGGGGCGATAAGTAGGCGTTGTAGGCACTGCGGTTAGGAGGGCCACACAGCCAAACGATGCAAAGCACCTACTAAGGAATAGGCACACCAGTATGGTTTGCCATACTATTTCTTTGAGTGCGCAAAGTGGAAGCAATATTGCAAATCATTATGCATTGTGATCCCTACTTGTAATGTTCCTTGTAATACTTATGTAACTGTTGTAGTACTATCTCATTTTTATTTCATATACGTAGTGTCGTAGCACATGTATTGTGTGTTGCATGTCTATTTATGTTACTGTTGTGGCACTATCCCTTTTTCGTTTCTTTTCAAAGTAGGTATGGCTCGTGAAATTTACATTCCTACATATGTGCTAACAGTGACACGAGCCGAGTTGGGGTGATGTACATGCATACATCTCTAGTGGCCTGGAGGCTAGACCCACACTGGATACACAGGTCCACATCTCGGCAGTATCTTCTCGCCATGTGTATGTTTCGTACTGACCATTTTTTGGCTCCGCAGGCTCAGCGCTGTCGGTCTACTACCTCTCACCCGGATGGTGCATGCCACAGACGAGGACAAGCCGGCACCAGCTGTGGTCGGTGACAACAGAGACATTCATGAGCGGTCACAAAGCTTCCCGTTTGATCGCTCCCTATTGACAGCTCTCGAGGACCGGTGACGACCAGAGACTCACACTTTCTATTTCCCATTCGAGGAGATTGTCCCTACTCTGCAGGACGTCTCCCTACTGCTTGGCCTCTCTATCGCGGGAGATGCTGCCTTCCCGTAGGAGGCCTCGGTCGACTGGCGTGGTGACCTTTTGGCCAGGTTTGTCGAAGTCCTTCTACCTGCGGCCGCAGATTGATACTACATCTTCCCAGAGGCATAGAGGTATGGCCCGCCCTTGCTGTGGCTGTCACAATTTCGGGCATGTATTTGATGCCCTCCTCGTTAGAAGTGTTGCGCTCTTATTTCCGTACTACGGTCTTACTAATTTTTTCCTTGTACTCAAGTCGAGCGGATGGACCCGGTCGCCGACGAGCACCAGGTGTCATGCCACCTCAAGGAATACTTATTGTGGTTGTTTGGTTGGGTGTTGTTCACCAGCAGCCATGGGGACACCGTTGATGTGCGGCTCGTCGCGTACGTTAGGGCCATTGCAGACGGGGAGGGCCCCAAGATCAGCTGGAGTTCAGCCGCACTTACCACCACCTATCATGGCTTGTGCGATGCGTGCTGTAGGTTGAGGCCGAACTCGTCCTCTCGGGTTGTCCGCTCCTACTGCAGCTATGGTCGTTCGAGCGCTTCAGCCTCGGACGACCCCTGTTGGACGACAGTGCTCCCTACGGGCAGAACATGTACCATGGGGACAATATGGACCGACTGACTATAGGGTTTCTGTGGTGCCAGTGATGGGTACGTAATATGTCTTGCGAATAATTTTGCTAGTATAAATGATCATTCTATGCAATAGCTCATGTTCCTTGCAGGTACATTTCACGCACGTGCAAGTAACACGGGCGTACAAGCTATTGTCGAGCAGTTCGACCGCCGTTTCATCAAGCGTATCCTAGAGAAACTATGCTTCTTGACTGGCTTTTGACTCCTCTTCCATTTCCAACTCCTGACTGCTGCTATGAGGCTGCGAGTAATGCCCTTGAGGCATAATCCACTGTCCTCCATTTCCTCCAGGAGCTTCTCAGCTGTTCTCCAGTCCACAGCCTTGAGACATAATGACTGGGTAAGTTTGTCATACTCGTCCACATTTGGCTGCAACCCATCTTCCTTCATCTCCTTTAGGCACTCAAGGGCCTTCTCGAACTCCTCCATCTTGCAGTAACACGAATTAGTATGTGGTAAGTAACCCTGCTTAGTTTTGGATGAATCTGCTTAGCTTCACGAAGTAGAGCATGCGCTTCATCAATCATGCCTCATTTTGTGTAGCCACTCAAGATCACACTGTATTATAAATATCAGGGTGGAGCCCTCGGCTCTCGATTACTCTCATCAAACCCTTTGCATCCTCCATTTCTCCCACTTAAGACAATGCCGTGATGACAAAGTCGAACACTGCACTATCAGGAGCTGGGCCAAGATTCACCATCCTCGTCAACAATTTCTTTGCATCCTTCACATTATTTGTCCTACACAAACCATGTATGACCACAGCAAAGGACTTACCTGCATACTTAAGAGACTCCCCTTGGTACTCATCCAGTAGCTCCAGAGCCGTACTGATGGTCTCATCATTCCTCGCCAAAGCACCAATAAGGAAATCCAAGGCTGATGTTGGAACCTGAATGTTCTTCTCCTTCGCTAAGTATAATCACTTCCAGCTACAGTAACTAGTTTTTAAATGGTACTTCTTTTAAGACAGGATCTAGAAGTAGATTATAGCAGATAATATACTAAATTTAGTTATATCGACTAAAATCATATACTTATTTTCTTTTGTGTACTGTTTCTCGCTAATAGCTAAAATTCAAAAACTATAAACCAAAAACTAAAAACCAAACCACGGCCCAGAAAACCCACCCCATTCTCACAAACTCCCCATGCAGCACGAACCTTGGACTTCTTCGAGCCGCTTGAATCGCCAGATGGCCTCTAGCGCCGCCTTTGACTTCTCGAGCTTCCAAAACATTGCTATCACAGTATCACTTTATTCAATACTTGAGTGCTCACTGATCCTGGCACATTGCCCATTTCCTTAACCAAATCCCACAGCAAGTATGCATCCATCTTGTCAATCTCATCGGAATCAGCAAACTTGCTCGCGACGATCACAAGATTGGCAAGGCTCTTGGCAGTGGGGTTGTTCTTCGCGGTAGACTTGAACAAAAGGAGTAGCTTTTTACCAGAGCAGTGCTCGGCAGAGAGGAGGACGGCGGTAAGGAGTGGCTCGGTGAAGTCCAGGACCATGTCTGCCAAGGTGGAGGGGATCTGGTCTTCCGGAGTGGCCTTCACGACCGCGCGGACACGGGCAACCTCCTCGTCGTCGGCTACAGTATCGGCGGCGTCGGAGGACGCGAAGATGTCGTCAGCTTCGCCGGCGTCCTCCTCCCAGAGCGAGGTCAGGTTGTCCTCGCCGGCCTCCGTGGGATCAGCCGAGGCGGATGCGGCGGAGGAGGAGGACGCATCCGGGAGGGGCTCCGGGGAGGAGGAGAGGAAGCGGGAGAGAGGGCGTAGGGGTGGGACACGGGTTAAAGTTCTAAGTGGAGATGGTGGCGGCGGTGGAGGCGACTCGGGGATGGAGGATCGGAGGAGGATGAGAGCACGAGCTCGCGAACGCCACGCCGTCGTCGTCCTCGGCGGCGGCGGCTGCGAGGTGTTATGGTGGGCCTGGTGATTGTTTTGTGTGGAGTTTAAGGCCTTGATGGGATATTGGGCTGGGCATGACAATCCCCATATCTGTTGGACCATTGTTTACTATTGTTGAAGGCTGGGAAACTTGTTTGTAATATACCCTTTATCTCGCAATATAAATCTTCCTTCTTGAAAAACGTCTTCTACTAAGTTCATTATATAAGTTAAAGTGTAGTTATTATAATATTTTAACTATATACCTCTAATTTAATACTACAAAAATAAGTAGTAGTTATAGTATACTATTTAATAGAGATATATATGATTTAATGGTATTAATTCTTTTCTTAAATTTAATATCTCTTTGACCTATACACATAATGGGTTTTGAATTTATATTGTGGAATAGAGGGAGTAGTTTTTTTTTAAAAAAAAATTACTACTTGTAAGAGCTAGTAAATTTTGTTTGCTCCTTCCTACAAGTTTTCGGTTTGAGTAAAAGTAGTTGCTTAATATGATAAATTATCTGCTTCATTCCAGATATGAATGTGAATCTAAACCTTGCTCCAAGTAGAGTTTGGTTCATGAAACGTACTCTAATCGACTCTTGCATTCTCCAAGAGCAAAAGGAAAACAAATAGGAGCGACAAAATGTTGAGTTACATGCTGTGAGATATAAAATAAATTCAGAATGAGTTTGAGCATTTCCAGGATCTGATCTCAACAGTCTTCTCTGTAGTTTGGCTTTCTTAAGAAAGCTGGGTAGTGCCTTCTGCCTATTCTACTCAACAGGGCCATAGGCTACATGTCAAAGAAATAAAAGATACACAGTTTTCAGAAAATGCATCGGATAGATTTGTAATGCGCAAATCAATCTCCATAGTCCACACACATCTGAAGGTGTCTATGCAGTGACCTCAGCTTAGGCATTCTTAGCATCTTCATCTTTGGTTGCTCCTGCCGCTGCTGCTCTGTCCTGCTCTTTCTTCTGTGCCCTTATCATTGCGCGCCTTGCCCGGGGACGCATCTCACGTACTTGGCGTGGTGGCATCACAAAAGGTTCAAGAAGTCGATCATGGAATGGATGCTCACCTCCAGAAAATATCCTTAATTTGCGATCCCTATCCTGGAGGATCAAAACAGTAGATGTTAAATGACAATACTCCCCTGTGTAAGGGTGGAGCAAGGGGTTCGGGGGGTTTTCTCGATCTGCGTGAGAAGATCTTCTTCTTAAGCAAATGCCGGGGTTCCCAGCGCAGGTCGAGTTCTTTTTTTAAATGACAATAATATACCAAGGCTCTTCAACAATTTGAAGATGAAACAAAAAGGAAAGAATATGCCTTTTTGTCCAAGTACTTGATTATACCAGAGCGGCAAGGGGAAATGGACTTTATTTCTCATATAGTACGAACTTCTAAAACATAAAACAAGGATAGACCATGATCCCATCAGCACGCAGCTTCATATGGAATATCAGCCGCTTGTAACAACACGAGAGATAAGATGGATGGATTTTATGATATGTTATTGGATTTGTTCTTCAATATACACAGTTCTAGCTTAAAAATCTCCAAAATAAAATTCCACAAGTAGTTACAGAACCACATCAACAAATTCTGACAGATCCATAAGCAGATCAGTTTACTTCAGAAATGCATCGCACAAACTTCAATAAGCCAGAAGTTGCAGAGTACATACTATTCGACTGGCTTTATGAAAATTATCTCATGAGATTTGTCGTTAAAAATACTTTCATGATATTATAAGTTTATTAGCACATCTTCATGTAAAGTTATAAAAATAATAGTCAAAATCACATCTTGGAGACTGTGAAAAATCAAAAACATTAAGTAAGAAAGAACGGAGAAAGTAATAAATTTCTCTCATAGATTTTGCTTATAGTATATAGATTGGTATCCATGGCTCAATGAATAGTAAGAAAATTAGCATTACCTGCACATCAATGCAAGATTAACGTGCCTAGTCTATAGTAATATAACTGTCAATCTGTCATTACTATAGTTAATACATAGAAGCATCAAAGGAAATACCGTATATGCATACACCGTACACTAATCTACAATGAAGAGTATGTAGATAACTCAACAGCAAATAAAGCTATCATCAAATCTTCAACCAAGAAAAGAATGAACTTATGACCAAAAAACCCTAAAGTTTGGAAACAAAGAGAAATGAAGTTTCACTTACATCACGCAATCTATTGCGGGGAAGCATGCGCAGGACAGCTTTACGAATCACTTCAGTTGGGTCTTTTTCCATCTGGTCCTTGAGCCTTCTTTCTTTCAGATGGCCAACATACCTATTTAAACAATGCACATAGCAAAAGCAAATTAATAACAATACCACATAAGGTATTCAACAGTATTTGCTAGAAATTTACTAACCCTGTGTGCCAGTAGTAAATTTTATCAGTCATTTTTCTTCCTGTAACACTGATATCTTTTGCATTAAGTACGATGCACATATCTCCATTTTCCACATGTGGTGCATAGGTTGGCTTGTCCTTGCCTTGAAGCACAACAGCTATTTGGGATGCCAACCGCCCAAGCACCTATCACATAGGCAAAGCAGCTTACTGCATAACCATTTCCCCTGAGTACATCCCCGCAATTGAAACCAGCAGAAATATTCTGACCTGGCCCTTTGCATCAAAAACACGCCATCGTAGCCCCTCTAAGTTGATTCTTCTCAAACCTGCAAGTGCTTTCTGCACAGTTCAAAAAGGAAACAACTGTCAGTGCCAGTACTTCACGTTTAGCTAGTGCAGGTTCAAAAACTAGTTCAGACTTAAGAAACCAAACCATAGGCTGGATGCAGAAAAGATTCGTACTGGATAATTATTTAAGGCTTTCAATGGAAGACTTCTTTACTTCTTTCACTCAACGCAAAATGACCATAGACAACATACCGTTTTCCAACAATTCTATAAAAGTTTCTCGTCACAATAACAAAATAAAAAGAAATAAAACTTAATTTCGCACCATTCCATCAGAATGTTAATATGTTCGCGGAGTCAGTGGCGGGATGAGTATACTAACACTAATCACAAAATTTCCTAGCAAAGGCAGCTCAATATGCATAAATCTAACTGTCATTAATGTCCCATTTTGTCCCTCAGCGCACCATAGACCATAGTCTGTTCACACAAATCTAGAATTTCACAACCGAGGTACAATGGTAGAAAACCAAGAAAAATAGCTCTTCATAGAGGTAGGCAGGTAGCAATGGATGGATGTGGGCTTTACCTCTCAAGTCTCAAAAAGCTCAACTCATATTCAACCAACATAAAAAATATGTGCAATCAACAAAAATCAGCAACCATTTACAGTTCAAATTGATCCATGATCCATATGCAGGAGTGTTTGGACTCTTGACTGCAACTAAATGAATCTACCATGGAGGAATGGAATACCCATTTGCCCGAAGCCAAACGGCCAGTCCACCTGACCGCCAGTATCCCACTCACCTCACGCCCACCGCGCGGCACCAACGACCGCCGCCCCGTTTCTGCTGCCATACACTCCTAATGAGGCTGAGGCTACACCTCGTCCGTCAGCGGCAGCTCACGTCCGCGAGAAGACCCCGATGGACAACGCCTCTCAAAACACCCTCCCACACACACACACCACCACCACCACCCGGGCTCTATGGACGGCATCTGCACAAGCACCTGATGCCGCAGGTTACCTCGCCCACGCCGCCGCCGTCGAGCTAGGTTTCGTTAGGTTTTCAGCGTCGGGCGAAATGTGGAAGAGGACCGCGTGGCTTTCAGGAATCCGAGTACTGTTAAAAGGAGAGATACGTAACTCACCTTCAGGTTGCCCGTGAAGGCCGGCGGTGGCGCAGCCATGTCACGCTGCCGCCGTGGACTGGTTGCCGGAGGCGGCGGCGGCGGCGACAGGAGGAGGAGAGATGGGAGCAGCGGACGGGGTCGTCGTGTGCGGCTCGCTCTTGCTTTCCCCCAGTTTTTAAGCGCCTTAATAGGTCCATTCCATTACGTGGGCCCCTAATCCTAATTTTGGGCCGAACATTAGTTAGCATTGCTCCGTGGCCTCCATTAGAATATTAGTTAGCATTATCTTGGGCCAGAAAAAACTGACGAGTTGCTTTGCTCTTTATTCTTTCATTTGCCTTTTTTTAGATTCCTTTTCTTTGCTTTTGGAAATTCAGTTTATTCTTGCAGATAAAAAATATACTTAATCCATTAGGACAATGTGCCTTGATCATCTCTCATACTAGGGTTTGCTTATTTCGGCTTCTCTATTAGGCTTTTGATTTCTAACTTCTAGTTTTTTAATTTCGTCTTTTTTTCTAGTTTTTTAACTTTTCGGGGGATTTGTCTTTTTTGTGTTCTTTTATATTGTTTGTGATGGATTAAGCTATTTATTATTTTTAATTTTTTTAAAACCCAAAGGTGAGGGAGTGCTTGCACCGTTGCATGTGCCGTAGCTTGGTCTGGTCTTAGTGTATACTTCACGAGCAAAGCAAGCTACGGAGACATTAACCGATGCGATAATAAGTTTGGTTGGTTTTTTTTCTACCGTCGATGGCTTATACCTTTTAATATTAACACAAATGTTTATGTTAATATATTAAATATTGATAAACTATTTTTTTTAAAAAAAAGATCATTTTGATAAGTCGGTTGGGAAAAAAAAACGAGAGAAGCCATCCCAAAGAAAGCAATAAACCATCAGCCGAAATGCAGGGCACGACCGAGTCAATCTCAATCATACCTGGCATGTTCTGCAAGCTACTCAACGAAGCCAGCCATCACTATTGCAAGTTGCAAATCTTGCAGACGATGGATAGTATACATAGGTAGATCCGGACGCACGGGCACGCCAAGAAGATGCATGTGCGATGGGAATGGAGAAGCGGCGCAGGAAGCAGCTCCTCCTCTCGGTCTCCTTCCTCTGCCTCGCCGTCCTGCTTTCCGGAGCGCTGCTCGCGCCGCCCGCCTCGGCGGCGTCGCCGGCGCCGGCGGGGAGGAAGCGGCAGTGGGCCGGGTTCGACTACTACGTGCTGGCGCTGCAGTGGCCGGGCACCGTCTGCCGCCAGACCAACCAATGCTGCAGCTCCAACGGCTGCTGCCGGTAGCATTCCCCATCTCCCCCTCCTCCTCTCCCTCTCTTTCTGTCACATTTCTTTCTTTCGCATAGTCGCTGGAAGTTATTCTGGGCGAAGCTCATCTGGTTTCCCTATGCGTTCTGCAGATCGAAGCCTCTGAAATGGTTCACAATTCGTAAGTACACATTAGTGTCTATGCAAAAGCACTTGCATTCATATTTTAAATGTTGCGCGCACTGACACTTTTTGTGATGATAACGAATGCGTTGCCTGATTTGAGATGCTGAAGAAAATGCGGCCACCGTAAGATGAGAACAGGCCTCAGCTGCTGTGATAGTCCTGTATGATCTATGATTTTTGTGCTTCTAGTTCATATCAGTCAGGAGATCTGTAGATGGTTACTTCTTGTGTTTGTCCTTATCGTAGTGGATGCTTCGAATTTCTGAGCAGGAGCATCGAGCAACTCACAACATCTTTTTATATGTTTGCTTATTATGTTGTTTGTCCATTGGTTGCCATCTATCAGCTATTGATCCTGAAATTTCATAGGCGATAGGCTTCCATTGCAAATGTATAGCTTTCAATGGCATTTACCAATGGTTCACATCAGATATCGGCCATTGATCCTGAAATGCATAGGTGATAGGCTTCCATTGCAATTGTATGGCTTCCGTCATATAATTTCTGAATGACATTTACAGTACAGATACAAAATCCACAATCACATGAGTATGCATAAGAGTTGCACACTTACACATCGGTACCAGATACCGAGAATTTAGGTTGGGACAACTGCATCCAAGTGATGCTGATCATCATTTCATTTTATTCGTTAGGACAGATGGTCTCTGGCCACAGTATAGCTATGGGGGGTGGCCATCGTGTTGCAGACCCACCACATTCAACATCAATAAGGTACCGATGTCCCACCTTTCATTCAGAATGAGATGTGCTCATTTACCCCATTTTCCCCTGAACTACTGCAAGTATATTGTGTCAGTGTGCTTTATTTCTGTTTTTACTTACCCCAGATCTCAATGTTGATGCCGATACTTGAGAAGTACTGGCCGTCCTTGTACTGCGGCTCTTCTTCGACCTGCTTTGGTGGAAGGGGACAGTTTTGGGATCATGAGGTAGTGACTGGTATCTTAACTCTTTAACATTTGAGATTTGATTAAGGGAAACAGCTCACAGGTGTTCTTTTGTTTCTGTGCATGTGTTGATGTTTTACTGAACCTTCGTCAGTGGGGTATGTGATTTCTGAACTTGTTGACACAAATACAGTTCTGCTCTGCAATGATGAACATTTCATCATTTACGAATACTTGTGCATTGAATTGTTTTTCCATCGAGTGATCCAATTATGATCCCCCTTACATAATAGTTATATTCTCCACTGAATATGCTGCTCTTGCAAACTGATCACAAAAAGATAAACTCGCATTTTCAGTTGTTTTAAATTTCACATACCATGAATAATTCCAGACCTCAGAACACTGGGGAGAATCTCTATACAGTATACATAGCATGGCATGGGTTTGTCTAATACATTGGGTAACAACATTGTACACCATGCCTATCATAATTAATTTCGACTGCTCTATGTTTTTTACATATGATGCCCTAATCTAGGTCACAAACAGATTTGAAACAACATAAAAAGGTTCATCTCGAATTTGCAGACATAATCTCAACCAAGTTTCCTAGTAACTTCCTTAAGTGTGCCAAATGATGCAGCTTCATTGCACATCTAACATCTGTGTTTAATATTTGGGCAGAAACTCATGGAACATGTGGTTACCCTGAAATACAGGATGAATACGACTACTTCTCTACAGCACTTTACCTTTACAGCAAATATAATGTTACGGTTAGTGGAGTGTGTTTGTCTTGCATGATAATCTCTTCGCACAAGGTATTTGAGTAATGATATTGTAACATTTTGCCAGCACATTAATGTAGTTCCCACTCTGATCTTGCAGAAAGCTCTGAGAAAAGCACACGTTTATATTAGAAGTGGCAGGAAATACTCAGTTGGGCATATCGTCGCTGTTATTGAATATGCTTTTGGGGCAATGCCATCACTTGTTTGTAAAAACGGCTCAGTTCAAGAACTGAGGCTCTGCTTCCACAAGGATTATCAGGTAATTTATGTTGTCAGGTTCGCAAGTGCAGCACATTGCAGTAGGTATTCATTGTTCCGGAAAAGCCTGTTATTCAAACATTAGTGATGTTGTTCTGAAATGCTGGTTCTGATGCTAAATAGATATTATGATGTCACCATTTCCTTGCAACCAACACATTCAGATTAAGGTAAACCAGTTAAAGCAGGAAACACATCCTAGTATAGTGGTTTTAGAAGAGCCTAACTTCTGGATTCTGGTTCACAGTATGTTTCTGCAAAAACCAAGAAAACCCTAAACATAAATGATGACTTGGAAATGAATGTACCAGCTCTCTAAAATCCTTCGACTCACATTTAATATGAGGCTTTCATTTGTAACATTCACGGTCAAGTGCAGATCCTCAAATCACACGCCATATTTCTGATGGTTCTGTATGCATTTGCAGCCCCGTGACTGCACATTGGAGGCTGACAATCCGTTGAGAAGAAGTCATTGCCCTCGCTATGTCACTTTCCCGTCGTATAAACCATACGGCAAGTTTTTTTTTGTCCCGTTAATGTTGCCATTATCGTTGACTGAAATGAGTAGAGTACATGACATAGGAACTGTACCTCTCAGCTTCTCCTTGGTTATGAAGATAGGATTGTTCAAATAATTAAATTGTTCCTACCGGTTTTAATATTGTCATCTGGCGAAATACTACCTTTCTTGTAGTAATTCATCATTCTGATTGCAATTGCAGCGTTGAGCAATGCTACGGAGGGAATCAGTAACCAAGTCAATGATGAGCCACATGCATATGACTAGAGCTCAGAGAGTAGTATCTTACACGGTCCTGATGAGCCTGATGGCTGAGGGTACAGAGCGATGTCATGCCGCATAAAATTGTCAGGCATTCATTAGTTCCTGGCTATGTAATTCTTGTGCACTTTCGAATGATAGGCAGTTGGGAACATAGAGCAACGCCGATAATCATAGGCCATTGGGAATTTCATGTGAATAACTTCCGTTATCTGCAATTCTCTATGTCCGCAATGTTGATAAATTGCCCATGTTCTCCTCAGAACATAGAGCGACAATGCCGATAATGATAGGCTGATTTCTGATGTTTACCATTGCCTGTGCTGAATAGATACAGTTGGGGGTGTGGCCCACCTTGGCCTAGTCGCCCGATTGTATCAAGAGGCTCAATAATCGTGAGGCCACATGATTGGTTTGAGAGGGTTGTCGCAAGGGGAAAAAATGATATTGACCCTACAATTATAGACCCAAATAGAGGCAATTATACAACAAGTATTCTTATGGTTATAAATATGTACCTTAAGGCATCATGAGATAGAACAAACTCTTTTTTAATCTGACAAATCTAGGTAGCATAAACTTATATCCACTATCTTCAAGGTTTGTAAAGCTTCAACCAGCCCCTTTGTGACTTCGTAACCTTCTTATTCACTGTTTGATCTGTAATCACAACAGTTAACATCGTCTGTGGGGGACGAGCGTAGAAGCGACGAGCCGAGAAAGGAGTGCCCAGACACAATGGCACCAAAAAAGACTACCATGTCAACTACTAAGTGGAAGAGGAGCATCACCACCTAAACCATCGCAACAAGGGCGAGAAAGCTAGCCCGCAAAGGTCCCCTACCTGTATGGTAGCGACACACCAGAGAGGTGGCTCCCTGACCCAAGATAGGTAACTAGAGTGGATCTTCAGCAGCCACACCAACGACGGAGCAAGAAGCATCGCCAAAGAGGACCCGATCGTGGTGGGCAACCGAAATGTCAAAGTCTGTGCAGCTCAAGCAGTGGTCTCCATCGGCATCGACACCGTCATCATCACCACGCAAGGAGTGGGGGCTGTCCTCCCTCTAGCGCCGAGCGTGGGCGAAGGCCCCCTTGAAGCGGTCCTCAAAACATTGCAGCGGGAATTGGTGGACCTACGCAAAGCCATGCACGAGACGCAAGAGAACCGGAGTCACGATAGTAGCGGAGGTGGTTAAAGAAGGGATGGAAAGCCACGAGGCCAATGCCAGGGCTCGCGATGCCTCTCAGAGGGTGGACCCTAAGTCCCCCCTCTACATAGGCTTGCCGCAGAGCGTTTGGTTGAAAGATTTCAAGATGCCTATGGTGGAGCCGTATTAAGGCGACATGGACCTCTTTGAGTTCTTGCGCGTCTACGAAACAACCATCGAGGTAGCGGGGAGGGGAACGACTCGGTGAAGGCGAAGGGGTTGCTGCTCTCTCTTCAACGGGATGGTGCACTCTTCTGGTTTTTCGCCATCTCCCTTAACTCGGTGTATGCGTGGGAGCAGAACCGGGACCTTATTCATAACAATTTTCAAGGCAACTACATAACATGAGTCGACTCTGACTAGCTCTTCGTGGTGAGACAAGCGCTAGGGGAGAAGCTACAGGCCTACTTCAAACATTTTGTGAAGGTCCACTGCCAAGTAAGGGACGTCAATGATATGGCCATCATCAACACAGCTATCTACGGCCTCCAGAAGGGCCCACTTGTGGAGTATAACACGCGAAAGCCCATAAAGACAGTGGCTAAGCTCTTCAACAAAATAGAGAAATATATCAGGACAGAAGAGGACGCGACGCGGTGGGAGGCGGAGATTACGCCACCCGCCTCTGAAGCCAAGCCCCCTCATATTGTCGTGAAGGGCTCCAACCGCAAGTAGCGAAGGGGCACCAGCCCATATACGTCCTCGGCATCAAAGGAGCTAAGGAAAGCACTACGTCCGAAGGTTGTGACAGTGGACGTGGAAGGGGCGTGGTCGAGAGGACTCCCGACAGCAAGGAGTATGGTACGAGGTGCATGGTGGAGAGACCACCTCACTCGCGACTGCCCTACCATCACGGCACTCTAGGAAAGCATAGCCAGAGAGTGTGCCTTGGAAACAAGGGTGTCGATGGTGATGCACATACAACAGCCCCTGGATATACCACTTGTCCAACCTCCACCTACTGTCCTACGAATCCAAGACCCCGAGGGTGGCTCTCATAGGGTGATTAACGCCATCTTGGGTTGATCGTACCTAGAGTTCCCTCCAAGAGACAACAGAGAGTCTACGCGTGTAGAATCCACCACGACACCACCTACCCTGCGCATGTGGTCCTGAAATAGGCCCATGTCGACATCACCTTCAAGATAGACGACGTGTCGGGGTGGACTTCCCCCACTAAGACCCCCTCGTAATCGAGACTAGCATCATAGGGTGTGATGTGAGCCGAGTCTTGGTGAACGGAGGCAGCTCCGTGAAACTTCTATTCGACGATGCCTTCGATCATATGGGCATCCTCTGAAGTAGGTTGGAGCCACCAGGTATCCCCCTCCAAGGCTTCGGCGGATAGCCAATCCACACGTTGAGGCAAATAGCGCTCGAGGTGGCCTTTGGGCGAGGAGCACAGTGCAGGTGTGAAGTTATCAACTTCAACGTGGTGGACCTCCAGTATCCCTATAACACCATCTTGGGGAGAGCCACTCTCAACGCCTTCGGTGCGGTCCTGCATCACAACTACTTATACATGAAGCTCCTGGGACCCGCTAGAATCATCACAATGTTCGGCAACTAGGACCTCACACACCAGAATTGAGTTTGGCATGTGAGGCCCGCACCAGAGGGTACACAATGTAGGCAAAATGACCACACCGACCTCCGTATCACCCTTCCCTACAAAACAAGCCACTTCCCAAGAGTGCCCCCACCTTCAACCCCACGATGGACACCAAAGCCGAGGCCTGACAATAAAACAAAGAGGGTGCCACTCAGCCCGAAGAACCCATCGAAGCAGGTCTTGGTAGGGGCAACCTCACCCCAGAGGCCAAAGGGAAGCTTACCTAAGGTGCTTCACCATCAAGCACAGGCTGGTGGTGCACCCCGATGTGAAGCCAGTCAAATAGTGCCTAAGGCGAATGTCCCTTGATAGGCAAGAGGTTGCCAAGGCTGAGGTGGCCATCAGTAGAGAGGTGATCCATCCCGAGTGACTCACCAACCCAGTGCTCATGAAGAAAACAAATGGCACCTGGCATATGTGTGTGGACTTCATCAACCTTAATAAGACGTATCCTAAGGACAACTATCTATTACCCCGCATTGACCAGTAGGTGGATGCAATGGTGGGTTGTAAGATGATGAGTTTCCTCAATGTATACTCCGAGCACCACCAGATACTATGGCAAAGAAGGACGAAGCAAAGACAAGCTTTATAGTCCCTAGGGGGACATATTGCTTCGTCATGATGCCCTTTGGATTAAAGAATACTAGAGCCACCTTCATTAGGTTGGTCACACTCGACTTGGTGTCGCAACTAGGCTAGAACATCAAGGCTATGACGATGACGTGGTCATCAAAAGCAGGCAAGCACCATTCCAAAACGCAGATCTCCAAGAAATCTTCAATAATCTCTAACATGCTAGGATAAAATTTAACCCTGAGAAGTGCATCTTCATGGCCTCCGTCGTCTTCATCATCTGGACCACCAGCGCCGCAGGAACGGCCTCTGCTCACAGCAAGGATGGGATGCTCAGGCACAACGAGGCCCAAGGCTTCACACACGCAATTGATAAGCGAACCATCGGCCGACACCAACGCGTGAAGCCTATGCTCCTTCAAAATATAGG
Source organism: Melocanna baccifera (assembly GCA_036346265.1). Classification (NCBI taxonomy): domain Eukaryota; kingdom Viridiplantae; phylum Streptophyta; class Magnoliopsida; order Poales; family Poaceae; genus Melocanna; species Melocanna baccifera. The sequence goes on along the minus strand of CM070677.1, from coordinate 45,105,964 downwards.
GTCCTAGGAACACAGCTACCACGCGCTCCACCTCTGCCAACAGAAGAACTATAAAAACTTGCACTTAGTCAGTGCAAAAATGATCACCAACATTGAAACATGTAGCGAAGGGTGAAACCTTACCCAAACCCGTGGGCTTCACGAGCATCACCAGTGAATGCTGGACCTCGTCATTCTGGGTAGAGCCAATCTGCAAGTCCCATCATCAGGCCAGTGGAGTCATGCTTAACATGCAAAACTCCTCGGCACAGTCACACATATTGAGCCGAAGCGTGACTGCCAAGAGCCTTAGGGCGCGGGTCTCCTTGTCCCGATCGAGCTTCACCTGAGGTGACAAAACGAAGTCCATGATTCGCCCGATAAAGCGAAGGTTGTTGTCATGCTCGACCTTATGGTAGAACCACCACTGCAGCTAGTGAGACTCCCACTTTGTCTGAATCAAGTTCGTAGGGAAACCCTTTGAGGTGGAGGCATGAAGCTAAAGGCTGATGCTGTACAGGTTCCAATACTTACCATCTCTTAGCCGATCCAGTTGGCATCGCGCATCATGCAGGGACGCGAAAATAGCAGTGCTAGGGATGGTGCCCTTTGAACGCGCCATCCATGAAAACACGATGAGATGAGCAGTGGCATTCGGCATAAGCTATTGAAACTCTAGCTCATACAGTCGAAGAAGATCGCCATGAAGCGAGCAATAATGATTCGAAGCCCGACATCAAAATACATCACGAACACTAGCGTCTCGCCCTCCCTCGGCCGTGGCACAACCTCATAGGCAGCAAGGAGACGGACGAGCTCGTGAGATGAAATCTTGCCATCACGCACAAGCAACTACACCAACTTCTCCGTTGCGATGGATGGGCTGAGTGTATTCATGAAGGCACCGCTAAATTTCCTGGATGCCTTCCACCACTTGCCGGCAGCGACTTCGCAACTATCGTCTTCAACGGCACGGCTGCTCGAGGGAGCGGAGGCGCTGCTATGGCCACGGCGGTCACTTCCACACATCATCGCAAGCGACAAGAGATCGATGGCGCGAGGAGGAACGAAAAAAGCCTCTGTGGCGAACAAAGAACGGTGGCCAAAAGAGATTGTAGAAGATGTATGCAAAACGAGAGAGAAAACAAGCAAACTATTTCAAAAAAGGGCGTCGCTTGGTGCATAAGTACAACACGCGATAGCGGCATTAAATGCTTGTGCAACGGACATGAGAATTAAGAGGGCATGTGCGATGAAGTAACTAGCGTGATGGCACGCCTCCCACAATGGAAAAGCCAACAGTCGTCCTGTGTCACCTACTCTCGAAGGCCGTGCACACTACCAGGGACACCCAATTTTTGACGAGAACTCTAGCATACTATGATTTAATGGGCCGAAGGGACGGAGGGGCCAAGTAACATCGAATATAGTCTCAACCCACAGAAATCGAAGACCCTCAACTATAAGAGGCTATTATTGGGGAGTATCCTCCACCTTGACCCAACCACCCTATTGTACTAAGAGGTCTAATAATCATGTGGCCACGTGACTAGTCTGAGAGAGCTGTCACAAGGAAAAAGATGGTATTACTCTTACAATTGTAGATCTAGATAGATACATTTATGTAATAAATCTCCTTATGACTATAAATATGTGTTTTAAGATGTCATGGGAGGGGGTAGACTTTTTTCATCAAATAGCATAGACTTCTATTCTCTATCTTTACAATTTGTAAGACTTTGAGTAGTTTTTTTATGGTTTTTTATAGTTATTTGTTCACTGTTTGATCTATAATCGTGTGAGAGATTTGTAATCGTGTGAGATATTTTGCAGCCCTGTGAATGATATTTATCAGTGAAGTATGGCGTAACTCTGGAGATCACATCACAGCATTTATATATACGACAAATCAAATTGAGCCTTCGTGCCTTCTCTTCCGTCAGTGTTACGCACCTTAATCAAGGACCACTGGTGCGTCGTTTCCGATTTGTTTCATTTATTTAGACCAATTGGATCGAATGCGTGTTACTTTCGATTTGGTCAGAGTAAGGATCACCAGTTTTGCCTCTCTCTCTTCCTGTGTGGTTAATGTCAACAGAGGATATTCCAAAAGGAATCCAGAGCACCAAACGCACATGCTGGGCCAAAACCAAAGTAGTCTCCGGTTGCTTCATCCTGCAGTGCTCTTCAACTTGCAATTATCTACTTGTTGTGTGAAATTTCAAGAGATTAAAAATAAAATTGCACTAACCAATAAGGTCTTGTCTGAAATGCAGGAATTTTATAGGATTTTTACAGGAAATGGTTTAGTTCCCATAGGATTCGAAAAAAAAATACGGCATTACAAACGGGGCCTTTTTTTAACGGGAGAGCTAACCAACCATTTCTATTCTTAAAAAAAAAACAGACGGAAGATTGGAAGAAAGATTGCCAGATTGGTCCCTGATATGACGGGCACGGGCCCCACTTGCCAGTGACACGACCGCAGCCAATAACATCCCCTTGCCTACACCTATACGCCGTACGACTTTAGTATACTAGGCTGCTAGTTCCTAACCAACCAAGGAAAGGGTGAGACGCCGGAAGCAATGACGACGAGGAAGGTGGGCGCCGGCGCCGCGGCGCCGTATCTGGTGGTGATCTGGGTGCTGTTCGCCGCCGACCTGTTCGGCGCAGGGTTCGGCCGGGCGTCCGTGGCCGTGGGCAGGAAGCAGCGCGAGTTCGACTACTTCGCGCTGGCGCTGCAGTGGCCGGGCACGATCTGTTCCACCACCCGCCACTGCTGCGCCACCAACGGATGCTGCCGGTACGTGCGCCGTCCCCCCCCCCCCCCCCCATCCCCCTGTTTTCTCCCACCATCTCATCCTCCCGTGATGGCGTGATCTCCTTCCACCGCCGGGCGCACGCGTTCGTTCGGTCGGTTTGGGTGAGATTTTTGCTCACCTAAGATTGTTCCTTTTCACTCGTCCTCATGCCATTCCTTCTCTTGTTCCATGTGCAGCTTGGAGCCTCTCCACACATTCACGATCCGTAAGTGCGCAGCGCGTCTGCTTTCTTGGTTCAATTCGATGTGAACTCCTGACCGATTTGGTTCGATTTCTGTTGCTGGAGCAGACGGGCTATGGCCGGACTACGACGACGGCACCTGGCCGTCGTGCTGCCGCCACACCAACTTCGACATGGACAAGGTGCTAGTGATGCAAGAGCTCAGCTCTAGTTTGATCCTGACACGTTTAATTCCGTAGAGGAGACAGGAGAGGCGCCGCTAGCTATTCTTTTGCTCTGACCGTCTTGATGGTTTCATCATCGTCGATTTGGTGTAGATATTGCCCCTGAGGACGACGCTGAAAAGTACTGGCCGTCCCTGTACTGCTCATCCTCTTCCACCTGCTTCAGTGGCAAGGGGCCCTTCTGGGCTCATGAGGTATAGTGCAATCAGAACTGATGGATTGGACTCCGAGTACTCCTCAATTGGAATTGTAACTAACCTGTTGTGCTGCTTCCTTGCCTGTTGCTTGGCATGACGGCATTGGCGTGTGCTGCTCCATTGTTCGCCGCTTACCTTTAGTGGGGTAATGTTCTTCTATTCACTCGACCTTATGAAACGAACTTTTGTCATATGTGAGAATTTTTTGGTTTTGCTCTGTCTGCTCAAACATTGCGAGCATTGTATGACGCGTAACATGAAGTTCACAACCGCTCCTTGCCATTACTCAGCTTCGTTTTCTGTCCCCTTTTCTCAGAGAAGCATGGAACGTGCTCGTCCCCTGTTGTTCAGGATGAACTACAGTACTTCTCCACTGCCCTTGACCTCTACTTCAAATATAACGTTACGGTAAGCATCTGCGCTTTGACTCGTTAGTTTTAGCATGCCGTTGGTTTCTTCAGTAGGTACAGCACCAAGCTTTTGGGGGGTGTTCGGAATGGCGTTAGGTTATGACTTTTTTTTACTGTAATTGAGTTGGCTTATTTGGTATAATTAAATTTTTAAAAAATTAAAAATAAAAAAACATGTTAGCCCATCACAGACAATACAAAGAAATACGAGAAAAAAAAGAAAAGGCAAAAAAGTCCAAAAAAAGACGAAATTAATAAATAGTGAAAAAAAGCAGAAGTCATAAGCTAAATTAAGCGGTGCATTTCTGTTCTGAACTAGCTTTGTTTCCAGGGAAAAATAAGTACTTAGAACCATTAATATTGTAGTGTGTATGAATTTAACTCTTGTCAACTGTGTCATAGAAATGTTGTCCTTTTTACTACAATTAAATTAAATTGGATTGCAACTGCAGGAAATGCTGGCGAGTGGAGGTATCCAGATTTCAAATTCTAAGGAATATGCACTGAGTGATGTCATCGATGCCATCAAACATGCTTTTGGGGCCTCACCGCAAATTGTTTGCAAGAAGGGCTCAATTCAAGAACTCAGGTTATGCTTCACCAAAAATTTGGAGGTGAGCTCTATTTTTGTCCTTGAACAGGTCCCTGCAATTTGTGCCGTGAAGAACTGTAGATGTGATTACCACCGAGTGCTGTTTTTTAGACTTGTTACCACCAGGCACACATTTTTAAATCTTTTTTATAACAAAACTGACAGTTGCAGTAACATTTGCTAAAATTTGAAGCATTTGTCAAGCATGTTGCTTTCTAGATATATGCTCAACTATCTCTAAATCTTGATAACCAAATAGTGGAAACAAAAAATTATTAGAATTGGAATGACTCAATTGTGTCTGGAAAATGATTTTTGCATGCTGTTCATCTTGTCTTTCTTCATGTTGGAGCTCAAAACTGCTTTCTCCTATTGTGTCGTAGATAGGTGTTGCATAGATTTCAATATTGAATATTTTCCTAAACTAGTTAACCTATGTGATTTTGTTGTCAAAGTTGGAAGTATCTGCCAGTATTCTTTGTCAGAATGCATATTTCAGCATAATCCACACATTTCTCAATTCGCATTTTACTTATGTTGTACAATAATTCTCACCTCATTTTTTGTTTCCAGCCTCGTGATTGCCTTACTACTTTTGCAATGAACGAAAACTTATCAAAAAGAAAGCATTGCCCTCGATACATTACCCTGCCAACATACGATCCCCTTGGTAAGTTTAGTCTCTCAAATGAAAACTTCGAAGTTCGTGTCATTGTTGTTCAACTCCTTGGTGCGCATGCTAATCCTGTCCTCTGAATGTGATTGTAGTACTTGCGAACTCCACTGGAGGTATTTTCACACAAGTCAACCGCAATGAGGTGTATGCATCTCTTTATACAGCCTGAGATCCAACAACTACCGCAACAGAGCAATGCATGGCTACGATGAAGCACGTATGTTCAGGGCACTGACTGCTTATACTTGCGATAGCCACAGGTGCTGGGGTGAGCACTGAGATCCAGGGAAATGTATCTCGAATTTATTCAGTTATTTGTCAAAGAAAACATTCCACGTCAGAACGACAGAGAATATGATGATGTTCTGAAAATTTACCTACTTTGTGTACTCATTGGAAATGGCCAATGTATGACTATGTACAGAGGCCACTGCTTTAGACATCTCTGGTGATGAATACTGTATAGATCCAGTACATGTCTTCGTGCACAGTCCGTGTTTTTTAGAGTTAAAACGTCATATGAGTCAGAATCACGTGATACATTTTCGAGTGAAGATGAATCCAGACGTTAAAATTGTGATGTATCGTCGTCGATTATATTAGTTCCCTTGTACAGGCGAAAAATGCAGACTTCCACACCCGTGAGCTGCAGCAAACACAGACCAGAGCGAACATGCCTCGCGTCGATCGATCACCGAATCCCAGCTGGTGCTCGTGGCACACAGAAAAGCAAAGGGCAGTAATCACATCATCCATTGCCAAGTAGAACAAGTTTTATCAAAATCCTGTGAGCAAAGTCACTAACTTCGCTGTACAGTACAACGGCCGGGGCATGTTAGGACAGAGCGCAGAACGGCAGACTAACTTTGTATCTGCACTCAATACTCAACTCTAACGCCTCTGTTCTCAACAACAGCCTCTGAACTTGCTTCAAGGAAAAACCTGGTCCATTTCAGTGTCGATGCAGCCGAAGTTTTCAATGGCGTCGAGCCTACACGGAACTCGAGGAGAGACTTTGGTCCTGAACAAGACGAATGTGGAAAGCACTGCTCCAATCATAAAACAACAGATTCTAGAGTACACATACTTATAGAACCTGGGCACTTTGCAGCAGAAATCAATTTGATGGTATTTAACAAGTAGGAGGTACAGGAATTAACCACTTACCATCAGAATTCATGATCGAAAATTGCACATGTGATGTAGGAAAATGGTGTGTATACAGCTTCATGCTCCAATATTACTTCACCGGAAAAGGTAGTAGGATTGTCATACACATTGTTAGATCTGGACCCAGCTGTATGTCTAGGTCCAACCGGGTTTACTCTCCGAACCACAAGTCCAAATAAACTAAATACAACTAAACCTACGGAGCAACGGAGCAACATACTTATAAGAGGTATTAGGCCTTCTTCCCCCAAAAGACTAGTCCAATGGGTGGGGCGCTCTCACACTTATAAGTTGTGTTTTCTCCTCTCTCACAACCAATGTGGGATTATTCCTAACAATTTCTCCCTCACACATTGGTTGGACACTTCTGCAACCATAAGGTCTAAGGAGATGTTAGGCGTCTGGGTTATGATACCACTTGTTAGATTTGGACCCGGCCGTATGCCTAGGTCCAACCGGGTTTACTCCTCAGGCCACAGTCCAAATGGGTTGAACACAACTAAGCTTGAGAGCAACATACTTATAAGTGGTATTGGGTCTTCCCCAAAAGACTAGTCCGATGGGTGAGGGTTCTTTCACACTTATAAGTTGTGCTTTCTCCTCTCCTACAACTAATGTGGGATTATTCCTAACACACATGTTGTAAGGAAATTAATGAGTAGAAGGTTGTTCCGGTCTGTCTACCTGCAGGAGTAAGATGACAACCATGAATGTACCAAACAATTATTGACAACACTAATTTAGTCACTTTGATGATTGAAACAGTCTTGAGCAAGGCAGAAGATAGCATACAATGTCCCATGAAGCGGAAAAGTCATCAATTGAAAGGTACCAGCTTCCATTTTGTGATTCAATACCTCTCCTTCTGTTGGAAGTTCCAAGTTCGAGCAGCTCATCTAGATTATCAAAGTAAGAAACATACTCTAAGACCACGTGGATGTCATCCCATGTTTATGATGAGTATTTAACTGTGCTTGTGCTTTGTTATTGAAGTTTGAATTTAATTTTGTGCCATTTGTACTCTAGTTTTCGCTATCTAGGAGGAGCGGTTTGACCAACTTTTGGCTGACAGTCAAACTGGCCAGCAGTGTGATTGGCAGTGGTTGTGGTCCAACCGGAGCAGCAGTAGTACCGATCTGTAGTAGGTGGTAGCTATTTTCTAGATAGATCTACGCTGAGTTGCAAGAAGTGGTCTGACGGTTAGTGCATGGCGATCTGATCGGCATGGTTGCCGTGGTCAAACCGGTTCCCTGTTATCGAGTTGAGTTGGTGTCGGTTGTGTTAGTCATGGCAGAGTCCATACAAATATTAGTCATAACGGAGTCAATGCAAGTGTGAGTCATGGCATGTGTCTATACATGTGTTGATTTCTAATAAGAGTCAAGTGCATGTCATTTGTACTCGGATCAATTGTTTATTCTTTGATGTGCAGAGTGTTTGATGATTGCTGCTGTCAGCGGCAAGACCAAGGCTACTAAAGAGATTTTGAGACCATGGCATGTCGCATAAACCTAGGTGAAGAGTCATCTCAAGCGGAGAAGCACGTGAAAAGATAAAGATCGTAATGAGGCAACTATGTGCATATGATATGCCAATTAGACTTATGCGTTTCAAGTGATGACGGTCTTCGGAGCATGCATACGATCTTAGCGACAAGTAATTGGACATCACGAACTATGGTATAATATGGTGTGTCATATGACTCAGCGTTTCAAGTGGTGATGACCTTGGAGTAGGCATACGATCTTGGCGAGGAGGTATTATGCATCACATCTTCGTGTAGAATCTAGTGGGTGGAAATTGAAAAAATTATCCAATACCGGTTGAAAAGATGGTTTGTAAAAGCTGCAGCGTTGGTCTAAATGGTTTAGGTCACATCTTGGAGGATGGAGCGTTTCATCAAGCTATTGGAGCCATGGAAGTCACACTTCAAAAAGCGTGCAAGTTTGTGTGGGTTACCAGATTTCTCCATTTATAAGTGATGTGATCCACTAAAAGTGTGCAGGTTAGGGTTAAATGGGAGGTAAAGAGTCTCCACTATATAAGTCCTTGTGTGTAATGAGAGATATAGCACTTCCATCTAAGACAAAGGAGATTAGGGTTTCCTTAGGCTTTAAAGCTCTATTCTCCATAAAGAAGTGGCTGTAAAATATTTTTGTCTAAGTGAAATAAACATTCAAAGTTTGCCTGAGTTGTACATGTCATGGATCATTTTTTGTGCTTTTGATTTGCTTGGCTTTCTTGTTTAGATTATTCTCTTCTTGATTTTTTTCCGATGCCAAGGATATATAAAAGGTGGATGTATCTCTTGGAGATCAGATCCCATCCCTTTAGGGACCTAGGGAGAGTTATTGAATTTGCCCTGTTTTCTTTAAGAGAGAGGAGATTTTGGGGTTTTGCTCATGTGAATAATTTTGATTGAGTTCGTACTATAATCTAACTTGCTATGATATGTAAGAATACATCTAAGGTTATCTAGATCATTTAGAACTCACGAGTAAGAGTATATCAAAGTTTCTCTCTTGTGCCCGATTTTGGTGCAACATTCCTTGTTTTGTATAAAGGTCAAAAGTTTGATATCAATCTTCATGATCCATGATTAGAATAAGTTCCTGGCATCCTGGGGAGGGCATATACCAAGTTTCACTGAATTTGGATAAGTGGTTTTAAAGTCAGCTTGTTTCTTGGATTATGTGCAGTGCAGTTCTACATTGTGCCTCGTCGAGCAGTCAGATCGTTGGAAACTGAGCGATTAGACCGGCTATTCCCAAGCAAACCGATGTGCTTGGCAATCAAACTAATCAGGGCGGTCAGAGCACACCCAAGCCGACGGTCAAACCAATTGAGATAGGAAGCCTCGAGCGATCTTGGTGATCTTTAGCTCTTAGCTTTGGTGAGTTTGTAGGTTTATATTTTTGCTGCATAAAATTGATAATACCTAGGGGCATTTTGAACAAGCCATTCACCCTCTCTGACTCGCTGTATCGATCCTGCAATATATAGGTCATCTTGTCTTCCTATTCCCTCTTTCTTCTTTTACAGAGGCCTGGCGGCGCGTGTGTTACACAGAGAGGGAGGGTTTGGTAGTATTGGTGTGACTCGTGAGAGTCGCCCGAGGAAGAGGACAAGGCAAAGGCCCAAGTGGTACTTTTATTTTTATTTTTGAAGGAAGGGTATTTTTATATTTTCTAAGTTGTTTCGGTGTCTCATGTACATAGATGGAAACAAATTGTCAGTTATTTTAACAATTTTACCATTAGAGAATCGATGTGCGCACTAATTCTGTTTAATTAGTTTTAATACATCATTCTTTTTAAACAATGTAAGGTATTATTATTTTATTGATTGTTGTTTTGATGTAAAAGATAATATGTATTGTACCATACTAATTATTTCTCTACCCTTACAAAAATATTATTATATTCGACCCAAATGCACTCAACAAGTTTCTCGAAAACTAAAAGCGATTTTATTTCTAAGAATGTTCTAGAGCATCCAACTAAAAATATATGTAAATCTTTCTATAACCTAGATAGTTTGGTAGAACAATCTAGATAATGTTTTCTCTCAAGGAATTTAATGGTGCCAATTGTTATAAATCTAGTTGTTATACGAATTTATACACTCCCTTTAGTCCAGAATAAGTACAATACGAGAGAGTTGGATTTGATTTGAAAATACTTACACTTTATATTTTCAAATCAATATTTTTCATCAAATATGCAAGTTAATTGTTTATTATAGTTAGTGTCATTATAGAGGCAACATGAGTCAAAAACTTCAACTATTTACTACAAATCCATCGTGCTTAGTAATTCTGAACAAAATGAAGCTAAGGTGTAGTAGAAATGGTAAACCTAACTTGAGGTCAATCTGAAACTAGACACGCTTGCAGAAGCATCGTACGACAACTAACCCTCAAGATAAGATACAGTCTATGTAACAAAAAAAAATTGCAACAAATCTGTTGAACAGATTGAGATACCAGTCAAATTTCTAACCGTTGGATGGGCTTGAAAAATTCATGCACCACTATCTCCGTCTTTGTCTTCGGTGAGCTTTTTAGGGTTAGGGTTCACCGACATGGGAATTTAGAGAGAACCTTATGCTAACAACTACACCGGAATTTATGCTAATAATTAACCCTCAGTATAAGATGCAGTCTATGTAACAAAAAAAATCGCAACAAATTTGATGAACAGATTGAGATATCAATCAAATTTCTAAACGCTGGATGGGCCTGAAAATTCGTGAGCCACTACCTCCGTCTTCGTCTTCGGCAAGCGTTTTAGGGTCAGGGTTCACCAGATTAGGGTTAGCGTTCACTAACACCAGAATTTAGTGAAAGGAGGGGACGACAAAGCGGAGAGACGGCAATGGCGTCGCTAGCCATGGGAGAGGTCGGCGGAGCGCTGAGAACAAGGGACGAGTTTGGGTTTGTGTGAGGCGGAGGGAGGTGGCAGGGGTAGCGGAGACAAGGAAGAAAGGCAATCGTGGTGGTAGGGGAGGTAGAGGTGGGGTGGAAGAAGAGGCAAGTGGCATGACGAGTTTGGGTTTGTGCGGGGCGGAGGGAGGCATCGAGGGTGGTGGGAGACAAGGAAGAAAGGCAAGCGTGGTGGTGGTGGAGGTGGGGTGGAAGAAGAGGAGGCAAGCGACATCAGTGTCGCTCTCGGTGATGTCGGCCGCTTCGGGAGGCAAACACAACGATGGAGGAGGCAAGCGGTTGCCACCGACGCAGCGCCAGGGGTGATGCCGGTGAGGTGGAGGGTGGAAGCGTGTTGGGTGAGGATAATTGTGGCATCACTGATCACTCTATTTGGGATGAGCTGGGGTTGAATCACTTTAGTTTTAGGTTCTTTGTGTGAATCTATACCTTTGTAAAACTAAGCTCATGTCAAAATTTTGTAAGTTTGATTTTTTTTCCCCCAAAATTAAGGTTCTAATTAAGGCTTATTCTGCTTACATTGGAGTTGAACAATTGCAAATGAACATACCCAAAATAGGGAAATTTGGGTATGTACGACGCAGTGAGTCATCGCCATCACGTGGCCATCACTTGGACCTTGTCATCCTGCCATCCAGATCCAGTCACACGTTCGGCTGTGTCGCTGCTGGCTGCGGCGGGGACGGGGGAGGAGAAGGCTTGGAGTTGGCCAATGCCAAGAAGTACTGGCGTCGTTCGGGACGAGTGAGGGTTTCTGGAGACCGACGTGGCGGCCGGGGACAAGCGGCGACGAGGGCAGCCACGATGGTGGTGTTCCGCGCGTGGGATTCGTGGCGGACGGCGCCGTGTACGCACTCTCCGCCACGGTGCTAACGCCCTTGCAGGCACGGCGTTGACGAGCATCGCCACCATGGAAAACACAAGTGCAACGCCCGGCTGCTCCGTTTGGGAGCAACTCACAAGTTGCCAGACTCGCCAAGCTGGCCGTTCACCCACGACGCCGAGGTGCTTGGCCTCCTCGCCACTGGTCTGTTTGTCTTGCATTGGATCTGCTCAAGATCAACGAGTTGGCATTGGAAGCACACAAGCAAGCGCGAGATTACTATTGAGAGACCTGATCTTACTTCCGTCGCACGAGGTCATATTGTGTCCTCTCGCGGCAAAATCAGTAAAAGCCTAGTCGCCACCTCAGACGATTCCAGATTCGGGAGAAACATTGTCATCGAATTCATCAAACAAAACAAAACCACATCCCAACCACAAGCCAAGCTAATCTCCTAGAGGCTTCGTGCAGCACCAACTAACAAACATATGAAAAACAGAATTTCAGGCTGATATGAAACCAATAAATTTGAACCTAGCAGGCAAGAATTTTATAATCCAAGCAGACAAAAAGAATTAAGATACCAAAACAAAGCTGCCAGATCAACGAATTCAAAGAAATATTCAAACGGCAGCACGCCATATAATTTAGATAATCAATAACTCCAGCCTGACACTCAAAACTGAAAGAAACTGGTTCTTTGTGCATAGTACCCAACTTAAACAAAAAATGCCTGTTCCAACTTGTCATAGGTCAAGTTCGATTGGCAGCACAAAGATAGCACTACGGTAGACTACACTCTTCACTCGTCGTCCTCATCCTCATCATCAGCGCCGGCGGAGTTGAGGGCGTTCAGCCTTTCGACCAGCCTGGCCTTCCTCTCCTCATAGGTGAGCTTCTTAAGGTTGTACCTGCAACAAACATAGTCAAGTTAAATTGCACTCATATCAGTGGCAAAATCAGTCAAGAGACTACGATATCAGCTAGCTTTTACCTCTTGTGGGTCTTCGGAGGTTCCTTGGTTGACTTGGGCATGGTAGGATCACCCCGAATGGCAGCATGAACCTTCTTGTACAGTGCCTCCATGTCATCAGCCTCAATTCCCTTCTTGATGTACTCACTGAAGTGGGCCTGGTACTGCTCTGGCTCCTCCTCAGCCATTGACTGGAATAAGAGTAGAGAAGTCATAATGAGACTCGGTGAGCACTCCAAAAAAAAATAACAGTAAGTATATTGCTTTAGGCTACTAGATACATATAACATCTGGCCTTGTTAACTTTCTGAAATAAATTGAGCAGGTATGACATCGCAATAATATTAGGGAATGAAGAAACAACAACATTATAATATGATAAAAGCATTGGTTTCAACTCACCCTCATGTAATCAGCAACATGGCCTCCATAGATGTACTTGCGGTGAATCTCAGCATCCAGCTGCTTCTCATCCTTCTTGAAACCAGCAAACCTCTTGTCACTGTGAGGAATGTCAAGACCACCATCCAAAGCTCCCTGCAGCAACAAACAGAATTACACCAAGTGCTTAAAATGCTCAAAGGCATTTCAACACGAAGCACAGTTCTGAACTGTAACAGAATAGTAAGCAAAATATCCCTTGACACAAGCCAAGACGAAAACAAAGTGTGCACTTGCCTATCTAAGCACAATAAAAACCATCCAGAATTGATCTCACAAGTATGCAATCATACCATAAAAGCAACACATACCTTCAGGGCACCAAAGACACGGTTTCCAGTGGTGGTCCTAATAAGGCCAACATCCAAAAGAGCACGGAAAGGCCTCCTCTCACCAGATGGCTCAACAGAGAAGTCCTCCCCAGTGGCCTACATAGTAGCCATCATTATATATGTTCATCAAATGCAACATGAGAAAATATCAGGCTAAAAATTAATCTTCCAAACGAAATATACCTCAACATTGCCCTCATATTCCTGATCCAAATCACGGAGCTTGAGGACACGTCGAGCCAAAAGCAGACCAGTGCAGTAGGCTACATGATGCATTTAAGCAGTTGGATAAAATTAGCATACATGCATCGTGGTAACAACATGCATTTTGCGCATTCATTCAGTGGATGAAATCTACCTGCAGCATAGTTGGTGAGACCAACTTCAAGACCATATTGTGGTAGCTCATGTGAGTAGGCAGCAGCCATCACCATATCACCAGCAATGCTGGCAGACACAATTTGGGCCAAGATGTCCTTGTTGGTCTGGAGTAATATTTTTAAGAAATACATATGCCTCTACTAGTAAAATCATGGTACTAATAAGCAGAGCAGAGATGATTAACCAGTGCACAACATGACAACGAAAACTTAAGGATACAAATCGCACAACAAATCGGTACTTCGGGGTATTGTACTTGTTTTTATCCTGGTTAATGAGCCTAATCCTGGCCCTGTAATCAGTCTTCCCCTCTGCAAGCACAAGGGCAAAGAAAAGCAGTCCATCAAAAATCTGCCAGATGACAGTCACAAAAGTACACAAGGCATCAGGTGACAGGATTAAACATACGTCTACGTCTCTTGAACTTCACCTGGAAACGCTTGGAGTACGCATTGGTCTTCTGGGTCTTCACAAACACCTGAATAAATAACCAAAAAGCGCATGAATACCATCGTAGACTTAAACAGCAAAAAAACTACCAAACAGGCACACCAGGACCTATCCTTCTTTGCTAGTATGACCTTCAGTTTCCCATTTTCCACAGTACATGACGGATCAACGTGTTTTGATCAAATTGAATTTACCATCTTCAAAGGCAAATTAAATATAAAAACCAAACAGATTTAATTGGAAGCACAACATGCGACATATATTGTCTTCAGTTTTAAGACGGTTTCTGAGGAAATAGCTTAACAACAAATCTACGGATATACGCGCGCACTAGTGTAGATCTACTAAACCCTGTAACCCAGACAAAACTATGGCAACGATCGCCTCCTCGTACAAGAAAGGAGGCGCTAATAACTATAATAAACAGACTGCAAAAACACCAAACTGGCACAATCTTTTCGATGAAAAAGCTCATTCTCCAACGATCCCTACCAAATCGGAATAAAATCCAGAAATCCTACGGGATGCAGCAAATCAGAACAAGGAATTCGAATCTGCGCTAGTCACTAACCAAACCTCCTACAACCTTACGAATCTAGCAAAAACACGGCGCTAGACTTGCAGGGACAACAACAAATCCACACAACCAAACACAAGCCACATAGACACAGGCGTAGCAATCGATTAGAGCAGTTGCGCGAGGAGGGGAAGGGTTGCGGATCTTACCATCTCGCTGGGCTGCTGCGTCGGCGGCTTCTCTTGGCGTGCGAGAGGAAGAGGGGAGGAGGGAGAAGGGGAGTAGTGTTTATAAGGGCGGCTCTCCTTGGGGCCCCTTTATTCGCCGGGAGAAACCCTAGAGGCATCGGGTGGACGGATGGGATGGGGAGTTCGAGTGGACGGCGCGGATCGGTTCTAGGGTTTTTCCCCCACGGGAAAATGGGCCTCCGAGTGGTGGGCTGGGAAACGGAGCGCCCGAATACACGATGCGTTGTTGCGTTGTGGGCCCGTTGTTTTCCGAAGTGCTATCCAACTTTATTTGAGGGAACTTTATTTATGGAAAACTTTACTATTTAAAAGAATCAATTAGCGGCGGGCAGGTCGAGCTTCCTCAGCCCATCCTTCTCCCTCTCGTAGTCGGAGTCGCCTCCTCTCTGTGTCGCAGCCCTCTCCCCACCAGCCGCCGCCTTCCTCACCTCCCAACCTTTCGCAGCCATCGGCGGTCTTCACCCCCTCCTTCCTCCCCTCGACAATCCGCTTCCCATTGCCGCCTCGGCTCCTACCACCTCCTCAATCGCTCCCTCCGCGCTCCAATCACTCACACGCCTCCCCCACCGATGCAACGCTGCCTGCCTCAACACCTCCTTCCGCGGAGCCAGTGATCCCCCCCGGTGTCCGCCTCCCCCACCCGGCGTCGGCGGACCTCATTGCCCCCGTCCCCTCCCCGCCGACATAGCGCCGCCTGCCCCAACACCTCCCCTCCCCGCAGCCAATGCCTCCTCCCCCAATTCCGCCTCCCCCCAATCCGACGTCGCCTACCCCGAGCCAGCCTCACGCAAGCTGCCACCGCCCTAGGGCAGAGGAGGCGGCATCCTCGCGGGATACTATTTAGTACAAGAAATTATTTCTTCATGCGATTAAATTGAAGGAGATGCAAGTATTTAGTTCTTAACTTGATATTTTTCTTGCACTGCTGCGGCGACAGCTCGAGCCACCTTCGAAATACTTCCTGCAAGAACCACTTGATCTGTGCCTTGAGGGGATACTATTGACAACCACTGCAGCAGCTAAGCTGGTACGGTGGTGCCACAAGTCTTATCCCCCAATTTCGGGTACTTCTGCAGATAAAGTCTGCCCCTTCCCTTGAGGCTATGTGCCTGATGTTAAAATTATTTTTGTCAATTACAATTTCTGTTATGCATGAAGTCATACATAAATATAATTATGTCTTTCTAATGATATGAAATTCAGAATTTATTAGCACCACTGGATAACTGTCCATGGCCACCTTGCTGCCAATTTTCTTATTTTCGCTTACGAGAATAGAGTAATTCTCAAATTATTACGTCATTATATTCTTTAAATATACCCCTTATCGATAAGGAAGGAAATTCACAGTATGATTGTAAGTCCTTCTACGACAATCTCATATTCGTAAGTCTACAACTACTTATTCTTAGGTCCTTTTACAACCACCTAATAATCAAAAGTTCTTCTATGAGCATAGTGCAGTCGTAAGTTGTCCTACAACCATCCTTTAGTCGTGGACCTTCCTGCAACCAATACAACTCGACTAGCTTGTCTACAATGACCTACCACGACGTGGGTTTGTTTGGCACGGCAGTTAGAACGTACACTTATTCTTAATAACCGCACAGGGTCTCTCTCTAACAACAACCGTCGCACAACGAACAGCCAACCATGTCTCTCTGAAGGTAACCTCTGTTAGATAGTTATCTCTTAAAACGTCAGGGCGTCTTCTAGCACGAGGCAACTGTCGTCGTTCATTAGCTATATAAGGGTTGATGTTGAGAGAGAGGAGGAGATCCAGTAGAAGCAAGAGATATTGCAAGGCTTTTTCGTATTACTCTTAGTTGTAATTATTCTCTCTGAGCAATAGTCATACAGGATGTAGAGTTATTATTCTCTCAGGAGAAGACCCAAACCTGTATAAAAGTCCCCATTTCTTGTCTCTGCGTACTCGTAGCCCGTCCTTTAAAAGAAGATCGGTATTAAAACACCGACACTTGCATTTTCATCTATATGACTAAACCTCTTCCTTCAACAGAAGTTAATCATATATTACTAATAATTTTCTTTGTAACAGTTTATATGGATATGACTACCATTTGGGAGTACAGAAGACCCATTTCAACTTGTACTTTGAATAACTGAAGAAATTGCATACCTGATTCAGGAATCCAAGGCTAACAACTTTTGTTCCTTTTTTGTCAGCCTCGCATATAGCCTTTTCAATCAGGTTATTGATTGCTTCCTTCTCCCAACTCAATCCATACTGCAGAAAGGAAAAGGTTGGCTATTTGGTTAGAATGTACACCACTGAACATGATTATTACATGGAAACTGTATCTTTTTTTTAACTCGCATGGAAACTGTATCTTGGTATGGCCCATGACTGCATCCTGAGTTTCTTCATGACATTCCTTTCAACAGTGAATGAAGAACCGTACTTCCATGTCAGCACCATGGAGAGGCACGACACAGGCCACATGATCCGCATGTACCACTTGGAGGCATACGGCTTGGAGGCGTATTCAGCAAACACGGGCCTTATATGATAGATGGACTGCAGGCTGGTGAGATGGGTAAGGTGCACCACATCTACTGCTTCTTCCTTGTCCTT
The DNA here is from genome assembly GCA_036346265.1 of Melocanna baccifera. Classification (NCBI taxonomy): domain Eukaryota; kingdom Viridiplantae; phylum Streptophyta; class Magnoliopsida; order Poales; family Poaceae; genus Melocanna; species Melocanna baccifera. The sequence continues at coordinate 45,088,505 of CM070677.1, read as the reverse complement.
GAGTTGTCATACAGTGTTCGATGACTTGTCCATGGTGTTATATATGTAGTCGTAGAACGGCACAAAAAGAGAGTAGTTTGTCCGGAACTGAGTGCGGTGAAGAGAATGAAACCTAATTAAATTGCAAAAGTTCAGATTACACGTTGAGAACAACAGACAGAATCATGAAAAAAACTTAAATTTTACAGTGAAATCTAGATTAGCTTAACCTTGTTTATTTGCGTTCGTTAGATAAGGATATTACGAAAATGAGAATTGATTTGTATGAAGAAATAAATGAAACACTTACGATGTTGTATACATGAGATACTTGAGTGGGGGAACCATTTGAAGAGCCAGCTGGGCACCAACTCGAAGTTGCAGTGGCCCATGTTGTTCATGAAGTCAATGATGAGGCAGCACAACCAGAATGCCTCACACCACTGCCAGAGTCCGAACCTACTGGTCCGAGGAGGTCCTTAAGGAATATTAAGTGTTTCTTCCACTGGATTGAGACCAAGCCATTGACGATGCACAGACGGCACATACTGAGATAATGACCACTAACAGGTCTCATCGCTGGTTCTTGCCTTTGATGCCTCTTCGCCATCTCCACTATTTTAGATGTAACGTGTGCGTGATGGGTCGCTTCAACGTGCTTCTCCGGATGTCTCTTGTCATCCACGAAGTATGCCTTGGGGATCATATGAACCAACCTAGCTGTACGTGTAACAAATTAAAGCTGTTACACAAGCTATACTCTCATGTTCTCGCCGCATGTAGGATTGTGCACATGGACTCTTCAAACTTTATGTCCGATTATTTCTTAAAGGAAAGGGTGGTGTAGGCGTGGTTTGGAAAGCTTAAGGGGTTCAGGATTGTGAGTAACTCTGCCTCGTTGGATGTTGCAAACAGGACCTAGATTCCAGATATTGTCACGCTTAAGGGTGGGAAGGGTCATCGACAGAGTCGTTGGATTACCAAAGATATAGACAAAACGCAAGCTGAGACGTTGCGACCAGGAGGGCCACACAGCTAGACGATACAAGACACATACTGAGAAGTAGGCACACTTGTGATCTCCACTTGTAATGTTTATGTAACTGTTGTGCTACTATCCCATTTTCATTTCATGTACATAGTATCGTAGCACATGTATTATGTGTTGCGCGTGCTATTTATGTAACTGTTGTGGTACTGTCCTTTTTTCGTTTCGTTTCAAAGTAGTGATGTTGGAGCGTACAACTATTTTATTTGTTTCTTCAGAAGTTAAATTGTTGCCGCGATTTTATGGGCCATATCAGATTTTGGACAGGATCAGCACGGTCGCTTATCGTTTGCAGCTACCAGAAGGAGCTCGCATACACAATGTCTTCCATGCGGCTTCATTAAAACATTTCTATGGGGACCCTCGACTGCTTTACCACCACTTCCGGAGATTATGAATGTCTTCTCTCTGTTTTCCGCTGCTCTGTCTTGACATCACGGCGCCCTCTCGCCGTGGTCGTCCACGACCACCAAATACCCACCCATATCACCTGCGAAGCAATTCATTATTAGTGTGTAGTAATGTCAAAACACTCACATTATCGTTGCATGTGTGCAGGACGCTGAGGCAATCCTTGAAGACATAAAGCCCACCCCAACACTCGTCCTTGGATCTCTTCTTGTATGGTCATTGGTCTTATTCTCGGTTATTTTCTTTTGCTTTTGTTGGCAAGCTGTTTTGTTGTTCCTTAATTTTCGGTGACTAAGTCTCCATTGCATTTTGTAAAGAGTTAGTTCTGTTTAAAGTTCAATTGTATATATACAGGACACATCCTTTCCCTTTGGGTTGTTTTGGAAGCCTTTAGATGAAGTATTCCTTTCTTGCTAATCCTGTTTCTTTTTTTTTTTTGCAACAGGGCCTCTCAGCAGTGGCTTTTGCTTTGCTAGGTAAGTTGCTTTCCCCGGTAAGAGTAGGCGCAGGCAGAAGCGTTCTCGTGGGCAGCTAAAAAGCTAGAACCAAACAAGATTGGCCTGGCCTGGCAACGTCCCCCTCCACCACGGCGGTCCAGGACCGGGTTCTCCGAGCGGCGGCGAAGCATGAGTCGCAGCCATCTGATGCTGACGAACCATCAGCCCAGACAGACAGCTTGGCCTCGGAAGCATGAGAAGCCTGGCAGAGCCAAGCATCCCAACCTGTTTGCAGCTGAATGAACTCGGCAGCCACTTCCGGTTAATTTGGTTGATTGATGTTTCTGATGTAAGTGACTGATCTGAGGTACTGTGTGCAGCCGTGACGACGACCGGCACTGTAAATCTATAGGCCGCATTCGTAACGAGGTGAACACATGCAATCGACACGTCAGCAAAAGATGGCAATCTACAGCATTCGTAGCAGCACAGCCGGTGCAACGCGGGCTGGGCTGCACCACGCTCTAGTCCCAACTTGTCATATTTCCAACAGGCCTATTTCTCTGACTGTGACTATGAGCCCGTGTGTCCTTTTACCTAGGTCCGTTAGCTTGTGGACTGGTGGTCCAGCTAATCGGGCTGGCAGTTCTGGGCCTTCAGACAGGCCCATACGTGAATGCTCGACCCCAGAAACTTCAGTAATTCTTCAGTTACGACACACCTTGCATTTGGATCCTCCGTGATGGTAGAGCACCTTGCAGTCGTCTAGAAAAAAATGCCCAACCGGAACTTGGACAAGTAACATGGAGAACTTTCCTAGTATTAGTACAGAGTAGCCCACAGCATACAGTAGCATTTGTATTACCGCGCCTCCGCTACTTGTCTGGCACTTGCTCCAGTGAATGAATCATACCAACATAAGAGAGCGGTTGATGATTTTTAACTGTGTTTTTTAAGATGACGACGAACGATGAATCTGTCGATATGGACGGTGCACATTGTTTTGAGCTTAAAAAACTGTTTATAAAAACAGCTTCAAAAAACCGCTGAGAGAAACCACCACGCTAATGTAGCACCTTATATACTAATATGAGGTATTAATATGGAACGTCATCGCCAAAGAAAAGAATAAGTAAAAGGAACAATAGAAATCATTAAAAAATTAAAACTTTAATAGCACTTTATTAAAGAACCAGCAGAAGGTAAATGTTTGAAATATAGGACCGGTCCACTTCTAACCAAATAAAAAGTAAATAAGATAACATAATAGTGGTAAATCACGGTGCTAAAAATTCAAGTGCTTCCACCTGTGCATGTTGCAATCACTCTACTGGCCTTTTACCTGAGAATAGAAAGAGCAAACGTGAGATTTAAAAATCTCAGCAAATTTCTAACAACAGTCGCAAGTAAGGTAAGTAAAGAACAAGTAATTCTAACAAATAATTGATACAGGTTAAATGTAATATAACTAGGTTACCGGAAACAATGATAAAAATCATAGATAGAGGCAACAGTAATAGTGAAATGAAAAATAACTATTATTTAGCAAGTTATGACAATGGCACCGACGATTATTTTTCACATACTCGATTATAAAAGAGTAGTCGGGCACATCATTATTCTCAACTGTATAACTATAGACGGGGTGTAATATCCTGAGTACTGAAAATGTACGACCCCTGTACGTTACTAAGTGGGTGAAAATCTTTCCTATATGTAGGTAACTCCTCGCTAGATAACTATTATATTATTAGCAGATTACATGGAATGAATTTAAAGGAACTAAGATAAGGTTAAGATAAGATTATGATAGGTGAAAGAATTTGCTAAAGTTGAAAATGAAAAGGCATAATTCCCAAAATGATGGGCGATATGGAATGATAATATGGTGATAGCGACCTAGGATTTATTCTAAAAGGGGTATTATAACATAGCTCACACAAGAGTTATCAACTATCCAAATTTTATTACGTGATGAGTGATTATTAGTCAGATTAACATGTATTATATATATCCGTCATGACTCACATACAAAAATCATACGAGTAATGAATCGTGATAACAGGAAAAGTAAACATAGCAGCCCTAATGTTAAAAGATTGCTAGTGGTTTGAATTTAAATTCAAAACATGTTCATATACTACCTTCATTAATGATTTAAATATAAATTCTAAAATACTAATTAAAAGCATGAATTCTAGAACATTATTAACTGAGTATCTTAGTAAACCCATCGACATGTCAAGCAAGATAACCTAGAACATCATGATATGAATATAATATTAGAAGTCTATAACCAGGCAAGCATTAGTACTATGATAATTGTACTCAATGGCAGTGGTGACAAATAATCATGGAAGATGTGGTATGTGAAATGGAAAGGTTAACGGCCGCGATGTACTTGTCTTGAGCGCGTTCGGCGGGCTCGTTGCACAAAGGATCTGGAATACGCAACTGCCTGAATGTTCCCTCAAAAACCGTGGTGAATCTACATGATAGAATAGAAGTGAATCAAAGATGACCAAGATAAGATTGACAAAAAATAGGAAGAGATTCGTTCGATCGAGAAACAAACGGGTTCACTAGATCTTCACTGTGCGAATCACTATCCAGCTGAGCGAACAACTCATTCGGCCAAACAAACCAAGGTCAATTGCACACGCTAAAAAGACATGCGCGAAACGCAAGTCGGTCATGCCCACAGTTGGCCGAACCACGTCGGCACTGTGCGGCGGCGCCGCCGCCGCCAAACCATGGCGCGTCGATCATGTTGCCACCCGGCCGCGCGTGCGCTGGGCGTACTGCCGCGGCCATGTCACCGCCGACCACGCTACCACTGGGCAACTTGGCCGCGCCGCCTGCCGTGCCATCTCGGCCACGACGCCGCCCTCCAGCCACGCCCAACCCACGTGCCACCTCCTAGCCGCGTCCGATCTATACACCTTCGGCCACGCTGCCGCCGGCCAAAAGACCCAAGAGAAAGAGAGAACCTGTTTGGGGGAGATGGAGGCATGCGTACAGAGGAAAAGGCATGTCCTTTAATTGGCCCTCAAACTTAGATTAGGAAGGTAATCCATCTGGTTAAATGCTAGTTAAATTGATTGCCCAACTTTAAATTGTTGTGATATTTTTTTTAGACCCCGCTCGTTTCAGCTTTTTTTTTTTCAGTTTCAGCTTCTAGCTTCAGTTTTTTTTCACTATTCAGTCATTCGTCTTTTTCTGAATTTTTTTTAGATTTTTGGGCTTTTTTGTATTTTTCTTTTTTCCGTGTTCTTTTGTATTGTCCGTGATAGGCTAACATATTTTTTCTATTTTTATATTTTTTTAAAATTTAATTATACCTAAAAAATCAAATCAACTATAGTAAAAAAAATCAACTACAATAAAATTTTAACTAAAAATTAGAAACTATCACTAAAAAAGAACGCCTCTTAGGTGCTACAACTTAAAACTAAAAAACAAAACGCAGAGCACCTCCAGCCAACGGCTATCAGGCATTGGATTCCCAAGCAACGTCTCTAATTACAGCGCGCTCTCCCCTCTCGAGAGCCGAGTCCAGTCCCCAGTGAGCGGTGAGTCCCACTAGCCGTTGCCTTCTTCTGATTTTGTATTCCTCACGCCGCGGCCGCGGCCGCTCCCCCAACGGCCGAATCCCCCGCGCCGCGCCGCGCGGCACAAGCATAAGTAGCCACCGCCCCCGCTCTCCCACCCCACTCCTCACCACAAACACCCCGTGCAAAAACATCTCGCCCTCGCAAGCCACACCGCTCACGCTTCCCTCAAGAAAGCAAACCATCAATCCCGCGGCGGCGGCGATGGCGGCGGGCAAGGGGCACACGCACAAGGCGTTCCTGCTCTGCAACTACGTGCTCCTCGGCGCGGCCTCCAGCTGCATCTTCCTCACGCTCTCGCTCCGCCTCCTGCCCTCCCCCTGCGGCCTCCTCCTCGTCTTCCTCCACGCCCTCACTGCCGTCTTCTCCGCCACGGGGTGCTCCGGATCCTTCACCTCGCCCGACACCCCTGCGCAGTGGCACAACGCCCACACCGCCGGGGCCGCCCTCACCGCCATCTTCCAGGGCGCCGTCGCGCTGCTCGCCTTCACCCGCACCTCCGACTTCCTGCTTGAGCTCCAGTCCTACGTCCGAGACGAGGACGGCGCCGTCATACTCAAGATGGTCGGCGGCCTCGGCATCGCCATCTTCGTCCTCGAGTGGGCCGCGCTCGCGCTCGCCTTCTCGCTCCGCCTCGACGACGGCGACCTCCACCACGCCAAGAACTGGGCTTCTTCCTACGACGTCTGAGCTGAGCCCTCCTCCAATGATGCGGTCGTTGCCGCAACAACTGCCTTCCGCGAGTGCATGCTGAGTGAATTAAGAGAGGTTACGAGGACTCTTTTCATTCTTTGCGTGTTACATTAGCGCAATTACTGTTCTTTTGTACTATTTATTGTGCACTCAAATTCTTTTGTACTAAGATGCCAAGGCAAATGTATACTATTGCTTTGCTGCATTTGCAGTCCATAGATTCATCAGAACTGGTACAAATGTTAAATATTGTGGTATTTGTCAGAATTATCAGACCTGTTGTAAATGGAGGGAGCAACTACAAACAATGTGACTCAATGAAACAACACAAAGAAAATTTGACTAAGTTAACAAAGATAGCCACATATAAGTTGCAGGGAGATGCAGAGCAAAAAAGATCAGCTTCGCTGTCAAGAGTGGCTAACGTTAACAATAGAATAGGTACACGTCAAATGCAGAGAGGCTGAATCACATCAACTTCTGTCTACAACATCAAGAAACCTAATCCAGATCTCCATGTTACCAAAAACTACCCCTATACCATTTCGTAGCACTTTCGTCTGCGAGAGACGCAAAACCAAGTTGCACTTCAGTGGCCTTTGTACACACCATTATTACCCAAGAAGCTTCTGGTCATCTGGCCTCTGGTTGTATTGCTCCATTGATTCCTGACCCAATCTGAGCAAGAAGGTTTCAGGATCACCTGGTTAGGAACACTACCGGGGCGAGGGAAACAGGTCCATTTGAGGAACATCGGTGCCACCGTTGCTGTTCAGAATGGCCTTCGATTTCAAGCGCAGCTCAGGTGAAGATGCCAGAGCATTGATGGCCTCTTCTGGAGGTAAACACCGCTTTGAGAAGTACATGCCTATTCCTTTGGACTTTTTGGAATTCACTGAAAAAAAAGAAACATTGTTACTGAAGTTTTTTAAGGACAATGATGCAAGATTCCTACTGACAAAAGAATATCAAGTTGAGTACCAGGTGAAGAATTTAAGCCAAGCCTGTCAAGAACCTCTTTCTTAACCTGCATAGAAACAAAAGCAGCTTAATACAACACATCTTAAATCCATTTAGTCTGTCCTTGAGAGTCCTCAGCTAGTAATCATACTACTAACACAAAAACAATGATAATCAGTTATGATGTGCTTGAGTGTGAAAGCATTCTGACCTGCCAGCGATTATCAACAAATTCAGATATCTCCCTCACTTTGCTTTTCAGTTGCGACTTTGAAACACATGGAAACCTCTGCTGCAGTGACTCAACCAACTTATTGATACCATCTCGACATGATCTAATCACCCTAACCTGCAATGAGTTAAAAAAACAAGAATTAAACTTGTTTTTAAAATGCTTTCTCCAAACAACAGAGTACGCTAATGACTATTTACAATTTCTGCCAGGTCAGTATCTGGTATAGCCGATGCAGCAGCAGGAATACTTTTCGCATTTGACTGATTAGTTTCTTCAGCACTTGCAGATGAACTGTCAATGACGGGTATATCAACAACTGCACCTCCCAGACAGATGCGCATTGAAAGAAGTTGCAGACAAAGCTGCTCAAGCCTAGCCGTTCCCTTGAGGTCTCCAGCAGTCAATAATTCAGCTTTTTCATGAGTTATGTTGGATATCACTAAAGGTTGGCTCTTACGGAGAGCCTGTTCAGTCAAACTGTTAAGCACTTTTTGTTGGCGTAGTAGAGCTTTGAATTCCTCAACTTCTGTGCACTGGCTGGGTGGCGAACTAGTGGCCTCCTCATCTTTTTCATCCAATAGACTTTCAATCTGAATCCCCTGCAGGAAAGAAACTTGAAATGCTGAGTTTCTGAAGACTATTCATACTATTATTGATAGATACTTTGGAGTGCCATAGCACACATAGGCCATAGCAGATGGAAAAACTACTGATCTCACATGAGATCAAACAGAACTTGCATCTGCCAAGTATATACTATATAGCATGTGTCTTATTCCACAATTTCTGCCTTCATCTTTTCACTGAATGTGCAGAAGTTCTACTGAATTAAGTGTGTATCACTCTAATGTTTGAAAGGAGTAAAAGAAAATCAGAAAAATCTCACAGGTTGGACTAACTAAATAGACAGCAGGTTAGAGAATGTTTGGAAGTGTCATAACTGATGAGTTACCATCACATATCTGAATGTCAGGTTAGTTTGCTTGTCATGCCCTTTTGTTAATGTAAGCTGGTAGGTGCTTTCTCGGATGTAAACTTACACAAAAAACCAATGAGAACTGTAATTTCTACCTTAAATTGTCAAAAGAGAATTCACTTATTCAATGCTATACCTCATTATCCGAGAGGTAACCATCAGGCACAACAAAGCTATCTTCACTCTCTTCGTCTGTAATCTTGGAATCTTCCTCCATAACTTCATCATTGTCCTTCTCACAATCAGAAAGGCTCTCACCAGGATCCTCCTGTGCAGCTAACATAACATGAGTACCTGTTGCCAGAAAGGAAGGGCAATAAAGAAAAAAGAACATCAGCAATTACCTCTTCCCATTCATCATCACTATCAATCTCATAATCAAGATCGGGATCCATCTTAAGTGGACACCTTGGGCCAACAAGAGCACTGCAAATAATGACAGAACAAAGCATGATATGGCTGTAGATTGGGAAAACATTAAGAAGTTATTGATGGCATGCAGATTGGAAAACATTAAGAAATTATTGATGGCATGCAGATTAAGTGATAACCTTTTCTTCCTCCAAGTCCCATAATATGCTGGTCTGTTACTTTTGTCAAATTGCAGAAGCTTTCTCTTTACTAATCTAGTTGGCAGAGAATTAGCATTACGGGTGCCATGACATGGCTTCTCACTTGCTGGTAGCATATCGACGTCATTTTCAAGCTTATCTAGTTCATTTCCCTGACTTGAATTGTGGCAGGTATCTTCATCTGGAGTAGAAAGTATTTCCTCAAGCATGTCATCTGAGGATTTTTGAAGCTTGAGCTCTTTAAATGCCTCCATCTTAGGTTTGTGTCTGATACCCCACCTGGAGGACCTGTTATAGCTACATAACTTCTGCCAACCAGTTATCTGCAACCTGTGACATATTTCCATTAAATACTTATCATTAAAAATATTGGCAAATCTAACACAAATACAGGGGGGAAATTCGACATGAACGAGTGCTTGTGAATTTTACTTTTTCTGAGAAGGCCTCATGTATGTTTAACAAATTGACTTATATGTCAAAAATGTATTCACATCAGGAGATATTGCTAACCTCCGAAGATCCTCCAAAGCCCAGCTCTCTTTTTGAGAGAAGGAAGAATCAATTATTGATGTAGCTGCTGAAACCTCATCTTTGTTGTTGGTGTGTGGATCGATGGAGCATACACCTGAGTCATTCTCTCCAGATTTATCAAGTTTTTCACTGTCTTTCTTACTTTTGAAAAAGCGCTCCATCATAGAAGCTTGCTTCTGAATGGCCTGTTGCTTCTTGAGTTGTGCAGCTTCCTTCTCACGGCGCTTTTGTTCTTTCTCAGCTTCCTCTTGCTGCCTCTTTTGCTGTTTCCTCATGTCAGCTTCTTCCTTCTCACGGCACTTCTGTTCTTTCAGTGCTTCCTCTTCCTGCCTCCTTTGTTGTTTCTTCATTTCAGCCTCTTCCTTTTCTCGTCGCTTCTGTTCTCTCAGCACCTCTTCTTGCTGTTTCTTTTGCTGTTTCCTTAGTTGAGCTTCTTCTTTCTCCTGGCGTTTTAATTCCTTCTCGATTTGTTTTTGCACTTTCTGGATTTCCTTTTCCTATAATTTAGTATCAAATTAGTTATTAGTGGGGAAAAAATGGGCATCCAATTCCCATTGCTACTGCCTACTGCTGTGATATCACACCATGCTCCGCCTCAAAAACAAATTACACCATGCTAGCAAACAATATATTCAATGAAAAATTATAGTTCTAGCTCACACATCAAGACCATCAGCCTCAGCTGAGCAGGCCAATTATTATATGCTAATTTATTTCAGATGTCATATATGATTGCCCAATTGGAAGAAAGTCAGGCTATAGTAACACATTATCCAAATCCATCAGAAATGCTTTGCTTGCGAATAGAAACTGGAATACTACTGATCCACTATAACAATAGCTCAGTTGTGTGCATGTATTGAGAGTTAACATTAAAAAATTTGAACAAACTAGTCAATGAAAGTTGGAAGAAGATGCAGCGATTTCATGTATAAGAATTTTAGCTCTACCTTCACAACATCAATAGAATAAATACCAAATTATAGTCATTAAAATACTTCAGATCCTCTAATTAGATTGAAAGAAGAAAATTCTATAAGATTGTTTCAAGAACAATGCAATGGTAAGAAATACTAACATTAGTAGGGAAGTTTCCATTTTGCACCTCAGAGCCATCCACAACCTTAATTATGCCAATATTTTGATCATTTTTCTCCATCTCTTGCATTGACTCCTTAGCTGTTGATCCAACATCTTTAGCACCCCTTTATTGGGAAAAAAAAACATATACATTAGGACACTCAGAGCCTCAAGGTATAAATTATATGTACATGACAATCCCCTACAAACAAAGGCAAATTGCAAGAAGGTACACACCGTTCAGTGTTCTTTTGTGTCACTCTTTCCACCATTGATCTGATCCCTTCCAAGTTCAGTGCTTTGCTTAATTTAATTGACGCTTTTCTGAGATCATTCACTTGAGTTCCAACTCCATCAGATTCCAGAACTGACAAGGTTGCTGCAATAGTGATTCACTTAGTGAACAGAAAAGAAGATATGGAGTACACAAATTAGACAAGTTAACGTGCTTGTGATTAGATGTGAAAATTCAAGTTGATTAAACAACATAACATTCTGGTGTAATTTAACAGCATAACATTTCAAAGTAACTTAACAGCGTAACAATGTCATGTATTGAAATTATGGGAGAGACTTCAGCCATACAAACCAGAAAAATGAAATTAGCATACAAACTACTTCCAAGGATTGAGAAAATGAAAGTGTAGACTTAGTGGCAGTAAGAACAAGGTATGCCTTACAATAGATAGCGGTGATCCTCTCATGGATTTTCTTTCTAGCGGCTCTCCGTGTGCTCAAAAAGGCCCGTGTTCTCACAGGCATCAGCTTCATATCTCTTACCTGTCAATGAACAATAACCAACTTAGCCACCACAGCATATATAAACCTGATTTGAATTGAACACCAACTTGTAAAGTAACACAGAATTTACCTCCCAGCACCAAAGAGCCAACTCTGATTCATCTTCCAATACATCAGCATCTGGAGTAGATTTTCCATACATCGTCCTCTGCCCAATGAGCAGCACAGAACTGCGGACTGAAGCCACGGACACGCCCTCCGTTCCATTCAACTTCTTATGTATATCCTCCACCAACTTGGATAATCCAAGATTGCTCTCCTCTAGCAAGCAGCCAATCATCGCGTTGTTCGACAGTTTCCCACCGTCAAGCTGCATCCTGTGGCCGGAAATCTCCTTGTAATACTCGAACAAGCCCTCAAGCTCCTGGCGGCATCCAGCAACAAGAGCGTCCCTGTCTTCGGTAGCAAGTGCCGGGCCAGTGGAAGCCCTCTTCCGCTTCAGTGGCTTCTGCACTTCGACGATGGTATCTGTCAGCGCACCGGGGCATTGTTTTGCCGGCACTGGTTGGTTCGACGCTTGAGCTGGGGCATCATCAATAGCCATGGAGTAACTTGGTTCGAGCTCAGCGGATCGGTTAAGAACAACTGGACCATCGACTTGCATTTGTGATTGCCCCAACCCGTCGCGCGGTTCGGTATCATTGCGATTTGGGGCTTCGGAGTGCGCAACACCAAGAACGATGCCGCCGCCTTCCATTGTGGGAAACGGCAATGGCTAGGTTAAGGTCGCGAATTCGAGGGCTCGGTTCTTGCAACTGCTGGCTCAAGAACGGCAGCACATTCCTCTACCCAACCTCTTCAACAAACAACCGTCTACTCCACTCAATCTGGATCAAGATAAACGAACACGGAGAAACAGCTAAATTAGCGTTCTCGGAACAGTGCAATGTTTACCGAGGCATCAAATTAGGTTTTGCTGTTAGTCCTCAGACCCCAGTTTCCCTACCCACAAATCAACTCGCAGGATCTATTAACATCTGTTCGGTACAGCAAAGAAAAAGGATCAAACTTTTACAACGGAAATCGAAACAACACCCAAAAATCGGACAAAAATAACCCACAGGAACAAAACCTCAAGAATCCAAGATGAGAGAAGGCAGTGAGACAAGATAGGTTTGGCCGGCAAAGGAGACGCGGCGGCATTACCTCCCAAACCGGCGCTCGGAGGAAGAGGTGAGAATCCCACTTGGCTTCAGGAGCAGCGGAGAAGGACCCGATCTCCCCTCCCTCTCCGGCCTCCTCCACTACTCAGATCTCTCTCTCTCTCTCTCTCCTCTCCCTCCAGGTTTTGCCTTCTTTTGGGGGGAGCGCGCGAGAGGATTAAAGGAGACGAGGAGGAGGCGCCGAAATGGGAAATAAGAGCACGCGCGTGGGGGAGGTGCGATTCATAAGAGCGCGCGCGCGCCAAGATTTTAAATTCCCGCGGCGGTTTTTGAGAATCTTCGCTCGGTGGCCTGGCTTCCCGCGGCACGGAGGCGGCGCCAGCGAGCGTGACGGAATGAAAACTGAGGAGTCGTGGCGTGTGGTGTGGTGCGGTGCGGGTGACAAGACAGTATTTGGGCCGTAAGGCCTGGTCCAGTCACTGCGCTCAAGCCCAACCAAGCCTAGCTGACCTGGTCTGAACTTCTGGCCCGATCCACACTTGGATAGGCCAATGCTAGCGCTTTTTCAAGTTTATGGCCGTAATGGCAAAATTTTAAGTGTGATTAACAAAAATAACATTTTCATAGCTACAATTGTAAAAATTGTAATTGGGTCGGATTTAGACCGTATCCTAACCCATACTTTTTTTGAGATTCAGAGTCAGATACGATAAGCCGGATATGAATACGAATTCAAAGTTTTAAACATGGTACCATTGGGACGGATATATAACGGTTTCTGGTCAAAAACATATAATATAGGCAGATAACCTAGGCATACAAAAAGGAATATTTTGTGAGAAAATGAGAATACACGGCAGCAACATCAAGCTCTTCATCAAAATTATGGTACTAGACTAGTGAGCAGTTACTGTTAATAAAATGTGAAACTGTGATAACTGATACATCATCAATTCATCATGTATCAAATACAAGATTTGATGATTGTGTATCACAGACAAAATTTGATGAAAACTAGTACTGCTACTTGTCAATTCAATTTAATAGATAACCATATTTAGGGGGCGCTTAGATTGGCGATGGCTTATAGCTTTTTTATTGTAATTAACTTATTTTTCACTATAGTGATTTGGCTTATTTAACATAATTAAATTAAAAATAGAAAAAATATGTTAGACCAACACGGACAATACAAAGAAATAAAAAGAAAAGACATAAAACCCCCCAAAAAGATAAAAAAAACTAGAAAAAATAAAATTAAAAAATAATAAATTAAAAATAGAAGTAAAAAATCATCGCCAAAACAAACGAACCTTAAGTTTAGCTCATTTACAGATGACCACGAATCTATGATGAAACAACTTTGCGGTGATGGCTTTTAATTTGCTTTCTTGAATCGGAAAGAGAGATACTCGCTTGTGATTTTTGATGCTGAGATATTAGTTTTTAACGTGTACTACAATTAACTTGTAGACCCCATCTTAAAAAATACTCCGTTAAAAGTTTTCCAAAAGCTAGAAAGCAAAGAACAGAGCCAATATTTCCAGCAGCGTGTGGCATATGCAAGCAAGAAGGCACACCTGTCCCCCTTCTACACGTGTCTTTCTGGAAGTAACAGCATGTAACACCCTGCTTGGCTGTGCCACTGGCAAGAGTGGGTCCAAGGGCCTGAGCTGCCCCGTGGAGTTGCTGCTGGTGCTCCAAGCAGGCCGTCCAATGGCTGCAAAGAAAGCGGGCTTATTAATTATCAATCCCAGCTGATCTTAATGTTTGAGCAAATTCGAACAAGAATTGTTGCCGCAATAATAAATCAATTACACAAACTTCTTTATCTTACAGTGCTGGACTGGTTCGCCGAGGCACTAAATAGGTTAGGATTACAGTAGTTTTATTTCAAGACCAATACAGGAGGAAGGCAGTACCGGGTGCCTAAATGAACATTTAGGGTTTGTGCTGTTACCATTGAACCAATACCAGCGGTCCCTAGGGTTCATCCTGGCAGCATCACTGTGACGGTACTCACGTTCACTTCCCTGCATGCATATTTTTAGTTGGATTGTACTATGAAGCGCATCTATATTTTTCGGAAACTTTTAGTTGGATTGTGCTTTGATTGCACGAAAAAAGACTCGATTGTATATGGGCTTCACAAATAGATGAAATGTACCACTATAATTCCCATGAAAATTCCTCAAGCGCAAATGGCAATGTGATGATAGTGTTTGGGACCCAGAATTATTTATGCAGATTTATCCTGTGACACAGAAGTGCATACCGTCAATACGAATTCCTTCAGTCCTGTGCGCACGCTGATCCTCAGCAAGCTCCGCCCACTGCCTGTTCCATTTAGTTTCTGGTTTCTAATTTTTTTATTTCATTAATTTTTATTTTTATTTTTTAGATTTTTTCTTATATTTATTTGTATTATTCGTAATAGGTTAATATATTTTTTCTATTTAAATTTTTTAAATTTAATTATATTAAATAAATTAATATAGCTATAATATAAAATAAATTAACTATAAAAAAAATCATAAACCAACGCCACCTCAAGGCTAAGGAAGCTTTCGGAGCGGCTCGAACCGACCGTGGACGTACATGTAACACGACGCTCATGGACGCGTACGGCTACAATGGCTTCCTTGACGAGGCATTTGCCACGGTCGGTTGGATGAGAGTAGCCACAAATCGCTAGCCGTACGACTACACATTCCCCATTGTTGCCCAAAATTACGTCTGCTTTGATCAGATTGCTGTAAATTCTTGATGAGTTGTATTTTTGGTGTGGTTTATGGTTTTTAAATTTTTGCTATTGAGAGTATAAAGAGAGATAATCGTGTGCTATTTTTGCCAATATAGTTAAAGTCAACACAGTATCTATTACAATTAATTAGTAAAGTTTGTCTTAAAAAGATATTTTATTTGAAAACTAGTTACTATATGATAAGTTATAAGACAAGCCGAAAAGAAGAGGACGTAAATTCTTGATGAGTTGACATATACAAGTTGGGTTAGGGCTCTAATGCACTGATGCTATCAATGATACGAGAGTTACGTCGTAGTGTCGCAAATTACTAAAATCTTGGTTTCCTAAAAATCAAGCATCTTCTCTCTCTCTCTATTCTACATCACCAAAAAAAAAACATGGCATCAGCCCTAAATATCAAGCAAATTAGAACGTTGGTGTTGTATCTTTCAAGCACTTGCATCTTTCACATCATTAATTAGGAAAAAACACATTAACTATACTCTTCCTCGTAGACAGGTATTGTGAACTTTAATTGTTAACAAATCGAACATGTATTATAGAGCGGAGAGAGTGCCGTACAAGATGAAATCACAATAGCACGCCGAAAACAAAAGGGAAAGAGTCTGCAACCGGCTGGTTTCCATTCCAGCCGATTCGCCGCTCCGGACCTAGCCTGGAATATTGCAGCCATCTTTTTTTGGGTTTTCATTGCAGCAGGCTATCATTGCGAGGCACCCAACACCGGCCGCAGCAAACACCAAGACCACCATAGGCAAAAATATTAACAAAGTGACAGGGCTCGGAGCTGACTGAAAAACGATGCACAGGAGGAACTCAGTAAGTAATACGAACGCGGCGACAATCATAAAGGCCTGCAATCAAAGAGTAGAGGTGTGAGTACATCCATCATGCCGGATTCATTCAAATACTGCTCCCTGTCTCATGATATTTGTTCAACTACCTTATGTGCACATACTATAAAGATACTTTATCTATCTAAGTTTATAAGACATTTTTTATATAGTTTTATCTATAAGTATAGAACGTATTTCTATTCTAATGTAAAATTAGTGTGATGTTCCATTTATATCTCTAATAAATTATATCTTTATTTGCTATTCTCTACATGTATATATTAAACTTAGAGTTTAGAGATAATATTTAGGAGTAATCTAACTATTTTCACTATCTTTGTGATCTGTGTGTTAAAAGAAAATTCGTCTTATAAACTTAAATGTAGGAAGTATAATTTAAATAATAATTGATAAAATTAGACCATATAACTTAAATGCCTTTACATAATAGTATATTGGTGGACGCTTTCCATTCTAATAAAGAACTAACAATCTTATCAGCCCGTTTACTGTCACTTGTGTGTCACTATTACATCTAGTTAAATATTTAGATCTTGAAAGGTGCAAGTTGTGACTGCATATAAGTCGAGAACTCAAGCGTGAGAGGGACTTATAATACCAACCATAGGAGAACTACTAACTTCCGCCGTATGCATTACACCCCCGGTTCAAGAATATCCGACGTTTTAGACATTGCCATATTGTCTCTATCATGCAGTTTTGACTATTGCTTTTTATATAGATATGCTCGTGAAATAATTATAAAACCATTATATTAAATATAGTGCAATAAAGGCATTTATTTACTATAAAGGCATGATATATTTATTTGGTACTATAAAGGCATGATACATGCACGTGTACCATAAAACTATGAACAATTTCAATTTCCAACACAGAAACATACTCCATCCGTCCAAGTTTCAATTTCAATTTCCAGCACGTGTAATGCCAGTCAGACTCGTACCTGTATGAACGTCTTGCAGTCGGGCGTGCAGCAACTTCTGTCGGTCTCGGGACGTCGTGGTGCCGACGGCTGTGGCTCCTCGGCCAGCGGGTAACCGACGGCCGCCTGCCTCCCGTCGCGGCCTTGGATGAGCGGGTAGCCGAGGACCACCCCGCCATCGCCTTCCTCCATGCGGCGGACCGCCGTGGCGTCCTCGGCAAGGGCCATGCGCGCGCCGCCGGTGGGCACGTCGAGATCTAATGAGTACGTAGGTCAAGGGAGGACGTACGGACGGACGGACGCGAGGGCGAGATTAATAAATAATCCGCTCGTATGTGTACTATGGCCCGGGGAGATTAATTAATCTGCTCGAATTGATTGTCTTATCACGGGCCCCGCCGCCGATGGGCCTTCTTCCGTGTATCCGCTGTCTTGCGGACGATTTGGGCCGTCCTCTACAAAAAATGAACACGGGGGATTACGCCGTGCAGGATGAGCGAATTACGCCGGGTGGATATTATTGAGCTTTTTTTCTTCTAGAATTAATATAAGGTGGATATTAAGCCAGGTTCTTGTTGATATAGTTTGATTTAACATTATTTTTAATAGTTTGGAAGTATATTTAGAATTGAGCTAACAAGTCGAGCCAAAGCAAAATTTAATTTATTCAAAATCAACTCATTTAATACTTAATCAATTAATAAGTGTAATTAAAATAATTTTAAATCGAGTCAACGAGCTCACTAACAGCTTTTTTCCACTCCTCATGCATCATGATGCGGTCACACATGTTGCTTCCTCACACACACACACACACAGTAATCGGTAGTAAGTATTGAAACATCAAACGAGCTTCCAGTGAAATAAATCTTCTGTGGCGACGAATTATCTGGCCCCACTGGGAAATGTAGGGTTACCAATTTCTCACGGTAAAAGCAACTAAGCAAGCAACCGAATTAGAGGAAGAAAAAAAATATATGTTTTATGACCAAAGAGATACAAATCGAACAAAATCATCTAGTACGGCACACATTCACAGTTTCTCTCCTCGAATGATCTCAACAAGGCAACATATCCTACTCTTGCTCTCAAAAAAAGGAAAAAAAATATCATGTATTCACACTCAGCATTCAGCAATATCCTCAGAGTATAACACGTCAACGGTATTCACTCTCACTGTTCTGTAGTTAGCAGTATCCTCATGTATTCACAGCGTGCTCAATTCTCCCCAAAACGCACCTACATTCCAGCGCAGATTCTGTGTAAAACATCCCATTCCAATCCGTGTAAACAACCAAAACAATAGAAGAAACAGTTCGTAAGAATTTACCAGGACAAGCGAATAAGAGTGGCCCTATCTGCTCAAGCTGATGCTGATGGCTTCGTGCTGTCCTCGCCCGAAACCAAGCTCTGCATCCAATGCAATCATGCACACCATTTATAGCTATAGAATCACATATAGAGTAGTTTAAACAAACAAACAAAAAACACGAAAAGGTATTTACCACGGCCCATGAGACAAGGTGCCCAAGGACGCCTAAGAACACCAAGAATACGAACCCTCCTGCCGACCAAAAGCTAAGATAATCACCATTTGGCCTCCAGAAGTTGTTGGGCAGCATCCATCCGATGTGAAAGCTAATAAGCAAGGCTATCCCGAGCAGACCAAGACGAGCAGTATGTCGAGATACGTGATGTTCCAAGCTAGTTCTTCCAAATAGTGTGCAAGGAACTCCAATACTTGCTAGTATCCAGATCAATCCAACGCAGAGCAAGACAGACTGCCGAAATCCCACCGAGACACCTGCATCTTTCATGAGGCTCGGGGTGTTGGGGAGAATGGAAGCAACCCCGTACAGCACAAAACCTAATGCAGCGAGCCTCTTGGTGACAAGGCTATCAGGCTGCACAGCAGTCAAAGACAATAGAGCAGTGAGATAAAATGATGTGACTAGCAAACGTTCTACCGCTATAATTGTTTCTATTTTGCCTCTCCTGTCAGACTGATGAATATAGAATAGGCCAATGTACAGCAGATAACAAACTAAAGGGTAACCATGTTATTCCATCCAATATATTTTGAGACTTGACAACTACACTCACACTACACAATGTCATGCAATATTCGATTGGTAGAGCCTATTTGTTCAGAGATTGCAATTCACATGCTAAAAACGAGCCAAAGGAGCAACATATGTTGAATTCATCCCATACTTCTTCAAAAGAATCTTCCGAGAGGGTCAAGGCCAACATTTTTATGAGATCATCAAGATTCCGATTCATAAGTAAAGCCATCATTATGCAGGTATATTTGATTGCATCAATGATCGCGTTATCCAGATCAATCCAACACATTTTACCTTTTCTGTCAGTCTGATGAGCATAAGAATAACCCAATACAACAGACAAGAATTGATAACAAGGTAACACACTCGATATAGTACACAACACAATCTGTTGTCCACAAATCCACATGCAAATGTGCAATATACTGGCAGAACCCATTTGTTCTGAGTTGCAATTTTCATGCTAAAAATGAATTAAAAGGGTCAAGGCCAACATTATGAGATCATCGATTAGTAATTAAAGTCATCAGCATCAATGCTAGCGATATGAACGAAATCAGTAAATCATCATCAGTTAAATCCTTAGGTAGTGGAACACATATGCCGTAGGACAGAGGATTCAAGGAAAGAACATCATATTCTATCACAGATCGGTTAAAATGCTATTTCTGATAAAAAAGCAATGATTAGCATCCTAAATCAAACCAAGAACGATTTTGTGAAGCAAGATTCAAGAAACGTACAAGCATTTCCTCAAGGTTGGACTCAAGCCAATCCCTGAGTTTCTTCGCTCTGCTATCGCCGCTCTGGTGCGGTTGGGTCACCGGAAGGGTCGGGGAAGTTGGGGGCCTCCGCCTTCCAAGATGAAGAAGCCACATGAGCCAGCCTCTGCTCTGCTCCCCGTCGGTGCGCCCGCCGGTACCCCCTTCAACCATCTGGGCGCTACCATCTTCGTGGGTTCCTTCGTACCCCGCCGCCTTACCTGAGGGGACACCAGAGGGGGGGGCTTCGGAAGTCTCGGCGAGTGCAGCGCTCTTGCCCTTGGCCGCAGACGTGGCGCCCTTGTACACCGCAGCGGCGGCGGCGGCGGCGGCGGCGGAGGATGCGGATGCGGTGGCGGCGGTGCTCCGGTCGTGCCCTCCGCCGCAGTAGTGGCGACCTCCGACGCCGCAGCAGGTGGTGGGTCAAGCAGCGGCGCTTTGAGGGCGTCGCGCTCCATCTAGACTATCGGCAACAACGAGAGCGGTAAGCGGAGAGGGGCGCGGGGAAGGCTGAGAGGGATCGGGGTTTGGGGTGGCGATAAGAATCAAGAAATCGAGCGTGGTGGCAGCTTTATAGGGGGTTCGCGTCGCGCGGGATGCTGGCGGGCTTCGAAATCAACCGACATTGGGTTGATTTCAAATGGAATCTGGATGAAGAGACTTGCGTAGTCTGATATGCTGGTAAATAGTCATATATGTTGAGGGAAGTAGCTGACGGACTGACATGGGAAAATGACTGACAAGATTTTACACCAAATATCTATATCATTTAAAATCACAAGTAAGTATCTCTTTCCGTAATCTTGTCGTAAACAGCTAAAATTCAAAAATTTCAGTTAAAAGTCATAAGTCGCAGCTAAAAAGAACAGACTCTGAATCAGGTGTCTTGATCAAGAGTTTTTTTTTGTGCGCGGCAGTTGAGAAGTGAACTACTACTTCTGTCATTTCCAGCCTCTCGTTGCTACAGGCTGCAGCTGCTCGCTGAAATTAAATGGTTGGTGCCTGCAGTTTAGGAAGCAAGCATCCAAGCACTACTGAAGAGGGTAAACTAGTTTAACCATCCTAGTTCAATAGGATATTTTGAAGTAAATAGATGGAAGAAATTCTTTTACACCCCTGGCAAGAATCAGGGTGATTTGGCTCATTAAAAGGGAATGCAGGAGTTGCATGCTCGTGCCGCCCAATTGATTCCACGCACTTTGACTTTGACCTTCTTTCAGTTCTTGAGAGGGCCTTTGTCATATCAAGTTGTTTCTTAGAGGGCGGCTTTAGTGCTTCAGGCCTATTGTGCCGTCATATGTAACTATTTGTGTTCCTTCTTATTTTGCATGCGAAAATTTGTCTCGCGGAACTATCAAATGCTGTTGGTGACTTGTGATTACAGGCATGGTGCGGTCAGTAAGTAGGGTGTGTGCGTCAACAAGACCATCCGGGGTTGCCCTGGAAGGATGGATATTGACGCATGTATTTGAGCTGTAACTTGATTTCAGTTGTCTGTGTACCTCGTGTGTTCTAGATCTTAGATATGGGGTGTATGTACTGTAGTTTTGGCGCTGCCGTGAGTGGATGTGCCTTTTGTATTCACTATTCAGACTTCAGAGCCTTGAGCGTTTTGTGTGTGTGGATGGTGAATGTTTTACAGTAAGACCTGTTGGAGGAGTGGCCTCCATCTTGACCCAATCGGCCCATTGTAATAGGAGTTCCAACAATCGTGCTGCCATGTGGATGATCCGAGAAGGCTATCACAAGGGAGAGGACGATATTGCCAGAGAGGCTATCTACCATCTTCACAGTTTCTAAGACTCCGAACAACCCATTTGTGGCCTCCCCGTAGCTCCATTATTCACTGTTTGGTTTATAACCACCATAGTTGACGTCGTTCGTGGGGATCGGCATAGAAGTGACGAGCCAAGGAAAGAGTGTTTGGACACAATGATACCAAAAAAAGGTGACAACGTCAACTCCAAAGCAGAAGATGAGCACCGCCACCGAGACCGCTGCAGCGAGGGCAAGGGAGCCAACCCATGAAGGTCTCCCGTCCCCATGGCAGTGACACACCGGCGAGGCGGCGTCCTATCCGTGGTAGGTAACGAGGGTGGCTCCTCAGTAGCTGCGTGAATGACGGAGTATGAAACATCGCCAACGGAAGACCTGACCACGGCGGCCAACCGAAAACACCGAGGTTCGCACCACCCAAGCAATGGTCTCCGCCGACATCAACACCGTCGCCATCATGTAGGGGGCGGAGGCCACTCTCCCTCTAGCGTCGAGCGCAAGCGGAGGCCCTCTCGAAGCGATTGTCAGAATGCTACAATGAGAGTTGGTGGATATGCGCAAAGCCATGCGCGAGATGCAGAAAGCCGCAAGACCAACGCTAGAGCCCGCAATGTCTCTTAGCAAGTGGATGCTGAGTCCCCCTCTGCATAGACTTGCAACCGAGCGCTTGGCTAAAAGACTTTAAGATGCCCATGGTGGAACCCTACCAAGGTGAAACGAACCCGCGTGTGTTCCTGCATGTCTACGAGACAACCATCGAGGCAACCGATGGAGACGACTCGATGAAGGCAAAGGGGTTGCCACTCGCTTTTGAGGGGGGGTCGCACTCTCCTGGTTCTTCACCATCTCCCCCAGCTCGGTGTACGCATGGGCGCAGATCCAGGATCTCACGCATAACAATTTTTAAGGTAACTACATAGAGCAAGTCGACGCCGACCGGTTCTTAGCGACGAGACAAGCGCTAGGGGAGAAGCTGCGGGCCTACTTTAAATGTTTGGTGAAGGTCTGCTACCGAGTAAGGGACATCAACGATATGATCATCATCAACACGGCTATCCGTGGCCTCCAAAAGGGCCTACTCACGCAGTATAACATGTGGAAGCTCATAAAAATAATGGCCAAGCTCTTTGACAAGATAAAAGGATATGCTAGAGCAGAAGAGGACGCATGACACAGCATGAGGTGAAGATTGCGCCACCTGCCCCTGAAGCCAAGCCTGCACCTGCCATCGCAAAGAAGGGCTCCAACTGCAAGCAGCGAAGGTGGCCCTGGCCTAGATACATCCTTGGCATCAAAGGAGCTGAGGAGAGCACTACCCTCGAAGGTCGTGGCGATGGCCAAAGAGGGTGTGGTTGGGAGGACTCCTGACAGCAAGGACCATGGTGTGAGGTGCACAGCCAAGGAGACCATCTCACCCGTGATTGCCCCACTATCGCGGCACTCTAGGAATGTGTAGCTAGAGAGCATGCCCAATACATGATGGCGCCAGTAGTGGCACATGTACAACACCCTCCAGAGGTGCCGCTCATCCAACCCCTACCGACCGCCCTGCGAATCCAGGGTCCTGAGGCTGGCCCTCGTAGGGTGATTAACGCCATCATGGGTGGATCGTCCCTCGAGTTCCCCTCTGAGAAATAGCAGAGGACCTATGTGCATTGGATCCATTACGTCGCCACGTACCCAACGCACGTGGTCCAGAAATGGGCTGAGAACAACATTGACGCATCGGGGGTGGACTTCCCCCACTAAGACCTCCTCATAATCGAGACTAGTATCACGTGATGTGTTGTGAGGCAGGTCTTGGTGGACGGAGGCAGCTTCGCGAATCTCCTGTTCATCGACACTTTCGACCATATGGGCATCCCCTGAAGCAGGCTGAAGCCGCCAGGTATGCCCCTGCAAGGATTCAGCGGACAACAAGTCCATGCATTGGGGCAGATAGTGCTCGAGGTAGCCTTCATGTAAGGAGCGCAAAGCAGGCGCAAAGTCATCAACTTTGATGTGGTGGACCCTCAATATCCCTATAACGCCATCTTGGGGAGAGTTACCTTCAACGCCTTCAGCGTGATCCCGCATCACAATTACTTGTGCGTGAAGATCCTAGGCCCCATGGCCCACGGGAATCATCACAATGTTCGACAACTAGGACCTCACGCGCTAGAATCAAGGTTGGCACGCGAAGCTCGCATAGAAGGGTACACAACATAGATGAAACAACCATACTAGCCTCCGCGACACCCCCACCGTATGAAACAAGCCCCCTCCCAGTAGCGCCTTCTCCTTCAGCCCCAGGGTGGACACCGAAGCCAAGGCCTGATGGTGAAACAAAGGTGCCACTCAGCTCGAATGACCCATTGAAACTGGTGTCAGTGGGGGCGACCTCACCCCAGAGGCAGAGTGAAGTTTACTGGAGGTACTTCGCAAGAACATGGGTGTCTTCGCATGGCCACTTAACGATATCACCAGAGTGGACTGCTCTACCATCGAACACAAGTTGGTGGTGCGCCCTGACATGAAGCCAGTCAAACAACATATGAGGAAATGTCTCTTGACATGCAAGAGGCTACCAAAGCCGAGGTGGCCAAACTGCTCGCCTCTGGCATCATTATAGAGTGGTCTACCCTGAGTGGTTTGCCAACCTAGTGCTCATGAAGAAAATAAATGGCACCTGACACATGTGCGTGGACTTCACCAACCTTAATAAGGCGTGCCCCAAGGACAACTATCTATTACCCTGTATTGACCAACTGGTGGACGCAACGGCGGGCTGTGAGATGATGAGTTTCCTCGATGCATACTCTGGGTACCACCAGGTACGTATGGTAGAGGAGGACAAAGTGAAGACAAGCTTCATAGTCCTTGGTGGGACATACTGCTTTGTCATGATGCCCTATGGGCCAAAGAACACTGGGGCCACCTTCACTGGACTCGTCACACTCATCTTGGCGTTGTAACTAGGCTGGAACTGTTGTAAATTCGAGGGCATTTTGGTAATTTCCCAAATTGAAGGAATGAGGGGGCCCACCTATCGATGAGCCGAGCGAAGGGATGAGGAGGACTTTGTCTTCTACCCGAGCTACGATTCTCTCGGTTGATCCGTAATGAGGGGAGGAGATGGGTGATGACGACGTGTTCGGATCCGGTTGTTGGCAGGGATCGCTTAGGTCGTCGATTTCACCTCCTCCTCTCGGCTATATATAAGGAGGTCTCCTCCTTCGAGCAAAAATACAGAGAAAATTGTAAGCCTAATTCTTCATTCCTCTCTTTCGATTTAGCTTTGGGTTTTGCCTTGGATTCGGTCTTTGAGGTCGGTTCTTCACTGGTGACCACCGATCTCGGTGGTGAGCTGTGACCTCTGGTGCTCGGTGAGGCGCACTAGGCCGGTGCTTCTCGTGTGCTTGTACGGCGTTCCCTTCACCTCGACTTTGCTGGCTTGGAGAGTTCCGATCGGCAAAGAGGAGCGCTAGATTTTCTGGGACAACGCCTTGAGGCGTGCCTGACTCTGAGTTCTTCCCGATGATGTCGAGTATCACCAACTTTGTGAGTATTTTGATTGTCAACTCTTTG
This sequence comes from Melocanna baccifera, assembly GCA_036346265.1. Taxonomy (NCBI): domain Eukaryota; kingdom Viridiplantae; phylum Streptophyta; class Magnoliopsida; order Poales; family Poaceae; genus Melocanna; species Melocanna baccifera. The sequence continues at coordinate 45,063,346 of CM070677.1, read as the reverse complement.
CAGTTTGTGGTTTGCTTCATATATCAGTGATTTAATTGATTGAATATTGGAAAAGAGGCTTTGTGGATTAACTAGCTCTGTGATGAAAATGGTCTTGAACTGAAATTGAATCACAATTGTCTAAGCAGTCGATTATTGAGATTCCCAAGTGTTAAAGTAGATTCTCAACTGTTCGAGTGCTGGTAGTCAAAAATAAGCCAAGTCGTAGCCGAGTGCTCGAAGTAATAGCCGACTACTCGAAGTCATAACCGACCACTCTCAGTCGTAGAATCACTGTAGCAGTCGTAGAATCATTGTAGTAGTCGTAAAATCACTATTGAAATCGTAAACCATTGTGGTCATAGTCAGTTTCGAGTACTTGAGGTCGAAGTCGTATCCAAGCACTCGTGATCGTAGTCGACTGAACGTGGTCATAGTCGACAGAATAGTGATCATAATCGACTGGATCTTATTTTGACATATCCAGTTGATGAAGAGTTTAAGACCATAATAACGAGACAACCAAGATCAAATATTGTGTAACCCTACATCTGAGAGCACTAAATATTAATGAATTACAACTTGTGCTTTTTGCTAGTTTAATTGATTCCATGCTCTTTACATTGGCATACATGTTCAAACCAAGAGTATTCTTACTCCTTTTCTTGAATATGTGCTTTATTACAAATGATATAATTGAATTACATGATGACATGCAATTTATATCATTTGTATACCTCGTGATACTTTCTTTGAGTTTATTTATTTATGATGGAATTATATCATTTATTTATATGCTTATACCGCATATATTACAACAGGAACATTGAGGCTTATGTCGATGACGTGGTCGTCAAGAGTAGGATAGCGGCATCCCACAACGTGGATCTTCAGAAAAACTTTGATAACCGCCAATGTGTTGAGAAAAAACTTAACCCAGAGAAATGTGTATTCAGAGTTCGGGCTGGCAAGTTGCTTAGTTTCCTCATGTCCAGGTAGGGAATTGAAGCTAACCCCGATAAGATTGACGTGATACTATCCATGGAGGCTCCAAAGACTGTCAGAGAGGTTCAAAGGCTCACGGGTGGACTAGCTACCTCAGCCATTTCCTGTCAAGGGTGGCAGAGCGAGCGCTATCCTTCTTCAAAATACTTCATGGCTCGGAGACTTTCAATGGACCGACGAGTGTTCACAGGCCTTCAGAGACTTGAAGGAGTACCTCTCCAGGCTCCCCAAGCTCGTGTGTCCAGCACCAGATGCTCCGCTACTATTGTACTTGACAATAGCTCCCCATGTGGTCAGCACGGTGCTCGTGCTAGAGGAAGGCTCCGTAGAGCAGCCGGTCTACTATGTCTTTGAAGCCCTATAGGGAGCGAAGATATGGTACACCAAGCTAGAGAAGATAGCTTATGTATTGCTAATGGCTTTGTGCAAGTTATGACACTATTTTCTGGTGCACAACATCACAGTGCCCTTGTCCTTCCCCCTAGGAGAGATGCTGCAAAACAAAGAATCTACAGACCGCATCGTCAAGTGAGCGGCTGAAAATTCCCATGAATTATTTGGGACCACATAGATGAAATGTACCACTATAATTCCCATGAAAATTCCTCGAGCACAAATGGCAATGTGATGATAGTGTTTGGGACCCAGAATTATTTAAGCAGATTTATCCTGTGACACAGAAGTGCATACCGTCAGTACGAATTCCTTCAGTCCTGTGCGCATGCTGATGCTTGGCAAGCGTCGGCAGCCCCGTCCGCCCACTGCTCGTTCAATTAAGTTTCTGGTTTCTATTTTTTATTCATTATTTTTTTATTTTTATTTTTTAGATTTTTTCTGTATTTATTTGTATTGTTCGTGATAGGCTAATATGTTTTTTCTATTTTAAAATTTTTAAATTTAATTATGTTAAATAAATTAATATAGCTATAATATAAAATAAATCAACTATAAAAAAATCATAAGCCAACGCCACCTCAAGGCTAAGGAAGCTTTCGGAGCGGCTCGAACCGACCGTGGACGTGCATGTAACACGACGGTCATGGGCGCGTACGGCTACAATGGCTTCCTTGACGAGGCATTTGCCATGGTCGGTTGGATGAGAGTAGCCGCAGATCACTAGCCGTACAACTACACATTCCCCATTGTTGCCCAAAATTACGCCCGCTTTGATCAGATTGCTGTAAATTCTTGATGAGTTGTATTTTTGGCTGTGGTTTATGGTTTTTGAATTTTTGCTATTGAAAGTATAAAGAGAGATAATCGTGTGCTATTTTTGCCAGTATAGTTAAAGTCAATGCGGTATCTATTACAATTGATTAGTAGACTTTGTCTTAAAAAGATATTTTGTTTGAAAACTGGTTACCATATGATAAGCTATAAGGCAAGCCGAAAAGAACTGGACCGTAGATTCTTGATGAGTTGACATATACAAGTTGGGTTAGGGCTCTAATGCACTGCTGCTATCAATGATACGAGAGTTACGTCGTAGTGTCGCAAATTGGTCCGTGACGCATCCGTAACTATTTTTACTCAGGTTGGTCGCTGGACTTTCTAGGCCATTTTTGTGTCTTGCTCCCTGCCTTAATGCAACTAGTCTGATAGGCGCGACGCCACGCCGCGCCAGCTACCATATGGACCAAAGTAAAAGAAGAAAAAATTCGCTACAATGTGGACCAAAGATCCGTATAAAAATGACATGCCAGGGCCTCCCTGAAAAAACCAAGGACAAAGACCCGCACGTAATTTCGAAGAAACTGAGAGGTGTTATCTAGTAAAAGGGGAGCGGAGGGGCTATAATGTGTCTTATATTTTTGAGCTTGCGAATAGTAGAAACTGTTGTAATTGATTGTAGTAAGGAAATAGACTTCTTGTTTTGATAGGGCTAACAAAGTTAACATTCAATATTTTGCTCTTTTTCGCAATAATTAACATGAAACTTTATCGTAGAACGCTTTTACTTTACTCTTTTAGATATGTAAAATAAATCAGATCAATTCTATTTACGATATCTTACAAAAAAATAATGAAGCATTGCTGCAACAGTCACTTGTAGAATACCAACCTTGAGCTTATATATCTGACGTCGTGAGAAGTTACCATGCAATCCCCTGCCTTGATGTTAGAGAAAGACCCAAGTGTGGACTTCAGAGGAACCAAAGGAGATAGTCTCTCATAATGTTGAACACAGTCGGCAACATAGAACCAGTATGTTAGCATATTTGCTATACGACAATATGTTGTCTAGATGTTTGAATTAGTATTCAGCGGTACTAACATCGAAAATAAATATTATGCAGCGCAATGGGCAGGACAAGGTTCTCAAGTTCACTTGGAGTATTCTCTGCAAGTACAAAACAACATCGTGTCACCAACAAAAAGAGATGCATATGACCACACGGAATTCTTATGCAGAGGTCCAAAAGTAGTGTTACTTAGTACACTTGCAACCTAAATTTTGAGCATGAGCCTAGAATTGGTATGTGGCAAGGCACAAAGTATAACTTGGGCAAGGGCCTAAGATAGACTGCTGGTTTTATATGAAATTGTGTATGAAAGGCATATATGATAAGTTCAAAAAATCATAGTCTGTCTTAAGTTAAAGGGAGAGAATTTGAAAACATGAGACGTGATAGTTACTAATGTTTCATCCTATACCGAGTAACTACATTGTTTGTACTCCCTTATCATCCATGACAACAAATCCAATTTCATAATTATCTGTAATATCTGGCAGAGCAACATAATTGGCAACCATAATACATTTCGATTTGACAACTACCATATGTGGAGCAGAAAGTACAAAGTATATCGGTATTCAGTACGCATGAGGTGAGTTTCAATTAAATTACCGTAACCACATCACCAGTAGCTTCAAGTATTCGCTAAATAAGAGGAACAACAACTGGATCACCACAAACATGAAGCTCATCTGAATAAAGCCCATAAGTGCACGTGTGAATGAAAAACCTCTTATTCTACAGCCAACCATCTATTACATAGAAGCAACTAAGATGAGAATGATGAGAAATATTCCAAACAACACTTAATAGACAGTGGAAATATGGTTGGTTGGATGATTTAGTCCAAGAAATAGTTTCATAATTCTGTACATTCCTATTTGTAATATGAATGTACCTCTCCCTAGCAGGTCTATAAAATGTGACTTACTTCACATACCTGAATTTCATCAATTACAGCACATTGATACTTAGCTGTCACATCAGCCATCTCAACTGTCATTGTGCTATGCTTTGCACCTTCAATTTCTTCCCTTTCTTGTCCCATAATCAAGTTGCAAGGGACATTAGCTTTATTTAATCTTTTTGTTACCTCCTGTGCTAACAATCTTAGAGGTCCACAGTACACCCCTATAGTATTTGATGAGAATTTAGAGCAGTCACTGTAACCATATGTTCTTTCAGTTTCACTGAGTAGATCAAAATACTATCTGAAGAGCTCGCTTCTAGTTGCTTGAGAGCATTGTGTGTTTTCCCACTGTTTGTAGGACCAACATGTAAAAATACATTTCGCTTCTTTTCGTCAGGCATTCGGGTACCACATATGACGATGGCTGTTATTCAAGATAGCATAGAACTAAAATTCAATTCTTTATAGGACAACAAATGAGAATATACAGTTCTCTACACTATATCTTGGCATCTAAATTAATCTTGAAGACTTACATTACACTTCAGTATGGTAAATGTTTAGGCAAATTTAACAAAACTAAAATATCATGTGCAGCACTATTGTGTCACCACTCACCAGTTGTCATATTTCATGGTACAATAATATGTTACTTATTTTTGGTGTTTACATTGGTTGGATGAATAATGTTGGATACCAACATCTCACACTGGAAGATTGTTTTCAAAAGTCAAAAAATAGATTCGCTTGAAGATATGGTACAGAATGCACAAATTTATACACCCAGACAAGAATATGTAGAGAAAACTTGGATGTTGCATAAAGGATGGGGAGCTAAATGGATTCTAACGTCATATCAGTCAGATCAAACTTCCCAGAGTTGTGGTAATCCCTCTAGAATCTCAAATTGGTAGAACTGGCCAAGGAATATAGATCATAATTGGAGAGAGGGGAGTGAATATAAACATCTGTAAGGAGTATGCACCGTGTCAGACAAAAGTTCTTAGCAAATCTGAATGCATAACAACTGTACAATGGACAAACCCACCAAAGTTTTTGACACCGAAATAAAGTTTAGTACCTAGAGAATTACAAAAGTGCATGGCAGAGTTGTACAAAATAACATCGAACATCACATAATCACGGTACATTAATATTGCTTCCTTTGGTGCCATGTCCACCCCAAATAAAAATTGTCTCACTATGTTCAACAGTAAGATCAAAAGGTCATGTTACCCAACAAGGTAAATTTCTTCAGAGGTATGCTCTATTCATCAGAACAACATCCTTCTCTTGATTGCCCCTTCAATCAAACACACAACATAAAGCTACTACATGACCTGCAAATGGATGCTAATCGCTGATACCGCTGTTTCCGTGATCAAGAATGGTAATAGAGTGCACGTCTGGTTTTGGCATTCCACCGAACACATACCGTGCACCCCAACAACAAGAATCGATTAAGCACCACGGATCACACACAACACAGGACGCCCAAGAATCCAACAGCGCATCAAGGAAAGCAAGAACTAACCATGATGGCACGAAGAGAGCGCAATGGATGACGAAAGCACCCTCCAGCGCAGGAGCGCGGCAACCGTCATTGCGGCGTACACTTCCTTTCTTCCCTCGGTGGCACAACTTAGAGAGCGCTCGGGGCGGTGACGGCCACGGTTAGGCACCACCACCAGGCCGGTGAATTCAATAGTACCTGAGTTTCAATTATTTTCTCAGTGTAATAACCATCAAAGCACTTATCAATAATTCGCACTAGAGCTCTGAAATTCAAATTGAAGTGTAAAAACAGGGGGGAAAACATAGAATTAGAGAAAGCTTACAATTTGTACTATAAAACAATCACTAACCAGGTATATTTTTAAAGAGGGAAGGCTCATAACGCAGCATACTGAATACATTTTCACTAAATGAATGAAAGAAAAACAGCCCAGCAAAAAAATTCATGGCCTGAAAAAAAGATATACGATAAACCAGTACAATTGCATGTTCCAAGTGAAGTTGCAATAGGAGATAATAGCATAATAGGATAGGCATCACAATAACCTACCAATTCCTTCTCGAATAGATAAATTAGGTCTGATGATCTCCTAAGAGTCCACTAGAAATATGTCACCAATATATATGTGATTTGTTGGAACATAGACACTACACAGTTCTTCATCGCCTTTGTCAGTCTGCATCACAACACAAATAAGATACCATAGAAAAACAAGTACAATCGCACCTTATAAAGCATGTATAGCTCGTTCAAAACAAAGCTTCTAAGTAATAGGTTGCTGATGAAACTACTTACAATACCTGAAGGCCAAAATTGATGTTATGAATCCAAATGCGTATTCACCAATACGTGGATGACAAATTATTACAACTTCCTTAGATGCTGTCGTATTTTGATCTGTCAGACAAAATAATTTTATAAGAAGTTTTCTAGTACAATATGGCTCATGATGCTTTTGCAACAAACGAAACAAAACAACATAATATAACCCTATTATAAAAAGGCACCACAATGACCAGAATAAAAACTAATTTATACAGACTTAAAATGGAGTAAAACATAGAAAAACGATCATGCTCTCAGATGTCTAATACCTTTTGTGGAAAAGACCATGATGAACTATGTACCTATGTCATTAACTTTGCAAGCATATTTGGAATTCAAGTTATAGCGAAAAAATACTAATAACTTTCAAGCTAAATGAAGAGCTGCTATACAGAATAGAACTAACACATGTATTGTTGATGTCAAGAGGTAATAACCACTTATTGGCAATAAATTGTATTAAGGGCAATCTGTACGAAAGGGCAGAAGAATGGTCAAGCTTTCTGAGCATGTATACGTGAATGAAGCATATAACCTGGTGAAATGGCAGTGCTAACTTGCTTTTATGCCGAATATATGTGCCTTACAAATGGTATTTTCTTAATAAACCATTCTCCAATCCAGAAGATGGTTGCAGCCGCCCATGAAGAAACAAATATCCCAATCAGAAATATGAATACCAGAGAAGTAAAAAAGCCAAGACCTGCAATGTGTCAGTTAAATAATAAGCACTTGCAACAAAGATAACATGGACTGACGACAAAGAGAGTTCTTTGAATTCGTTACCAAATATGTTGATTCCAAGTTTTGCATATAGTGGACTGAAAAAAACCATCAACAAATTGAATAGACCACCATGTGATGAAGAACGTGACAGCAACAGAAAAAAGAACTACGCTGCAAAACATGAAAACAAAAGAAAAGGTATTATGAACAGATAGAAGGTGACACATTGTTTGGTAACATGCTTAACTTAGTTCTTGTGAAGGATGTACCATCCGGTCATAAATTTTCTTGATACCCAACTTTGAAGAACGAGATAGCATGATCGCACAAAATAGTCCAAAGCTAACCATTGTCTGATTGGTGAAATAAAAATGATCTACACAACTAATTTCTGGTGAAACACTTTTTTTGGCAAATTAGTAGGGAAAAATTACAGCATTGAGAATTCAAAGTTTTATCTGATTCTAATATGCACTGAAAATGATTGAATTGAAACGTACATTCCATCGGATACTCCAACCGAGGACCTTAATCATATGCTATAATAGTCATTAGAGCAGAGAAATGCATCGAGCAAAAAAATGTTCAGCCTCCAGAGCTAATGATCTGGAAGTTTTTTTCATACAATTCTGTCTACGGGGAAGTATCTAGTGCAAAACCACAGGGGTGCTAAACTGATGTAATTTGAGAATTTGGGTAAGGTCTCTACCTGAATTGATGCAATATGTGAGATACTGGGGGAGGAGGAATTCCTTACCAAATTAGATCAAGGTAGGGTTGTTGAGAATGAGGCAAGCAGTCGCAGCGTCCGATCCCTTGCAAGTCGCCGGATCCAGCCAGCAAGCGGCATAGCATCGTGGTGGTGGATAGGGTTAGCTATGTGGTGTGGAGGGTGAGCCTGAGAGGAGATGGAGGAATTCTTTTTTCTTCCCAAAAGTGGCGGCAAATCTGGGTTGGTTCCCTCCACTACGGACCTGAACGGCAATCGCCGTGGCCTGGTGGTGGCAGTCCCCGGGAGGGCGAGTGAGAGGGCGCACGTCGGCGGCGGGGAGGAGGCGCAGTTGTCGAGCAGAGGAGGCGAGGCGCGAGTACGGAAGCCGTCAACTGCGAGGGGTCCGCCGGTACGGCAGATCAGCTCGGCGGTGTCTCCTTCCTGCTTGAGGAGGCGTCCATCTCGAACGCCTCATCCTTGGTGGCAGCAGCGGTGGTGGAGTGAAGGGGAACAGGAGCGAGGGAGCGGCGGCGGCACAGGAGGCGTGGGAGAAGATGGGGATGCAGGCAATAATAGGAGACGGCGGCGTGCGATGTGAGAGGGTCGGGAGAGCGGGGTTAGGGCACGAGGCGCACGTCCTGCGGACGGATGGCAGGGGAGGAAGCGAGCACGAGGGCGGGGAGGAGGTAGCAGAGCGGAGGACGCGGGTGGCGCTGTGGAGGTGGAGTCGGGAGTCGTGAGAGAGGAGGAGGCGGTGGAGATGGTACGGAAGAGAGGCGTGAGGCCATGGCGGCGCGGAGGTGGTGGTGGCGGGTCGCCCGCGGACGGATGGCGGGGAGGAAGCGAGCGCGAGGCGGGAGGAGGTAGCAGAGCGGAGGACGCGGTGGCACCGCGAGGCGAAGCAGGGAGTCGGTGGAGAGGAGGAGGAGGTGGTGGAGATGGTGTGGAGGAGGGTGTGAGGCTATGGCGACGGCGGAGGTGGCGGCGGTGGGTTAGGGAGGAGGAGGTATGGGAGATCGGGATCCGGGAGGCCGGGAAGCCGGGCGAAGGGAAGAAAACGCGGGCGCTATCAACGAAAAAAAGAGCGAGGGATTTTTTCGTAAAAAATTGGAGACCTATTTGTGAGAACCGAGGACCTATACGTAATAATAAAAACATGTGGGGCTTTTTGGGGGGCGTTGACGCGTGGACATGCTGGGGGTTGGGAATCCCCCCAGCTTTGATTTACGGAGTATGTCACGCAAAAAAATGAGAGGCTATTAAATTGACGATTTTCGATAGCAATATGAGGCTTTCAGGGCACTCCTACAGGTTTGTAGGTTGGATTTTAGAAACCACCGTTCAATGGTTCGATACTAGAGCTTGTTACCAAAAGACTCACAGTGAATGAATTAGTAATAAGCTCCCCCAATGAATGATATGATAGCGATAGAGATGGGCCCATAAAATAAGTAACAAGCTTCCCAATGCATAACGTAGTGACTACTAAACTCTTGGTTTCTTAAAAAGACTATACTTGCATAAGTATCAAACATATTCTCTCTTCCCTCTCTATATTTCATCTCACCAAAAGAACTGACATGGCATAGGCTAAAGGTCTGTTTTTTTATCTGTGACTTGTAACTTCGACTTCGATTTATTAGTCTAATGAATAATAATTATGAAGAGAAACCGAAAGTCATTTAAAGGCAAAAAAGTGCGTGGCGTAAATATCAAGCAGATTAGGCTCCCTAATGCATAACTAGTCACTACTAAAATCTTGGTTTCCTAAAAAAATTGAGTATCAAGCATATTTCTCTTCCTCTCGATGGCTGGGTTTTTTTGGCTAAAAGTTGACTTATGCTTATACTGTATACAATAACTAGCTATTAAACGATGCGTTTTTTTCAAAGCAGAGTCATTAGAAAGATTGTAGTGAAAAGTGTATTGAGTTTAACTGTACCTGCCAAAATCTTATGCGAATATTTTTCTCTGCGTATTGTCTCTCTCGAACATCTCAAATTCAAATATTGAAGCCATAAATCTAAAAGAACCCACCAATATATTCCACCTCATCAAAAAAACTAACATGGCATAGGCTAAGGGGTTGTTCTTTTGAGCTGTGAGCTTATGACTTTTGATTTCGATTTATTAGTATAAGAAATAGTGATTGATGAGAGAAACCAAAAACCGTTTAAAAGCAAAAAAGACCAGACGTAAATATCAAGCAAATTAGGCTCCCAATGCAAAACTAGTCATTACTAAAATCTTGGTTTCCTAAAAATCAAGCATCTTCTCTCTATATTCTACATCACCAAAAAAAAACATGGCATCAGCCCTAAATATCAAGCAAATTAGACCGTTGGAAATGCCCTTATCAATGGTGTTGTATCTTTCAACCACTTGCATCTTTCACATCATTAATTAGGAAAAAACACATTAACTATACTCTTCCTCGTAGACAGGTATTTGTGAACTTTAATTGTTAACAAATTGAACATGTATTATAGAGCGGAGAGAGTGCCGTACAAGATGAAATCACAATAGCACGCCGAAAACAAAAGGGAAAGAGTCTGCAACCGGCTGGTTTCCATTCGAGCTGATTCGCCGCTCCGGACCTAGCCTGGAATATTGCGGCCGTCTTTTTTTGGGTTTTCATTGCAGCAGGCTATCATTGCGAGGCACCCAACACCGGCCGCAGCATGCACCAAGAACACGATAGGCAAAAATATTAACAAAGTGACAGGGCTCGGAGCTGACTGAAAAACCAAGCACAGGTAGAACTCAGTAAGCAATACAAACGCGGCGACAATCATAAAGGCCTGCAATCAAAGAGTAGAGGTGTGAGTACATCCATCATGCCGGATTCATTCAAATACTGCTCCCTCTATCTCATGATATTTGTTCAACTACCTTATGTGCACATACTATAAAGATACTTTATCTGTCTAAATTTATAAGACATATTTTTTATATAGTTTTACCTATAAATATAGAATGTATTTATATTCTAATGTAAAATTAGTATGATGTTCCATTTATATCTCTAATAAATTATATCTTTATTTGCTATTTTCTACATGTATATATTAAACATAGTATTTAGAGATAATATTTAGGAGTAATCTAACTATTTTCATTATCTTTTTGATTTGTGTGTCAAAAGAAAATTCATCTTATAAACTTAAATGTAGGGAGTGTACCAAAGCCAGAAGCTATCGCTAAAACGAGCACCCCCACATCCCCATTTATATAGATATGCTCATGAAATAATATAAAACCATTATATTATGAAAATATTTTTCATGACTAATCTAATAATACCATTTTCACATCGCACACACACACAATATCATTTTAAATATTTAAATTAGATACATGAAAATTATATATATATATATATTTGTCTTAAAAAGTACTTTCATAATATTATATTTTTATTAGATTTTATAAATATATTACAATAGAAATTAGTAGTCAAAGTCGTATTTTGAAGACCGTGTTGATGCACAAAACTATATGTATTTGTGATTGGAGGGAGTAGTAGTCAAAGTTAAAGATGTTCGTTTGCATATTTTCTAAACATCATATAAATTTCTGAATGAAGGAGTAGCGATTAAAGTTAAGAAAGTTTGACTACACGTTTTCTAAAACATCGTATAAATTTTGAATAGAGTAATTATGTTAGCTATGTAGGCGGTTCTCTTGCCCAAGGGGAAGATCTCCATACACTATTTAGGCTTCATGATGGTTATTCAACGTTCTTTTGGTACTATAAAGGCATGTGCACGTGTAACATAAAACTATGAACAATTTCAATTTTCAACACAGAAACATACTTCCTCCATCCAAATTTATAGGATATATTTTTTGAATGGTTTTGTTCATAATATAAGACATATTTCCAATATAAATTTGATGTGATGCTTCTTTTATACCCTTAATGAATATATAGCTTTATTTACTATTATCTACATGCATGTATTAAATACAGTGCTTAAACATAATGACCAGAGGTAATCTAGTTATTTTATCTTCTTAATATATATATATATATATATATATATATATATATAATATCTTATAAATTTAGACGGAGGTGGTATAACCCAATATTCCACACGCTAAAGCTAAATCGACATGAACCCGGCGTCGCTGTTTAGAACCCCAAAACCACAAATAAACCATCCTCATCGAGCAACAACTTCTTGTAGCCGGGTGTGCACGATAGAGGGGCGTTATTTATTGCCGAAGCGATGCGAATGACGATCAAGGTGTCTTAAACGAAGATTAACAATACCTGTAGTAATGCTAGTCAGACTCGTACCTGTATGAACGTCTTGCAGTCGGGCGTGCAGCAACTTCTGTCGGTCTCGGGACGTCGTGGTGCCGACGGCTGTGGCTCCTCGGCCAGCGGGTAACCGACGGCCGCCTGCCTCCCGTCGCGGCCTTGGATGAGCGGGTAGCCGAGGACCACCCCGCCATCGCCTTCCTCCATGCGGCGGACCGCCGTGGCGTCCTCGGCAAGGGCCATGCGCGCGCCGCCGGTGGGCACGTCGAGATCTAATGAGTACGTAGGTCAAGGGAGGACGTACGGACGACGGACGCGGGCGAGATTAATAAATAATCCGCTCGTATGTGTACTATGGCCCGGGGAGATTAATTAATCTGCTCGAATTGATTGTCTTATGTTTTGGTCACGGGCCCCGCCGCCGATGGGCCTTCTTCCGTGTATCCGCTGTCTTGCGGACGATTTGGGCCGTCCTCTACAAAAAATGAACACGGGATTACGCCGTGCAGGATGAGCGAATTACGCCGGGTGGATATTATTGAGCTTTTTTTCTTCTAGAATTAATATAAGGTGGATATTAAGCCAGGTTCTTGTTGATATAGTTTGATTTAACATTATTTTTAATAGTTTGGAAGTATATTTAAAATTGAGCTAACAAGTCAAACCAAACCAAACCAAAGTATAATTTATCCAAAATTAACTCATTTAATATTTAATCAATTAATAAGTGTAATTAAAAAATTTTAAATCGAGTCAACGAGCTCACTAACAGCTTTTTTCCACTCCTCATGCATCATGATGCGGTCACACATGTTGCTTCCTCTCTCTCACACACACACAGTAATCGGTAGTAAGTATTGAAACATCAAACGAGCTTCCAGTGAAATAAATCTTCTTTGGCGATGAATTATCTGGCCCCACTGGGAAATGTAGGGTTACCAATTTCTCACGGTAAAAGCAACTAAGCAAGCAACCGAATTAGAGGAAGAAAAAAAATATATGTTTTATGACCAAGGAGATACAAATCGAACAAAATCATCTAGTACGGCACACATTCACAGTTTCACTCCTCGAATGATCTCAACAAGGCAACATATCCTACTCTTGCTCTCAAAAAAAGGAAAAAAAATATCATGTATTCACACTCAGCATTCAGCAATATCCTCAGAGTATAACACGTCAACGGTATTCACTCTCCCTGTTCTGTAGTTAGCAGTATCCTCATGTATTCACAGCGTGCTCAATTCTCCCCAAAACGCACCTACATTCCAGCGCAGATTCTGTGTAAAACATCCCATTCCAATCCGTGTAAACAACCAAAACAATAGAAGAAACAGTTCGTAAGAATTTACCAGGACAAGCGAATAAGAGTGGCCCTATCTGCTCAAGCTGATGCTGATGGCTTCGTGCTGTCCTCGCCCGAAACCAAGCTCTGCATCCAATGCAATCATGCACACCATTTATAGCTATAGAATCACATATAGAGTAGTTTAAACAAACAAACAAAAAACAAGAAAAGGTATTTACCACGGCCCATGAGACAAGGTGCCCAAGGACGCCTAAGAACACCAAGAATACGAACCCTCCTGCCGACCAAAAGCTAAGATAATCACCATTTGGCCTCTAGAAGTTGTTGGGCAGCATCCATCCGATGTGAAAGCTAATAAGCAAGGCTATCCCGAGCAGACCAAGACGAGCAGTATGTCGAGATACGTGATGTTCCAAGCTAGTTCTTCCAAATAGTGTGCAAGGAACTCCAATACTTGCTAGTATCCAGATCAATCCAACGCAGAGCAAGACAGACTGCCGAAATCCCACCGAGACACCTGCATCTTTCATGAGGCTCGGGGTGTTGGGGAGAATGGAAGCAACCCCGTACAGCACAAAACCTAATGCAGCGAGCCTCTTGGTGACAAGGCTATCAGGCTGCACAGCAGTCAAAGACAATACAGCAGTGAGATAAAATGATGTGACTAGCAAACGTTCTACCGCTATAATTGTTTCTATTTTACCTCTCCTGTCAGACTGATGAATATAGAATAGGCCAATGTACAGCAGATAACAAACTAAAGGGTAACCACATTATTCCATCCAATATATTTTGAGACTTGACAACTACACTCACACTACACAATGTCATGCAATATTCGATTGGTAGAGCCTATTTGTTCAGAGATTGCAATTCACATGCTAAAAACGAGCCAAAGGAGCAACATATGTTGAATTCATCCCATACTTCTTCAAAAGAATCTTCCGAGAGGGTCAAGGCCAACATTTTTATGAGATCATCAAGATTCCGATTCATAAGTAAAGCCATCATTATGCAGGTATATTTGATTGCATCAATGATCGCGTTATCCAGATCAATCCAACACATTTTACCTTTTCTGTCAGTCTGATGAGCATAAGAATAACCCAATACAACAGACAAGAATTGATAACAAGGTAACACACTCGATATAGTACACAACACAATCTGTTGTCCACAAATCCACATGCAAATGTGCAATATACTGGCAGAACCCATTTGTTCTGAGTTGCAATTTTCATGCTAAAAATGAATTAAAAGGGTCAAGGCCAACATTATGAGATCATCGATTAGTAATTAAAGTCATCAGCATCAATGCTAGCGATATGAACGAAATCAGTAAATCATCATCAGTTAAATCCTTAGGTAGTGGAACACATATGCCGTAGGACAGAGGATTCAAGGAAAGAACATCATATTCTATCACAGATCGGTTAAAATGCTATTTCTGATAAAAAAGCAATGATTAGCATCCTAAATCAAACCAAGAACGATTTTGTGAAGCAAGATTCAAGAAACGTACAAGCATTTCCTCAAGGTTGGACTCAAGCCAATCCCTGAGTTTCTTCGCTCTGCTATCGCCGCTCTGGTGCGGTTGGGTCACCGGAAGGGTCGGGGAAGTTGGGGGCCTCCGCCTTCCAAGATGAAGAAGCCACATGAGCCAGCCTCTGCTCTGCTCCCCGTCGGTGCGCCCGCCGGTACCCCCTTCAACCATCTGGGCGCTACCATCTTCGTGGTATCCTTCGTACCCCGCCGCCTTACCTGAGGGGACACCAGAGGGGGGGCTTCGGAAGTCTCGGCGAGTGCAGCGCTCTTGCCCTTCGCCGCAGACGTGGCGCCCTTGTACACCGCAGCGGGCGGCGGCGGCGGAGGATGCGGATGCGGTGGCGGCGGTGCTCCGGTCGTGCCCTCCGCCGCAGTAGTGGCGACCTCCGACGCCGCAGCAGATGGTGGGTCAAGCAGCGGCGCTTTGAGGGCGTCGCGCTCCATCTAGACTATCGGCAACAACGAGAGCGGTAAGCGGAGAGGGGCGCGGGGAAGGCTGAGAGGGATCGGGGTTTGGGGTGGCGATAAGAATAAAGAAATCGAGCGTGGTGGCAGCTTTATAGGGGGTTCGCGTCGCGCGGGATGCAGGCGGGCTTCGAAATCAACCGACATTGGGTTGATTTCAAATGGAATCTGGATGAAGAGACTTGCGTAGTCTGATATGCTGGTAAATAGTCATATATGTTGAGGGAAGTAGCTGACGGACTGACATGGGAAAATGACTGACAAGATTTTACACCAAATATCTGTACCATTTAAAATAACAAGTAAGTATCTCTTTCCGTAATCTCTGTCGTAAACAGCTAAAATTCAAAAATTTCAGTTAAAAGTCATAAGTCGCAGCTAAAAAGAACAGACTCTGAATCAGGTGTCTTGATCAAGAGTTTTTTTTTGTGCGCGGCAGTTGAGAAGTGAACTACTACTTCTGTCATTTCCAGCCTCTCGTTGCTACAGGCTGCAGCTGCTCGCTGAAATTAAATGGTTGGTGCCTGCAGTTTAGGAAGCAAGCATCCAAGCACTACTGAAGAGGGTAAACTAGTTTAACCATCCTAGTTCAATAGGATATTTTGAAGTAAATAGATGGAAGAAATTCTTTTACACCCCTGGCAAGAATCAAGGTGATTTGGCTCATTAAAAGGGAATGCAGGAGTTGCATGCTCGTGCCGCCCAATTGATTCCATGCACTTTGACTTTGACCTTCTTTCAGTTCTTGAGAGGGCCTTTGTCATATCAAGTTGTTTCTTAGAGGGCGGCTTTAGTGCTTCAGGCCTATTGTGCCGTCATATGTAACTATTTGTGTTCCTTCTTATTTTGCATGCGAAAATTTGTCTCGTGGAACTATCAAATGCTGTTGGTGACTTGTGATTACAGGCATGGTGCGGTCAGTAAGTAGGGTGTGTGCGTCAACAAGACCATCCGGGGTTGCCCTGGAAGGATGGATATTGACGCATGTATTTGAGCTGTAACTTGATTTCAGTTGTCTGTGTACCTAGTGTGTTCTAGATCTTAGATATGGGGTGCATGTACTGTAGTTTTGGCGCTGCCGTGAGTGGATGTGCCTTTTGTATTCACTATTCAGACTTCAGAGCCTTGAGCGTTTTGTGTGTGTGGATGGTGAATGTTTTACAGTAAGATCTGTTGGAGGAGTGGCCTCCATCTTGACCCAATCGGCCCATTGTAATAGGAGTTCCAACAATCGTGCTGCCATGTGGATGATCCGAGAAGGCTATCACAAGGGAGAGGACGATATTGCCAGAGAGGCTATCTACCATCTTCACAGTTTCTAATACTCCGAACAACCCATTTGTGGCCTCCCCGTAGCTCCATTATTCACTGTTTGGTTTATAATCACCATAGTTGACGTCGTTCGTGGGGATCGGCATAGAAGTGACGAGCCAAGGAAAGAGTGTTCGGACACAATGATACCAAAAAAAGGTGACAACGTCAACTCCAAAGCAGAAGACGAGCACCTCCACCGAGACCGCTGCAGCGAGGGCAAGGGAGCCAACCCATGAAGGTCTCCCGTCCCCATGGCAGTGACACACCGGCGAGGCGGCGTCCTATCCGTGGTAGGTAACGAGGGTGGCTCCTGAGTAGCTGCGTGAATGACGGAGTATGAAACATCGCCAACGGAAGACCTGACCACGGCAGCCAACCGAAAACACCGAGGTTCGCACCACCCAAGCAATGGTCTCCGCCGACATCAACACCGTCGCCATCATGTAGGGGGCGGAGGCCACTCTCCCTCTAGCGTCGAGCGCAAGCGGAGGCCCTCTCGAAGCGATTGTCAGAATGCTACAATGAGAGTTGGTGGATATGCGCAAAGCCATGCGCGAGATGCAGAAAGCCGCAAGACCAACGCTAGAGCCCGCAATGTCTCTTAGCAAGTGGATGCTGAGTCCCCCTCTGCATAGACTTGCAACCGAGCGCTTGGCTAAAAGACTTCAAGATGCCCATGGTGGAACCCTACCAAGGTGAAACGAACCCGCGTGTGTTCCTGCATGTCTACGAGACAACCATCGAGGCAACCGATGGAGACGACTCGATGAAGGCAAAGGGGTTGCCACTCGCTTTTGAGGGGGGGTCGCACTCTCCTGGTTCTTCACCATCTCCCCCAGCTCGGTGTACGCATGGGCGCAGATCCAGGATCTCACGCATAACAATTTTTAAGGTAACTACATAGAGCAAGTCGACGCCGACCGGTTCTTAGCGACGAGACAAGCGCTAGGGGAGAAGCTGCGGGCATACTATAAATGTTTGGTGAAGGTCTGCTACCGAGTAAGGGACATCAACGATATGATCATCATCAACACGGCTATCCGTGGCCTCCAAAAGGGCCTACTCACGTAGTATAACATGTGGAAGCTCATAAAAATAATGGCCAAGCTCTTCGACAAGATAAAAGGATATGCTAGAGCAGAAGAGGACGCATGACACAGCATGAGGCGAAGATTGCGCCACCTGCCCCTGAAGCCAAGCCTGCACCTGCCATCGCAAAGAAGGGCTCCAACTGCAAGCAGCGAAGGTGGCCCTGGCCTAGATACATCCTTGGCATCAAAGGAGCTGAGGAGAGCACTACCCTCGAAGGTCGTGGCGATGGCCAAAGGGGGTGTGGTTGGGAGGACTCCTGACAGCAAGGACCATGGTGTGAGGTGCACAGCCAAGGAGACCATCTTACCCGTGATTGCCCCACTATCGCGGCACTCTAGGAATGTGTAGCTAGAGAGCATGCCCAGTACATGATGGCGCCAGTAGTGGCACATGTACAACACCCTCCAGAGGTGCCGCTCATCCAATCCCTACCGACCGCCCTGCGAATCCAGGGTCCCGAGGCTGGCCCTCGTAGGGTGATTAACGCCATCATGGGTGGATCGTCCCTCGAGTTCCCCTCTGAGAAATAGCAGAGGACCTATGTGCATTGGATCCATTACGTCGCCACGTACCCAACGCACGTGGTCCAGAAATGGGCTGAGAACAACATTGACGCATCGGGGGTGGACTTCCCCCACTAAGACCTCCTCATAATCGAGACTAGTGTCACGTGATGTGTTGTGAGGCAGGTCTTGGTGGACGGAGGCAGCTTCGCGAATCTCCTGTTCACCGACACTTTCGACCATATGGGCATCCCCTGAAGCAGGCTGAAGCCGCCAGGTATGCCCCTGCAAGGATTCAGCGGACAACAAGTCCATGCATTGGGGCAGATAGTGCTCGAGGTAGCCTTCATGTAAGGAGCGCAAAGCAGGCGCAAAGTCATCAACTTTGATGTGGGGGACCCTCAGTATCCCTATAACGCCATCTTGGGGAGAGTTACCTTCAACGCCTTCAGCGTGATCCCGCATCACAATTACTTGTGCATGAAGATCCTAGGCCCCATGGCCCACGGGAATCATCACAATGTTCGACAACTAGGACCTCACGCGCTAGAATCAAGGTTGGCACACGAAGCTCGCATAGAAGGGTACACAACATAGACGAAACAACCATACTAGCCTCCGCGACACCCCCACCGTATGAAACAAGCCCCCTCCCAGTAGCGCCTTCTCCTTCAGCCCCAGGGTGGACACCGAAGCCAAGGCCTGATGGTGAAACAAAGGTGCCACTCAGCTTGAATGACCCATTGAAACTGGTGTCAGTGGGGGCGACCTCACCCCAGAGGCAGAGTGAAGTTTACTGGAGGTACTTCGCAAGAACATGGGTGTCTTCGCATGGCCACTTAACGATATCACCAGAGTGGACTGCTCTACCATCGAACACAAGTTGGTGGTGCGCCCTGACATGAAGCCAGTCAAACAACATATGAGGAAAATGTCTCTTGACATGCAAGAGGCTACCAAAGCCGAGGTGGCCAAACTGCTCGCCTCTGGCATCATTACAGAGTGGTCTACCCTGAGTGGTTTGCCAACCTAGTGCTCATGAAGAAAATAAATGGCACCTGACACATGTGCGTGGACTTCACCAACCTTAATAAGGCGTGCCCCAAGGACAACTATCTATTACCCTGTATTGACCAACTGGTGGACGCAACGGCGGGCTGTGAGATATTGAGTTTCCTCGATGCATACTCTGGGTACCACCAGGTACGTATGGTAGAGGAGGACAAAGTGAAGACAAGCTTCATAGTCCTTGGTGGGACATATTGTTTTGTCATGATGCCCTATGGGCCAAAGAACACTGGGGCCACCTTCACTGGACTTGTCACACTCATCTTGGCGTTGTAACTAGGCTGGAACTGTTGTAAATTCGAGGGCATTTTGGTAATTTCCCAAATTGAAGGAATGAGGGGGCCCACGTATCGATGAGCCGAGCGAAGGGATGAGGAGGACTTTGTCTTCTACCCGAGCTACGATTCTCTCGGTTGATCCGTAATGAGGGGAGGAGATGGGCGATGACGACGTGTTCGGATCCGGTCGTTGGCAGGGATCGCTCAGGTCGTCGATTTCACCTCCTCCTCTCGGCTATATATAAGGAGGTCTCCTCCTTCGAGCAAAAATACAGAGAAAATTGTAAGCCTAATTCTTCATTCCTCTCTTTCGATTTAGCTTTGGGTTTTGCCCTTGGATTCGGTCTTTGAGGTCGGTTCTTCACTGGTGACCACCGGTCTCGGTGGTGAGCTGTGACCTCTGGTGCTCGGTGAGGCACACTAGGCCGGTGCTTCTCGTGTGCTTGTGCGGCGTTCCCTTCACCTCGACTTTGCTGGCTTGGAGAGTTCTGATCGGCAAAGGTGGGCTTTGTATCTCCGACTACCATGCTTCTCTCTCGCGGTGGCACAGAGGAGCGCTAGATTTTCTGGGACAACGCCTTGAGGCATGCCTGGCTCTGAGTTCTTCCCGATGATGTCGAGTATCACCAACTTTGTGAGTATTTTGATTGTCAACTCTTTGTAGTTTGTGGTTTGCTTCATATATCAGTGATTTAATTGATCGAATATTGGAAAAGAGGCTTTGTGGATTAACTAGCTCTGTGATGAAAATGGTCTTGAACTGAAATTGAATCACAATTGTCTAAGCAGTCGATTATTGAGATTCCCAAGTGTTAAAGTAGATTCTCAACTGTTCGAGTGCTGGTAGTCGAAAATGAGCAGAGTCGTAGCCGAGTGCTCGAAGAAATAGCCGACTACTCGAAGTCATAACCGACTACTCTCAGTCGTAGAATCACTGTAGCAGTCGTAGAATCATTGTAGCAGTCGTAAAATCACTATTGAAATCGTAAACCACTATGGTCATAGTCAGTTTCGAGTACTTGAGGTCGAAGTCGTATCCAAGCACTCGTGATCGTAGTCGACTGAACGTGGTCATAGTCGACAGAATAGTGATCATAATCGACTGGATCTTTTTTTGACATATCCAGTTGATGAAGAGTTTAAGACCATAGTAACGAGACAACCAAGATCAAATATTGTGTAACCCTACATCTGAGAGCACTAAATATTAATCAATTACAACTTGTGCTTTTTGCTAGTTTAATTGATTCCATGCTCTTTACATTGGCATACATGTTCAAACCAAGAGTATTCTTACTCCTTTTCTTGAATATGTGCTTTATTACAAATGATATAATTGAATTACATGATGACATGTAATTTATATCATTTGTATACCTCGTGATACTTTCTTTGAGTTTATTTATTTATGATGGAATTATATCATTTATTTATATGCTTATACCGCATATATTACAACAGGAACATTGAGGCTTATGTCGATGACGTGGTCGTCAAGAGTAGGATAGCAGCATCCCACAACGTGGATCTTCAGAAAAACTTTGATAACCGCCAATGTGTTGAGAAAAAACTTAACCCAGAGAAATGTGTATTCAGAGTTCGGGCTGGCAAGTTGCTTAGTTTCCTCATGTCCAGGTAGGGAATTGAAGCTAACCCCAACAAGATTGACGTGATACTATCCATGTAGGCTCCAAAGACTGTCAGAGAGGTTCAAAGGCTCACGGGTGGACTAGCTGCCTCAGCCATTTCCTGTCAAGGGTGGCAGAGCGAGCGCTATCCTTCTTCAAAATACTTCATGGCTCAGGAGACTTTCAATGGACCGACGAGTGTTCATAGGCCTTCAAAGACTTGAAGGAGTACCTCTCCAGGCTCCCCAGGCTCGTGTGTCCAGCACCAGATGCTCCGCTACTATTGTACTTGACAATATCTCCCCATGTGGTCAGCACGGTGCTCGTGCTAGAGGAAGGCTCCGTAGAGCAGCCGGTCTACTATGTCTTTGAAGCCCTATAGGGAGCGAAGATATGGTACACCAAGCTAGAGAAGATAGCTTATGTATTGCTAATGGCTTTGTGCAAGTTATGACACTATTTTCTGGTGCACAACATCACAGTGCCCTTGTCCTTCCCCCTAGGTGAGATGCTGCAAAACAAAGAATCTACAGACCGCATCGTCAAGTGAGCGGCTGAAAATTCCCATGAATTATTTGGGACCACATAGATGAAATGTACCACTATAATTCCCATGAAAATTCCTCGAGCACAAATGGCAATGTGATGATAGTGTTTGGACCCAGAATTATTTATGCAGATTTATCCTGTGACACAGAAGTGCATACCGTCAGTACGAATTCCTTCAGTCCTGTGCGCATGCTGATGCTCGGCAAGCGTCGGCAGCCCCGTCTGCCCACTGCTCATTCAATTAAGTTTCTGGTTTCTATTTTTTATTCATTATTTTTTATTTTTATTTTTTAGATTTTTTCTGTATTTATTTGTATTGTTCGTGATAGGCTAATATGTTTTTTCTATTTTAAAAATTTTAAATTTAATTATGTTAAATAAATTAATATAGCTATAATATAAAATAAATCAACTATAAAAAAATCATAAGCCAACGCCACCTCAAGGCTAAGGAAGCTTTCGGAGCGGCTCGAACCAACCGTGGACGTGCATGTAACACGACGGTCATGGGCGCGTACGGCTACAATGGCTTCCTTGACGAGGCATTTGCCATGGTCGGTTGGATGATAGTAGCCGCAGATCACTAGCCGTACAACTACACATTCCCCATTGTTGCCCAAAATTACGCCCGCTTTGATCGATTGTCAGTAAATTCTTGATGAGTTGTATTTTTGGCTGTGGTTTATGGTTTTTGAATTTTTGCTATTGAAAGTATAAAGAGAGATAATCGTGTGCTATTTTTGCCAGTATAGTTAAAGTCAATGCGGTATCTATTACAATTGATTAGTAGACTTTGTCTTAAAAAGATATTTTGTTTGAAAACTGGTTACCATATGATAAGCTATAAGGCAAGCCGAAAAGAACTGGACCGTAGATTCTTGATGAGTTGACATATACAAGTTGGGTTAGGGCTCTAATGCACTGCTGCTATCAATGATACGAGAGTTACATCGTAGTGTCGCAAATTGGTCCGTGACGCATCCGTAACTATTTTTACTCAGGTTGGTCGCTGGACTTTCTAGGCCATTTTTGTGTGTTGCTCCCTGCCTTAATGCAACTAGCCTCATAGGCGCGACGCCACGCCGCGCCGGCTACCATATGGACCAAAGTAAAAGAAGCAAAAATTCGCTACAATGTGGACCAAAGATCCGTATAAAAATGACATGCCAGGGGCCTCCCTGAAAAAACCAAGGACAAGGACCCGCACGTAATTTCGAAAAAACTGCGAGGTGTTATCTAGTAAAAGGGGAGCGGAGGGGCTATAATGTGTCTTATATTTTTGAGCTTGCGAATAGTAGAAACTGTTGTAATTGATTGTAGTAAGGAAATAGACTTCTTGTTTTGATAGGGCTAACAAAGTTAACATTCAATATTTTGCTCTTTTTCGCAATAATTAACATGAAACTTTATCGTAGAACGCTTTTACTTTACTCTTTTAGATATTTAAAATAAATCAGATCAATTCTATTTACGATATCTTACAAAAAAATAATGAAGCATTGCTGCAACAGTCACTTGTAGAATACCAACCTTGAGCTTATATATCTGACGTCGTGAGAAGTTACCATGCAATCCCCTGCCTTGATGTTAGAGAAAGACCCAAGTGTGGACTTCAGAGGAACCAAAGGAGATAGTCTCTCATAATGTTGAACCTGGTCGGCAACATAGAACCAGTATGTTAGCATATTTGCTATACGACAATATGTTGTCTAGATGTTTGAATTAGTATTCAGCGGTACTAACATCGAAAATAAATATTATGCAGCGCAATGGGCAGGACAAGGTTCTCAAGTTCACTTGGAGTATTCTCTGCAAGTACAAAACAACATCGTGTCACCAACAAAAAGAGATGCATATGACCACACGGAATTCTTATGCAGAGGTCCAAAAGTAGTGTTACTTAGTACACTTGCAACCTAAATTTTGAGCATGAGCCTAGAATTGGTATGTGGCAAGGCACAAAGTATAACTTGGGCAAGGGCCTAAGATAGACTGCTGGTTTTATATGAAATTGTGTATGAAAGGCATATATGATAAGTTCAAAAAATCATAGTCTGTCTTAAGTTAAAGGGGAGAGAATTTGAAAACATGAGACGTGATAGTTACTAATGTTTCATCCTATACCGAGTAACTACATTGTTTGTACTACCCTTATCTGTCCATGACAACAAATCCAATTTCATAATTACTGTAATATCCTGGCAGAGCAACATAATTGGCAACCATAATACATTTCGATTTGACAACTACCATATGTGGAGCAGAAAGTACAAAGTATATCGGTATTCAGTACGCATGAGGTGAGTTTCAATTAAATTACCGTAACCACATCACCAGTAGCTTCAAGTATTCGCTAAATAAGAGGAACAACAACTGGATCACCACAAACATGAAGCTCATCTGAATAAAGCCCAGAAGTGCACGTGTGAATGAAAAACCTCTTATTCTACAGCCAACCATCTATTACATAGAAGCAACTAAGATGAGAATGATGAGAAATATTCCAAACAACACTTAATAGACAGTGGAAATATGGTTGGTTGGATGATTTAGTCCAAGAAATAGTTTCATAATTCTGTACATTCCTATTTGTAATATGAATGTACCTCTCCCTAGCAGGTCTATAAAATGTGACTTACTTCACATACCTGAATTTCATCAATTACAGCACATTGATACTTAGCTGTCACATCAGCCATCTCAACTGTCATTGTGCTATGCTTTGCACCTTCAATTTCTTCCCTTTCTTGTCCCATAATCAAGTTGCAAGGGACATTAGCTTTATTTAATCTTTTTGTTACCTCCTGTGCTAACAATCTTAGAGGTCCACAGTACACCCCTATAGTATTTGATGAGAA
The DNA here is from genome assembly GCA_036346265.1 of Melocanna baccifera. NCBI lineage: Eukaryota > Viridiplantae > Streptophyta > Magnoliopsida > Poales > Poaceae > Melocanna > Melocanna baccifera. The sequence continues at coordinate 45,038,557 of CM070677.1, read as the reverse complement.
TTTAGAGCATCATCAGTAACCATATGTTCTTTCAGCCACCGAGTAGATCAAAATACTATCTCAAGAGCTCGCTTCTAGTTGCTTGAGAGCATTGTGTGTTTTCCCACTGTTTGTAGGACCAACATGTAAAAATACATTTCGCTTCTTTTCGAGCATTCGGTACCACATATGACGATGGTGTTATTCAAGATAGCATAGAACTAAAATTCAATTCTTTATAGGACAACAAATGAGAATATACAGTTCTCTACACTATATCTTGGCATCTAAATTAATCTTGAAGACTTACATTACACTTCAGTATGGTAAATGTTTAGGCAAATTTAACAAAACTAAAATATCATGTGCAGCACTATTGTGTCACCACTCACCAGTTGTCATATTTCATGGTACAATAATATGTTACTTATTTTTGGTGTTTACATTGGTTGGATGAATAATGTTGGATACCAACATCTCACACTGGAAGATTGTTTTCAAAAGTCAAAAAATAGATTCGCTTGAAGATATGGTACAGAATGCACAAATTTATACACCCAGACAAGAATATGTAGAGAAAACTTGGATGTTGCATAAAGGATGGGGAGCTAAATGGATTCTAACGTCATATCAGTCAGATCAAACTTCCCAGAGTTGTGGTAATCCCTCCAGAATCTCAAATTGGTAGAACTGGCCAAGGAATATAGATCATAATTGGAGAGAGGGGAGTGAATATAAACATCTGTAAGGAGTATGCACCGTGTCAGACAAAAGTTCTTAGCAAATCTGAATGCATAACAACTGTACAATGGACAAACCCACCAAAGTTTTTGACACCGAAATAAAGTTTAGTACCTAGAGAATTACAAAAGTGCATGGCAGAGTTGTACAAAATAACATCGAACATCACATAATCACGGTACATTAATATTGCTTCCTTTGGTGCCATGTCCACCCCAAATAAAAATTGTCTCACTATGTTCAACAGTAAGATCAAAAGGTCATGTTACCCAACAAGGTAAATTTCTTCAGAGGTATGCTCTATTCATCAGAACAACATCCTTCTCTTGATTGCCCCTTCAATCAAACACACAACATAAAGCTACTACATGACCTGCAAATGGATGCTAATCGCTGATACCGCTGTTTCCGTGATCAAGAATGGTAATAGAGTGCACGTCTGGTTTTGGCATTCCACCGAACACATACCGTGCACCCCAACAACAAGAATCGATTAAGCACCACGGATCACACACAACACAGGACGCCCAAGAATCCAACAACGCATCAAGGAAAGCAAGAACTAACCATGATGGCACGAAGAGAGCGCAATGGATGACGAAAGCACCCTCCAGCGCAGGAGCGCGGCAACCGTCATTGCGGCGTACACTTCCTTTCTTCCCTCGGTGGCACAACTTAGAGAGCGCTCGGGGCGGTGACGGCCACGGTTAGGCACCACCACCAGGCCGGTGAATTCAATAGTACCTGAGTTTCAATTATTTTCTCAGTGTAATAACCATCAAAGCACTTATCAATAATTCGCACTAGAGCTCTGAAATTCAAATTGAAGTGTAAAAACTGGGGGAAAAACATAGAATTAGAGAAAGCTTACAATTTGTACTATAAAACAATCACTAACCAGGTATATTTTTAAAGAGGGAAGGCTCATAACGCAGGCATACCAGAATACATTTTCTGCCGGAATGAACAGCAAAAACAGCCCAGCAAAAAAATTCATGGCCTGAAAAAAAGATATACGATAAACCAGTACAATTGCATGTTCCAAGTGAAGTTGCAATAGGAGATAATAGCATAATAGGATAGGCATCACAATAACCTACCAATTCCTTCTCGAATAGATAAATTAGGTCTGATGATCTCCTAAGAGTCCACTAGAAATATGTCACCAATATATATGTGATTTGTTGGAACATAGACACTACACAGTTCTTCATCGCCTTTGTCAGTCTGCATCACAACACAAATAAGATACCATAAAAAAACAAGTACAATCGCACCTTATAAAGCATGTATAGCTCGTTCAAAACAAAGCTTCTAAGTAATAGGTTGCTGATGAAACTACTTACAATACCTGAAGGCCAAAATTGATGTTATGAATCCAAATGCGTATTCACCAATACGTGGATGACAAATTATTACAACTTCCTTAGATGCTGTCGTATTTTGATCTGTCAGACAAAATAATTTTATGAGAAGTTTTCTAGTACAATATGGCTCATGATGCTTTTGCAACAAACGAAACAAAACAACATAATATAACCCTATTATAAAAAGGCACCACAATGACCAGAATAAAAACTGATTTATACAGACTTAAAATGGAGTAAAACATAGAAAAACGATCATGCTCTCAGATGTCTAATACCTTTTGTGGAAAAGACCATGATGAACTATGTACCTATGTCATTAACTTTGCAAGCATATTTGGAATTCAAGTTATAGCGAAAAAATACTAATAACTTTCAAGCTAAATGAAGAGCTGCTATACAGAATAGAACTAACACATGTATTGTTGATGTCAAGAGGTAATAACCACTTATTGGCAATAGATTGTATTAAGGGCAATCTGCATTTAAAGGGCGTAAGAATGGTCAAGCTTTCTGAGCATGTATACGTGAATGAAGCATATAACCTGGTGAAATGGCAGTGCTAACTTGCTTTTATGCCGAATATATGTGCCTTACAAATGGTATTTTCTTAATAAACCATTCTCCAATCCAGAAGATGGTTGCAGCCGCCCATGAAGAAACAAATATCCCAATCAGAAATATGAATACCAGAGAAGTAAAAAAGCCAAGACCTGCAATGTGTCAGTTAAATAATAAGCACTTGCAACAAAGATAACATGGACTGACGACAAAGAGAGTTCTTTGAATTCGTTACCAAATATGTTGATTCCAAGTTTTGCATATAGTGGACTGAAAAAAACCATCAACAAATTGAATAGACCACCATGTGATGAAGAACGTGACAGCAACAGAAAAAAGAACTACGCTGCAAAACATGAAAACAAAAGAAAAGGTATTATGAACAGATAGAAGGTGACACATTGTTTGGTAACATGCTTAACTTAGTTCTTGTGAAGGATGTACCATCCAGTCATAAATTTTCTTGATACCCAACTTTGAAGAACAGCATAGCATGACTGCACAAAATAGTCCAGGCTAACCATTGTCTGATTGGTGAAATAAAAATGATCTACACAACTAATTTCTGGTGAAACACTTTTTTTGGCAAATTAGTAGGGAAAAATTACAGCATTGAGAATTCAAAGTTTTATCTGATTCTAATATGCACTGAAAATGATTGAATTGAAACGTACATTCCATCGGATACTCCAACCGAGGACCTTAATCATATGCTATAATAGTCATTAGAGCAGAGAAATGCATCGAGCAAAAAAATGTTCAGCCTCCAGAGCTAATGATCTGGAAGTTTTTTTCATACAATTCTGTCTACGGGGAAGTATCTAGTGCAAAACCACAGGGGTGCTAAACTGATGTAATTTGAGAATTTGGGTAAGGTCTCTACCTGAATTGATGCAATATGTGAGATACGGGGGGAGGAGGAATTCCTTACCAAATTAGATCAAGGTAGGGTTGTTGAGAATGAGGCAAGCAGTCGCAGCGTCCGATCCCTTGCAAGTCGCCGGATCCAGCCAGCAAGCGGCATAGCATCGTGGTGGTGGATAGGGTTAGCTATGTGGCGTGGAGGGTGAGCCTGAGAGGAGATGGAGGAATTCTTTTTTCTTCCCAAAAGTGGCGGCAAATCTGGGTTGGTTCCCTCCACTACGGACCTGAACGGCAATCGTCGTGGACTGGTGGTGGCAGTCCCCGGGAGGGTGAGTGAGAGGGCGCACGTCGGCGGCGGGGAGGAGGCGCAGTTGTCGAGCAGAGGAGGCGAGGCGCGAGTACGGAAGCCGTCAACTGCGAGGGGTCCGTCGGTACGGCAGATCAGCTCGGCGGTGTCTCCTTCATGCTTGAGGAGGCGTCCATCTCGAACGCCTCATCCTTGGTGGCGGCAGCGGTGGTGGAGTGAAGGGGAACAGGAGCGAGGGAGCGGCGGCGGCGCAGGAGGCGTGGGAGAAGATGGGGATGCAGGCAATAATAGGGGACGGCGGCGTGCGATGTGAGAGGGTCGGGAGAGCGGGGTTAGGGCACGAGGCGCACGTCCTGCGGACGGATGGCAGGGGAGGAAGCGAGCGCGAGGGCGGGGAGGAGGTAGCAGAGCGGAGGACGCGGGTGGCGCTGCGGAGGTGGAGTCGGGGGAGTCAGTAGAGAGGGAGGAGGAGGCGGTGGAGATGGTACGGAAGAGAGGGCGTGAGGCCATGGCGGCGGCGGAGGTGGTGGTGGCGGGGTCGTCCTGCGGACGGATGGCAGGGGAGGAAGCGAGCGCGAGGGCGGGGAGGAGGTAGCAGAGCGGAGGACGCGGGTGGCACCGCGGAGGCGGAAGCAGGGGAGTCGGTGGAGAGGGAGGAGGAGGTGGTGGAGATGGTGTGGAGGGGAGGGTGTGAGGCTATGGCGACGGCGGAGGTGGCGGCGGCTGGGTTAGGGGAGGGGAGGAGGTATGGGGAGATCGGGATCTGGGAGGCCGGGAAGCCGAAGCGAAGGGAAGAAAACCGCGGGGCGCTATCAACGAAAAAAAGAGCGTAGGGATTTTTTTCGTAAAAAATTGGAGACCTATTTGTGAGAACCGAGGACCTATACGTAATAATAAAAACATGTGGGGCTTTTTGGGGGGCGTTGACGCGTGGACATGCTGGGGGTCGGGAATCCCCCCAGCTTTGATTTACGGAGTATGTCACGCAGAAAAAATGAGAGGCTATTAAATTGACGATTTTCGATAGCAATATGAGGCTTTCAGGGCACTCCTACAGGTTTGTAGGTTGGATTTTAGAAACCACCGTTCAATGGTTCGATACTAGAGCTTGTTACCAAAAGACTCACAGTGAATGAATTAGTAATAAGCTCCCCCAATGAATGATATGATAGCGATAGAGATGGGCCCATAAAATAAGTAACAAGCTTCCCAATGCATAACGTAGTGACTACTAAACTCTTGGTTTCTTAAAAAGACTATACTTGCATAAGTATCAAACATATTCTCTCTTCCCTCTCTATATTTCATCTCACCAAAAGAACTGACATGGCATAGGCTAAAGGTCTGTTTTTTTATCTGTGACTTGTAACTTCGACTTCGATTTATTAGTCTAATGAATAATAATTACGAAGAGAAACCGAAAGTCATTTAAAGGCAAAAAAGTGCGTGGCGTAAATATCAAGCAGATTAGGCTCCCTAATGCATAACTAGTCACTACTAAAATCTTGGTTTCCTAAAAAAATTGAGTATCAAGCATATTTCTCTTCCTCTCGATGGCTGGGTTTTTTTGGCTAAAAGTTGACTTATGCTTATACTGTATACAGTAACTAGCTATTAAACGATGCGTTTTTTTCAAAGCAGAGTCATTAGAAAGATTGTAGTGAAAAGTGTATTGAGTTTAACTGTACCTGCCAAAATCTTATGCGAATATTTTTCTCTGCGTACTGTCTCTCTCGAACATCTCAAATTCAAATATTGAAGCCATAAATCTAAAAGAACCCACCAATATATTCCACCTCATCAAAAAAACTAACATGGCATAGGCTAAGGGGTTGTTCTTTTGAGCTGTGAGCTTATGACTTTTGATTTCGATTTATTAGTATAAGAAATAGTGATTGATGAGAGAAACCAAAAACCGTTTAAAAGCAAAAAAGACCAGACGTAAATATCAAGCAAATTAGGCTCCCAATGCAAAACTAGTCATTACTAAAATCTTGGTTTCCTAAAAATCAAGCATCTTCTCTCTCTATTCTACATCACCAAAAAAACATGGCATCAGCCCTAAATATCAAGCAAATTAGACCGTTGGAAATGCCCTTATCAATGGTGTTGTATCTTTCAGCCACTTGCATCTTTCACATCATTAATTAGGAAAAAACACATTAACTATACTCTTCCTCGTAGACAGGTATTTGTGAACTTTAATTGTTAACAAATTGAACATGTATTATAGAGCGGAGAGAGTGCCGTACAAGATGAAATCACAATAGCACGCCGAAAACAAAAGGGAAAGAGTCTGCAACCGGCTGGTTTCCATTCCAGCCGATTCGCCGCTCCGGACCTAGCCTGGAATATTGCAGCCGTCTTTTTTTGGGTTTTCATTGCAGCAGGCTATCATTGCGAGGCACCCAACACCGGCCGCGGCATGCACCAAGAACACGATAGGCAAAAATATTAACAAAGTGACAGGGCTCGGAGCTGACTGAAAAACCAAGCACAGGTAGAACTCAGTAAGCAATACAAACGCGGCGACAATCATAAAGGCCTGCAATCAAAGAGTAGAGGTGTGAGTACATCCATCATGCCGGATTCATTCAAATACTGCTCCCTCTATCTCATGATATTTGTTCAACTACCTTATGTGCACATACTATAAAGATACTTTATCTGTCTAAATTTATAAGACATATTTTTTATATAGTTTTACCTATAAATATAGAATGTATTTATATTCTAATGTAAAATTAGTATGATGTTCCATTTATATCTCTAATAAATTATATCTTTATTTGCTATTTTCTACATGTATATATTACACATAGTATTTAGATATAATATTTAGGAGTAATCTAACTATTTTCATTATCTTTTTGATTTGTGTGTCAAAAGAAAATTCATCTTATAAACTTAAATGTAGGGAGTGTACCAAAGCCAGAAGCTATCGCTAAAACGAGCACCCCCACATCCCCATTTATATAGATATGCTCATGAAATAATATAAAACCATTATATTATGAAAATATTTTTCATGACTAATCTAATAATACCATTTTCACATCGCACACACACACAATATCATTTTAAATATTTAAATTAGATACATGAAAAATTATATATATATATATATATTTGTCTTAAAAAGTACTTTCATAATATTATATTTTTATTAGATTTTATAAATATATTACAATAGAAATTAGTAGTCAAAGTCGTATTTTGAAGACCGTGTTGATGCACAAAACTATATGTATTTGTGATTGGAGGGAGTAGTAGTCAAAGTTAAAGATGTTCGTTTGCATATTTTCTAAACATCATATAAATTTCTGAACAGAAGGAGTAGCAGTTAAAGTTAAGAAAGTTTGACTACACGTTTTCTAAAACATCGTATAAATTTCGGAATAGAGTAATTATGTTAGCTATGTAGGCGGTTCTCTTGCCCAAGGGGAAGATCTCCATACACTATTTAGGCTTCATGATGGTTATTCAACGTTCTTTTGGTACTATAAAGGCATGTGCACGTGTAACATAAAACTATGAACAATTTCAATTTTCAACACAGAAACATACTTCCTCCATCCAAATTTATAGGATATATTTTTTGAATGGTTTTGTTCATAATATAAGACATATTTCCAATATAAATTTGATGTGATGCTTCTTTTATACCCTTAATGAATATATAGCTTTATTTACTATTATCTACATGCATGTATTAAATACAGTGCTTAAACATAATGACCAGAGGTAATCTAGTTATTTTATCTTCTTAATATATATATATATATAATATCTTATAAATTTAGACGGAGGTGGTATAACCCAATATTCCACACGCTAAAGCTAAATCGACATGAACCCGGCGTCGCTGTTTAGAACCCCAAAACCACAAATAAACCATCCTCATCGAGCAACAACTTCTTGTAGCCGGGTGTGCACGATAGAGGGGCGTTATTTATTGCCGAAGCGATGCGAATGACGATCAAGGTGTCTTAAACGAAGATTAACAATACCTGTAGTAATGCTAGTCAGACTCGTACCTGTATGAACGTCTTGCAGTCGGGCGTGCAGCAACTTCTGTCGGTCTCGGGACGTCGTGGTGCCGACGGCTGTGGCTCCTCGGCCAGCGGGTAACCGACGGCCGCCTGCCTCCCGTCGCGGCCTTGGATGAGCGGGTAGCCGAGGACCACCCCGCCATCGCCTTCCTCCATGCGGCGGACCGCCGTGGCGTCCTCGGCAAGGGCCATGCGCGCGCCGCCGGTGGGCACGTCGAGATCTAATGAGTACGTAGGTCAAGGGAGGACGTACGGACGCGAGGGCGAGATTAATAAATAATCCGCTCGTATGTGTACTATGGCCCGGGGAGATTAATTAATCTGCTCGAATTGATTGTCTTATGTTTTGGTCACGGGCCCCGCCGCCGATGGGCCTTCTTCCGTGTATCCGCTGTCTTGCGGACGATTTGGGCCGTCCTCTACAAAAAATGAACACGGGATTACGCCGTGCAGGATGAGCGAATTACGCCGGGTGGATATTATTGAGCTTTTTTTCTTCTAGAATTAATATAAGGTGGATATTAAGCCAGGTTCTTGTTGATATAGTTTGATTTAACATTATTTTTAATAGTTTGGAAGTATATTTAAAATTGAGCTAACAAGTCAAACCAAACCAAACCAAAGTATAATTTATCCAAAATTAACTCATTTAATATTTAATCAATTAATAAGTGTAATTAAAAAATTTTAGATCGAGTCAACGAGCTCCCTAACAGCTTTTTTTCCACTCCTCATGCATCATGATGCGGTCACACATGTTGCTTCCTCTCTCTCACACACACACAGTAATCGGTAGTAAGTATTGAAACATCAAACGAGCTTCCAGTGAAATAAATCTTCTTTGGCGATGAATTATCTGGCCCCACTGGGAAATGTAGGGTTACCAATTTCTCACGGTAAAAGCAACTAAGCAAGCAACCGAATTAGAGGAAGAAAAAAAATATATGTTTTATGACCAAGGAGATACAAATCGAACAAAATCATCTAGTACGGCACACATTCACAGTTTCACTCCTCGAATGATCTCAACAAGGCAACATATCCTACTCTTGCTCTCAAAAAAAGGAAAAAAAATATCATGTATTCACACTCAGCATTCAGCAATATCCTCAGAGTATAACACGTCAACGGTATTCACTCTCCTGTTCTGTAGTTAGCAGTATCCTCATGTATTCACAGCGTGCTCAATTCTCCCCAAAACGCACCTACATTCCAGCGCAGATTCTGTGTAAAACATCCCATTCCAATCCGTGTAAACAACCAAAACAATAGAAGAAACAGTTCGTAAGAATTTACCAGGACAAGCGAATAAGAGTGGCCCTATCTGCTCAAGCTGATGCTGATGGCTTCGTGCTGTCCTCGCCCGAAACCAAGCTCTGCATCCAATGCAATCATGCACACCATTTATAGCTATAGAATCACATATAGAGTAGTTTAAACAAACAAACAAAAAACAAGAAAAGGTATTTACCACGGCCCATGAGACAAGGTGCCCAAGGACGCCTAAGAACACCAAGAATACGAACCCTCCTGCCGACCAAAAGCTAAGATAATCACCATTTGGCCTCTAGAAGTTGTTGGGCAGCATCCATCCGATGTGAAAGCTAATAAGCAAGGCTATCCCGAGCAGACCAAGACGAGCAGTATGTCGAGATACGTGATGTTCCAAGCTAGTTCTTCCAAATAGTGTGCAAGGAACTCCAATACTTGCTAGTATCCAGATCAATCCAACGCAGAGCAAGACAGACTGCCGAAATCCCACCGAGACACCTGCATCTTTCATGAGGCTCGGGTGTTGGGGAGAATGGAAGCAACCCTGTACAGCACAAAACCTAATGCAGCGAGCCTCTTGGTGACAAGGCTATCAGGCTGCACAGCAGTCAAAGACAATACAGCAGTGAGATAAAATGATGTGACTAGCAAACGTTCTACCGCTATAATTGTTTCTATTTTACCTCTCCTGTCAGACTGATGAATATAGAATAGGCCAATGTACAGCAGATAACAAACTAAAGGGTAACCACATTATTCCATCCAATATATTTTGAGACTTGACAACTACACTCACACTACACAATGTCATGCAATATTCGATTGGTAGAGCCTATTTGTTCAGAGATTGCAATTCACATGCTAAAAACGAGCCAAAGGAGCAACATATGTTGAATTCATCCCATACTTCTTCAAAAGAATCTTCCGAGAGGGTCAAGGCCAACATTTTTATGAGATCATCAAGATTCCGATTCATAAGTAAAGCCATCATTATGCAGGTATATTTGATTGCATCAATGATCGCGTTATCCAGATCAATCCAACACATTTTACCTTTTCTGTCAGTCTGATGAGCATAAGAATAACCCAATACAACAGACAAGAATTGATAACAAGGTAACACACTCGATATAGTACACAACACAATCTGTTGTCCACAAATCCACATGCAAATGTGCAATATACTGGCAGAACCCATTTGTTCTGAGTTGCAATTTTCATGCTAAAAATGAATTAAAAGGGTCAAGGCCAACATTATGAGATCATCGATTAGTAATTAAAGTCATCAGCATCAATGCTAGCGATATGAACGAAATCAGTAAATCATCATCAGTTAAATCCTTAGGTAGTGGAACACATATGCCGTAGGACAGAGGATTCAAGGAAAGAACATCATATTCTATCACAGATCGGTTAAAATGCTATTTCTGATAAAAAAGCAATGATTAGCATCCTAAATCAAACCAAGAACGATTTTGTGAAGCAAGATTCAAGAAACGTACAAGCATTTCCTCAAGGTTGGACTCAAGCCAATCCCTGAGTTTCTTCGCTCTGCTATCGCCGCTCTGGTGCGGTTGGGTCACCGGAAGGGTCGGGGAAGTTGGGGGCCTCCGCCTTCCAAGATGAAGAAGCCACATGAGCCAGCCTCTGCTCTGCTCCCCGTCGGTGCGCCCGCCGGTACCCCCTTCAACCATCTGGGCGCTACCATCTTCGTGGTATCCTTCGTACCCCGCCGCCTTACCTGAGGGGACACCAGAGGGGGGGGCTTCGGAAGTCTCGGCGAGTGCAGCGCTCTTGCCCTTGGCCGCAGACGTGGCGCCCTTGTACACCGCAGCGGGCGGCGGCGGAGGAGGATGCGGATGCGGTGGCGGCGGTGCTCCGGTCTCGCCCTCCGCCGCAGTAGTGGGGCCTGGGTGCTCGCGCAGGGGAAAAAGGAGTGGGGGCAGGGCCCAGCTGGCAATGGGGGCGTGGAGAGAAAAGAAAGAGGTTAGCGCCGGCCGGTCCATCTGGCAGAGAAGGAAAAAGGGAAAAGAAAAGGAAAAATTAGGTATATATCATTATAAAGTAGTCACATTAGAAATATATCATTATAAAGTTTTGACTTAAAAACATGCCACTCTAGAGTGTCCATGTTTTGAAATATACCATTATGGCTATTTTAATATATTTTCTATTAAATATATAGTATGTATTTTCGTATTTCCTAAAATATCCTTGTCCCTTCCGATTAGATCACTGTTCTCGGCATTGATAGGAAACAGATGAAGGCGGCGTACGTTATTCATCTGATGCGTGGATCGTTCGACGTTCGGTTCCGAGAGATCAAATTCGCGTCACTTCTTCTTACGCATCAGCGGCGCTGGGTCCGTCACCTTGGGTACGTTATTCATCCCCGCGCTACGGCCGCCGACAGCGATTTCACCTTCCCGCTCGTGCTCAAGGCCGTCGGGTGTTCAAGCCGCTCGGCCGAGGGCGCAAGGCGCGCGGGGCCGGCGTGAAGATCGGTTCCGGTGGGACGTGTACACCGCGAGCTCACGATGGAGATGTACATGATGTTGGGCGTGCAAATGTCACCGGAATTTGTTCGACGAAATGCCAAAGAGGGCGCTGCATCGTGGAATATGATGATCGGTGCTCGTCAAAGTGCGAGCGTCGCAGCAGCAGTTGCTTTGGCTGAGGGGATGGAGAGACGCAGTCTCACACCCGATAGGGTGACGTTGTTGAGCGCAGTGACCGCGTGCTCCCGAGCAGGGACCTGAGCTTGGGAAGGAGGATTCATGACTACATGCAAGTATTTGCAAATGTGCTACTGGACATGTACACAGAGACACGAATGCAAGTATGTGCTACTAGACATGGAATGGGTCTTTGGTGTGCTGCTCACCTGCGACAACCATGTAATTTAGATGCAATGACTGTCAAGATGTGGTTGCAAGCCACGCACTGCTGCTCACTAAGCTCGCAAGCACCGATCGAAGCGGCCATGGCTGCGTAAGAAGAAGCGACGCGAATTTGATCTCTCGGAACCGAATGTCGAACGATCCACGCATCAGATGAATAACTATGCCGCCTTCATATGTTTCCTATCAATGCCGAGAACAGTGATCTAATCGGGAGGGGCAAGGGTATTTTAGAAAATATGAAAATACATGTATAAATACATGTTGTATATTTGATAGAAAATACATTAAAATAGCCATAATAGCATATTTCAAAACATGGACACTCTAGAGTGGCATGTTTCTAAGCTAAAACTTTATAATGGTATATTTCTAATGTGACTACTTTATAATGGCATATACCTAATTTTTCCAAAGAAAAGAGGAAGAAGGAAAAAGGAAGGTGGGGACCGCGTGGAGGTGAGGGAAAATGAGGAAAAGAAGGAAGCGGAGAAAGAAAGGAGGACTGCCCCCATGGAGGAATTCTAGATTTTTAAATTTTATACCTAAACTTGATTTGAATTTTAATTACAGATTGTACTTTGTTTTCTTTTGGGTTGAATATACCTTTGAGTAATATTTGTATTTTAGGTCATATTAAATTTCAGCACTTGACTTGAGTTTTAATAACTCAATTCAATCCGAATTTTTAATGGCAATTCTAAAATTGGTTTATACTTGCTATTTGTACTTTAATTTACTCTGAATCTGCTATATGTTATTTAAATTTGAGAGTATTGTTCCAATATTAATTTGTATAGTACGAATTTTGGAGAACTCAATTAAAACTGTAAAGGAATTCTGAATACCAGTAAGATGCAAATAAAAAGTTTTAATTTCTTCAAAATTTTGCTTGCTCCAAATTTCAGGGTGTTACACTCCTACCATCTCTCCACCTTAGATGGAGTGGATCTCAAACACACATGGAACGAGCAACCACCTTCGATGCTACTACCCATGATCGTTGTGGGGCAGCCGGGTACATGCTTGCATGGCACATGTACAAATTTTTAAAAAGTGTACCCATGCAAACGGGGTCTAATAAAGCTCTCTTTCAACCCAGACACACCTACTACACTTCAATAAAAAATAGGGCACAGAGCCCCTAGGCTCCGTGCCACCCTACGGAATATAAACAAAAGCCGAGCCCCTCGTGCGTCCTGACCAGTATAAATATGAGCCGAGACCATCGTGCGTCCCGACTAACTCTACATAGTATAAATAAGAGCTGAGACTCTTGTGTGTCCCGGCCAACTCTACGGAGTATCAATGAGAGCGCGCCCGCACCACTCTGTGGAGTATAAATAAGAGCACGGAATCGACGGGCTCCGCACCACTCTACAGAGTATAAAGTGCGACCACCAGGAGTCTTTGGACGCATGTTTCATCGTCCCGATCGAGCTTCACCTGTGAGGACTGAACGAAGTCCATGATGCGTACGGTAAAGCGAATGCTGCTATCGTGCTCAGTTTTGTGGTAGAACCACCACTGTAGCCAATGAGACTCCCACTTGGTCCGCGTCGAGTTAACAGGGAAGCCCTTTGAAGAACCGGCGCAAAGCTGCAAGTTGATGCTGCACATGTTAGAATACTGACCATCGTTTGGTCGTTTCGGCTAGCATCATGCGTTGTGTAGAAATGCAAAGATGGTGACACTAGGGATGGTTCCCTTCGAACGCCCAGGAGAATATGGCGAGATGGGTGATGACATTCGGCGTTAGCTACTGAAGCTCCAGCTCGTACAACTGGAGAAGATTGCCCATGAAGTGCACGGTGTGGATTCGGAGCCCGGTTTCAAAGTACGCCACAAACACCACCGTCTTGCCCTCCCGCTGCCGTGGTGCCACCTCGTAGGCGAACAACCTCATGGGATGAATCTTGCCGTCACGCACGAGTGACTCTACCAGTTTGTCCATCGCGATAGACGGGTCGAGGGTGTTCACGAACACACCGCTAAACTTTTCGGACACCTTCCATCGCTTGCCAGTAGCTAATTCGGAGCGATCGTCTTGACCGACGCAGCTACTTGATGGAACTGACGTGCTGCCACGACCACTTCGGTCACTTCCATTGACCATTGCAAGCGACTGGAGAGCGGTGATAAGACGACTGGAAAAAAGCTCGATGGCGAACGGATAATGGCGATTAAAGAAAATGCAAGTAGCAAGATGCAGCTGATAAAGAGAGTAGGCAAATACCCCAAAAGAAGAAGAGCAGCAGGGATTAAGTATACATCGCGATAAGTATACATTGCGACAACGCCAATAAATGCTAATGCGATGGATGTGAGAATCGAGGGGCGTGTGCCACACCGTAACTGGCGCAATGCCTCATGTCGCATGACCAGAAGATAAATTGTTGCCACATGCGACTTGGTCTCAGTTGTCATGTGTGCTAATGATGCCAGTAGAAGTGGGAATTTGAGGAGGTGACGATTCAATGGGCCGAAGGGACGGAGGGGGCCAAAGAATAAACGGACATAGTCTCGCCCGTAAAAATCAAGATCCTTTAACCATGAGAGCCTCTTGTTGAAGGAATAACCCCCACCTTAACTTAGTCGGTTTATTGCACCTGCACCAAAAAGATTTAGTAATCGTATGGCTACACGTTTGGCCCAAGAGGGCCATCTCAAGGGAAATGGCGTGGTTACCCCTACAATAAAAGATCAGAGATGAGTATTTATATAAGCAAGCTTCTCATAGATATAACTATGTACCTTAGAGCGCCGTGAAAAAAGGTCTCATTTTAACGAGACAAACTTATATAATCTATACTTCTATCCTCTATCTCCATAATTTCTAAGGCTCCAATAAACTCCTTTGTAGCCTCTCTATAGCCTCATTGTTTGTTGTTTGGTCTATAACCACAACATCAATAATACCAAACGGCCTAGCAAATACAGGTTATATTCCCCAGGAACGTCAGACCATGCAAAAGCACAGTAAGATACAACTAACCAGAGAACTCGGACTTCCAGGCTTCTAGTCGATCACAAATGAACTAAAAGTTATTTCCACCTCATGCCAAACCACGACAATTCACATCCAAGAAATAAGATGACAAATGAAAAGCCCCTGATATACAGCCATTCAGAACTCATGGACCAATATTTCAGATATGGCAATACCAGTGGCTTGTATCTCAGCTACCAAGACAATTAAATAGCTACGAATGCAATGACATTATACATGTGTTTGATTACCAAAAATTGAGAACAGAAACTACTTTAGGGACGCGATATCACAATACAAACTAGAGTTCATACTTCATAGGACACTGAAACAAGAACACAGTAAAGAAAACGCGATATCACAATACAAACTAGAGTTCATACTTCATAGGACACTGAAACAAGAACACAGTAAAGAAAACGATGATGCTACAATTAAAGACTGATTATTTATAAAAGGCAATGCTGAAGGGAAGTAGGGCAAACGAAAAGGCAGGTATCTTGGAGTAACCCCTGGCCCTGATCCAAATCAGCATACAATACAATTTGCAGAAGTCGAAGCTAGTGAACATCATAATGCATATGATGGATCTATGCACTCTCCATCAGCCGCAAGACCTCAATTTCAGTGGGCAGTGACGGGATTGCCCCTTTCTTTGTGGTGGTGATTGCGCCACATGCATTGGCAAATTTAATCGCCTCCTCAAGCCTCTTCTGATCCTGCACAATCAGCAGAAATCAAATTAGCGAACCAACCACCTACTTCTGTGACACAGTAATACTGTAGGAAGGGATTTGTGGGCAACTCACTAGCAATGATGATGGATCTTGGGCAATCTTTCGGATCAGAGCACCAACGAATGCATCACCCGCACCTGTTGTATCAACTTGTTGTACCTTGTAGGATGGCACAACTCCATGGAAATCCTACAATCAAATATAATAAACATAAAGTCTCAACGACAGCATATGTCTTCAAGGATCAATGGTAGCCGTGCAGGTTTAAAACTAAAATGCATTCTTAGTACTGAGAATAATCTCACATTGGTTGTTAAAAAAAAAGCACAACTTATAGTTGTATGAGTGATCCTAATCATTGAACTAGTCTTTTGAAGGGAGAAGGCTCAATACCACTTATAAGTTTGTTGTTCCGTGAGCTTAGTTGTGTTCAGTCCATTTGAACCTGTGACCCAGGAGGAAACCCGGTTAAGACCTAGGTATGCAGTCAGAGTCCAATCTAACACTTAGTATCAGAGTCCAGGCACCTAACATCTCCTTAGACCTCATGGTTGCAGAAGTGTCCAACTAATGTGTGAGAGGAAGATTGTTAGGAATAATCCCACATTGATTGTGGAAAAGAAAAAAGCACAACTTATAAGTGTGAGGAAGACCCTACTCATTAGACTAATTTTTTGGGGGAGAAAGCACAATACCACTTATAAGTGTGTTATTATGTGGGCTTGATTGTATTTAGCCCATTTGGACCTGTGGCCTGGGGAGTAAATTCGGTTGGACCTAGGCATGCGGCCAGGGTCCGATCTAACAATTGGTATCAGAGCTCACGCCCCTAACATCTCCTTGAACCTTATGGATGCAGAAGTGTCCAACCAATATATGAGGGGGAGATTGTTAGAAATAGTCCCACATTAGTTGTGGAAAAGAAAAAGCACAATTTATAAATATGAGAGAGACTCCACTCATTGGACTAGTCTTTTAAGGGGAGAAGATCCGATACTACTTATAAGTATGTTGCTCCATGGGCTTAATTGTATTCAGCCTATTTAGACCTGTGGCCCAGAGAGTAAACACGGTTGGATCTAGACATGCGGTCAGGGTCCGATCTAACAAGATTGTTAAGAATAATCCGACATTAGTTGTAGGAAAAAAAACCACAACTTATAAGTATAAGGAAACCCCACCCATTGGACTAGTCTTTGGGGGAGGGGGAGGCCCAATATTACTTATAAGCGTGTTGCTCCGTGGGTTTAGTTGTGTTCAGCCTATTTGCACTTGTGGGCTAGAGAGTAAATTTGGTTGGTCTTAGGTATGCGGTTAGGGTCCGATCTAATAATTGGTATCAGAGCCCAAGTGTTTAACATCATTTTGGACCTCATAGTTGTAGAAATGCTCAACCAATATGTGAGGAAGATTGTCAGGAATAATTCCACATTTGTGTGGAAAAAAAAACACAACTTATAACTGTGAGGAGACCATACCCATTGGACTAATCTTTTAGGGGAAGAAAATCCAATACCACTTATAATTGTGTTGCTTCGTGGACTTAGTTGTGTTCAGCCTATTTGGACCTGTGACCCGGGAAGTAAATCCGATTGAATCTAGGCATGCGGCTAGGGTCCAATTGTCCAACAATTGGTATCAGAGCCTAGATGCCTAATATCTTCTTAGACCTCATGGTTGCAGAAGTGCCCAACCAATGTATAACGGGGAGATTGTTAGAAAGTCCCACATTAGTAGTGAGAAAAAAACATAACTTATAAATATAAAGGAGACCTCACCTATTAGACTAGTCTTTTCGAGAGAGAAGTACCAATACCACTTATAAGTGCGTTACTCCATGGGCTTAATTGAGTTTAACCTATTTGGACCTATGGCTCAATGAGTAAACCCGGTTGGACCTAAACATGCGACCAGGGTCCGATCTAGCAAGATTGTTAGAAATAGTCCCACATTAATTGTGGGAAAGAAAAAAAATACAACTTATAAGTGTGAGTGAAACTCCATCCATTGGACTAGTTTTTTTAAGGGGAGAAGACCCAATACCACTTATAAATGTACTGTTAAGCCTATTTGGACCTGTGATCCAGGGAGTAAATCCGATTGGATCTAGGTATGCAGCTAGAGTCCGATCTAACAAGATTGTTAGAAATAATCCAATATTGGTTGTGGGGAAAAAATGCACAATTTATAAGTGTGAGAGATCTCACTCATTGGACTAGTCTTTTGGGGAAAGAATGCTCAATATCATTTATAAGTGTATTGCTCTGTGGGTTTAATTATATTCAGCCTATTTTGACCTGTGGCCTGAGAAGTAAACCCGGTTGGAGCTAAACATGCAGCCAGGGCCCGATCTAACAATTGGTATCAGAGTCTAAACACTTAACATCTCCTTAGACTTCATGGTTGCAAAAATGCTCAATCAATGTGTAGGGGGAGATTGTTAAGAATAGCTCTACATTGGTTGTGTAAAAGAAAAAAATACAACTTATAAGTATGAGAGAGATCCCACTCATTGGACTAGTCTTTTAGGGAGAAAAGGCCCAATACCACTTATAAGTGTGTCGCTCCGTGTGCTTAGTTATGTTTAGTCTATTTGGACCTATAACTCAGGGAATAAACCCGGTTGAACCTAGGCATACAGTCAGGGTCTAATCCAACCATTGGTATCAGAGCCCATGCATCTAACATCTTCTTAGAACTTATAGTTGCAGAAATGCCCAACCAATGTATGAAAAGAAGATTATTAGAATAATCCTACATTAGTTGTGGGAAAGAACAAAGTATAACTTATAAGTGTAAGGGAGACTTCACCCATTGGACTAGTCTTTTAAGAAAGAAAACCCAATACCACTTATAAGTGTGTTGTTCCGTAGGCTTAGTTATATTCAAGCCATTTGAACTTATAGCCCGAAGAGTAAACTTGATTGAACTTAAACGTACAACCAAGGTCCGATCTAACACTTAGCAAAGATAGAACCAAATAATACTTAGCAAAGGAGGAACCAGATGAAGTTATGACTCGAACAGAGAGAACGATCAGCAATAAAATAACCAATTCATCAGAACTTGCAAAAACTTATAAAGCATACCCTGGCATAGTACTTGCATCCTTGATCTCCAAGTGTCACCAGGAGAAGCTTCATGGTAGGGCGCCACAGCTTCATGACAGCATCATCCTCCACAGAGTCGATGCCAGTCAAGAACTCAATCTCGACCTCGCTGACCTTGACAATGTCTGCCTGGTCCCAGATGCTCAAGGTCTGGGTGCGGGCCTCCTCGCGGGATGGCCACAATGCCTCCCTCAAGTTTGGGTCATAGGAGAGCAGCGCACCAGCCTCTTTGGCAATCTCCATGGCGCGCAGATGTGCTGACCGGCAAGGCTCAGCAATCAGGCTTATTGATCCATAATGGAAGACTGAAGCCTGAGTACATTGTAACTTATGAGATATTTTTCCCAAATGAGAGAACAGCGCAATACTGCAATTTTCGTTAATTGAGTCAAATCATGGTAATTGAGCACATTTTCTAATAAATTCTACACACAAAGACACAAAACTTTAACCATAGTTCTGATAGGCATGACAGAATTGAATCATCTAGCAGCGTCTTATATGCAGCATAATTCTATACCAAAATTGAATTCTACATATAAAGGTATAAAATGGAACAATTTTTTTTATCAAATTCATATCAAACAAACTATCTGACATGCATAGTTCTACCTTGTGTCTGAGTACCACAAACTAAACATGCAAACGTTTTTCCAGGAGTTCTACTAACCATGGCAAGAGCTGAACTATCTGACATCAGTTGACATGCTCACAATTACTGGGCACTATAGTCTACAAAGAAACAAATTCCCATTGGACTCTATTAATACATGACATGGCTAAAGATTTCTACTTGGCCGGCTCACGCCGATGGATCCAAGAACTCACAAGTTGACTTGTTTCATAACGGCTCTCCTTTGGATTAATTATTTGTCTCCCCCAATTTTTATGCATGTTGGGATGATCACAGAAGCCATACGACCAGATACAGGAAAAGAACAAGTAGCCAACTAGAACGCACAACAAGATCCGACCAAAACCAGCACCAGAGGCGCCTTCTTTGCTCAGGAATCTTTGGATTCCTCGGGAACATTCAACACCAAAGCACCCGAATTACACGAAAGGAAAAGGGCACCTTTACGTGTAAAAAATAAGACCAAGACCAAGAAAATTTCAGCCGCCGCACCCTAAAGCACACCAAATCAGTACAAGAAACCTAGCGCTCGCGTTCAGATCCAAGAATCGAATCAAGATTCTATGACGCTCTACTTACCCAGATCACGGAGAACACAGGATACGCTATGAAATTGATTTTGCTATGCTTACCCTCTTGATGAGCTCGACGTTCAGCTCGTCGGCAGTGAGGAGCATGTCGGCGCTGGGGTTGCGGTAGAACATGAACTCGCGCTCCCCGTCGGCGCGCAGCGTGACGAAGGCGAGGGCGGTGCGCGCCCCAGCGTCGAAGACGACGCCGCCGTCGTCGACGCCTTTGTCGCGGAGGGTGGCCGCGAGCATCCGTCCGAACTCGTCGTCGCCAAGCTTGCCGACGAACGCCGCCCCGCCGCCGAGCCGCGCGACCGCGATGGCGACGTTGGCCGGCGCGCCCCCGGGAGCCTTGAGGAACGCCGGCGCCTCCGCCAGCGACACCCCCGCCACCGTGGGCACGAAGTCTATCAGCATCTCCCCGAAGCTCACCACCAGCTCGCCCCGCCCCGCCATTGCCCCCCACAAGAGCAGAGCGCGCACAGACACAGATGTGGGCAAGTGGGGGTTTTCTTTGGCGAGGAGGCGAGGAGCTGCCTTTGCTTGGCTTGCCTTGTGGTGGAGACGGGAGAGGAGGAATGCCGTGTGCAATGGAAAAAAAATACCATAGGAATGCGCCTTCAAACTTACTAGCAGCGTAAGCACAGTATCACGTTACGCTGGCTATATAGATTAAATTAAAAGAGTCAAAAATTTATAAGAGGGGTTTTTTTGGAAAAAGTAAGAACTCATACGTATTTTCGAAGAAAACAAAGGATTTTTTACATAAAACCAAGGGTCCATCCGTAATTTTGAAGAAACTGTGGGGTATTATCTATTTATAGGGACAATGAGGGGTTCTTATGGAAAAACAAGGACCTATCTGAAAAAACAATGATCTATATGTAATTCCAAAAATATGGAGGATTTTTTCATTAAAAATGTGACATGGCGGGTTGGGAATCCCCCTAGCTTTAATATAGGTAGTGTTTTCTAAGGTCCCTTCTTGATTGCTTCCACGTAGCAGCATTGATCTCAGAGCACTACAAAAGAGTCGCCTACTCAAAAGCATCCTTATTGCTACGCGTGCTCCTCATCTCGTCTCCCCGCCGTGCCCCTAATTCGATCGGCAGGCAACCACAACGCATTTTGGAGCCCTATCCAAGCAATTAGCCCTCGATTCAAGCGGGGCTCTCGAGGAATCAGTGGATTTCGAGGGGCGACGAAGGCTAGAGGGGGCTCGAATGATGGTGGGTTCATAGGGAAGAGAAAGGAGCTGGAGTAGGTGGTCAACGACCTCTTCGATTTCTCCCTCTCCGGCCCCACCGCCAAGAGCCACAGATTGGTCTGCACCGTCGCCTCTATTTTTTCTTCCTTCACCATTTTGCTTTGTTCAAGCTTCCGTGTTTAAGAGTTGTGTGCAAACTCTATGGAATCAATTAATAAGTAGTGAACATTTTTATGGCTCATCCTATTTTATTGGAATGTGGGACTCGGATCTAGCACTGGCGTCTCCCCGTCCGCCGAGCCCCATCGCTGCCCTGGCTTGGAGCGAGGCGGAGCGGAGCAGAGCACATGGTTGATGCCCACATTGCCAGCTTCAACTACATTAGTACCCCCTGCTGAGGTAATGCGGGATATCAAATTGATGCTCGTACAATCTATGCCTAATAAAATTTCCTTAGTGTAGTTAGACCAATTCAATTTATGTCCTTTATATTGCAGGTGGATGATAAAAGTGCTGAATCTATACTTGCTCCTAAAGTTGGAATGACTTTCAAATCAAAGAAATATGCATATGATTTCTATAACTTCTATGTTGGAAAGAGTGGGTTTAGTATTCGAAAGAGCTACTCAAAGTTAAGACGAGAAGGCACTATATACCAAAATATATAGTTTGCAGTAATAGAGGAGAACAAGGTACTCATTCATCACATGACACAATGAAGGAAAATGCTACTACAAGGTCGTCTTGCGATGTCTGTGTTCAGATTAGTATTTGTCAAAAGGGCATATGGAGGGTGCAAAAGGTCATAATTGAACACAATCATTATCTTGTAAGTCTAGATAAAAAACACACGATGAGGTCACAATGCCATCTGGTAGAGGCTGTTAAAATTATGATTAGCCAGATGCATGAAGTTGGAATAAAGCCTGCTGAAATGTATAAATTTTTCAAGCGGTGGTATGGAGGAGCTGAGAATGTTCCTTTCTTGCGTGTGGATTGCAATAATCATGTTGGCTATGAGCGCAAGAAGTATTTGGAAGTCAATGATGCGCAAACGTTGCTGGAATACTTAAAGAATAACTAGAATGATGATCTTTCTTTTTTGTGCCATACAATTAGATGAGGAGGATGGCCGAATAACAAATTTCTTTTGGGTAGATGGTCAAGCTATCATGGATTATGATTGCTTTGGTGATGTTGTGTCATTTGACACCATGTTTCAGATGAATAAGTTTGAAATGCCTTTTGCTCCACTCTTTGGAACTAACCATCATAAGCAGACAATTTTTTTTTGGAGTTGCATTGTTATATGATGAAACCATTGAATCATTTTTTGGTTGTTTAACACGTTTCTAACAGCAATATCGGGCAAGCAATCTGAAACAATTTTGCCAAATCAATGTGTCGCCATCTCGAAAGCAATTAGCATTGTATTCCCAAGTACAAGATATCGTCTTTGCTTGTGGCACATTTATCAAAATGCTGCTAAACATCTTAGTCATGTAATTTTTGAACTATCCTCGATTTCTTTCTGAATTTAAGAGATATGTGTACGAAGAAAGGTAGTAGCATACTTTGATAGAAAATCGGATGAATTGTTGAGGACGTATCACCTTGAGGGGAACTCATGGCTAAAAAGCCTATATGATTTATATGAGAAGTGGGCTGTTGTGTTCCGCCATGATTCATTTTATATGGACATGACCTCCACTCAAAGAAGCAAAGGTATGAACAATGCATTCAAGAAAAAATTTCACTGGAAACTCTCTTTCTGAAATTCTAGAAGAATATGACAATTGTGCCACTAGTCTCTGTGAAAATGAATTGGATGCAGACTACAAGTCACAACACTTGGACCCAATTACTTATATCTCAAATTTAACTATGTTGAAGGCTGCATCTCAATCATACACAAGGAGGCTTCATTCTGATTTTGAGGATTAGTTTAAAGAGCAATTTTCTTTCTGATGCAAGTTCTTACATAGCAGGGGACAATCACAACTTATAAGGTGATGCCTAAGAAATTTGAAGATGAGGCACTAGTTGTCTTTAACCATAAGGATGTTGGCATATTATATTCTTGCAAAAAGTATGAATCTATAGGTACAAAATAACATTTTAACGTTACACTTGTTCATGCTTTATAATATAAATTGGTTCTAAAAGTGCTTTTCCTATCTCATAGGTCTGCTTTACAAGCATGCTATTCGAGCCTTCAATATCAATGAAGTTTTCATCTCGCCATCTCGGTATATACTACATAGATGGACAAAATATGCAGAAAGAGGTTTCTTCTAAGAAACATGGAAGTGAAAAGGAAACTTACAAACACACGCTGCCCGCATCTCTTGAAACGCAACATCTGTTGCACTGAAGTGTTCAGTTTCGAAAGAATTTCTTGAAAATTGGAGAAAGCTATAGATACATTGGATTTGGAAGCTGATAATTCACTAATCCAACGACCTGACAAACATTGTTGGGTTTCTGAAAGTTCTAATTAGTGTGGTGAAGGCATAATAAAAGGAAATATGTCATTTAGAGTTCCTCAAGTGATAAAAAGTCAAAAGACTAAAAGATCGAGAAATGTACTTGACAAAAAAGAAAAAAAGGTAGTACTACCCATTCAAAGGAAGTACTAAACAATGGTCCTATTGGAAAAGATCGAGAGAAAGTAACAAACAATGGTCTTGTTGGAGAAGATCCAAAGCAATTGATTGTAAAATCATTATTAACTTTCAGCAATTCAATTACATGCATATATTCTATTGTAAATAATTTCCTATTTATTTTTACACAGGAGTCCTCTAATGCAAACAAATGTGCTAATGTGACAATACCAAACTTTGCAACTACTAACATGTTTCATGGAGATTCTTCAACAATGTTGGTTCAGCTGATCCAAGGAGAGTTTACAAATCTTTTATTTAGAGTTGGTCAAGATGTTCCACAACTATCCAGTGCCCAAAGATTAGATTTTGATGTAGTTAATCCTGGAACATTCAGTGAGTAGGCAAAACATCAATGGTAGCAACGATTCCTAGGCGCTTCATGGTTGAACTCTATTGTTGCAGATCTTTTGTCAATACTTCATGATTGAACTCTATTGTTGCAAAGTTTTTGTTAGTACTTCAATGGTAGCAATGATTCCTAGGAGCTTTTGTTGTTTGTTGGTTTAGTTGCATGGATTAAATTGTGAATTGAATTTCTTAGAAGCATCACTTTTTTTGTTATGAATAACCTTGCATGCATGCTGCTTGTGGTTGGCTTTTGTGGCAACTAGTGCCTTGGTAGATTGTGTGAACAGTATCAGTTGGACATGGTGTTGTTGGTGTTACCTTGGTAGATTGTGTGAATGGACTCCATTTGCGTATACTCGAGACTATGCCCAATTCTTGCCCATCTTTAACTTGACCAACAGACATCAAGGTAGGCGAAGAGCTTGAGGAGGTGACGGCGGTAGGAGCGGATGGAGCAATCAAAAGAGGCAGCCATGGCAGCGGGGGCCATGGAAAGGGACCTAAGATGGCTCCCACGCTGCTTTGTGGCATACCAATGCCGCCTCCATAAAGGGCCTACAACGCTTGATCACCGGCGACAGCGACGACATCGCGAGGCTACTGGTGGCGGGCCTCAACATCAGTGACTTCTTGGGTGTCTGTGACACCATCGCTCACACACATTGTTGCTTCACTCCTTGGGCTCTGGAGGAGGAAGAAAAGGATAGTGGAAAGGATGCTCTGAGTAGGCAGCTCTCTTGTAGTGCTCTGAGATCCGTGTTGCTACATGGCAGCAATCGATAGGGGCCCTAGAAGGTGGGGTTGAAGGCCTATCCCCATAGAATTTTTTCCCTTGTGCAACTATTGTGCCTCAAGAGGACGACGTACTGTGGCAACGTGATGACTAGGGTGTTTTTTTACTGTGGCTGATGGCTTTTCTATGTGCTTTTTTGATATAGCAGTGAATGACGGAGACATCAATGTGGATAAGCATACAGTTTTGGTCTTACAAAGTTATTTGGAGAATCCACTTTAAGAGTCCGCCTTATTTCAACGCTAGAATCATCTCTTGGAATAGAATGGTGCATGAAATTTTCTATTTCCATATCTAAAGTAGGAAGGTGATCTCGTCCGATCCCCCTCTTATGGTAGAGGAGCTATGTATGTCATTCATAACTCTCAAATATGGACTTTCTTTTGAGGCAAATAAGGAATTCAAGTGTACCAAGAGCTTCTATGCTAACCTAATATATTGTCGAATAACTTTGTTTTTCTATAAACAATGCTCATGTTTTTTTTGTTTTTGCTACTGAATATTCAAAGTTTTTATAACTAACAAGTGAGATTTAGGTCCACATGTCAACAAACATTCCGGATTAGTAGAAAAACACTATTCTGTCAAAGAGTTCAGAGAGAACTTAACTAGTAAGGGGGTGTTTTCATTGATCAGAGCTGATGGCTTTTGGTTGAAATAGAATAATAACAGCTGAAAGAAGTAGTTATTAGAACAGATTTTGGAAAATGGCTTTTGGAAGACATGGACACGGAGGAGGTGACAGAGGCTAACCGACTTAAGTGGCTTGGAGAAGCCGCTTTTAGAAGTCGGGATTTTCAAATCATCTTTTGACTTTTTTTAGCAAAAGCCAGAAAGCCGAAACCGATTTGAACACCCCTAAGGGGTATTCATATTGGCAAAAGTGAGGAAGAGATGCATATATGAGATTGGAGTAAGAGGAGTGGGGTGTATAATGCACCAGTGACTCTCTGTCTTATCCCCGGAGTTAGATGGGAGCGAGATGAGTGGGAAAGCCACTTTGGAAAGCCAGATGTCCTTGTAGACAGGTAGGTATTCAATATTTTATTACAATGCATTCAATCCATTTCTTGTAGAGCAATCTCTAATTTGTATTAATAAGCATAGAGTTATCGAAATCCTTATTTTGTGGATGCCCACACGAGTGCAATCTCACGGACTCGCTCCCACTGCTCAATATGTGGGACTGGGATGCAACTTGATGGAGACACGTGGAGAGTCACCGTTGCTCGTGGAGGAGGAGATCCAAGTTAGGACTCGACCTGACACTGCCTCGCTCCTCCATTGCTTCACTCTCTCCTCTCCCAGGCGGCGGCCTCCTCCTCGACATGACCATCACATGCATCCCCAAGCTTCCTCGCCACGCATCAACATCGCGCCACCACACTTCCTCCTCCTCATCCTCCGATGTCACGGTGGCCATTGATCACGTGTGCTATTGCCACCAGAGGATGAGCTTAAGCCACTATCACGCTAGAAGGGGGAAGGTTTATGCCCTAACCCTGACTTTTTCAGATTTTATTGAATTCGAGTTGAATTTTCTTTTGAAATTCTCAAAATTGAGTTGAAATTACATGATTTGGAATTTTCCTCGAGGTGATATTTTTCCAAATTAAAACTCCCCCGGTTGCAATTTTCCCAAATTGAAACTTTCCAAGTTGATTTTTCTCGAATTGAAACTTCTCCGTATTGAAATTTCTCGAGTTGGAAGTTTCCTAAATTGAAATTTCCCGAAACCGTGTTGATTTTTTTGTTTTCTTCTAGTGGTTTAGCAAGTCATAGGGGAAGGGGCAGTGGAAAGGAGGACGAAGGAACGAGGGGTGCTGTGAGGTGCTCTTTGTTTGGTAGGGGGAGGCGGTGGAGAGCTGCCATGTGGCGGGGGAGAGGAGGGAATAGAGCAATATTTGTGCGGCTAAAACTATATATTAGATCTATTAGTTATAATTAAAAAGCCATCAACCACAGCCCAAGACTGGAACCAAATGCAAGCAAACAACCGACCAGCTCGATGCTGGGCTAGGTCCAACATATCATCAACGAAGGGCCCAACCGCAAGACAAAGAGAAAGCAAGTAAGCACTCACCACCGAGAGCGACCCAGCGACGATTGAGCGACCGAGGACTCATCACGGTTAATCCTCGTGAGTCTGCCTAGTTGTACTACACGGAGCCCGTGGGTCTAATAATCAAATTGGACATACTTCGTATATTATGACCGGGGATTTCGGCGGCCGCAGCGCCCACGTGGTGAATTTGCGAAATAGTCTTCAAAGTTTTGGTAATTTCGTATAGATCCTCGGTTCTTACGAATAGATCCATAGATTTTTGCGAAAAAAACTCCTACGCTTTTTTCCGTTGATAACGACCCATAGTTTCCAAAAATTACGTACAGGACATTGGTTCTTTTAAAAGGTCCATATTTTTTTAGAAATAGCCCCTTCATTTTTCTTTTATTGTGGAAAGGCTCTCGATTTTTTATGA
Source organism: Melocanna baccifera (assembly GCA_036346265.1). Taxonomy (NCBI): domain Eukaryota; kingdom Viridiplantae; phylum Streptophyta; class Magnoliopsida; order Poales; family Poaceae; genus Melocanna; species Melocanna baccifera. Next base: position 45,010,978 of record CM070677.1, on the reverse strand, counting down.
AAAAACCCCTACGCTTTTTTTTTGCTGTGAATTTTTGTCCCTTTTATTTTAGTACACACGATGATTAACGCGACGTAGCACCACGTCTATATAGCTAGTAGATTTTGATGGTACGTACACAGACGGCTGCACGCAGCCCTACGTATACCCCTGGCAAATAGGGAATTAATAGGCTGGACCGGCTGCGCAGCGTTCTTCGCCAATCCAAAGATTCTATTCTCATCTCATCGGGCTGGCAGTCTGGCACTGGAACCGGTTGGAAAGCATAACCAGCATGTGTGTAGCGAGGAAAATATAGAAACACAGGACCGTATTACTCGTAGCGTGTAGATACGCGACATGATATTTCCCTCCCTCCTTTGTGTTCTTTCGTCCATCGAGCGATCGATACGTGAGCTCGGGCTTGATTAGAGAACGGGATGCTTCTCCTTTCCCGCAGGAACTAACCTATCCCGCTTGGACCATGCACGGGTTTCGACCTTCCAAGTCCGAGTTGAACACTAGCGTTGTTGCCTCTTTCTACAGGTTTTTTCTGCAGTCCATGGATATGATTCCTTCCGGTCCTAACTTTCTAGCCTGCACTGCCATCAGTTCCATTTCATCCGCGCACGCTCCCAACTTTCGCCTGTAGAAACGCTTCAAATCGTATTTTAAAACTATCATTTCACTAACTATTAAAAGTATAAAAATCGGTTTAGACCACCACCTGTAAGATCGATTTATAGTAAGATGGGCAATCAGATGGGAGTGAATGATTGGAATTTCGTAACAGAAGCTTTTTGTTAAATCTATTTTTAAATTGCAAATATTTTAAAAGTGAAAAGGATAAAAAAACTATATGTAATATATGAGAGTGAAAAAGCAACAGTAAACAATCTAATTTTATGCGACTGCAACAATCATTAATCAAATTGTGTGTATATATATCTAGTAGCAATAACTAATTAACAGTTTAAGTTTATATCTTTCAAAGTGCTACTCATGGCCATTGGTAATCACCTGCATAAAAAAAGTACTTGTGTAGGCAGCACACAACAATAGAAGAGCATTTACCAATAACGTGCAGAGCTAGCTTTTATCAGATGTAAGTCAACATACCATCAAATCACCAATCCAGAAGATAAGAAGTAAGACTATTATTACCTCTCTCTTGTAATGTGATGTTGTAACGTTGCACTTACCAATAACGTTGCAGATTTTGTAATGATGAGACGTGCACTTCCTGATGCCGCTCGGCCGACGGGACGTCCTCCCTGATGGGATGCTGCCTGCGTCCAGCCCAGGAGAGCAGCACCTCTGCCCTCGAATCTTCACGTGACGCGCAGCTACAAAAACAATGGCCAAACTACAAAAGAACCGCCTTTTTTTTCCAATCAAAAACAGCGCCGCACGAATCTTTTACCACAGCACGGCATGCACGCAACAGTCACCACAAATCCCGATCGAAATCAACAAACGTCGTTATTTTTTGTCTTCCAGAAAATTCACGGCGAGATGCACATATAGATGCAAGGATTTGTTGGCGTTAGGTGTCTTGGGTCTCCACGGAGTTTTTGTGTGTGTGATTATGGGGTGCTTATTGTAGCTTTCAAAGACACGATCGACGATAAGTTTTCTATAGCAGCGATTAGTAGCACTGTAATATTTTTGTCTTTATTCAATTTTTTTGATTTTTTAGTATTTTTGTGTTTTATTTTTTTCCCGTATTCCTTTGCATCATCCGTTCTAGATTAGTGTGTCGCTTTTATTTTTATATTTTTTAGATTTAATTATGCCCAATTAGCCAACTCAACTACAGTAAAAAAATCAATCAGCTACAGTAAAAATCAAAAGTCATCGCTATTCCGACCGCTACTTGTATCCAACGAACCTTGATTACTTCAGAAACCAGGAAAAAACAATTGATACAGAAGGCTGCTTACTTCATCAACGTGGCTGCGACAGAAGACCTGCTAGGCGCAGAACATCACGCAGTCGGGCTGCCCGAGCCGATGCATCTGCTCGATGTCCTCTCACGCCTGCGCGCACCGTACCAGCCAGTGCCCCTGTGGAACGTCGCCTCGGGAAGGCCGCCCTTTTTTCTTGTCCAAGACCACGCCCGAACGAAAAACGGCCACCGCCTTTTTATTCAATTCGATCAGAACTCGCTTCGCAGACGCCGCTTCTACAAACTTTTCTTTCTTCTGAAAATTACAGCGACTGAACCAAAAAGCCGCATGACCTCGGATCATCTAATTTTGATTTTCACGTGCTCAAGTATGAATTCGACCATCTTATGACTCCCTCAACCGCCTGATCTTAGATCTCCCCATCCTAATCCTGGTCCTCCTCGTCGTCGACCACGATCACCTTCATGCTTCAACCTGCACATGCAAAGATCAAAGAATATTTTTCCGATATAAGTTCGTCCGAACTTGATCAACGTCAACCCGCACACGCGCAACACACCATAATTAATATCATAATCAACGTTGTCAATTATTCATCATCCAAAATAGTCTAGACCTGACCACATGATCTAATACCACCAAACAACTCACATAAAAGAGGAAGCAAAATCGAATTCAAACTTCAGAGTCGGTACTACCGCATAGCGCACTGGCCGGAGCAATAGTACCGCTGGTCCAAGCTTGGTATGACCGGCGACCGATAGTACCATTGGACAAGGGCGGTATGACCACACATCTATTTATAGAACAAAACACCAGCTCGAGTCTAATCCGAAAAGTGTGCAATCTTCAGCATATAAGTCCAAATGACTTGAAAGTTTGCACACACTTTGCTAAGTATATTAGAAACCTAATTTATCCAAAGATCATATGAATCTTAGCCAAAGTTTTAATCTTTCCTTGAAACAAGTAAAGTTACACTAAAATTAGATAAAACTCACAGATTTGATATACGACTTGCTCGTGAATTAAAGATGGTTTAGATGGCTCTAAATAGGTTTTCACATATCACAACAATATAGAGCAACAAGAGATTCAAGGGCAAAATCCTTGTATCATGATTTCACAAGAAATGCTCCAAATCAAGCCAAATCGGACAAACTTCTAAATTCTGCTACAACAAGTTTCTAGATGGATAACATATGATCTTTAAGAGGCATCGTCATCTCTTACATATCCATGAACTAGTAAGATCAAGATGAAACAGGAGAGGGCAGAAACTCTAATAAAAACAAATGCAAAACCAATAAGATTAAGAACACACTATGGATAATAAAAATGATTGATCTATTTACAACTTATAGATGAATATTTTATAGCCTCTCAACATAGAGGACAAAGCTCTATCTCCTAAGAGCACTCACACAAAACCTTAGAAGGTGTGTTGGTTGATTTCCTCTCTAACTTTCATGACCTATCCACCAACCACATCCACTATAACTAAATGAGGCAACCAACCCACATCTAACTCTAATGGATACTATCCATTAGCACAATCAAAAAATCCATTAACCCCATACACTGGGTTTATACTCAACGCATGACTTATATATGTTTTTCAAAGTGCATAAGCCCAAACCTATTAAGGAACAAGCTTTCATCTACTTGGTCTTCTCAGCATCTTCTTGATCTAAACCGCTCTCCAAGCTCCACGATTTTAGTACTTTGCCGTTTTCAGTATTTTGGCTTCCCATCAAAATGCCTTCTCCTTGACCATGAACTTCTCATTTTCTCTGAGCCTAGTCCATAGTCATATCTTCCTTTACAAGTAATCCCCATGTTTGCAACGTGTAGGTCCATCAATAGCTCACGTATTGGCAAGTCTCTATATGTCGGTCCCCCGACCATACCTCACTTGCATTGACCATGCCATTCGATAAACCATTGCTTGAATCTTCCCTTCGACATCCCTTTGTCTTCTCCTATGCTCCACTTGAGCCTAACCATCTCACCCGACTTCTTTGACCACACCTCAACTCATCTCCAAACTGGTCCACACGGTTGACCGTGGCTGCCTCTAAGCACCTTGCACATAAAAGACCAACTAATTATTTCTAAGCACAAGTTCATCACAACTTCACCCACATTTTCTCCAAATATACATCATGCACCATGAATGAAATGATTTAAATTCCACAACTCAACCTATGACCAATTTCCACAATTATCCAAACCTTTTGGATAATCTCAAACAGAGTCGATCTGACCTCCATTAATAGACTTGATGAGGATACAATAATTCTCTTATTTATTACGTCATCATAAACTCCGAATATACCCTTTAACAATAAAGGAGAAATTTTATAGAGTAATCATAAGTCTCACTACGACTACTCGTAAGTTCTTCTATAACTACCTATGCTACAACCACCTAGTCGTAAGTTCTGCTATAACTACCTAGTCGTAAGTTCTGCTACAATTATCTAGTCGTAAGATCTGTTGTGACTACCTAGTCGGTTAAGATGTGTGTTTATACTCCATAATCGCATACGATCTTACCCACGTCTCTTTGACAACAACTGTTCTATGGCAAACTGCTACCCACATCTTTCTGACGATAACCGCCGTCGAGCGGTTAACTTCCAAAGTGTCGAGACGCCTTCTGGCAAGAAACAATCATCGCTAATTCGCCGGCAATATAAAGGACAAATCTTGAGAAGAGAGAGGGAGGCCTGAGGGAGAGAGAGGCCCCGGTAGGGAGCAACCAATTCTGTAAGCAGTGTAATTTCTCGTACTATTCACGCTTGTAAGCCTTTTCTCAGCAACAATAGCATAGAACGTAGGGTTATTATTCTCTCAGGAGGAGGCCCAAACCTGGATAACATTGTTGTGTCTTCATTCTGCATGATCATACAAGATCCTTGAACGTTTTCCTCCGAATCTAAGAAATCATACGTAAGATCGATATTAAAATATTGACAAGATTGAGAACACCTCCATTAACAAACTAGTCAGACTGCTCCAGTCAACCCGATCAAACCCCGTAATAGGGGAGCTGGTATGAACGCTTGCACCAAGTTGGTACTACCACCCCAGTAGTATCGCTTTCTAATCCTGGTCTTATCGCTCTCTTCGGTAATACTGCGGATCCCATCCAGTACTATCGGACCTAGACACGCTCAAAACGACCTTTACTAGAAAATAGTTACCACCAACTATCATCTAGTTGTACCACACTTTTAGTAGTACCGTGGCTACCATGTGAGTACTGTCGCCAACACCACATGGTACTATTGTCTGAAAATTGATAGCAAAAATAAAAACTTGCAATCTTGTGCAAACTCAAACATCAATTCAACACGATTATTAATTGTTCAACACATATGAGCCAATGATATTCTCAGCATGATTCTTCATTGTCAACAATTGATGTCTTTAATTTGTTCTACTTTCAAGAGTTAAGGAAAGGGGGAAATGCAAGCTTCATCCATCGTGCATGAAACATTGCAAGGTCAATGCAATTTTCGCTGATCTTACCCAAGATGTCGTGGTGGTTATCTTCCATGTTATTACTGTACTGAGACCTGAGAGAACCGATGCCAATTGTCACATTGTGTTGTTGATCCTACGAGGCTAGTTGGAGTACTAGCGCTTGTTTTGAATTATGGACAAAACCATAATTTCAGCGCTTGTTCTCTTGGATGATTCAGCAGAGGAAGTCACGTTGTTTTCAACTTCACCTCATGATACGAAACAATAGCGTTAACACGCCATGCATGACGCCCTGCCATCCAAGTTACAATGGCTACTATTAATTTATGTTACAAATAATACATAGGAAAAAATAGAGATAAGAGATATAAATTTTTATATTAAAAATCTTTGCAGAAAAAAGCAACAGATGTTTGAAGGCAAATCACTGTAATGAAGAGATATTAGAATGGAGTACTTCTCATTAAGCACTTCTTTCTATAGACTACTGTGGTACATATAGTGTAAGAAAAAAGTCCTACATAGAAAAAAACTAAATTAAAGTCAATTGCTACAGATTGAAGAATTTCTTAATACTTTGTATATTAAGATTGGGGGAGTGCCTAGGTAGGGGCCGTGTCCATGTGTCAAGCTTGCAAAAAGCCCTCTGAGTTTTGGTAATTACGTATATGTTCTCGGTTCTTTCGAAAAGGTCCTCGATTTTTTGTGAAAAAGTCCCTCCACTCTCCTTTTACTGGATAATATCCTGCGGTTTTAAGTAATTATGTACAGACCCTTAATTCTTTCGAAAAGACCCTTGGTTTTTTTTGAAAAAGCCCCTTCGCTCTTTTTTACTGGATAACGTCCTGCGGTTTCTTTGAAATTACACATAGGTTCTTGATTTTTTTCGAAAAGACCCTTGGTACGTCATTTCTTTTCTAATTTTTGTCTCTTTTACTTTGGTCTTATATGGTAACTAGCGTGACGTGATGCCGTGCTTAGTTGCTAGTTATCTCAACGGTGCGAGGAACTGGGCGTTAGCTCAACGGTGAGTTGAGGTGTTTCGAACGAAGGATTTCTTAATTATCTCTTTGGGCTAGATTTTAAGAAGAGAGAATACACGCACATAAGGACGTGTTTAGTGGTCCAAGCTGTCTCGTTCGTACGGTCTACTGCTAGTTAATGCATCTACGTGTGAGTTAGGGGGTGATCGGAATAGCGATGGCTTTTGAAAAAACATCAGAGTCGGGTGAAAAACATCAGAAATGAGTTAGTGGATAGTGTAGTGAATAGTGAAAAAAAGTTGAAGCTAGAAGCTGAAGCCGAAACGATCACCCCCTTAGAGTGTGTGGTCCTGTTCTTTGCGGTTTCTAAAAGTCGTTTTTGGTTTTTGCTATAGTAATTAACTTTTAAACAGAGTATTTTTTTAAGATAGAGTCTACAAGTTAATTATAGTACAAGTTAAAAAACTAATATCTGTACCATCAAAAATCGCACGTGAGTATTTCTCTTTCCGTAATCTCTGTCGCAAACAGCCAAAAAACCATCAACTACAGCTAAATGTCATCAGCCACAGCCATCAGCAAACAGGCCCTGTATGTGAAGTATGTGCGTGAGTATGTGTAAAGTGATGATACATTATCAGGGAAGAAAAAGATTCCCCCAAAGAGAAGCATTCGCGATTAATGATACATGTGGCCGCTTAATGATACACATGGCCTAATGAACATTCACGATTAAAAGGGTGTTTAGTTGAGCTAAATTTTAGTGGTTTATAGTTGAATTTGTATTATAACTAGTTTATTTTGTACTATATCTAATGGTGGTTTATTTGATATAATTAATTTTAAAAAAAATTAAAAATAGAAAAAATAAGTTAGTATATCACGAATAATATAAACAAATACAAATAAATCAAAAATCAGAAAACAAAATTTTAAAAATAATAAAAAATAAATCAAAATTTAGAAGTCGAAACCCAAATAAGTGGATTTAAATTTAAGTGATGAAAGCAAGATTCCGAATTCTTGCACGGCCTGGTGTTATGGTTGGGCCCATTAAGCGGCCCACTTTTGTCAACGAAATGTAATATTTCCACTTACAGGGGCTCTTTTGGGGAAGCCGGAAAGGGCACTTCCACTGGTCGTCGTCGTGGTGGTGCTAGCAAGAGCTCGAAACCCTACGTTGGTCAGGGGGCGGTCGAGGAGGGGCAAGAGATATGGTTCGATCTATTTCCGTCGCGGCGGCCGTTGCCGTGGTGATTGTGTGCTGCTCCGGGCTCTGCCGCGGCGGCGAGCGGCTCGGAGCGAGGGAGTGCGAGGAGCTGGGCTTCACCGGCCTCGCCCTCTGCTCCGACTGCAACGCCCTCGCCGAGTTCGTCAAGGACCAAGGTACGGGCCTATCGTCCTCTGGCATTTAACTGCTGTGATAAGATTCGCGATCTGAACCGGGAAAGCCATTCGGGTGCATTTTTTTTCTCAATTCGACTGATTTGGAGCGTGAAATCTGTGAGTAGTGATCTGTTAGCGGACTATGGATCGGGTTGATTTGTGATTCCCCGATGATAACTTCTTCAAGCAGTGTGTGCGTGCGTGTGGTGGGGGCTCACCCTGTAAGCTTGGAACAAACTCCAAAACTGTGATCTAGTCAATTTGGGGCCTGGGGCTGGTGGGAGACTTTATGAATCGAAGACCTCGTTCCACGCTGATTGTACTGGTAAATTTGAGGCTTGTCCTTAGGTCCGCAGTTGTAGATCAGGGTGGTGTTGCTTATGGAACTGCCCTATTTTCGTGTACTGTTTGTCTGTCGTTTTGATTAGTCCGTCTAGGAGCATTCTGAATCTAGCCGGGTTGGAAAGTTTTTTTTGGCCAATTCAACTCGTCATTGCTTGTCTGGGATGAAATCCTTTATTCAGTTGCTCCTGAGTATTCAATTGCCATCTATTAGCAAGCAACTAAGGGTGGGTTCCTTTTCCTTCATCACGCGTAGTTGTTATGCCAGTCGAGTGTTGTTGAACAATTTATTGGTTGTTTGGTTACAGAGCTGGTGGACGACTGTCGTAAATGTTGCACTGAGGATTCAGATGATTCTATCAGCAAGGTATGAACTATGAATGGCCTTTAAGAGTGGCAACTGGTTTTACCTCATAAGCTGCAATTAGAAACTTTTTTCTTTTTAGAGTCTGCTAATTTCTGACTGTTATTTGATTTATGTGAATAATGTTTGGATCTTATATGGTTATGTGTAGCTTGCTCTTTAGGCTAGACTCATAAGATGTATTCAAGGTTGAATTTGAAGGTTAGTGGTAGTAACACTTTATGCCAGTTGGATGTTATTATTGTGCTTGTTCTTTAGGATGTTATAGGATGTTTTCAAGGCTGAACTTGAGTGCTAGAGGTACCACATAGCAGCTTACTTCCTCTGGATATAATATCTGCCTATGTTTGCTGTTGCAGCTCACATTCTCTGGTGCAATTATTGAGGTTTGCATGAGAAAGCTGGTGTTTTATCCAGATGTTGTCAGTTTCCTCGAAGAGGATAAAGATGACTTCCCTTATGTGGAAACCCGTTATGTGTATGGCTCTCCACCAAAGCTCATAATGCTTGACGACAAGGGTGAGCAGAAGGAGACCATAAGGCAAGCTCTTCTTAACTTGATAATTAGTATTTAGTTAACCAGGAGAATGATGTAGATTTTTGAAGTTCTCTCCTACATATTAAAAAAGAACTGTCAGAACCATTTTCCTGTGACTCTGTCTTAATTCATTACCGGCTGCCGCTTATTGTATATGTTGTCTGATGCCTGTCCTCTTTCCTCATGTAACATGATTCACATTATAATCCGACGACTGATGCAAATCATATTGTTTTTGTTTGTGTCGGTATACTGCTTTTCATTTTAACTTAGTTGCATGGACATAAAACTGGTTAGTAGTTAGCACTAGAGTGCTCTGTGAAGGTGCAGTAGTACGTTGAGTGATTGTTCATTGCTTAAGTGGCTTGAATATCTCCTTGGTACACTATCTGTTTATAGATGAAAGATTTTGTCCCTGTATTGAATAATTTTATTCTTTCCTAAATACAGAACGTACCCAATTTATGATAAAAACCATGTTGCCATCCATTCATTGGTTCGTTTTCTAAAACCAACTGAATTTGCAGGATCGACAACTGGAAGCGAGAGCATATTCGGCAATTTCTCAAAGAGAAGGTGAAACCAGTGAAATCAGACAGCTGAGTAACCGCAACGAGTTCCTGTTCTTGTAGAATGTTTCCAAAGTTGATATTTGAGTAAGCCCTACGGAGTTTGGTTCTCTGCCAGCAAAAACCGCAGACCATTGGGGATCTGCACCTTATTCTGAATAGCGTGTACACCACAACTTTTTTTGTTACTAGAGAACTTGTTATTGATAAGCTTGGCAGCTGGAACTGTGATCCGTCATCAGAACATAATGGGAGTGTGAAACGGAATGCTTGCAGATGTAACCCTGAGCTTTTACCTTAATAAAGACCAAAGAGAGTAAAAGAACGCAAAGAACGATACAGGTGCGCGATAATAATCTCATGAAACAAGCGCTCAAGGAATCTGCTTGTTTTGTTTCGAGTAAAAATGTATGGCCTCGCATCTGTGGCTGTAAAACAGTGAAAGGCTTCGCCCTCGTATGTACAGTTGGGCTTCACGAGGCTTGTTCTCGCTACTCCATCGTCTAAATCGCCTGCGTCTTCTGGGGAAAAACCAAAAGTTTGTTGCACAGGACTTCACAAGCTTCATCTTTCTTTGGGGTGGTACTAGCGGTCTAGCACCGAGACGACGGTGTTCGGTTTGCACGCCCAGTATGCTTCAAGGATCGGGTGACTTCCTACACCTGGAGAAAGAACCAGTCTGATAAGTTAGATTGTCTTCCTTTTTGGAATAAATTGCACATTCCTACATGCAAACAATAGAAACACGACAGATGAATAGCACCGGACAGCATGGCGAAAGAAACCGAAGGAGCTCAACTGAGCAGCACTAGATTCCAGCGGAAATATGTTAAGAACACCAGAGGAATCGTTTTGAGTGAGGGCTGCAGGTATCAATTTGTGCAGAATTTTTTTTAGATGAACAGACATTTGTCAATTTGTGCAGACAATTTCACATATATAAAGCTCAAGTCTTTACCTGGTAGAAAGCTAACTGTGACATTATGCTATTGTCAGTATAAGACAGCTAAATGTGACATTATGCTATTGTCAGTATAAGACACTTCAAATCATGTTTTATATGTATTTTTATTTTTACTGCCATTTGTCAATTCTTCTTGCTACTAGATTATTTCCTTTACAACTATAAGCTGTTACATACCATTCAAATGGTATGGTTGAAATTTCAGATTTGGAAATGTTCTTATTCCCATTACATAAGCCATAAAAACACAAGTTCACAAAATAATGATATATTAGAAATGCCATCTGAATTTGGGCTGCTTACTAGAGTCCTAACTCCTAACCAAGGTATTACTAAATTTTGCTTGTATCTGCATTGGTAGGGAAGGAAGTATACCTGTCTTCGCCTCCGGTGTTGAAAAGCATAGCAAGAGCGTGCTATAACATAACATGGAAGAAAGAATCCTGCGAACTGAAGAGTTGCCTGAAATAAAGGAAAATTTTAGTTTGCAAATCCTAAACAGCCAAATCAAGCTCCACTACTTCAGACCTTCAACAAAAGAATAACTGCATAAGTAAAATTCTGAACAGATAAAATCCATGCTAATAACACACTATAAAAACTGTTACTCTGATACCCTTATACGCAGTAGCCTCTAGATCGGATCAGAGTTTATGAGATACGACACAAACATGCGTAGTATCAAGAATAAAGTAGATGAATCTTATGAAGAGAACCGAAGTAACGGTGATGAAGCAACCACAACGAGAGAGATTTGGCAAAACTGATCTCAAATTCTTTAAGCACGACCTCAAAAGAGTACAAGGCATTGTCGCTCTCTCACAACCCTCTCAAACCTTTTAGAACTCTCAGATCTTTGGCCTGCTAAAGAACAACCTAGTATCTAATCCTCTCATGCACCCTCAGCTTTGGATGAGTTGGCTTGCTTGCTTCTTCTTGGCCTGGGTTCTGTGTGGCCACCCCTATGGGTATATATAGTCCACCTAGTTCTCCTCTAAAAGGTAGAAATCTTACTCTAAATAGAAGTAGGAATTATAATCTTATTAGGATTCATCTATGAATTCATGCAGCACATCTCTCCATGTCCTAAAGGATTAGGATATAAGTCACCTTGCCTCAACAAAAACAAATCCATCTCAAATCCTCTTGCACTCACTGATGTATATGGTTTGGCAGCAATCAATTACTTTCAGCATTAGGACACTTAAACAGAAAGCGGGTCATATACTCACATCATTTCAGCAGAACAAGTTAATAGCATAATATTGATATTATGGAGTAGATCTGTTGAACTCACACTGAACAACACTGTTGCATCTTGTAGCATGCTAACATCTTTCACAATCACGATTACATGGCGCACAAGCAAAAGGAACATCAACTGCAGTAAAATCAACGTTAGTCTCCACCCTCCAGCACTAACAAAAATAGGTTTAGTAAGAAAAGGTTTCTAGAACATACAATTAAAGCAATAGTTCGGCAGAATGTGACACCACCCGAACTTGAAGATACACAATCCTCAAGTTCAGCTTGCAGCAGCTGCTGCTCTGCGATGGCAATGGCTAGAAAATGGGAATCATGGGGATCAATTCGTCCAACCCAGCTTTGCCTGATTATAAACAAACAGTCGTCACTTAAGAATATCTACATTAGAATGTTCAAAGGATGTCCAGAAACCGGAGTATCAACATCTGCATTGCTAGGGGAAAATTAGGGGGAAACAATGGTGCCGCTTTAATTGCAGACAGGCACAGTATGTCAGTATGGATCACATTCTTCAATCCACAGAATTGTATCAGTAAGTACCTAAGATCCATGTCCATTTCAGCTGAACAACATTTGGCTGGAGGGAGGACATAGTTTGGGGAGTAAACCTGTAGGCACAAAAGAAACAAAAATCAAATCCGAAAGGCTTCACTGGTAGGAACAGAATACAGTAAAAATCAGAAACTATAATTTTCTTTTATTCCCCCCTTTTTTCTTCTGCAAACTGCAATGCAGTTGGCCTGAAATTGGATTGCTCATAAACCGACTACATCTACCTACATCAAGTACTTAGGCTTTAACAACCCCAGAAGGTTTAAGTAGCATGCCACCGCCTAGAAAATAGAAATGGAAATACAATGCAACATTGTTCTATGGTAGACCTGTAATAGAATAACAGAAACACCCACCTGGTTGCAGATTTCACATGTAATGTTCCCCTTCTTGTTGCACCATCTCTGTATGCATTTCCTGTGGGCAAACTGCATCCAACCAAGACCAGTTGATCAACATTCCATTAGCATTTTCTTCAGCAGATAATCCCAAGTCATGTGCAAAACACGTTTGATTCCTTAGTTGCGTTGCGAATTAAGAAAGAGTAAATTTCACAAAATCGCTCTACCTTTGACAAATCTATCACAAAACTACACTTGTAATCATCTGTTTCACATAACCACAGTTACTTCTGCATAACATTGCACAAAACCACACTTTTAACTTTTTTAAGCATCAGTTTCACAGAGCCATTTTGCATTACATTGCACAAAACCTCACTTCTAAGAAATGTTGTCATATGCAACAAGATGGCCTTGTTACTCTAGTGGATGTCCGGCTCATTGCATATAATGGTATTACATAAAAGTGTGGTTTTGTGAAACGTTACGTAGAAGTGTAGTTATCTAAAATTGATGTTTCAAAGTTATGCAAAAGTGTAGTTCTTTGAAATCGATATTTAAAAGTGTGGTTTTATGATAGTATTGTCAAAGGTAGTGTGGTTTTGCGAAATTTACTCATTAAAAAATCACTTGATAATCACGTAATAGAACTTTCGCTGCTCCTAATCACTTTAACTTCCACTCTAGAGCCTAATAGAGATGTCCACTATAGACAACATTACAAAATAATCAAGCAAAACTGGGTTATACTAACAGTACGAAGCATCAAACATCAATATAATCAAAAGAGGGGGTAGGATTTGAAGCAAAGCACAGACTACAGTTGATGGCAGGAGAGTAACAGAGAATGGATGGATGGAATTCAGGAAGAACATCTTGACATCTGCTCATCTCTTCGAAGAAGATAACCAATAATCATCAGATTTTCACTTCGATTTAAAGCCAACTACTGCAATTGGGCTCACCTCAGTTCCTCAACACGCAAGAAATGAAACATCCACCGCACGCGCGCGCGCGCGAGAGAGAGAGAGAGAGGTCACCTTGAGTGTGCCAGTGCAGGCGCAGGGGGAGTCCATGGCGTCCTCCTCCCCCTCCTCCTGGCATATCCGGCACTCTATCACCCCCTTGTCGTCCACCCCCACCCCGACCTCCACCTCCACCTGCCCTTCGCCACCGAAGCAGCCATCGCCGGCAACCTTCTCGGCGCGCGCCATCTCTCTCGCTTTCTTGGAGCAGGTCTCAAGAACGAGCCAAAAGGCGGGGCCTTTTTTAGCTTCCAGGACAACCACCCCAGGAACGAGAATAGGGGAGAGAAGAATACTAAGCAGAAGGGCCTTCCCTTATTTTTATTCTATTCCATGTTTGTATTTCATCATCTTCTGCAGTCTGTTTATTATTTATGGCCTCCAATCCAATGATGAGTGAGTGATTAGGTTTGTGGGGTTTAATGGACAATGGGCAACTTCCACTGCATCTAGTGGGAGATGAGGTGATACTGACACATGCATTCTTCTGTTGCCTTCGCTCTCTGTCCCTCTATGCATTTTTGCAATGAAATTCTTTGAGCAATTTATTGCAAACTCTTATACTCCTGTTAGAGTTGGTGTTTTGTGTTAGATCGGATCCATCTGATGTATGTCTAAATCTAATTGGGTTGTAATTTATAGCTTATGCTACAGTAACTAGATTTTAAATGGTGTATTTTTTAAGATAAGATCAATAGAAAAATTATAGTAAAAAGTGTACTAAGTTCAATTGTACTGTCCAAAATCACGACTATTTTTCTCTACGTACTGTCTCTCACGAACAGATAGAATTCAAAAAATTAAACCATAAATTATAACTCACAATAGTTAAAAAGAATCCACCCATATCTCTGGATAATTAAAATGACTTTGCTTTGTTCTTTTTCCACCTTGATGTCACGGTTGTACAGTTTGTTCTGCCTTTCTGTCTGCTGCTTACTTTCCGTGCTGTTTTTGCGGTCGGTTCCCTGTGGTTGGGTGGTAGGCGGTTTCGGCGTTGCTTGTGAAGAATTTGTTAACCTAGAATTGAACGTGAAAACTTAATTATGGAAAGCAAACGTTTGGCTGTGGCTTTGTTGAGAAGATTAGATTAAATTGTAAATATATTAGTAGTTCAAATGCTTGTGAAACACGGTAGCAAGATCCCTAAAGCAACAAAAACGGTACTACGTGTTTGCTAACTATCTCTATTATTGTGCGTTAGACATTTCTCAGCTGGACATCTAAGTACAACAACGAAGAAGGTAATAGCGTTGTTTGCATTTTACTATGGAGCTTCAATAGTTTTTGGACCCATTTGGAACACAGCTATTTCAATTTTCATAAAAATTTTGCAGAAAATTTAACCATTTCTCCAAAATTCCAGCAAAATTCTTAAATTCTACTCTTGCCTTTAGGCCATGTTCAAAAGTATTGTAGCTTTTAGCTAAAATGATATTGTAGTGGCTGTTAGTTTTTTCTGATATATTCAATAAAAGAAAAGTAGTACAACAACGAAGAAGGTAATAGCGTTGTTTACATTTTATTATGGAGCTTCAACAGTTTTTGGATCCATTTGGAACACAGCTATTTCAATTTTCATAAAAAAAATTTACAGAAAATTTAACCATTTCTCCAAAATTCCAGAAAAATTCTTAAATTCTACTCTTGCCTTTAGGCCATGTTCAAAAATATTGTAGCTTTTAGCTAAAATGACATTGTAGTGGTTATTAGTTTTTTCTGATATATTCAATAAAAGAAAAGTAAATAGAAAAAAATAAAAAAACATTGTGATATCACTATTTTATCTCTATAGATAATGAAAAGGAGGAAGAGAAAATGGAGGGAAAAGTGTATTAAGAAGCCAATATGTTCCAGACGATTTTTGGTTTATGAATTCAGAAACTGTTTGGAACGGGTTTTATTATAAAAACATCTAATTGTATCATACTAAATGCACTATTTTTGTGTTTTTAATCACCTTTAAAGCTTTCCTATTTAGCAACAATCATATTTCGTGATTACTCTTGGTAGTGCCTTGGCTCCGGGAGCCTTCACTTTTTAAGGCAAGAGTTGATGTACATGGGTGGTTAAACTACCAGTGCGTTCGATTTCAACGAGAGCTTGCAGTACCTTTGTGGAGTGCGACTGGTCACCCTCTACAACTAAACACTATCATCATTAATTTTAAGCCAGCTTGCGTGTCACATATTTTGTGCAGATATTTTTGGTTCACAATGATGCAGGAGCCACTTGTGTATTCATTCGTCTGAACCAATCGACGGTGATGGATAATAAGTTGGCACCTGATTTGTCTTTCGGCTAATTGTCAGGCAAATCATCTAATTAGTACTCATCTGGAATCTTCTCTATGTTTGCGGAAACATGACATAAACATGACATAATTAGAAGAATGAGAATCCAATTTGTGTCAGAAGCATTGTAGAATAAGCACACCTTCTACATCCACAATGTTCCAAGAAGTTCCCTGTGATTGCTAACAGCTGGTAGCAGTGGCGGAGGTCTCAATATGGCAAGGTATGGCGCTCGCCATACCTTAATCCATCGGTCTGGGCCTGGCTGGGACTCTGGGTTCCGCCGTTCGGCCGTTGGAAGTAGACAGCACGGAGAGCGCTTTTGCTGGCGCTTGGGACTTGCTTCACGGCCCGCCTAGGCGCTCGGGACGAAAACGCGGCCCACCTAGGCGCCAGCAAAAGCGCCGCGCGGAAACGCCCTCGCGCGGAAAGCGTAAGCGCCGTTTCAACTTCACGGAAGCGGCCGCCCGTTCATCGCGAGGCGCAATCGCGCAAGTGCGAAAGCGATGCCGAGCGCGAGTCCTGGCTCTGGCGAGTGGCGATCGGGCGTCGTCGCGTCGGCGTCGGCGTCGTCGGCAGGATCGTCGTCTCGTCGAAGTCGGTGACGTGGCGATCGGCGCGCAGCGTCTCCGTGAAGGCTCAAACAAAACATCGATCATCGGTATGGCCAAGGTTAATCATTTTTATTAGTTATGTGATATTTGGATTATTAATTAATTAATTACTTAGTTTGTTTGATTAATTTACGATGAAGCGCAGATGGCCATAAATTATTTAAGAATCAAGGATGTATCCAAAAGGAAAAGATAAGGGCAATGCCAAAACAAGAGGTACATCTTGTAATTTTGTAGATGGAAAATTCGTTATAAATTAATTGGCATGTGCGCTTTAATAATTTAATATACTTTGGTAAATAATTGGTGGTGGTTGATTGCAGATTTGAGGACCTTTTGGTCCGATGGTGGCACCTCAATCTTTTTTTTGGTGATGGTGGAGCTGCAAATTTTTGGATGTTCGGTAGAGATTGAAGAACAAGAAGAAGAGGAAGATGACTTTGACTTAGACGAGTATGAGCAGTGTTGCGCGATTGAAGAGGAGATGGAAAATGACATGGCAGTGAACAAGTAGAAGAAGGGATTGAAAATGAAGTAGCAAATGAGGTCGAAGAGGTAGAACTCGATGCACAAGTTGAAGGTACTATTATAACTCGGTTCAACACGGATCACATTATCATCGATCCGGACTTGAATACCAATTGATCAATTTTCGTGGATATTAGAAGTGAGGTTAGGAGGGCTTTCATAGCTAAGGGTCCAACTCAACCAATTGGTTATAATTTTCCAAAACAAATGATAATAGATGCTTTCATGCAAGATGGTTCAAGAAACATTCTTGGCTTGAATACAGTGTGGAGAAGAATAAGGCATATTGCTTCTATTGTTACCTTTTTAAGCATGATCGCATGGATGAAAAATTTGGTCATGATGCCTTTACAACAGTAGGGTTTGACACTTGGAAGAATGCATACAAGGCACTTCCAAAACATGATGGAAGAACCCATAATCAATGTAGGATAGCATATGAAGATTTTGATAATCAAAGAACAAGTGTGAAACATAAGGTTACAAAATATACAAAGGATGCAGCAATGAAGTATGAAACTCGTTTGGATACATCATTGGGTATTGTGAGTTTTCTCACATTACAAGGTGAACCATTCCGTGGACACGATGAGTCCCTTACTTCTTTGAATAGGGGCAATTTTCTAGAGTTTCTTGATTGGTATAAAGAAAGGAATGAACAAGTAAAACTTGCATTTGATGAGACATGTCCCAAAAATGCCAAGATGACTTCCCCAACAATTCAAAAAGAACTTGTAGAGTGTTGTGCAGCAGAGGTCACCAAAGCAATAAAGCAAGAGATGGCGGGTTGTCTCTTCTCCATTCTTATAGATGAATCTCGTGATATATCTGTCAAAGAACAAATGGCCATGGTTGTGAGGTAAGCGATTGATTATCTATAGTTGACTGATTATCACATTTTTGTTAAAATTAGCTAATCATATTATACTATCATCTGTGTTGTAGGTTTGTGAACAACAAAGGAAAAGTAATTGAAAGATTTTTGGGTATTAAGCATGTCAAGGAGACAACCTCAGAAGCACTAAAGACAGCAGTTGTTGAAGTACTTGGTGAGCATGGGTTACACATTGCCAATCTGCGAGGGCAAGGGTATGATGGTGCTTCTAATATGAGAGGAGAATTTAATGGGCTTTAAAAGTTGATTCGTGATGAGAACCCATATGCCTTCTATGTCCATTGCTTTGCTCATCAATTGCATTGGTAGTTGTTTCCATCTCAAGATGTTGTTCGTCTCTTGAGGATTTCTTTGATTATGTGGCCTTAATTGTGAACACCACAACTTCATCTTGCAAGAGAAAGGATTTATTGCTAGATAAGCAACGCAAGATTCTTTTGGGTAAGTTGAGTAGTGGAGAGATTTCCTCGGGCCGAGGGAAACATCAGGCAACATCCTTGGCTAGACCTGGAGATACAAGATGGGGTTCTCATTACAAGACATTACTTCGTATTGAGTCAATGTGGGATGCGATTATTGAAGTTCTACAAATTGTGCATCAAGACGTGCGTAATCCATGTAGGGCAGGAGGTTTAGTGGAAATCATGGAGTCCTTTAGCTTTGTGTTCATTATGAAGATGATGTTGCAAATCCTACGCATCACAAATGAGCTATCACTTATCTTGCAAAGGAAGGATCAAAATGTTGTTGAAGCCATGTCTTTGGTTATTGATGTGAAAACTCGTTTGATGAATTTGAGGAACGATGGTTGGGAGCCACTATTACAAGAAGCCACAAAATTTTGTAGTGAAAATGATATCCCAATACCAAATATGAATGAATCGGTGCCAAGATTTGGAGATCAAGAAAAGGGGGAGGAACAACATCACTCAAGACCATCATTTTCGTGTTGATACCTTCTATGCTGCTATAGATGCTATTACTACAGAGTTGGATCATCGGTTTAATGAGGTATCTTGAATTGCTTGTTTGCTTTTCTTGTCCGGACCGAGAGATTCATTCTCTAAATTTGATGTGGACAAACTTGCTCGGCTTATCGAGATATATTTCGATGATTTCTCCTATTCCGATAAGAGAGATATAAAAGATCAACTTGAACTATTTATTATTCATGTGAGAAGACGAGTTTAGAGATTGCCATGATCTTGCAAGCCTAGCTGCAAAATTAGTTGAACTTAACAGGCATATTGTATTCCCATTGGTTTATCGCCTGGTTGAGTTGGCATTGATACTTCCAGTGGCGACGGCATCAGTTGAAAGGGTCTTTTCGGCTATGAAGGTTATCAAAACAGAATTACGCAACAAGATGTCAGATGCTTGGCTTAATGACTTAATGGTTTGCTACATTGAGCGAGAGATATTCAAAGGAATTGATCTTGAGAAGATTAAGAAATCATTTCAGAAAAATAAAGATAGGCAAGTGCAATTGCCTAGATCGCCTAGACGCAATTGAAGTGCGTTATCACTCGGTTAGTCTATTGACTTCACTTGTATCTTTTTATTTATCCTAAATATTTATACTTATATAGTAGGTGACGATCATGATATGTTATATGTGTATAACCAATTTAGTCAGAAATCTTTGCTACCTATATTATCGATTTCGCCATACCTTAAATTTTTTCCGTCCTCTGCCACTGGCTGGTAGGTGTGACTCTGAGCAGTGTTTGGACTAAAATGAAAGGGAATATATATGTTAGGTTTATCTTTTTAACATTTAGGTGATCACATAACAATTTGTGACTATTAATTCTGTTGGGAATTCAGTATTGAAGTTGTCAGTTGAATAGGGAATATCCCATGTCCTGAATATAATCAAGTCTCCAAATTAAACGGCTTATTTCTGGTATAATGATGTTGCTAATATGAACTATCATGCACCTACTATCCTTTGCTTTCCTTATAACATGTCGTGCACATTTCAGCACTGCCATGATCGCATCAGGAAGTTGGAAAGTACTGTCATGGAATTCTTCTAGACAATGGAATCAAAACTGCAAAAGTTTTAGGCTCTGTTCTTTTCGACTTTTCAGTCGGTTTTTGATTTCAACTTCTTTCAGCAATCACTATTCATTAGATTAATAAGCCGTAGCCTAAAAAACATCACCTTCGATTTTCCCCCTCAAATATATTGCTCTTGCATATATGGAATATGTGTAGTTGGTAGGTCACTGGTAATGTGGGGAAGTGTGAACCTTGGGAAGTGGAGCACCCCAAACGATTGATTCGTTAGTCAAAAGCCAAGGTGTCAACAGATAATGACTATGTTCTTTTAGGCTACGGTTGATATTTTTTATTACGGTTGATGATTTTTGTCTGTGTATTTCGATATAGCGATGGACAGCGGAGATACCGATGTGAACGACATACACAATTTTAGACTTGAGAAACCGTTTAAAGACGAGAAGCTGTTTGGAGGAGCCATCCCGTTTATTTCAGTTTCAAGGGAAGCCAAAGCTAAAAGACACAAAACAAGCCAAAAAGAATGGACCAATGCTCTAGACAAAGTGGATAAGATTTCATTACAGTGTGCTGGAGCTGCATTGTGATCATTGTGGGTCTTGGTCTCCTAATGCATAATTTCCCCAAATCTAACGATATTTGCATCAAGTTCTGAGGCGTATGTGGTTATGTATGCATGTATGTATGTTCGGTAGCCAGTACTATCACACATATCTTCAGTGATGTGTCATAACTTGCAAATCAATTGTAATGTCTTAACTTGTTCGCTTGCTCAGTTATTCTTTTGGAGTACATTCAGTAGAGAGTACAAAAGGATCATACAAGTATGCAGCACACAGGCCTTCTCTGAACTACATGTTGATCTTTGGGGGTATTTTGGGAATTTCCCAATTTGTGATTAAAAGAAAAGAGAGAGGAAAAGTCTAGTGGTCCCACCTGTCATTGTGAAGCAAATGGGGAGGGGCGCTCGTTTTAGCGATGGTTTCTGGCTTTTAGCTGAAATTTCACTGTAGCTGGCTTTTTTTTACTGTAGTTGATTTGGTTTTTTGGGTATAATTAATTTAAAAAAAAATGTAAAAATAGAAAAAACATGTTAACCCATTAGGGACAATACAAAGGAACACGGAAAAAAAAGAAAATACAAAAAAGCCTAAAATATCTAAAAAAATCAGAAAAAGATGAAATAGTGAATAGTGAAAAAAAAAGCAGAAATCGAAAAAAAGCCGAAATGAGCGGGGCCAAGGCTTGGCCAGTGGCTGTGTGGCAGAAGATGGATCCCCATGCCTCTCTCCGCCGGACTCAGGCTGGCCGGTTCGGCCATGCCACCTCTCTCCCTTCTCTTCATATACTGGTGTCCTCCTCCCTCTTGAGGGGAGATCAACAAGCTTCTACTTTTCTTCCTCTTTCACCGCTTGGATCCACTCGGATTTGGACTTCTCTCGTCGGTGGGTGTCTTGCCATCGGTGGCGGCAGTCTTGGCAAGCCTCTTCCTCCAGTAACTTATGCCTTGGTTCCCTGGGACGTAGAGGAGGGCGGAGGAAAGGAGGCTGGCGAGGCTGAGGTGCAGCCGATTGGTGCTCTAGTGTGACCATGCCTTAAGTAGTGGTCAAACCGGGTTCTTCCATGCCTCTATGATCTCCTCTATGTTGAGGTGGTTCAGCTATGGTTCTGGTTTGTTGCCGTGCCTAATTTGTGCTTGCGCAGTAGATTTAGCTGTGGTTTGGTGATTGATTTGGTGTTATGTTCATGCTCCTTGCATGTGCGTAAGCTGGTTACTTTTGTGCGGCAATACCTTGAACTCGATTTTACGATTTTGGTGTGCCCCTGAGTGTGAAGAAGGCTTTGTATCTCCGTAAACCTCGCCGAAGACACTGTAGCATAGCAGCGTCGATTGGTTTTCTGGGATAGCATCTATTTGATGTGCTTGGCTATGATTACCTTCTGGTGGTTTTGGCCCATAGAGTCGCCCCGCCCAAGGGAGACCCGGTGGTGGGTACTGGCGCGAGATGGACCACCGATGGGGTGGCCGATTTGGGCCACCGTGCATGTAGTCGAGGATCTACTTCAACAGCGCGTTCACCCTCTCCAACTGGTTCTCCACCAAAGCCATTGCAGAGGCCATGTTCTTCTCCCACGAAGATGGTTTCTTCTTGGGCGCCAGAGCGGATTCGACCCGACTCTGATGCCAAATGTTAAGGCCACACCATACTAGAAAGGAATTCGGGAAGGAAGCAAGATGTTGGGTGGAATTCATACAGCATTTTGGGGGAATTAGGGTTCAGAAGCTAGTTTGTTCACACACATTGCAACGGGGCCCTCTCGGTCGTTTTACAGACCCTAGGAGCCAGCATCACACAATGACTCCCTCTTACCACAACCCAAGGGCAGACATCCTGGCCCGCACGGCTACCTCCAGGCATAACACTACTTCACCTCCAACCTTACCGCCTACAGTATTGCCGACAACAGCCAGTCGCAAAAATGTCCATGAAGAAAGAGCAAAGAAAATTGTTAGAAGCTAAACAAGTTTAATCGGGGTGCAGATATCAAGTATGAATGCTTTATTAGAAGACTGAGGTGCATATATATCAGGATTAATAGTAAGGGGGTGATCGTTTTAGCGATAGCTTCTGACTTTTGGCTGAAATTTCACTGTAACTGGCTTTTTTTTACTATAGCTGATTTAGCTTTTTAGGTATAATTAAATTTAAAAAAATATAAAAATAGAAAAAATATGTTAGTCCATTACGGACAATGTAAAGGAACACGGGAAAAAAAGAAAAATACAAAAAAGCTTAAAAAATCTAAAAAAATTCAGGAAAAAATAAATTACTGAATAGTGAAAAAAAACTGAAACTAGTAGTTAAATTTGAAAAAAAAACTGAAATAAGCAGGACCTTAGGCGGCGGTGCATCACGAGCCAAGCTTGTCAAAGCCTCATCATACGCCTTCTGTGCTGCCTTCCCAGGCAAGTGACGCGAGTCCACTCTTACCTGCAGGCGATATATTATCAGATGAGTCAGGAGTACTTACTAACTGAAGAACTCAATACAGTTGTGTGTCAGTATGTGTCCTGTCACTTAATTTGAAGAGAGATGTAGGGTGTAGAATGGAGAGTTGGGACTGCATGAATTGACGTGACCGGATCAAATTAAAGAATTTAGTTTGTAGATGTGGACAACTTCAACATGCCTTAGCCGAGTCCACAAGCTCACGTTGATCTTTTCATGGTCGCATGACACAACAGATGTCTTCACATTCTCCGACGACAGCTCGCTCTTTTTCTCGTCTTCAGTAATAGATGAGTCCCAACCTGCAGGTCTTGAAAGCCTTAGCATGCAGTCCGAAAGTACGACATAATTTCTAAACATTATGACAGTTGGTCATCGAAGAATGTACTTGTGCAAACATTATGGTTGAACTTGCAAGTTTCAGCTCACCTGATCCAACTGCCAACACCGGCAGGAATGGGTGCCTCAAACTTCTCCCAATTGAAATAAGCAACCTGTGGAAATATCCACATCTTATCTTATGGGAAGCTCAAGACTGAAAGAAACAAGAAACAACGAAAATTTTAAGCTTACCCTTGGGTTGGCATGGGGCACTTGCAAGCATCACAGATCCTGATGTGGATATGAATTGGATCAATCACCTAGAGGTACAAAGGGAAGAAGGGCTTAGAGATGGCAGCTAGCTAGCTCAAGATCGAGTTCTAGTAAGCGTACAGTTCAAGAACGGAGGAACCTGGAACTGAAAGTAGCTGTGGCATCTTGGACAAAGCCGGAGCTTTGAAAAGTTTGCAGCTGAAGCCATGGATGATGCGACTTTCGGCTGCGATTTGGAGAGGCAGAGCTCAAGGAGAGCTGGGAAAAACAGGAGCCATATCTGCTTTCTTCCTTCTTGGGCTACTAAACAGCGGCTGATATTTGGGCCAAATAATCTGCTGGGCTAGTGGTAGGCCTTCAATACGCAGGCCGAATTTGTACCCATAAAATGCTGCGCAGGGCCAAGGCCACATCTACGATTCACAGGTTGATGCATCTTCTCTGATTAATAGGCTCATTTGAATTGGTTGGTATTTATTCCCCTACCCCCAATTTTCCAAAAAAATCAAACAAATTCTTTTATCCAAACACCCCCTAATGTTGATTAATGCACTGTGAATCGTAAAGCATCAATGTTAATCAGAACTAGCAAAGCCTGGTCATGATTTGTACACCATATCTTGTGCGAGTTCTATGGTTAAGACAGACGATATACTGTAATAGGAGAAGCTGCAAGTTCTCAATTTTCATTCTTCTAAACTATGATCTGAAGTTCTAAATACTCAGCATGATACGTACATTTAGGGGTGTAATCAGGGCGAATACGAATGGATATCGCTTATATTGTATCATATTCCGTATTTTTTTAGAATCGGAGTTGGACACGGATAATACCAAATACCCATTTTTCCATTCCGTATTTGTTTCATAAGCTTTCAGATGGTCGGTCGAAAGAAATTATTCACTTCTTTATACATGACATTGGACAGTAGGGTACAATCAGATCGAATACGGAGAGACTAATAGTAGAGATATTGAAAGAAGAACACTTAATATTCTCCGCATATTTAGATGTGTTAATCCGCCTATATATTATATTGTTCTTAAGTGAACTTACAATAAACTTCCTCATATCACTTGACATACGGATATATACGGACAGATATCATCCATCTCGTATTCTATTCTATATTTTTTCCTCGAAGTCGAAGTCAAACATAGATAGTACCGGTATTTGCTCCGCAAACCTTTAATCGATCTGTTGGATAAAAATTATCTGCTCTATTTGTATCCCTCCATACATTGGCCTGCAGCGGTATAGACAATGTGCAAAGAAAGCAGCCATCTCACTTCGTTGGACAAACTTTTTGACACAATCACGGTAAGCCCCACGTCTGAATCTTGGCTCTCACAAGCAGCACGAGATTTAATGTGCAGAGAAGTTGGTGCAGCGCCGGCACCGGCCACCTTTTGATTCTTTGGAAGTCCCAACACGTCCACATCACAGCCTTCTTTTAGAAGTCAAAACGAATGAATTCGCAAGCGGACCGAACAACACGTGGCCCATTTTTTTATCTTATAGCTTCTTTTGATAAATAAATAGAACATCTTCTTTATCGCTTTTTCAAAATAACTTATCAAAATAACCTTTGTAAAATAGCTTATCAATATTTAGTTCGAAAAAATGGACCACTTATGACACCAATGAGTGTCACGATGATGGAAATTTTAGGCTCTTGGCTAAGCTCTAAAAAGAGTAATGATTTACATAAGGTTATGGTTAACTGTACAATTCACTCAGGATAAATGCAGACAGACTTTTCTACGCATCCATACCCTTAGCAAACAAGGTGCACTGGAGGTTCAAATACACATCGGAGAAATCTGCAGGCTAGACTATCTTCTGGGGCTCTTCGGTAAGGAGATTTCGTCAAGCCTGGTGCACGGACATGGGCCATAGAATCTAATATTCTTTGGCCTTCTTCCGCAGCTCATTTAGCTCATTCTCAATCTCTAAGTCTGGGAAAGGGCGTGCTGCACCTGAGTTGCTGACTGCTGTTCTACCTGAAGGAAGTTCTCCTTTCTGTAGGCGACATGAAATTACAGTCATGTGATCATGTCGTATGGAATGAACGAAATGAACAAGTCAATGCACACACTAAAATGGAAAAACACACCCACACACACAATGGAAGTTAGTAGTATGTGTGTATCATCATTCCATTGACTTATTCCGCTAAAGCAAACAAAGGTAATGGATTGCATGATCAAAAAATATGGTATCCATACCAGGTATAGATGCCTGCTGCAGTCCAGATAACCCAACAGAAAATAAAAAACCCAGGGCCAAATTATTATTAAATCATTTATAGAAGATGGAATGAGTGAAAATCGATATATTTTAGAGGAACCCAAAAATTGATGGCTAGCTTGCCAATGATCAATTTTTGTATATTCTATTAATATATTCTCCCATGGTATGTATGCCAAAGTATCATCACATTTTGCCATCTTGGCGCGCATGCCAACATAAAAAAATTAAGAGCAGACAGGTTATTAACTTGAAAAATTGTTATTGACTCATAGTTTAAGCATCTGAATAACAATACGTACCATAGAGCTTCCAGACAGTCCTTTTTTCATTTGTGCAAGATCATCATCAACCGATGAAGTCTCAAGCAATGCAAACTGTGCACACATAAATACTGATGATCACATCTGATTACCGCAATGGAAATTATTAGAAATCAGTCTGCAATCTCTAATTTTACCTTTCCTTCTAAATCGTCGGTTGCTAATTGACCAAGTGCCTCTGCTTGGGATTCCATTGCCATAACTGACAGCATCAAACATGTAACTATTTGTAAGAACTGAATGTTGATATCACCAGGTGATAAACACAGCAAGCAAGAAAAGCTAGTAGCAGACCCCATTTCTCAACCAAGATAAGAGACAAAACCTTCACAATACATGCAAGAAAATGAAGATATAATTTCCAAGATCATACATTCATATTCATAACAACTTGATTACAAAAGTGGGAAATCCCACAAAATACCAATCAAAATCTTTATATCAAAAACAGCAAATCCTGTTTTAAGGTATCAGCCTTTGGGCAAGAGGCTGAAGTTTTCACTGCTAGAAAATTAGATATGTTCTGAACTTCTGATGTAGCTGCTGGCACTTTTGACAACCTGTGAAAGGCAAAATCTGACTACTACCTAGTTCTAGTTGCAGTTGCTACTCAGGTATATTTTGCATATTTGGCCACTGACAGTTTGACAATATTTTGAGGCTCGAGCCTAGAGTTTGACTCGTTATGGTAACTACTTCACTACCTTCCTGTATTTTGACTGCTTAAAATTTAAATTACGGCAGCTTTCAGCTGTATATTGAATATGCTCTAGCCTAAGCCATAACGGAGTGGTTTTTGTAACTCCTTGATGGTATTTTCATTACTTGACCTCTTACAGGTTAAAGTTATCTATGTTCGACATAGAGCATCTCTCTGGCCTAAGCCAATATCAGTGTATCATACCGACTATGTGAACAAGTAACAGGATACTGTACCTAACGAAAGAAATAATACTAGTGAGAGAAAATCAGTAATATCAAGAGAGTACCTTTTTCCTCCATTTTCTCAAATGCTGAAAGGGCACTACTTGTATTTACATTCCCCAACATTTCACTCACTTTTGTTGAGGTCCTGAAGGAAAAGAAATATCAATTGTCAGAGCATCCAAAATACAGACTAAGAAATGGAAAAATAATCAGCAAATGACAAATGCATACTTGGCTGATTGAGCACGGGCTTTTAGGGTATCTTTTTTCTGCTTAGCCTCTGCTATCTTGCTCTCAAGAACCTACAGAATGGAATACTCCACATGTTAATGAAGATTGACAACAAATTACAAATAGCTAAACAATATGACGTAGGTACTGTTCACCATGTGCTGCACATGGGACCAGCAAAATATAAAATTGTATTGACACATATAATGCAGATAGTGAAAAGAGCATCCCAACAGTTGAAGCTTGAAGATAATAAGCTCACCCGGGTATTTGAAATCAGATTTTCAACTACACCCTTCTGCTGATCAAGTTGGGACCTGAAGGAGCTTGCATTGTCCTAAGCACACAAACAAACAAGCAACAAAATTATCACAGGGTTTTCATATATTAAATTAACATAAGTTACATGTAAGACCTATATACTACATACGTGCTGTTGCCAATAAAAGTGATAAAAGGCACAAAAGCGCAATGTATTACAGAGCATCCAGAAGAGTCAGAGATCGTAAAAGCAAGTTACAAGTTACATGACTACCAGTATGATATGGGCAGATGATCCATAACTCTAGATTTACATGATACGTACAGCATATGATTTGCGCCGCTTAAGAGCTTCACGAGCAAGATCCTCGTCACCCTTTTGAAGGGCAAGTTGAGCCCTCCGATACCTACACTTTTGAGAAAATTTTCATTCAGAGTAGAACAAACAGATGACAGAGCTCAACGTAAGCATGCAGCTATCCATAACATTACCAATCAGCATCAGCTTGTTTGGCAGCTTTGTATTTGTTCTCAAGCCGCTTTTGAGATGCCAAGACCTTCCAAAAACCAAAATCCATGTTAACAGGTAGAATGCAGTAGAATGTCAAAATGATTTGTATTCTCATTAACAAAAGAATAAAGAGAGATACAACAAATATATAAGAATCTGTTAGTATAAGAGACAACTAACAAAACTAGAATCAATACCATAAAATATTTACAAACAGTTAAGGCAATGGAACAGAAAGTTGTTGAAAGAGATCCCTTTACGGCAATAATGAAAAGAACATGTACTGTCAATGGTGAAATTTTCTGATTAAATATAATCACAAAAAACCTGTGCAGTGGCTTGCCGCATCTTTGTTAAATCGTCATTCATCTCCAAAACAGCTTGATCTAGGATCTTCTCAGGGTCTTCAAATGAACTTAAAACTGCATTTGCATAGGACTAGACAAACAAGCAAGCCAAGAGTTTTTAGTTAAATAAACACAAAACTCTCCTAAGGAAGTTAAATAAACACAAAACTCTCTTAAGGACAAAATGGATGAAATAATATAACTCACCTTGACAACCCGAGATAGTCTATCAAAGAGGTTACTCCGTATGACATTGCACTTAAATCTGTTGACATATGATTGCCGTACTTGCACAACTCTAAGTGAAACTGCAGACGGGAAAATGGAAATTAGAGTTCATCAACATGGCTGTTGGTCCATCACAATATTACCATGTTCTAGACTTTGCTATGATCACTACTGCAAACATAATAGCTGATATTACCAAAATCAATGAACTGTGTGCCCATTTAACAACTGTCTGAGCATGTCCATCAAGAACATTGACAGACATGAGCAGACATAAATAGAACATTCTCTAATAGTATAAACTTTGGTTTATGTAGGTAACTCAAATTAGTATCATAACAGGAGATCCATATTCAAACAGTTGTTTCAACAGACAGCAATGAACATGATGAACGTGCTAATGGAGGTCAGTCCTGCTTGCTTATTAAGTCGTCGACTAATCCACGACTTGTCGTCGAGTCGGCACAAGATGAACGACTAGGGAGATCGACTCGACTGGAGCGACTAGTCTGGAGTCCGGACGACTAATCTACGACTAGCCGCAACTAATCACCTATTGCTAGTCGTCCGACTGAAGCCCATTCAACGAAGTTTCCGCTCAGCCTAGCCTAGCCCAACTACGTGCGGCCGGTAACTACGCGTGCGGGCGTGCGTGGCTAACCCTAAGCCTTATCCTCTCCCCGTCTCCCGCAGTCTCTGTCTCGCGCGGTCGCGCCGCAGTCTCACTCCTGTGAACTCCCGTCAAGCCGCCGCAAGCGAGGCTGCCGTCAGGAGCGTAGTAGCAGCAGCGCCGCCGGTGGTCGCCGCTCGTCTCTCCTCCAGTGGCCGCCGCCATTGGGAGAGAATATGTGGTCAGGAGCGCAGTAGCAGCAGCGCCACCGTCTTCTGATCTTCTCTGGTGGCCGCCGCTCGTCTCTTCTCCTCCAGTGGCCGCCGCTCCTCTCCTCCGGTCAATTTAGTGCAGGCTTCCTCCTCCCCTCCCCTTCCTCCCTCTTCTCTCCTTCCCCCCTCTTCCATCCTTCCTCCTCTACTCTAATCCTCTGCAGTCTCCTTCTCTAGTGGCGGCCACCTCCTTCAGTAGTGACCGCCGCCATGCCGTCTTCTCCAGTGATGGATCCGGCTGCGGCGACGGTGAAGCGGGAGGCGACGGCAGACTGGCAGCGGCGACGGATCCCGCAGATCCGGCTGCGGCGACGGCGGATCCGGCGCCAGTGAAGCGGAGGCGACGGCGATCAAGTGGCGGCGACGGATCCCGCAGATCTAACGGCTGCGACAGGGGATCTGGCGGCGGCAGCGACTCCCTCGGTCCCTCCTTGCTTCTCCGGTCAGTGTAGCCTCCCTCCTCCCCTCTCCTTCCCCCTCTTCTCTCCTTCCCCCCTCTTCCCTCCTTGTGCAACCTCCTCCCTCCCTAGTTGCGACTAGTCCAGACTAGTCGGTCGACTAATCGACTAGTCTCCCTAGTCGCCCCCTAAGCGACTCGACTTTACGACTTAATAACCTTAGTTTATGGTACAGCATGTTTCAGTACAAGCTAGATCAAATGGGAGAAAAGGCTCCACTAGGTGTGGTCATTACAGTGGCAGTTGTTGGCAAGCATAAGTAAAATGAGAGACAGCATTCCCCAATGCCTTCTCCTTACCAAAAATATATATTGCATCAGTTTGCATCTCTACCCTAGGTGCACTCACTAGTTGCTACTCGCTAGGAGTCATTTAGTTTTGTTTATAGTGCAAACAATCTATCATTTTCTTTACAAAGGGTCAAAATAATTTTGAAATGATGAATTCAACTAAATTAATTGTTGCAGGCTCATTTTTGCTCAACAGAGAAGGAAAAGCTTGTGGGCTTCACGTACCTAATTATTGTGGGAGACGTAACTAAAGTTACTAAATTACTACATGATAGTTCACAATAGCAATCTACTTAGTCAAATCATGGAAGACAAGACAGATGCATAACAGGAGACAACAAAGGCAAGTAATCTCACAATCCAACTATAGCTACTCGTCACGGTAAATCAACAACTGCATCACTGAGCATCCCAAGCGACAAATTTGCCACTAGACTACCACATAGACACTAAAACACCCTAATCGAATCCACAATCGCAAGCTCCGTATCGCAATCTCTCCCACAAGCACAGAAAACATGGGGAAGTAGAACATGAACTAGAGAAACGCACCGCTGCCGTTGAGGAAAGAGGTCTTGAGGGCGGTCGGGCGGAAGCTGGCGGCGGCCGGCGCCGGCGCCCTAATCTCCATCGATTCAGGGTGGAGTGAAGGGCGAAACAGAGAAAAAGTGGGAAATTTTCTCTTGGTATTTTCACCCTATCTCACGACCCCGTGGGTTCGTGTGGAGAAGAGGAGAAGAGATGGGAATCGAAAGCGATCTCGGGTCGGGTCCGGGCCTTGCCCAATAAGCCCATTTAAGTCCTCTCCGGGAAGCCCGTTTAACTTTCATTTTGTGAACTGAAAGATTTGTGGAGCCGAGGCATCATCGTTCCGTTTCGATATTGGCGTATTTGAGTTTGGGTTTTGAGACTTGTCCCCAAATCTTTTAACACAAAAACTAACTTAGAGTTCCTAAAAAAATTATTTATAAATCAGACGTATTTGAGTTTGGGTTTTGAGACTCTGTCCCCAAATCTTTTAACACAAAACTAATTTAGAATTCCTCAAAAAATTATTTATAAATCAGTGCGTAACAACGTAGTCCTAATTTGACAATATCGTGATACAATTTCTCATGTACGGCTCTAATGCTATTCTTCCGAACGGATAATATTACAATTGAAAATATAGTTTTGTTTGCTACGCAACTATAACAATTGAATATGTATATCTACTATACTGCTATAATCTGATCCTATTAAGATAACGCTCATTTGAACTAAAAATTGATAGCTTATAGCTGAATTTATATTGTACATGATTTATTTTATATTGTAATTGATGATGACTTATTTTGTATAATTAAATTTAAAAAAATCTAAAAATAAAAATATATTATCCCATCACATATAATACAAATAAGTACGAAAAAAAGAACCGACAGAAAAGCTATAAAACTAAAAATAAAATTTAAAAAATTTAAAAATAATAAAAATAAATTAGAAGTTTAAATTAAAATGAGCTAGGCTAGAGCTAGCTAGTTATGCATGTTCCGTCTGACTTCCTCTCCCTCGTCTTGAGAAACCGATACTATTCTAGTACGTGGCAAGCTAGCTACACTTCTTTCTTTTTTACTGTCCTCTTTCACGGTTACCATTCCGGTCACTTGTGTGCGAGCATCAACGACGTGTATTGTTTCTTTGTGTGTCATTATTTTGTTGTATACAGGGAGCCTATTATGTATTGTTATAAAACATACGATAAAATATAAAAGAATAAAGAATAATCAGAAATATATGATAAAAGATTTAACATGAAAAATTCTTATGAGAAAAATCATCGATACACAATCAGCGAAATCACTATACATAGAAGAAGTTATAAAACGCTCTTAACGTATTATATTATGAAATAAATAACTTATGTTGTGGGCTATCTATCATGAGGCTTGCAAGGGGTATAAATAGCCTTGGAGACAAGAGCTCTAGATGAGGAAGTAACAAAGTCCTAGTCGACAATAAAAATAAAGACCTACCCAAAAACTAGAATAATAACCTATTCGGAGATGGGGACACCACTCCGCTCGGAGACGGAATAAAGTCTCCGAAGATAATGGCCAAGAGTTGTAGGTGAAAGTGTCTCAAGTAGCTACATCTGACTCCAGTTAGCACAAACACTTTTGGACACTATGTATAATGTAAATCGGTACAGAATCCATTATGAACACGAAGATGATTATAATCATAATCTCCGACCAATTCGCATTACTAATTAGTTATACTGTTCGGAATATATCTTTTGAGCGAAACATGATCTGATTCTTCAAATGGTCGGACCCAACTAGATTTGGCTTACAAAATATAATAATTTTCATCTTAAATTGAATTCCTCCTATAGAAAAAAAAGAACCAAAGTACTTCTCAAATAAGTTATAAAACACTTATTGTGCATTAAACATTCAAAAATAACTAATGAGTAATACCGACCAAATCTGAGCAGAGCTCACATTTAGCAGCAGAAACTGATTTTGCCATCATATCAGATGGATTATCATGAATACATATCTTCCAAACTTTAATATCACCTTGAGAAATAACTCCTTGGATGAAATTGATACTTATATTAATATGTTTTGTTCTCTCATAGAACATTTTGTTTTTGTAAGATAAATAATACTCTGACTATCACAGTAGATATTAATATAAGATGTACTTTCACAAAGCTCAGTGATATAGATATTTTAGCCAAACAGCTTCTTTAAAAGCTTTAGAAATAGCAACATACTTAGTTTCAGTGGTCAAAAAAGCAATAGTAGTTTGCATATATGCTTTTCAGCTTACGACAAAGCCTCTAACATTGAACATAAACCAGTAAGAGATCTCATATCTAAATCTCCAGCAAAATCAGACTCCACATATTCGACTAGTCCATCACTGGTTTTGTAACTGCAAATAAGTATTATAAGTGCCCCTCAAATATCTAAAGATCCACTTAACTGCTCTCCAGTGGTCTTTTTTTGGATTGGCCATATATCTGTTGACAACACTCAAAGCATGAGATAGGTCAGGGCGAGAGCAAACCATGACGTATATGAGTGATCCGATTGCACTTGCATACGGAACACATGATATGTATTTAACTTCTTTAACTGTTTGCGGACTTACTAAAGAGAGTTTGAAGTTTGTAGCTAATAGAGTGCTAGTTGGTTTAGCTTTATACATATTGAAACGATGAAACACTTTTTTTAATATACTCTTTCTAACTTAGGTATAACTTTCCAAACAAACGATCTCTGATGATTTTCATACCAAGAATTTTCTTTGCTACACTGAGATACTTCATCTCAAATTTACTGTTTAATTGTGCCTTTAATTTAGATATTAGTCTTGTCTTTTGCCGTGATCACCATATCATCATCATATATAAGCAAGTAGATAGCTGAACCGTTGATAGTCTTGAAATAAACACAGTTATCATAGTCGGATCCCTTGAAGCCTTGAAAGATCATAATGGGGTCAAATCTCTTGTAAACATTGTTTGGGTAATTGCTTCAACCCATAAAGAAACTTGTTCAATTTACATGCAAAATTCTCCTTTCCTAGAATAACAAAATATTTTGGCTACTCTAGGTAGATGTTTTCTTCCAACTCCCATGTAAGAATGCGTTCTTAACATCTAGTTGCTTGAGCTCATAATCATGTATAGTTACAATACCGAGTAAGGTTCAAATGAAACTATGCTTTACGACTGGGAGAACATTTGTAGAGTCAATACCATGAATTTAGTTGTATCCTTTAGCAATGATTATTTTCTTGTACTTGACTTAATCGATTAGAGATATGCCTTCCTTTCTTTTTGTAAATCTACTTGCAGCGTATAAGTTTTTTTCAATCGAAGCTTGATCAACTCTCAAGTGAAATTCTTCTCGAGAAATTTTATTTCTTCATACATAACATAACAGTTTTCCGCTTGGACTCATCAGAGCAAATGATGGGGTCTAGTATTCTTCATGCATGCACAGTGTGCGGGGTGTAGTATCTGCTGCAACTTGCATTGCCTTTCTGATTATTTTTCCCTTAGCAACGCTGCCACTTGACCTTTACTAGTAAGGAAAAGGAGTGCAAGTTTCCTGCCCTCTCCCCACTGCTTGAAAAGTTGACAAGTAGTTGGTGCTAATTAATAGATTACATATACTAACTAGTTTATCTAAAAGCATCTAAAAGTCTAATCAGATAAGAAAAAGCGAGCAATTTACTTATACTTCAACACCTCCTTCATATATGGGCTCTCCTAATCTTAAGATGTGGAATAGAAGTAGAGTGTAATTATTTTTGTAATTGCATAAACCGAATATTAAACTTAATATATCTTAGATTTGATACCATATTAAGTTACATATAGCAACTAGTTCGCTCAAAAGTCAAAAGTAAAAGAAAAGGACAGTCAATTTACTTATAATTTGACAATCACTAAATAAATGTAGGGCGTGTATAGAACAGAATTTACAGATTGCTGTATATATTAGTGCATTTTGTTGTTTGTTTGTTCATAAAACCATGGGCAGAAACAATTTATACATCAGCTACGCCACCGGTACGCGCGAACTTGAAAGCAACCAGCTGTTCACACGTTCCTTGGATCTCGTACTAGACTCACGCGTGTAATGTTACGATCGATGGCAAGGCGTGGCGTCTAGCGCGGGAGGGGCGTCGTTGGACACGAGGGAGTGGCACGGCGCGCTAGCCGGGCTCGGGCGCGCCGTCGCCAATGTTTTCGCCGGGCTCGGGCGGCGGTCGCCAATGTTTTCGGGGGTGATCAGAATAGCAATGGTTTTTAATTTTTGTTGAAAAATACTGTAACTGATTTATTTTTTTTACTGTAGTTGAGTTGGTTTATTAAGTATAATTAAATTTTAAAAAATATAAAAATAAAAACAGCACATTAATCTAGAACAGACGATGCAAAGCAATACGAGAAAAAAACTAAAAAACAAAAAAAAATACTGTAGCACGTACGCATAGTGCGTACTGTAGTAATTTGATGACAGACGCCCATCGCCAGCGTTGGCAAAAGCCAACCTGTGCGGGGCGAATCATCGGGCTGTCCATCGCGCACGAGGCCGCCGCGCTGAGCCCATCTTCCTCGCCGTCTGGGTGCTCGCCTCGGTGGTTCTCGAGGTGAAGCTCTGGAGGAGGACTGCTTGGTCCATCCATCCATGGCGTGTTGGGATATGCTAGCCAAATATCCGTATGCTACGAATAAAAAAATCGTATTATGTTATTTGTGTTCGTCTATGTGCGCATACTTACATACGAGTTTCTTCTCTCTCTTTTTTTATTATTTTCGGTAGGTGCTTGCATGTATGAGCATAGATACGATCCGTCTCGCGATAGGAGTTGCTTGCTGTACAATTGACTCATTGTGTTCCATTTATTTGGTTCTAGATGATATATGTTTATGGAGTGCAGTAGAAAACTTGGTACATCTGTGGGCCGTCTGATTTGCGGAAAAGCGTACGTGCTTCGGTACTCTTCTCACTACGACGAGCTTCAAATCATAATATTTTTCCGTCCTTTTGGGCTAGCATTCTCTCCATCGGCATAGCTAATCCTATCTAGTCCCAAAAGATAAATAAAGGAAAGAAAAATGATAATTTTGTGGTTTTTTTTACTTTAATATGCTTAATCTAACTGGGCCCAAATTAGGTCCAGCCCAATGGTCAAAATAATAGGAAAAAGTCAATTTTGCTCATGTAACCTCCGGAGTCCGTAATACCGCGAAAGTGCATACGGGAACTTTTTTTCGGAAGGTATATAAAGGTGGATTCTTTTAGATTATGACTATAATTTTTGATTTATAGTTTTTAAATTTTGGTTGCTCGTAAGATATAGTATGCAGAGAGAAATAGCTATATATGATTTTGATCTACTATACTTAATTTATACTCTTTATCTAAAAAAGACGTACGGTTTAAAAGGTATTTACAAGCTAAAGCCATGCCGAATATACGGCAACTGTCAGGTCCTTGGCATAACTGAATGTTTCTCTACGGTGAACAGGGAAAAAGACGTGCACCTTATCTTACATACAGACTGGTCATATCATGTTTACATAACAAGTTAATTAGTAACGGAGTCACGTGCGCCGGAAAACGAAGAGTACTAAGATGCCAAAAGGAGGCGAAATCCTATTAATCTAAATTTTAGCCACAAATAAAATACTGCATGCCAATTCTCGTTAACATGACCAAATTTTAGTAACTAAAAATTGGCAGGCCCTCTTTCGAACTGATGCTTAGCGTCCACAATTTGATACAAATTTTAGCAACAAGTCAAATACTTCATGCCAATTTGACCAAAATTTAGCAACCAAAAATCGGCGGCCCTCATTCGAATTGACCATGCTAAGAGTCCACAATTGGATACGAATTCTAAAGGAAGTGTGATCGTGTGAAACATTGAATATTATCATATAAATTTGCAATAAAGTTAGGATGATGTCTGCGAAAGTTACGACACATAAGACTTGCTTTATTTGTATTGATTTTTAAAAGTTATTTTTTATAGTAGTTAATTTTTAAATAGATATTTTTTAAAAGTAAAATCTACTAATTAATTATAATACACACTGTAATGATTATTTATATTAATTAAAATTATAAGTAAGTGTCATTCTCTCCGAGCTGTTAATTCATGAGCCAAATCGACGAGCCCAGGTCAAAAAAGCCCAAATGAACCGGCCTGGCAAATAGTGTTTTTTTGCAATCTAGTCCTTGAACAATTGGAAACGTCATCCTTCCTCCTGAAACGATCCAAAAGTTTCCCAAGTCGATCCGTCTAGGGCATTGGACGCTCACGGCCGAGAAGCTGCTCGAATCCCCTCCAAAATTCCAAGGTGAGAGCCACTAATCCATCGCGAAGCCCTGCAAATTTCACAATTCAGATCACGAAGCGCTATTATTCCATCACTAATTTGTGCATCAAATCAGCCACCTATCGCCTCGCGATCAGCGAGCACCCAATCCCTGCATAGCCTGCGAATTGTTGGATCTATTGCTTCCGATCCACCAATTGCTGTGGAAGTATTGATCTTGGTCAGTTGAGGGCTAGAATCTCGTGAAGCTTCTTTTGTAAATATGGGCAAGCCTCTAATCTACGAGATATTGGAG
Organism: Melocanna baccifera; assembly: GCA_036346265.1. Lineage (NCBI taxonomy): Eukaryota > Viridiplantae > Streptophyta > Magnoliopsida > Poales > Poaceae > Melocanna > Melocanna baccifera. Next base: position 44,973,452 of record CM070677.1, on the reverse strand, counting down.
AAACCAGCCAGTAGCAGCATCATAGGCATTTGCTCTTTCATCTGGTTCTTGATCCAGAAGAGGAATATCGGGTATGCAGACGTTGGGCTAAGCTATGAGACTGCCATGGAAAGCGGGCAGTACTGGAGGATCATAACCTCTGCCTTTTCGCACATCAGCGTGGTGCATTTGGTGTTCAACATGAGTGCATTGTGGAGCCTTGGCATCGTGGAGCAGTTGGGGCAAATCGGGCTTGGGGTCGAGTACTATCTGCATTACACCCTTGTGCTTGTGGTCCTGTCTGGACTGCTTGTTCTTGGGATCTACCATATAATGATCCAGAAGTTCAAGGTGGAGTACTTCAGGAGGGTGACCGCTGTCGGGTACTCATGCGTCGTGTTTGGGTGGATGACAATTCTGGCTGCAAAGCAACCATCGTCGAAGCTGAATCTTTTTGGGTTTCTTTCACTGCCTATCAGTTTTGCGCCATTTGAGTCACTGATATTCACATCTATCATGGTTCCACAGGCGAGTTTCATTGGCCACTTGTCGGGGATCATTGTTGGCTACTTAATTGCCTGGGGTTTGATTCACGGGATGAATAACTACTGGGCAATCACCATGCTTGGGTGGATTGTGCTTGTGTTTGTCTTGAGCTTGAAGCGTACAGGGTCTATGGAATTGAGATTTATTGAGATTGAACCAGTTACCGATCCCTCGCTGCCTTCTGTTGGTGTGGTTGCCTCCAGAAATGGTAGAACTCTGCAGATGGATGTTCTGTCCGGAAGAGTAGCAGACCTTGTATGACTTGCAGGGTGGAAGAGTCAGACGCCGAAATGTTCGATAGATCTTGTTTCAGTTCTGAAAATTGTATCAGGCTGGCACAATGCTGTACTTAGTTTTGAAAATCTGGTGTTACGGATTTCTTTTGGTTATCTCAGGTGCAAAGGAATTCTTTTATCTGGACTTCCATATGCATGTTCATTTCAAATGGAAGGGAATTTCATTGTCAAGGATAGCATGAGATGCCATGTAAAGATTTTTTTCCAATTGGATTTGTTCAGTGCTGTGATTTTCAGTGTTTCTATGCTAATACGTAGATTCAAACTAGAAGACAAGATGTTTATTGATGACGCAGCTTGCATGAAGAACTAATGTGGTCGTTCTAATTGTCATGGAGAACCAATAGTGATTTTTTTAATAGAGCGGTATTGTTTTGCCAGCCATTGGCGTGTTATACTTGCACCCTTGTCTCACTGTGTTTAAAAAATTATGATGCTATTCTGATTTACAGATTCATTAGCCAACGAACTTCTAATCATAAACAGGTGTTTACAACAGAAAGCATAGTCACATTTATGGGTACCTTCAAACTTGTAATGCAACAGAATCCTTGCTTTGATGCATGAAAGAGAAGCTAATATATGCTGCTTCTGGGTACATAATTTCTTTTCAAAAGAATGCCACATGCTTCTTCAATCATCAATTCATCATACACAAACGTATAGGTCCAGCCCAATCAATTGTGTATGATGAATTGATGCTTGAAGAAGTGTGGCATTCTTTTGAAAATAGAAATATGTATGAACATCAAGAACTCTTCAGCAACAGTATTTGTACTATGAAGTAAAATGCTGAACCCTTGTATAGTCAACAATACATTATTCGTATTGGCAAAGATAATGTTTAGAGTGTACAGAAGGTACACCACACGCACAACATTACGACGTCACATTTCACAATTTCAGGGCCAAGGCCGAGTTTTTGCTGATGGGTCGAATTGGCTGTCCTGCTGTCACCCAGGAATAGTCTTCAGGCTTGTTCGTTTCATTCCAATCTGGGTATTCAATCATTTCCCCCCACACATGACAAGAAACACTTCAGGTTGTTCTGGCCTGGCGGATCAATTATTGGTAACAATTATATCGCAATGTCCTTGGCATATTCCAGCTTCTCCTTCGAAGAATGCAAGATTTGGGGGGACTTCAAAGCTCATCCTGAACATAAAACCAACATATTATGTAAGACTATCCAGCGGTTCTCAGTAATAAATGAAGGTGCTTCACACTTACATGGTAGTCATCCCAGTGATCCCTGTAACGCTGAAATATAGAAAAAGAGCAAGGAGATGTTAGTATATCAATATTCATTCGTATATGGTGTCTTACAGTGTATCATACATATAAGGTGATGATACACCTATGGCACTACACCACAAGTCACAACACAGTAACACACCACAACATTCCAAGAAGAACAATTACACTTGCCTACCAAAGTACTAATGTCGTCTTGGTTTCTATAATATGTTGCATGAGTCATTGGGGCCAGTAGTAATAATTGGAAGAAACTAAGGAACCACAGGCTAAGCTTTCGCAAAAAAGCGTGCTAAGAGAATTAAAGAATAGGGCTTCCAAGAGATTCCCCCCATGTTTGATACTCAGTAGTCAGTAGTCGGTACTTCTAATTTCAAAGAGCTCAAGGGTGGCCTCATGAAGAAAGCGAAAGGTATGTGAGCTATATGACAGTAAGAAGAAAAATACTCTTTTGTATCTGTCCTTGTAGTGGTCCCTGCCACTGTGCCGATCACCCCTCTCGCTCCTCCGTCGCTCTCCTTCCTCCCTTGCCTGTTGTGCTTCCTGTACACGAGGAGTCATTGTTAGCTTCTTTCATATCGCCATTTCTGCTTCTGCTTCAGAGACATCAAATAATGATCAACACAAAGGTAACAATATCAATCTAAAGATTCTAACCTTATCTTCTCTAGCTTTCCTCTCCTTTTCAGCTTCTTCAAAAGCCTCCTTTTCAGCCTGCAATATAGGGGAAAATAAGATTGTGCTTTCAGGAGATCAGCAGCGTGGGTCAATTCGGTAAACATGTGCTGTTACCTCCTTATTTGCACCCCACGTTTCCTCTGCAACCTTTCTTGCATATTCCGGGTCATCACAAATGAGAATGTTGTCAAAAACTGAACCAGCTTTAACCTGCATATGAGTGAGCTTAAATATCCATCGCATTTACATCATTCAGAACAAAGACTATGATGAAGCAAGCATCTAGAAAGACCACTATATGTGCTACCTGCCAAACTTCAATTCCAATATACTTCAAAGGTTTCAGTACATATAGATCTGGATCATCCTCAAACTCTGCAAAGGTGGAACAATTCATAGCTTAAGGCTGACTATCAAAACTTTGACAAGAGGCCCACATAACAAAATCAGGTATTGAGTGTGATATCACACTAAGTTGTGCATGTTAGCATATAAAATTAGTGTCATTTTTTCCTTACCTGGATTATCAATCCATGGGATCTTCCATTTACCCTTGTAGTTAGGATTCTTAATTTTCTGTAGGCAGAAGAATGTGGGAATGTGAACTCTACGAAAGAAATAAAGTGCCATGAAGTAGTCAAGGACTGATGGCAAAACAAGAAAACAAACCTTGCGCTTCCATGGTCCTTTGTATGATGGATTTGGTATCATTCTAGGCTTCCATATGCCGTCGTCATCATCGTCCCATGTGTCAGGCTGATTTACAACAAAGTATGCACATTTGTCACCATGTGCTGTGTTTATTTATATAGAGGGAGATTCATTGCAAGAATGTTTCTTTAGGTATGCTAGGATATGCATTGCTGTCAGAATCTTATGTGAGGTGACTAATTTTTCTAAAGAACACAATATTGCAACAAGCTCAAATAAGTAGAGCTAGATATGTAGTTAAATCGGTCGGTCTTCATGATAATACACAACATAAGTTAGCACTGAATGATGCATGATCAAATAAATAAAAACAATCTACAGTATGAAATGTGAATGTAATAACTTAAAAGATTGATATGTTAAGTTTGATTAATGTTAAAACTTGCATACCTTTTTGTCCTTTGGATCAGGAATCTCTTTCGGAATAGAATCATAGCCCTGGCCAAGGCGGATGAAAAGTTAAAAACAGTGCCACACAATAAAATGTATCAATTCACAAAAGGAGGTATGCCAACACAAACCTCTGGCTTTACTTCATCAGGATCCTCAATATATTCTCTGTCGTCCCAATCCTTAGGCTACAAAAAGGCATCTATGTTAGATAATTCTCACATGGTAATTTCCTGTTACAATACAGCTCGATTATGAAAATAGCAAGCTCCAACCTTTTTGGCATGAATATCCTTAATTTTACGAGGAGCGAGGATGTCCCAGTCAGTATACATGCTCCCAGATTCTCTTTCGCGGTTATCAATAAGTATACTATAAGATGCGTCAGGCCTAAGAATGAACGTGTAAACATGCGTCAGCTTGTCTGTTTCACATTGTAGATCTTTCTTTATAGGGTAGTTCTGCCCTTGGTAAGAAAGTATAAGATGGAGCTTCTTTGTTTGAGTCCCACATATATCTGGTCCAAACATCAAGCTGCGTAAGAGAACATTAAGAAAGTTAGCAGGCATTACTCAGCAGCAGACTAGTAAAATTGAACAACTAAGCTATTTATATTCAGTACATCTATTCATTTATCATTGGATCATCAATTCACAAGCCATGATCTCTAGATGTACTTCTGAAATAGAATTAGCTACGTGCACCCATCAACTACATCAACATCCTAAACACACGTCTTAACACAGAGACAGCAATGGATCTGTGTAGGAATGGGAAATTCCATAGGGCAAAAGTAGGCAAGAATTTACCTGTATGGAGTGTCCCCACTAAATTTCTTCTGGTTGACATAACCAGACATCAGCTTAATATAGCCACCACCACATTCAATGTCCTGCTCAAACTTTATGGAATACTGAACCACCAATGTTCGATCCTTGTTACTGAACTCAGGGATCTTAGCTGAGATAGCAAAATGCCTAGCATCCAGTGTTGTTTGTATGCCTAGAGGGCACAAAAGAAAACAAAAGAACCATTAACCAGTGTCTGGAATTAAGCTTTCAGTAAGCAAGACACGCTTTGTGATCAAACCATCAACGTCATAAATTTGAAACAAAACTATGAGGGATGAAAAGTAAACCTTTGTCATCAGGATCTCCCGAATATCTTCCTGCCGTGTGCTTGAACGTTCCAGCTTTCCCTTCGCTCCTTTTCCAATCAGATTTCACCCAACGAGTCTCCCAACCATCTAAAAATATTTGAAACATACAATTATACAACAACACAGCAAAACACCGTCGATCAAAATAATAGGAAATTTAATAGTACGATGGGCCACGGTTACTGATTAATTCAAGCTCGTAAAAATTGGACAGGGCATCACAGCCAGGTCATTCAAAACCAGTCCCATGTCATCGGTGTTCTTTCCACTCCATCACACTGGGGCTATCCATGAACAAAACATTAGCTAAACACTACAACTTGTCTACTTCCCAGTGGCATAATAGAATGCTTAAGGCACTAGTAATTTCACTAGGAAACCTTCACTACATCACTCATGTCGAAACCCTCAAAAGTGAACTACTAGATTAGCCCCCTTCAACCTCTTTTGTGATCCCCCGATCCATATCCTAAGATAATTAACAGGGGAAGCAGAAATTGCCAAGGACATGATACGAGCCTACCCTGACGATACTGGTAGATCCAGGGGGCGACATAGCAAAATACCACGCGCCCATCAATCACCCATCCCAAAATGGAAGCTGGGAGCAGCGAATCCAGTAGGGCGCTCTCTACGAACAGCAGCAGAACGGAAATAGCAGAGCTAGCTACAATAGGGAAGGGCCGTATACGCTACCTTCGAAGCGCTCCTCGAAGATGACCTCCCCGGAGGCGAGGAGGAGCAGCGATGAGAGGGCGAGGAGGCCGTGTAGCAGCTGTTGGCGGCCGCGACTGCGACTACCCATCGCCGGTGGCTCGCCGGAGAAGAAGGGGTGGCTCCGAGCTCCCCGCTGCAGCATGCTGAGCTAGATTTGCGGCGTAGGGGAATATTTGTTTGTAGTGCGCGCGAGGCTCCGATGGCCCGTGGACGCGAGGCTTATTCACAATAACGCCATTCTGACCTGTTTAAAGTCATTACAAATTTAATCAGGCTTGAAATGGTGGGTGGCATTCTGGTGATTTGAGGAAGACTTGAGGCTATTTGGAATGGGCCACAGGGATTAGTGGAAGTGTGGACTGGATCTGGAGCAGAGCAGCCTCCCACCGACCGACCGACCGAACGAACGAACGAACGGGCGGAGGCCCGCCGGCGACGACTCGTCTCCACGGTGGGTCGCGGATTCAAGCATGATGGCGTCCCGAAAGCATGTCTAAATAAAATACTCTCTCAGTTTTTTTTACTTCTTCGTAAAATTCATGTCATTAAACTTTTAGAATTTGATCGTTAATAGATCTAAGGGGGTGATTGAAATAACGATGGCTTTGACTTTCTTGAAAAACATCAGAATTTATTTAAAAACATCAGAATGAGTTGATTTATTGGGTATAATTAAATCTAAAAAAATATAAAAATAAAAGCGGCACGCTAATCTAGAGCATACGATGCAAAGGAATACGGAAAAAAAACAAAACACAAAAAAAACCAAAAAATACAAAAAAAAATCAAATAAAGACAAAAGTGCTACAATGCATTTTGTCGCTGCTACAGTACTTTGATCGCTAAACAGTGAAAAAACCTCTATCTTGAGCGCCCCTTAAATCTTGCTCTAGACAGTTTCGGCTTTTAATTTTTTCTAACTTCTAGTTTTTAATTTAAAAATCACTTAGAATATGCCAACTTTTAATTTTAATTGTTGTTTTTTACTTTTCAGTTTTTTGTTTTTTTCTCTGTATTGTTCGTAGAGATATAGCAATGTTTTTATTTTTTTCTCAATTTTAAAAAGAGATGTTAGATGATGCTCATACAATAGATAAAAAAGTGACTAAGTATAAAAAAACTAATTATCTATACAATAGATAGTTTCTTTTTTAAAACCCTCTTATTTCCTCCGAAACAACCTTGTGAAAGGTGAGTTTGATCCATCGGATGGTGGAGGTTTGGAATTTGGATGATCACTTGACGCGCGCTTTATTCGCTCCTCGTGCGGCTGCAGCCTGCAGCGGCAGTGCTCGAGGAAGGCGATAAAGGGATTTGGTGCGCTAGGGTAATTGTGTATTTTTATCAACGGTAGTGAAGCACATACATTTAAACTAGTTACACAATAGAAAATATCCAACTATTCTAATCCCTTCCGTGGCTATATTGGCCTTATTTTTTTTCAACTTTTCAGCTGGCTTTTGATTTAGATTCTTTCACCAATCACTATTTATTAGGTGGATCACACGCCAACCTCCCTCTTTAAAAAGTAGTGACATAAAACATGTGTTTAGGGGGTGTTCAGAATGACGATGGCTTATGGATTTTTTTACTGTAACTGCTTTATTTTTTAAAAAATTTAAAAATAGGAAAAATATGTTAGTCCATTATAGACAATGCAAAAGAAATACAGAAAATAAAAAATGCAACAATTAAAAAAAAGCAAAAGGCCAACGCAAGAAGCTGATGCGAAGCAAAAATGAGCGATGCCTTAAGTTGCCCAACTTCATGATTAACAACCAAGGGCTAATGATAAGGTTACAATTGAGTTAAACCAAGTTTAACGATAAGGTTTCAATTGAGTTAAACCAAGTTGAATATGGCCACTCCGTTCAAAAGCCGACTTCACATGGCCTTAAGAATCAAAGGGCACGGATAGCAAACGGGAAAGGATTGGAAGCAAGGGAGTGGGAAATTAGAGAACAAGACTTGAAGAGAAAGAAGATAGATAGTGATATGCACATGCCTCGACTTAAGATGCGTGCAAATAGTTGGTCCCGATCTTCCGTTGTAGGAGAAATCCGATAACTTGAGTTGCGACGTTGACAACGAGGAGGCTAACCACGATCCAACGCGACTAGCAACCTCGCAATTGCTACATCACTCCTCGATTGGTTACCAACCGTGTCAAACATAATTAGCTTGTTCACGAAGAATGGCTCGAGCAAATTTTAGAGAAAACATAAGAGCAACAGCAAAAGGATTTCACTCAAAGATGAATGATTGGTGAGACTCAATTGTTCATGTAGCTATTAGCGACACCAAGAATAAAAATCAAGTTTCTCCCTAAGGGGGTGCACATCTGACTATATATAGGCCAACACACTCACGGAAATGAATAGTCACAATAAAAAGAAATAAACACACACATACTTTAAATTCTACACCATTCTTTTATGGCTGCATGCAGAAATAAACACATGCATGTTTCAAATTCTGCATCATTCTTTTGTGAGCTGCATGCAGAAATAAACACACACATGCTTCAAATTCTGCACCATTCTTTTATGGCTGCATGCATGCATCTTGAATGAATTTTTCTCCTCTTCGCATGCAGCAAAAATATTGTGTGGCTTTGATTCTTTCCTGCATGCAGTTGTATTGGCACTCCTTATTTCATATTGTAGCAAGCTACTGTTTTTCCTCTCCTTCATCGATCATAGCTTCTCCAAGATTTCCCTCACATATAGAAACAAGTAACAATTATTAGGCAATATTATTTGTTCTGTAATTAAATAATTAATTTTCCCAAGGAACATATTCACCTGTTGTCCAAGACGACATGCACGAGCTCGTGTGATTGGACCTTACATATGTGATTGTTCTTGTGTTTCTTTTAATACATGTTCTGCTGTGGGTGTCGATGGATGGGTATGTTTGCAGATGATGTCCTCATCAGATAGGGCATAGACGTACGTTGAGTGCCTATGGATTCAACTACTGTAGAAAGTTTGATTCGTAGGAATGGAGTAGAGGAAAACGACAAAGAGAACTTTCCTCTGCATACGGTTACAAAGAAAAAATGTAAAAATATTAACACGCTAACCTGTATAGCTAAAAGCAAATGAGATTACTATTTACTTGGATGCCTTCTCCTCCTTCGTACCACCCATCTATTTATCCTCGACTCTACTGTAGGCAGCCTAGACATTACAACTCCTATTGGGCCGACAGGTACAAAGTGTTGGGCCATCGTCTCCTTGTTTGATTCCCATTAAGGAACTTGGAGAGCCACGTGAGATCACGGATAATCTCTCCTGATCCTCCGAGGATTCATCGTGGTCTCGTAGATCATCGACGGCACAAATACACCTACAATCAAGCAAACCATCTTCTGGTAGGGACTCAGCCCCTTCAACATGATGATCCAAACCGCCACTGCGATGAACATAGCGATCGCAAAACCCTGTAGAGAACAAAACAACAAATCTACAATTTTTGCCAGCTCTACACAAATGTAAACTTCATGTGTAGGCGTGGAACATATATCGTGGTTGAGTTGAAGTGACAATATGTACAAGAGAATATGATTGCCATTTACTGCATACAGAGAATACTTTCACGAAGATTGACCAAACCACACAAAATCTGATTCCACCAAGATATAAATTATGCTCGATACAACATGAAGAGTACTACGGTCTTTGCATTAGAAAAATCAGCATGGTTTGGATAACATTTTAGCTGTTAGCTAGCGCATGAACACTGAAGAAAAACTTTTAGCAATTAATGTAGATCATTGCTTAATCTAATGAAAAGTGAATTTTCAGTTGAACTATATTCAAAAGAGTTAGATTCGACATCAGCAAATCAATCGGTGATGTTTGCCATGATCTGTCCATGGAGTTTGCCACCTTTTCTTTCGTTAAATGGAAACAAGGTTATGGTGAGGAAACCTAAGTTTTCTTTTGCAGGTTTCTCCTGAATACTATACCCATTTCGTTGTCAGACATGAGCATAGCTTTGTAACCATTTGCTTGCGTCAGAAAAGGGACTTCTATTTTAGCATCAGTGAGCTCAGTTATCTCACAGTGTCATAGTCACAAGCATATGCCAATCGGTTTATGACCAAGACAAAGAAGCCTCACCTCAATGCAATCAGACACACCCTTAAGTATGTCAAAGGCGCCATTAATTATGGTATTTTATACAACAAAACAAAAGAATGCCGAGTGATTAGATACCGCAACACTGACTATGCTACAAATTGTGACAAACGTTGATTAACAACTAGATACTCAAATGACCAAAATAACATCTGAACACATGCAGCAAGGGTTCAAGCTACATTTGAGAAATCTAAAATATTTAATTCATTTCTCAATTTGCAAAAACAACTTTCATCTAAAGGCTTGGTGAAAATATCCGCTAGTTGATTCTCGGTTCTTATGTGGCTAATCTCAATATCCCCTTTGCTAACATGATCTCTTAAGAAATGATGTCTAACATCTATATGCTTGGTTCTTGAGTGTTGGACGGGGTTATTGGCTATTTTCACCGCACTCTCATTATCACACAAAAGAGGCGTTTTATCAAATTTGATTCTATAATCCACCTATGTTTGCCTCATCTCTAACAATTGTGCACAACAACTACCCGCTGAAATATATTCGGCTTCGGCGGTTGAAAGTGCTACGTAGTTTTGCTTTTTGGAAGACCAATATACTAAGAACCTTCCTAAAAATTGACAACTTCCGGAGATGCTTTTTCTATCCACTTTGCAACCCGCATAGTCGGAATCCGAATATCCTATTAAATCAAATTTATCACATTTTGGGAACCACAAGCCTATACTAAAGGAATGTTTTAAATATATTAGAATTCTTTTTTACGGCCACCAGATAGCACTCTTTAGGAGATGCTTGAAACATTTCACACATGCAAACACTAAACATAATATCGGACCTAAATGTGGTAAGATAAAGTAAACTACCTATCATGTATCTATAAAGCTTTAAATCTACCGGCTTACCTCCTTCATTTAAATCCAAATGCCCGTTGGTTACCATGAGAGTCTTGATGGAATTTACATCCTCCATGCCAAACTTTTTGAGTAAATCTCTTGTATACTTGTTTTGCTGACGTAAGTCTCATTCTTGGGTTGTTTGATTTGAAGTTCAAGAAAATTACTTAATTCGCCAATCATGGACATTTCAAATTCCCTAGACATCATATCACCGAATTCTTTGCAAAAGTCTTGATTAATAGAACCAAAGATAATATCATCAATATATATTTGGCATACAAAGAATTCATTGTCAATAACTTTTGTAAATAATTTTGTATCAATTTTCCCGATTTTGAATCCTTTAGAGATTACAAAATCTCGAAGACGCTCATACCGTGCCCTAGGGGCTTGTTTAAATCCATATAGCGCATTTGAGAGTGTACAAACATGGTTTGGATTCTTAGGATCCTCAAACCCGGGAGGTTGCTCAACAAATACAAGTTTGGTTATTTTTCCATTAAGAAACGCACTTTTAACATCCATTTGATAAAGTTTAATATCGAAACATGATGTAAAAGCAAGCAAGATTCTAATTGACTCAAGTCTAGCTACGAAAGTAAAAGTTTCATCATAATCAAGTCTCTCGACTTGAGTAAAACTTTGAGCGACTAACCTTGATTTGTTTCTGACCACAATTCCATTTTCATCTTGTTTATTTCAAAAGAAACCTCATTGGGTCTCATGTTTGAGCGACTAACCTTTGAGCTCATTGGGTCTCTCTACCAAACTCCATACATCATTTCTTGCAAAATTATTTAGCTTCTCATGCATGGTATTTACCCAATCGGGGTCATCTAGTGCATCATCTACAACCTTGGGCTCAAGAGAAGAAATAAAGGAGTAATGTTCACAAAAGGAAACTAATTTAGAACGAGTTTGAACACCCTTACTCACATCACCCAATATTTGGTCTATTGGATGATTATTTGATAATGCGTTGTGAATTCTCAATGGTTGAAATTGCACTTCCTTATCTTTATCTTGAACTTGAATGGTTCTTGGTGTGGATGAAGTAGGAAGTTGAACTTAGGTTGATGAATGTGGATCACTTGTGTCCTCTTTTGGCTTGATACTTTCAATTTATGTATTTTCCATAGCCTTTCTTAATCCTTCATCACTTACATCATCCAAATTTTCTTGCTCTTCTTGAGAGCCATTAGTCTCATCAATTTGCACATCACATGATTCTTCAATTATACCGAAATATTTATTAAAAACTCTATAAGCTTTACTATTTAAAGAATAACCTAATAGAAAACATTAATCACACCGACTTTGAAATTTTGAGAGCCAAACACCTTTTCTTAAAATATAGCATTTGCATCCAAATACTCTAAAATAAAAAATATTCAGCCTCCTTCCCATTATTAGCTCATAAGAGGTATTTTTCAAGAGTCGATGCAAATAAAGGCGATTTGTGGCATGACAAGCGGTATTGATTGCTTCCGCCCAAAAGATATCGGAAGTGTTATACTCATCAAGAATTGTCCTAGCCATTTCAATTAGTGTACGATTCTTCCTCTCTACAACTCTATTTTGCTCATGAGTGTAGGCAGTTGAAAATTCGTGCTTTATTCGGAGTTGCTCACAAAAATCTTCAATTTTTGTATTCTTGAACTCGGAACCATTGTCACTCCTAATTTTCTTTATTTTAAAATCAAATTCATTTTGGGCCCTTTTTGCAAAGCTTTTGAAAATCTCGGGGACATCACTTTTATCATTTAGGAAGAAAACCCATTTATATCGGGAATGATCATCCACAATGACTAAACAATAGCTATTGCCCCGTAAGCTCTTGTAGGTTGTTGGCCCAAACAAATTCATATGTAAGAGCTCTAATGGTCTACATGTTGACATTATACTTTTGGAATGATGAGAATTAGCCACTTGTTTTCCGGCTTGACAAGCGCTACAAAGCTTGTTTTTTCTCAAATTTCACATCCTTCAAGCCAACAACTAAATCATTTTTGAAAAGCTTTTTGAGTTGAATCATACCCACATGACCCAATCTCCTATGCCATAACCATCCCAAAGAGATTTTAGCTAAAATACAAGTTTTTAATCCGGAATCATTTGAACTGAAATATACCAAATAGAGATTTCCAAAACGAAAACCTTTGAAAAACAACTTTATTTTCCTTTTCTTTAGAAATAGTAACACCATCTTTTGAGAATGAGCAAATTAAACCTAGATCACATAATTGAGCAATAGATAGCAAATTAAAATTTAATGTTTTAACTAATGAGACATTAGAAATGAAAAAGTCATTGCAGATAGCGATTTTACCCAACCTTAATACCTTTCCTTTGCTATTATCGCCGAAGGTGATCTTTTCAGTGCTTGCACTTTCAAATGTGGTGAACATCTTCCGATCTTCAGTCATGTGTTGAGTGCACCCGCTATCAAGCACCCAGTGTCGACCACCGGTCTTTTAGTTCACCTACAAAAGAAAATCAAGTTATTTTAGGCACCCAAATTTGTTTGGGTCATTAGAGATTAGTAATCAAGGCTTTGGGAACCCAAATGGCATTCTTTTTAACGCCTAAAATTGAAGTGCCAATGAATTTTGTAATAACATTGCCATTACTAGATTTCTTAAACAAGTAGCAAGAATCATATAAATTAGTAGAAGCATTTTTATTTTCTAGGTTTTGCTTACCACTTGACCTTACAAACCTTGTGACCAGCTTTGAAGATTTCTTACCTTTCTTGGGCATATACCCAAGTCCCTTCTTATTGAATGAGTATCTTTGGTCACTCAATAATTTGTCAAGGGTGACCTTGCTCTTGAAGCATCTTTCTAAATTTTTATTTAATTGGACAACTTGTTCTTTTAATTTACAATTTTCAATAACAAGTTCTTCATCACATAAGTCAACAGTATTATCAATACTAGAAGAACATGGCATGGCAATCAAATCATCACATGAAGTGAAAATATTTACTTTAGCAACTTCTACTCTAACCATATCATCAATAATATCACAATTAACTCCAATGCAAGAGCAAGATTTGTTTGAATTTTCTTGGACAAGCAAGTCATGAGCTTCTTTTAGCTCTTCATAGGATTTCTTTAGAGAGATGTATTCTCTCCTTAGTTTCTTGAATTTAGACTTTTATTTTTTAAAAAATTCATTTAAGTCAATTAATATGACCATTAATTCATCATATGATGGCCCATCATCATCATCACAAGTTTTTACCTTTTCTCTATTAGTCATGAGGCATGTAAGAGTGAAGAATAGTGATGGAGCCTCCTTGATGGCGATGCCGACGAGACTTTTCTTTTTGGGAGACTCATCCTCGCTTGAGTCGGAGTCGGAATACTCCGCCTCAGAATCCCATTCACCAATGTGGACTTCATTCTTGCCATCCTTGTGAAGCTTCTTGAATAGCTTCTTCTTGCCCTGGTCAGTGGCGGACCCAGGATTTTACCAAAGGGTATGCCGCACCAAAATTTTTATATGCAATTCAGTAAAATTATTTGCCAATTTGGATAATAATTGTAAAATTTACACCGTAATTTGGTATACATGCACTAAATAATATAATAAATCTTAAATTTAAGGATTAAGTTGAAAACTTGCATAAATTACAATATAAATAGTTCAAACACCATATTAATAATATCAAATATACATAAAAAAGACTTACAATACTAAATAATATGATAAGTCTTAAATTGAAAGATTAACTGGAGGCTTTATTAGAAGCTCCTACAATAATCCTATGAGAGAAAAAACTAAAAAAAGCTTTCAACTTATTTTTTGGTCCTGATTCATGCAGCCTGACCTTTTATATTCAGGATAAAAAATATAGACCGTAGTAATGTTTAAAAATATTGCCAGAAAATATATAATACGTTCGCGTAAACACGAAGATTTCTAACATTGCTAATTAAATTGCTAGCCCCTTTAGGTGCACGGATTGACGACTAGTATAGTCTAACTGTCTTAGCTTTGTATGTGAAAGCAAAATTGAAGTGTTCTAGTTATGCTTGTGGCTACATATTTCGAGCCAAACAATGGCTTAATTTCTTCCATCTATCAACCGCTATCAGGCCGGGCGGTGTTCTGCTGAACAATCGAACATCAGCCTATCGTGCCGTCACGTAATCAACCTACGGTTGGTCACCAAAAGGACAATGCCAGTAGCACAATCACCGGAGACGGCAGGCAAAGAAAAAACGAGAAAAGCGAGACTGGGAAGAGTAAGCAGACATACCTACACAAGTTCTCAAGCGCGCGGCGTCGGCCAGCCGTGGCCAGGGCGGGGCGCGTCGCCTCCGTCGTCGGCGGAGAGGGGTTCACGAACGGTGGTAGGCTAGGGCAAACAACCGGCAACAACCTAGCCGATTGGACCGTGCATTTATACAGTAGCAGGTCGGGCTCGCGTGGTTGCGTGCGTCATTGCGTGTGGATTGGGCCGTGGCCGTCGGGCCTTCTTCGCCTTGCGGCGCTTCGGAAACAATAGCCGACCTGGTTCACTAACGCGTTAGCTAGCTGGCTAAGTATTTTGAGTGAATTTATTTTACAATTTTCTGAATGAACTTTAGATATGTTTGACCAGTGGCTGGGCCCCAGGGTATGTCGTGGCCCACCCGGCATACCCTGTGGGTCCGCCCATGGCCCTGGTAGTTCTTCTTCTTTGATGACTTCACCTTGTTATCTTTCTTAGTGAGGCATTGAGAAGCAATGTGCCCTTTCTCATTGCACTCATAGCAACGAATGTTGCTATAACGCTTCTTGTTGTCGAAGGATCGCTCCTTCTTGCTTGATCCTTTTCCTTCACTTCAGTGTGGATATCTTCTCATGAACCTCTTCATTCTTCTCACGAGGAGAGCCATCTTCTTCATCCTCGGATTCTTCGCTTGATACCACCTTGGCCTTGAAAGCGGTGATCTTCTTGCCCGTGGAGGAGGATTGCTCCAAGAGCTTCTCCTTGTCCCTCTTGTACAACTCATTGGTAATTAGATTACCCAAGAGTTGTGTTGGCGTCATTTTTGGCAATTTGGGTGAGTTGAGGAAGAGAGTCACCAATATCTCGTACTTTTTCGGCAATGCTCTAAGCATTTTTCTCACAATGTTAAGATCGGTTAGTGACGTGCTTAGACCCTTGAGCTCATTTACAATGTTGTTCAAACGAGAGTACATCTTATTGACACTTTCGTGAGACAATATTGTAAATACTTCATATTTGATCCGAAATCGATGCAATTTGGCTTCCTTGACCGTGGATATTCCCTCATGAATTTCCGAGAGGGTTGTCCAAATAGCATGAGCAGTTTCTAGGTTGCTCACCCTATTGAACTCATCCGCGTTCAATGCTCCAAATAATGCATTCATTGCTTGGGTATCTAAATGAGCGTTACGTGCATCTTGATCTGTGCAGTGTAGTGGATCAAGTGGCATAACATAACCCTCATTTACTATTTTTTAAATGCTCGGGCTCATAGTTTTAAGATAAATTTACATTCTAATTTTTCAATAGGAATAATTTGTTCTATCAAATTGTGGTGCCTTGCCTATTGCAATCCCCTCGTTAACCATCCTTTTCTCTCTAGACGGTTAAGTCTAATGAATGAGATACCAAACTTTGATACCACTTGTAGGATCAAGAATAACCGACTAGAGGGGGGTGAATAGAAAGTTTTAAAATTCTTGCCTAAATAAACAAGTAATTTCAATTTCAACACTAGACAAGAATACTAGAAAAATTTACCCTACTTAATTATAACAATTCTACCCAAACAATTCAATAAACTACAAGCACTAGCAATCACAAGCAATATATAAATGCTAAGAGAGAATAAAAAGGATCATAATTACAAACGATGTTTTCCTGTGGTATCGAAAATTTGCCGGTCTTCACTAATTCACGTTGAGGAAAGCTCAAACACCCTTGGATCGGCTCCACGAATTAAGCCAAACTCCTCGATCACTAGTGGTATCTCTTCTTCCTCTCGGGAGATGGTGAGCTCCAAACCACTCACAAGTCGGCACGGGCTTCTTCACAATCTTCCTTGAAGAAGTCACCGGCAATCAAATTTCTCGCCGTCTAGGTGCTGGCAAGCACCAAAAGAATAGACCTCCAATTTTACTTGACGATGCTCAAGTGCACAACGCATCAACTAGAATTAAAGGCACTTGAAAATCTCTCCACTACTCAAAAATGTGCTCAAGAGAGAAAAAGAGAGTGGAGTGAATGCTCTAGGGCTCAAATGTGTTCAATGCAACTTCAGCAACCTGCCCAAGTGCAGGTGGGGGGGTATTTATACCCTCACCAACCAAAACTAGCCGTTGAAGAAAATTAATCCTGAAAAATCAGGAAAAATCGATACTATCGCTGTACAAAGTGCGGTACTACCGCACTTTACTGTAGCACACAGTAACGGCTATGTCAGAAGCGACAGAACTAGCCATTGAAATTTAGTGCGGTACTACCGCACTACGGTTGTACCGCCGTGCTAATATCAGTACTATCGATTTTTGGCCAGTTAAGTTCTTTCTCGGGGAACTCTCTGGAAAAAACGTTCCGTAAATCGGTATTACCGCGGTACCATGCGGTACTACCGCATTGCGGTTGTACCGCCGTTCAAATTTCGGTACTACCGATTTTTGTGAGTTGAAGTCCCCCAAACGGGTGCTCTCTGGAAAAACGTACCGCATAAAAATCGGTACTACTTCAGTGCGGTAGTACTGCAGTTTACACGCCGGTACTACCGTAGTACCGCACTACGGTAGTACCACAGGTGGGTGCGATGCTATCGATTTTTCTAAGAGAGCACATTGAGTTTTTAAACTTCTTTTAAAATGCATGCATAATCCTAAATTAATCTAATATGCACCCAAGCATGCTATCAAGCTACTTTTAAGGATCCCTCTTAATAGTACGGCATATAACCTATAGTCCGGTCTTCCACCTTTCTCCAAAGACCGGTAAAATGAAAACGATCCTATATTTTATGCACCTCTGTTTTAATCTTTCTTGACGCCGAGATTCCATGTAGCTTGTTCTTGTCCATTTCCCATATGAAACTTTGTCTATACGATCTTAGCACACATGTTAGTCCCATATTCATAAATCGTCATTAATTACTAAAACCCTAAATTTGGAGGCCTAGATGCTTTCAGTTATATCTTGAAGTAGTAAGAGACAGTCCATCGTGGCATTATCAAGTACTGAAGCAGAATATCGATCAGCAACAACAACACAAAAAAGCACATGACTTAAGCAACTGATGAATGATCTCTACCAACCGACAAACTATCAAGTAAGGCTTCTTTGTGATAATCTATCATCTATATGCCTGGCAGAGAATCCGGTCTTTCATGCAAAGGCAAAGCACACAGAAGTGCACTATCATTACATAAGAGAAAAAGTCCTCGAAGGAGACATCGAGATGGTGCCAACAAATACAGTTGAACAAGTTGCAAATGTTCTTATAAAGAGTCTCAATAAGGCAAAGTTTGAGAAATTTCGAGAGGCTCGTGAAATGGTTTACATGACAACTTTGGAAATAAGTTTGTATTGAGAGGAGTGTTGAATGGTGGCAATGCAAACTCTAGAAGACTCCGAACAATGCATGAACCAAGATATTTTCTAGGAGTACTATAGAATAGTTAATTAAATGATTTAGAAAAGTTTCTAGTATCTAGATATTTTATAAAAAGAGTATAGATGTTCTAGATATTTTGGATCAAGGGACATGATTTTGACTTGTGTCAAGAATACAATGGTCCTTAACCTTTATAAATAGAAAACATTGCCTCTTACCATGACATGGCATTTGAGTATGGTAAAGGGAGGGTGTAGGATGTGAATGTTAGGCTAGCCACCCAAGGGGTGTGTACACTTTTGTGTAATAGTGTCTGTGTTTTTAATAAAGTAGTATTTTGTAATTACAAGTATCCCGATTAGGTTGTGCTATTTCTAAGTACTTAGTGTATTGTTAAGTTGTGATTCAATATGAGCGCCTCAGCCACTCGGAATCATAAAAGTTCTCGCTTTAGTGTGAGTGGCTTGGCCGCCCAAAAGTAGGTCAGTCTTGGCTTCAACGTGAGTGGCTCAATCGTCCAGAAGTCAATAATTAATAGTACACTAAATAAGTAGAAATTAAAAAGCTAACCAACTTTATAGATAGTAGGTGCATTGGTAAGGTTTCTTGGGTCCATATTGGTGATGATTGCCAGTCGATCATTGTTCTTCTTGCGGGGTTACTTGGTGTCCTGTTGCAAGGTTTCTTTTGTTCTGCTCCAAGTTTCCTTGGGACGAACAAGGTGAACTTGTGACGTGCGGGAGGACGAGTAGCAGACTAATTCTTGGTGTTTTATTTGCATATTTCTCTTGTGTTTCTTAAAAATGTTGTGGCTTCATTACTCTACTTAGTTTCTTTGTATGCAGAAAGGGCTTAGGGCCAATCAAAACCTGCCCTATGCCTTTCCATGTCGGTGTCGCTTAGCCTACTCCTGATGTTGCTCAACTGCGTCCTCGAGGGGTGGTGCGAGACACTCGTCCCCTACCTGTACAGTTTAAGCACTATACCAACAGAGCTCGAAGTGAAGATCAAACGTATAGGTAGGGCACAAGCGTCTTGCACCACCCCTGGGGACACGACTAGGTAGCGTCGGGAGTAGACTGAGCGACATCGTCATAGATAAGGTGTAGAGCAGATTCCACTTGCCCCTAAGCTCTTTCCGTGTGCAAACAAATTGAATAGAGAAATAGAGCAGCAAAATTTTCAAGAAACACAAGAGAAATATGCAAACAAAACACCAAGATCAAGTCTACCTCTCGTTCGGCTCACACGGCACAAGTTCACCCTATTTGTCCCAAGAAACCTGAACAGAACACTAAGAAATCCCGCAACAAGACACCACAAACCCTGTAAGAATAATAAGAAACTATGATGGACTGGCCATCACCAGCAATGTGACCCAAGAAACCTTACTGATCATGTGGAAACCCAATTCAACTGAGAAAACTAACTTGGTGGATGATGTCACGACTGATGGAGAGGAGGTGATGCTCTCATTACCACGATGAGCACCCACTGGACATGAGGCCGCCGAGCCAAGAGTAGTGATTTGGCTCATTGTGGAATTGGAATGCCTTCGTTTGGTCCATCGTGGGCACAACGATCGAAGTTTAGCTCCCCATGGGTGTGGACGCCACGATCTAGCCTGTTGTCGGCGTGACGGTTTGGGTCACCGCCGTGGGCTTGGATGCCGCGGTCTGGCTCATGCCTCTACTCCCCGCTGGTGCTGCCTTCTTCCGAGGAGGCAGAAGAGTAGAAGAAGTGGATGGCAACCCAAGTCCTTCGCATTGCCCAATGAATCCTCCCTCGCGATGCACACCAACACTTCATGGGCGACCTGATCTTCTCGAGTAGAACCATGGATAAATTGTGCTTTACAACGAACAACATTCAATTATACACCACATGTCAGTGCACGAACTTGCAACTCTATAGATATTCACCAGCACGCACCGGGATGATCGCAACTAGACCACCAGCGAAGATCACCAAGCCCTCAGTTCCCAATAGAAAAGCAAACTTGACCTTGACTTGCAGAATGAACAACAGATCGCCTAATTCTCTCAAAAATCCTTGCGTGAATTTTGGTATAAAAGAACAAGCAATAGCTATGTTTCAATTCTTATACATGAAAATGGTCCCCTGAAAAAGGTATGGACGCAAAATACTTAAATGTCTGTGGTAGACCCAAAACGTGTGTGCCACTCCCACCTAAGGCGCACATGAATGCTAATTCCTATTCTGTTTGTTTCTCCAAGATAGTTTCCTAAGAACTGGATACAACCGATCATATTTGGTACAGCTAACGAAGGCATGCAGGCCCCTTTCCTATTTTTGGTGGGAGCCTTTAGTTAGTTTTGATATGCCTCCCATCTGAATCAAAGTCCTCATATTTTCCTTTTGGTTTTAGATTCCAAGTCTTATGCACGTGCGTGTACATCTCTTGGTGCCCAAGTGTGGCCTTCATATTTTCTTGCATCTCTATCCATGTACTTGGCAGTGCCTCTTCCTGTACTACCTGTGACAGCTCTTCTTCTCCTTCCTCAAACCTAAGAACAAGTGAAGTACAAGCGTTAGGTAGTATAAAACTTTTGCTAGAATTGATAACATGCTCTTTAAGAAACAAAGTCACCTGATCATGCATCTTCTTAGCTCGAGCACAAGTGATAGGTCCCGAAGGCAAGTCTATTATAATATCTTCATTCTGTGCTTGTGTAGAAGGTGAAGAAGATGGAGTGATGGGGAGACCCTCATCATCTTATTTTGATTGGTCTCCTTTCCCTTTCCTTGTTCTGTTCTTAAATATGGAAAAGCAAAATTTTGTTCAAATGTTTGTTGTTTCTTGCATATTTGGGCTCTAGATCCAAGCTAACTTTGCTCTTATCAGTTTTTTGTGTCATAAAATGGTATAATCAATTATCTCATTGTATATTGTCTATCTCTACTGGTATAAAAAGACATAAAGCTGAATTTTTGCTTGTCTCCATCCTCTCCCATAGCCTTGTGGCTGTGTAGTCGTCCCAGCACCCTTGAGGACTCTGGTTTGATGTGCTTCACATCTGATGAAAAAAATTCTGGTTAGCTGGCTATGAACAATCCATCCCAAGTTTCTCGTTTCTTAATCAGATAATGCTTGACTGAATATCTAATTTCTTTTATCCACTTCACAAATATGCTGAATTGCTCATATGCCAATTTTTTTAGATGTTAGTTGTCGAATGAAACATGCCAGAGGTATAGTAAAATGTATTAGATCCAGCGCAAAGAGTTGAAGATGACTATCAGAAAATGACAAACTGACCACATAGGAGCAAGAATATTTTTACTGTGTTTCTACAGTCCAGTGCAAAGAGTTGAAGGATGACAACATATGCATTAAAGACATGATGAGAGAGCATGGTATCATCAATAGTATAGTTGATCAGAGTGCAAAATTATCCTAGTATGTCCACCACTATTTTAACTGATCTGCAAAGAACTAGCAGCATGAAACTTGATGCTAATTTATACATCAAGAAGGATCCAGGAAACATTTTTTGTAAACATATCTAGCTGCAAACACTTTTCTAAATATATGTAACTGCAAGTGTAAATGTGGTGATGCTTAATATGTTATGTTTTCAATCTGAATAGGTGGTAAAAGCAGAGCTCTGAATTGGATGAATAAAATGGTGGAACGTGAGTTCAAGTTTCTGAGTTCTTGTTTTGATTGGTCTCCTTTCCTTTTCCTTGTTCTGTTCTTAAATATAGAAAAGCAAAATTTTGTTCAAATGTTTGTTGTTTCTTGGACATTTGGGCTCCAGATCCAAGCAAACTCTGCTCTTATTAGCTTTTTGTGTCATATGTTTCCTTTGCTGTTGTTATTGCAAGTGGGAAAATTTGAGTCATATATGTAATATATGCTTCCTTAGGATGAATGAGTAACATGCATGATATTTGCTATAAATATTGGTTTCCATTGCAACACATGGGCATCTCACTAGTAAAATAAAATAAGAAAACAAGTAGTAGTTGTATGTTTGAGACCATCTAAAATAGAACAACATACGCTCGAGAGACGACATGTTACCCATAGGTAATACTGTCTCCATTTCATAATATGACATATACCAAGGAGGTCCAAAATTTAAGTAATATTAAATAAAATTAGATCATACTTGCTTTTATTAGATAGATATATTGATACTCTATCTAATAGCGGCAAACATGATCCTATTTATTAAATATTATTTAAAATTTGTACTTCCCGGTATATACACCAGATAAATATTGTGAAACGAAGTGAGTACTCTGTGGCCGGGCTAAGCGTTTGCGGGCGATGGTGGCACCAGGTGAGCTAAAGTAGGGTTAAAACTTTCGGAGGCTTACAAAGTTTCATCCATGGGTGAAAGGAACGAAAGAATGAAATTTCGGACGAAAAAAATGAAATTTTTTTGATGAAATTTGAACAAATTTCAAATAGAGCTAAATTCGGCCAAATTTTGACCGAATAAAATTCGCCAAATTTCGTCCGAAATATTGAACACTGGGCTGAAGAGGCTGCTGGATGACGCTGGCTCGATCGATCGCCTTCTTCCATCTCGCGGAGCGCGGCGTCCACCACCACCTCCTCCTCGTCCGCGTGCGCCCCCCTCCGCTAGCATCCGGAAGTATATACCGTTCAGGTACTTTACGCGCCGTCCGGCCGGTGAACGGCCGAACGAGCGCGCGCGCGCGCGCGGCGGATGGATCTTTAACTCCGCGCGTGAGAGAGAGGGAGAGATGGCGGTCAGTTGCAGACTCGAAAATCAAGATGATTCCGGTCGTCATCTCGCTCTGACATATGGCGGCCGGCGAGTCGGAACTCGGATCATCTCGTACGAGAATCGAGCGGGCCCTGCATTGGATCGGATCGTGGGTTCCGAATTTACGATGCACGCATGGATCGATGCTACGAGAAACTAGGGAAGCGCAGCCGAGGGGCGGAGCTCTTGCTTGGATCGGTGTTATACTGTTATGGGCGTCGTTGTATGTGAGCCCGGTAGGCCCATGTCAAAATTTCAGAAGAACGCACGATCCTTGCTGTATGATTCGTGATCCGTTCTTGTTTTGTTAGGATTATTATAAGCGATTATTAACTACACTAGCCGGTTTAGAAGCCATGTGCATGCGCAGTTTATGTCAGACTAGACCTGTTTGAAGCTAATTTTAGTTTTTGCTATAGTATCTAACTTTTAAATAAGTATATTTTTTCAAAATAAGGTCTACAAGTTAATTATAGTATACGTTAAAAGTCCAATATATATACTATCCAAAATCGTAAGTGGATATCTTTCTTTCCGTAATATCTGTGTAAACAACTAAAATTCAAAAATTTTAGCTAAAAATCATAAGCCACAGTTAAAAGAACATGCCAACTAGTCTGTTTGACAATGTAGAAGAGAACGTATACGTGCTGTTTCGTTCAATTTAAGACGTGATCTTTTTACAATATGCACTCAGCATGCCATGTGTGATCCTCCAGCTTGGTACTCAAGCATCCTCAGAAAAGGGACGAGTTTTCTGTGATACGTACGCAAAAGAAAGCGTACGTACGTGCAGCCCGTGTCATTTCCTGTAAAACGGAAACTTTCAGTCACCAAACGTAAGATCCTTCCCGAATGAATGTTGTTCAGTGTTCACAGTTCAGTGTGGACTCTTCTTTTCATTCTGAAAGGCTTAAATCTGAAACGCTTAAGCCGCCGAGATACACACCAAATCTTTAACGTGTCCTTCCAACTTCCTTGCTTCGCGCAGTGGGCGTATATCTTGTCGAGCCGGACGATTATTTCTGAAAACGTCGGCCTCGCGATGGCCTGATGGTCCCAGCATTCTTCAATCAGCCTGCAGAAACCCAAGGAAGAAGGGTTGCTATGCATTGTACTGGTGCAGATCTTGCAGAACACACGTACTACTGAACTGAAGTGAGGACAGTGATACGCAGGACATGTCATGAAGGGCCCTCGCTTTTTTCAGAACTCACGCTTTGAAGTCTGGAGGATAACCCTTGAGCTTGTTCTTCAGAGATGGCCGCATCCCGTCGTACCGAACTATGTGGCCCGAATCCTCTGATATTTTCACATGGACAGGGGGCGATCCTTCAACCATCTGATTACGCCATAAAGAATGAATGGTCAAATGAATGGAAGGTCTTCCCAAAATTGATCGTAGAAACGATTTATCAAGTCTGAAACCAGACAATATTCTGTGCTTTGTGCATAGTAATTGTATCTTGAACAGAGATTTGCTGACCTCATAAAGGATGAAACCGAATGCAAAGGCATCGACGCTTGCATCGAATATTTCGTTTCTGTACAGCTCAGGCGCAGTGTAGTGACCTAAGCAGAAGAGTAAGAAGTTTGTCGGTAAAGCATATTGGCTGGGGAAAACGAACACGAACGCCATAATCCCATGTTGTTCTTTCGCATTTGATTTTACTGAAGGTGGACTTACTAAAGCTGTCCGCAAGGGACTCATGATTCACCAATTTCACTTTGTCAGGGGCGATCTTCAACAGCCTCGTCAGACAGAACCCCCCGACTTTCAGTTGGCCTCCATTATCCAGGAAGATATTTCTGGCACCTTACCAAGATTCAAATAGTAAAGTACGGGACAACCGTAAAAGATATCGTTTGAATGCAATTTGTATCCCAAATTCCCAATAACGCAAGAAGGGAACATCAGGCCTACTAATTGCCAATTTGTATCCCAAATTCCCAATAACGCAAGAAGGGAACATCAGGCCTACTAATTGCTTCATTTCCTCATCTTACTTTGGCTTTAGGTCGCAGTGGATGATGGGGTCTGGTTTGCACTGATGGAGATAAGTCATACCCCTGAACATTCAAGGCAGCAA
Source organism: Melocanna baccifera (assembly GCA_036346265.1). Lineage (NCBI taxonomy): Eukaryota > Viridiplantae > Streptophyta > Magnoliopsida > Poales > Poaceae > Melocanna > Melocanna baccifera. Next base: position 44,948,263 of record CM070677.1, on the reverse strand, counting down.
CAGGAATCATCGTTAGTATTGATGCACATTTCGACATAGAACATTATATTTAATGGCATTGTAAAGACTAAGGAAAGTATGACATATTCTTGAATTCTTCAGCTTCTATTAGAATCAGAAGCTAGATATACCTGGCGATATCAAGGGCATATCTTAGCACCTTCTGACCATGTAGCTTTCCTTTCTTCTGCATACAGTTTGATAAATCACCCTGTGTTTAAGAACAAGTACATGACTAAGTCCATCCAAGGGTATACTTTTGTAAGCCAGACAATGGCGTGTTCATATTTATTTTTGACGATAAAACTGTGATCTTTTTCTCAGGGAAAAGATAGAATGGTAATATTACATTTGGATAGTATTCGGAAACAATCATCATAGGTATGTTCTGAGTGACAGCTCCGACAAACTGAACAACATTAGGGTGCCGGACCTTCTCGAATACCGTCAGCTCATGCTTGAAAGAGTTTCTAAAACAAAAAAAGAGGCAATTTTTTGACAAATCAATGCATATGCACTTTGGAATTAAGCATTGAGATCTACATCTTACATGGCTTCTTGATCAGAATAGCTTTCTCTGTCAAGTATTTTTACCAAAACCTTGGTGCCATTCCATTTTGCAACTTGGTACGTGTCCTGTTTAATGATTACACGATTAGCCTTTTTTCTGTCATTTTCTCCCCAGCGTCATAAATCCGTTGTTGAACCATTGCTTCAGAAACAAAAAGGGAAAAAAATTTGCACCTTGAGCACCTCATCCCCTTTCCGGAATTGGAGCTCACTGGGGTTCAGTTCGTACTCCGGTATCTCCCTGGGGTTCGATACTGTCATCGGTGTCCTCCTGTTTCTCTGCAAAAAAGATCAAATTAAGATCAGCTATGAACCAAGAGTTCGTCGAGACTGACCAACCAAATGAAAGGGACAGTTCATGTAGAAAGATACCGGAATCTTTGCGCCACGAGCTTTCAGAAGATTGTAGATCTCCGTGTGGCCATAACACTTGGCGTCTGCTACAGCCTATGATCAGACAAAGGAAAGAAATCATCATCTGATGCTGAAAGAAAATTTTGATTTCAATTTGAGAGTGGGAGAGATCATTAAATGGGCTCACCGTGCTGCCCCACCGGTCGCGCGCATCGATGTTGGCCTTCCAGCTGAGCAGTACCCGGACGACATCGGGGTGGCCCTCGCACGCGGCGATGTGCAGTGCGGTGCGGCCGTCGAGGTTGATGCTATTGACGTCGACGCCGCCCTGCAGCAGCACCTCGACGCCGGCCGCGTCGCCGTGGCATGCCAGGAAGAGCAGCTGCATGGTGGCGTCCAGGTTGTCCGGCACGGTCAGCTCCTCCGACAACCCCACCGGGCTCTGGCTCCGGCCGCGCCGCCGGTTCGGGTCCATGGACGACTGCCGCCCGAACAAGAACCGGCTCGTGGCCCGCCCCGTCCGTGGGGACTCCAGCGACGACGGCCGCCGGAGCTCCCCGCTCTGCTTCAAAGATCCCGCCGACACCTGCCGGTGAAGCATCACCCTCATGCCGGTCTCCATATCTCCAAATACTCGGCTCGGCGGACGTGGACGACCAGAGCTAGCTGCACCCTTTATGTACGTACGATCAGGAGGGCATCCGGCAACGGGATCTCGGCGGCGGATCGGGGTCCCCGAGGCACAAGAGGGTGCGCCGGAGAGCCCCGCGGAGATCGAGACCTTGCGCGGTGGGCTCGGAAGGGGGTGGAATGAGAGAGAGAGAGAGAGAGAGGACGGGTGGAGGGGAGGGAAGAGTGGAAGGCCTCGTTTTCCGGGGGCGAAGGATGTTGAAGGTGGGTTATTTTTATAGCGCTGGTAAGACCATAAGATGAAGATTTTTGGCGCGTTTTTTTAAAATACCGTTGGGGGTGGTAACTGTCGCAGTCTGGAGAGGATAGCAAGTGGGAAAGCTATACATCTGTCTTATAGGACTAGATGGCTGTCACCAGCTTGGATGTGTAACAAAATTCGAAATTTTCGATTTGTAATTTTGAGCCGTTTTTGTTAAAGTATTCCACGTCTCAACAAAGATTTTATGATGTTTCGATAATATGCACCCATTTTTTGTTTCGCACTCGTGCATTTCAAAAGAAAAATCTCAAAAATTCATGTATAAATGATTGTGCACATGCAAAAAAAAAATGATTGTAATGCACTGTACAGAAGTGTCAAAAGACGTGTACAAACTTTTGTTTTTTAAGTGTACATATATTATCATTTTCAGTTTTAACAAATCCATTTAGTTCTCCAACCGAACCTACATTTCCAAAAAAAAAAAACTTCAGCGTTTGGAACGCAGAAATTTAAGAAACAGTTCAATTTCCCGTGAAAATATGGTTATTACGTTGTCAATGCTCGTTCCTTTTCCCATCCTTTCAACATTTCAAAATGGCTGAAGATTTTTATTCTATACCGACATCGAAAGAAACAGTAGAATCGCACTTGTCGCCGAGACTGCGACGGCTATCGACACACGGGATCCCCACGTCGGCACATCGATGCGCGCCGGTTATGGGCGCAAGTTGGGAGGCTGGCCTCGCGTGCGCGCGCGTTTCCCCCCCGTTTTGTTTTCATCGGCGTTTAATTCATCGCAGATTGAGCACTAGGATCCGTCTTAATCCACGACCAAGTCGTGGAATGATGGAACCAAAGCGCGTCCTTCTTAATCGGAGCCGTCCATTGACAGCTCAAGGTTTGGGCTGGATTTTATAGTTATGGTTTTTGATTTTTAATATGTTTATAAGAAGCAGTACGTAGAGAGAAATAATCACATACAATTTTAACTAGTACAGCTGAATTCTGTACAGTTTATATTACAAATTATTTATAGATCGCGCTTTAAAAAAATATATCATTTAATAATAAATTACTTAAAAAATAAAAATCAAGATCTAAACATAAGCTCAAAAAAAACTGTGCCCAAATGTCTTTCTCATGCTCAAGCCACAGCGAAGCTTCGTTTTCGTGTGCGTGATCTTTAATAGCGCATGGTACTAGTACTGCACCACAAGCTAACAATTATCGACGTTGCAAGTACAATAGTTCCCAGAACCAGAAGCAATTGCATGTGCAGAATTGTTCTTTTCTATCGGTTTGTGTAGTACCGAAGATGATAATAGATCAAGATAAATAGTGTTTTAAAATTTTCTCTAAGTATTTATCTATCTTTTGTGTCGATAACTACAAAGATATAAAAATTATGATAGAAAGTCTATACAAAACCCATAAAATCAAGAAATTGAACCACTGATAAAAATTAGCAAAATTGATAGTACCGCTATAATAACTACGGTACTACCGCTACAGTGATCGTAGTACTGCCACTGTTATAGTAAAATCTGGATGAACAATATCAGCACGATTTTAAAAACCAAAATCGATGAAACTTTTGATTCATAAATCCAAATGATATAAAAATTTACAGGAATACTCTCTAGGATATCAGTAAACCTATTCTAACAAATAATCATGAAAATCATAGTCAAATTTGAGACCTTTTTTATTTGATGGAAGGTTACACCAAAACTAAGCAAAAACCAAAAATAGTAAATACAACATGCTCGTGAATAGATGATAGATAAAATGGCTCTAGATGTATTCCCATATATCACAGCAAGCTAAAAAACTAAAGAACACGACTTAAAAACTCTTAAAACAAGAAATCACTTTGTGGGATTGAAATCAACCAAAAAAGAGTTTCTTGATGAATTTGCTATCAAATTATCCAGATGATCAGAGATTGATTTCAAAAGATTATCTCTATCTTATTCATATCATTGGCACAACAAGATCAAGAGAAGAGAAGAGACTAAAACCAACTAAATCGAGAGCAAATCAATCAAATCATGAAGGATCCATGGAGATGATCAAATATTGATATATTGCTTACTTGAGGAGATAAATTTTATAACCACTGAGGAGATAAATTTTATAACCACTCCATCTTAGAGGATAAAAAGCACACCAAGCACTTTACTCTCAAATCCTAACTCTAAACAACAAAGTACAAGAAAGATGTGTATATGGTTAAGGGTGGACAATTTGCTTGAGGCTTGCGAGCCGGCTCGGCTCGTAACGAGCTCGAGCCGGCTCGGCTCGGGCTCGTAATATTTCAAGCCAAGCCGAGCTCAATGTTTAGCTCGTGAGAAAAACGAGCCAAGCTCGAGCCGGCTCGCGAGCCACTCGTTGGCTCGTGCGAGCTTGTCCAATCGGCAATGCACTTATACTTAACGCTCGTTCGCTCGCACCTGCCCGCAGCTCCAACCCGCTCGCTCCCTCTCCAACCCCACTCACTCTCGCTCCAACCCGCTCGCTCTCGTTGTCTCGCCCCTCCCCGCCCACCTCCCTCCCTCCCTCACCACTCCCCCGCCGCCGCCGCCTCCCTCCCCGTCCCCCGCCGCCTCCTCCCTCAGCACTCCCCCGCCGCCGCCGTCTCCTTCCCTGCCCCCCTCGCCGCCTCCTCCCCCCGCCCCCGCCTCCTCCCTCCCTTCCCCCCCGGCGCCTCCTCCCTCCCCGCCCCCCGCCACCTCCCCCTCCCCCGTAGGGCCTACTCCCCCGGCGGCGGCGGATCCACGGCATGGTGACAAGGTGAGGCCGGATCCGGGCGGAGAAGGGCCGGATCCCGGCGGAGAAGGGCGGATCCTGGGGGAGAAGGGCCGGATCCGACGGCGGATCTGATCCAGCGGCGTCTCCGGGAAGGGCGGAGGCGCGGTCGTCGGCGAGCCTGGGGGAACGGCGGGCGCCGGCGGTCGGCCCCCCACCCCGCGCTGCCGGTCCCCCCACTCAGGCTACATGTTCATGTTTACCCATATTACTTGCTTTGCATTTGAGAAATAGTTGTATTCAGCAATGCTTTACCGAAGCAGCATATTAGGTATATTATTGTGATTTCTGTATCACTCCAATTCGGCGCTACTCTCCTTTGGGTAATCTGAGTTTTGCTAGTTGCGATATGGGAGTATTCAGCTCCTTGTAGTTTTGGAGTATGCCTGTCTGCTCTGTTATCTACGACTACGAGCTATTCTGGCTCGTTCTGGCTCTCGAGCCGGCTCGAGCCGCAATTCGAGCCGAGCCGAGCCTGTCTCCCAGTTCGTTTCGAAAACGAGCCGAGCCGAGCCTACTGTTCACCCGAGCCGACATGAGCTTGGCTTGAGCCAGCTCAACTCGGCTCGTTTCCACCCCTATATATGGTTAACCATATGTCTCCATCTCAACTCCCTTTTATAGATGAGGTAGCTAGCCATATCTACCCCTTAGTGGATACTATCCACTTAGCACAATGGGAAAAATCCATTAACCCCCACACATGGGTGTTATTCATACATGTTCATTTATGTACGTTTTTCAAAGCGCATAAGTCCAAATTCATTAAATCCTTAACCTTAGTCTATCTTAATCAAACCAACTGCACCTTGACTTAAACCGCTCTCCTAAATGTCATTCATGCACCGCGATTTTGATTCAAGGTAGTTTCTGATATTTTGGCCAAACTATCAAAATACCCTTTGTTGATCTAGTCATCACCATCCTTTGTAAACAATTGTCATGCTTGCCATATGTAGATGCACCACTAGCTTGCTACGTGTCACCAAGTTTCTCCCGTTTTGGTTCCACTAAACCACTACTTATTTGGATCGTGCAATTCCGCCGTTCAAACTCGCTTTCAATATTTTTTTGCCTTTTTCGTGTCATGTTTCAGCTTACCATCTCACTCGACATCCTTGATCGTTCTGGGTCTCAATACCTCCATGAACATAGCCTCGATCTTCGCCGTTGACTATGGTTAACTCCAAACTATCCTATACATCTAAAGATAAAGAAATTATTTTCGGATACAAATTCTTCACAACTCGACCCACATTAACCAAAACATGCATCATGCAATCTTAATGTAAAGACCTAGGTCACTCTAACTCAATCCATGACTCAAAACCCAAAATGCTCAATTTTTGCGAAATCCGGTACTACCACACACAACATGCCGATACTACCGCTCCCTTGGATCGATACTACTGCACCTCGCACCTCAAAACTGGACCTCTCTAAAAATAACATACCGCCAACTAAAAATCAGAGCTACCAACCTGCGGTATGACCGGAACCCAAAACCGGTACTACCACCCTATGGTATGACCATACTCATACTGCGGTGATACCGCATTGCGGTATGATCGCTGACACAACGTCGGTATAACCGATTTCCCTGAAGAATTCAGAAAATAGTCCAGATAAAATGCTAATTTTGCAAAATCACTTAACTACACAAAATTTATAATAGTTCATCATAACATTATTTTCAACCTTCTCGCATAGTCCTTTGCGTTGTTTCAACTACTTTGCTTGTCCTTCATTTCAGGGATGTGTGCATCAGTAGTACGAAGCTAACATTTTCTTTTCTGTTGTTTCAACTAGATTATGGGGGTGATCGTTTTAGCGATAGCTTCTGGTTTTTGGCTGAAATTTCATTGTAGCTGGCTTTTTTACTGTAGCTGATTTAGCTTTTTGGGCATAATTAAATTTAAAAAAATGTAAAAATAGAAAAAAATATGTTAGCCTATTACGGACAATGCAAAGGAACACGGGAAAAAAAAAGAAAAATGCAAAAAAACTCAAAAAATCTAAAAAAATTTAGAAAAAGACAAATTACTGAATAGTGAAAAAAAAAGCTGAAGCTGAAACGAGCGGAGCTTACAAGAGCGGCTTCCCAGGGAGTTGTAGACTGACAGACAGACTGAGCATGACCTACTTTCATTTTTCCTTGTGGTCGCAAGCTTCGTGTTCAAGTTACAGGCAATGGCGTCAGAACATAGAAGCTGCAAATCTCAGTACTGTAGACAAATGAAATGCTGACTGCTGAGGGAAAGAAAAAATGATAGCTTTTCGACAAAAAAAACTTCTCTTACAGACAGTAAAAAGGAGATTAACACTGTTGCGGAAGTGATTCATTTGACAGCCGCCTGGAGAATGACAAACTAAAATGCAGGAAATGTGGATTATATGCGGAATCTGTAAGGTTGCAGCTTCCCGCAAAAAGACGAACCATTGGGGCAAGTAGAACGCCACGACGAACCCAAAGACGAACCATACAGTAGCACCAATGCTGGAGTCTGATCCATCTTCGTCTCTGTTTCTACTTGCAGTTCTGTAACGGTGCACCGCAGAGACCTTGGTTAGCGTGCGGCGAAGTTGGCAGCCGGAAATGACCGGAAGAGTCCAGAATGGGACCTGACAACAAGTTGTCTGGAACGCTTATCGAAGTTAGCCTTGAAGATTACTGATTTGCAAAGGAATTTGGTCACTGCATTGGTTGTGCTGAAAGTCGAGGACGTTCGGGTTTGTCATGTCTGAGATACTGACTGGGATTTCATCACAAAAGCTGTTGTATGAGAGGCCCAGGGATGTCTGATACCGCAACTGGCTGGACATGTTTGCAGGGATAGGTCCCGAAATGCTGTTACTTGACAGGTCCAGCCATGTTAAACAGGTACAGAGCTCATGACCATGAGGAAACTGGCCTTGAAGTTCCATGTTTCCAAGACACAGAACTAGAACTTTGTTCTGTCGTGGTGCCAGCATTCCACACCAGTAAATCGGCATATGAAACCATTGGTGCCATTGTCAAAGTTCGATGAGGATTTGCGAGTGCCGTTGGGATCATTCAGAGCTTGTCGTGTAGTGTTCAAGCATTGGACATCATATTCTGAACCAAAACTGGACAATAATCTGCTTTGCTAATCAGCGGCAACCAGAAGAGGAAATTCATATCTTTAGGCAGCATGACGGAACACATGAGTGTAAAGAAACTATCAGGTATGTAATGCCCCCATTTTTAGAAGCGCCAATAATCCCCGCAATTGGCCTTCAGTTGCGGAGTGCTGAACAAGAATAAGCATCAGTACAACACATGCTTATTGTTAGAGATAGAAATGAATAGGAGATAGAATAGGATTGCTATTCGTTTCCATGTATGCCTCTGTATCTGTATATGGCATAACCCCTGTACTCTCCTGTATATATATGACCCCTTAGACCTCATGGCTATACACACAATATTCATAACACTTCTAACAAAAGAACCAAACTTTATTACAGAAGTAAGGCATAACAACCTAGTTTCGGAAGCAGCGGGCGTACAAATCCAAAGTTATCTTACATCACAAAAGAAACTCCACAGGCGCACTTGAGCGAGGCTAAGATCTAAAATCACTAGTCATCGACCAGTGAATTCATGGAAAAATGACTTGCCAGTGCTAAACAGGTTATACATCACTGATTTTTATATGGTTTTGGAAAGAACCATTGGTACAAATATAGTCTTTTTGCGCGAAAGACAAACATAGCATTCTGGCACACTGATCAAGAAGCATGTCGAGCTTCCTTTTTTCCCTACACTTTTCAGGCCTTACTTGCAGGCTGCTCTTCTGGTGATCTAGCTACGCTACTGCATTGCGATGATTTTCGTGCACGATTTACTCAGGAGGTTTCAGTTAAATGCCTCTCTGATGTTGGTTTTTTTCCTTGATATGTAAGGCTCTGAAAATTATTACAGCCCAGTAGTATTGTACTTGTACTAAAGTGCCAATTTTCTGCCCCAGAAAGGATTTATCTGGAGAAAGATCCATGTGGTCGTTGTGCAATGGAGTTGTTCACCTTCAGGTTAGCTGTGGAGCATAGTTGAAACTTACGGTTGTTCGGGTTTTCGTGTGATTCCTTCGTGGCTCGTCCGGTCGTCCCAACACTCAAGAGGAACATTCCAACTTTTCTTGTTCATGGCATTGAAGTATTCCATATGCAGTTTTGTACAATTGAGTTATTTTGCTGAATTTCTTCCAGAATGTTAGAAAGGTTTTGCCCAAGGACTGCCTCGCAAAGAAGGATCCGACGGAGGTAGTTCCCAATGTCTAATTCGATCTGCATTTTTATTATGTTTTTTGACGGAAAGACAGCAGAGAAGATCTCCTTATTATGTTGCCAAGTCGATTCTCTGACATATTGTTGCTCCCAGTGTTTCTTTGCTGCTGAACGTGTTAAGGGCATTCAGCGGCATCAGCACCCCACGTTTATTCTAAACTCCGATCATGATTCTTATCAGGTAATTTCAATCTTTGTTTTTCTGTCCACTTGTCAAAATCTAAGAGCTATGCTTCTTCTCGCTAGATACAAAATGTTCTTGCACCAAATGGATCCTATCCTGGACAGTCGTGGTTGAGTTGCAAAACTGACATTCGAAATTGTAATCCCAGACAAACTGAAGTACTCCACGGTTGGCTTAGCTTGGCAATCTGTTCGTTTTCCACTCTCATTTGGTGAGTATCCTGCTTTCGGTGACGCTATATATTTTCCTTCTCCATATGCGTTGTAGGATTCAGGAAGATATTGGTCGACGACTTGAAGGTTGTCGAAGATGAAAGGGACTGGGGGTTGTTCATTGATTCATGCTTCACCCACTGCCAAACACCATTCAGAATATTATGGAATTCAAGGATCTCCCCTAGACTTGGTAATAAGGTGAGGTTATATCGCTGAACTGTAGACTGTAAAAAACGGAGTTATTATATAGCAGTCAGCTGCATACTTAATTTATAATTTTACATTGGACACTGGACTGAGATTACCAGTCCTCCCTCATATTTATGGCCCCACTCAACTCGGCTTTTTTTTTCAGCTTCAGCTTCTAGTTTCAGTTTTTTTTTCACTATTCAGTAATTCGTCTTTTTCTGATTTTTTAGATATTTTGGGCTTTTTTGTATTTTCTTTTTTACCCGTATTCATTTGTATTGTCCGTGATGAGCTAACATATTTTTTCTATTTTTTTTAAATTTAATTATACCCAATAAGCCAATTCAGCTACAGTAAAAAAAGTCAGATACAATGAAATTTTAACCAAAAGCCATCACTATTCCGAACGCCCCTTATCCATTTAACCCTGCTCTGATGAAGCACAATCCATAATCACGTACATTTCACCGTTTGTTGTACGATATGTGCATATTTTGGAATCATTTAGAGAGCATTCAGAATAGTATTAGCTTATAATTTTTTTACTGTAGTTATTTTATTTTTTACTGTACCTGAGTTAGTTTATTTGATATAATTAAATTTAAAAAAAAAATTAAAAATAGAAAAGACATGTTAGGCTATCATGGACAATTCAAAGGAATACAAGAAAAAAAGAAAAAGCAAAAAAGCCTAAAAAATCTTTAAAAAACTAGAAAAAGATGAAATTATTGAATAGTAAAAAAAATAAAAATCAGAAGTAAAAACTGATTTTAAACCATAATGAGCACTACCTAATGACTTAGAGGTCAACACTCGCTCGTTCCTACATAAGGAAGTTGGCTCTACTTATGTACCTCAAAATTCTTTGACAAGGTCATCTCTTTGGTACAAGTGTTATAGCATGGTTTAGGATTTAATAGCCAGGATGACAAAAAAATATCTATCTATAAATAAAAATAATCTGTGGGATTCAATGCACCTCCTTTGTTTAAAATTTTAGAAGAAAAAAATTTCACAATAATTTAAAAAAAATAGAAATTCTTGCATTAATAGGGAGACACAGCACTGCTTAGGGCTGTGCGTTCGGTTTTTTCGGTTTTTTCGGTTCGGTATATACGGTTTGTACGGTAAATACGGTGTTCGTAATTCGGTAATATACGGTATTTTAGAACTACGGTTCGGTATCGGGAAATCCCAATTGTTTTCGGCGCGGTAGCGGTAATTACCATATTTACCACATTTGACGCGAATTATGAATGATCTGAGGCAAAGCGAACACAAAGACACAAAGTAGCAAAGGAAAAAAGCAAGTCAACTAAGCATTAAGCAAGCAGCCAAGGCGCCAAGCACACTGCAGAGTGCAGACCTGCAGTACTGCACACACACACGCAACAAGTAGTGAGTAGTAACTATTAAGCAATCATCAGTAAGCAAAGCCATTGATCGGTAGTCCAGACTGTCCAGTGTGTGAACCCAGTACTGCACACACACGGAACCAGTAGTCCAGACTGTCCACTTGTCCAGTAACTCAGTAAGCAAAGCACTAAGGCAAGCAAGCAACTGACCGAGGCATCAGACAACATGTGAACAAACTGAACAAAGCATTAACCATTAAGCAAGCACACCAAGCAGTAACTGGATACTTCAAAGCAAGCAAAGCAAAATAAGCATTTAAGCAAGCCAGCTTGTCAACTATTTGCTAGCCTTTTATCCAATTAAGAAAAGTAAGCACTAAGCATTTAAGCAAGCAGTGAGCCAGTTAGCCTTTTATCCAGTTAAGAAAAGTACAGACAGTGAGGCCAAGTAAGCAACTAACATCACTTTTACAGTCTATCCACAACCAGATGCAGTCAGCCAGTCATGCAGCCAGGCTTCCAGGAATTCTCGCAAGCAGTAGCAGTCAGTAGGGTACAGAACTATACAACAAAAGGCTTGGATAATATTTTTTGACAACTATACAACAAAAGACACTCCTTTATCTTCAAACATCAAGCTCGATCCAAGGAGAACACGCTTGATGTTGGAATAACATCATCTACTTGGTCTTCCATTTGAGCACCTACATGAGTAGTTGAGTACATGACATAATCACTCATAAATAGCAATGTTAATATTAGAATCACTCATAAATAGCAATGTTAAGTCTAGATTATAGCACCTTCTTCAAATGTAGTCAATTCCTTTAGACTGGCTTCAATATTGATGCGCTTTGAACGACGCAACCAATCTTGTGCACATATCAAACATTGAAGTGTTAATGGAGTCAACGAGCTTCTAAAATCATCAAGAACACGACCACTAGTACTAAAAGCTGATTCAGAAGCAACAGTTGATATGGGGATTGCTAATATATCACGTGCCATGCGTGAAAGGATAGGAAAACGAGGTGAGTTGCATTTCCATCAAGAGAGAATGTCAAAATCTTTAACATCATCTTCTGCATCTTCAGCAAGATACTTCTCTAATTCAGATTTACCACCACCTCCAGTAGAAACTTTCATTCTTTTGTTGTATAAAGACCTCATAATATTTGTGGATGCACTCATTGATTGCTCAATAACACTAGTTGATTCCTCAGTAATTTGGCTTCCAACTTGAGAGTATTCATTCTTGTATTCTCCAAAAAGATCTAAGAGTGCCTTTCGTACCTTGTCCCATATCTTAGCACCTGTAATCTGGCCATATGTTTTGTTGATTTGCCATCGGAAAAAATCAGATTGCTTGGTCCTTACATAGACATTAAAACCAAAATCATTAGTGAGTGATTAGGAACACAAGCTATATCTTGGTAAAATACAGGAAAAGGGAAAAAGAAGCGTATACCTAGGATCAAGAATGGCAGCAATAAATATTAAGTCATTCATCTTCTCAGGATCCCCCCAATACTTATCAAACTTTGCCTTCATCCTAACAGCCATGTGTTTGAAGGTATTATCATCACTATCTTCACGCTCAATCCATTCACATAATAAATAATTTACACCAGCAATATCTTCAAAGAAAGCATTGGAAGTAACATATTGGGTGCCAGAAACCTTTTTTGTAAGGTCAAAGAAATGTTTAAGAAACTCCTTAAAGTCCTTTGCATACACCCAATCATCATGTTTTGGAACCCCGTCCACACCCAACTCTGCATATAGTTTATAGCACCATCATTTGAACTTGCATTATCTACTGTAATAGTGCACACATGCTCAATGCCCCAATCAAGCAAGTATTTATCTAGTGCTTTCCCGATGTCTTCCCCTTTGTGGCTGTCTACCAAACAGAAGTTAAGTATTTTTTTTCTTAAGTTGCCAATTGATATCAATGTAATGGGCAGTTAGAACCATGTAATTCTGAAGTGTGGAAGAAGTCCATGTGTCAGTTGTAAGACTAACAGTTTGATGAGAGTCTTTAAAATACCTTTTGAGCTTTGCTTTCTCAGCTTCATAAAGGCGGCAAACATCTCTATACATTGTTGTTCTAGATGGCGGACTGAACCGAGGACAAGCTTTGGACATAAAGTCAATAAAACCTTCATGTTCTGGAAAAATAAAAGGCAGCTCATCTACGATTATCATGCGCGTAAATGCTGCCCTAACCTCTTGAGTGTTGTATTGCCAAGGAACTTCACAACTACTCCTGGCCATCTCCACAAGGTTGCAAGCTTAATTGAGTTTGATTGCTACTCTTATCTGGATGCTTCTTACAAGTTTTTGCATGAGAGACTAGGGAGGAGGTACCATTCTTTTGTGAATCGCATGCAAGGATTCGAGCACAATAATTGCAGCTATCCTTATTCCGGTCATCTGGCAGTCGTTTATAATGGTTCCATATCTCGATCTAGGATTCATTTGTTTTTCCCATCTAGACTTTTATTGGGTCCAATAGCTTCATCACGCCTTACAGTCACACCGACACCAAAGAATGAGCACACTTCCTACACCTCGGACTGGACATCTAAAATACCGTAAAAGAATGGAAGACCAAGACTCAAGTCTCAGACCATCAGACATTCACAAATCATAAATCCAAAGTGCAAACAACGTTCTTGCTAAATGCTAACAGGAAACAGCCTAACATAATACATCGCAAGGTGAACAAGTACATAGCTAAAGGAATCCTTGATTCTTGCAAATTTTTACGTTCAATAGTTGGGCTCGGACCTCGGATAGTCGGAGCCTTGGAGCCAGGGGAGGCGCGGCGCTCGGCGATCTACGCGGTGGTCGGTACTCGGTACTCGGTAGAGGAGGGTGAAGCCGCGAAGAGCCGAAGAGCCAAAGAGGAAGGAGCCGTTGGCCGTGGCCAGCCGCGTCTCCTGCGCAGCTGCGCCCTGCGCGCCTGTGCCAGCGGAGACACCGGAGAGGCGGAGAGCGCCGTCCGGTCGCGTCGCCGCGCGGCTGCGCCGCTGCGCGCGCGAGCTGCGCCGAGACGCCGGAGAGGAGAGCGCCGCCGCCGCGCCGCCGCGCTGCCGCGCTGCGCCTGCGCCCGAGACGCCGAAGAGGCGGAGAGCGCCGAGCAGCAAGCGGGACTGGATGCCTGGAGTGGAGACTAGATCTGATTTCTAGGGTTTGCTACTTTGCTATTTACACTACGCTGCGTCGCTGCCTGGTTTAGTGGTTTTCACTGCTGGCCGCTGGGCCTGTGGGCCGCTGGCGCTGGGTGGTGCGTGCCCCGTGAGACCGTGACTGCACTGCACTGACTGGGTCTAGGTGTCTTCGGTTAAATCGGTTTTTTCGGTTTTAAGCCGGTTTTTCCTGAAAAAACCGAGTACGTAAAAACCACAAAATCTGATAACCGAACCGAAAACCGAAAACCGGTCAAACCGAGTTGACCGGTTCGGTTTATTCGGTTCGGTACGGAAATGCACAGCCCTAGCACTGCTCTCCGCCTCTCCCTCTCTGGAGGGAAGAACGCGCGAGATCGCACTGCTGCGTCTTGACCGATGGAGCGAGGACGAAGTGATGCCGAGCTGGACGTGTATGAAACCGCGTGATGGAGGCTCGCCGATCGAGGACGAAGACACCAAGACCCATCGACGCCGCACGACGGATTCGGCGCCGCTGAAACTCTTTTTTTTAATCTCTAAACCTTAATCTCGTATGCTCTGATATCACTTATTACAAATAATATATAAAAAAATAGAGTAAAAGATATAAATTTTTATGTGAAAAATATTATAAAAAACTACGGATGTTCGAAGTCAAATCATTATAATAAAAAGAGATTATAATAGAACGTTTGTTCTTCGTATATGTTACTAGGGTATGTTGTATGTATATATACACACATATAAAGGTATAAAATAGGATTAACTTTAATAAATACAAATTCTCACATTAATCAAGAGAAAAACAAAATGATCTACACCTTTTATTATTGTAGTATCAGATTATAATAGTACATATTAATAACATATAGATATTAGAGTAGTATAACAAATACAGTTGTATTTTTAACCATGGATTACAACCGTATAAAGACCGACCACTAGTAGCTGTATTGTTGATGGCACACGGCAGAAAGACCGACCCTGCGTCAAGAGTCTCCGGTCTCCGGAGACGTGTCACCGGAACATGCAGAGGTAGCCACTTGATCTGGACGAAATGAATCCCTGCACCCGTATCAACTTCGTCATCAGAGAGAAGAGGATGTGGATAATAGATAGCATTCCTTCAGCATGAGGAAATAATAGAAAGGGAAACTTTCCAGAATTAAGATGGCTGCTCTACGTGGTTACTTGTTACTCTGATTCCGTCATGCTAGACTCTGTATATTTGTTTGCTTGCTCCTGCATATTTGTTGATAGACTCAGTGAACTCTGAATTATTATGCTATTGTGATGGAAGTTGTTGAGTTCATTCTTCTCAAAAAGAAAATGTTCCAGGAGACACTTTACAATCCTTAACACCGACACTGTTCTTTGCCTATCTTTTGGAATCTCGAAATGAGTTAGCTTTCATAAATTGTCAGGACCACTGGTCCATCAAATCATTTTGGGAGTGTTGAAATCTGCATTACACAGCAAAAACCGTCACTTGCTAAGTTACTAGTTGTACATATCAGGTGAAAACTACTTGCTGCTGAAGGGGGGAAACTAGTATTGCTGCCGAAGTGCTCATTTGGCCTCCGGAGGTCCATGACATACAAAAGTTTCAGAACAGATGGATCATATGCGAACGACATAGGGATGGAGCCTCTGGGAGAAGATGAAGCAGTGTGGGAAGTAGAAGGCCACCACGAACCCCGCCACGAACCCGACAGCCGCTCCGATACTGGACTCATCGTTGATTCTGTGCAGCCTGACTCGTATCAATCTCGATCTCCTCCTGGGGCAGACGTCCAACGGTGCACCACAAAGCCCTTGGTTACCAGCAAAGTTCGAAGCCGAAAGCTTACCTAATGAAGATGGAATAGTCCCGGATAGTAAATTGTCTGAAACATTGAATGAAGTTAACCGTTCGAGCAGGTACGTCTGCTCTGGAATTTTGCCGTTGAGTTGGTTGTGCTGAAGGTTGAGGACGTTCAGGTACTTCATTTTTGAGATATCGACGGGGATTTCACCTGAAAAGTTATTGTAAGAAAGGTCCAGATTTGACAGATACGGCAGCTGCCGCGAAATGTCGGCAGGGATCGGCCCTGAGAAGTTGTTACTAGACAAGTCCAAGCTAGTCATGCCGGTACAATTCTGAAGACCTTTAGGGAACTGGCCTTGAAGACCCAGGTTGCCGAGGCGCAAAGAGAGAACCCTGTTCTCGTCAGGATGCCAGCACTCCACGCCTGTAAATCGGCATATGTAACCGTTGGTGTCATTGTCAAAATTCCATGAGGATTTGAGATTGCCGTTCGGATCAATCACTGATTGTAGTACAGTCTTCAGGCACTGGACATCAAGTTCAGAACCAAAACAAGATGATGAGCCGCTCAAGAGCACCAACAAAAGGAGGAACTTGATATCATCAGACATCCCTGACGTGGTGTATGAACGGACGGCTCCTCGGCCAAAAATTGCAGCTTCTCAATTCCGGTATCACCTGCAAAAAATTTCGAGTCTAACTACTTGAACACATCACTAGTTGTTTTTAAAGAGAATTGAACACATTGCTTGTAAAAAGAAGAAACGATATTCTCAGATATGGAGACGCCACGGAGCTGCTTACAGGAAGGCAAAGAACAACTCAAAATATGCTTATTTCTTTGTTTTCATGCGATACTTCTCGCTAGATGCTCTGCTACGCATTGATTTTGGACAAGATGAGGTGTTTCAGAAAACTCACCAGACAAAGGAGAAGCCACCACTCGCAATAGATGAACGGGCACAGCTCTTTAAAGGAGAATCCCTCCACTGGAGCATAGCCTTTTCTTCGGTTAATTCCTACTGACTTGTTCGCATCTAATGTTGCCATTACTACACACGGAAGAACGACTGACCTGACCGTGTGCCAATAGTCTCCATTTTGAGCAGTATCCGACGACTCGCACCATCAAGACATAAAGATAGGTTGTAGAACTTTCTGCCTGATGCCATCACATCATCGATCGAGGATAGTGACACTAAGCTATATGTGACGGGCAGCTAAAACTTTGTCAAGAGTGAAGGCAATGCTTCTCCTAGTCCTAACTACACATGCAGAAACTCGGATTTATTCAGAACAAAATTAACAGGATCAGACAAACATCCATCAATTGCCTCAATCCATGAGAGGTTTCTCTTTTTTCAAAAAAAAAGAATCCATGAGAAGTTCCTAATATTCGTCAGAATGTACACGGACTTCACTCCTGTGACACGCACACGACCTGTTTGCCGACATTTTTACCACTGAATAGACCAACAAAGGCAGCAGGTCCGTTCTCCAGCCCGATGCTCATGTCTTCTATATACACAATCTTGCCATCCTTGTAATGCTTGGTCATGTCGTTGAGGAACTGTGGGAACAAGTGGAGGTGATCACTCTGGATGAAGCCCTGCATCTGTATCCGCTTCCCCACCAGGCAGAAGAGGTTGTGGATTCCTACAGGATCGGTTATCCCATGCTGGGAGACCATCCCACATACTGCAATGTTGAGGAGTACAGCATCAAGCATTGGTCCACCTTCGTTCTCAAAGAAGATGTCGATACCTCCAGGAAAGTACCTAGACAAGGAAAGATTGCACAACAAAGATGCAGCATTTCTATGTAATTCTGATTTGTTTACTGAGTTCAATGGAATTATTGGTTTCAACAGATAATACATAAGTCGATGATGCAAATTTTTATGCTCACAAATTAAGCTATCATGGGAAAGCGTTCCATGTTATTTAGGTAGGTTCACTGATAGTTCATTATTTTTACTGTGATTATTAGACGCTCCTTATAATATATCTTGATTCATCAATGGTTTATTCAAAGACAATTTAAGCTGTTGTATCTTTTTTCCTGAAGGAGAAGGTCTTACCTTTTTAAGGCTGCGTTCAAGTCAGGCTCCTCTTTGTAATTGAAAGCTGCATCAAATCCAAACTTGTCCTTCAGGAGCTCAACCTGAAACATTGTTGTAAACCCTGAATGATAGAGCTATACAGGTAAACAATGCAACTACTAGTATAAATGAGTACTTTCTGATCTGTTCCTGCCTAGGAAGCACCGATACTCCGTTGAACTGCCGTACCCGTGTCCGATACGTATCCGATACGGCGATACGTTCCGATACGCAGCGATACGGTATCGGCGGAGTATCGGCAAATTTCAGCCGAAAAATAAATTAAAAAATTTCCGATACGGCGCCGATACGGGGCGATACGGCGGCCCATTTACTTTCAGCCCAGCCGGCCCACTTACCAGCCGGCCCAACGAGCGCCCTTACCTGGCTGCCCGACGCCCTCCCGAAGCGCTCACTCACTCAGCACTCCCCGCCGCTCCCCCCAGCTCCGCGCGCCTCCGGTGCCTCTCCCGCCCGGATCCGCCGCCGCCGGTGCCTCTCCCGCCCGGATCCACCGCCGCCGGTGCCTCTCCCGCCCGGATCCGCCGCCGCCGGTGCCTCTCCCTCCCGGATCCGCCGCCGCCGGTGCCTCTCCCGCCCGGATCCGCCGCCGCCGGTGCCTCTCCCGCCTGGATCCGCCGCTGCTGGTGCCTCTCCCGCCATGCGCCTCTCCTCAGCTCCGCCGCCCTGGTCGCCTGGAGTCCGCCGGTGCAGCCGTGAGCCGCTGAAGATCCGCCGCCACCGGTGCCTCTCCCGTCGCGTGCCTCTCCTCGGCTCGCCATGGCGCGCCATCGCCACTGAGTCTCGCTGCCGCCGCCAACAGGCAACAGGTTCACCAATTTCACACATATCTGCTGGTGGTAGTACATTTCTGATAGGGATGGCAAGTGGAAGTACTCCAATGGGTAGCACTGGTACTGGTGGTAGTAGTGTCAATTCATCTACTCCAACAGAGAATGATAACCATAGATTTCCCCTATGAAAACATGTTAAAGTAGTTGAGAAAATCGGTGGTCGGCAGGGAGGAAATGCAAAATCTGAATGCAGATATTGTGGTCACATAATACCCAGGAGCTATTCTAGAGTGAAAGCACATTTGTTGAAGATTTCAGAGCAAGGTGTTAAGGTTTGTCATTCATGTCTTCCTTCATAGGTACTATAGTTCAAATTGGCTTTCTGAAGCTTCTAATCGTGTACCCCCCATGAGGACATTGAAATTTCAGAAATGAGGAACAAATACTTTCGAAAGTGTTTTCCTATTGCGGAGGACTTGAGAAAAATTAAGCAACAATTTGCAGATTTCTCTCTCTTTGGGAAAGGCTACGATGATTTCGATTCAATTGAAGATAGAGCCCATCTTGAACCAAAGCAATGGTGGGGTATTTATGGACTTAGGACCCCAGAGCTGAAAACATTAGCTCTCAAGTTACTTGGACAGCCATCTTCTTCTTCTTGTTGCGAAAGAAATTGGAGTACCTATGACTTTATCCATAGCATAAGGAGAAATAGACTCACGCCAACGTGCTGAGGATTTAGTGTTCGTGCATAACAACTTGCGTCTCCTATCAAGAAACTCTAATGATTATTCCATGGGGCCAACCCGAATGTGGGATGTTGGGGCAGATGCCTTTGAGTCCTTTGATGGTGTTGGCGTTCTTGAAGCAGCTAATCTCTCACTAGATGAGCCAGAATTTGAGGGATTCATATGTGGAGACGAGGAAGGACAATGAGCATCTAGTTTGGAGCAATCAAATATTAGTTTAATTCAGTCCTATTAGTATTTTGTATGGTGCAATCTTGGAACAATTAAATTTGGCCTTGTGCCTTGCAAGTTGTAACCTTAACATATTCCTAACTTTTGTCAATCTATGTTATGTTATATCACAAAGAATGTTATCTCATTGGCTAACTCTTCATGATCTGTTATTTTGTTGTTCACTAATATGACTTTATACTTTTGTTTGCCTAGGTTAAATCATGCATTAAAAGAAGTCTTGCAACTGGGATCAAGAGTTATCAAATATCTTGCTCTTACAACCAATTGGGTATGTGCTAAACTGGAAACTACCAAGTGGTATGTCATTCAAACTTTGCAATTTGTATTTTTTTCATTACTAGCCAAGTATTGATAGTTATACCATTAGAAACATGTTTACATTTTTTTATTTTGATATATATATATATATATATGCTTGACGTATCGACGTATCCTTGTTTTTGAAAAATATTGTATCGCCGTACCCGTATCGTGTATCGGGGCATCCTAGGTTCCTGCACTTCCAACGACATAGCATCCATGGAGCTTTGCAAGTTGACCAACAATCCGGCCAACCGCTCCTCATGCAGCAGAAACAAAGACAAACTCCTCTTTCTTTGGTGAGCAGATCTCATAGAATCCAACATAAGCTGTAAAACCAGGCATGCCTGTGGGTGAAGACCAGAATGTGAGTTAGCATGTTGGCCGCGTGGCCCGTCCTGCACCCTTCGGACTTGCCGTCGATGAAGTCGGCGACGAAACGAAGTTGTGGCCGTGCTGCTTGTAATAACTAATTTGCATGCTGCTTGTCATGATTTTTTTTGTTATAACGCTTACTGCAGATTTGGTTGTTATGGTTTCAGATAGTCGCAGATATGAAACACTTGACAATGTTTTGGAGCATCTTGTATTGGTATGTCGGTAAGTCTAATCCATCGGGTTCAGCCCGTACAAGACTATCGCCGTAGAATATTGTCAAGTGTTCCATGTCTGTGACTACTAATATTCACGAGCTACGATGCTGCATCCAGATGTAATTCGCCATAGAGACAATGACGATAAAACTTGCGATCAAGATAAGTAGAAGATCATTAAGTCTATGTACGGACGGAGTCTGCAAAACGGCCGACAATAAAATTGATGTACCATCCCTCGATACTTCCGGTCAACATTTTACGGCAAACGAAATATAAGCACGGAATGACAGAATGTTCCCATTGTTTATCACAAAAATCAGTGTATCACACTTGGATTTGTGCAATATAAGACCTACTTTGCCAAACTTGGATCCTATAAGTATATGGAGCAGTGAAGCAAAATTAGCCGAAGTGAGCTACTTGCCTGGCCATCCGTACCTGCTTTTGGGTCACCAATGTGCACCAGACCTGGCCATGCCGTTTCTTCCTTCCATCTAACCACTCCTTGACGCCTCATCCTCTCTCCAGTTACCACCCTCGCCTCACGTGCTTCTGGCGCAATGCGTAGCGGTGCTCCTCATATACCTCGTCGTCACTCGTCTTTGTCCTAAGATAGGAGTCCTACAGGCTACCCTTTTAGTTCCCTTCCAAAAGGTAGAGGGAGGGAGGAGAAAATAAGATTGCAGGTTAGCGCATTGTTCCTTGCGACTGCTCTTTTCCATCATCGCTCACTCAAGAACAAGACAACCACAAACGACAGTTTTCCCTTCGGATTTGCAAAGAAATGATTGGGGAACCTGCAGCAGTTGTGCGTTCTTTGTCACACGGCCACTTGCTTTCTCCCAGATCTCTGGTACTTAAGTTGCTTGGCGGGAGAGTGGCAGCAGTCGTAGCATGCCATTTGAGGTGAAGGTTGTGTTTCTGTGAGATGGGGGTTTGAGCGAGTTATTGCTGTGTGTGATAAGCATTTGTCAATGCAGGAAGCAGCGAGGTCGCAGGTGGAGCGATGCAATGGCCAGGGGCCTGGTACTACAGTGTCCAGCGTAGTGGAGAATGCCGATGTTGTGCCTGCACAGGAGGACGCTGAAGGATGTAATGTGCAGAATGTTGGTATTAGCGAGCAGGGGAGTTCAGAAAATGAAAGCCCTGGACCAGGTGATGGCAAAGATTCAGCAGTTCAGTCTACCAGCGTAGATGGTGGTGGTGACCTTGTAGAAGGAGCTCGGCCAGGGGAGGTGGATGTTGGTGAGAAACTGCCAGATTGCAATTTGAAGTGCGCAAGCTGGCATTACAGGTAGTTGTGGGATCCCCCTCCTCATCTCATTCGCATATGCCATTAGAGCATCCACAATGTATGAAAAAGGAGGTTTTAAACCACCTTAAAATCAACCTTATACATTACAGGGTTGACCTTAAAAAGTTCATAAGCAAAAAAGACTTAACACCAGCCCTCAAGCTAAAGATCTGACCATAAGCATTAAAATACAATTTTTCTTGTGTATTCTGTCCTTCTCTCTCCTAAGTGGGACCCTTCCTTAGAGCTCAGTGATGGTCTTAAATATAACAGAGGGGACCTTAAGAATTAGGTGAGATCCACCTTAAAACCCATTGAGACCTTATACACTACTGATGCCCTTAGGACGCTATTGTGGAAATGAAACAGAACAGTATATCACAGCTATGTATCAACAAGTTTGAATGGAAAGAATTTCGATTCCAAACAAATCTTGAAAGTTAGGAGTTTGTTTTTCACTTGTGGTTACCATTTGCATAGATGTCAAGAGTTTCACAGGTTTAGGTACAGTGTACACATAACAGATGGATCATATGCGAACGACATAGGGATGGAGCCTCTGGGAGAAGATGAAGCAGTGCGGGAAGTAGAAGGCCGCCACGAACCCGACAGCCGCTCCGATACTGGACTCATCGTTGATTCTGTGCAGCCTGACTCGTATCAATCTCGATCTCCTCCTGGGGCAGTCGTCCAACGGTGCACCACAAAGCCCTTGGTTACCAGCAAAGTTTGAAGCCGGCCACTTACTTAATGAAGATGGAATAGTCCCGGATAGTAAATTGTCTGCAACACTGAATGAAGTTAACCGTGCGAGCACTGTTAAACTGAATTGCTCTGGAATTTTGCCGTTGAGTTGGTTGTGCTGAAGGTTGAGGACGTTCAGGTACGTCATATTTGAGATATCGACGGGGATTTCACCTGAAAAGTTATTGTAAGAAAGGTCCAGTGATTGCAGATTCGGCACCTGCCGGACAATGTCGGCAGGGATCGGCCCTGAAAAGTTGTTACTAGACAAGTCCAAGCCAGTCATGTTGGTACAATTCTGAAGACCTTTAGGGAACTGGCCTCGAAGGCCCAGGCTGCCGAGGCGCAAAGAATAAACCCTGTTCTCGTCGTCTTGCCAGCACTCCACGCCTGTAAATCGGCATATGTAACCGTTGGTGTCATTGTCAAAATTCCATGAGGATTTCAGAATGCCGTTCGGATCAATCACTGATTGTTGTACGGTCTTCAGGCACTGGACATCAAGTTCAGAACCAAAACAAGATGATGAGCTGCTCAAGAGCACCAACAAAAGGAGGAACTTGGTATCATCAGCCATCCCTGACGTGGTGTATGAACGGACGGCTCCTCGGCCAAAAATTGCAGCTTCTCAATTCCAGTATCACCTGCACAAAATTTCGAGTGTAACTACTTGAACACATCACTAGTTGTTTTTAGAGAGAATTGAACACATCGCTTGTGAAAAGAAGAAACGATATTCTCAGATATGGAGACGCCACGGAGCTTCTTACAGGAAGGCAAAGAACAACTCAAAATACGCTTATTTCTTTGTTTTCATGCAATACTTCTCGCTAGATACTCTACTACGTATTGATTTTGGACAAGATGAGGTGTTTCAGAAAACTCACCAGTTGATCCAGACAAAGCAGAAGCCACCACCCGCAATAGATGAACGGGCACAGCTCTTAAGAGGAGTCCCTGCACTGGATCATAGCCTTTTCTTCGGTTAATTCCAAGTCGTACTGACTTGAAGCCCACAAGCTGTTCCTACTACTCCACACGGAAGAGGAAGAAAAGAGGGGTTCGTATTGGTCCACACGGAAGAAAAGAGGGGTTCGTATTGGTTTAACATGAACATTCGGTTTTTCAAAGTGATTTTTCTATTTCTTTTGTTTTTATTCTATACATATATCTCTAGCTCACTTTTCCTACCACTTATCCTTTCTCTAAATAACTACTTATTCCAGTCACTATTATTTATTTTTAATAAAAAATATCAACTACAGCTAATAGAACACCCTAAAGACTGACCTGACCGTGTGCCAATAGTCTCCATTTTGAGCAGTGTCCGAAGACTCGCACCACCAAGAGAAAAAATGGGTGGTAGAACTTTCTACCTGATGCCATCACATCATCGATTGACGATGGTGACACTAACTACACATAGGCAATACTCCACAGTTGCTTCGTCTCAGTATGATATGACTTAATATATAGGATATTCTTTCGATCAAACTCAGCATGATGTATCGGCATCTCCTTAGCTATACACGACCATTAGATTAATTGCTTTACATCGACAAATGCCAACACATCACCTCGATGTGTTGTGATTAGCCTCTAGGGCTATCCCTCGACAAAGCATAGCTTCATGTCGGACACTCCTTGCTTCACAGGTCACACCTTTGTAAGTCGAGCACGTGGCATGCTTTCAAGTTTTTAGCGCCATACCTCGACAGGTTGAGCGGACGATGGCTTGACGTGTGTCCTCTCACCTTGAGAGCCTCCTCAGGCTAGTCCCATGTACGCTCACTGGCCTCGAACGTACATTGGCAGCCGAGTTAGAGGTCTTTGGCGACGCGAAGCTCATCTTGGCAGCCGAGTTAGAGAACTTTTACATGGGACGTTGACTAACGTACGAGTTCCGTTTCAAAATGGGGTTTGGTGGGTTCTCCGAAACGAGTCATGGCAGCCTATGGAATTTTCAGTGCGTGTACTACTTTTTCCTGAATTGGTGGCTGTAGCCAGTGGAGACATTATATGTACAGTCACCAGCATTGGGTGCCTGGGATTGTGCTGATGGCTTCCCTTACTGTGTATATGCAGTATGTGACATACTGACGAGAATGTTGAGTGTTTTACGTGAGGGTGAGGCATACCTGAGGCACTCAATGTAGCTTATTCCAGGCCCCTATTTATCAGTACTAATGACTGCTTTACCCATCGAGTTAACCTTTTTTTAAAAAGAAAGGATGATTTCGTAAGTGCTGGTGTAGGTTGGAGCTTACCACGAATACGCATCAAGCTTCTTATAATTACGTACTTAGATGCTGCCTACGTGTTTCTGGTACTAGTAGATACGTGCATCTGCTCCGGTTCCATCAGGCACACCAAGGTTGTTAGACTTGCCTCCAAAAATTCGCATAGAATGGCTCAAGTTGACACGGGAAGTTTGTAATTAAGTGGCTAGACACCGCCAACAATCAAGGAACAAAACCATTTCAAGACACTTCGTGATCATTGGGACGAAACTTTAGCTCCGAGCTCCAAAATGTGCCTTAAGAAATTAATAACGAAAAGCTACTTGATCAACCAACTAAAGGTACCCCGTTTCTAAATCTGCACACATTTGTATTGCCTAGTTGGTTGACCATTTACCAACTTCTCTAGTTGCATTAGGTTTCATCTACCTCGTTTTCTACTGCTATGCGGCAAAACGAGTTGTAGATCAATTAATCTTTTGGCTATCAGAAATGACCATGGCCTTAATTATTAATTACTCGTGGGGCGGGATGCATGGACTAGTACAACCACCGTCGAAATGCAGGAAGAAACTAGGGATTCCTCGTGCATTCTTTGAACTAGAAGTCCAAGAAGCTGTGATTGGTGGATTCGACATGTGATTGTTGTGAGAGAGCAAACTTGACTCCTGGTGTAGTCGTGGGTTGGGTACATCTCAACTCAAACCAAGGCAGACTTACGCGTGTTCAAGTTCAACGACAACTTCGGTCGAGTCAAGGTCCGGTTTGATCATCTGGCAGGCCTTTTTAGACTTCATTTTACGTATGTACCAACTTACATTACCGCGGTTCTGATTTCTACAAGTAATTTTCAGTCTTTAATTCTTTGTACCCAATCAGCTACAAACTAGGATACTAGTTGGGGTGGAATCGAGCCGAGCCGAACCGGCTCGAGCCAGTCTCGACCGAGCTCGCACCGAGCCGAGCCATGGCTTGGCTCGGCTCGTTTAGAGACCGAGCTAGAAGGTAGGCTCGGCTCGGGCTCGACAGATGGCTCGAGCCGGCTCGCGAGCTCGAGTAGAGGCTCGTCGCCGATCCGTGCTTCTCGGGGGCCGTCGCCCGCTGTTCCCCAGGCTCGCCGACGACCGCGCCTCCGCCCTTCCCGGAGCTGCCGCTGGATCAGATCCGCCGTCGGGGGGCACGGGAGGGAGGCGGTGGCGCACCAGGGGGCGGGAGGGAGGCGAGGGAGCGGGGAGGGAGGCGGAGGCGCACCAGGGGCGCGGGAGGGAGGCGGGGGAGCGGGGAGGGAGGCCGCGGCGAGGGCAGGGGCGGGGGCAAGCGAGCGGAGAAAGTGGAGGTGGAGCGATCGAGCAGAGAGTCCGAGAGAGAGAGAGAGAGAGTGAGCGGAGCAATCGATTGGGCTCGGTTGGGTTCGCGGCGGCGGCGGGGTGGGGGGCGACCGGCGAGCGGAGATTCGGAGAATGCAAGGTGGGGGAAGAGCGAAAGAGTGCCGACCGAGGAGACCGGACGCGAGACGCGATTTGAGAGTTGAGACCGGACGCGAGACGCGAGTAGGAGATGCGAAACCAAATGTTTTCGAGTCCGAGGAGACCGAACGCGAGACGCGATTTGAGACCGGACGCGAGACGCGAGTAGGCGATGCAAAACCGAATGTTTTCGAGTCCGGCTCGATTTGGCTCGCAAGCGGCTCGGGCTCGGCTCGTTTTTGAGTCGAGCCACAGCGTAGACTTGGCTTGTTGAGGAAATCTTCGAGCTCGAGCCGAGCCGAGTCGAGCCCATAACAAGCCCAAGTAGCTTACGAGTCTCGAGCTTTTTGTCCAGCCCTTGATACTAGGCATGCATCTATGTATGTCCCCGTCCGAGCAGTACATGAGACAGCGAACGTAAGGGGGTGTTCAGAATGACGACGGCTTATGGCTTTTTTACTGTAACTGATTTATTTTTTACTGTAGCTGAGTTGACTTATTTGGCATAATTAAATTTAAAAAATTTAAAAATAGAAAAAATATGTTAACTCATCACAGACAATACAAAGGGATACAAAAAAAACAAAAATAAAGAATAATTAGAAAAAAATAAAAAAGTAAAAAAAACGCAGCCACCTAACACTGAACGCTGCAATGAACGCGGCCTAAAGGCGGCAACAATCCAACATCATCCTAGCAGCTGATCCACAAGCAACTGTGAGCTTAGCAAGCACTACATCTCACGGGCGCGCCGTCGACCATCGTGTCCATCGAAGTGCATTCTAGTGGCAGCTGTCTCCCAGCTTCCCACAAAACAAGATGATCCTGATTACTTTGATTTACTGGAGTATTGTTCAGGGGAAAGATAAGTAAAATCCGATACACGCGTAAATGTTGCGAGGAGACGCTCGCTGAGTAACGGGCCAGCAAGGCAAAAGGCATAGGGGATGGTGGTAGTGCGAACGGCCGGACTCACTCGTGTACCAAATAGTGGCCCGGCAAAAGCCGTCTGAGCCAAATCGGTCCCAACACTGGAGACTCTCTGACAAACGAATCTGGGCCTGCAACAGAGTGCAGCAATATTTGTCCAAAATAGATCGTGCAGCCTAACCTCGTGTCGTGCTCATCCACAACCATATTTCATATTTCGGGGTCTTTAATCGGTTGGAGGTGATGATTTTTAACCGAAGCTTTTGACTTTTGGTTAAAATAAAATAATAGTTAAAATAAAATAATAATAGTTAAAAAATAGATATATCTACTACTTTAAAAGAGAAGTTGGTGATAGTTCATCTGCCATCCCACAACCTCTCACATTAGTTTTGTACCGATAAATGGACCCACCACTTTATGCACGTGCACGTGCCTCCCCTCTAAGTCCACAAAAATATTGGCTACCCTAACCGATTAACCCCACGATTACCACCACAGATCCACCTCCTCCGCAGCTAACCCTGCACCACCTCCATCTCCACATCTCGCTTCTAGCGAATGACAGCCGGAATCGGCTGCGCCACCTTCATCCTTCACCATCCACCTCATCTCCCCAGGCCACCTTGAGCCGACGTCTCCTCCCAGCCTCCATCTACATTGCCTCCACCTCCCCAAGCACCGGGTTCGTGTGGGGCCCGATGGGGCTGCTCACGAGTGGAGAGGAAAAGGATTGAGGGGAGGAGGCAGAGGGCACGTCACAGTTTGCACTCGGCAAAAGCAAAAAAAAGCCTTGCAGCACCGAGTGGTAGAAGGAAGGGGAACAAGTAAAGAAGGCATAGGCAGGAGGCGGCGAAGGTTAGACTCCACAAGAACTGGAGGACAATGGGGTTCATGCTGCGGGTGAGGCTCTCCTCCTTCTTCACCTTCGTGGCCGCCACCTCCGCCGCTGGCGGCTACTTTCTCTATAAGGACTACAAGCTCGCCCATGACACCATGGCCCTCCAATCCACTTGGCTCGCTATGCAGTGCTTCGTGGTTGATTGGTTCACTAAGTTGATTTGGGGGTTTTGCGTTGCAATCGAAGGCTGTGGTCGGGGAGGGGCAGGCGACGCACCACGCGGCATTGCAGTGCACGCCAGCGGCAACGAGCTTGTCTACACCATAACCAAGGGCTGCAGGTGCATGATGATACGAGGTCGCCCGATCTTCTCGACGTAGGATTGGATACTCACGTGTCCTCTCTTGAATCATAGCGATCTTCCATTGCCAATGCAAGAACGAACGCTCTTTAATTCGCAAGAACACACGCGTCGAACTTCACGACCACCAAGCGAAGCCCTATCGCGCTCCCAATTCTCAGCGGAAATGTTGAACGATCTCAAATTGCAAGAACTCACAAACTTTCAATTGGATTTAAGTAGCTAACAAAATTTGAATGTTTGTGTACAAGAAAACTCTCAAGCAGTCTTCGTCACATCACGTATGGAAATCCCAATATCCCGCCTTCACGTCACGTGAACTTTTCTCCAAAACTAATCCCCCTCCCTTTCCGTCCGTGTATGCATATATATGGCGGCGGCAAGCCTCATAAACGCGCATGCCACTGGGCCTTGGGCCGACTGTTCTCTGCCATCTTGTTGGATAATCAAAACACATGCATAAATGCATTTTCTTCTCATGCAGCCTTGCAGCACACGAATGCTTCTTTTCTTGACTTATGCTGGGCCATGAAAACCTTCCTCCTCGTACCTAAGTATGCACAAAATACTAGAATTAGGTAGTAGCAAATTCTCATCAAAATTACATTCTTTAAAGAACAAATTCACCTGTTTATTTAAAAGCTTGGCCCTCATTCGAGTAATTGGGCTTTTTGGTGCTTCATGCATACTCGGAGAATGTAGAGAGGTATACAACGTAGAGATGTCCTCATCATAATCCCCCTCTTGGAAAGAAATCGTCCTCGACTCTGTATCGTCTTGTCCAAAAAATGGTGACAAATCAGCAACATTAAAAGTAGTACTTACCCCATAATCGTCTCCTGGAAGTTCGATCGTGTATGCATTATCATTGATCTTAGTAAGTACTTTAAAAAGACCATCACCACGAGGCATCAATTTTTATTTACGCTTCTCGGGAAAGCGTTCTTTACGAAGATGTATCCATACTAAGTCACCTGGTTCAAACAACAATTTCTTTCTAGACTTGTTAGCTTTAGAAGTATAAGCACATACTTTTTATTCAATTACCTCTTTAGTCTTTTCATGGAGCTTTTTCACAAAATCAGCACGCTTTGAAGCCTCCATATTAGCACGTTCTTGTAATGGAAGTGGCATTAAATCAAGTGGCGTGATCGGTTTGAAGCCATACACCACCTCAAATGGACACAGTTGAGTTGTAGAATGTACCGCTCTATTATATGCAAATTCGACATGCGGTAGACAATCTTCCCACTCCTTTAAGTTCTTTTTAATCATTGTCCGCAGCAGCATTGAGAGTCTACGGTTCACCACCTCTGTTTGTCCATCGGTCTGTGGGTGATAAGTAGTTGAAAAGAGCAGCTTTGTCCCAAGCTTAGTCCACAAAGTCTTCCAAAAGTAGCTCATAAACTTGACATCACGATCTGACACAATGGTTCTTGGTATTCCATGTAATCTCACAATCTCCCTGAAAAACAAGTCAGCTACATGCGACGCATCGTCGCTCTTATGACAAGAAATAAAGTGTGTCATCTTAGAAAAGCTATCCACAACAACAAAAACAGAGTCCCTTCCCCTCTTAGTTCTAGGTAATCCTAACACAAAATCCATGCTAATATCTTTCCAAAGTGCACTAGGAACTGGAAGTGGAGTATACAAACCATGTGAATTGAGTTTCGATTTCACTTTATGACATGTGATGCATCTTTGAACAAACCGCTCGACGTCTCGCCTCATCTTAGGCCAATAGAAGTGATCGGCTAACATCATGTATGTCTTCTCTCTTCCAAAATGTCCCATCAGTCCTCCTGCATGAGACTCCTACAATAGTAGCAAACGCACGGAAGATTCTGGAACGCATAGCTTGTTCATGCGAAAGAGAAAGTCATCATAAATATGAAACTTATTCCACCCTTTTCCATCTTTGCAATTAGAATACGGTGCAAAAAAGTCATGATCGGAAGCATATAATTCTTTTAAACTTTCTAATCCAGGCACGTTAACTTTCAATTGCGTTAAAAGCACATTTTTTCTAGACAATGTATCAGCTACTACATTCTCTTTGCCTTTCTTGTATTTAATAATGTATAGAAAAGTTTCAATGAATTCAACCCACTTAGCATGTCTACGATTAAGATTAGCTCGACCTTTCAAATATTTCAAAGCTTCATGATCAGAATGAATAACAAATTCTTTAGACCAAAGATAATGTTGCGAAGTCTCTAAAACACGCACAAGAGCGTATAATTCTTTATCATAAACAGGATAATTCAATTGTGCACCGCTAAGTTTCTCGCTAAAATATGCAACAGGTTTTCTTTCTTGCATCAAGACACCACCAATACCTATTCCACTAGCATCATATTCAATCTCAAAAGTTTTAGTGAAATCAGGTAAAATAAGCAATGATGTTTCAGTCAAATATTTCTTTAATTCAGCAAAAGCCTTTTCTTGTGATTTTCCTCATTCAAAAGCAACTCTCTTTTTAGTTAATTCATTTAATGGGGCAGCAATGGTGCAAAAATCTTTCACAAATCGTCGATAAAAATTAGCAAGTCCATGAAAGCTATAAATTTGACAAACATTGACAGGAGTAGCCCAATTTCGAATAGCTTCAATTTTAGATTCATCTACTTCAATGCTATGAGCTGAAACAACATAGCCTAAGAACACCACTTTGTTTGTGCAAAAGGTACACTTCTCAAGATTAGCATACAATTGTTCAGTTCGTAGCACTTCTAGCACTTGTCTAATGTGTTTAACATGTTCTTCCAATAAGCAGCTATATATCAAAATGTCATCAAAATAGACTACCACAAATTTTCCAATGAAATATCTCAAAACATGGTTCATTAATCGCATGAATGTACTATGAGTATTAGACAAACCAAAAGGCATCACTAACCATTCATACAATCCAAATTTTGTTTTAAAAGCTGTCTTCCACTCATCACCATGTTTCATTCTAATTTGATGATATCCACTACGCAAATCAATCTTAGAAAAGGTGGTAGAGCCACTCAATTCATCAAGCATATCATCTAACCTAAGAATAGGATGACGATAACGAATGGTAATATTATTGATAGCTCTACAATCTACACACATTCTCCATGTACCATCTTTCTTAGGAACAAGAATAACTGGAACGACACAAGGACTAAGACTTTCGCGTACATACCCTTTTTCCATGAGTGCTTGCACTTGTCGCTGAATTTCTTTTGTCTCTTCCGGATTGGTGCGGTACAGCGGCCGGTTGGGAAGTGGAGCTCCCGGTACCAAGTGAATTTGATATTCGATTTCTCGTATGGGTGGTAGACCAGCGGGTACCTCCTCCGGAAAGACGTCTTCATAAGCTTGTAACACTTGAGAAACCACACTAGGAAAAGAGGTTAAGTCGTTAGTAGAAAGCAAAACATCTTTATATAATAACACCAAATGTTCCACTGCAGGCTCATCTCCCATCTCTTTCAAATCAGATTTAGTGGCTATCATGACTAACTTTGTCTCTCCCTCATCCTCTCCTTTTCCACTTAATTTTAGCTTGTGGCTCTCACTCACCTTCTATGGAATTACACTCTTTTACTCCTTCCCTTTCTCATTCTCCACTTTTACTTTAACCTTTTGCATGTTATCATATATAATTTGAGAAGGGGTTAACGGTCGTAGCACTATTTCTTTATTATTCCACATGAACTTGTATTGATTAGTTCTTCCATCATGAATTACAGAACGATCATATTTCCATGGTCTACCTAATAACAAATGACATACTTCCATAGACACAACATCACATTGTACAGTATCATGATAAGAACCAATCTGAAAGCTAACATCAACTGTATATCCAACATTCGTTGAACAATTATTGTTTAACCATTGAATTTGATATGGATGCGGGTGTTTCTTATATTTCAATCCAAGTTTAGAACAAAACTCTTTGCTAGCTAAATTATGGTAACTCCCACCATCAATAATAACTTTGCAACACTTATCATCCTTACTCACCTGAGCCCGTGTTTGAAAAAGATTGCAGCGTTGTTCATGATTTGATTTTGCTTACACACTCAATACTGTCGGTGTACACACAAGTATAGGGCCAGCCTTGGGGTCACAAACATCATCTTCATTCACCTCCTCCCCTTGTCCTTCCTTATGTATATCACCAAATCTTCCAAAATCAGCAAAAGTCTCACATTCCTCCTCGCTAGTAGAGTCATATTCACCATTTTCCAATAGCAACATAACCTTATTATTTGGATAATCCTTTTGCATATGACCTCGTCCAAGATATTTAAAGCATTGGATGCCACTACTCCTTCCTGTAGAGCCTACTGAAGATGAAGGCGAAGGTGCTGAACTCTTCTTAGCAGTTGGTGTGGTAGCATTCTTCCCGCTCGGTGCAGCACATGTACCAGGAGCAAAACTTCCACTAGATTGATTAGCTTTAAAAAAATTGAAATGGGATGTGGGTTTACCACCAGTAGGTGTTGAACGGGGTATGTAGGATGAAGTTCTTGTTGCTCTCATATCGAGTTGCACTTGTCTCTCAGCCTTAGTTGCTTGATGTACCAACTTCACCATATTATTGTAAGGCTGAAATTCGGTGATGCGCTTGATGGAAGGGTGCAAACCAGCAAGGAATCGCGCCATTGTTTGCTCTTCTTGCTCATATACATTAGCTCGAATCATGGCCATTTCTATCTCCTTATAGTACTCCTGCACCGTGAGAGTTCCTTGCTTTATTTGCTGCAATTTATCAAATAAATCCCGTTTATAATGTTTGGGAACAAACCTTGCTCTCATGTGGTACTTCATCTCTTCCCATATAGTGATGGGAGGCTCGTCGTACTCTCTCCTTTGATTTTGAACTTGTTCCCACCATATGAGTGCATAATTAGTGAATTCAAGTCCCACCATGTGAATTTTCTTCTCTTCGGAGTAATTATGCAAACGAAACACGTTGTCCACCTTGAGCTCCCAAGTGAGGTAGTCCTCAGGATCATGTGTACCTGAAAATGTTGACATAGTAAATTTAAGCTTACCAAATTTCTCCTCATTTGGTCGACCATCGCCGTAGTGGTTACGACGACGGTAACCGTCGTCGTAGTGAGGAATGTCGTCGTCGTCGCGAGATGCTCCTCCACCACGGCCTCCATGTCCATGGCCTCTCCCCGGACCATGGAAGCCGCCCCCTTCACCTCTCCTAGGTGGGAGTGAATGAACGGCATTAGCCACCACGCGGTCTCGCCTTTGTTGATCTGCTTGACCACCTCAGGCAGCGGCCACTCCCTCGTCTCGTGGAGGAAGGGCAGCCCCAAGATGAGCATTTCCTTCTTCTTGTTGTGCCCGAAGTGCTCGCATAACATCGTTCACAATGTTCCCACGCAACACGTTCATCTGTTGATTGAGCTCAATGCGAATATCCTGCATATCCGCTTTGAGTTCAGTGCAGAGAACCTGCATATCTATCTTGATTTCTTCTCCCATTGCAGTAGTGCCAGCTACAAATTCTTGTTGCAATGTACTTCTCAATGCCTGATGTCGAAAGCGAGTCACTGGAGCATTAAAATCAACTTCATGCTCCTCACCGTGGTTATCTTCTCCACCTGACATGGTTAGATTGTACAAAGAAAACACGAAGCAATAACAAAGTATATGGTGGATTAGTGTAATTCACTCAATCTCACTCTCTTGCACAAGTAAAGTTCTCACCCTTCCAAAGTGAATTAAGGTCAATAAGAACTTACACTTGGTAGAAACTTCAATGGCAACGTGATGATCAAGCAAATATAAGAGTGTTCACAATTGCACAACAACGGTTATTTAGTGGAGCTTGGTATGGAAGTGTATATCCTAGCAATCTGAAATTCTTGATGTTGTAAAGTTAAGTGATAATCCAAACTAGAATACTTTGCGTAAGTGCTGATCCAATAGGTTTATGTGAAGTGTATGAACGCACACGAAAAGATCAATGTGACTTAATGCAAACAAAGGAATGAGCTAAAAGAAACAATCAGGAAATATTAGCTCGCTTTGCATCAAGTACTAGGAGAGACGCTAGCCAATTGCAATGAAATGAATGTAAAGGCACAAGATTGCTCAAGAAATGAAATTGCACAATCTGAAAAGTATGATTAAGAACTCACCCAAATTCGGTCAATATTTTTCTTTTCTTTTCTTCCTTTCTTTGTTTTCTTTTCTTTTTTTTTACTCAAGCCATAGCTTCCCTTTTTTTTTAATCAACTCTTTTTTTTCAAAGGCCGAACCAGGTTTAATTGTTCTTTTGATTTTGCACAGGTCACAAATATTCAGCAAGGTGTAAAATACTCAAAAGCAGCCATAGATGCAATATTCAACAGCTAGTCTCAATTGATGAAATAAAATATAAGTGAAGCTCAATATTAATAATACTCTCCTCTTTTTTTTAACTAGGCAACAAGCTGACTTGCAGCCAGGAAACAAGGATAAGTCTGGACTGCTGTTCGAATGGGAGCTAGAAAACTGAATTCAACTGTTGCATGTGCAAACCGAAAGCAATCTACAGCACAAGCGTTTGGAGGAAGTTGGATCGCTTGGTTTTTGTGGTGCAAGCAAACCAGCAGGAAGCCTTGCGACCTTCATATACTGAACCGAACAGCAGTTGCAACTATTGTGTTGTTCGGTTCAACACACTTGTGTTGTTTGCTTACACAACAGGAACCAACTAATAACAAACGACGGCTTCGCTTCGGTTTGTTTATTGGATGGAAACCTTGCAAGGCCAAACCAATAGGAAAGATAGCAATTCGGTTTGTTTCTGGTGGAGTTCTGATAAGCCACGCAAGTAACAATTTGGTTTCCAACACAAAAGTCTCACGTGATGGTTCGGATGGAAACAAGACTAATCTGCATGTGGCTTCGGACGCAACAATCACAGATTAACTCGGCATGAGACAAAGCGAAGATCAGTTAATTCGAGCGAGCGATTTTTTTTTAGATAGTTATAACTCAGATGAAACAAAGGAAGCGACTCAATGATTAAGTGACGCAAAGGAATACGACGATCAGCACCTAAACAAAATTCTAATGGATCAAAACCTAACAAAACTCATAAAAATAATAGATGCAAAAAAACTAGGGTTTGAATTTTTTTTTTCTTTTGTGACAATTTCCGATTAAATGGGCTATAGGAAATAAATAAATCAATCTAAAAACAAAGGGTAAGAATCCTACCGAGGAAACCACGCTCTGATACCAAGATGATACGGGGTCGCCCGATCTTCTCGACGTAGGATTGGATACTCACGTGCCCTCTCTTGAATCATAGCGATCATCCGTTGCCAATGCAAGAACGAACGCTCTTTAATTCGCAAGAACACATACGCCGGACTTCACGACCACCAAGCAAAGCCCTATCGCGCTCCCAATTCCCAGCGGAAAGGTTGAACGATCTCAAATTGCAAGAACTCACAAACTTTCAATTGGATTTGAGTAGCTAACAAAATTTGAATGTTTGTGTACAAGAAAACTCTCAAGCAATCTTCCTCACGTCACGTATGGAAATCCTAATATCCCACCTTCACGTCACGTGAACTTTTCTCCAAAACCAATCCCCCTCCCTTTCCGTCCGTGTATGCATATATATGGCGGCGGCAAGCCTCATACACGCGCATGCCACTGGGCCTTGGGCCAACTGTTCTCTGACATCTTGTTGGATAATCAAAACACATGCATAAATGCATTTTCTTCTCATGCAACCTTGCAGCACACGAATGCTTCTTTTCTTGACTTATGCTGGGCCGTGAAAACCTTCATCCTCGTACCTTAGTATGCACAAAATACTAGAATTAGGTAGTAGCAAATTCTCATCAAAATTACGTTCTTTAAAGAACAAATTCACCTGTTTATTTAAAAGCTTGGCTCTCGCTCGAGTAATTGGGCTTTTTGGTGCTTCATGCATACTCGGAAAATGTAGAGAGGTAGACGACGGTAGACGACGTAGGGATGTCCTCATCACATGATCCTGCTCCTCTCTGACTGATTGACTGACTACTTGTTGGTGATGAACTTTTGAGGCTGCTTTGTTACTTCAGCGATGGATTGGGAGATTCTGAGCTGGATGCTCGTGCCCTGATCCAAATTTGTTGAATTCAGCTTATATGCCTGGGGTTAATTGTGATGCTGAATGCTGGTTAGGCTGGGTAATTCTATTTAAAAATCATTGTGGTATGATTCTCCCAAACACCCAAAAGGCTTAAATACAACGAAAAATTAGGTACATGCCATTATAAAGTGGTCACATTAGAAATATGCCATTATAAAGTTTTAGCTTAGAATCATGCTACTTCAGAGTATCCATATTTTGAAATATGCCATTATGGCCATTTTCATGTATTTTCTATCAAATACATATCCCGTATTTAGTCTGTATTTTCGTAATTCCTAGAATGCCCCTGCTCCTCTGATTGGGCGAAAAGTTGAACTACTATAGCAACATTTTCTAATATCGCCCAGGCAATACACAAGTTAACTATAAGTCATCTCTCTACACTTGATCGAAACAAAACAATGCCACTACGTGATTCAACGAACTCCAATTATGTACTCCAACCTTATGCCATTGTTCTTAAACAAACAGGATAAACACTAAGATATTCCCAAGAGTAAATTTGAGGTTTTCAGTGGGAGGGGACAAGCGTCGAACACCTGGCACGCAAGCTTCCGATAGGCGGCCTTGATATCCTTGTTGCTCGCGGAGCGCGGCACGCCCAGCGTTGCATAGTAGTCGACCGATGCCCACACAACCAGCTCCCTCCTCAACGCCGCCTCGAAAGCCGCCCGCGATGCCGCGGCGCAGCACACGTAGGCGGGAGGCTGCCGCTCGGCAGCTAAGTGGACCCCACCACGAGGGAAGGAGGCGGTGGCGATGGAGGAAGGCGCCAATGGGAGCGTGGAGAGCGCAAGCGCCATTAGCGAGCTCGGCGAGGGCTCGGCCTCGGCGCCTTCTACAAGTTTCTGGCGAGGGCTCGGCCTCGACGCCTAATCGGAGGAGCAGGGGTATTCTAGGAATTATAAAAATACGAACTAAATACGGGCTGTGTATTTGACCAAAAATACATAAAAGTGGCCATAATGGCATATTTCAAAACATGGACACTCTAGAGTAGCATGATTCTAAGCCAAAACTTTATAATAGCATATTTCTAATGTGATCACTTTATAATGGCATGTACCTAATTTTTCCTAAATACAACCCCTATACAATTGAGTGAGGGGGGTTTTGTACAGTTGATTGTGTTAGTTCAGTTGAGGTTTATAAATTCTAAAAATCTACGAAGCCTTATAAAAGTGCAATTCCTTAGTGTCCAACAACAAGAGTTCTTTTCCCCTCCTAGGGGTAGGATTACAGTAACAAATACATGCTTCATGACTTGTGGAGAAAAGATAATGTTTGCACTTTGAATTTCTTAGGATTTAGTATAACAAATATTATTTATATATTCACAAGATAATGAGGTACAAAATCTTAAAAGAATGGAACAATATCCATGTGATTTACACTTTATAGCTATACAGGGTTTATGCTCCATGCAATTGGTGATATTTTTTAGAATTGGTGTTTCTATTGTTATATTTTTCTGATTAACTCAAAGTGGGCTTAACTACACTGGTTAAATGATCATTCGAGTAGCACACATATTCTTCCTCACTTTCTTAGTTAAATCTTATCTGCACTATTGCACTTTGTATTTCCTTTTCTATTTGCTTTCATGAAGTCTAGGATTTCATAATTAAACCATATACTAAAATTGTTGGGTATTCAAATTGGTTTTTGAAGAGTTTACTGTTCGCCTTATTCCAAGAGATGCTCCATCGCTTGAATCCGCTGGATAGCAGAAATGTCTTGCTTTCAGCACAGATGGCGCTAAATTTGCCATTGGTGGTGAGGTGTCAAATTGTACTATGTTGATATTTTACCTCTAAGGGTCATTTTTTCTGTTTCTTTTCTCCCATTTCTATTGCCTAGTTATGTTTTTTTTTGTTATACATTTTAGTAAGGACATTTGTTAGCTGTGTGAGTTTCTTAACCTTATTCACTGTTATATCATTCTATTGGACTATTTCTTCTAACTGGTTAACTGTTTGGGGTCTAATGCTAATGTCCAATGTATTTCTTGTCTGATAGCACTACTCTTCTAGAAAAACTTTCTGATACGCTGTTATTGCTTATGATTCTTATAGTTTTTTTTGTACTACTATAGGATGGGTATCTCATAATATTTCATTGGTCAAGCATGAATGTGCTCTTAGATGAACCCAAAGCTCATAAGTCCTTCTGAGACATGGATATCAGGTTAGGGCAAGTGGAAGCGCAATTTTTCACCTTTATGTTTTGCAAAAGAATAACAAAATATTTGGAAGATAGACGAGGGGTTACCATTTATCAATTTGACTCGATCTTCAGTATGCTATGATAAACTTCTGCATTTCATGTTTCCTTGTTGAGATGACTGAAACTTTAACTTTTTGTCCCTTTATTTTTCTATGCAGGATGAGAAGATTGAGTGTTATCGCTTTTCTAGGGATGGCATGAAACCATTCCTGTTTTGCATAGTTGCAAAAGGTATGCTTTCTATTGAAGTCAAGACATAGATGTATGCATATGAGCCCACTTCAACTAGATCTGTATTCATCATTGGAACAAGTAACAAAGTTGTAACTGTTGTTTGGAACATAAGTGATTGGACTAGAATTAGGCACACAAGACTTCTGGGAAAACCTAACTCCACACTTTCTGTTAGCATGGATGGCAAGTATCTGGCTTTGTAAGTGGATAAAATACTGCTTATCTTGTCATATTGTACTGCAGTTGTATGATTCCATTTAGCATATCTAGAAACATTTATAATTGAAAAATTTTAAGAT
Organism: Melocanna baccifera; assembly: GCA_036346265.1. Classification (NCBI taxonomy): domain Eukaryota; kingdom Viridiplantae; phylum Streptophyta; class Magnoliopsida; order Poales; family Poaceae; genus Melocanna; species Melocanna baccifera. Next base: position 44,908,847 of record CM070677.1, on the reverse strand, counting down.
TAACATTTAACACACTCCAGTATTTCCTATAGCTCATACTTTTGAAGAGTTTAGACAATTTTTCAGTATCATCCTGCTTCCTTGCATTTCTGATTATATGCAAACCGCGCAAGCTAATATATTATTATATTGACATGACTGTCTCTTCCTATTAGAAGCATTGGTTGTATATTCTTATACAAAAATTACTCTGCTTGTTAAAGGCAGTGTGTTGCATAACTCTGAAAAGATCATGAATATTACAACTTCTATTAAGATATGAATACATAAATAGTGACTACATAAGCTGGAATCTTGTTTTATTTGCTAATATGTGGTGTCCTAATACTAGCTAGCATATTTTAGAGTTTAGACTACCATTGCTTGCGAAGTTTTAGAAAGAAGGGTATGTATTTCTTTTAGAGGAAGCCATGATGGGGACTTTTATGCAGTGGATGTAAAGAAGATGGAGGTTTCTCATTGGAGCAAGAAGGTTCATTTTGGTTCTCTAATTTCCTACATTGAATTTTGTCCTACTAAAAGGTAAAAAGAACTTTTTATATTATTAAGAACTTGAACTTTTTGATGATGACTCGTGCATTGTTCGTAAAAGCAATTGGCTTTGTGGGATTGACTAGGGAGAGAACCAAAAATTCGTCTTTGGTCAAGTTCCTATGTAATACATCTTGTCTAGATGTTTGTGAATAGTTTGTTGCAACCTGAGATTCTGGAACATGGCTAGATGAATATGTTTTGCAGTAGAAGTATGTTATACCACAATAGAGTTGAATAAAACTTGGTTTCCTACAAATGGCTTGATCATAGGCATTGGCATAGTAGAAACAAACTTCCAACATATACTTTGCAAATTATATATGTTTTTCCAGATTAAACACAAGTTAAGAAATATTTTAAAACTTGCACATTGTGGAGAGTTGAAATTGGTTTGTTCCTTTTGTCATCAATAATTCTAGTGGTACTGCTAATAATTGGATTTTCATATGAAAATGTGAGTTATTTTTTCACCAGGCTTCAGGCTATTACATCATTTCCCAGGTGTGTAAAAATGCTAGCTTGGCTTGTTATCTTAGACTTGTATCGTGTGGGATCATGCTACGAACATGGTAATTTGTAGCTGAATGAATTGGTAATTGGTATGGTAGTGGTTTTCATATGTAAAGCTATTGTATTTGATTAGCCATGGTGACCCAATTCCTTATTTTTACAAATGCTATGTTGATATTTTCAATATAATTTTCTTTGTGAATTTGGTACTTTTCTCCCAAATATGTGATGTATTATGCCTGATTTAAGCATCGAAACTGTAACATGAGGATATCTAACAATACTTAGTGCAATTCCATCAGCCTTGAGTGTATTTCTGTATGTGGATTGTCATGGCAATGCAAAAATTCTCATCAACGCCTATGTTTTTGTGTTCTCTTTTATGGATGTTGGGTGTCTTTTGTCTTTTCAATGCAGTATATCTTCCATCACTTTCCAGTGCAGTATTATCTTCATTTTGTCGATAAATACCTTATTTTCTTACAACCTCTCCTCAAGTGTGAATGTGTGAGCTTTTGTTCAATGTTCTTTTTGTTTATATTATCAGTTATTTACTCAATGTTCTTTCTTTACTATCTGATATTTTTTGCTGTATGTGCATCCGATAAGTTATAGATTTGTAATTATCCTTTGTGATTGCTGCTACATTGATTCTGAATTGGCATCAAGTATACAATCATCCACTGCACTTTGTTATAAACACTTTATTTAACTATTAAGTTGTTATGTTAGCTTGTATCTGTTAATAATTGCTCTTTCTGCTATACTTACAACTGTTTTCAGAGCATTATTTGATTGTAATCATGGAGATATTTTGCGTTCTACACTTATGACAATATGCCCTTATTATATGTAGGCCTTATACTATTGAAAAGCTTAGAGCTTTCTAACACTAAATTTGGAAGCAACAGACTCCATCATCTATCTGGTTTATCTTGACTTTTGACTTTAATTTTTTAGTTATCATTTTTTAGTTGGATAAAAGTTGTATATGATATGTGATGAAATACGGCCGGAATTTTCTACATTAACAGCTTTATAGAAAGTGTCTTTAACAGGTGACAATATGATTTATACTAATGAATTGTACAATGTTGCTATATTAAAAGTGTATCTGATAAATGACAAAACATGATTTATGTGAACATTGAAGTTTTATGTAAATCTTGTAATCGTTTTATCATGCATTTTCTTAATCAGTTTACTGTATTATATCAAAGTAGCATACCAATGGTTACTGAATTATAGAACCATGGACATATAACTAAGAACATAACACCCATGAATAACTATATATTGCCCAGCAAGTGCAGATCTATGATGTATTATGCTTGGTTTAAACATGGAAAGCGTCCCATGTGGGATACATGAAATGTATTTGACAATACTTAGTGCAATTCCATTAGCCTTCATCCATTTATTTGTTCATTCTAGAAGAACATACTCTAGCGTATGCGTCCCTTGATGCGTGCCTAATCTACCAACTATCTTGGTGTAGCTCCACATGGAGGGCATTCGTTTCTTTATGTTCATATAAGTCGACTCATCTGACAAAAACTCACAGCTTATTTTTCTCTCGAGATGTTTGTAAAGCGTTGGACATGTAAATGATAAACAATAGTTGACTTGGATCGTGTATGTGCATACTTGAGGGCTTGCACACATGATTGTTTTGCTGATATTGATCTTTATTGTATGATTTAAGATCTCTTATATTTATGTATCACTATTTTTTGAGATTCCGTTACAACGCACATGCATAATAGCTATTAGAATAAAATTTAAAAAAAATAGCTTTTGGAAGATGATGGAGACCAGCTGATAGCTTTTGAAAGCGGATAGGAGAAGCCACTTTTGAAAGCAGCGGGAGCCAAAATGTTCAAATTGGCTTCTATCCTCTCCAAACAGAAGCAAAAAGCCGAATCCAATTTAAACAGGCCCTTCGTTCGCGCCCTTCAGGTTTCAGCTGGCTCTCACAGCGGCCGAGCTGAGTGCGCGCACTCCCAGCACTGATATCTCCTGCAGTCTTCCTGCAACCTTACGCACCAACACCTCAGGGAAACAACCCATAACTTCAGCTTGCATTTTGGATCGATATGGCATGCTCCTGCAAATTGATTTATATTTTAAACAAAAACAATCGAAGTTGCCGCAATAGTTGCTATCATGAGATCAACCAAAAGCCGGAGGAAGGCCAACAAGGCATGACTCACAAGGACAGAACCACCTCGCGTCGTTGGACAGCGAGAGCGGGCAACAGCATGTGACTGACCTACCGCACATTTCCTTCTCACACGATTTAACCACAACCAGGGTCTGAGCGTAGTACGGTAGTACCACCTCCTGACCCAATACGCCAAAAATCCAAACAAAATACTAGTATGACGGAGTCTGCAAAACAGCCAACAATAAAATCGATGTACCATCCCTCGATACTTCCGGTTAACACTTAATTTATAACGAAATATAAGCACGGAATGACAGAATGTTCCCATTGTTTATCACAAAAATTAGTGTATCGCACTTGAATTTGTGCAATATAAGACCTACTTTGCCAAACTTGGATCCTATAGGTATATGGAGCAGTGAAGCAAAATTAGCCGGAGTGAGCTACTTGCCTGGCCATCCGTACCTGTTTTTGGGTCACCAAAGTGCACCAGACCCGGCCATGCCGTTTCTTCCTTCCTTCCATCTAACCACTCCTTGACGTCTCATCCTCTCTCCAGTTACCACCCTCGCCTCACGTGCTTCTGGCGCAATGCGTAGCGGTGCTCCTCATATACCTCCTCGTCACTCGTCTTTGTCCTAATATAGGAGTCCTACAGGCTTCCCTTTTAGTTCCCTTCCAAAAGGTAGAGGGAGGGAGGAGAAAATAAGATTGCAGGGTAGCGCATTGTTCCTTGCGACTCCTCTTTTCCATCATCGCTAACTCAAGAAAAAGACAACCACAAACGACAGTTTTCCCTTCGGATTTGCAAAGAAATGATTGCGGAACCTGCAGCAGCTGTGGGTTCTTTGTCACACGGTCACACCTCATAGATTGCTTTCTCCCAGATAATTGCAGATTTTGCAGAGAAGGGTATCAATTCTAGCACCTTGCAAGGATGGCGCCGGCTCCGAGTCTGAGGCTGCTTCTTGCATTTCTGGCAATTGGATCCTGCATCGCCGCTGAGCACATCGACTTGTGGCCGATGCCAAAGTCGGTGAACCACGGAACACAGAAACTCTACGTCAGCAAAGATATCACAATGTCGATGGTGGGAAACAAGTATTCTGATGGGAAGGCGATCTTGAAGGATGCCTTCCAGAGGATGGTTGATTTAATGAAACTGAACCACGTGGTTGACGGCACAAACCCAAGTTCTTTCGTGCTCACCGGTGTAAATATAGTTGTCCATTCACCAGAAGACGAGGTAACTGCTGACTTGATCTGATGAACTGCAAGTTTATTTACAAGTTGCGTTGTTTATTTCTGTCAATGCTCTGCGCTGTTCATCTTCTGCAGCTCAACTTTGGGGTAGATGAGTCATACAACTTAACTGTTCCTACAGCAGGAGATCCATTGTATGCACAGATTGAGGTTAGTAAAAGCTCATTGCTTTACTTCTCAAGAAAAAAAGAGCTCATTGCTTTATTCTCTGAACAATCGATAACAGCACCATATAAAAAGACATTAGATGCTTATTCCTATTGCTGCAACTCCTTTCTTCTTCATGATGACTGTCTGCCAGAGTGAATTTCCCATCCTACAGAGAGAGACCATATGTTTTCTTGTGTGAGATGATCTTTTTTATACACGAACAATAGATTTCAACTCTGAATTTGAGTAGCGTGCTAGCAATTTTTAAAGCTTGCTGATTTTACAGAGAGTAACCCCACCTGTTAGATATCACAAGGCAGTGTTCTCTTGTGTGCTTCACCGTATTCAGTATCTCTTGTAACATGCATAATGCTGTCCTGCAGACCTACACCCTCTTGTAGTCCTTTTTTTTAATAAGTCTCTGAATAACAAATTAACAAAGAATCTACCAGTGGATCCCTAAATGCAAAGCACAAGTTATCTCTTTGAAGAAGTATTTTGTAACATCCACTCAGCAATGAAATGTAACTTGGTTACAATAGAACAATCGCTAGTATGGTAGTGCCTTGTTTCATGTTTGTCTGGTATGGGACATGTAGTAGTTAGGTTGCAAAGGAAAGTGAAAAGAGTGATCTAATCACATTTATGCATGATGCAAGTCACTGCAAATAGATTGATACAACCCATAAAACCAACTGATGCCACCTTGAAATATTTTGTAGGCTCAAACAGTTTTTGGAGCACTTCACGCCTTACAGGTAACTTACAATGATTTGCCGATTCTCAATCTTCTTTTAGGTAATCTGACAGTAAATATTTCATCACTGCAGACATTTGGCCAATTGTGTTACTTTGATTTCACATCAAGGCTTATTGAACTCAACTTGGCTCCTTGGATGATTACTGACACACCCAGATTTCCTTACAGAGGACTTCTTATCGGTTAGATACAATGTGATCTCTGTCCTCTTTTTTGCCCAATGAACAATTATTGTATTCCAGTGACTAGAAGCAGAATTTTGAAACGAGATTTTTTTAGAGAGAAAAAACTTAGAAATGAAAACTTGTAACTCTATTTAAATTGCCCCAAATGTCAAATTTTTCTCACAGGCTTCCAAATATCAAAATTAATACATTATTCCTATGGACATTCTGCTCATAATCATATGCACTGCCGATAAGGCGATAAGTATAAATATTAACTTGTGCCTGCACGCTTGCAGATACCTCAAGGCATTATCTTCCTGTTACGGCAATCAAAGGAGTGATTGATGCAATGACCTACAGTAAATTGGTAGGTTTGATGACCATTCAGTATGAATTGCTTGACTGATAAGTTACAACAGACTTAGCAATGTTGTTGTGTTTATGTTCCTTACAATAATTTTCATTATGATACCGTGCTCCCTTTATCATCACGCAGAACGTTCTCCATTGGCATATCGTGGATGAGCAGTCATTTCCCATTGAAATACCTTCATACCCAAAACTGTGGAATGGTTCATACTCTTATTCAGAGAGATACACAATGTCTGATGCTATCGACATTGTACGGTGCGTTTTTTCTTTGGTCATACTAGCATTATTAGCCTTCAGAAAATGTTTATATTACCAAGACTATAGTTAGCAATGAAAGCTGGGAGGCTTTTTCCATCAAAACAACTCAAACGAAACATAAACATTGCAAAGATTTCCATTAAAAGATTCATTTTCTGTTGTTGTTCCAGGATAGTATACAGAAAAATTGTTTTTGTTTCTGTTTCTGTTTTGTTCACATGAGATGTGACTTTATTTCTACCTTTGTTCTTCTGTTATATTTGAATGTCATAAGACTGACATATTGGAGAGGAAGAGCCTAATTATTGCCAAATTATATACATAAGACTGTTATACTTTGTGTGGTTAGCCTCACTTAATCGATACTGGGCCGCTGATCGTTTGGCCCGCCGTGGTTTTGTTCACCCTGAGTGCTGCCCTCTGTGTGATCAAGATGAGGAAAATATTCAGCACTTACTCACTTCTTACGTATTCACAAGAAGTGTTTGGTTCTCAATGCTTACTTTGGTAAGACTGCAGCGGCTAACTCCAGGTCCAGATAATTTGATCTTCACCTTGTGGTGGCGGTAAGCTTTGCACCAAGTCCCTAAGCAGCAGCGCAAGGGTTTTAATTCTTTGGTCGTGTTGGTGACTTGGCGGGTGTAGGAACATAGGAATGGTTATATTTTTTATGATACCTTACCCAATGTCAGCACTGTTTTGCAAGATATTAGAGATGAGGTCAAATTGTGGTGTTTGGCAGGAGCCAATAGCCTTTGTTCCATTTGGCAATAGGGGTTGTGTTTGTTTTTGGTCGGTGGAAATGTCTCTAGTGCTGACCTTTAGTTGTTAGCCTCGCCTATTTGGCGAGGGTTGTATGAGTCTTCTTAGATTCTTTTGTTCTTCTTAATATAATGATGTGCAGTTCTCCTGCGCGTTCGAGAAAAATATAGAAGAGCAATTGAGAGAAATGAAACCAAACGGTTTGCAAGTTTAATATACCAATTTAAATGGCTGAATTGACATAAGTCACATAACCTATTAGTGGCAAGTGGCAACAAACAGTAAAGTAGGATAGTGGATGATTAATACAGAGGTGTTTTCTTTCAATCATAATTCTCATCTGCAATTAAAGTGCCAATGCAAAGGCATCAAGAAATGGCATAAAATATAGCTGGATGGACCATAACCTAGATATGCACTTCAGCAAAGCAGTATAATTGGACAGCAATCTATACATGCAGTAATGCAGCTAGACTTTCCAAAAGTAAGATAACTAATCCTGTAATCCATACCTTTGTCCTTTTGCAGATATGCTGAAAAACGAGGTGTAAATATCTTGGCTGAGATTGATGTTCCTGGCCATGCTCTCTCATGGTAAGACATTTCATTCTGTTCAATGATGCATATTACAAATAAATGACTAATCTTTTGTATCGCAAATCCCACAGTTTATGCTGTGAATACACTCAAAGAGTCAAGATACCTTACTGGAGTTCACAAAGTGCAGTTTAATTTATATAGAATACATAGCAGTAAGCATGGCTGAAAAATGTGAATATTGCACCTTTTCAGGGGTGTTGGCTACCCATCATTGTGGCCATCAGATAGCTGCAAAGAACCACTTGATGTCAGCAACAACTTTTCGTTCGAAGTTATTGATGGTATTCTTTCAGGTGATACATCATAACTCTTTTGTCGACAAAAGTGAAGTTAGGTTGTACACTTATTATTTCAAAAGGTCATTTAACATGTGGGCATGTTCTGACAGAAATCAGTGATTCATAAATCATAAAACTTGGCAATGCATATAAGTATATAATGGTTACATCATCTGGACTCATTTACTATTGGCGGAAAATAGTAAATATCTTGCTCAACAGTCTAACAGAGTTCTTAACTTCTGTATCTTTCAGATTTTAGCAAGGTTTTTAAGTTCAAATTTGCCCACTTAGGAGGTGATGAAGTCAATACAAGTAAGCAGAAGGCGTTGCGTTTACAATTGTCGTAGTATAGTAAACAGTGACTCTATAGATTAAATACATTCATTCTTTTCTTTGAAATTTCAGGCTGCTGGACTGCAACACCCCACATTAAGGAATGGTATATTCCTATCCAAATAAGAAAACTCAGAATATGATAGCTTATCAGATGTGCTTTCATAACTTTCTTGTTATCAGAACAAAATAAATCGGTCATTTTCTGGTATCAGTCATTTAATCCAATGATGATCATTTTTCATGGCATACAGGTTGGATAATAACCACATGAATGTGTCAGATGCATACAGACATTTTGTATTAAGATCTCAAAAGATAGCAATGTCACATGGCTACGATGTCATTAACTGGTATGCCTATCAGTTGCACATTTCACAGGTTCCAATTAGTTCTTAACCCTTAACAAACACCATGTCATGCTTGCAGGGAAGAAACATTTAACAACTTCGGAGACAAGTTGGACCGTAGAACTGTGGTGCATAACTGGTATTTCCTCACTGCCTATTTGATTTATAATAATGGCTGCTTTCATTCGAGCTATGCATGGAAAGAGTATTTCAGTGTTAAATGTATTATACAAAATAAAGGAAATTAGATTCGCTTACTAGCTAACATTGTCGGTTGAAATTTACACAGTTACACTCATTATAAGATGTAGAGTCCATCTCCGGTCCTTCTTGCTGCTATCAAAGTATCAATAATTAGTAACAGGTAAATTTTCTCATAAATTAACAGGCTCGGTGAGGATGTAGCGCCAAAAGTGGTTGCTGCAGGGCTGAGATGCATAGTAAGTAACCAGGATAGGTGGTACCTAGATCACTTGGATGCCACATGGGAGGATTTTTACATAAATGAACCTCTGAAAGGTATCAACAACCCAGAACAGCAACGCTTGGTCATTGGTGGTGAGGTTTGTATGTGGGGTGAGCAAATTGATGCATCAGATATTGAACAAACTATTTGGCCACGTGCTGCAGCAGCTGCAGGTAAATGACTAAACAAGTTTTGACCCTCCTAATACATGCCTTGAAATATCTTAAAACTTAGCGCATGCATTTGTATCTAACTGAATTATACGATATGATCAACTATATTCTATTTTTTTACGAATTTAGGGGACACTATACCATCTAGTCTGAATAGTAATCCAATTGGTTATCTTAATGCAGTAACATGATAGAATTAGAATTGTAGCTTTGCCTCCATAAATGTAACAGCCATAGAGTCTGAATTAAAAATTTTAAGCGCATTGAGAAGCCACTAATTATTCTTATTCCCAAATTATTACAATTAAAGATAACAGCTAAGTGCTCACTGCTCAAATATGCTGCATCCTATTAAAAGAAGAGGGAAGCACGGTATCAATTATCAAAGGCATACACAATTTAGCATATTGCTGAACAATTATCAACTTCTAAAACACAATTTAGCATATTGCTGAACAATTATCAACTTCTAAAAGCTTCTTTTCAGCTTTTCTACAGTAACTAGCTTTCAAACAGAATGTCTTTTTAAAGCGGGATCTATAAGTTAATTGTAGTATACACTGTAGCGACTTCATTTATATTGACTAAAACCGCACGTGGGTTTCTGTTATTCCGTATTCTCTCTTACAAAAAGCCCAAAAACCATAAATCGCAGCTATAAGCCGAAGCCAAAAAGAACAAGCCCATAGATATTTGAGTTCACACTTTTCCATTAGGAGGGCTGACATCCTGATTCCTCATTAATGCCCACAACAAAGTTTTTCAGACTTTGTAATTGACTTGCTATACATCAATATATCATTTAAGGGCATGATTCACAGGTACACAAGCAGAATCTATATGCAACCTTGTCGCTTCTGATATTATTTGCTGTGCATGTCTCTTCAACTGTTAACATTCATCTAATATACCAAGAAATGCATGAGTGCACTACCATCTGTATGGACATATTTTGACTCACCAATCCACTTACACTGCACTGGCTTGAAGAGAGACTCTGGACTCCAATTGAGAAGCTTGAAACAGACGCAAGATTGGCCACATCAAGATTGGCACGCTTCAGGTGTTTGCTGAACCAAAGAGGGGTAGCTGCTGCACCGCTAGCTGGTTATGGTCGTACAACACCAAATGAACCTAGTCCCTGCGTAAGGCAATAGCATATTCATAACAAAATGAAAAGTAGTATTCACAGATGATACACATCATTTCAAGATTCATTTTTACCCAGTGTAAGTTTAGTATCATAAAAGTCAGATAGTTCTATGATTGTATAGGCCAGGGTTCGGATTACCGGCGGTTACCGGCCGGTAACCGCCGGTAACCGGATATCCCGGCGGTGACCGGGATTAAAAAACCGGCATTCAAACCGGATATCCCAAACATTTGAGTTTTAAATAAGAACTTCCAGTTATCCTCCTTATATATGAGGTAGTGGCATTCAAACGAACTTCCCATGAAGGAATATGACTTCATGTATGGTTCCAAACTTTCAGACTCAGAACTAAGATTCTTGGGTTGCTTGATAACCGCTGTACAGCTTTGGAAATCAACAAGACAATAGTAGCAGGTCTGAAGTTAGAGCTCCCATTTGTGCTGAAATAATGAATTGTGCAGTATGTTATAGTGGAGATAATGCCATGGTGGGAATGTTCTTTGCAAATTACAAAACCTCATTAAGATACATGATTGTAAACCTATTAATAATTAACACTAGCTTATTATGTGATACTGTAAGTCACCTGCTATACATGAATGAACTTCAAAGGTCATGTACATGAGTGAACTCCACCGGTTTTTTACCGGTTTTTCCGGTAACCGGTCCGGTTACCGGTCCCCTCCCGCCCCGCCCACAAAATTCATTTGACAAATTTTTTCCGGTTTTTATCCGGGATTTCCGGTTACCGGCCGGTTACCGGTACCGCCCGGCGGCCGGGATTTACCCCGGTAGCGGGATTTTGAACCTTGGTATAGACTATAGAATGTTTGAGTAAGTCCTTATTCTTCTCTTTTTTTTTTCTTCCCCACTCCCCAACACACACACACACACACAAATTTTCCACCAGAATATTTGGCTGGTAATGCCACCTATAGTATGATTACGAAATGATAGGGGGCTTAGGGAGTTCACTGATAAGATTAGTTGACTTGGACAGAAACTGAGCATAAAGGTCACCTAAACAAATCCAGTAGATTCGCAAATACAATTTTATCACAAGCACTCAATCATTTCTCCTGCACATGAGCATGCATAAAATTCAATGACGTAGTTACTGTCAACAAAGAATCCGCATACTTATTGAGAAAGCATCTAATACCAGACAATATTTGACTTGCCGTTTGCAGCATTCAAATGAAAGAAAATTTGAGTGTGCATCATAGCCCAATGATCTATTTGTCTCTTCAGTTGTGAACTGCCCCCTTCACAAATTTCTAAACTAGGACAGATTGAGACATACTAACAGACATACTAGTACTTGGTGCCCCATCTTTATGACTACATTCATCAGGTTCATTACCAGACATCTTCTGAAAGTTCTCAAAGTATTCCTCCATGCCTGCTATATACTCCTTCATGCTCTCAAGATGCCGAGAGAGATCTAACCCCATCTTCATCCATTTTCTAGCCACTGAATGTTGCTGAAGCCGCGCATGAAAATATGACTTGTTCCAGGCAGTCGTTGCAAGCCACTTCCCTTCCTCAAATGGGTACTCACCATCTCTCAGTCCAACCACAATCTGGTAGGCTTGTCGAAATACATCATAGGCTGCATCACTCTTGCTACCATTTTGCAAGCCAGCAAGGCAGGCTAGATTCCTGAGGGCAACGCTGATTACCCCATAGTTTGGCGAGTGAGAGGCAAGGGCAGTGGTGACACTAGCCTTCAGGGCAAATTCAGCAACCAGCAGGTTTGGTAGGGTGCCTTTAGAAGCTATTATTCCAAGTTTGAGAAGATGACCTGGTGTGCATGCTTTAGAGGAAGCAAAATTCTTGACTAGTTGGAGCTGCTGAGGATGTGCACTGGTGTCCATCCTGTCAAGGAGTTGGTAGGAGTTGAAGGTATGAAGGTACAGTAAGTTGTTGTCCTCCAACTGATCAGAGGCCACTGGAACCGAGGGCCAAATCAAGGGTAATAGCTGCACGTCAATACAACTGAATGAAAATAATTTAGAGGAAATCAAACTACTAAAGAACATACATGTAGCAGTAACTTTTGGTATGTGCCAAGCTCCATGTTTTACCTTGCCAGCTCTGCTGAGCATCTCAACACCTTTTTTAATGTCAGAATCTGACAATGGTGAACTGTTAAGCTCCTCAGCATTGAGCATGGCATTGACACTCATGATCAATGCTTTGCAAACCATGGGCCGATTTCCATCACCCTCACCATTACTTGAGCCGAAAAACTCTGCCGCAAGCTCGAAGAACTCAGCACAAGAATTATACTTCTCTTCCTTGCGCACCCTTAAACCCATATTCCAGCTATTGACTGCAAACCAATTCAGTTCACGCTGACCAACAGTTCCATTGCCAAAAAAGCCTTCCGCACCAAGGTCAGCCATCCGTTCCTTGGCACGTCTGGAGTACTTCAGGATCTCAGCCTCAGTTCCTGGCTCACGAAGGAGGAGCAAAATAAGATTGCGGAGGACAGCAACCTCAGGCATTGGCATTGGCCTTCCGGTAGAGTAGAGGCCAAGAAGGAAGGTCGATGAAGCAACTGCCACCCGGACAGACTTACAGGCAATAGCTTCATGAGTTGCGAGTGTTAGGAACTGAGGGTTGAAGTCAACACAACCCACCATGGTCTTCATCTGTTTGATAACCTCGTCTTCATCCTTCTTCTGCAAATGGATTTTAAACTAAAGAATTCGTATGGGTTAGTAAGAGTTACCAAAGTAAAATCAGATCCTTGTACAACTAACAACATGTGTAGACTAATTACCTTCAGAAAAGCACAGATGATATTGGGTTCAACCTACAGATACACATGTCGAGCCAACCATAAGAAGCAATACGCAAGATCGTTTAACAAAGTGATGAGGAGAAAGATCAATACCTTGTAGGCCTCATTGATGAACTCTTGCGCTCGATCGAGATGTTGAAGGGCGATGTGGCAAAGGCTAAGGACTCGGAAGCAGGCTGCGCGGCGCGATCTGCTTCCCTCGTCACGGGTTACATAAAGCATCGATCTCTCGAACAAGTCCGAACTGGTATCGTAATTCTTTGCGTGGAAATGCTCGGCGCCGCTGTCCCAGATTCCAAGTGCCAGCTTCAGCAGGCGCACAAATTTACATAAAAAATGCTATAAGATTAGTTGAGTAAGAGTGCAAACCAGTTCCACAGCAGTGCATGCATTGTGTCACGCTCACGGGTGTTAGCCGGGCCATCGAACAGCGCGACCACCCTTTCATCCGACGCGAGCTCAGCGATTGCTCTTGCGCGCCCGGTGCCCCCGCTACCACCCTCAACCACCTTCGTCACCACCCTCACAGCAGCAGCTGCACCTCCGGCGCGGCAACGCGCAGCAAGCGCAATGAGCACCTTGCGTGCAGCCTCAAGCCCCGCGGTGGCAAGGTACACCTCGGCGGCTGCCACGCACACATTCTCCGGTGCTCGGGCGTTGGCCATGAGCTTCTCGAGTTCCTTCTCGGCCTCCGCCACGTTCCCGCTTCCGAGCCACGCGCGTAGCGCCATTAACCCGATGCTCGGGTGCTCCTCCGCCAGCCCCATTGAAGCCCTCGAGACCCTGATGCAACGCAGGACGCCCTCGTAGTCGTTGGCTTCGAGACGCTCGAGGGCGAGGAAGCGGAGGCATCGACCCTTGAGCGCGTCGAGATTTGGGGTTTTAGGAGTGGCGGGGGAGGGGGATGCCACCTTCTCGCAGAGATCAAGTGCTTCGGTGAGGAGGCTGGACGCTTCGACGGCGGGATCCGAGGGTTTCGTGGAGAGCGCGGCCTCGCCGATGAAGAGGTACGCCTCGGCGAGGGATTTGACCCCCTCGGGAGATGCCGCCGCGATGGGCTTGGACCGGCTCAGCAGCGCGACGGCGAGGGCTTGATCGCCAGCGTCCGACGCCGCGCGTGCCCGCGCGATGTTGAGGTTGAGCAGGACGCCCCGATCCTCTTCCGTGTCGGCGGCGGAGACCAGCGGCGTGGCCTTCTCGAAGCAGGCGGAGGCGAGGTCGACGCGGCCGAGGTCAAGCCAGGCCAGGCCGGAGCGGTGGAAGAAGGCGGCGGTCTTCGCGGCCGCGGAGGGGATGCCATCGGGGGCGCCGGCGAGGAGGAGGAGCTCCGGCGCCGCCTGCCGGATCTCCGCCTCCGCGGCGAGCGCGGAGGGGCTCCTGGCCAGGGCGGTGGAGTTGGCGCGGTCGACGCACGCGTTCCAGAGGCGGACGGCGAGCTTCCATACCTGGACCCTGAACGCCTCGGTGAGGGACGAGGAGATGGCGGCGGAGGCGAAGTTGGTGAGGATGCGGCGGAAATTGGCGGCGAGCTTCTCCGGGGAGGAGGTGGATGTGGCGAATGACTCGGCGTCGGCGACGACCTTGCTGAGGTCGGTGAAGAGGCCGGCGTGCGGCGGCGGCTGCCGGCATTCGGGGGAGAGCTCGGAAATCTTCATGGGTCGGGGGTTAGGGTTCCGGTTCTTTCGAATTGGGTGGCTTCGAGCGGGAAGGAGAAGAGGCGCTGGGAATCGAGAAAGGAGGAAGAATTCCAGCACGGGACGAGCTCGAAATTTGAATGGTTGCCGTGCGTGCCGGGTCCTCTTGTGACCTTGTCCCTTTTTATACGGGAGCATTTTGGAAGACAAATAACGAACTGCTTGCATCAACGTTTCACACTTTCACTGCAAAATTTAGCTGAATGTCTATATATTAAAAGTTTAGTCGTGACTATTCATGCTTCTCTGCGAACTGGAAATCGTTCAGGAATGAAATCGAGAGGGTTGAACTATTTATAGATTTAAACTAAGTTGATATAAATTTAGTCTTTTACTTGTATGGAAATGTACACAGAAAGTACACAATTGGATAAAGACAAACAATGAAAAACAGAGAAATACAAAGTAGGTACCTCGATAATAGAAAGCGCATATCCAAAAATATATAATTATTCTGCCGTGAGTACGGAGTAGCGATAAGTCACATATATATGAAATACATCAAAATTAGTGATATAATAGGAAATTGTGAATGACAATAAAAATTTAGATGATATGAAATATACCAGAATTGAGTTAATTTGAATCACGAGGCAAATGCTATAAAAATTACATTGATAAAAACTAAACTATCTATATACATCTATAATGAATTAATTATAAAGACTAAACTATTTTATATACATTGAATCTAAATTCTAAACTGTAAAAGATTATGAGAAATATTGTGCTATTACTAAAAAAATTACACTGTATTGAATACTTTTACCTAATTTTCTTCCCAGGTCGCAGAATTATGAAAGACTTATGTTGTGATGTGATTTGCATATCACTGAACTGAAGCTCCTTGTTGATAGCTCCCCTTCTCAGTTCTCTGCACTCGCTCCCCACTCCCTAGTCCCCACCTCGGCGCCTCCGGCCCCCTCCCTCCGCTGAGCGGCTCCCCGCCTGGCGCCTCCCTCGTCCGGCCCTCCGCTCCGGGGCTCCGTCCTCCCCCCTTCGCTCCACCCGCTCGGCCTCCGCTCTCCGCCTCCGCCCTTCGCTCCCAACTCCTTGCCTCCCCCCTCCGCTCCCGGCTCCCCGCCTCCCCCCTCCGCACCGGGCTCCGGCGCTCCAGCCTCCCCCCTCCGCTCCGGGCTCCGGCGCTCCGACCTCCCCTCTGCTCTGGCGCTCCGCTCCCACCTCCCCCCTCCGCTCCGGCGCTCCGCTCCCTGCCTCCCCCCTCCGCTTCGGCGTCGCCGCCAGGTGCCAGATCCAACCCGGCCCGGCTCCCCCCGCCCCGGCTCGGCCTCCCTCACCGCCGTCGCCGCCAGATCTGGCCCTAGACTCTTCGGCGTGCGATAGGTCGCCCCAGCCCCCTTTCTGAGTTTTTGTTGCCTTCATGTCCTTGTGTGGGATCTGCTATTTGCTAGGTTTGTCGCGGTTGGGCTGTTGCTTGTTGTGTTGGGCTTTGTTGGGCCACTGGGCTTTACATCGAATTGCTTTGTTGAATTGCTGCTCAGGGGAGGGGCGAGGAACAAGACGCCACCGTGAGCTTCCCGCCGGAGGGAGGTGAGGCTTCAGCCTCACTAAGCCTCTCCCTTAGCTCCGCCCCTGTCTGCAAGGTAATGAAAAAGACTCAACCATGCACCCCGTTGACAAAAATGTGACGAAGTGTGTCAAATTCGAACCAAATTAGCATAGATTACCTTTTGGGAATTCAAAATTTTAAATCTGGAGTGTACACTCTGGTTGTTAGTTCGTTCCCAAGATTAAAAGCTAGGGAGAAAACATTTCTATCTATATGTTGCAAGAAACATATAAAAAAGACTTACAAAACGTGTTAAAAATTAATACAAGCTTAAAAAATTACATTGTCTGAGCCCAGGTGCGAACTGGGTATCTCTTGCGTGAGACTAACGTGATAACCAACTACACCACCCAGATATCGGATATGGGCGATTCGTTCTAGTTCACTAATTTATTCTAAATTCTAATTCATATGAAGTTATGTAAATTTGTTTCAACCCCCACGAAGCTTTCGTTGATTATTCCAAAAAAAAGGGAAAGTCGTGCAAACAACAACACAAACACACGAGTTACACGAACACAGAATGCAAGATGAGTTTGTTGAGATATTCAGAACCGTGCAATGCATACGCGAGTGCAGTATGGCTCATTTTCAGACCCAAAACGAGACGACATAACATGCGCTGCTTCTTATTTGAAAGTTGAAACCATAGATAGGTTCACCATTACAATAATACAATTTACAAGGGAGCAAGGTCTCCTAGCACCTAGCTCATGTAGAAGAACAGGTAAAGATTGCATACATAAGTTCAGTCCAAAAATAGAACAGCATAAACATGGGGAACTACAACAGGTTAGTGGCTCGTGTTCCCTGATATGAATGGCTCCATATAGCACTAAACCTACATAGGTTGCCTTCAAGAACTAAAAAAACATAAGTTGCCTTTTAAAAAGAGAAAGAAACTACGTACGAAAAATTACATATCAGAATACATAGTTGATAGCTCTTCAATATTTCATTTCTTCAGTCAGATCTTTGAATATCTGTTCCCCTTCTGAAGTTACAAAATAAAGGCCTCGAGCTGATCACTTGGAATATTTTTATTGCAAAACGCATATTACTATCAGATACAACATCACATAAGTATTATGGCTATAATAGCACAAGAGATATACACTGGTACAGACAATACAGATATTTCTTGTGAGTCGTGACCTAGTTAGTAGATTGACTCACTTCAGACGGTTTTACACCTTGGGCAAGAACTTGAAGATACCTTGGAACTGGTGGCATTTCAACATCAACCAATCCTTCTAGAATATGGACAATTTCCCCCATTGTCGGCCTGGAGCTCTCACTGTCTTGAACGCACCAACAAGCAACCTTACACGCCCTTTCAAGCTCTCCTAAGTTCACATCATTGATAAATTCTGAATCCAACAATGTCTGCACCTCTCCTTCTACAAGCTCCCTCGCTACTAACACAGGAAAGAATGTTCCTCCATGCAGACCATTCCTCTTTCCTGATATAATCTCAAAAAGCAACATGCCATAGCTGAAAACATCCACCTTTGTTGTGATGGCATCACCGCTTATCCACTCTGGTGCAAGATAGCCTATGGTGCCTCTCATCGATGTCAAAACCCTACTAAAATCCCGGCCTAAGAGCTTTGCCATTCCGAAACCCGCCACCTTTGGAATAAATGATGTGTCCAATAATACATTCTGTGGCTTGATATCACAATGTATGATGCAATCCCTGCACTCCTCGTGAAGATAAGCTAATCCCCTTGCAATTCCTGTCGCAATTTGATATTTTGTGCTCCAACTTAAAGACACACTGCTACTCCCAAACAGATGATGATCCAATGAACCATTGGGCATATATTCGTAGACAAGTAATCTCTTTGTCCCTTCAGAACAAAAACCAAGTAGTCTGATTAAGTTAATATGATGAATAGTTCCAATAGTGCTCACTTCTGCCCGGAATTGCTTCTCCCCCTGACGAAGGCCCTCTAGCTTCTTAACTGCCATTGTAGTTGTGTCTGGTAGAACCCCTTTGAACACAGAGCCAAAAGACCCCACACCCAATCTCTCAGAGAAGTTTTTGGTTAGGAATTGCAGATCACTGTATTTGAAAGTGATCAGACATCCGTCAGCATGATTAATACCATTAAATCGTCTTCCCCAGTGGAGAACATATGAAGCGATCACTGCAGAACCTAGAGTAGAAAGTCCAACGATAATTCCAACAATCCACCATTTCTTGGTTCTTGAATCTGGCATCTCAGAGGCAGCCAATCGAATAAAAATGCTATCCATAGACCCATCAAAGCTGTCTTGCAAATTTAAAAGTTCAGCGTACCAAAGTGAACAAGTACCGTTATAAGAGTAAGCAGTACAAGAACAATTGTTCAGGCAAGCCAACTGGCAGTTGTGAATGCTGGTGGCCTCAATACTCTCTGCTTTGTCAGGCAACTTCACACTACTGATTGTATAGAACGTATCTTGCTTTCCTTTCGCCGAGCCCTTGTTGCTACACTGCAAGGGGCTATTTCGCCTACAACCGGCAGTTTGATCACCTAGATTCCAACTATTTGGATCGCGCTCACTGAATCCCTTGAGGCAGCTACATGATGATGACAGGGCACTCCCACTGCACTTGCTATAAGCTCCACACAGTCCGTACACACCGCAGTTGGCTTTTGGTTGGGAAAAATAGAGTACCCAGGCTTGTGCAGCCTCTACCCATACCCAAGACTGAGTTTGACCTGACACACCAAGGGTATGCCTTGATAATATTCTATCATCCGTAACGTTGTAGGTGAAGTATGTCTCCTGATCATTGTTAACAAACTGATAAGTATACGGGGTGTTAGGATAGGTATTGGCACGTGAAAACTCTGGCATATTAGGAAATGAGCTGCCAGTCCAGTTGCCAGTAGCCCAGTACACCACGGAGTTATTCCATAAGATAATGTATTGGTTTGATCCATCTGGATCCATCTCTACAGAGAACATTCCTGGTGCTGGATCACCATGGTTTTTCCAAGAGATCATCCGGTTGGGCACACCAGTCACCTTGTTAAGACTAAGCTTGTTACCCGGGAGCCATGTGTCGGTGATATCATCGAAACTTTGCCAGAGCACACTGGAGGTGTTGGACTCATGTCTAACAACTAGATTCCCTGTGTCAAGGAGCACAGCCACTGTGGAATTGAAAGCTGTATTGGTTGAATTGGTTGACCAGACCGATTTAGAATGACTAAGGAGGATAATATTTCCATCATCCGAGATGACAAGGCTTGATGAGGCTGGATCAGATATTGGTTTTTCCCTGTTAGCCACCCACACAACAGTTTGCACTGAGATTTTGTTGTACCAAATACCTATGTACCACTTGCCAGTAGATCCTCCAGCTACCATAAAAGATCACTAGAAAAGTCAGCATAACATATCAACACGAAAAACTATACAAAATTATGCCCGAAGAAGAACATTAGCATAATTCTAAATTTACTTTGAACGTAAATATGCAGACGTATCAAGCTGTGGTATCATTGATAATCGCCACTTTGTTTTCTGACACAGACAAGATAGTGCTATGCTGCTAGCATATTTGCATAAGACACAAATTGATTGATCTTGAGCTTACAAAATACTAGACTCGTGAGGTACATGTGAAATTCGTGGCGGTGATTCCATTTATGTCAAAATCCATTTCGAGTTTTTCCAGTATGATATTTAAAACATCAGTTCAGATCTATTTCTATTGTATCCTGAATCAGATCATACAGTCAGCCAAGAGGAAAAGGGCAGGAAAAGGCTGAGCATTCTTGTGTTGGCATGATTGTTTTCAAGGCAAGCCTTTTTTATTTCTCAGGTACAGAGATTGACATAGCCCTTCTTAAACGGAATTATTGATCATATAATCGCATTATCAACCCCTAGCTACAAACAGAAAAGGCTTCTGCACAACCAGACAACCCTGCATCCCGAGTTATAGGGGCTCTGCCTCAAAGCTCCCATGGAAAATCGCATGATTAATTGCCCGCAAAGGCGCAGCGCCGGCCGCACAACACGATCCCAGACTGATACGGATGGAGGGCAAAAATTAAGATGGGCGTGTCTCGAACCACGGAGATGGCGAAGCCTAACCTGGGGAACGAGGGTGATGTCCTAGTGTCTCACCTTCTCTGAACGTAATGCCTCTCTCCATGGCCATCTAGTCTGCTAGGTCTGGCCCTTGTCAAGGTAGCTAATCGGCTCCGCTTCGCCATGGCGACGGTAAGAGAGCGGGGAGGAAGGAATTTTGGAGTTTATAGTACTGTATATCCTAAAAATTTCAAATGTAGTCTCTTACACACAAAAATTTCATTTCTAGCCTCCTTAACGACCGCAAGACTCCAGAGAGGCGACATGTGTTGAGTTTTCGAGTTTACGCACAAAAATTCCATTTCCTACATACATTATCTACATTGCGTAATGAGTTTTCGAAAATACTTTTAAAAAATTTTGCACCTCAATTTTCATATCACAAATTTCGTTCGTACTGTACACATAAATACATTACCGAAGAAAATTCTTAATTTTTATAATTACAACAAAGTAAACAAGACTCTACATAAAAATCATATTTTTTTAAACATCATTTTGTATATCCAAAAATAATTATATTTTAAATATAAATCTATAAACCATATAAAATTTGTATTTATACTCATAACAAATATACAGACTAACAAAAAAAAGCCATTTAGCTATAGTGCAGTCGTGCGGTCCCCGACCGTACGAGTGTGCTATAGTGCGGTCGTGCGGTTTGGGACTGCACGACTGGACACGTGTCGTCTCTTCGGAGTCCCGCAGTTGTTATGGAGGCTAGAAATGGAATTTTTGTGCATAGAAAGCTACATTTGAAAATTTTAAGGTATATAATACTATAAACGTCTAAAATTCGGGAGGAAGGGAGGAACGGGGGCGTGTGTGTCTATGAGACGGGAACAGGGAAAGGTGAGAAGCGTCTTTTCTTCTCCTTTTCTTCCATGGTACAGACTCTAGACAGCTTGGCTGGGTTCTTTTGTTTTGACTTAGGCCCTGATCGTTTCGACTTTTTTTGACTTCAGCTTTTTTTTCACTATTCACTACACTATCCACTAACTCAGCTACAGTGTTTTTTCAGCCAAAAGCCAAAAACCATCGCTATTCCGGGTGATCGTTTTAGCGATGGATTCGCTTTTTGAAATTTCATCATGGTAGCTTTTTTATCAGAATGATTTGGCTTTTTGGGCATAATTAAATTTAAAAAAAATGTAAAAATAGAAAAAAATATGTTAGCCCATCACGGATAATGCAAAGGAACATGGGAAAAAAAGAAAAAAATTAAAAAAGCTCAAAAATATAAAAAAAATTCAGAAAGAGACGAATTACTGAATAGTGAAAAAAAAACTGAAGCTAGAAGCTGAAGCTGAAAAAAAACTGAAATGAGCGGGGCCTTAAGCTATTATTTTTTACTATAGTAACTACTTTAAAATAATATATTTTTTAAAATGTAGTCTATTGATAGATTATAGTAGGCATCTTACTAAGTTTAACTATATCGGTTAAAATCATATACGATTTTTCCTCTACATACTATCTTTCATAAGCAGTCTGAATTTAAAAACTATAAACCAAAAGACTAGAGACATAATCCAAAATAACCCACCCTGATTTGATCCGTTTTGAACATAGAAATCTTTTCAATTTCAAAATTTATGCGAATGTGAATTTTTCGCATTCCCAATAGAGTTCTATAATACTATCTAAGCTACCTGAGAAAAAAAGGCATTTTTGTTGACCCAACTCGGAAGATCTCAGTGCTAAGATAAGCATGCATGTATCATTTTTTTTTTTATCAACGCTGAGATAAGGCCCGCCGGTAAATATTCGCATCTAATGGAGGCTAGGAGGATAGTGCTAAAATATGTATGTGCTTATCAATGGTTATGTGTTTTCATTTACATGTGCACATTTAAAAAAATGGCTAGAAACTCTAGCATTCATTTAAGAGGGGAGTAAACACTCGTGTGAATCCAAGGCTCCATCCCGAGCGGGGAAGGCCCACTTATTCCCCAGTAGCTCAGTCCTCAACCACATGTACCGTCTATGCTTGCTTTTTTTAAGGGTATAATACAGTTGCACACTCAACATATATATATCTCATACATATTATTTACACGTGTATATATCTGTGTGCATCTATTTCACGCGTAGGACCTTCAGAGTACAGGCACGTAATGTCCCACTTAGCATACATGCGTGTGTACGTGTACCTATTTTATTTTGGTAAACACGCGCACTGAACTTAGGGCTCGAGCGTGGGTGAACAAAGAACTCAACGGCGGCCCTTGCCAACTTGACGCTCAGCCCTCTCCAGGCTTATGTTATCTGCACATGTTTGTCTTGTTGGTATGGTTTTGTTAATTATCATGGGACATGCACCATAGAACCTACGCTCTAAATCAATACCTATTAATATACACTGAGATTCGTGATATCTGATGTATGGATATCTTTTCATACACATAAAAAGTGTATTTAAGATATCAAACTCAAAAAATTGAATTCATCTTCGTTTTGAACTAGTTTGAGCTATTTTTATCATATATAAGAATTGTAGTCACATTAATTACAAAGTAAATTAAATGAGTTTGAACTAAACTCACTACCATAAATATATCAAGGGTATGAGACAATTTTATATGTGGGTACCTAGGCTCCATGGATCATTAAGTAATTTTGACCTTTAAAAGAAAGTATGAACTTCTTGAACGCTACATGTGCTTGGAGATGTTTAACGCTCCGCTCGTTTCGGCTTTTTTTTGACTTCAGCTTCTAGTTTCAGCTTTTTTTTCACTATTCAGTATTTCGTCTTTTTCTGAATTTTTTTAGATATTTTAGACTTCTTTGTATTTTCTTTTTTTCCCGTGTTCCTTTGTATTGTCCCTAATGGGTTAACATATTTTTTCTATTTTTATATTTTTTTAAAATTAATTATACCCAAAAAGCCAAATAAGCTATAGTAAAAAAAACCAGCTACAGTAAAATTTCAGTCAAAAGCCAGAAGCCATCGCTAAAACGATCACCACCTAAGTGCTGCACTGCTTGATTTCTTTTTGACTTATTTCTATATTAAAAAACATACGCATGATGTATGGACACACCATAGGGGGTTTGAGGGACCACTTAATCCTAGAAATCCATTACAGACAATTTATATTATTTAATTTTTTTTAAAAAAATAATGACCCCTCACTATTTTTATTTTTAGATTTCACCCTTTTTGCCACCCTAAGAACAGTTGTGTGACCAACAACATTACTATGTGATGATGAGTAAGGCTAGTGTTAGGCCAGTAAATGGCCTTTTTGGCCACAGCATTGCTCTAACGCAGCCACGCTAGCCAACCGTGGCGTGGAAAGTTTTAGCTATGCCATGTGGCGTGACAATAGTGTTTTGCCACCACACAACCAATGGCATGGCCAAGAAGCTAGGGATAAGACTATCCTTCAACTTTGTATTCACTTTGTTTTTTATAAAATATGAGGTGATGATGGTTCAATCTATTTTATTCCTCAAAATTAATAAGTGGACTGGATTTGAAGTTAGGATTGAACGGTTTATTCATCGTTTGGTACTTGGAACTAGACACCTCATTAATTTGCAGCATGGTTATGTTCACAGTATGCCGTATGCACACACGCGGCTATACGTACGTAGAGCTAGCGAGTATATGAAATAAGCACACGTAGTAGTAGTACTGGTGGTGGTGGTATTAGTAGTAGTACATGGCTACATGCTAACGCGATTCGGGGAGAAAACTACGATCGATCGATGTTACCTTGAGGCTGGAAGAAGCCGAGCGCGAACTTGCCGCGCTGCGAGATCAGCTTCTGGTCGCCGGAGAGCGGCCGGCTCGCGGTGAGCGTGTCGGTGGCATGCGATGGCGACCCATGAAGCAGTGACAGAACCAGTGCTACGGCGAATAATGGCAGGACGCTTGAAGAAGAAACTAGCGACGTTGCCATGGAGTAATAGATCGATACGATGGATCGATCAGATAAGACGACTGGTTACCATGACCAATACGATCCCGCAAATCTCGACTATATATATACGTGTGCACACAGGCATGGACGTACTGATCCCTGTGGCGCAGTAGTACGGGACTACAGGCGCAAGAGGAGCGTTGGTCTGACTTGGTGTGATGCGTCTGCCCCGCCCGCGGGTGCACGGCGTTGGCCACGGTGCTCGTCGGTCATCGCCGCCGTCTCTCACACTGCAGAACCTAAGTGCAAGGTTCAAGTCAAATGCTTGGATGTATTGATTATTTGGGGGTGATCGGAATAGCGATGGCTTTTGGCTTTTAGCTGAAAAAATCAGAATGGCTGAAAAAACATCAGAATGAGTTAGTGGATAGTGTAGTGAATAGTGAAAAAAAAGCTGAAGCTAGAAGCTGAAGCCGAAACGATCACCCCCTTTGTATCCCCACACTGCAGAGCAGACACCGTGTAGAGACCGCAATCCGGATGGTGACTTAACCATCACATTCATTCCATATTCTCTACATTTTCACAATGCGTTTGCTTGACCTAGGATGCCTGTCGATCAGCACACCGTTTTGTCCGGCTACTGATGAGAAGTACTAGTTGGACGACATGTCATATGCCATAATTTCTGTGTCCTTGCGGCCTAGTCAGTCAATTCGATCTTCAAACGCAAATCAAACGGTTACCTGTTAGCCAGCCTTATCTTTACTATTATAAAAAAAGGAGCTAGTGGTTAGTATGACCTTCCTTCTTCCTTCATTCTCAACCGTCTGATCCGAATACTGAAATCTTGACCATCTATCTAATATCCCTCTTCCTCTCTCTCAGCAACACACAGGCCACAGGCGCCCGCCCTCCATCTTCGTGCAACCGCCGCCTCCCTCGCACAAATTGTCCCCACCACATCCAAGCGCTTGCCAAATCTCCTCTCGCTCCCTCCCCCACACCGCCGCAACCGCCTCCCCACCACACCCCGCACCGCCTCGCCCCCTCTCCCTACCCATCCCACCCCGCACTGCCGCCGCTGCCTCCCCACCACACCCCGCACCGCCTCGCCCCCCTCCCATCCCCGCCTAGCCGCCGCCGCCCCCAACCCCCCGCGCCGAGCTCGTCCCCGCCAAGCGATGCCGCCGGCCCCACGCCCGTCGCGTCCGGCGGGAGCGGAGGTGGGGGAGGGGGAGTGGGCAGAGCGCGCGGCATCTGCGGCGAGGTGTTTGAGCGGCTCGTCGCCGAGGGCCACGAGGAGGCGTCCGACCCCAGTTTCCGCGCCCAACTCGAGGCCCATTTCTCGTGGCTCTCCCATAGGTGATGCGAGGCAGCGGCGACGCGGGGTGGTTCGTCCTCCTCCCCCCACTTCTCCGCTCCGCCGCCTCCTCCTCCTCCTCCCGCACCCGCGCCGCCGCCGCCTCCTCCTCCCCACCCTGTGCCGCCGCCTCCTCCTCCTCACCCCGCGCCGCCTCCTCCTCCTCCCCCCGCTCCTCTGGTCTGCCCTCGCCTCCTCCACCGCTCCTCCACGCCACCGCCGAGTCCGCTACCCCCGTTCTCCGCGCCGCCACTCTCCGGTGATGGGAGGGATGTCAATGCGTCTACTTTGTGGGAGGGATGTCAGCCGTCGTCCGCTGATCCTCCCTCCTCCCCTCGCATCCGCCCCTCACACCAGCGCCATTGCAGTCGCTGCCCCTCCTCGCGCGACGGAACCAGAGTACGCGGGGAAGGAGGGGTGTGAGGATCTCTGCCTCGACGGCGGAAGCTGAATACGGTAGGTCGGAGGAGGACGTCGCCGACGATTTCTACTCCGTTCTTGGCGTCGTAAGTGTTCTGGAACATTCCTTTGCAATTTTGTGAGAATTTTAGTTTATGTAGAATGAAAGATTGAATGACTGATCTAAGAGGAAAGAACTGCCTCTTTGAGCTTACATCACTATAGGAAATCACTAGATTAATTTGCCTCTTGGTAGAAACAAGTTCTTCCTTTTGTTGACATACTAAGATTGGGGGGGAGATGGTACTTTTTGGTAGACTTTGGGATCAGATAATATTTCTGATATGTGGGCTAGCTGCTAATGGAATACATGATTCTTGCACCACCAGATGCCAGATGTGACCCCTGAGGAGATAAAGACAACATACTATAGTTGTATGAAAGCGTGCCACCCGGACCTTAGTGGGGACGACCCCGACATGACGAACTTCTGCATGTTCATCAACGAGGTTTACACGGTAAGAGCCTTCACTAAAGCCTTCGATCACTTATGGATGCAAATACACAATTATTCTGGAAGCTGGTTGCTTTTGCATTGAAATGCTTTATTCACAAGCTAACATGAGGCATGGAAGAGTAGGCGCTGAGAGATCCGGTGCAGCGTGCAGTGTATGATGATATCCATGGGTACACAGCAACTGCAATCAACCCTTTCTTTGATGACATTGCACCCAAGGATCATGTATTCATTGATGAGTTTACCTGCATAGGTATTGATAAATTTTCATATGAACAGAAGTTTCTCTTTGGTTCTTCATAAGGGACTTGATTTATTTTATCTTGTTGATGTGGATATATTCAGGATGCAAAAATTATGCCAACGTGTGCCCTAATGTCTTTAAATTGAGGAGGATTTTGGGAGGTCAAGAGTCTACCCCCAGTCAGGTAGTAAATTTCCTAAATGTTCAACCTACTCCATTCTTTCTGTTAGGATTTTTTTAACATATGTGCTATTTTCAGTAGTACTGAGTCATAAGAAATACCTGGTGATACTATCTTATGTTCTCCTAATAGTACACTAAAGGAAATTTCAATTTTGAGCAGGTTGGGCTGATGAGTGCTAGGATGGGAATTTCAGTCGATGTGTTCCGGATGGTAATAATCTCTACGGCCATGTAATTTTGATTTGTTTTATCTAATTTACTCTTTAGGCATGCTCCCAAGATTCTTTATTCCTTGTCAATGTTGAGGCTACTAGAGTACAAATGCAATTAGTTTAGCGATGACTAAACCTTTCACAGATTCTGATGCATTGTTGCTAAATATTAATGTCAAGCTATGTTGCTTCTTTGTTAGGTACCATTACAATATGGCTGACTCAAGGCTTCAGTAGCATATAGAAAAGGGCAATGTGGATAGCCTTTACATTAGTTGTGTGTCTTCTTCAACAAATCTTTGGGCTCTCATTATGGATGCGGGAACAGGTTTTTGTCCTCAATTTTATGAGCTCTCACCAGTTTTTCTACACAAGGTACAGTACAATCTGATGAAGCATGATTATTAATGTCCTGGATAAATTGTTTAGTGAGGATTCCTAACTATTTCCATTATACATAGGACTGGATAATGGAGCAGTGGGAGGAAAACTTCTACATAACAAAGAATAATCGAGCGACTAATGGAAGTTCATTGGCTATAATGTCCAAAGGTATGCCGGTCACAATATGTTATTACTTTTGTTTGCCACTTTAGTTTCCATTTCCGGACCATTTCTCCATTAGCAATAAAAAGTCCCAATGTTTTATTTCTACTTAGTTATCTCGTTGCTTTCCATAAGTGGCCCTTCTGTCAAGGCTTATTCATGATCACTACAATTGTTCTCGCTGGATCCTCCCGATCCGATTTGATTTGAATTGCGTTGGTTGTTTTGAGCCAACAGGGATATGTGATGGTGTTTTAGATATCTGGTGGAGATGTGCAGGTCGTGTAGGAAGTTTCCGTTGTAGTGCTCAATTTCATACTCTCCTCTTCTCTCTTTAGATGATTCGGCCCATCTTTGTCAAGACCCTCAGCTCACCCAGCAAGGATGATAGCGTGCAGGCATGAGAATAATTTATGGAAGAATTATCTTTTCCTTGATAGACTTGTACGGCATGGTATTTAGGTTGGTCATGGTGTCTTGATATGTTGGAATAGTATTATTTTTTTTATCCGTTGCAACGCACGGGCATGTAACTATAATAGTAAAGAAAAGAACCTTCCTCCTCCTCCTCCCACCCCCACGCCGCCGCCTCCTCCCCTCCCACCCCCGGCGCGCCTCCTCCTCCCACCCTGCGCCACCGCCTCCTCCCCTCCCTCCCACCCCGCGACGCCGCCTCCTCCTCCTCCTCCTCCCACCTCGCGCCGCCTCCTCCCCTTCGCTCCGCTGTCGCCTCCTTCCCCACCCCACATCGCCGTGCATCGCCACCTCCCCCCACCCAGTGGCCGGGAGGTGCCCCCACCCGTGGGCACGTTCGTGGAGATCAACCTCGGCAAGGCGCTCAACGATAACATCCGCTGCAAATGCACGCGCGCCGACCCCGTGCGGCGGCATGCCATCCCGATCTCACTCGCGGGGCGAGGACCTCATGGCTGTGGCGCGACGGGTCCGGAAGACGGCTGCGTTCGCTTCCCATCATCAGCGGCATCATGCGGGGCCCGCGCTGCGCTGCCGCAACGGGCGGGATGAGAACCGCGAACCCGCCGCGCTCATCCTCTCCCCACACCAGAGCTATCCATGCGGTGATGGTTGCTTATCTTTTGTTTGAGTTTGACATTATGCCCGATTAATTGCCCGTGACATACGTTTGATTATTGTTGGCTTGTCTTGCGATTCATGAAGAGGTGAGAAAATTTTCATATCGATCGTGTCGTGGTAGTCATTGCATATGGAGGAGCACCTATTACTTAGCAGGTCTAGTTCTGTCCTTATGTGAAGTTTGAAATCCAACTCTGTTATCGTTCAAGTTCAGAAAATTGCTTGCTTGGCATAAAATTTCTGTCTTCATAAACCTTTTAGGATAAGTGTAATAGTTAGCCAACTGACAATGATGCTATATTTGTATGGTAGGATAGACAGTTATTTCTTCAAATAGGTTATGTAAGACTCCTTTGTTAATGGTTTGCATTGAATTGTTGGGTGCCTGACTGCCCGTAGACCACGTATGGTTATTATTAATTCGGTTGCAATGTGAAGGGTGGATTGCGCTGAGATCGAACGTTTCAGTCTTTGCTTTTTTGTTCAGACTACATGCAACATTTTGTGTTGAGCATACTGCGCAGTTATGATCCTGCATTCTTTAGCAGGTACTTGTACATATGTCCAGAAAGTTTGGTCCTGTAGTGTGTGTAGCACCATGCTTAGTTGATCATAGTATTTCCAATGGAATTCATCGTTCGTCCGATATATGGTTTCTTTCTATAGCAATATGTCCCTTGTTTTGTTTTTAGTCCTAACATTTATGTTAGATCTGCATGGCTTATGGGTTGTTTTGGTTCATTGCCCATTCTGCGCAAAAGTTATGTCCCCTGTTAGGTTTGTGTTGAAAGCACAGGTGCTGTTTGTGTGGTGTCTTAAGCTTTTGCTGCCACCTCAAAATTTGCCTTCAAGCATCTAACATGAGGCATCAAAATACAACCTTTAGTGCAAGGTTAATCTAAAGCACCTATTGAAACCTTGGACAGACATTGATGAAATGTGTGATGAATGGATGTAAATGAAATGATCTTTTCAAATGTTGTATAATGTAAATGCATACATGAAATGTAGCGATCATTTCAGTTGTAATGAAATGGAAAGATCCTTTCAGTGTTTGATGAACAGAGCATTTTGTTGAACTAAAAGCATAGCTCAAATATTGATTGACCAAATTGATGGCAGTGATATTTTCTTTGGGCTTCACATCGGTTTCTCCATATATCACAAAGGATTTTAGTGAAGATGTCACATCATCCAAACCACTCATAGAAAGGACAAAAAGGAGGTAGTATGAACATATATGTTTTGTTTGATACATGATGACGTTAGAAAAAGTTGATATTTATTATTCAATTTGAGATCATATTTGATAGTATGCATCACTTTTATTTGATTTTCCGTTGCAACGCATGGACACCTTACTAGTACTATTAGAAGTAGGACATGGCAAGTCGTATGGTAGGGATGGCAGCATAAGTTGGACGGATGGGCTCTGAGCCTGAAGTTCCAATTACAAACAAGTCGACATTATCGAAGGACCGCTACGACGGAGCTAGCGGACCAGCGGTCCATAGATCACTTGTTGCGTACGTGCCATGCACGGTGCAAAGTGTGCACAAGCGGCGGCAATCGGTATGCATGGGCCTGTTCTTTTTAGCAATAGCTTATAGTTTTTGTCTAAAATTTTTGAAATTTAGCTATTTGCGACAGAGATTACGAAGAGAGATATCCATTTACGATTTTGGATAGTACAGATGTTAGGTTTTTAACATGTATTATAATTAACTTGTAAATTTCATCTTAAAAAATACTTCGTTTGAAAATTAGGTATTATAGTAAAAATCTAAAGCTATTTTAAAAAGCTGAAAAGAGCAGACGCACGATCATCTGAAGTTTCCAATCTGCTGCAGGCCACCACACCACACGTTGTTTCTCTGATCGCTGGCTTTTTTTGCGGTCAATCCCTTTTGGCCATACTGTAAACGTTTATGTGAGATTTGAATGCTGATAAATTATTTTAAAAATATTATTTGGATAAGTTATTTTGAAATGATGGTAAAAAACTATGTCATTTGTTTGTTCAGAAAAAATAAGCTATAAATTACATCACATCGGATTGTTTCACTGTTCCGTTCCATCGACGTTCTTTGATAGCTGGGCAACAACGTGGTGCTGTTGGGTCTTTATGGGCCGAACCGGAAGTGGGCTCAGTTCTGCGAGCTGATAATCTGGTGGGCTCCGAGTATTTGGTGCGAAGTGGGCTCAAAAGCTCTGATGCAAAACCGAGCGTCCGAGGCCTTCCTGTTCTTGGACGCACCGGCTGACCGGCTCCGCCCCCTCCCCACCCCCCTCCGCAGTGCTGGCTAGGGTTTGTCGAGGAGGAGGCTTGTGCGGAGTGGTATTCGCCATGGATTGATGGATGCGGGGAAGGGAAAGAGGAAGAGGAGGGGAAAGCAGAGGGTGGAGTACACCCGTTGTGGAGGAATGGCTCAGGTCTACTTGCGAGGTACATGAAATCAGATTAGTCTTCTGTCATGCAATAGTTCCTCCGCATTTCTGTCTCCTTTTTTTTCGTGTAGTACATGATAAGCTGGTTTTTAATCTTGTCTCCGGGCAATTTTATAGCAGTAATTTGAGTTTATTTAAAGTCAAATCAGTTCAATTGGATGAAGGAACTCTTTCGCTTAATAGCGTATTCTGAAACTTCGGAAACATGAAGAACTATTTTCAGAAGGAATAGTCCGAAACTTCGATATCCTTAATCGTATTTCACTCTTGACACAATAGGAACATAAGAAATAGTACGTGCGGTAGATGAAGTAGTATGAAACATCAAACATCTGAAATGTAATGCTTTTTTTAATTTATTCTGGAGACGTGGACATACAGTCTTTGCAAACATTGGCTGACTAATATTGTTCAAATTGACACTCTAATAAGTAGCTCAAAGTGAGCCAATGGTGAAACTAGAGGGATCAAACGTGCAACCTTTTATTGATTTTATTTCTTAAAGGAGGCTATACATAATACACCGAGCGAGCGTACTTATAGTACAGGATCGTACCTGTATGCATACACAAGACATATTTTCCATGACCCATTCACTTAGATGGCTTATCAGAAAAGAACGTCACGTGCTCTGCACCTTCAGCAAGCACCTGGAGATACCTTGGGGCCGGTGGCATTTCCACATCTACCAATCCTTCCAGGATTTGGATGATTTCTCCCATTGTTGGCCTGGAGCTTTCGTTATCTTGGACACACCAGCAGGCAACCTTGCATACCCTTTCAAGCTCCTCTAGGTTCACATCGTCGACCAATTCACAATCCAACAGAGTGTGCACCTCTCCTTCAAGAAGTTTCCTCGCTACCAACACAGGAAAGAATAAATGTGTGCTTGTCTCTGTTTGTTTCACATTCCTCTTTCCTGATATGATCTCAAAAAGCATCATCCCATAGCTAAAAACATCCGCCTTTGTTGTTATGGCCTCACCGCTTATCCACTCTGGTGCAAGATATCCTATTGTGCCTCTCATGGAGGTCAAAACCCTGCTGAAATCCCGGCCTAAGAGCTTCGCCATACCAAAATCTGCCACCTTTGGAATAAAAGACATGTCCAGCAGTATGTTCTCTGGCTTGATATCACAGTGTATGATGCAATCTCGGCACTCCTCGTGTAGATAAGTCAATCCCTTTGCAATTCCTATAGCGATTTGATATCTGGTTTTCCAACTCAGAATCAGAGATCTACTGCCAAACAAATGCAGATCAAGCGAACCATTGGGCATATACTCGTAGACAAGCAATCTCTTCGCCCCTTCAGAACAAAACCCAAGCAGTCGAATCAAGTTTATGTGTTGAATGTTCCCAATAGTGCTCACTTCCGCCCTAAATTGCTTCTCCCCCTGACGAAGGCTCTCTAGTCTCTTGACTGCCACTGTTGTTGTGTCCGGTAGAATCCCTTTGAACACGGAGCCAAAAGACCCTACACCCAATTTCTCAGAAAAGTTTCTTGTTAGAAACTGCAGATCACCGTATTTGAAAGTTATCAAAGACCCATCACTTCGGTTTATACTGATAGTTCTTCTCCTGTGTAGGAAATATAAAATGGCCACTGCAAAACTAAGAACAATAAGTCCACCAATGATGATCGCAATGATCCACCATTTCTTGGTTCCTGAGTTGGGTAGTTCTGAGGCAGCCAATCTAATAAAGATATTATTACCTAACGCACCAATATTATCTTGCAAATTTATCAAATCATTGTACCAAACCAAGCAAGTACCATTATGAGAGTAAGCAGTGCAAGAACAGTTGTTCAGGCAGGTTAACTCACAGTCATGAACATTGGCTCCATCTATGATGTGTGCCTTATCTGGCAACTTCACACTACTGATCACATAGAATCTATCTTGCGTCTCCTTCACCGAGCCATTGTTTTCACATTGCAACGGGACATTTCGCCTACAACCTGCGGTTTGGTCACCTAGCTGCCAACTGTTTGGGTAACTCTCACTGAAGCCCTTGAGGCAGCTGCATGATGACACAGCATTCTCTTTACACTTGCTGTATGCCCCGCACATTCCATAAACACTGCACTTAGCTTTTGGTTGTGTGAAATAAAGTAACCATGTTTGTGCTGCCTCTGCCCATACCCAGGCCTGCAACAGACCGGATACATTAATAATAGACCTTGTAAACATCTGCGCATCACTCTTGACGGTGTACGTGAAGTATGTCTCCTCATCATTGTCAACAAACTGGAACGTGTATGCTGAAGTGGGATAGCTATTGGTAGGTGACAACTCTGGCACACCAGTGAATGCATTGCCAGTCCAGATACCACTAGCCCAGTAGACTACCGAGCTATTCCACAGGAGCATGTATTGGGTTAAGCCATTTGGATCCAGCTGAAGAGAGAACATCCCTGGTGCTGGATCACCATAGTCTTTCCAAGAGATCATCCGTTTGACCACACCAGTTTTCTTGTTGCGGCTGAGCTTGTTTCCTGGGAGCCATGTATCTGTGAAATCGTCAAAACTTTGCCAAAGTACATGAGAGGTGTTGGACACATGTCTGACAACTAGGTTCCCGGAGTCAAGGAGCACAGCATCTGTGGGACTGGCAGCTGTGTTGTTCGTAACATTGGTAAACCACACTGGAGATTTAGAACGGTTCGTTAGGAGAGCAATATTTCCATCATCTGAGATGGTTAGGTTTGATGAGGCTGGATTAGAAACTGGTTTCTCTCTGTTAGCCACCCATACTATAGTTTGCACAGGGATTTTATTGTACCAAATCCCTATGTACCACTTGCCAGTAGATCCTCCAGCTACACATGCAAGATAGAAATAAAAAGTCAAGCTATATATCAAAGGTTCCGAAATAAAATTAACTCCTTACATTCTAATTCTAAAATGATCGGAAAAGGTTTTGTTGTTTTTTATAGTAAGATGTCAAAAGAAGATTAGCTATTACATTTTAATTCTAAAATCATCGTAAAAGGTTTCTTTCTTTTTTCTAGTAAATGCCAAAAGAAAATTAAGTCCTTACATTTTATTCTAAAATCATCATGAAAGGTTTCATTGTTTTTTCTAGTACAGATAGAGCTGGAAGTGAAATTTCATAGTATTGTAAATCACCTTAGTGCTTTTCTCTACATATTTTTATTTGGATTTCTTCCCAAAAAAATTTCACCACCTTGGTTCATTTGTATAGCTATGACACGAATTATAATTTGTATAGCTATGACATGAATTCTATGCATACGTAATTGAACCCAAAAAAATTGCTCACCTGCAGATTGGAAGAATCCAAGTGCGAAGTTGCCGTTCTGAGAGATCAACTTCTGGTCACCGGAGAGTGGCTGGTTCGTTGTGAGTGTATCAGTGGCATGCAACGGAGACTCGTGGAGGGAAAGAAGCAACATAAGTAAGGATAGGACGCATGAAGAAAGCCTGGTCGCCATGCACAAAATGATGGTCTTCAAGTGCAAGGTGAGCTCGATCAAGTTATCAACTCACATGTACACTGAATGTATATGTGCATCATCTACCATCTCCGACAGACTATATACTCGTCATCTTG
The DNA here is from genome assembly GCA_036346265.1 of Melocanna baccifera. NCBI lineage: Eukaryota > Viridiplantae > Streptophyta > Magnoliopsida > Poales > Poaceae > Melocanna > Melocanna baccifera. Next base: position 44,873,922 of record CM070677.1, on the reverse strand, counting down.
GTCACGCAGGTCGTACACGAGTGACATTAATGATTAATCTGACTTGGTTAATGTGCGTTGCCGTCTCCATGGAAAATCCAGCGCTATGTCTCTCTCTCGATGTTGATGTTGTTAGTGCAAAATGCCCTTCTTCTTGAAGTACATTTCTGCATCTGAAACTGTCTAGGTGATAGAACACATGGTGACTGTGACGGCCCTTTTCTACACCCATTGCCGTCCAATTTCTGTCTACAATAACTCTGGTAGTCTGGTTGTCTCCTAATACTGATTACGCGATGCAGGCTGGCATGCAATGTTGTTTATTCTCCAACTGTGGCAATCATTGAAATTTGTGAGATGAAAATAGGAAGAGGACCAACGAGCAGTGAGTGGAATAGTAGTAGATGATGGCTACATATTCATGGGAAGGTCTTGACTAAAGATGATTTGATGACCATGCTGTCAACGGTCCCCAGTACGACTTCGAGCAGCAAGACTTTACGGGTTTGTTCTACACCACACTTTTCTGTTCTGTGGACTTGCAAGAACACGAAAGGAAATGCTTTTCTATTGTTATTGAGTTGCCAGTCTCGGTAGGTAGTCAAAAGTCAAACTAACTGTCTGGAGGCTTGTTATTGATTGGCAGTCTCGGTAGGCAGGCAAAAGTCAAAGCTACGGTCTAGAGGCTCAGCTTTAGGTAGGCAGTCAAAAGTCAAACCTACTGTCTAGAGGCTCAGTTTTATGACCCGGTCAGAGAAACACTTGTCTGAAGATTGAAACGGTCCATGGCTGGTAGCTTCTAGCAAGCTGAGACGCTGATTAGATTGTGCATTCTTGATACAACCTAGTAGTATTGTCAAGTCCCCGATCGAACAACAACAGACAAGTTCGGGGGCCAGCTGAGCTGCCTAGCCACGACAGCTCAGGGGCGCATGGCTCCCGCGTCCTGTCGTCTGCCGCGGTACCCTGCCTGGTACTGTTTTCGTCTCCTGAGCTCTGTTCTATGGTAGCGTAACAGAAGACACGTATTGTCTATTAAGATTAGGGATGGGATTAGATGTGTAAAAACAAATGTTTAAAATTATTTTTTTAAAAAATATGTTACTGTTTTAATGACGAGTTACTGTAGAAATGAAAACCACATCGGCCTAGTCAGGGCTACGACTACTCATGTGCAGACACCCCCACACCGTCGAGTCGCCTACCAAGTGTTCGATGGTGTGCCCTGACAGCCACATCGGCGTGCCTACGTCCATGTTCGCTCCAACTGTGGCCCCATGTTCTCCCTCGACCGTCATCAAGCTCACCACCATTTCAAGTTGTGGCATTCTGTGCCGCCCACCGTCAACGCCTTCGCCACTGGCACCCACTTCGTGACACTCGCCAGGTGTTCGACTTTGGGTCTCGACTCCAACGCCGGCAACATCAAGGTCAGAGCCATGTCTGTGCTCTTGAGGAGTGAGTCCATGGCCGTCCCAGCACCTATGGAGCCCTTGACAATCTCCTCGCTAGTGTTGTTTGCCAATGGGAAGCTTGGCAAGGGAATGCCCACCAAGTGTTCGACAAATTGTCCCGACGATGCTAGTGTGCTAACGTTTGTGTCCCTGTCCGTGATGGTCGCGAACAAGATCTTCCCCAAGCCTGCTAAGCCTCCGGCGCTCCCCTCACTGAGGTTTCAGGCAACCAGACCGCCACCACGACCTCCATGGACGACTATGGCCTCATTCCTCGCGGCTGAGGTGCACTCGGGCCTGCGACCCTCGCCATCACGTCCTCCGGAACCATTACACTCCATCCAAGAGCTGCATGCCATCAACCTTGACTGCAGCATCGCAGCTACCAGCCTCAATCCAGAGATGCCACCACTTGTCTGACGATATGCCTCGACCCTGACACTGGCGTGCAGTTGCCTATGTTCATACTGGCCACAACTCTGACTTCGCCCACACCACCAGTAGTAGTTGAGGAGGCAATTGTCTTGGTTGCCGCTCCAACACTCAGTGTTTGCCTCTCTAATGCCAGTACAGGACAGCCGTTTACCTCTAGTCTCAAGCTTCGACAATTTAACGGTTCACTCTACTATACCACTGAAGAGGCACAGTTCTTTCTTACATTGTCTGCAAGGATAAACTTTAGTGCAAAAAGCAATGAATCAGTTAGGTACCCTGATGATCCATTTGATAGAATATGGGAGCCTGATTTTGTGAGGAGAGCAAATTTCCTTGTTGATGTTGCTCCAGGGACTGAAAGAATATCAACTACAAACCCCATATTCGTTGGTACCAATGAAGAACTACCTGAAAAGGTCATGCAAACAGCGGTAGTTGGGTCAAATATATCCTTGACCTACCAGCTTGATTTGGAAGGTTTCCCAGGAAATGCATGGGCGGTCTCATATTTTGCAGAAATTGAAGATTTGGCGCCAGATGAAACTAGAAAATCTAAATTAGTGATTCTAGGCATGCTAGCATTCAGCGAAGCAACTGTTGATGTGGAGGAGAATGCTCAAGGGAAGTATCGTTTGTACGAACCAGGCTACACAAACGTGTCACTTCCATTTGTTTTTCTCTTTCGGGTTTAAGAAGATGAATGATTCTTCGAAGGTACCTATCTTGAATGCCGTGGAGATTTACAAATATGCCCAGATTATTATGGGATCTCAAGATGCAAACATCATGGCTTGCTTGGTGTCACGGTATCCGCAAACAGGTTGGGCACAGGAGGGAGGTGATCCATGCTTACCAGCATCATGGTCCTGGGTGCAATGCAGTTCAGGACCAGCACCCAGGGTGTTTTCAATCACATTGATAGGGAAGAACATTACAGGAGGTATCCCTGTGGAATTGACAAAGTTATTAGCATTGGTTGAGTTAAGGCCCGATGGTAACTCATTTTCTGGTGAAATACCTGATTTCAGTGGATGCTGAAGTTTCCAGTATATTCACCTTGAAAACAATCAATTGTTTGTTTTGGATATAATTGTTGAAAGTGGCTTAGGCAGTATGGAATGTCTTGGATGAATGTACATTCATCCCCTGTTGAAGAATGTCTTGGATATAATTGTTGAAAGTGGCTTAGGCAGTATGGCATGTTGCGAGATTGATTTTGAAGATTTCTTGCTGAAGGATACTGCTGATTACTACTCTATCAAGGCTCAAACCTGGATTCTGGAAGGCTCTTGTCCTGATTATATGTTAAAGGCTGAGGAATGCTTGAAGAGGGAGAAGGAATGAATTGCTCATTATTTGCATTCTAGTAGTGAACAGAAGTTATTGAAGAAAGCGCAACATGAATTGTTAACTCAAGCCAACTGCTGGAGAAGGAGCATTCTGGATGCCTTGCATTGCTTCGTGATGACAAGGTTGAGGATCTCTCGAGGATGCACAGGCTCTTTTCCAAGATAACTCGTGGCCTAGAACCTGTTTCTCAAATCAAATATTTAAGCAACATGTTACTAATGTGCGGACAACATTAGTGAAACCAGCAGAAGATGCTGCTAGTAATAAGAAGCCAGAGAAGGTCATTGTTGGTTTGCAGGAACAGGTTTTTGTCCAAAAATCATTGAGCTACACGACAAGTATGTAGCATATGTCACTGAGTGTTTCCAGGGCCATTCGCTCTTCCATAAGGCGCTTAAAGAGGCTTTTGAAGTATTCTGCAACAAAGGTGTTTTTGGTAGTTCAAGTGCTGAATTGCTTGCCACCTTCTGTGATAACATTTTAAAGAAAGGCGGCAGTGAAAAACTCAGTGATGAGGCTATTGAAGATACCCTGGAGAAGGTGGTGAGATTACTTGCCTACATCAGTGATAAGGATCTTTTTGCAGGGTTTTACAGGAAGAAACTGGCTAAGAGATGGCTTGTTGACAAGAGTGCTAATGATGAGCACAAAATAAGCATTCTGACCAAACTAAACCAACAGTGTGGAGGGCAAGTTACTTCAGAAGTAAAGGGCATAGTGTCAAATATCCTGGATCATGCCAAGCAAAAGGAGATGCATGAATTGGATGCTGTAGTTTCGGAGGAGATTATCTGCCTTGCTGCGGTACTTTGGCTGATGGGTTCCTCCTTCCCGCAAATTTTGCAACCCTCAGCTGTAGATGGCAGGCAAAATGGAAATTATCTATCTTTTTACAAGAAGTACAGTTTCATATCCAAAACAAAGCAACAGAAGTGTGGCAATGGGCTCGTGATTGGAATGGATGTGGCGGAAAAGTTACAGGATACTGTGAGATCCCGACGGCCTTTGACGCATGGAATCGGCTTGGGGACAAGCGGAATTCCAACGGGGGAGGAGTGTCACGGACCCAATTAGTGGCGTGGGCCGTGGGCCAAGAGGCACACATGTGATCGAGCAAGACCCAAGCTGGAGGCGTGTCGACTAGAAAAGTATCAGCAACGCAATGAGAGTGGCTATCAAAGAACAGATAGCGGCTTGCCTTCGGCTCCTCTTCCCCTACCGTTTCCCTTCCTCAAAACTCTTCTCTGGTTTTTCCCCAATCCATTGCTTCTCCTTCCCTGCCTATTTCTCCTGTCCCCGTCTCCTCCTACTTTCCTTTTCCCCCAAATCCCTGAACCAACTACTGCTGAATCCTGTAATAGACTCTGTACTCTGGTGTTGATCGTTGAAGCCTAGAGGAGGAACGTAACAGAGAGAGGAAGCCCGAGTGCTACAATCCAGTTGTACGTGTACAGTGGTGAAGGCCCACTCTGAGCCAGAAGTGGGCTCTGAGTCTGTGAGGCAATTGTAAGGTCGGTCGCTACTCACGAGTAGACGACGCGACGATGTACTACTTAGCCTTCATTGCCTATGGGCTTGGCCTTCCAACGCAAGGCCGATTGGCTTGTGTTAGACCAACAATATGGGCTTCTTTCGATTGGCTTTCAGGCCCTCGTTGAGTCAAAAAAAAAAAAAAATCAGCAACACGTAAAAGCTTTCGTGCTTGCCCACGGTTGGGTGATACTCTCAGTAGAAAAATGTGAAGGTTGGGTCTCTAAAATTAAAATTTGACCATCATTTTTTTATAAAATACTTTGTCCATAACTATAAAATCATAATCGTAAGAAAATGCTTTTAAATATGAATTCAACGGTACCACTTATATATATATATATAGTTAGTTAGATTAGTTATTGGTTAAATTTATAAACTTTGAATCTCGAAATACATAGGGCCTACATTTTTCAGGGAGCGAGTAATTATGTCATGGGTTGATCGTGTCGATATACGTGTGCGTGGCACTGTGAAGGGGCCGTCGTGCTGCACGCATGACTTTGGCTGGCTATGAAAGCAAGAAGGGAACCAGCATGAGCACTGCTACGACGAAGCTTGGCTCGGCTTTCCACTATTGTTTGATGAGCTAGAAGCTAATTTAAATACTTTGATTTTTAAAAGTGGTTTTTTCAGATCATTCCAAAAAGTGGTTTCTCTGTACTGCTTGCAAAAGCCACTAGCTGACCTCTATCATCTCTCTCACATCCGCGTTTTCCAAAAACTATTTTTCAAATTTTATTATAAAAGCTACTTGTCGATGTTTTAGAATCGATCTTACGTATGATTATTTAGTTCGAGGGATCTCCTGGTTATGAATCACACAAAGAAAGACACAGGGTTTTTATACATGTTCGGACCTTCTCTAGACAGAATAATAACCCTACACCTATGTGGCTATATCGAAGTAATGATTACAATCAAGGGAAAGAGTAATGCATAATGTCTTACGCTCTTCTCCTCTATTGCTTGTCTCATTTCCCTCCCTGACATCAGCAATAATATAGCGTACGAAGTGATGGTGGTTGCTTCATACTAAGAGGCGTCTTAACGTTTCAAATGAGTAACCGTCGTGGAAGTTATTGTTAGCGATGTGATCCTACTTCGCCATCAGGTGGTTATTGTCAGGGCCAGGGAGAAGTTATATGCAGTTATTCTAGAAGACAACTGCACACATTAGCTACCTTGTTAGGCAGACTCGCAGCGTAATATGTTGTCGTAGATAAGTTGGTCAAAGTCAGACTAATCGTAGAAGAGTTCACAATCACGGGGTGGTTATAGAACGACTTACGACCGTGCTATGCTCGTAAGAGGACTTACGATCATAGAAAGACTTACGACCATGGAGTGGTTATGGAAAAGCTCACGACCACTTGGTTAGGTCTTCCCCTTACGAATAAGGGTATACTTTAAAGAGTATATTGATGTAATAATGCTATTTACAGATAAATAATAAAATAAAAATTATTATATTCTCGTCATCTAGCCTCCAACTTCAAGTGAAAATAACATACTTGAGAAAGAGAGGTCGTAGATGAGTGAAGATTGAAAGTAAAATCTTTTTCAATTTCATTCGACCAGAAGTAAACTTGGTCAAAAAGGTAATTTCGCTTTAGTTGTAAAGACACGTTGGTTTTGAACAAATGAATTTAAAATTTTCAATCGACTCTTGCCGATCTGTCCGTTGGAACGGTTCCCAAAGAGGTAGTAACCATTGAGTTCCGAGATTACTAACTGACTCATGCGGCTATAAAAACTTACTGCGGGGTAACCTTTGGGATTTTTTACTTTTCCCTTCCGCTTCATTGTTCTTCGAGTTTTTCGCTGCCAACCAAGTCATCTCCTTCCTTTGATTTCTTCCAAATTCAAACCAACCTTCTAGAGAAAATGGCAAAAACCTCCTCTGTTTGAGTGGTGTCAGAGATGGATGCTACTAAGTTGAAGGCATTGGTCGACACCAAAGAGATTCCTCAAAGAAAATTCGTGAAGTGGATTTGGACAGCACTGACCATCAGGAAAAACCGGGCAAATTCCAGTATTTCAAGCCTACTACGAGTGTGGCCTTCGATTCCCACTCATCCCTTCCTTACACTCGTACTCGAGCACTTTGGAGTGAAATTGGTAAACCTACTTTCCAATTCTATCACCATGTTAAGTGTGTTCGTGGACTTATGTGAACCCTATCTAGGAATTCCTCGAGGTCTGGAGCTCTTTTGTTACTACTATAAAATGAGTAGACAAACCAGGATCACTAGGAGCTGTAGTGTAAAGCTCTAGGATGGCAAGACGAAGGAATACATACAAATGTTCACTCGGTTGTCATGGCCAAATTGGAAGAAGTAGTTCTACTGAAAAATGACTAATGAAGATAGCCTTTCTTTTGTGGGGAAGGCTGCAGAGAAGAATCCTTCCTAGAATTTAGTTTCCAAGGACCTTATTCAAATAGCCCCTATATTCAAGCTATAAAAATTTAAGGGAAAAGGGGCTTATCGGTTGGCATGTAGTGAATGATTACATCATACATCTCATCACCCCCTTGAAGAAATGAGCACATCTCATATGGATGTATTCAGGGACTAAAGATACAACCAGAGACTATGAGGAATGTAAATAACAATCAGACCCTTTTTTGGTTAATTCTGAATTTTGATTGTTGACCACTTTATCTGTCTATGTAGATCCTGCATTGGGTGAGATTGACATCCGAGTCAAACTCCTCTGTGAGAAAACTCCACCACTCGATGTGGTGGCTTCTCGTATCTTGGTGGACGTATTCATCGAAGAAAGGGAAGAACACCTAAAGGTAATCAAAGATTGACTTTATCTTTAGGATCCCGTAGTCATAGGATATGACTTAAGTAATGTTCTTCTTTCTTGCAGAAAGTAGGCATGGAAGATCGTCAAGACAACCAAGAAGTTGAACTGATGGTCATAAAAAAAGGGCGGAGGTAGTTAAAGCCCCTCCGGCTAAAATACGTCAGTTAGTGAAGGCTGCCAACAAGCAATGCGGAAGCTCGAGTGTTGCTCCTCCCACGACTAGCCCTATTAAGAAGTTCTTTGTAGACGTGGCTGCTACAGAGGAAAGAAGGCTAGTCGTATAGGAGCAGATAACCCCCAAGATCTAGGTACCTCACAATTATGATGACAAAACTTTTTCAGTTGGTGCTTCTCACGGCTTTGTTAAGCAACTCAAACAACAGAACTATAAAAACTTTGTATCTTTCTCGAATTTAGAGGTGAATCTCTTGTCATGTTCCAAATCTGCCTTAGTACAGTCCCATTTATGGTCGGATTGATTTTTACCCTTTAGGGAACCTGGTTTCTCTATTGAGCGTAATGCTGTGGGGGGGGGGGATAAGGATTCCTCCTCTACCTTATTTGTGGTGCGATCTATAGGATCTCGTGAGGGATCTTTGGAGACAGCCTCACCATCAGATAAAAACATACTCTACTCGTAGTCGTAGCAAATATCCATATTGAGGTCTGCATAGTTGGCCAGGTTGAACCAATTCTTCATATTCCATTCTCCTGCCATGTGGACATCAGAAATAAGAGAATTTGTCGATGAGAAAGTACTGGAGTTTGTAACATTTTCCCACGAACGGTGCCACTGTCGATGTTTTAGTATTGATCGTATATATGATTATTTAGTTCGGGGATCTCCTGGTTACGGATCATACAGAGAAAGACACAGGGTTTTTATACAGATTCAGGCCTTCTCTAGATAGAATAATAACCCTACCCCTATGTGGCTATATTGAACGTAATGATTACAATCAAGAGAGAGTAATACAGAATGTCTTGCGCTCTTCTCCTCTGTTGCTTGTCTCGCTTCCCTCTCCGACGTCAGCACTTAATATAATGTATGAAGTTATGGCGGTTGCTCCATGTTAAGAGGCGTCTTAATATTTCAAATGAGTAACCGTCGTGGAAGTTATTGTCAGTGACTTGATGCTTCTTTGCCATCAGGTGGTTATTGTCAGGGGCAGGGAGAAGTTATGTACAGTTATTCCGGAAGACAACGGTGCACATTAATTTCCTTGTTAGACAGACTCGCAGCGTAATAGGTTGTCGTAAATAAGTTGGTCAAAGTCAGGCTAATCATAAAAGAGTTCACAATCACAAGGTAGTCGTAGAATGACTTACAACCGTGTCATCCTTGTAGAAAAACTTACGATCATGAAGTAATTGTAGAAAGATTTACGACTATGGAGTGATCATGAAAAGGCTCATGACCACCTAGTTAGGTCTTCCCCTTACTAATAAAGGGTATATTTTAAGGAGTATACTGATGTAATAATACTATTTACAGATAAATAATAAAATGAGGATTATTATATTCTCCTCACTACTACTTCCGGTTATTACTATATCCTTTCAGTCAAAAGCTCTAGCAAAAACTATTCACCAAATCCGATTAAGGGGCCGCTCCAAGTGGCTTCAACTTCTGACTTCGGTAGAGCGCATCAGTTTTTTAATTTCGGTTTTTTGGCCTTTTAATTTTTTTCTTTTTCTTTATTCCTTTGCATTGTCTGTGAATGTTTAACGATGTTTTTTCTTTTTTAATTGAATAATTTAGAAAAAGCTAACAACCACTCTGTATAATTTCAGCTAAAAGTCAACAGTCATAGTGGCTCCGCTCGTTTTGGCTCCAGGTTCTAGCTTCTAGTTCATGATTTTTAAATTTGATCTTTTCTAACTTTTTGGCCTTTTGAGCTTTTTTGCCTGTTCTTTTTTCCCATATTCGTTTGTATTGTCCTATGATAGGCTAACCTTTTTTTCTATTTTTATTTTTTTAAATTTAATTATACCAAATAAACCATCACCAGCTATAATAAAAAAACTATAAACCAGGTTATTTAAATCTAACCGAGCGTCCTTAGCATGGCCTTAAAAAACACCCCAAGGCTGCTTTCTTACTCGCCCACTTATTGCGCTAGACCGACGACTGCTATGTTGTCTCAGGTCGCCTGTAGCTGGGTTTGCGTCGCGCTCCGCCATTGATGGCTTCATGTGACCCCGGAAACCGACCGGAGCACGCAAATCCACTGCTCCGGCTTTATTGCCCGGATTGCGCACGCCACCGGCACCAACTCCCGAAAACAGATCAATGCGACACCAACTCCCGAGACTGGGGTTCGGTGGCGCGTCGCCATTGCGTGTTAATGCCTGTCTCCCGCAAGTTAATACTCCTACAGATCGAGCACGCCCACTTGAGCACACGGCCCAGTTGCGATCAATGCATACCCATCCATCTGCTGCCGGTCATTACTGATCGATCGGTCGAGGGATCGTGCTAATTAAGAACAGTGCATGCCTGTACTCAGATGGACCCAACATGCAATGCTCGCTCGGGTTGCCCAACGAGTAGAAACGATCGACCGATGGCGACGTGGAACGGCTCTGCTGTGGCCTGGATGCGTACGTTGCATCTTCCAGTACTAAGCTTGAGTTTGCTGGTACAATACAAGGTCCCGATGAAGGGAAGTTCAAATCAGCTTCGGTTTTTCGTTTCTCATTAAAGTAGTCAAAAGTCGATTTGAACAACTTCTTTTTAAGGTGCTTTTTTAGCTTTGGTTTTTAGTTAAAATTACATTGTAATGGCTATTAGTTTTTTCTGAGTTATTCAATTAAAGAAAAATAAGAGAGAGAGAAAAAATAAAAACATCGTTATATTTTCATGGACATACAAAAGCAAAAAGTCCAAAAAAAGCTAAAAAGCTAAAATTAAAAGTCGAGCGTTCTAAATGGCTTCTGACTTAAATTAACCAAAAACACAAAAAAAGTTGAAGTTATTTGGAGCAGAAGTCTAACGGCTTCTTTAAGTTACTTTCAAAAGCGCCTTCTTCAAGCTGGTTATAAAAGCTATCAGCCGGTTTCCGTCGTTGCCTCCGTGCCTTTCAAAAGCTATTTTTCAATTTTTATTCTAACAATTACTTCTTTTTCAGATATTACTATTCCATTTCAGTCAAAAAAAAAAAAATCAAAAGCTCCAACAAAATCATCAACTCTAACCGATCACCTCTTAATACATGCACCTGTGATGCTTTCCCCCAAGTTACCAAGTACGCGAGTCCACTGGGCCCATCATATTGCATGCAAGTGGATTAGTGGCCAGCTTCACACCCATAATGACGGGTCTTTCTTTTTAGTGTATGATTTATAATCTCTCAAATAAATAAATAAGATAATTTTTTTATCATCTTTTAAAAATAATTTATCGAAATAATTTTTTTGAAACGGATTATTGATTTTTTAATATTTAATTGGTTTATATAAACACTTGCATTAGAAAAAAACCTTGGTAGGAAAGAATGCACCCGTTCTATGAAGAAGTATGAAAACGTTATGGGCCGTGTGGCACATGGCCTCCCTTGTGACACGGTATATATGCAATCGGCGTGGGGAGCTGGTCAAAAGCTGCCACTAACTCCACTCGTAGATACCTTTATTGGCACGTTTTAGAGCCTATTCATTTGGTCTGAATTTTGGTGATTTATAACTAAATTTATACTATAATTAACTTATTTTATATTGTAATTGATAGTAGCTTACTTGGCATAATTGAATTGAAAAATTAAAAAAACTCGTTAGTCCATAATAGATAATACAAACGAACATAAAAAAAAGTAAAAAATCACAAAAATAAAAATAAATTAAAAGTTAGAAACTGAAATCGAAATAAACCTTAAGCCTAGCCGGCGCGACCGCGCGTGCAAAACGCCCTTTTTTCCCGTGTGACCATCGACGACCGCCAACGGCCGGAGACCAGATCGACCAGACGAGGCCTGGTTCCTTTTTATATTGCCGCTCCCTTTCGCTTTCTCCCTCCCTCCAAATTCCTCGTAATCGCATTTGGTGTCTGCCTTACAAGCCACCTAGCTGGCTACCTCCCTGCCACTCCGTTCCAGCCCAGCGTTCTTGTCGCGCGCGTGGAAGGTGGAACAATGGCGACTCGCCGTGGACCCTCGTCGGTTCTTTTGCTCCTGAGCTTTCTGCTTCTCCCGGGAGCCCCGTCGCGCGCCGCCGATACCGTCGCCGCCGGCCGGCCGCTGTCCGGCGGGCAGAGGCTGGCGTCCAAGCGTGGCAAGTTCGCTCTCGGCTTCTTCCAGCCAGGTACCAACAACAGTACGTGGATATTTTATTCATTTTAATTTAGTGTAATTTTAGTTTTAGCCTATACATCACATCATTGATCCATTATTGCTGGCTTCTTTTGTTTGTATCCGGGAGCGGGATGCAAGAATATAAGTTTATTGCCGGTGAAATTGTAGTATTAATTGAAATGAAATGTACCAGTACGTACAATGCACTGTACAGAAAAGATAACAAATGCTCTCGCATGTTTATAAACTCCGTACAAATGGAGTTGCATACTAGCATCAGGGTATGAGATATGCGAGCAGCAACCTCACTTGTTTCCTCCTCGAGGGTGTGTGAATTTAAGCCATTCAAGTGCAGCAAGAGGTAGTGTCACAAGATAATTTCTTTACAACTAATGTTATATATATATATATGTGTGTGTGTGTACATGCACATATAGAAAAAATAGTTCTATACTTCTAGAAATATGTACTTTTACTTCTAACATATCTTTTTAATGATGTTGTTATACCTCTTTATCTATTTAAACATATTCTAATAATGATTATAAGATACTCTAAGTGAGTTCCATGAAAAATTTTATCAAAATTCGTATTTTATAGCATAATTTGTGTATAAAAAGGAGTACATATATAAATTATGTTATAAAAAGTGGATTTTGTAAATTTTTTCGTGTAACTCAATTTAGAGTATCTTATATTCATTATTAGAGTATGCTCAAATAGATAAATAGATATAATAACACCATTAAAGAGGTATATTAAAGTGGGAGTACGTATTCCTAAGAGTATGAAACCCATTTTCCAATATAGATTCCTTGCTTGGAGTGGTGACCAATCTCTTTCTTGGTGAGGATGCTAGTTCGGAATTGTTCGTGGGACCCTCCTCTGGCTAGAGCGGTGATTAGGGGACCAATATGATTAGGGGATCTCATACTCGCAGAAGAACTTACACTATAAAAAGATCATATAAGGATTGAGAATATGTAGTCGTAAGATAGCTTACGACTGTGAGATGGTCTACACTATAAAAAGATCATAGAAGGATTGAGAATATGTAGTCGTAGGATAGCTTACGACTGTGAGATGGTCGTAGAAGATATTACGACTATGATGATGTAATAATTAGAAGATTACTTTATCATCGTCAAATAGTAAATTCTTATACAAGGGTGGTATAACTTGCTTAAAATGTAGATGATAACTTAGAGTGTACCTGATGGTAACTTGTTGCAACTGATGGTAAGTTTTAAAATATTTTAAACTTATAGAGATAATAGTAATTTTGAATTTAATATGATAATTTTTTAAAACTATAATGATAACTTAGTATTAAAATCATGATAATTCCTAAACTTTTTTCAAATTCATAAATTTATGGTAATTGTAAACTTATGTTAGTGATTTGTTAAGCTATTAATGGTAACTTAGGGTCTAACAGATGGTAATTTATGTGACTTTTGTCTTGTAATTTATTAAAAATCCAGATGATAACTTTTATTTGAAGTTTTATTTTTGAATTTCTTGAGTTACGTAACATAATTTAGTAGTAAATGTTATGAATAGAAGATAAAATATTTCTAAGATTATTTTATAGACGAAAAGAAAAGAGTGAGTACTCTATAAGACTAAAGATCGGCTAGGTGCTTTATAGTCAATCCCAAGTGTGAATCATGTAACCCCTTTTCTCCTGTGCAATTAACAGATAACTCGTCACAGAATTGGTACATGGGCATTTGGTACAACCAAATCTCAGCACACACCAAGGTGTGGGTTGCCAACAGGCACAACCCAGTCTCCGACCCAGAGTCCTCACAGCTTTCCATATCAAGCGATGGCAACATGGTCCTACTCGACCACTCCAAGTCACCAATCTGGTCAACAAACGTCGCCAGAATTTCGTCCAATTCCACAGTCGGTGTCATCCTCGACACGGGCAACCTTGTCCTTGCCGACGCGTTCAACACCTCCGTCGTGCTGTGGCAGAGCTTCGACCACTTCGGCGACACGTGGCTCCCCGGCGGCAAGCTCGGCCGGAACAAGATCACCGGTGAGGTCACCCATCTGGTCGCATGGAAAGGTTACAACGACCCGACGCCGAGCCTGTTCTCCCTCGAGCTTGACCCGGGTGGCACAAGCCAGTACCTGCTCAACTGGAAGGACAGCAAGCAGTACTGGACCAGCGGCAACTGGACCGGCCACATGTTCACCGCCGTGCCGGAGATGATGGCCAGCAGCGCCTACCCTATGTCCCTGTACACCTTCGACTACGTCGACGCCGAGAACGAGACCTACTTCATCTACGACGTCAAGGACGACGCCGTCGTGACGCGGTTCCTCGTGGACGTGACGGGGCAGATCAAGTTCCTGACGTGGGTGGAGGCCGCGGGCGAGTGGGTGCTCTTCTGGACGGAGCCCAAGGCGCAGTGCGACGTCTACTCGCTCTGCGGCCCCTTCAGCGTGTGCACCGAGAACGCGCTGCCGTCTTGCAGCTGCCTCCGCGGCTTCCGCGAGCGGCAGCTGCAGGCGTGGCTGCAGGGCGACCACACCGCGGGCTGCGCCAGGAACACCGGCCTGCAGTGCAGCGTTCAAGCCATGCAGAAGCCGAAGAACGACAAGTTCTACACCATGCCGAGCGTGAAGCTGCCGAGCGATGCGCAGAGCGTGGCTGCTGCCAGTGCTCACGACTGTGAGCTCGCATGTCTCGGAAACTGTTCTTGCACGGCTTACTCTTACAACGGCACCTGCTCGCTGTGGGACGGCGATTTATTCAACCTCCAAGACACGAGCGACATTGGCACTGGAGGCGGCACCATCTCGATCCGCCTGGCTGCGTCGGAGTTCTCCAACACCGGGAACACCAAGAAACTGATAATCGGACTCGTCGTCGCCGGGATCGTCGCCGCAGTTACTGTCCTTGTTCTGATCTCAGTATTCGTTCTGAGAAGGAGGAGGATGAGGGCGCTGAGGAGAGTCGAAGGATCACTGGTGGCATTCACGTACCGTGACCTGCAATTCGTGACCAAGAACTTCTCAGAGAAGCTCGGCGGTGGCGCCTTCGGGTCGGTGTTCAAAGGGTCGCTGCCTGACGCAACTCTAGTCGCGGTGAAGAAGCTCGAGGGCGTTCGTCAGGGGGAGAAGCAGTTCCGTGCAGAGGTGAGCACGATCGGCACGATTCAGCATGTCAACCTGATCAGATTGCTCGGGTTCTGCTCCGAGAGAACACGAAGGCTGCTCGTCTACGAGCACATGCCAAATGGCTCTTTGGACAGGCACCTCTTCGGATCCAGCCAAGGTATCCTGAGTTGGGACACGAGATACCAAATTGCACTTGGAATTGCTAGAGGATTGGACTACTTGCACGAGAAATGCAGGGATTGCATCATACACTGCGACATCAAGCCTGAGAACATACTCCTGGACGACACGTTTGTTCCGAAAGTTGCAGACTTTGGGCTCGCGAAGCTCATGGGCCGTGACTTCAGCCGCGTGCTGACCACGATGCGGGGCACGGTAGGGTACCTCGCACCGGAGTGGATAACCGGCACGGCCATCACGACCAAGGCAGACGTTTTCAGCTACGGCATGATGCTGTTCGAGATCATATCGGGCAGGAGGAACGTGGAGCAGCGGCAGGACGGCACG
Organism: Melocanna baccifera; assembly: GCA_036346265.1. Lineage (NCBI taxonomy): Eukaryota > Viridiplantae > Streptophyta > Magnoliopsida > Poales > Poaceae > Melocanna > Melocanna baccifera. Next base: position 44,858,426 of record CM070677.1, on the reverse strand, counting down.
GTGGACTTCTTCCCGTCGACGGCCGTGAGCCGGCTCTTCGACGGCGACCTGAAGAGCGCGGTGGACGGCCAGCTCGGCGGAAACGCCGATATGGCCGAGGTGGAGAGGGCGTGCAAGGTGGCCTGCTGGTGCGTGCAGGACGCCGAGAGCGCGAGGCCGAGCATGGGGATGGTGGTGCAGGTTCTTGAGGGGCTCGTTGACGTCAACGACCCGCCGATCCCGAGATCGCTCAAAGTGCTCGGGGATCCATCGAATTACGTCAAGTTCTTTTCAGGGTTGCCGTCGACCTGAGGCTGGATCCCCGAGTTTTTTTTGGCTAAAATAGCCGTTTTTCATGCGGCATTAGCAAAAATAACATGTTTAGAGTGATATTTACAAATGCCACAGGCTGACACGAGGCGATGCCGCACGGTCACCGTGCGAGGCTGAGTGCCACACGGTGACCGTGCAGCTATGGCCTGACACGTGCCAAGTTGATGCCACACGATAATTGTGTGGTGTCACCACATGTCGGTGCTCGGTTGAGTGCTGCATTGGTGACCATGCGGCATCGCCATGTGTCGGCTTGAGGCGGAGTGCCTTACGGTTATCGTGCGGCAAAAGTGTTATTTTTGTAAATACTACTTTGAAAATACTATTTTTGTTAATGCCGTATAAAAAAATGGCCATTTCTGCCAATGCTTCGGATCCATGCAGGATTGTGTAGCAAAAGTAGAGAAGTGTTATACAACATTCGACTGTTTTTTGGGCTCAAATCAGTCAGATTTTGAGACGTTGGTTCTCTATCCAACGGATCCCCCATACCCTCTCCAAAAGAAATAAGTGGTGGATGTTAGATCTCTATTCAACGAATCTCTCAATACCCTCTTTAAAAAAATAAGTGGTTCGAATCTAAAATATTGGATCTTCAATCTAATGCTCTAAAATCTGATTGATTTCAGTCTAAAAAATATATAAATATTATATAGACACTCTTGCAAAATTATATATGCCTTCTTACCGACATGAAGTGCTGAACTGCTTGTGGTGGCGTTTGAGATATAGTACGTGCTAAGCAGCTACTGAGCTGTGTCCGGGAGATTATACTCATGTCGCGGGGCGTGTCGTGAACTAGCCAAGAAATTTTTATAAAGCATGAGCAAATGTATGTATTTCTTGTTCACCCTACAAAAGATGCGCTTTGCGATTTCTCTGCAGTAGTATATGTTTCCTGCAATGAACATTCTTTGGCAATTGATCAGGTCACTAACTGTCTGCTGCTGCTCAGCTCATCAAAGTGTTTGCTGTTGTAAATAATACGGTATAAGTATATATTTAGGTTTAATTTTAGCATAAATAAATTATCAAAGCGCATATCCAGCAGTAAATAAATAACAGAAATTACATATAAACATATAATTCTATCATACCATTTATATCAAAACATATACTTCACATATGAAGCAATATTATTGCTGAACTAAACATAGAACATATACTTCACATATAAAGCAATATTATTGCTAAACTAAACATGTAAAACGTTCTCATGAATAGGGAATCAACCAATACTAGCAAAAAAGCTCAAGTTTTAAGATGATTATTGCTCTCGGAGTAGAGTTGCACAAGACTTTGATCTTGGCCTTCTCATACGATGTCTACACTCTTCATTAATTGATAAGATAACTAATCATGCAGATTTGAGCTCTAAAATTGCATCACTTAACTGTTACTCAAAATTACATATGATAAGCACTTTCAAACTTTCAGCATAGCAGAAGTATTCAAGAATTTGACAACCAAACAATATTATGATCGACAAGTAAATAGGATTAGGTAAAGAATCTCAGACACTCAAAACAACAAAGGATTAACACCTTTGAAAACTAATCTAAAATCTGAATGTCAGCTACTGCACAACAGGCAATCATAGAACTAGATAATATTTCTAACAGACCGAAAAGTAACCCAAAGTGCTATGGAATAGAAGTAACACCACAAGCAGAGCTCAAATCTAATTAGTTGTGCAAATCAATTTTAGCATTCGACACGTTTCATCATAGAGTAGGTAATCCCACAGCCCACAAGCATTGCATGAAATGTCTCTAAGTTCTAGAGAAATTCACATAATTTAATCAACTACTACGGCTCACAGAACATGTAATAAACAAAAAGAATAATCAAGAATCTCATAGTACAGATGGCACTTGAAGCCACTTAGAAGATCAGGCAGGCACACCCGAGAGTGCTGACCTAGAAAACCTGGCGCCCCGCTGTGTCGCAGTAAGATGGCGAGGTCGTCGTTGATATAGTGCCTATCTTTGTTGTTCGGGACACACCAAATCAACAAAGCCGAGATGAAGGTGACGTTGCATAAGAACACCGAGAAGCACCAGCCCAGTGCGCCTCGTCGGGCATCAGGGGTCGCAAATCACCACCGAGATTGATAGTTACCAGCGAAGAAGAGACCAAAAAGGCCGAATCCAAGAACCAAATCCAGAGCCAAATCGGAAGACAAGAGGGGAATGAAGAGATCGGGCTCACTCTTTCTTAGATGTGTCTCATGGAGGAGGTGACCTCCTTTTATAGCCGAGAGAATGAGGGGGAGGAGAGGCTCGGTGTGTTTGCCACTAACAGCCGGAGCTGAAACCCCCAAGCTACAAGTGCCTAGGGCTGTAAAAAAAGCTCGAGACTCATGAGCTGCTCAAGCTTGGCTCGCTCTAGACTCGATTCGAGCTTGGCTCGAGCTCCAAACGAGCCAAATTCGAGCTTGATATCAAGCTCGCGAACTTCAACGAGCTGAGCTCTAATAGCTCGTGAGCTTGAGATTTTTTCCCCACTCCCGCACTCACTGTTTAGTCCCCCACTCCTCACACCCAACTCGCCTCCCCAGTCCCCTCCTCGCCTTCCTCGCCCCCCACGCCGCCTCCCCCGCCTCCCCTCCTCGCCCCCACGGCCCCGGTCCCCCACTCCCCCCGATCCTCCTCGGCCCCGGGTCCCCCTCCTCTTCCCCCTGTCCCCTTCCTCTCCCCCGCCACCGCCCCCTCGCCCCCCGCGCCGCCCCCTCTCCTCCCCGGGCCCCCTCTCGCCTCGTCCCCTCTCTCCCCGCTAACGCCTCCTCTCCCGCCGGCGCTGCCCTCCTCGGCTCGGCCCGCCGGTGCCCCTCCTCACCCCGCCGCCCCTCCTCCCTAGTCCCCTCGCCTCCTCCTCTCCCGCCGCGCCTCCTCTCCCGCCGCCGCCCCTCCTCGACCCGGATCTGGCCAGATCCATGGCCGGCCTGCCCCCTGTAGCTCGGCCACGGCTCCTCCGCGCCTCTGGCCGACTCGGCCTTCCGGCGCCACCTCCTCCCGCTACTTGCCCGGTAGGTACTCCCTCTCTACTCCCAGTCCCTCGGCAGTCGACACCGAGCCTACACGAGCCGAGCTCGAGCGAGCTCGAGTTTTGTTCGAGCTAAGCTCAAGCCCAGCTTAAAGCTTGATGTTAATCTCAAGCTCGCTCGAGCTCAGCTCGAGTTTATACCGAGCTCGAGCTTGCCAGGTCAAGCTCGTTCGAGCTCGGCTCGTTTACAGCCCTACAAGTGCCGCCTCCCTTCTCCCCTGAAACTGTTGTCGCCCAAGAACCGGATCCATTGAGAAGAAGCACCGCTCGGGGAGGAGACTTGTTCTTCTCCCCCTTATCTCTTCAGTTCGGCCCACCGATAGGTAGGTCCCACTTCCTTTTCTTTTCTTTTTGAATTGAGAAATTATGAAAATACCCTTGGAAAACAACATTTGTTGCCGCTAGAAAATTCCTGATAGTAGTGTGATGTTCCTACAGATAGTACTCTCTGGTAGCATATATGATGTGCTAACTGATTTTTAAGCAAATTGATAAAGTTGACGATAGGTAAACTTGAACGAAAGTTAATTCTGGACCAAATATCGATGCGAAGCAATAATGAACCAGAATGAATATCGAAACAAGGGATAGACGTAACTCACAAATTGATCAACATACCGATGCGAAGCAATATTGATCAAAGTCGAATTATAGAGATAAGATTCTATTAGGTATGGCCTACTTCTAAGGTACAGATAAAGGTAGGTGCAAGAAGACAGTAAAGGCTGATGTGCACTCATTTTTCGTCAACCGGTATAGAATATTTCTAGTTCAAAATAGCTGACTCAACCATAGATTATGCTTCAAGTCTACCTTTTGTATCGACTCAACCTTTCCTTTAATAGAATCTCTGTCAGCTTTGGAATTTATATTTTCAATCTCTTGTTGATAATTCCTTTAATAGAATCTCTGTCATCTTCTAGAGGCTTCTAGCATGGCAGATGCTTACTTCCGATTTGTAGCAATCCCCAATCTTTCTTAGAATTATATTAAATGCTAAACATATCTTTTGTCGACTATTTTGATTGCCAAAATCTGGTAGCAACAGTGTTCAAAGGGTTATTTTGAAAAAAAAGGGGGGAAAACAAGTGTTGAAATGGATTAGACAACAAAAAAATCTCTGTAGGCGTAGTGGATAGCTTTGCCTGCTCTGACCCTCTGATACACTAGGTATTCCTTCGTAGAGCCGAGTACGGATCTGTTTTAAGTAGCTGTAATTTATGGTTTTTAGCTGAAAATTTTAAATTTTAGCTGTTTGCGATAGAGATTACGGAAAGAGATACTCGATTGTGATTTTAGATGATACGTATATTGGATTTTTATCGTATACTATAATTAATATGTAGACCCTGTTTTAAAAAAATACTTTTTATTAAAATTAGATATTACAGCAAAAACTAAAAACGACTTTAAACATATCCTAAAAATGGTCCAGGCTGGCGTTTAGCAGGGCTCAGGTTTGGACATCGGAATTTAGGCCCGGTGACCCAAACTATGTTAGCATCTGAAGATATTTATAAAAAAAAATCTTAATAGACCATATGGTGTAGCATCCTAAATCCTTGAACTGGTGAGCTCCTCGAAAAACAATCCTGGTAGTTTGGGATGGGTTAAGCTGTTGTAAACAGTACTCAGAATCAAGATCTAAGAACAGGATTACTCAATGGGCCTGACATTCAGGCAGCGGTTCCATCACAACCGTTGATTTCTCACCTGCTGGTTAACAAAAGTTGTTTTTTCAAGATCTATCACGTCGACCACAGATCCATAGGGCATACGCGCACGCGGTACAATTCCAACCAGACACGGGTACAATTCCAACCAGACACGGGGCGTTCTGGCCACGAATATCATACTGATTGACCGAATAGGCGCCCGAGAGAATACGACGTCCGCATCTTGACCAATGCCGATGCTTCTATGGCGTTTAGACGGCGCCGGTAGAGCTCCAACGTTTATAAGGTCAGGCTTTCGATTTTTTTTACCCAACAGTAACTGAAAATATACTATAGATATCATTAGTTTTTTCTATATAACTAATTTCTTAAAAAAGTATATTGACATAGATAATATAAAGAAAAAAACAAAAATACAAAAAAGTCTAAAAAAGTAAAAAACGAAATTAAAAAACCAAAAAATGAGAAGCCAAAAATTAAAAGCCGAAACTGTTTAGAGTGGTATGCCTTCAATCGAGGCTTCAACATTCCACAGAAATTTCTTTCAGAGAGAAACGCTCCACCCGTTATTCCACAAAATGCTTTCGGCTAACCGAAAGACGTGAACTGGAAAGTCCGCTCTGTAATTGGAAGCTTTGTTTCGTTACTGCATTTCGCTTTCTTTGTTGTACTTTTCGTCGAAACGTTCGTCTATAAAAGCTCGCTCCCTTCCTTGCGTCCGCTATGTTCTCTACTCTGGAGCAATGGCGAGCTCAGGGACACCCTGCTCCCCTGTTCTTCTCGCTTCCGTTCTTTTCGTCATGGGCTTGGCTGCTCTGCAAGGAGCAGTGATACGTGCCGGTGCCGCCGATACCATCACCGTCGACCGACCGCTGTCCGGCAGCCAGAGGCCATTGGTGTCCAAGGGGGGCAAGTTCGCGCTGGGCTTCTTCCAACCAGGTGCCATCGCCTATCTGTTTTTTTTTGTGCTTGTATACAGGAAAAAGTAATTTATTCTAACTTCCGAGTGCAGCACGCCGAGAACTAGTACTACTGCATGTAGTAAAAAAGTAACATTTTAGCTATTCAAAAGGCAACGGCAAATTAGATTATACTACAACTCATATATTTGAAATATGTCAATATTTACCACAGTATCTTATAGGTAAAATTACAATTGTAGCGGCTACTAATGTTTCTACGAAAAAATAGAAAAAAACCGTTATATTATCACAAACAATGCAAATAAATAAGAAAAAAACCAAAAGCTAAAAAGTCATGAGAGCGTAGAATATTTAAAGCAATCATGTAATGAATAGAATGAAAAACCAAAAGTTATATATATAGACCATACCAGGCAGATGAGGAGGTAAGTGTGAAATCATACCAAACAGCTGAGGAGGCAAGTATAAAACTATGCCAAGTAGGTGAAGGGGCAAATGTGAAATCATACTATGCCTTAAATATGAACCAGAAACCAATTCGTCTAATATGTTAATCGAGGCATCTAATAAGTTAAAATAAGCTAAAATTAAAACCCGGCATGTTTCAAGTGATTTCTGATTTAAATAAGTCAAAAGCTAAAATAAATCAGAAATCAAAACTATTTGAAACAAGGCTCATTGAAAGACCTCTAGTCGTCGGAGAATTTCACATTTGTCAGGACATTGGATACTTGGAAGTTAAGAAGTAGAGACAACAACTTATTACAAAAAAAATCATTCACTTAGTCATGTTTCCTTCTGATCGATGTGCAACAGATAACTCACAGCATTGGTTCATCGGCATCTGGTACAACCAAATCTCAAAGCAAACCCCAGTCTGGGTAGCGAACAGGAACTCTCCAATCTCCGAACCGAACTTCTCACAGCTGACGATATCAACCGATGGCAACATGGTCCTACTCGACCACTCAACAAGTCCAGTCTGGTCTACCAACATCACCAAGGTCGCCTCCAATTCCACAATCGGTGTCATCCTCGACACCGGTAACTTTGTCTTAGCAGACGCATCCAACAACTCCATTGTGCTATGGCAAAGCTTCGACCACTCCGGCAACACGTGGCTCCCCGGCGGCAAGCTCGGCCGGAGCAAACTCGCCGGCGTGAGCACACGTCTAGTCGCATGGAAGGCTTACAACGACCCAGCTCCAGGGGTGTTCTCCCTTGAGTTGGACCCAAACGGCATGAGCCAATACTTGCTGAAATGGAACGACACCCAGCAGTACTGGACCAGCGGCAACTGGACCGGTCGCATGTTCACCGCCGTGCCGGAGATGACACCCACCAACACCTACCCCAACTCTATGTACACCTTCGACTACGTCGACGGCGAGAATGAGAGCTACTTCGTGTACGGCATCAAGGACGACGCTGTCATCACAAGGTTTGTCATGGACGCGACGGGGCGGATTCAGTTCATAACGTGGCTAGAGGACACCAAGGAGTGGATGCTGTTCTGGTCGGAGCCTAAGGCTCAGTGCGACGTATACTCGTTGTGCGGGCCGTTCAGTGTATGCACTGAGAACGCATTGGCCTCCTGTAGCTGCCTTCGTGGTTTCAGTGAGCAGTACCAGGGCGAGTGGTTGCAGGGCGATCACACCGTAGGGTGCAGTAGAAATGTTGGGCTGCAGTGCAGCAGTAGCTCACAGAATGACAGATTCTACACTATGGGGAATGTGAAGTTACCAAGCAATGCACAAAACACTGTCGCTTCAAGTAGTAAAGAGTGTGAGCTTGCATGTCTAAGCAACTCTTCTTGCACTGCTTATTCCTTCAACGGCAGCTGCTCACTTTGGTATGGAGAGCTCATCAACATGCAAGATGTGAGTAGCATTGGTAGTGGAGGCGGCACGATTCTGATTCGCTTGGCTGCATCCGAATTCTCTGACAGGAAGCACACTAAGAAATTGATCACTGGAGCAGTAATTGCCACTGTTGCTACTAGTGTTGTACTAATGATTTTTGTTTCACTTTGCTTTTTGAGAAGAAGAAGGGTCAAGGCAATGGCGCGAGTCGAGGGTTCCTTGATGGCATTCACATACCGTGAATTGCAGTCTGTGACCAAAAACTTCTCCGAGAAGCTCGGCGGAGGCGCCTTTGGTTCGGTGTTCAAAGGCTCACTGCCTGATGCAACTTTGGTGGCTGTGAAGAAGCTCGGAGGCTTTCGTCAGGGGGAGAAGCAATTCCGGGCAGAGGTGAGCACAATTGGCACCATTCAACATGTCAACTTAATTCGACTGCTCGGGTTTTGTTCAGAGAGAACGCGAAGGCTACTTGTCTACGAGTACATGCCAAACCGCTCACTGGACCGGTATCTTTTAAAGAGCAGTCAAGTAGTCCTAAGTTGGAGCACGAGGTACCAAATTGCATTAGGAATTGCTAGGGGATTAGACTATCTTCATGAGAAATGCAGGGACTGCATCATACACTGCGATATCAAGCCTGAAAACATCCTCCTGGATGATTCTTTTTTACCAAAAGTTGCAGACTTTGGGCTTGCAAAGCTCATGGGCCGTGACTTCAGCCGTGTCCTGACGACAATGAGGGGAACCGTAGGATACCTCGCGCCGGAATGGATAGCCGGCACGGCCATCACGACGAAAGCGGACGTTTTCAGTTACGGCATGGTGTTGTTCGAGATCGTATCGGGCAGGAGGAACGTGGAGCAGCGGCAGGACGGCACGGTGGACTTCTTCCCGTTGCTGGCCGCGAGCAAGCTCACCGACGGGGAGTTGTACGGGTTGGTGGACAGCCGGCTCGATGGCGACGCGGACACGGCCGAGGTGGAGAGAGCCTGCAAGATCGCGTGCTGGTGCATCCAGGACGACGAGAGCGCGAGGCCAGCCATGGCGACGGTCGTGCAGGTTCTGGAGGGGCTCGTCGAGGTCAATGCCCCTCCGGTTCCGAGATCGCTCAAACTCTTTGCGGATCCAGCGAACCATGTGAAGTTCATTTCAGATTTGCAGTCAAAGTGAGATTGGTTCGGAATTGCACTGCTCACTGTTAGTGATATACTTTAGAGGTAATTATAAAGTTGATTATATCACTTTTATGTTTATGATCTTTTGAATAATATGTTATTTTATCTTTTGAATAAATGTCTTTCATATTAATCAACAAGTTATTACTTGTTCATGAAACTTTTTATTTATATTTTGATGTTATTTTAAATTATCCCTGATCTTATATCATTATGTGACAGTTATAATTTATAGATCAGCACATGTATTGATTGATTATTATGTTTCACAGATCATGGATGTTGAATATCAAATAAATAATGTGAACATATGTTTGAGAACATGATATTGGTTTGACTTACTATGAGATACTGCAAAAATTGTTATATTCTTAAGTAACATCAATTGGTCTCATACTTAATGTATGTAGTATCCTTAGATCTGAGGTCGTCATTGTTTTCTACATGTGTAATAGTTTACTTAGGAGTTACTAAACACTATTCTATGATTGAGTAGTTATAAAGATAGTTTTCGAGTTTACTATGAAATATGCGGAGAAATATGAGCGATTAAGATGCAATTTACCTCTCTTATATAACAGGAGAGATATCTCTGGACCTCTCGATGTGGTTGGATTAAGAAAGTGCATGGACATGCCGAATGTGGTTGAATGGTCAATCACAATTGAGTAATCTGCTATAAGTTTGAGTGAAGGATCAAGCTATAATAGGATAGCACGCTTCTCGTCTTGAGTTCGAGTTGCTATCATAAGACAAAAGAATCGATACAAAAACACTATATAGGTTCGTATGATATGATCTTTATATATGTTTGGGAGTCGTTATGTCCTGCTAGAGACCGCTACCGATTTATGGACTGAAAAGGAGTTTTTGGTACATGACAAAATATACATGAATCTACAAGATCACACACTTAATGGTCTGGAACAATAAATGTTTAGATGGTAGTCTCTGAGTGAGATATGATCTCTACTCGTATTGGATAAGGTTCTTGACGAGGATATAATAATCCTCTTAATTATTATATCATTATATATTCTTCGTATATACCACTTAACGATAAGTGAGAAATTTCATAAAGTAGTGTAAGTCTCACAGCGACTACCCTGTAAACTCTGTTATGACCAACTAGTCGTAAGTTCTACTTCAACTAGCTAGTCATAGATCCTGCTATAACCACCTAGTCGTAGATCCTGCTACGACCACCTAGTCGTAGGTTCTGCTTCAATAGTCTACTCGTAGCTTTTGCTACGAGCACCTAGTCGTAAGGCTTGTTGCGACTACTTATTTGAAGGTCTTATTGCGACTATCTAAATTAATAACCTACCTATCGTTGCAGTAGGGTAGTCTAACAAGGCAGTTAAGCGTACGTTTGTGCTTTATGACCGCACACGATCTTACTTACGTCTCTCTGACAACAACCGTCCTACGACGAATTGCTTTCTATGTCTCTCTGACAATAACCGCCGTCCAGCGGTTAACTTCCGAAGCGTCAAGACGCCTCCTGGCAAGGAGTTACTGGCACTGATTTGCTAGCAATATAAGGGACAGGTGTTGAGAAGAGAGAGGAGGCCAGTGTGAGTGATAGGTCCTGATAGGGAGTAATCTATTCTGTAATCAGTGTAATTCTTTGCACTGTACACGCTTGTAACCCTATTCATAGCAACAATAGCACTGGACGTAGGATTATTATTCTCTCAAGAGAAGGCCCGAACTTGAGTGCTTTCCTCTGAATCCAAGAAATCATATGTAAGATCGATATTAGCACATCAACATTTGGCGTCGTTCGTGGAGAAGGTTTCTTCCAAGGCTCTGGTGAAATACTCGTCAACAAATTCTTAGCCCTCTGATGCCATCATGGCGGGAGAGTGGAATAAGGAGAATTGGTTCGACTTGGCGGGCTACGTGGATATCAACATGGAGGCCTGCTACGATTATGAGTAGATCCTACTTACTTCCGATGGCGAGGATATTCCTGGGGATCCGTTGGAGGATTCCAGAGACCCCGCCAAAGGAAAAGTTGTGGAGAGAGCAGAATCCTCTGCAGCAGTACACCTATGGGAGAGCTCATCCTCTCCAAGTGGCAAGAGTCAGTCTGACAGCGAGCGGGGCTCGCAATACGACGATGACTTCGCCCCAAGGAGTCCAAGTGTACCAACTGCAGCAACCTACCCAGTTTCACCTGATCCTGGAGAGCCAGAGTTGGGGGCTCTGGTGTTGCTTGCTGGTGGTAACACTATGCTGAAGTCATCAGGGAATTTGCACCCTCAGGGTTCGTCTGCAAGATCGCAGAACGCTCCTCTTGTCGAAGATAGTTATAACCCGGAGTTGCCCTATATGGCGGGGATTGCTCCTAGTTGCGAGGCGCTATCGCTTGAGATTTTCTTAGACGAGTCGATCTCCACTACGAGTTAAGGTTCTATATAGGATGTCTTGGCCCTTCTTTCAGATCCTCATCACGTTCCCACTGGAGGTCGTCACGAGGCTTACCCTCGAGCACACTCTCCCTCCTCTTCTGAGGATGGTGTGGACACCTTCGATGATGAACGGGATCAGTACTCTGATGAGCATGGGAGAAATCCAAGAAATAATCGCTCTCCTTTGAGGCGGACATAGCCTGTCTCAGAAATTGAAGATCCCGACACCGCTTAGAGGAAGCGACTGACCGCTCAGAAGACTTTGCCTGGGCGCGCCCAGTATCAGTTTGAAGAGGCATGAGAACTTCAAGACATCAATAATCTTCTCAAAAATCCGAGTCTAGATCTTGCTCGGACGGCCAGCTACGATCACCTTGCCGAAGGGATTGCACAAGATGATGGATAGACTCAAGCAGCCTAGCCGGCACAATCCCGGGAGTCGAACGAATACAACCGCTTTGAGTCATTCACAGAACTCTCCGCGTAGGGTTCAACATGGTGAAGACTTACGACGATCATCTGGTCATAAATCCAGCTGAAGAAGGGTTGCTTAAGCGACTCTGGATCGGCGGACCGACCGAGCAGGTGGTCGGTCACCTCTTTGGCCAAGGAGTTTGCACCGATAGATAGAATACGGGGAATATTACCCTCGTATGGACCAAGCCTACTATCAGTCAGGTCAATCTACTATCGGGCATCATCGACTATGGTCTCCTAATGACTCGAGTTATCCTTTCCCGCAAAGGAGACGTCAAGAGGTAGTTACCAGATGTTGGACATTTATATCCGAACTCCGAGTAGTACGCTGGCTGACTCATTTCCGTTAAGTCAATATGGAGAGGTTTGACAGGTCTCAGATTCCCATCGAGTTCTTTCAAATCTATACGACTATGGTGTGAGTAGCAGGAGGCGATGAGCATGTCATGGCAAATTACCTTCTGACAGTACTCAAAGGGTTTGCTCAATCTTGGTTACTTAACCAATCATTCGAGTCAATCTATTCTTGGCGGCATCTCTATAACTTGTTGTTAGCCAACTTCCAAGGGACATACAACTGCCCTGGGAAGGAGAACGACTTGCATCGAATACAACAGAACAACGGTGAGACCCTGTGTCAGTTCGTCAGGCATTTTAGGTAGGTACGTAACTTGATTCCAGAAGTCTCTAGCACTTCTGTTATTATGGCACTTCTGATTAGTGCCTAGGTATTTTTTCTCGTACATTCAAATGCTATCTGTTTCGCTTTCAGTACATATGAATGTGTACAGTTGAACAGGATGCACCACCGAGAGGAATTGCGTCGTCTTGCCCTCTACCTTCATTGTGTCAGGCAAGTAGCCATCCAGCCACCACCTCGGCTAATTCATTTTCCTTTCTGTTATGAAATTGATTTCTCTTACTTTTAGTCAATTTTAGGATGCCATGATTAGTTACAACAATGTCAAAGATCGAGGAGGGATATGTACCTGTTTTCTGCAATCTGCATAGGCAAAGGTAGAACTGTTCCCTCTTTCGATTAGCTTTCCTAACATTTCTTCAGATTTACTGGTTTCGCATTGTATGGTTCATTAAAGATTAGCTGTTTGATAGATGCGACATGCCTAATCATAACTTATAATTCACCATGTCATGAACTGATATCTCAGTTGCACGCAAGGCCAACAGTACAACATTTAGGTTGACACCTTCTTGGTTTGCAAGTAGTCGATATTTAGGCCTTGCGGGATGTTGTGTTAGTGGCACAGACTAGGATAGCTGAGTATAGATTAGTTGTTTGATAGATTTGGTTGTACCAAAGTTGAAATTCTTTAGTGCATCTTGCCATCTTCTAAGCTTGTGAACATGGATGTTTCTTTATGTTTTTGGCGCCTTCTTTGAAAGCTTGGCTGATTGCCATTTCAATTACTTGTCAGCACCATTTCGCAAAGAATCAAAAGAGCAAGCCGCTTGAGGGCCTTAATGTCCCCATAAGACGAATTATTGCAATAGTTCTTCTACGAGTAAGCCGCTGTGTTATATTCTTATGTAAAAATATATTAGGAATGATCTGCCCTCCAAGGGTGCAGCTCCTGGACCAGCTGAGGGAGCTGATCCCTTATGTTCCACCATGTGTACAACTTGTAACTTATATATTCTCAGGTAGCTGAGGTTGTATCTGGTGCAAATAGACATGTTTATGAAATTTTGGAAATTTTAATTATATGTCGTTGGACTATCTATGGTTGTTTTTGGTTCACATTCTATTCATGGTGCAAACAGTTTTTGCTATGGGGTGACATACCATTCCGCCTTTATTCTTGCATCTACATACCCGGACATTTCTTACCGTCTCATCGCTACTCATCTGCTGCACACCGCTCGCACGATGTGCGGTGGATCGCCGTATGGGTATTTTCATATTGTACTATTATAGGTGTATTTCGCTTCCCGATTGCTTAAACGCATCAGCATTGGCCGCACGCGGTGTAGCGCGTGATTCTACTATCTATTAAAGCGGAGAGAATCGCCTCGAGGACAGAGCGCCACGTCAGCTATTTTGCGGAAAAGCCCCTCTTTTTCATGGAATTACGTATGGATCCTTGTGTAATTATGGATGGATCCTTGCTTCTTTCAAAAAAACCCTTCTTTTTTTTGTAATTATGTATGAGTCCTTACTTTCGGTCCCTACGGCGCAATGCAGCGCATATTTTCATCCTAGTACTTTTAATCCATAGATATACATGAAACATTTTTTCTACTCCCAGGGTAATTACTTTCTATGTCGTATCTCATAACGTAGAGAGTATCTCGCGTAAAGAAGGGTATATACATGTAATATATGAGTATTTAAAACCATCTAGATGGTATGTATAATCTTTCAGAGGTGGTATGTATATTTTTAGATATACTCCTTTTTATATGCGTATATGAAATTATTTAAAAAATACGCTAAAAACTATGTACTTTTGTGCAATTTGTCATGTGATTCACATTCGAGTATCTTATAATTAGTATACGAGTATATCTAAAGCGATAAAGGAGTATTTTAAGTTTGTTTAGGTGGTATATTAGAGGTGAGAGTAATTACACCCGGGAGTAAAATGTATTTTTTTCATACACACACGGCTGCGCTAACGAGCACGTGTGCTACGTGCGGGTCGCTACCTGGCTTCCTGGTGCAGTTCGTACGTAACTCGGCTGATGCGTAACTTCATGAATTATAAATAACTTTTTTATTTGATATAGTAACTTTGCAAATGTAAGTAATTTGATGAATTATCGATGATAACTTTATGTTCAAGAGATAGTAACTTTCTGTAGCATTGCAATGTGAAAGTTATATTCTGATATGCCGAAAGTTATCACGTGAGAACTGTAAGTAACTTCGTGAATTATTGATAACTTTTTGTGCATGAAATAGTAACTTTATCAAATATAAATAACTTAATGAATTATAAATAATAATTTTATGCTCAGAAGATTGTAACTTTTTCATACCTAACAACCCCACTAAATCTCGGAAAAAACTGCATGTGATACCGCTTGTGAAGGGGGGCACATGGGTCTAACGCGCGTAAGAACTGTAAGTAACTTCATGAATTACAAATAATAATTTAATATGTATATTATAGTAACTTTATTATAATTAATAAACACTAGTAACCATCTGTGGGGTAGGTGGTTGGATGATTAGCTACTTGGGCTGATCAGGATCACACGCTTATTCTCCAAGTAGCCACTGAATAAAATAAATAAATCTTATGTCAGTCCACATTGTTCTTTCCAGGAAGGAGCTAGAAAGTAACGTTTCTTCGTTTCATATGTCATGAGATGAGAATATAAAAGCTCACTGCTTACTTTTGAACGCTAATCTCATCCAGAAAAGTTAGGCAAAGAATGATCAACAACTAGCGTTAGGAAAAGACTTAAAATCTTCTTTTTGAAGTTATTCATAGCCGTGTTCATATATATGGTTCTTTTCCCATCATGTGGATCTAGTACTTGACTTGTTCTTTGGCACAGAAGCCCCACTGGCCACTCCAACGAACTTCTGCGTCTATTTCTGACTTCTAATTTTTTTAGTTTTGCCTTTATTGTTTTTAGATTTTTTTTATTTTTTTTGTTTATTCATTTGTATTATTTATGATAATATAATTTGTTCTCTCTTTTTTCTTTTCTAAATTTAATTACACATAAAAAGCTAATAATAGATACAGAACAAATAATCTAGAAGCCTGGGCTTTTAAGCCCTTTGGTACCAAAGTGTTTCTCACTTATATATCCTTCTGAATTCGAGATGTTAATATATCTGATTAATAATTACGAATCAGCATTAAAAAGAGATAATTGTGAATCATGTAACCCCTTCTCATGTGCAATTAAAAGATAACTCGTCGCAGAATTGGTACATGGGCATTCGGTACAACCAATCTCACCAAGGTGAGGGTTGCCAACAGGTCTTATCACGTCGACCACAGGTCCACGTGATTCCAACCAGACACGGGGCGTTCTGGCCATGAATATCATATTGATTGACCGAAAAGACGCCCGAGAGAATACGACGTCCGTATCTTGACAAATGCCGATGCCTCTATGGTGCCTTCAATCGAGGCTTCAGCATTACACACAAGTTTCTTTCAGAGACACGCTCCACCCGTTGTTCCACAAAATACATCCGGCTAGTTGGAAGCTTTGTTTCGTTACTGCATTTCGCTTTCTTTGTTGTACCTTTCGTCGAAACGTTCGTCTATAACTGCTCGCTCCCTTCCTTGCGTCCGCTATGTTCTCGAGTCTGGAGCAATGGCGAGCTCAGGGACACCCTGCTCCCCTGTTCTTCTCGCTTCCGTTCTTTTCGTCATGGGCTTGGCTGCTCTGCAAGGAGCAGTGATACATGCCGGTGCCGCCGATACCATCACCGTCGACCGGCCGCTGTCCGGCTCCGGCAGTCAGAGGCCACTGGTGTCCAAAGGGGGCAAGTTCGCGCTGGGCTTCTTCCAACCAGGTGCCATCGCCTATTTTGTTTTTTTTCTTCTTGTATATGTTGGAATACGGGTAGGCTACACTAGCGCAAATTAAAAAAATTTTACCGTGTAAACCAGAAAGTCATGCAAGTAAGAGATTATAGATCGTTACCACTAGACGCGCAGTGCAGCGGAAGTAGAGTTGAAGCAGCCGATTCAACGAAAAGCGCGTCGGTGTAAGTGAAAATAGTCGATCGTCCTTCGACTAATCGTCTCCTCCTTGCGATCATCTCGATCAGTGCTACAGTCGTAGCAACATCTCTGCCGAGGTCTATACGTCCAGGAAGGGAACACCGTGCGTCGGTGTGCTAGCACCAGCGCGCATGATAGAGGTTATGAGAGGTAGCGGCTAGGGTTTTCTTGGGATATGGCCCTCAGCCCCCGCACATCTCATTATATAGGCTCCAATCGGATCCTTATCTGATACGAGTGGAGATCGAATCCCACTCGAAAACTATCATACTGTAACACCCCATTTTCAAAGTCTAGTAAGAATGTAAATTTTCAAGCTTATGATAATTCAGAAGGCTTTATTCGGTTTGATTTGTTCTTGGTGCTTTCCAAAGGAAAATTTCAAGAAAATGCAAACTAAGTTTTAATAAAAATCTTGTTTTGTCTCCACTAACATCTCAAAGTGATCCTCAAAATTACGGACTTAGAATTTCACGTCATCGATAGAAGTTCGTGGCAGTGGTGTTTAATCCTTTCAAGGAGGATAGAGCAAGAGGATGCGTGTGTGTGTGTGTTAATTAAACCCCCTCCAGTTGTGTACTGTCGCTACGCTCTCCTTTTTCCCCGGTGGACCGAGCGCCTCCTCGCCCTGACCGTGCCGGGCCGCCCTCCGCCCCAATCCAATCGCGGAGAAGCTACGACGCCAACGCGCCTTGCCTTGGCGCCCGCCTCGTCTTCAAGCACCACCTCTCCTTGGCGCCGACCGCAGTAGACCTTGGACACGCCACTCCGCCCTCTCTTTTCAGCGCCGTCCCCCACCCGAGCTGCGCCGCCGTAGTCCTTCGTGGGCCCCACGGGTCCCGTCGGCCGTAGCCCCCTTGGTCTTCGGTGCCGCGCCCGCACTGTGGCCGCACGGCGGTGACGCATCCACGCGCACGGCGCCATGCCGCCTTGCCCCCTCCCCCCCGACGCCTCACTCCTCCCCCGGCCTCTATAAAAGGCGTCGGAGCCTTATCACCATTCACCCCCACCGAAGCTTGCAACCGCCCCCATCTCCAGCAAGCCGCCGGCCTCATCTTCCTTGCCGTCCAGCCCACTCCCGCCGCCGGCCCGCCCCGCCCCATTTCGGCCCCAAGAAGCACCCCAGGTGAGCTCAAGGTGGGCTGTGGGAGCTTACCTGTCGCGGGATCGCTCTCCGGTAGCCCGAGCCGCCGGCGCCTAGCTCCCCTATCTTGGCCGCCGCCTAGCTCGCCGCCTTGCCGCCGAGCCTGCTCCGGCCGACCCGCGCCCTCCCCGAGGGGCTCGCCGACCCGCGCCCTCCCCGAGGGGCTCGCCGGCCCGCGCAGCCCCCAGGCCGCCTCCAGCGCGCCGCCGTGGCCTCCCCGCCGTCGGCCGGCTCCATCTCCCTCCCGGCCGGATGAGTAGAGGAGAGAGAGGAGGGGATTTAATTGCCTCGGGTGGGATGACCGAAGGGTCAAGGGATTCCATCCGGTTTTCTTTGTCCGGGCCCACCTTTGTCGGCAGCCCCCTCTCTCCCCTTTTATTTTCGGAATTTTCAGGCTTTTGAAACTTTAACACGTGATAACTTCTTAACCCTAACTCCAAATTTAGTGAAACCAGTTTCTAAATTTTTGTAAAATCAAGATATATCTAATGATTCCATTTTTGGTTCAGTTTAGAGTTCATTTGAGTTTTGTTTATTTGTTTTGGTATTTATTCCGTGCTCGCTCTTTGTTGTTTTTCCGGTTCTCCCGCCCGAGTAGAGTTCGAGGACGCGAACGAGCCCCAGATCGAAGCAGCACCAGACCACCCAGCTCTTGATCCAGGCGAGTCAACACTTTGATCATATTAAACTCCTATGTTTTAATCAGTTATATTGTTTTAAATTATCAACCTTGCATGCGTTATTTTATGTACAATAGTTTACTGTTTTCCACTAGTTAATTACCGCTCCGCTTTGCTAAGCATTATGTAGCTAAACCACCCCTTGAAACCATTATTAACCTTACCACTGTCGCCTTAGGTAATATTATTAAAAGCAAAGTTTTCAAGATAAGCTACATAAATAATCGCCAGGCAGGTCTAGTAAAAATCTTGGGACATTAGCATGTCTGATCATATCTTTCTCAACAAATAATTATTTTGGGCAATCATGGGATGTACATGATTGGTAGTTTGTATAAAGATTTATCTTATGCTTCTCAAAACCCTAAAACTTGCTTACTTGTGCAGGCGGATAGTAAGAGTGGTTGGTGGATGTAACAATTGGGTTGCGAAGCCTTGGACAAATTAAGGACTTAATCATGTGTTGACCTCTCCATGTAACACAAGACAAACCACTAGCCGGCAAAGTGTAGGCATGACTAAATAATTTGTACTACAAGAAGGGAATGCACGGAGGAAAGCATGATTTTTCTCACTGGACTCGGTTTCACAGAGATGGTCGTGTCGCGGATAGAGGCGCGCAAGAAGGGTCTCGCCGGGGCCCAAGGGCTAACTCGAGACGAAACCTTAGCGAGTGCGATCTTTTACTAGATACATTGTAAAGGTCATGTGGTAATCCGGTTGATCCGCATGTCTAAAGAAACGTGTGGAATATACCAATTGGGTTATCTCTTGTGGGTACAGTTGTACAAACTCTGCAGAGTCTAAAACTATTCGAATAGCCGCGCTCACGGTCAAGAGCATGCGTGGGAACTTCCTCGAGTTAGTTCTATTTCAAAAGCAGTTGTGGAAAGGGATTAAAATCGGGTGAAGGAAGTACTTAGCCTGTTGAGTTTTTCTGGAGGGATGTACTCAGTTGTTGACTAGTTAGGTGGATGTAGCCCAAGAACAAAAACTAGCATTGGTGGATGGAGCCATGTAATCGGTGGATGGAACCGTCTACAATATACGATTGCACATTGACAACGCTTTTTTGCATTATCACAAATCTGCTAAGTCATAGGATTTTATCTATGTATTTGTCAAATATCGCTTTAAGCAAAATAAAAGAACCCGAGCCTCCCTTACATAACTCTGCATCTATAACTAAATGCATTCTGTGTGTTGGCTCGTGGAGCACGTGGATGTGTGCTCACCTCGCTTTAAACCCCCATTGGAGAGGTTGGGAATCGGAGCATTACGCCTACTACGAGGACCGAGTGCCGAGGGAAATGAAGACGATGGATATTAGACTAATCCTCGGTAGTCTTGCTCTCGTTTCAGATCCGATCGACCGAGCTAGTTTTGGCGGGTGCCTCCGTTATTAGTCGACTCGTTAATAGCGAAAGCACCTATGATCTCGATCGCTTGCACGTGGCGAGTTGGACCCTACGCTATGTTGTTTCCGTTTCGCTCTTTAGGTATTGTAAGACATTTATTCGACGGCCCCATCAGAACTTCAGCCCGACGTGGTCTATTTTAAACTCTGGTATTGTAATGTATGGTTTTGTCTGTATGAAATGATGCAGCCTTGTATCTGTGAGCGCTATCTCTCGATCCGAGGAATAGCGCAGTTAATTCACAGAGGATTCCAGGTTAGCAAACTTGGGGTCCGACAGAGCTGGTATCAGAGCATACGACTGTAGAAACCTTAGCTAGACTGGTCACGACACTAGGACCTGGATACCATTTACAAAAACTAGTGACAAATTTTACAAAATATAGCATAATACTGCTTTACTTAACTCTCTTAGTTCAATACTTACCTAAACTTTCTTTTGCATTTTTCAATTGTTCTCACCTATTGTTGTTCAAAATTTTAGATGGACGGAGCACAACCAGCTGGTCCATGGGATCACCTCACCCATGGGGAAGGCGAAGGGGAGTTCGTCGAGATCTTGCGGCAGCTGCTGCAACACCTCGGGTACCGCCGCCAGCCCGTTTTCAAGGGTCGGAGAGTCTGCATCCAGGAGACGGACTTGTGGACCATGAAGGTCTTCATCTACGCACGGGTGGACAGGAGCCCGGCCCACACTATCCATGCCGAACCTCCACGGATGTGCCTCGCCGACGCCGTCCGGGATGCAAAGACGCCTGCGCAGCCCACCTGTGCTGTGTGCGAGGAGGCTGCGGCGATCGCCCTTCGCCCACTTCCTCGCATCCGCCAAGGGCGCTTCTTCCCGATCGCCTCGACACTGTGGTGGGCGACCCCGCTTATCGCACAGATCCACCGACCCGGCGTTGTCGATCACTCACGCCGCCTGCAGAGATTGGGCATCTGCGCATTCTCCTAACCACGAGCTCGCAGCACTCGGACGCCCTCAAGACCCACCAACCGCTTCGGTCGCCCTCCGGTGGCGAGCGCGGGAGGCTCGCCGCCGAGGCGGACTTGAGCACCTTCAAGCGGGCGGCCTACCCTCTACGATGCCGCCCAAAGAATAGCCCAAAGACTGGCGCCAACTCAAAGACTGCGCCAACTCTAGCACAGCGCCGGCTCCGCGCCTCCTCTGACCGACGCGGCTCCCACACGGTGTCGGCTCAAGGCACGGCCTTGGCTCCAAAGACGGTATCCGCCCGGCTCCTACACTCAAAGACTCAGCGCGGGGACCCCGTGACTCTGCCGGCGCACGCAAGAACGCAGGCCACGCCCTGTGGGCACCCGGGAGATTCCAGCGGCGTCGTTAAATCGCCTTCTCGCTCCTCCAAAGAACAACTCGAGCCCTTCTCGGTCTCGTTCTCGCCTATGTCTCCAGCGTCGGTCGGAGCGTGCCTCATTCTGCGGCCAAGGAGAGTGCATCTTTCAGGCTGGCGTCACTCCCGAGGTGTAGCGCTATAGGTCGGAAGCGAGATGGCTAGGCGGTCCCTTTGGTGTGCATGCACACTTCCCGATTGTACCCCTATGTATCCAATCGGTAGAAGTTGTGTATCGGTGACATGACTTGTTGTACGCTCGCTGTGCCCTGGTGGTCATGTAACACCTAACCCCTATGTATCCATCGGTGAGCGTTGTGTATCGGTGACATGACTTGTTGTATGCCTGCATGTGCTGTGCCCGTGGTCATGTAACACCTAACCCCTAATGTAATGAACTATCCTAGGCATAATGCCTTGTGCTTTATTGCCTTCGTTCGTTGGTTTTTCTGTTGAGCTGCTAGAGGGCTAGCAAACCCTCATATATCCCTCCTCACTCTTCTTTTAGAATCTAAAGAGGCTCTAGTTGTTTCGGATGGCTCCCGGAGGGTCGTTGCTCGTGGTAGGGTCAAACCCTAGGGTCGCACTCGCGAAGAGGTCGAGGCAGAGGTCGTGGGTTGAACTTGCCGCCACCACCACCAGCTCCACCGACCATGGCACAAGTATTGGCGCGCAAACGCAGATCCTTGGGCAATGCTCTCTAGTCGACAAGCCGAGGCGGATAGCCGCAACTCCAAGTTGTATCGATTTCTTGAGGACCCGACCAATGACTTTCTCCTCGGCAAATGAACCCTTAGACGCCGAAGATTGGCTGCGGATACAGAAAAGAAGCTTAAACTGGCCCGTTGCTCTAATAATGACAAGGTGGACTTCGCCACCCATCGCCTTAACGCACTGCGGCGCAGTGGAGAACTACCTTGCTCGCCGTGGGAAGAGAACCCTTGAGCGCGACTCAGAAGAAGAAGAAGAAGAACAAGAAGGAGAAGAAGAAGAAGTGGAAGTTGAAAACCCACAGACGCTCGGCAGGAAGGGCAGGAGCATGAAGGGAACCACAATGAAGCAGAGGATCCCGTAGTAGGCAAGACCGCCATCACTTGGGCTGAATTCAAGACTGCATTTCGGCAGAACTTTGTTCCAGCAGGTATTATGAGAATGAAAAAGAACGAGTTTAGGAACCTAAAGCAAGGCAATATGTCCATCTCGAGTATCTTACGCGATTCAACCAACTAGCTCGCTACGCCCCAAGGAGGTAGCCAAACAAGAAGAGAAGATTGATCGATTCTGGAGGATGCACGAGGAAATGAGAGCACAAGCGATCTGCATGACCATCCCGGCTTCCACCACTTGGTGAACAAGGCTCTTATCTTGGAAAATGAGAGGAAGATCCTAGAAGCCAGCGGGAAGAGGAAGTGGACAGCTCAAAGGCCTCAGGGCAGTTTTCAGGCCAAGCCCGTTTACCAAGGCAGCCCCTCTTTTCGTCAAGTGGCAACGCCCGCACCCAAAACCCCATTTCAAGCACCCCGCTCCGGCAATAGTGGAAATCGGTGCCCGCCCCATAGGGCGATCCTCCGCAATCAACCTGCTGCAAATCTTCTTTGTTTTATTGCGGAGCGAAGGGGCATTTTGCCAACAAATGCCCGGATCGCCAAGCTACCCAAGGGAAGTTCAATCCTGGAATCACCTCATCCCGAGTTCATCTTCAACACCGAACAAGGTCTATCGGACACCTCAAGCATCACAGATAAAGATCAACTCCAAACCATGGCGTGTCAACCATGTCGCTCGCAGAAGACGCGAGATGCCTCGGAGTACTTATGGTGCGTTCTCTGTTAAGTCAATACCCGCACACGTTCTTTTTGATTCGGGTGCTTCACATTCTTTTATTTCTGGGAAGTTTGTTGAAAAGGTTAAGTTGCCCACCTTTAAACTAAGGAGACCTGTGGTACTTAGTTCCCCAGGAGGACCCCTAACTGCCACCTTAGTTAGCCCTAGTGTAAAGGTCACCATGGAAGGCTTTGATTTCCCCGCAGACCTCTTGGTATTGCAATACCAGACTTTGGACGTCATTCTAGGGATGGATTGGCTAGCCAAAAACCAGGGGATGATAGACTGTGCTAATAGGAAGGTAGTCCTCACCAAAGACTCAGGAGAGAGATAAAGGTTGGTGTGGATCGCCCCACCTCGGGTCGCGTAATACATCACCTGGAGGCAATAACATTAAAGGATACGCCGGTAGTTCAAGAGTACCCAGAAGTCTTCCCAGAGGAACTACCAGGCATGCCACCAGACAGAGAGATAGAGTTTGTAATTAACCTAAAGCCAGGGACCGCCCCAATTGCTAAAAGGCCATACCGGATGGCAGTAAATGAACTTGAGGAACTAAAGACTCAAATTGAAGAGCTCCAAGCCAAAGGTTTCATCAGGCCCAGCTCATCTCCGTGGGGTTCCCCCGTAATCTTTGTCAAAAAGAAGGATGGCACCGCCAGATTATGTGTAGACTACAGGGCCCTCAATGAAGTAACCATCAAGAACAAGTACCCCTTGCCTCGAATAGATGACCTGTTCGATCAACTAAGCTGGGCCCTTGTTTTCTCTAAAATAGACCTAAGGTCAGGGTACCATCAACTCAAGATCAGGGCAGAGGATATTCCTAAGACCGCATTTACCACACGATATGGCCTATTTGAGTATACAGTTATGTCGTTCGGATTAACTAATGCCCCGGCCTACTTCATGAATCTAATGAACAAAGTCTTTATGGAATGCTTGGACAAATTTGTAGTCGTATTCATAGACGACATCTTGATCTACTCTAAGAATGCCAAAGAACATGAGGAGCACCTAAGGGTAGTCCTCGGGATACTTAAGAGACATCAATTGTACGCCAAGTACAGTAAGTGTGAATTCTGGTTGCATGAGGTTAGTTTCCTTGGGCACATCATATCCACTGGAGGAGTAGCAGTCGATCCCTCCAAAGTAGAGGCAATTCTAGGGTGGAAGCAACCCACCTCAGTCACAGAAGTGCGTAGTTTTCTGGGTCTAGCCGGATACTACCGACGCTTCATAGATGGCTTTTCCAGGATATCCAGGCCAATGACAAACCTACTCAAGAAAGAAAAGAAGTATGAGTGGACGGAAGCATGTGAAAAGGGGTTTCAAGAATTAAAGATAAGATTGACCTCAGCCCCTGTGCTAGTCCTGCCAAATATACACAAGGATTTTGAAGTATATTGTGACGCATCGCGTCAAGGCCTGGGCTGTGTGCTCATGCAGGAGGGAAAAGTTGTAGCTTATGCGTCCAGACAACTCCGTCCCCATGAGGACAACTACCCAACTCACGACCTGGAGCTAGCCTCGGTAATACACGCTCTAAAAATCTGGCGACACTACCTGATTGGGAATCACTGTGATATTTATACAGACCATAAGAGTCTCGGATACATCTTCACTCAAGTGACCTTAACACGAGAGAGAGAAGATGGTTAGAGCTAATCAAAGATTATGATCGGGCGTCCACTACCACCCCGGGAAGGCTAATGTAGTAGCCGATGCCCTAAGCCCATGACTCCCACCGCAATAACCTTATGGTGGGAGGATTGCGACACGAGCTTCTGAGAGAGTTTGAAGCCCTTAGCTTGGAAATAGTAGAGCAGGGTACTCTAGCTACCATGGAAGTACACCCAACTCTCGAGGAGCAAATTAAAGCAACCCAGAAAGGACACTCTGGAGTCCAGAAGTTCAAGCACCTCATGGCCCAGGGAAAAGCCCCTAAAATGGTAGAAGATGAACATGGAGTTCTATGGTATGGGAAACGTCTCTTTGTTCCCCACCAGAAGGACCTAAAAGACCTGATACTCAAAGAAGCCCATAGCTCTGCTTATACTCTACACCCGGGCGGCACTAAAATGTATCAAGAAATGAAAGCCCTATATTGGTGGCCGCGTATGAAGAGAGACATCGCCGAGTATGTAGCCTGCTGCGATGTATGCCAAAAGGTCAAGGCTGAACATCAAAAACCTGCCGGACTTCTCCGACCCCTTCAGATCCCTCAATGGAAATGGGAAGAAGTAGGAATGGATTTCATAATGAGGTTACCCGCACCAAGTCGATATCGACTCCATCCGGGTAATAGTTGATAGGTTAACAAAAGTGGCCCATTTCATCCCTGTAAAGACCACCTACAAAGGGGACCGACTGGCTGAGTTGTATATGGCCCGCATCGTGTGTCTACATGGTGTGCCTAAGAGGATCGTCTCAGATCGAGGTTCCCAGTTTACCTCGCATTTCTGGGCCAACCTACACAATGCTCTTGGAACCCATCTTGCGTTCAGTACTGCATATCACCCCCAAACAGATGGACAGACCGAAAGAATAAATCAAGTCTTGGAAGATATGCTACGAGCGTGTGCTCTGGAGTTCACTTCGGGTTGGGAGCAGTGTTTACCCTACGCAGAATTTGCCTACAACAATAGCTATCAATCAAGCCTTCAAATGTCACCTTTTGAAGCTCTTTATGGGCGAAAATGTAGAACCCCTCTGCATTGGTCAGAAACAGGAGAAGGGTACATCTTTGGACCCGATACTCTGAAACAGGCAGAAGAAAAGGTTCGCTTGATCAGGGATCGCTTACAAGCTGCTCAGTCTAGACAAAAGAGCTATGCCGACAACCGCCGAAGAGGACTAGCATTCCAAGTCGGAGACCAGGTGTACCTCAAGGTGTCACCCCTCCGAGGGATCCACAGGTTCAAAGTGAAAGGCAAGCTTGCTCCGAGATACATAGGGCCATTCCCTATTATTGATAAGTGTGGGGAAGTTGCTTATCGATTGGAGCTACCAAAGAAGCCCTGTCAGGTGTGCACAACGTGTTCCACGTGTCTCAGCTCAAGAAATGTCTCAGAGTTCCCGAGGAAGAGGCCCCCGTAGAAACTATTGAGCTCCAGAAGGATCTGACCTACCCGGAACGTCCGATCAAGATTCTCGATACTATGGAAAAGAAGACCGGACTTGGACCATTCGCCCTGTAAGGTTCAATGGAGCAACCACTCGAAGCGAGGCAACCCGGGAGCGAGAGGATCAACTTAGAGCTGACTTTCCCTTTCTTTTCCCAGCTTAGTCGAATCTCGAGGTCGAGATTCATTTTAAGGGGGGTGGGATCTGTAACACCCCATTTTCAAAGTCTAGTAAGAATGTAAATTTTCAAGCTTATGATAATTCAGAAGGCTTTATTCCCAGTTTGATTTGTTCTTGGTGCTTTCCAAAGGAAAATTTCAAGAAAATGCAAACTAAGTTTTAATAAAAATCTTGTTTTGTCTCCAGCCTAACATCTCAAAGTGATCCTCAAAATTCTGGACTTAGAATTTCACGTCATCAGTAGAAGTTCAGCGACAGTGGTGTTTAATCCTTTCAAGGAGGATAGAGCAAGAGGATGC
Organism: Melocanna baccifera; assembly: GCA_036346265.1. Lineage (NCBI taxonomy): Eukaryota > Viridiplantae > Streptophyta > Magnoliopsida > Poales > Poaceae > Melocanna > Melocanna baccifera. Next base: position 44,831,802 of record CM070677.1, on the reverse strand, counting down.
GTGTGTGTGTGTGTGTTAATTAAAACCCCCTCCAGTGTACCTGGCTGCTACGCTCTCCTTTTTCCCTGGTGGACCGAGCGCCTCCCCTCCTGCCCATACCGTGCCGCCGCTGGCCCCCTCCGCCCCCAATCCACGCCGGGAGAAGCTACGACGCCAACGCCCCTTGCCTTGGCGCGCCCTCGTCTTCAAGCACCACCTCTCCTTGGCGCCCGACCGCGATGAGACCTTGGACACGCCACTCCGCCCTCTCTTTCGTGCCGTCCCCACCCGAGCTGCGCGCCAGAGTCGCCGTGGGCCCCACGGGTCCGTCGGCCGTAGCCCCCTTGGTCTTTGGTGCGCGCCCGACTGTGGCGCGACGGCGGTGACGCATCCACGCGCGCACGGGCGCCATGCCGCTTGCCCCCTCCCCGACGCCTCACTCCTCCCGGCCTCTATAAAGGCGTCGGAGCCTTATCACCATTCACCCCACCGGCTTGCAACCGCCCCATCTCCGGCAAGCGCCGGCCTCATCTTCCTTGCCGTCCAGCCCACTCCCGCCGCCGCCCGCCCGCCCCATTTCGGCCCCAAGAAGCACCCGGTGAGCTCAAGGTGGTGTGGGAGCTACTGTCGCGGATCGCTCTCCGAGCCGAGCCGCGGCGCTAGCTCCCCTATCTTGGCGCCGCCTGGCTCGCGCCTTGCCGCCGAGCTCGCTCCGGCCGACCCGCGCCCCCCAGGGGCTCGCCGACCCGCGCCTCCCGAGGGGCTCGCCCGGCCGCAGCCCCTGAGCCGCCTCGTAGCGCCGCCGTGGCCTCCCGCCGTCGGCCGGCTCCATCTCCCCGTGGGATGAGTAGAGAGAGAGAGGAGGGGATTTAATTGCCTCTGGACTGGGATGACCGAAGGGTCAAGGGATTCCATCCGGTTTTCTTTGTCCCGGCCCCACCCGGCGACCCCTCTCTCTCCCTTTTATTTTCGGAATTTTCAGGCTTTTGAAACTTTAACACGTGATAACTTCTTAACCCTAACTCCAAATTTAGTGAAACCAGTTTCTAAATTTTTGTAAAATCAAGATATATCTAATGATTCCATTTTTGGTTCAGTTTAGAGTTCATTTGAGTTTTGTTTATTTGTTTTGGTATTTATTCCGTGCTCGCTCTTTGTTGTTTTCCGGTTCTCCCTTGAGTAGAGTTCGAGGGCGCGAACGAGCCCCAGATCGAAGCGACACTGCACCACCCACTCTTGATCCAAAGTAGTCAACACTTTGATCATATTAAACTCCTATGTTTTAATCAGTTATATTGTTTTAAATTATCAACCTTGCATGCGTTATTTTATGTACAATAGTTTACTGTTTTCCACTAGTTAATTACCCGCTCTGCTTTGCTAAGCATTATGTAGCTAAACCACCCCTTGAAACCATTATTAACCTTACCACTGTCGCCTTAGGTAATATTATTAAAAGCAAAGTTTTCAAGATAAGCTACATAAATAATCGCCAGGCAGGTCTAGTAAAAATCTTGGGACATTAGCATGTCTGATCATATCTTTCTCAACAAATAATTATTTTGGGCAATCATGGGATGTACATGATTGGTAGTTTGTATAAAGATTTATCTTATGCTTCTCAAAACCCTAAAACTTGCTTACTTGTCTGGGCGGATAGTAAGAGTGGTTGGTGGATGTAACAATTGGGTTGCGGAAGCCGCCCGGACAAATTAAGGACTTAATCATGTGTTGACCTCTCCATGTAACACAGTACAAACCACTAGCTGGCAAAGTGTAGGCATGACTAAATAATTTGTACTACTTGAAGGGAATGCACTTGGAGGAAAGCATGATTTTCTCGCTGGACTCGTTTCACAGGAGATGGTCGTGTCGCCGGATAGAGCGGGCGCAAGAGGGGTCTCGCTGGGGCCCAAAGGGCTAACACGAGACGAAACCTTAGCGAGTGCGATCTTTACTAGATACATTGTAAAGGTCATGTGGTAATCCGGTTGATCCGCATGTCTAAAGAAACGTGTGGAATATACCAATTGGGTTATCTCTTGTGGGTACAGTTGTACAAACTCTGCAGAGTCTAAAACTATTCGAATAGCCGCGCTCACGGTCAAGAGCATGCGTGGGAACTTCCTCGAGTTAGTTCTATTTCAAAAGCAGTTGTGGAAAGGGATTAAAAGCGGGTGAAGGGAAGTACTTACTGTTGAGTTTTTCTGGAGGATGTACTCGTTGTTGACTAGTTAGGGTGGATGTAGCCCAGTAACCAAAAACTAGCATTGGTGGATGGAGCCATGTAATCGGTGGATGGAACCGTCTACAATATACGTATTGCACATTGACAACAGTGTTTTTTTGCATTATCACAAATCTGCTAAGTCATAGGATTTTATCTATGTATTTGTCAAATATCGCTTTAAGCAAAATAAAAGAACCCGAGCCTCCCTTACATAACTCGCATCTATAACTAAATGCATTACGTGTGTTGGCTCGTGGAGCACGTGGATGTGTGCTCACCCCGCTTTAAACCCCCATTCGAGGTGGGAATCGGAGCATTACGCCTACTACGAGGACCGTGGTGCCGAGGAAATGAAGACGATGGATATTAGACTAATCCTCGGTAGTCTTGCCTCGTTTGATCCGGTCGACCAGGCTAGTTTTGGCGGGTGCCTCCGTTATTAGTCAGGACTCTGGTTAATAGCGAAAGCACCTTAACAGTCTCAGTCGCTTGCCTGTGGCGAGTTGGACCCTACGCTATGTTGTTTCCGTTTCCGCTCTTTAGGTATTGTAAGACATTTGGCCTGACGGCCCTACTGTAACTTCAGCCCGACGTGGTCTATTTTAAACTCTGGTATTGTAATGTATGGTTTTGTCTGTATGAAATGATGCAGCCTTGTATCTGTGAGCGCTATCTACTGATCCAGGGAATAGCGCAGTTAATTCACAGAGGATTCCAGGTTAGCAAACTTGGGGTCCGACACATACAGACCTTTATCTTTCCAGCCCATTAAATGTGTAATCCTGTAGGTTCATATACATTTGGTTATGGGCCAAAAATTTCTTTCTGATCCATAGGTCGATAGTGGTCTATAGCAAGACATAACGACTCCCAAATATACATAAAGATCATATCGGATGAACCTATATAATACTTATGCACCAATCCCTTTACCTCACGATACTAGATCGAACTCAAGGCGAGAAACGTGACATCCTATGATAGATCGATCCTTCACTCGAACCTGTGATGGATTATTCAGTTGTGATTGACTCTTCAACCATATTCGGTATGTTCATACACTTCCTTAATCCAACCACATCAAGTGGCTCAGAAATATCTCTCCTGTTATATAGGAGGAGCAAATTCCATTTTGATCGCTCATATTTCTCCGCATGTTTCATAATAAACCTGAAAGCTACCTTTATGACCATGATGGGTCAATCCAACATCATGTTCTCTAACATGCGTTCACATTGTTGATTTGATATCTCAAATCCATGATTCGTGAAACACGATCATCAATCAATATATGTGCTGATCTGTAAATCATAATTGTCCCACATAATGATATAATATCATGGATAATTTAGAATAATATCAAAAACATAAATATAGAGTTTCACGAAAAGTCATATACTTATTGATCAATATGAAAGATATTTATTCAATGGAGATGATAAACATAGAAGTGATATAATCATCTCTATGATTACCTCTAGAGCATATCACTAACAGTATACACAAAAAAAATATAATTTATTCTAACTTCCAAGTGCAGCACGCTGAAAACTAGTACACCGCCTCTAGTAAAAAGGAACATTTTAGCTATTCAAAAGGCAACGGCAAATTAGATTATACTACAGTTCATATATTTGAAATATGTTCAATATTTACCACGGTATCTTCTATCAAAGTTATAATGGTTCGGTTGCACGGATTCTAGAACTTCTTTCTTTGTGACTTGAGAACAATATACAATTGGCGATCTTAGAATATGGTAGGCTATGGCAGCACCAATGGCCTCTAGTCGTTGGAAAATTTCACAACTTTTTACGAAAAAAAGTCACTCACTTACTCAGCCATGTCTTAATGTTTCCTTCTGATCATGTGCAACAGATAACTCACAGCATTGGTTCATCGGCATCTGGTACAACCAAATCTCGAAGCAAACACCAGTCTGGGTAGCGAACAGGAACTCTCCGATCTCCAAACCAGAGTTCTCACAGCTGACCATATCAACCGATGGCAACATAGTCCTACTCGACCACTCAACAAGTCCAGTCTGGTCTACCAACATCACCAAGGTCACCTCCAATTCCACAGTCGGTGTCATCCACGACACCGGTAACCTTGTCCTAGCAGACGCATCCAACACCTCCATTGTGCTATGGCAAAGCTTTGACCACTTCGGCTGTTGCACGCGACGGCGGAAGAAACGACGAAGTAAATAAGATCAATCGCAGAGAGACACAAGATTTAACGTGGAAAACCCTCCCAATGCAATAATCTTCACTATATCGGGTGAGGTTAGATTTACAACTCTGATGCTCTATCCCAACCGGCGGCTTACAGGATATATATAACAAGGAAACCCTAATTTGACTACGATCCATACCGCGGGGCTCGCATCCCAGCGCCCCGGGTGTGCTGGGCCAGCCAGGACTCCGCTCCGCTCCGGCCCTAAGCCTCCGGCGAACGCTTCCGAGCTGGCCTTATCTATATATAGAATTTGGATCACAAATCAACATCGACAACACGTGGCTCCCCGGCGGCAAGCTCGGCCGGAGCAAGCTCACCGGCGTGAGCACACGTCTAGTTGCATGGAAGGCTTACAATGACCCAGCTCCAGGGGTGTTCTTCCTCGAGTTGGACCCAAACGGCACGAGCCAGTACTTGCTAAAATGGAACGATACCCAGCAGTACTGGACCAGTGGTAACTGGACCGGCCGCATGTTCAACGCCGTGCCGGAGATGACACCCACCAACATCTACCCCAAGTCGATGTACACCTTCGACTACGTCGATGGCGAGAACGAGAGCTACTTCGTGTACGGCATCAAGGACGACGCGGTCATCTCGAGGTTCGCCGTGGATGCGGCGGGGCGGATTCAGTTCATGACGTGGCTAGAGGACATCAAGGACTGGATGATGTTCTGGTCAGAGCCCAAGGTACAGTGCGACGTATACTCGTTGTGCGGGCCGTTCAGTGTCTGCACTGTGAACGCATTGTCCTCCTGTAGCTGCCTTCGTGGTTTCAGCGAGCAGTACCAGGGCGAGTGGATGCAGGGCGATCACACCGTAGGGTGCAGTAGAAATGTTGGGCTGCAGTACAGCAGTAATAGCTCACAGAATGACAGATTCTACACTATGGGGAATGTGAAGTTACCAAGCAATGCACAAAACACTGTCGCTGCAAGTAGTAAAGAGTGTGAACTTGCATGTCTAAGCAACTCTTCTTGCACTGCTTATTCCTTCAACGGCAGCTGCTCTCTTTGGTATGGAGAGCTCATCAACCTGCAAGATGTGAGTAGCATTGGTAGTGGAGGCGAAACGATTCTGATTCGCTTGGCTGCATCCGAATTCTCTGACAGGAAGCACACTAAGAAATTGATCACTGGAGCAGTAATTGCCACTGTTGCTACTAGTGTTGTACTAATGATTTTTGTTTCACTTTCCTTTTTTGAGAAGAAGAAGGGTCAAGGCAAATTGCAGTAGGAATTGCTAGGGGATTAGACTATCTTCATGAGAAATGCATGGACTGCATCTACACTGCGATATCAAGCCTGAAAACATCCTCCTGGATGATTCTTTTTTACCAAAAGTTGCAGACTTTGGGCTTGCAAAGCTCATGGGCCGTGACTTCAGCCGTGTCCTGACGACAATGAGGGGAACCGTAGGATACCTCGCGCCGGAATGGATAGCCGGCACGGCCATCACGACGAAAGCGGACGTTTTCAGTTACGGCATGGTGTTGTTCGAGATCGTATCGGGCAGGAGGAACGTGGAGCAGCGGCAGGACGGCACGGTGGACTTCTTCCCGTTGCTGGCCGCGAGCAAGCTCACCGGCGGGGAGTTGTACGGATTGGTGGACAGCCGGCTCGATGGCGACGCGGACACGGCCGAGGTGGAGAGAGCCTGCAAGATCGCGTGCTGGTGCATCCAGGACGACGAGAGCGCGAGGCCAGCCATGGCGACGGTCGTGCAGGTTCTGGAGGGGCTCGTCGAGGTCAATGCCCCTCCGGTTCCGAGATCGCTCAAACTCCTCGCGGATCCAGCCAATCATGTGAAGTTACTTTCAGATCAGCATATGTACTGACTGATAAGTATATTTCACGGATCATAGAGATGAGATATCATATTAATAATATGGACATATTTTAGAGAACATGATGTTGGTTTGATTCACCATGAGACACTGCAGAATTGTTATATTTTTAAATTTCATCAGTTGATGTATGTAGAATCTTTAGCCTGAGGTTGTCATTATTTCCTACATGTGTAATAGTTTACCTAGGAGTTATCAAACATTACTCTGTGACTGGGTAGTTGTAAATGTACCTTTTGGGTTTATTATGAAACATACAGACGAATATAAACTATCAAGATGGAAATTTACCCTCCTATATAGCAGAAGAGATATCTCTGGGTCCTTTGATGTGGTTAGATTAAGAAAGTATATGGCCATATCGAATGTGGTTGAAGGGTCAATCACAGTGAGTAATCCATTACAGGTTCAAGTGAAGGATCAAGCTATCATAGGATGACACACTTCTCATTTTGAGTTCGATTTGGTATTATGAGGCAAAGGGATCGATACAAAAGCACTACATAGATTCGTCCGATATGATCTTTATGTCTATTTGAAAGTCATTATGTTATGCTAGGGACCGCTATCAATTTATGGACCGAAATGAGTTTTAGGCTAATGACCAAATATACATGAACCTATAGGATCACACACTTAATGTGTTGGAACAACAAAAGTTCAGATGATAGTCTCCGAGTAGGATAAAATCTCTACTCGTATCGGATAAGGATCCGATTGGATACTATATAAGGAGAGGTGCGGGGGCTGAGAGAGGTATCTCGAAAGACACCCATAAAAATCCTAGCCGCTACCTCTTATAACCCCTACCGTGCGCGCTGTGTGGACCTCGGTACACGGTGTTTCCTCTCTTGATGTGTGGACCTCGATAGAGGTGCTACTACGACTGTGGCGCTGATTGAGACGATTGTAAGGAGAAGACGGTTGGCCAGAGGACGATCGACTGCTTCCACTACATCGACGCGCTCTTCGTTGAATCGGTTACTTTAACTCTACTTTTGTTGCACTATGCATCTAGTGGTAACGATCTATAATCTCTTACTCATATGACTTTCTGATTTACGTGGTAGAAAAATTTTAATTTATACTAGTGTAGTTTACCTTTATCCTAACACTCACCTCTCGTTCTACGTCACCCCCTTCCCTTTCTTCCTTTTTCCTCGCCTTCTAGATCTGGTCCCCTCCCCTTTCTCCGACGCCCGGTGGCCTTGCTGGTAGCGAGAGGGAAGGGGGATGCACCCCCGGCTCCCTGTATTGCTCTAGTGTTATGATAGATTAGGTCCTCCCCTTGGTCTCTTGTTTTGCTTTTTGTACAGAATAGGAGGATCTTGTTTGATTGCCGTCCATGGCCATGGAGATGCTCCTCCTCCTGGTAATGGTGTACCTTTCCCCAGCATCGTCAAGCAAGCTTAGGGCCTGCGTTGTCACCATCTGCCTTCTTAGCGACTCTAAAACATTTGTCATCGATTTTTAGTATATATTTTAACCTAAAATCAACCGCAACAGCTAAAAATCATCAAGAAAAGCCGTTTAAAATTGAGCCCTATTCGGGCCTACTATGCCCAACTTAAGAATGTGAACAAATCTCACCGTTCGGGTCAAGAAGTTTTCCGCTTGACACTAACACCGTGGCATGACTGCCGTGGTGCCGGCGTGACGCCAACCGTTGCTTCGTTCGGGCACATACGGCGCATCAACGATTCAACGCGTGCACAGTATGGGAACCAGAGAAGGGGACTCATACGATCCCTATTCCCTACTCGTGCATGTCATGGTCACGTCCACATTCTTTCCATTGTGGCTTCTACATCCGATGATGACTTGAGATGTTGTTCGAGATCATAACGGGGCGGAGGAACGTGGAGACGAGGGGGACCTGAGGACCGACTGGGTGGCGATGCGGACATGGTCGAGGTGGAGAGGGCGTGCAAGGCCAACCGTGAGCGCCGTGTACTGTTCTTATGTACAAACCAACAAATTCATAAATCATTCAACCAATCCATGTACTGTTCTTATTATCTTGCACTCTTTATGGCGCTACTAATTTTTGTAGATGTCCCTGTGCTAAATCTTCATACTAACACCTATAATTTAACATAATTGTTTAAGCACCATTATCTTCCTAGCCCACTTATCGGTTACTGTTACTAGACTAGCACTGGCTGTTTTTGCTTTGATTAAGTAATGGAACATTAAGATATTGACGAGGATATAATAATCCTCTATTTATTAGATCATCATATTATCTGAATATACCTTTTAACGATAAGGGAGAAATTTTGTAAAATAGTTGTAAAATATGCTACGACCACCTAGTCGTAAGTTCTGCTACGATAATCTAGTCGTGAAGTTTGCTACGACTATCTAGTCGTAAGGTCTGCTACGACTACCTTATCACAACTCTTGCTACGACTGCCTAGTCGTAAGTTATGCTTCGACAACTTAGCCGCAAGTTCTACTACAACGGTCTGATTGTTCTCCTATATACAACTAATTTACTCCTACAATGGGTTAGTCTGACAAGGCAGTTCGAACGTGCGTTATGCTCTATAACCGTACACGATCTTACCCACATCTCTCTGACAACAACCGTCCTAAGGCAAACTCCTACCCACGTCTTTCTGACAATAACCGCCATCCAACGGTTAGCTCCCGAAGTGTCAAGACATCTTTTAGAAAGAAGTAACTGCCATCGATTCGTCATCAATATAAGGGATGAATCTTGAGAGAAGGACGAGGTTGGAGAGGGAGACAAGTCCTAGTAGGAAGCAATCAGTTTTGTAAGCAGTTGATAGTTTCTCACACTGTTCACGCTTGTAAGCCATTCCTCAGCAACAATAGCACAGAACATAGCGTTGTTATTCTTCCAGAAGAAGGTCCAAATTTGTATAAAAATTTCTGTGTCTTTACTCTGCATGATCATACGAGAGCCTTGAGCACTTTTTCCCCGAATCCAAGAAATCATACGTAAGATCGATATTAGAACATCGATAAATATTATTACCGGTACAGGTTTCGAAGGGTTTGCACTAATGATGAAAAGAAAGAGAGCAAATCTGATGTAGACAACTCACAAGGAGAGAAGAAGACTAAAATGGGATCTCAAGAAAAAGGCAATTAACGCAGGGAATAAGTTCAGATATTCCCTAAGGAAGAGAAGAAAAAAGAAGAATGAAAATCATGTTTCAATCGAAGACATAAGAGATGTTCAAGATCTTCAAGCTGTTGAGGCATTTTGACAGTGCTTAGTTGATGTGGACTTGTTGCTACAACAGCATGATGATTATCACATGATGTTGAGGTACAGCATCTATTGATCTCAGGGTTTTAATCTGATCTTATTATGTGTATATTATTTTTCATATCTTTCCAATAGCCCCACAGGAAACCCTGTACCAACTGCCTATGTGTGCTCAAGAGGCTGCCATGAGAAGAACATTGATAATTGTTGTAGGTGTCTGAAGTTTTCATTTTATATCATTCACATGTAAGTTCTGATGTTGTATATGCAGAGGGCAAAATGGGAATTTCACAATTGATAAAAGGAAAAAAGGAGAGAATAGCCCACCTGTCGGTGGGCCGGGCTAGAGATAAAGGAGGAGTCAGCTCCTCCTCATTTCTCCTGAATGGCTCGGGCTTTCCCGAGCGGGCGGCGGCGAAGGCGAGGCGCGGGCGCCGCTCCCGGCGGCAGGTTCCACCCGGTGGCCCGTTCCTTCCGTGCACCCATTCTCCCATGCGGCACTATATCTCCTCCCTGTGCGACACGCTCCCGTGCGGCCGCTCCTCTGATCTGGCATGGGTGTTCCTCCGATCCGGATTCCTAGGGGGCGGCGCTGACTCGAGCGGGAGAGGAGGGGGCGATGGCAGCCCGAGATCCTCGGATCCGTCCATTGGAGGCCATTGCAATGCATAGAGGAAGTAGAAGCATTTAATTGCGAACAACAAGGCATGTCAGTTAAATCCTCACATGAGGTGGATATACTAATTTTAGATGACATGCAAGGAGTAGAAGCTATACATGACATATCATCTAATAAATCACATGTAATTCCTATATCCACCTTAGGCTTAGAATATTCTTTGAAAAGAGAAGTTCAAGTTCTCCTGTTAGCTTATTATAATCATTTTGAAGAGAGACATACTCATTCTTCAAAATCTTATATTTAGCTTTCTCCTTTCCAAGAAACTCGTTAAGCTCTACTAGCATGTCCATCAACTCATCATATGAAGGTGCATCATCATTGTCATCATCATTATTTACCTTCTTATTACCTTTTGCCATAAAGCACCGAGTTGATATGGAGGGGATTGTGGATTCTTCATTGTCGGAGCTAGAGATTGAGCATTCTTCTTCCGACATCCACTCTTGTATACAATCCTCATCGGTTGAGGTGGACGTTTCATATGTATCTTGAATTTTTGTCCACATATCATGAGCGCTAGCAAGATTGCATATTATTTTGAACACCTCTACACTCAAAGCACTAAATAGAGCGTTAGTTGCTTGAGCGTCGAGATGTGAGTATTTCTCATCCTCAATTGTTGGAGCAAGATGATCCAATAGAGGAGAAAAGCCCACATCTACAATCCGCCATATTTTCGGGCTCATGGCCTTAAAATAACAAATCATACGGATTTTTTAATTATCATAATTGGTGCCATCAAATAGAGGAGTGTCATCTAGGTGCACTATATTACTAGTCGACATCCTTTAACTCTCTAAGCGGTAAAGCATAATAAACGAGATACCAAGCTCTGATACCACTTGTAGAATCGAGGAGGCCGACTAGAGGGGGGTGAATAGGCGGACTTAAAAATTCTCTTTCAATTAAAAACAATATCTATTTGTCTAAACCAAGTATATAATGCGGAAGCTTAACTTAAATTAGTTTAGCACAAATATTACCTAAAACAACTAGGTTAGTCTAAGTGCACCAACAATCTAAGTCTATGTCAAAGGTTTGCAATCCTAGGGTGACAAGCAATCAATATAATTCTATGAATGTAAATTACTTGAAGGTAAATTGAGCATAAGTAAACAAACCACAATTGACATAATTATTTTTTACCGTGGTGTTCGGAGACTTGCCGGTCTCTCCTAATCCACGTCGAGGTAAGCCCAAACAAATTGGATCGGCTCCACAAATTAAGCCAAACACCTCAATTCCACTAGTGGTAGCTCTTCCCCGCTACGGGTAGGTGAGCTCCAACCTTCACAACACGCCGGGCCTTCTCACAAGCTTCTTTGAGAAGATCACCGGACACGATGCCTCCAACGCCGTCTAAGAGTCGGCAAACTCCAAGAGTAATAAGTCAAACCGCTCGCTTGAGTCTCACCACGTGCAACGAATGCACAAGCTCAAGTGGATGCTAAATCCACCTCTAGATGCAACATATGCAACTAGAGACCTCTCTCTTTTGCTCATAAGGTGCAACACATGCACAATGGAGTAGATAGACTTACACTAGCTCAACGGAGTGAAGTGAGGTGCCAAAGATTACTCTCCAACCGGCCACAAGTGAGTATTTACACCCTACACACAAAAACTAGCCGTTGGAGCCAAACTCCTGAAAAATCAAGGAAATCGGAATTACCACCGTTATAAGTGCGGTACTACCGCACTTTACTGTAGCACAAACTAACGGCTATATCAGAGTGTTAGAACTAGTCGTTTTTGAAAATAAAGTGCGGTACTACCGCAGCCAAGTGCGGAATTACCGCAGTGCGGTACTACCGCAAAAATCGCGGTATTACCGTACCTCTGTTTTTCAGCACAGACAGCACTCGGGAAAACGGTCATAACTTTTGACTCCGATGTCGGAATTGAGTGATCTTGGACTCTATGGAAAGCTTATTCAGAGGGCTACACAACCCATCTATTTGCATAATCTCAAACAGCTACACAACCCATCTATTTGCATAATCTCAAACACATTAGATCAATGCAGAAAATACAAGAGATCCAAGAAGTCACTATCACGGTCTATGTTCAAGAAAAATAATATTAGACCATGCCAAGGGACATTGTGTGACCTCCAACAACTTACAAAACATATTTGCAAACTTAGGTCATACCATAAGGAAAGGTACATGGACTTCAACCATTTGTAAAATATATTTACAAAGTATAGTCACATGTTGCAAGGATTTGATGCATGAGCCTCAACTATTCGTAAAACATATTTACAAATAATAACATCATGTCATGGAGAGCTAGCGTAAACAAGATTGAGCTATCAACACATGATGAGACTCAAGCTACTAGACAAGACCTCTCTTAATAGTACGGCAAACCTATACTAGCAATTCAGTCTTCCAACCAAACACCAAGACCAGTAAAAGACTAGAAACACATCCTTAGCTCTAGCTAGTCATACCTTTGCCTTGAGTATTTCATTGAAGCTTGATGATGATCATCTTCACTTCAAGTCTAGGTCATTGTCTTCTCTTGACTTGATGATCAACTCATAATCATCTCCTTTTCGAGATCTTGATATGCATCAACACATGATACATTCTCTTTTGATGGCCTTCAACTCATGAAGCTATTTCCATCTCGAACCTTCGCTTGATGATCTTCAACACATGAAACCATCCAAAGTCTTCATCATCATGGAACATAACCTATTCATCCAACTTATAGAAAATATTAGTCCCATAATATGATTATCATTAATTACCAAAACATACCATTAACTTATAATGGTGTGTCTAGATTTTTCAATCTTCCCTTTGGTAATTGATGATAACCACCACAATTGCAAATAATTGAATATAAAACTTGAAACCCAAAGTGCGGTACTACCACCGTTATAAGGCCGGTATTACCGCTCTCCGGTAGTACCGCTCAGGATGCCGGTACTACCGAGCATCGGTAGTTTCGCTGATCGGTGCGGTACTACCGCACTATGGTAGTTCCGCCGTAGAAAATCCGGTACTACCGATTTCGGTGAGTCCAAGTCCCACCAAGGGTGTTCTCTGGAAAAAACGTACCGTACAAAAATCGGTATTACCGCACTGCGGTAATACCGCTATTTGCACGCCGGTATTACCGCACTGCGGTAATACCGCAGGTAGGTGCGGTGCTACCGATTTTTCTGAGAGAGCACAATTGACTTTAGACATTAAATTCAAATGCATGCTGACCTTTATCTCGAGCCATATTAATCTTCTTATCAATCTTTGTATGCATCTCCAAATATTCAATCAATATCCGAGACTAAACCTTTCAAACACTTGATAATCACATTAGTCCCATACACAAATAATTGAGTGTAAAGCAATATAATTCAATATGAGTATATATAAACTACACAAGTTTTATATACTCAAATGATATATTTCAAAGTAGAGATCCCAATGCATGTGGAAAAAGAAACATGGATCAATACTAATGAAATCACAAAACATAAAGTGAACTCCCCCTAAATATGTGCATACAAGAATGTGTCATGAAACCTTATGCACATATTCATCTTAGACTTTTAGTGGAGTTTAATCTATATTTTGGATCCATGGAATGCACTAAGATGTAAATGAATGTAAGTGTCAAATGCATACCACTTTGATTTCACCTTTTTATCCAAATGAGACTAAGCCATATCATAATCAATCAAACACATTAGTCTCATACAAGTATTTGTCATTATCACCAAAACCAACATAATAGAGTTTGAACTTACACCGATGCCTGTCGTGTGCTTGTGCAGCGTCCCCTGACCTTGGCTTTGTCGGTGTGTGTGCATACTCCGGCGAAGGGGGCTTTGTATCTCCGATTACCTGCTACCCTCTCTCACTGTGGTGTAGGGAGGCGCTAGGTTTTCTGGGACAGCGCCCTGTGGCGTGCCTGGCTCAGTGATCTTCTCGGTGATTTTGAGTATCACCGGCTTTGTGAGTATACGCTTTTAATTCTTTGCATTTGAGGCTTATTCATATACTATGATTGCAAAGAATCAGTGGGCTCCTGTGATGCTCGATGATGAAATAGTTATATACTGAAATTGGATGATAAAGCTTTGAGCTCTAAAACCTTTATACCTTAGTTATTGCCTTGTTTGAATGATTAAATATGAGATTTGTAAATTGATCTTTGAATATTGACATAGCAATCATCTAATTTCGGCATTAGCATGTTGTTGGGTCACTTAATTCATGTGTTGACTTCAAGTCTGTTACTCAAAAAGTTTTTGCATGATTTGATAATTGAATGTTACAATTTATGATAGATCAATTTATATTTGTCTAAATTCTTGTTGTCATCAAGTGATTACTTTGCTTATATGCAGTGCTAGCCGAAATTATATCTTTGAACCTAGAGACTATTAGACTTTGGTTTAGAGCTCAAAGTTTTGAGAATTTCTTTGACATATCCAATTGATGAAGAGTATAAGACTTTGGTAGCAGGACGGCCAAGAGTTAATCTTGTGTAACCCTACTCCTAAGAGCATTAAACACCAATTAAAACTTGTGTTTTTTGCTAGTCTTAATTGGTCCATGCTCTTTGCATTGGCATACATATTCAAATCTAGAAGTTCATTGCTTCCTTTAATGAATATGTGTTATATTTCAAGTGATATGATCAAATTAAATGATTACATGCAAGTTATATCATTTGTATATGTCTTGATATTATCCTTGCATCTTGATTATGCTGGAATTATATTGACATTTATGCTTATACCATAATTACTACAACACCTGAAAGCACATCAGTTTGATGTTCAGAAAGCAAAGAATATCTGGTCAGAAATGCTTAGATGGAGGAAGGAATTTGGGACTGACAATATAGAGGTAAAGCTGATAGTTGAACAAATATACCATAAAATGTATTTAGTATGGGTCTTTGCTTGGAGTAACTTCCGTATTATGACACTTATTGGTCCTTTTTTTCTCAGAAATTTGACTACTCTGAGTTAGAAGAAGTTATGAAGTATTATCCACAGTTTTTTCACGGGGTGGATAAAGAGGGAAGACTTGTCTACATAGAGTTAATAGGAAAAGTTGATGCCAAAAAGCTACTGCAAGTAACAACTATAGATCAGTATGTGAGCTATCATGTCAGGGAGTTTGAGAGATATTTCCAGATGAGATTTCCAGCTTGCTCAATTGCCACAAAAAAGGCACAGAGATTCATGCACTACAATTCTGGATGTGCAAGGCTAAAGCTACTGAAAGTAACAACTATAGACCAGTATGTGAGATATCATGTCAGGGAGTTTGAGAGATGTTTCCAGATGAGATTTCCAGCTTGCTCAATTGCCACAAAAGGCACAGAGACTCATGCACTGCAATTCTGGATGTGCAAGGCTTGGTATGTCTTGTAATGGCTAAATATTGCTCTTTCCATTGAAAGCCAAATTTATAAGACTTTTTTTTTGCTTGACTTGTTTTCTATAATTCAAGGGATTTAAGAATTTCTCGAAAACTGCAAGGGAACTGATCACATGATTGCAGAAGATTGACAATGGCAACTACCCAGAGGTAGGTCATCCTGTCATGGATGTGGGATGACAAAATTCAGTTCCAGTCTTTTATCTTATATTTTGGATTAAATATTTCTGGCACTTTGTTAATAAAGAAAGTTTTACTTTCTGTATAGGTCACTCTTCTTTCAATGTTATAAATACAGCCTGCTTGTCATTATATTTCTATTGGCCCAACACTACAATATCTAATGCATTCTAAGTGCTGTTGCCAGTGTTATTAAGTCGTCGACTAATCGACAACTAATCCACTATTAGTCGTCAAGTCGGTGCACGACGGACGACTAAGAAGGCCGACTCGACTGGAGCGACTAGTCGGGCGGCCGGACGACTAGTCAGCGACTAGCTGCGACTAGTCGGGCATGTGTAGCCGCCCGATTAGGAGATCCACTCATACTTATTGAAATATAAGAAAGATCTCGGTATATTGATTGTGTTATGTTGCATACTTGCATTGTTTTCGAAATGTACTATCACTATGAAGTTACAGGGATATCCACTTAGCATGTTTTCTAATTGTTCTAGTAGATCATTACTTCGTTAATAAGTAACTAAGTATATACATCCACAGAACTCAAGCAGATTTAATGAATGAACCTATTTGAAAACTTCTCTTTGTTGTCATCTTATCTGAACATTGTACAGAAAGTATTATTTATTGTAAGTTGTAACCAAAGCTGCATCCAGATGAACTATATGTCACTCTGCTCTTAAGTTTAAATCATGCCAACTTTTATTATCAGAACCAATCTCAACATTTAAGGTTTATCTAGGTTCAGTTATATGGTTCTGTGACTAGTCGACTAGTACAACAATTAGCTAACAATACAATATATATGGTATGCAGAATTGCAGAGTAGGCAGCGACTAGTCGACTAGTCGCCCAAGTCGCCCCCTTAGCGACTCGACTTGACTTTACGGCTTAATAACATTGGCTGTTGCAGACATTGTGCCGGATGTACATAATGTTGGCCAAGGCTTCAAGATGTTATGGAGCACAACAAAATCTTTCCTTGATCCAAAAATTGTATGCTTGTTTGGAGTGGAAATGTCTAACCAGTTTATCTATGTTTACCTTCTACCGGACAGCTCATTAGTTCAGTTCACTATCGATTAGATTATCTGATTGAATGTTTTTCCTCAGTGTGTTCCCTTTCTCTTCATGCATATAGAGATGGTGCCAGATCACGATGACGGACCTACCAACTCCTTGGCTATTTATGTTTGCAGCTTTCCAGGAGTTTGACTGCCAATAACTAACCTTGCTATTTGTAGTTAGACTTACAGATTCCCTTCTGATTAGTGCCTAGGTATTTTTTTCCCACTATCTGTTTCGCTTTCAGTACATATGAATGTGTACAGTTGAACATCTGTGATTAGAATGTCTACTTTTTGTGCGCTAGCCAGGATGCACCGCCGAGAGGGATTGCGTCATCTTGCCCTCTACCTTCATTGTGTCAGGCAAGTACCTGTTTTCTACAATCTGTATAGGCAAAGGTAGAATTGTTCCTTCTTTCGTTTAGCTTTCCTAACACTTCTTCAGATTTACTGGTTTTGCATTGTATGGTTCATTAAAGATTAGTTGTTTGATAGATGCGACATGCCTAATCATAACTTATAATTCACCGTGTCAAGAACTGAAAGACCATGTGAGAAGATCCTGTTTAATGTTGTGATGAACCATTGCAATGTTTATGGAGTAGTTATTTGATTTTACAAATATCACTTTTTGGAAGGATTGTTTTTTTGCAGAAATTGAGGATTTTGGGATTTGAGACATATATTGAGTTGGGGTGACCTGATTTATTACATTAAGGTTGCATGATGCATGTCTCAGCTAACGTTGGTCAGGTTGTGAAGAACTTGTGCCCGGAAATGATTTCTTTGTCTTTAGATGTGCAAGGTCACTTGGAGTCAACCGTGGTCAACAGTGAGGATCGGGGCTAGGTTCATGGAGGAGTTGAGGCCCAGAACGATCGAAGATGTCAGGTGAGCTGGTGAGCTCAAGCATGCACGAGAAAGACGGGAAATGTTGAAGGCGAGTTCGAACAGCGGGATTGCACCATGAGGCTTGGACGGTTCAAGTGAGCCGTGGTTCGGTGGAACCGGGACGGGAGAGACTTGGCGACGCGTGGCGAGCTAGTGGTGCACCTACACGTAGTGAGCATGGCGATTGCTTGGAATGGATGGTGATGATCGAGTCAACGATGGATATTTTGGTAGTTTGGCCAAAATACCGGAAACCACCCTGGATCAAAACTGCGGCGCGTGGGCAACGTGTTGGAAAGCGGTTTAGGTCAGGGTGGAGCTAATTGGATCGAGACAGGTCAAGGCAAATGACTTAATGGATTCGGGCTTATGCGCTTTGAAAAGCGTGTATAAGTGAAATATGTTAGTTAAAATCCATGTGAGTGGGGTTAACGGGTTTTTCCCATTGTGCTAGGTGAATAGTATCCACTAAGAGATGGATGGGGCTGGCTAGCCCATCTATAAAAGAGGGTTGGGATGGAGACATGTAGTTATTCATCCAACCCACCTCTCTTGTGTTTTGATGCTTTAGGGTTAGGATTTTGAGTATATGGTGTACTCTCTGTCCTCCAAGGTAGAGTGGTTGTAAAACCTACCTCTTCAAGTGGTAATATATCAATCTGTGATGATCTCTTTGTCTATTTGCGGTTTAATTGATTTGCTCTTGATTTGGTTGGTTTTGACTTTTTCTCTCTTCTTGTGATCTGTTGTGTCAAGGATGTGTAAGAGGTGGAGATAATCCTCAGAAATCTATATCCATCCATCTAGGCGCTTTGATAGCAAGATTCACGAGAAAACTCAATTTTGCTTTATTTTGGTCTCATCAAGTGACTTCTTGTTTTAAGAGTTTTTGGGTAGTGATCCTCGGTGTTCTAGCTTGCTGTGACATGTGGGAATACATCTAAAATCATCTCGACCATCTTCTACCAGCGAGCAAGCTGTTTTCACCATTTGGGGGTTTTGGCTCGATTTTGGTATAACCTTTCAACAAACTAAAAAATGTCCCATCTTTGACCGTGTTTTTCATAATCGTTTATTGAAATATGTTCACAATAACCTAGAGAAGCAAAATTTCATATCATTTGGATCTACGGATCAAAAGTTCTCTTGATTTTTCGGTTTGAAATCGGGCTGAAAACACTATTTATCGCCTAATTTTACTGTACCAACGGTCAGACCGCCGTTATAAGGCCGGTTCGATCGCCATTTGGACGCCGGTCATACCGCCGGAAAGAGTTTGGTACCAAGTTTTGTTGATTTAGACCAATTGGATTAATTTACAGCTGGAGATTCTGTGTCCTATACCTCTGTAGGTGTCTGAGTATAGAATTTTGAATATTTAGGGGACATCAGAGTTGGCACCATTCACCCTTTCTTTGTTGCCATATTCGGTCTTTCATGAATAGATATCTCAGTTGTAAGCAAAGCCAACAGTACAACATTTAGGTTGACACCTTCTTGGTTTGCAAGTAGTCGATATTTAGGCCTTGCAGGATGTTGTGTTAGTGGCATAGACTAGGATAGCTGAGTATAGATTAGTTGTTTGATAGATTTGGTTGTACCACACTACCACTATGATTACACCAAGCAACCGCTGATGGTACCATGGATCATTGAATCAGTGCCTTTATATTTCGTTTTAGACAATATTTCTTGGAAGGATCTTGCACGTGTTATATATGCAACCTATTGCTACCAGGCATGTGCCTTGCTGTAACAATGCGCCCTTTAATTTCCCCGTCGTGCTGTCAGAATCATGCTGATGTATATTAACAGGCATAATTAAATTTAGCTGTGCCTCATTTGTGTATTAATAGCACATCTGATAATTCTAGGCGGTTTAAAAGAATTTTGGTTGATTCGGTTCCAAAGCTGAAATTCTTTAGTGCATCTTGCCATCTTCTAAGCTTGTGAACATGGCTGATTTTTATGTTTTTGGCGCCTTCTTTGAAAGCTTGGCTGATTGCCATTTCAATTACTTGTTAGCACCATTTCGCAAAGAATCAAAAGAGCAAGCCGCTTGAGGGCCTTAATGTCCCCACAAGATGAATTATTGCAATAGTTCTTCTACGAGTAAGCCTATATGGCGGGGATTGCTCCTGGTCGCGAGGTGCTATCGCTCGAGATTTTCTTAGACTAGTCGACCTCCACTACGAGTCAAGGTTCTATACAGGATGTATTGGCCCTTTGTTCAATACTCGTCACGTTCCCGCTGGAGGTCGTCACGAGGCTTACCCTCGAGCACACTCTCACTCCTCTTCTAAGGATGGTGTCGACACCTCTGACGATGAACGGGATCAGTACTCTGATGAGCGTGGGAGAAATCCTAGAAATAATCGCTCTCCTTTGAGGCGGACATAGCCTGCCTCAGAAATTGAAGATCCCAACACCGCTCGGAGGAAGCGATTGGCCGCTCAGAAGACTTTGCCTAGGCGCACCCAGTATCAGTTTGAAGAGGCACGAGAACTTCAAGACATCAATAATCTTCTCAAAACTCTGAGTCTAGATCTTGCTCGGGCACCTAGCGACGATCACCTCGCCGAAGGGATTGCACGAAGACTACGCAAGATGATGGATAGACTCAAGCAGCCTAACCGGCACAATCCCGGGAATCGAACAAATACAACCGCTTTGAGTCATTCACAGAACTCTTCGTGTAGGGTTCAACATGGTGACGATTTACGACAATCATCTGGTCATAAATCCAGCTGAAGAAGGGTTGCTCAAGCGACTCTGGATCGGCAGACCGACCGAGCAGCTGAAGAAGGGTTGCTCAAGCGAATTGCTTCCCCACGGTCCCATCGCCGCCACCTACATACTATCGGGCATCATCGACTACGGTCTCCTAATGATTAGTTACAACAATGTCAAAGATCGACGAGGGATATGTACCTAGTTTCTGCAATATGCATAGGCAAAGGTAGAATGGTTCCTTCTTTCGATTAACTTTCCTAACATTTCTTCAGGTTTACTAGTTTTCACATTGTATGGTTCATTAAAGATTAGTTGTTTGATAGATGCGACATGCCTAATCATAATTGATATCTTAGTTGCAAGCAGGGGCGTAGCTAGCCGAGGCCCAGCCCACAGGGGAGTGTAGAGCCCAGTCCAATCCCTTGTTAGCTACAGTGTAGACTAGTGAGAAATTTTGAGCTAGGCCTCGGACCATTGCCCCGGCGGCCCGAGGCCCAGTTCCGCCCCTGTTTGCAAGCAAGGCCAACAGTACAACATTTAGGTTGACACCTTCTGGGTTTGCAAGTAGTCGATATTTTGGCCTTGCGGGATGTTGTGTTAGTGGCACAGACTAGGTTTGATAGATTTGGTTGTACCACACTACCACTATGATTACACCAAGCAACCACTGATGGTACAATGGATCATTGAATCAGTGCCTTTATATTTTTGTTTTAGACAATATTTCTTGGAAGGATCTTGCACGTGTTATGCAACCTATTGCTACTAGGCATGGGCCTTGCTATAACAGTGCGCCCTTTAATTTCCCCGTCGTGCTGTCAGCGTCATGCTTATGTATATTAACGAGCATAATTAAATTTAGCTGTGCCTCATTTGTGTATTAATAGCACATCTGATAATTCTAGGCGGTCTAAATAAATTTTGGTTGATTCGGTTCCAAAGTTGAATTTCTTTAGTGCATCTTGCCATCTTCTAAGCTTGTGAACATGGCTGTTTCTTTATGTTTTTGGAGCCTTCTTTGAAAGCTTGGCTGATTGGCATTTCAATTACTTGTTAGCACCATTTCTCAAAGAATCAAAAGAGCAAGCCGCTTGAGGGCCTTAATGTTCCCATAAGATGAATTATTGCAATAGTTCTTCTACGAGTAAGCCACTGTGTTATATTCTTATGTAAAAATATATTAGGAATGATCTGCCCTCCAAGGATGCAGCTTCTGGACCAGCTGAGGGAGCTGAACCCTTATGTTCCACCATCCGTACAACATGTAACTGACTTATATATTTCTCAGGTAGCTGAGGCCGTATCAGGTGCAAATAGACATGTTTATGAAAATTTGGAAATTTTTATTATTTGTCGTTGGACTATCTATGGTTGTTTTTGGTTCACATTCCATTCATGGTGCAAACAGTTTTTGCTGTGGGGTGACATACCATTAGGGTGGACAATTGGCTTGAGGCTTACGAGCCGGCTCGGCTCGTAACGAGCTTGAGTCAGCTCGGCTCGGGCTCGCAATAATTCAAGCCAAGCTGAGCCCAGTGTTCAGCTCGTGAAAAAAACGAGCCAAGCTCGAGCCGGCTCGCAAGCCACTCGCGAGCCGAACGAGCCTAACTCGAAAGCGAGTATATCTCTAGTTCACTCTCTCGGTCTCTCCACTCCTCCGCTCGCTCCGCCTCTCGCATTCCGCCCGCGCGACTCCGCCTCCCTCCCCGCTCCCCCACCGCCGCCTCCCTCCCCAGCCCCAGCCCCCACTTCCCCAGACCCCCACCACCTCCCTCCCTGGCCCCCACTCCCCTAGACCCCTACCACCTCCCTCTTCGCTCCCCCGCCGCCTCCTCCCTCCCCGCTCCCCCGCCGCCTCCCTCCCTGGCCCCCGCTCCCCCACCGCCGCCTCCCTCCCGGCCCCGCTCCCCCACCGCCGCCTCCCTCACCTCCTCCTCCCCGCCGCCCCGCCACCTCCCCTCCCGCTCCCCATCGCCGCCTCCCTCCACGGCCCTTGCTGCCCCACCGCCGCCTCCCTCCCCGAGTCCCTGACCCCGCTCCCCACCACCTCCCTCCCGCTCCCCACCGCGCCTCCTCCTCCCGCTCCTCCGCCACCTCCTCCCCCTCCCCCCATCGCCGGCTCCTCCCGGCCCCCACTCCCCACCACCTCCTCCCCGCTCCCCCACCGCCTCCTCCTCCCCGCTCCCCCACCGCCGCCTCCTCCCTCCCCGCTCCCCCACCGCCGCCTCCCTCCCCGCTCAGTTGGTAGGTGGAGCCGGGCGGTTGGTTGGGTGGATGCTTTGGTGAGAAGGCAGCAAGAGGATGTGCGCAGCGTAGGGCCCCGGGGCACCCGCGCAGCGGCATGGAGGACGACGCTGAGCTCGAGGAGGGGGAGGCCTGCAGTGACAACACCGGCACACCGCCTTCGTCGACCCTGACGTTGCGCTCTCTTACATTGTGAGTGGCCTCGAGCAATGTTCGCCGTTGTCTGGTTCAATATAGTTTCAATGCTTACTTGCTAGAAGTAGCATACCAATTTAGTGTCATGAATGGATTGTTCAGTCAAATTTGTGTAAGGAATGGACGAGCATGCTGAAGCTCTGGGCGAGCTCGCGAGCCAGTTCGAGCCAGGAAACAAGCCGAGTCGAGCTGGACTTTTAGCTCGTTTCTTGAACGAGCCGAGCCAAACCGAGCAGCAGCTATGGACGAGCTTGGCCGAGCCTGACTCGAGCCGGCTCGGCTCGGCTCGGCTCGTTTCCAGCCCTACATACCATTCCGTCTTTATTCTTGCATCTACATACCCCAGACATTTCTTACCTGTTCTACTGCTTACTCATCTGTTGCTCACTGCCTGTATGATGTACGGTGGATCGCCGTATGGGTATTTTCGTATTGTACTATGTAAAGTTTTCCTTGCATTGAGCTCGTAAGACCCACTGGTCTTTCTCTTGACGTGATGAGTTTGCCCTTTACAGCCCGACGTGACCCGCCTGGTCAATGCGCCGAGACAACACGTTGATCCCACCTGGCGCTAGGGACAGCAGCACTGCCTCCTGCTGTCCTGCAGTTTTCCTCCTTGCTTCGCGTGGAGGACAACCGAAGCTAAGCCAGGACACACAAAACAGCACCTCTGCTTTGCCTGCACTTTACGTGATGAACCTGGCAGTTCCTTGCAGCACTCTGCTGCTCTTCCTTTTACTTCTTCCTCCCTCCTTTCACAAGAACATGACACAGATCACTTCCGATCTCTTCTCATTACTCTCTCTTCTCTTTATTTCTTTCTTCTGATAGCACGGCTTCTCATCTTACATTGCTTTACTACTTATACTCAACACTTTGACTATAACACGGGATAACTAACAGAAACGGACTTAGATACGCTATACGCAGCAAGAGAACTCATATACATATTCTATCCTTATATGTTGCACACTCGGATACGAAATAAGATTAGACTTCAACATACTATTATATGTGTATTTCGCTTCCCGAGTGCTTCAACGCATCAGCATTAAAGCGAAGAGAATCGCATGGAGGACAGCGCGCCACGTGAGCCATTTCGCGGAAAAGTCCCTCTATTTTGTGGAATTACGTATGGATCCTTATGTAATTATGGATGAGTCCTTACTTTTTTTCAAAAAAAGCCCTTCCTTTTCATGTTATTATGTACGAATCCTTGCTTTCAATCTCTTGCGGCGCAACGTAGCGCATATTTTCATCGTGAACCTTTAATCCATGGATATACATGAAGTCTTTTTTTTACTTCTAGATGTAATTAATTTCTATATCGTATCTTATAACGTAGAGATTATCTCATGTAAAGAAGGGTATGTACGTATAGTATAAGAATATTTAAAATTATCTAGATGGTATGTACAATTTTTCAAAGGTGGTATGTATATTTTTTAGACATACTCGTTTTTATATGCATATATGAAGGTATTTACAAAATACGCTAAAAACTATGTACTTCTATGCAATTTTTTCATATGATTCACATTGGAGTATCTTATAATTAGTATACGAGTATATCTAAAGTGATAAAGGGGTATTTTAAATTTGTTTAAATGGTATATTAGATGTGGGAGTAATTACATCCAGGAGTAAAATGTATTTTTTCATACACACACACGACTGCACTAACGAGCGCGTGTGCTCGTGCGGGTCGCTATGTGGCTTCCTGGTGGAGCTCGTGCGTAGCTCGGTTGATGCGTAACGTCATTAATTATAGATGATAACTTTTTTGTTTGAGATAGTAAATTTGCAAATGTAAGTAACTTGATGAATTATCAATGATAATTTTATGTTCAAGAGATAGTAACTTTTTGGAGCATTGCAATGTGAAAGTTATGTTCTGATATGCCGAAAGTTATCATGTAAGAATTGTAAGTAACTTCGTGAATTATTGATAACTTTTTGTACATGAAATAATAACGTTGTCAAATGTAAGTAACTTAATGAATTATAGATAATAACTTTATGCTCATGAGATAGTAACTTTTTTATACCTAACAACTCCACTAAATCTCAGAAAAAATTGCGCGTAAGAACTATAAGTAACTTAATAAATGATAGATAATAATTTGATGTGCATATGATAGTAATTAATATTATCATAATTATCAAACAATAGTAATAGTTTGTGCGTTAGGATGTGGGGCGATTGACTACTTGGATCGATCAGGGTGGCACGATTATTCTATGCGTAGCCACTTAATAAAATAAATAAATCTTATGTCAGTCCACGTTCTTCTTTCCAGGAAGGAGCTAGAAAGGGGCGTTTCTTCGTTTCATATGTCATGAGATGAGAATATAACAGCTCACTTTTGGACGCTAATCTCATCCAGAAAAATTAGGCAAAGAATGATCGACAGCTAGCGTTAGGAAAAGACTTCAAATCTTCTTTTTGAAGTTATTCGTAGCGTGTTCATATATTAATGTCCTTTTCCCATCATGTGGATCTAGTACTTGACTTGTTCTTTGGCACAAAAGCCCCACTGGCCACTCTTAAGGAACCTCGGCTGTTTCTGACTTCTAATTTCTTAATTTTATCTTTTTAATTTTTTTTATTTTTAGAGTTTTTTTACTTTTACTTTTTTCTGTTTATTCATTTGTATTATTCATGATAATATAATTTTTTTTATTTTTTAAATTTAATTATGCAGAAAAAACTAACAATAGATACAGTACAAAAAAATTTAGAAGCCTAGGTTTTTAAGCCCTTTGGTACCAAAGTGTTCCCCACTTATATATCCTTCTGAGTTCGAGATTTTAATATATCTGATTAATAATTACGAATCAGCATTTAAAAGAGATAATTGTGAATCATGTAACCCCTTTTCTCATGTGCAATTAAAAGATAACTCGTCGCAGAATTGGTACATGGGCATTTGGTACAACCAATCTCAGCACACACCAAGGTGAGTGTTGCCAACAAGCACAACACAGTCTCCGACCCAAAGTCCTCACAGCTTTCCATATCAAGCAATGGCAACATGGTCCTACTCGACCACTCCAAGTCACCAATCTGGTCAACAAACGTCGCCAGAATTTCGTCCAATTCCACGGTCAGTGTCAATCCTCGACACGGGCAACCTTGCTGACACGTCCAACACCTCCGTCGTGTTGTGGCAGAGCTTCGACCACTTCGGCGACATGTGGCTCCCCGGTGGCAAGCTCGGCCGGAACAAGCTCACCAATGAGGTCACCCATCTGGTCGCATGGAAAGGTTATATCGACCCGACACCGTCGCATGGAAATGTTACAACAACCCGACACCGAGCCTTTTCTCCCTCGAGCTTGGCTCTAGTGGCACGAGCCAATACCTGCTCAACTAGAACGACAGCAGGTAGTACTGAACCGGCGGCAACTGGACCGGCCACATGTTCACCGCCCTGCCGGAGATGATGGTTATTGTTGGCGTATAAATAAATTGTTTGTCTTTTTTCATCAGTTTAAATTTTTAAATAAATTGGTTGGTGCATACAACTCAATATGGTATCAGAATCAAGAGGACTTGATTTCAAGACCAGGTTGATGTAATTAAAGAAAATAATTGTAGCTCACATTTATTTTACGTTTTAGGTTTAAGAGAGTCTACACATGAAGGGGGGTATTGAAGTATAAGTAAATTGCATGTGTTTCCTCATCAGCTTAAGTTTTTAAGTGAACTGACTGTAGCATACAACTCAATAGCTACCAATGCCTACCCTATGTCCCTGTACACCTTCGACTATGTCGACGTCGAGAACGAGAGCTACTTCATCTACAACATCAGTGTGTGCACCGAGAACGCGTTGCCGTCCTGGAGCTGCCTCCACGGTTTCCATGAGTAGTAGTTACAGGCATGGCTACAGTGCGACCACACCGCGGGCGGCAACAGAAACACCGATCCTCGTCATTGACTATGATTGACTCCAAGTGATCCTGCACATTCAAAGACAAATAAATCATTTTCAGACATAAGTTCTTCACAACTTAACTCATGTTAGCTGTAACAGAACTCATGCCACATATAAACACTAAACTTGGTTATCAAAACTCATGAAACGTCCCACGTTCTTTAATTAGCTTAAGGAACATGATTAGTATTAATTGCGTGGGTTAATTAGTTAAGTGGTTAACGGGGTTAAGTTATTAGTTTAAGGATTACGGTATAATTCAACTCATTTGTAACCATTGCACACAAGAGCATAAGAAATATAATTGCTAAATGAACTCAAACTTTATTAAGGTTTTCCAACTATATAGGAATGAAAGCTAATTACAAATGAGGAGCATCTCATACATTTGCATATGCGTTAAAATTATTGTACAACAATTATTTACACGGCCACAAGAATAGATCTTAGCACACTTTATGCACGTCATACATTAGGTTTGCCGTCGAGCCACCCCACCTTTTCCTTGAGAGCAGCTCAGTAGATAGTATACTAAGAAAGACCGAACAAAAGAACAAATAGCAATTAGCAAAAGAAATAATTAAAAGAATTGCCGTCAGAGCCCTCGAGGTTATCTCGGGCGGGGCATTCTGTTCACGGAGATACCTAACCATCCGGGGGCCAGTCGACACCTCTCACAACCATAGGGATCATCATCCGGCAAAAACAAACCTGTTTTGCATCGCAAGCACTGTAGAAAAATCCAAACCCAACAAGTGTCAAAAGCCAGCAAATCATTCGGCCTCAGATGGAACCTCCCCCAGCATAGCTAGGGACCAGTACCACCTCCCCCAGGTATCACTGCCTAGCACAGCAATAAAAGCATAACAAAACCGAGCCAATTCACCTTTCGAACAGAGCAGCCCCAGAGCAACTCAGGACCCCAGTCACGAGCCCTCCAGTAGAAAGCAACCAACACCTTTCTTCCTCCCATCCACAAACCACAAGCCCCACCACATTCCAGCCCCACAGCCACCACCAAATCAATCCAAGCATCAGACGACCAAGAGCAAGCAAGGAGCTGGAAAAGGAGGGGACCGCAAGTCGCAAAGGAGGCCACCGCTGGGACCGTCGGCACCCAAGCAACTAGGAAAGCGACCACCAACATCAGCACCACCTCAGCCGAGACCATCCCATCTTTTAATCAGAAAAAGGTAGCTCACAAACCCTCATTCCTACTAGCATATTCAATAGAACATCTCGCCCAACTAGTACATCCACCGTGTAGCATAGCATCACAAGCACACCATAAGAACCGACACAACTTTTCAACCATCAATAAGAGGGTGTAGAGAGGAAGGGGGTTACCATAGTTGATGGTTGGCGGCGGCGCGCTACTGGCGGCCGAGCACTTGCACTCGAGAGCCACCACACATTCCCCCGGCATGCGGGTGGCCTCAAGCCCCACAGTGCTGAGCCACGGCAACATACCTCCAAGCCAACCCTAACCCTAGTTCCAAAGCCAAAAAGAAACCAAGCGAAAGTAAGGAGTAATCGAGGGGAAACATACGGGAAGAAAAGCAATCAGGCCTAGAAGGGCCAGATCCGGGCCGTAGGCCACGGATCCGGCACCTAGAGGCGGCGTAGGTTGCCGGACCGAGGGGGAGGCGGCGCGGCTGCCAGAGCGGTCGGCGTGCATGGGAAGAAGGCCGGATCCGGGCTCTAGGCCCCGGGTCTGGTAGTAGGGAGGTGCTGCAGCCCTGCAGCACCACTAGCGCCGTGGGCCGGAGGGTAGAGAAGAAGAGGGAGAGGCGGCGGCACAAGAGAAGAGAAAGGGAGAGAAGGGTGGCGGCGTTGGAGTAAAGAAGGAGGTAGAGAGGGGCGGCAGCGCAAGAAGTAAGGGAGGAGAGGAGATAACGGGCAGAAGAAAAGAAAGGGCAGGAGCCGAGGCAAGAAATGGGCCGAAGGCCGGCCGGGTAGGGGAATAGAAGAAGGAGAGAAGAATAAGAAAAAGAAGAGTAAAATGTTGAAGAAGGTAAAGAAGTAGAAAATGATTCCGAAACCAGTGTTTAGACCTCCAGCCGCGTAAAAATAGTTGGTAAATTTAGTAATTAGGAGTTGTAAGCTTTAAACTAACATTAATTAATCTGGTCGTTAGCGGGATAACTCAGTGTAGTATTCCCACACTTCGAAATGCGATGACCATCGAACCCAAAACCTAGAAGCCTCACGACGATGTTATCACGGTTATTAATTCAGTATATTCTTCGCCAAAGCCATAAGTAAATTAGTGGCATGTTATTATTATTGCAGAGGGCATTCCAAACTCGCAAGGGAAAGAATACCTGGGTAGAGTGGAGACTCAGGACCTCTTGGCTAACTCAGGCAAGCATTCCGTTGATCAATTTCTCGAGTATTTTTGATACCTCAGTATTTTGATATTATCTTAATATCACCCTGCATATCAATAAAAAGTCTTTAAATCAAGAATTTTGATAAAGAAAGATGGGCGACTGACGGAGCAATCGGCCGTGTAGATTAATAAAAGGGTGGGCAGAGGTTGCCTTGGCAGGTAACAGAAGGGTAGGATGGGGACCTCTGCATAGGATATAATATAAGTAACTACTAACTTCATCTGTATGAATGGACCATATTCAATCGTATCAACCAACATTTCGTCCACGGACAGACAGAATTAGTAGTGCTATCCAAGTTATTGTATTCTCCACATAGGTAAGTATTTAATTAGGGGAAGAACCCAGAGCCGGTAAGAACCCGGGAGTGGGGGATCCACAGCCGCAAGAACCCAGAACTGGTAAGTAAGCCAGAAGTGGGGGATGCGGATCGCAAGAACCCGAGAGTGGGGTACGCGAAGGCGATATATTACGCAGTTGGGTGTTGGGTGCTGGTCAGAAACCGCCCCAGCCAACGGCTATGCCACTTTTGGTAGATCTGGGTGAGGGTGTTGCGCAATCCCAGGTTGCTGATTGAGAATAGCTGGGTGGAGATATAATATACTGAGGTAGTTACAAAAATTTTGTTTACTGATTTGGGCACCGCATCTTAGGAAATACGGAAATCCATGTGCAATTAAGATCAGAATGATGTTGGGTAAAGTGATACAAGCTTGCGCAATGCTATATAAATCATGAATTCATGCCTATCTCCGAGAAAGGAGATTACGGGAATCCATGGAAGTTCTTAGCTGTTCATACAAATGTTCAGTAGCTTTCAAAATAATAAAAATCGAAATCTTTCACAACCAAAACTTTATTTTCTCTATGAGCCTCAGATTGGTATTTGAGTATGAGAATAAAGGAAAAGAGAAAGGATAGATATAGGCATGTGATGCATTATTTGTTATATAAGCTTGCTGAGTACTCTGTACTCACTCTTGCTATTATTTCCTTTGTTAGAGGATAGCCAATATACTGCTACCGAGGGGGATGACACCGGACCGGAGGAACCCTACTCCCCTGGAGAGGGCGTTGGTTTTGAGGAGGAGCCGTATGGGGGTTGCCCCTTATACGATGACTGGGAGGACTAGAGTCGTAGGAGCAGTCAGGGCTCCACGCCTTCGGTATTTGCACCACTAGTGTTTTGTATTTTGGACACTCTTATCTTGTATAATTAGATTGCTGTCAGACTTTTGTATTAGAGTTGTAATAGCTTGATTAGTCATGATGTATGGAACTTTAGCCCTACGTGGCAATGTAAATGTATGGATTGTATTATCTCTAGTTATTGTTCTGCTGCAATATTCTGATGGGCGTATTATTCGTTAGGGCGGTGTTTTATCAGCTAAAACGAGTGATAATCCGTTGACTAGCATAATTACCCCGTGGTAATTGTTCGGGTCGTTTCAACTCATCCCGAAACTCAAATTTCACTACCACAGAAAAGTTCATCACACAAATTTTGGAACCATCATTACAGATGGTTCTTTGAACCATCTGCTTCATGGATCAATCATAATAGGGGTTATTTATAGATGGCTTTTGAACCATCTGTGAAAAGCATATCACAGATGGTTTGGAACTAGAATTGTATGTGATCGTCCGTTATTATAGATGTTTCAAAAATTATTACAGACGATTCTTGGTAAAAACCGTCTGTGATAGTTGTACCGTGGCTTGGATGTCTAAAAATTTAGGGTTCCAAGTCATAGCAAATTTTTTACCATTCAAGCTATGTTAAATATACATACTTAGGAGGAGAAGTGAGAAGAGAAGAAGAGTTGATCGAGCCTTATATTTTTAAGGAAAACTTTGGTGAGGAGAAGTGAGAAGAGAGAAGAGGAGATGAGGCGAGGGGCAGTGGATGAGGAGAAGTGAAAAGAGAGAAGATGAGATGAGGAGAAAAACAGTCAGACTTTCTATTTTAACGAGCAAATCCAGCGAGATGAGCGGAAAATTCAAATTCAACAAGAGTGGATAAGTTAAAATATTATCACAGACAGTTCTAGATAAAGAATCATCTGTGATACGTAGATCATCATAGACGATTTTTGTTCAGAACAAATTGTCTATGATAAGTGTAGACATCACAGATGGTTCTTTCTATTACGGTGAACTTAGATGGTCTATCTTGTAAAACCGTTTGTGGTAACTTTATTATTGATGGTTTGTGTTAAACCATCTGTGATAAGACATCCAGGATGACCATTTTTATAGTAATGTTTCCAAAAACAAAAGTAGTAGAAATAGCACTGCTCAGTTGGTCTGACCGGATGCCCATATTAGTTAGATCGCTGATGGGTACCGGCTTGACCAGAAATGGCTGCCAGTCTAACCTCTAGGAGCATCCAGTCTGACTGCTACCCTTTGGTCGATCAGACTGGCCTGACTACTAGTTGTCTGAAAAATCTGATAATTTGCAAATCTAAATTTTCAACCTTACCAAATTGCAATAATTCATCAGAACATAAATATAGGCCTATCGGTATTTTAATATCGATCTTACATATGATTTTTTTTAAATTAGAGGGAACTCTTGAAGACCTAGCTACGATCACACAGAAAAGACATATGGATTTTTATATATGTTTGGGTCTTCTCTTGAGAAAATAATAAGCCTATTTCTGTAAAACTATTGCTTAATGAACTGATTACAATTGAGAAAGTAATGCAGAATGTTTTGCTCTACTTGTGTTCTCCCTTGGGTCCGTCCCTTTCTCCCTGACGTTAACCTTTATATAGCCTATGAAGCAACGACAATTGTTTCATGCCAAGAGACGCCTTAACGCTTCGGATGATAACCATCCAACGGGAGTTATTGTTAGAGAGATGAGGTATCTCACTCATCGTGCAGTGGTTACTATCAGAGAGAAGTTATGCACAGAAAAGTCTATAACCACAGGATGGTCACAGGATAACTACCACCACTTCATACTCCTAGAAGAACTTAAGACCATGAAGTGGTCGTAGAAAGACTTACGACTAAGGAATGGTTATAGAAGAGTTTACGATTATCGTGTGAAATCTCTCCTTTATAGATAAGAGATATACTTAAGGAGTATAATGACGTAACATATTATTTATACAATTAGCGATCTTAGAATATGTTAGGCTATGACAGCACCAATGACCTCTCGTCGTTCGAGAATTCCCTAAGAAATCGAGAATTTCACATTAGTCAGGACGTTGGATACTAAGAGGTAGAGATACAACAGCTTTTTATGAAAAAAATTATTCTCTTAGTCATGTCTTAATGTTTCCTGCTGATCGCTGTGCAACAGATAACTCACAGCATTGATTCATCGGCATCTGGTACAACCAAATCTCAAAGCAAACACCAGTCTAGGTAGGGAACAGGAACTCTCCAATCTAAGAACAGGATTACTCAATGTGCCTGACATTCAGGCAGCGGTTCCATCACAGCCGCTGATTTCTCATCTGCTGGTTAACAAAAGTTGTTTTTTCAAGATCTATCACGTCGACCACAAATCCATCACGGTACGATTCCAACCAGACACGGGGCGTTCTGGCCGCGAATATCATATTGATTGACCAATGCCGATGCTTCTATAGCGTTCTGGCCACGAATATCATATTGATTGACCGAATGGGCAATGCTGATCTGGTGCCTTCAATCGAGGCTTCAACATTCCACAGAAGTTTCTTTCAGAGAGAAACGCTCCACCCGTTGTTCCACAAAACGCTCCACAGAAGACCGGCATTCGGGTTTTTGTTTCGTTACTACCCGTGCATTCGGGTAGTTGGAAGCTTTGTTAGGTTACTGCATTTCGCTTTCTTTGTTGTACTTTTCGACCAAACGTTCGTCTATAACTGCTCGCTCCCTTCCTTGCGTCCGCTATGTTCTCGAGTCTGGAGCAATGGCGAGCTCAGGAACTTCCGTTCTTTTTGTCGTGGGCTTGGCTGCTCTGCAAGGAGCTGTGTTACGTGCCGGTGCCGCCGATACCATCACCGTCGACCGGCCGCTGTCCGGCTCCGGCAGCCAGAGGCCACTGGTGTCCAAGGGGGGCAAGTTCGCGCTGGGCTTCTTCCAGCCAGGTACCATCACCTATTCTGTTTTTTTTTCTTCTTGTATACACAAAAAAATATATTTTATTCTTACTTCCAAGTGCAGCACGTCGAGAACTAGTACACCGCCTCTAGTAAAAAGGAACATTTTAGCTATTCAAAAGGCAACGGCAAATTAGATTATACTACTGCTCATATATTTGAAATATGTTCAATATTTACCACGGTATCTTCTATCAAAGTTATAATGGTTCGGTTGCACGGATTCTAGAACTTCTTTCTCTGCGACTTGAGAACAAATGAACAATATACAATTGGTGATCTTAGAATATGGTAGGCTATGACAGCACCAATGACCTCTAGTCGTTGGAGAATTTCACATTAGTCAGGACATTGGATACTTATAAGTAGAGACACAACAACTTTTTACGAAAAAAAATCATTCACTTACTCAGCCATGTCTTAATGTTTCCTTCTGATCGATGTGCAACAGATAACTCACAGCATTGGTTCATCGGCATCTGGTACAACCAAATCTCAAAGCAAACACCAGTCTGGGTAGCGAACAGGAACTCTCCGATCTCCAAACCAGAGTTCTCACAGCTGACCATATCAACCGATGGCAACATGGTCCTACTCGACCATTCAACAAGTCCAGTCTGGTCTACCAACATCACCAAGGTCGCCTCCAATTCCACAGTCGGTGTCATCCTGGACACCGGCAACCTTGTCCTGGCAGACGCGTCCAACACCTCTATTGCGCTATGGCAAAGCTTCGACCACTTCGGCAACACGTGGCTCCCCGGCGGCAAGCTCGGCCGGAGCAAGCTCACCGGCGTGAGCACACGTCTAGTCGCATGGAAGGCTAACAACGACCCAGCTCCAGGGGTATTCTCCCTTGAGTTGGACCCAAACGGCACAAGCCAGTACTTGCTGAAATGGAACGATACCCGGCAGTACTGGACCAGCGGTAACTGGACCGGCCGCATGTTCAACGCCGTGCCGGAGATGACCGGCCGCAACCCTATGTACACCTTCGACTACGTCGAAAGCGAGAACGAGAGCTACTTCGTGTACGGCACCAAGGACGACGCGGTCATCACAAGGATTGTCATGGACGCGGCGGGGCGGATTCAGTTCATGACGTGGCTAGAGGACACCAAGGAGTGGATGCTGTTCTGGTCGGAGCCCAAGGTACAGTGCGACGTATACTCGTTGTGCGGGCCGTTCAGTGTCTGCACTGTGAACGCATTGGCCTCCTGTAGCTGCCTTCGTGGTTTCAGTGAGCAGTACCAGGGCGAGTGGTTGCAGGGCGATCACACCGTAGGGTGCAGTAGAAATGTTGGGCTGCAATGCAGCAGTAATAGCTCACAGAATGACAGATTCTACACTATGGTGAATGTGAAGTTACCAAGCAATGCACAAAACACTGTCGCTTCAAGTAGTAAAGAGTGTGAGCTTGCATGTCTAAGCAACTCTTCTTGCACTGCTTATTCCTTCAACGGCAGCTGCTCACTTTGGTATGGAGAGCTCATCAACCTGCAAGATGTGAGTAGCATTGGTAGTGGAGGCGGCACGATTCTGATTCGCTTGGCTGCATCCGAATTCTCTGACAGGAAGCACACTAAGAAATTGATCACTGGAGCAGTCATTGCCACTGTTGCTACTAGTGTTGTACTAATGATTTTTGTTTCACTTTGCTTTTTGAGAAGAAGAAGGGTCAAGGCAATGGCGCGAGTCGAGGGTTCCTTGGTGGCATTCGCATACCGTGAATTGCAGTCTGTGACCAAAAACTTCTCCGAGAAGCTCGGCGGAGGCGCCTTTGGTTCGGTGTTCAAAGGCTCACTGCCTGATGCAACTTTGGTGGCTGTGAAGAAGCTCGGAGGCTTTCGTCAGGGGGAGAAGCAATTCCGGGCAGAGGTGAGCACAATTGGCACCATTCAACATGTCAACTTAATTCGACTGGTCGGGTTTTGTTCAGAGAGAACGCGAAGACTACTTGTCTACGAGTACATGCCAAACGGCTCACTGGACCGGTATCTTTTAGAGAGCAGTCAAGTAGTCCTGAGTTGGAGCACGAGGTACCAAATTGCATTAGGAATTGCTAGGGGATTAGACTATCTTCATGAGAAATGCAGGGACTGCATCATACACTGCGATATCAAGCCTGAAAACATCCTCCTGGATGATTCTTTTTTACCAAAAGTTGCAGACTTTGGGCTTGCAAAGCTCATGGGCCGTGACTTCAGCCGTGTCCTGACGTCAATGAGGGGAACCGTAGGATACCTAGCGCCGGAATGGATAGCCGGCACGGCCATCACGACGAAAGCGGACGTTTTCAGTTACGGCATGGTGTTGTTCGAGATCGTATCGGGCAGGAGGAACGTGGAGCAGCGGCAGGACGGCACGGTGGACTTCTTCCCGTTGCTGGCCGCGAGCAAGCTGACCGACGGGGAGTTGTACGGATTGGTGGACAGCCGGCTCGATGGCGACGCGAACACGGCCGAGGTGGAGAGAGCCTGCAAGATCGCGTGCTGGTGCATCCAGGACGACGAGAGCGCGAGGCCAGCCATGGCGACGGTCGTGCAGGTTCTGGAGGGGCTTGTCGAGGTCAATGCCCCTCCGGTTCCGAGATTGCTCAAACTCCTCGCGGATCCAGCGAATCATGTGAAGTTCCTTTCAGATCAGCATATGTACTGATTGATAATTATATTTCACAGATTATGGAGATAAGATATCATATTAATAATATGGACATATTTTAGAGAACATGATGTTGGTTTTGACTCACTATGAGACACTGCAGGAATTGTTATATTTTTAAATGTCATCAATTGGTGTATGCAGAATCCTTAGCCTGAGGTCGCCATTATTTCCTACATGTGTAATAGTTTACCTAGTAGTTATCAAACATTACTCTATGACTGGGTAGTTATAAAGGTACCTTTCAGGTTTATTATGAAACATACAGATGAATATAAGCTATCAAGATGGAAATTTGCCCCTCCTATATAACAGAAGAGATATCTCTGAGCCCTTTGATGTGGTTAGATTAAGAAAGTATATGACCATATCGAATGTGGTTGAAGGGTCAATCATAGTGAGTAATCCATTACAGATTCGAGTGAAGGATCAAGCTATTGACGAGGATATAATAATCCTTTATTTATTAGATCATCATATTATCTGAATATACCTTTTAACGATAAGGAAGAAATTTCGTAGAATAGTCGTAAAATATGCTACAACTACCTAATCGTAAGTTTTGCCACGACAATCTAGTCGTGAAGTTTGCTACGACTACCTAGTCGTAAGGTCTGCTACGACTACCTTGTCACAACTCTTGCTACGACTACCTAGTCGTAAGTTATGCTTCGACAACTTAGCCGCAAGTTTTACTACAACGGTCTGATTGTTCTCCTATATACAACTAATTTACTCCTACAATGGGTTCGTCTGACAAGGCAGTTAGAACGTGTGTTATGTTCTATAACCATATCTGATCTTACCCACATCTCTTTGACAACAACCGTCCTACGGCAAACTGCTACCCACATTCTTTGACAATAACCGCCATCTAGCGGTTAGCTCCCGAAGTGTCAAGACGTCTTTTAGAAAGAAGTAACCACCGCCGACTCGTCATCAATATAAGGGATGAATCTTGAGAGAAGAAGGGCGAGGTCGGAGAGGGAGACAAGTCCTAGTAGGAAGCAATCAGTTTTGTAAGCAGTGGATAGTTTCTCACACTGTTCACGCTTGTAAGCCTTTCCTCAGCAACAATAGCACAGAACGTATGGTTGTTATTCTTCCAGAAGAAGGTCCAAACTTGTATAAAAATTTATGTGTCTTTACTTTGCATGATCATACGAGAGCCTTGAGCACTTTTTCCTGAATTCAAGAAATCATACGTAAGATCGATATTAGAACATCGATAGATATTATTACCGGTACAGGTTTCGAAGGGTTTGCACTAATGATGAAAAGAAAGAGAGCAAATCTGATGCAGAAAACTCAAAAGGAGAGAAGAAGACTAAAATGGGATCTCTCAAGAAAAAGGCAATTAACGTAGGGAATAAGTTCAGATATTCCCTAAGGAAGAGAAGTAAAAAGAAGAATGAAAATCGTGTTTCAATCGAAGACATAAGAGATGTTCAAGATCTTCAAGATGTTGAGGCATTTTGACAGTGCTTAGTTGATGAGGACTTGTTGCCATAACAGCATGATGATTATCACATGATGTTGAGGTACAACATCTACTGATCTCAGGGTTTTAATCTGATCTTATTATGTGTATATACTTTTTCATATCTTTCCAATAGCCCCACAGGAAACCCTATACCAACTGCCTATGTGTGCTCAAGAGGCTGCCATGATCATTGATAATTGTTGTAGCCGTCTGAAAATTTCATTTTATATCATTCACATGTAAGTTCCTGATGTTGTATATGCAGAGGGCAAAATGAAAATTTCACAATTGATAAAAGGAAAAAAAGGAGAGAATGGCCCACCTGTCGGTGGGCTGGGCTAGAGATAAAGGAGGAGTCGGCTCCTCCTCATTTCTCCCGAACGGCTCGGGCTTTCCCCCGATGGGCTCGGCAGCAGGTTCCACCCGGTGGCCCGGTCCTCCCGTGCACCCGTTCTCCCGTGTGGCCCTCTCCTCCCCGTGCGACACGCTTCCGTGCAGCCGCTCCTCTGATCTGGCATGGGCGTTGCTCCGATCCGAAATTCCCAGGGGCGGCGCTGACTCGAGCGGGAGAGGAGGGGCGATGGCAGCCCGGGATCCTCGGATCCATCCATTGGAGGCCATCGCTCCAGGGGTTGTTCCCCTCCTCTCTCTCAGCTATAAGAAGAGGCATGCTTCTCCTTGTGATGCATCCGAAGACAGTGAGCCTTCCTCTTCCTCATCTCGCTTTGATTCCCTATACTGCCTCTGGTGTGTTGTGTCTCTGTGGTTGCTTGGATCCAGACGCCGACCTCAGTTCCCCTCGGTGCTTGACGGCGAGGTGTTTGGCCGATGCCTACTGTGTGCTTGTGCGGCGTCCCTTGACCTTGGCTTTGTCGGTGTGTGTGCATACTCCGGCGAAGGGGGCTTTGTATCTCCAATTTCCTGCTACCCTCTCTGTCTGTGGTGTAGGGAGGCGCTAGGTTTTTGGGACAGCGCCCTGTGGCGTGCCTGACTCAGTGATCTTCTTGGTGATTTTGAGTATCACCGGCTTTGTGAGTATACATTTTTAATTCTTTGCATTTGAGGCTTATTCATATACTATGATTGCAAAGAATCAGTGGGCTGTGATACTCGATGATGAAATAGTCATATACTGAAATTGGATGATAAAGCTTTGAGCTCTAAAACCTTGATACCTCAGCTATTGCCTTGTTTGAATGATTAAATATGAGATTTTTAAATTGATCTTTGAATATTGACATAGCAATCATCTAGTTTCAGCATTAGCATGTTGTTGGTTCACTTAATTCATGTGTTGACTTCAAGTCTGTTACTCAAATAGTTTTTGCATGATTTGATAATTGAATGTTACAATTTGTGATAGATCAAGTTATATTTGTCTAAATTCTTGTTGTCATCAAGTGATTACTTTGCTTATATGCAGTGCTAGCCGAAATTATATCTTTGAACCTAGAGGCTATTAGACTTTGGTTTAGAGCTCAAAGTTTTGAGAATTTCTTTGACATATCCAATTGATGAAGAGTATAAGACTTTGGTAACAGGACGACCAAGAGTTAATCTTGTGTAACCCTACTCCTGAGAGCACTAAACACCAATTAAAACTTGTGTTTTTTGCTAGTCTTAATTAGTCCATGCTCTTTACATTGGCATACATATTCAAATCTAGAAGTTCATTGCTTCCTTTAATGAATATGTGTTATATTTCAAGTGATATGATCAAATTAAATGATTACATGCAAGTTATATCATTTGCTTATGTCTTGATATTATCTTTGCATCTTGATTATGCTGGAATTATATTGCCATTTATTCTTATACCACAATTACTACAACACCTGAAAGCACATCAGTTTGATGTTCAGACAGCAAAGAATATCTGGTCAGAAATGCTTAGATGGAGGAAGGAATTTGGGACCGACAATATAGAGGTAAAGCTGATAGTTGAACAAATATACCATAAAATGTATTTAGTATCGGTCTTTGCTTGGAGTAACTTCCGTATTATGACACTTATTGGTCCTTTTTTCTCAAAAATTTGACTACTCTAAGTTAGAAGAAGTTATGAAGTATTATCCACAGTTTTATCACGGGATGGATAAAGAGGGAAGACTTGTCTACATAGAGTTAATAGGAAAAGTTGATGCTAAAAAGCTACTGCAAGTAACAACTATAGATCAGTATGTGAGCTATCATGTCAGGGAGTTTGAGAGATATTTCCAGATGAGATTTCCAGCTTGCTCAATTGCCACAAAAAAGGCACAGAGACTCATGCACTACAATTCTGGATGTGCAAGGCTAAAGCTACTGAAAGTAACAACTATAGACCGGCATGTGAGATATCATGTCAGGGAGTTTGAGAGATGTTTCCAGATGAGATTTCCAGCTTGCTCAATTGCCACAAAAAGGCACAGAGACTCATGCACTGCAATTCTGGATGTGCAAGGCTTGGTATGTCTTGTAATGGCTAAATATTGCTCTTTCCATTGAAAGCCAAATTTATAAGACTTTTTTTGCTTGACTTGTTTTCTATAATTCAAGGGATTTAAGAATTTCTCGAAAACTGCAAGGGAATTGATCACATGATTGTAGAAGATTGACAATGGCAACTACCTAGAGGTAGGTCATTCTGTCAAGGATGTCGGATGACAAAATTCAGTTCCAGTCTTTTATCTTATATTTTGGATTAAATATTTCTGGCACTTTTTTAATAAAGAAAGTTTTACTTTCTATACAGGTCACTCTTCTTTCAATGTTATAAATACAACCTGCTTGTCATTATATTTCTATTGGCCCAACACTACAATATCTAATGCATTCTAAGTGCTGTTGCCAGTGTTATTAATTCGTCGACTAATCAGCAACTAATCCACGATTAGTCGTCAAGTCGGTACACGACGGATGACTAGGAAGGTCGACTCGACTGGAGCGACTAGTCGGGTGGCCGGACGACTAGTCAGCGACTAGCTGTGACTAGTCGGGCATATCTAGCCGCCCGATTAGGAGAACCACTCATACTTATTGAGTTATAAGAAAGGTCTCGGTATATAGATTGTGTTATGTTGCATACTTTCATTGTTTTGAAATGTACTATCGCTATGAAGTACAGGAATATCCACTTAGCATGTTTTCTAATTGTTCTAGTAGATCATTACTTCGTTAATAAGTAACTAAGTATATACATCCACAGAACTCGTAAGCAGATTCTAATGAATGAACCTATTTGAAAACTTCTCTTTGTTGTCATCTTATCTGAACATTGTACAGAAAGTATTATTTGTTGTAAGTTGTAACCCAAGCTACATCCAGATGAACCATATGTCGCTCTGCTCTTAAGTTTAAATTATGCCAACTGTTATTATCAGAACCAATCTCAGCATTTAAGGTTTATCTAGGTTCAGTTATATGGTTCTGTGACTAGTCGACTAGTACAACAATTAGCTAACAGTACAATATATATGGT
Organism: Melocanna baccifera; assembly: GCA_036346265.1. NCBI lineage: Eukaryota > Viridiplantae > Streptophyta > Magnoliopsida > Poales > Poaceae > Melocanna > Melocanna baccifera. The sequence goes on along the minus strand of CM070677.1, from coordinate 44,790,814 downwards.
ATGCAGAATTGCAGAGTAGGCAGCGACTAGTCGACTAGTCGCCCCAGTAGCCCCTTGGCGACTCGACTCGACTTTACGACTTAACATTGGCTGTTGCAGACGTTGTGCCGGATGTACATAATGTTGTCCAAGGCTTCAAGATGTTATGGTGCACAACAAAATCTTTCCTTGATCCAAAAACTGTATGCTTGTTTGGAGTGGAAATGTCTAACCAGTTTATCTGTGTTTACCTTCTACCGGACAGCTCATTAGTTCAGTTCACTATCGATTAGATTATCTGATTGAATGTTTTTCCTCAGTGTGTTCCCTTTCTCTTCATGCATATAGAAATGGTGCCAGATCACGATGACGGACCTACCAACTCCTTGGCTATTTATGTTTGCAGTTTTTTAGGAGTTTGACTGCCAATAACTAATCTTGCAATTTGTAGTTAGGCTCACAGATTCCCTTCTGATTAGTGCCTAGGTATTCTTTCTCTTACATTCAAATGCTATCTGTTTCGCTTTCAGTACATATGAATGTGTACAGTTGAACATCTGTGATTAGAATGTCTACTTTTTGTGCGCTAGCCAGGATGCACCCCAGGATGCACCGCCGAGAGGGATTGCGTCATCTTGCCCTCTACCTTCATTGTGTCAGGCAAGTACCTATTTTCTGCAATCTGTATAGGCAAAGGTAGAAGTGTTCCTTCTTTCGTTTAGCTTTCCTAACACTTCTTCAGATTTACTGGTTTTGCATTGTATGGTTCAGAAAAGATTAGCTGTTTGATAGATGCGACATGCCTAATCTTAACTTATAATTCACCGTGTTATGAACTGAAGGACCATGTGAGAAGATCATGTTTAATATTGCGATGAACCATTACAATGTTTATGAAGTAGTTATTTGATTTTGCGAATATTACTTTTTGGAAGGATTGTTTTTTGGCAAAAATTGAGGATTTTGGGATTTGAGACATATATTGAGTTGGGGTAACCTGATTTATTACATTAAGGTTGTATGATGCATGTCTCAACTAATGTTGGTCAGATTGTGAAGAATTTATGTCCGGAAACGATTTCTGTCTTTAGATGTGCATGGTCACTTGGAGTCAACCATGGTCAACAATGAGGATCGGGGCTAGGCTCATGGAGGAGTTGAGGCTCAGAACGATCGAGGATGCCGGGTGAGCTGGTGAGCTTAAGCATGGCACGAGAAAGACAGGAAATGTTGAAGGCAAGTTCGAACAGCGTAATTGCACCATGAGGTTTGGACGGTCCAAGTGAGCCGTGGTTCGGTGGAACCGGGACGGGAGAGACTTGGCGATGCGTGGCGAGCTAGTGGTGCACCTACACGTGGTGAGCATGGCGATTGCTTGGAATAGATGGTGATAATCGAGTCAACGATGGGTATTTTGGTAGTTTAGTCAAAATATTGGAAACTACCTTGGATTAAAACCGTGGCGCGTGGGCAACGTGTTGGAAAGCGGTTTAGGTCAAGGTAGAGCTGATTGGATCGAGACGGGTCAAGGCAAATGACTTAATGGATTCAGATTTATGCGCTTTGAAATACGTGCATAAATGAAATGTGTTAGTTAAACTCGTGTGAGTGGGGTTAACGAGTTTTTTCCATTGTGCTAGGTGAATAGTATCCACTAAGAGATGGATGGGGCTAACTAGCCCATCTATAAAAGGGGGTTGGGATGGAGGCATATGGTTATTCATCCAACACACCTCTCTTTGTGTTTTGATGCTTTAGGGTTAGGCTTTTGAGTATATAATGTACTCTCTGTCCTTTAAGGTAGAGTAGCTGTAAAACCTACCTCTTCAAGTGGTAATATATCAATCTTTGATGATTTCTTTGTCTATTTGCGGTTTGATTGATTTGCCCTTGATTTGGTTAGTTTTGATTTTTTTTGTTTCTCTTCTTGTGATCTTGTTGTGTCAAGGATGTGTAAGAGGTGGATATAATCCTCAGAAATCTATCTCCATCCATCTAGGCATTTTGATAGCAAGATTCACGAGAAAACCCGATTTTGCTTGATTTTGGTCTCATCAAGTGACTTCTTGTTTTAAGAGTTTTTGGGTAGAGATCATCGATGTTCTAGCTTGTTGTGATATGTGGGAATACATATAGAGTCATCTCGGCCATCTTCTACCCACGAGCAAGCTGTTTTCACCATTTGGGGTTTTGGCTCGATTTTGGTGCAACCTTCCAACAAACTAAAAAATGTCCTATCTTTGGTCGTGTTTTTCATGATCGTTTGTTGAAATATATTCACAATAACCTAGAGAAGCAAAATTTCATATCATTTGGATCTACGGATCAAAAGTTCTCTTGATTTTTGGGTTTGAAATCGGACTAAAAATACTATTCATCGCCTGATTTTACTGTACCAACGGTCAGACTGCCGTTATAAGACCGGTTAGACCGCCATTTGGACGTCGGTCAGACCGTCGGAAAAGGTTTGGTACCAAGTTTTGTTTATTTAAGCCAATTAGATTGATTTAGAGCTGGAGATTCTGTATTCTACACCTCTGTAGGTGTCTGAGTGTAAAATTTTGAATATTTGAAAGACATCAGAGTTGGCACCATTCATCCTCTCTTTATTGCCATATTCGTTCTTTCATGAACTGATATCTCAGTTGCAAGCAAAGCCAACAGTACAACATTTAGGTTGACACCTTCTTTGTTTGCAAGTAGTCGATATTTAGGCCTTGCGGGATGTTGTGTTAGTGGCACAGACTAGATAGCTGAGTATAGATTAGTTGTTTGATAGATTTGGTTGTACCACACTACCACTATGATTACACCAAGCAACCGCTGATGGTACCATGGATCATTGAATCAGTGCCTTTATATTTTGTTTTAGACAATATTTCTTGGAAGGATCTTGCACATGATATGCAACCTATTGCTACCAGGCATGGGACTTGCTTTAACAGTGCGCCCTTTAATTTCCCCGTCGTGCGGTCAGCATCATGCTTATGTATATTAATGGGCATAATTAAATTTAGCTGTGCCTCATTTGTGTATTAATAGGACATCGATAATTCTAGGCGGTCTAAATGAATTTTGGTTGATTCGGTTCCAAAGCTGAAATTTTTTAGTGCATCTTGCCATCTTCTAAGCTTGTGAACATGGCAGTTTCTTTATGTTTTTGGCGCCTTCTTTGAAAGCTTGGCTGATTGCCATTTCAATTACTTGTTAGCACCATTTCGCAAAGAATCAAAAGAGCAAGCCGCTTGAGGGCCTTGATGTTCCCATAAGATGAATTATTGTAATAGTTCTTCTGTGAGTAAGCCGCTGTGCTATATTCTTTTGTAAAAATATATTAGGAATGATCTGCCCTCCAAGGATGCAGCTCCTGGACCAGCTGAGGGAGCTGATCCCTTATGTTCCACCATGTGTACAACATGTAACTGACTTATATATTCTCAGGTAGCCGAGGCCGTATCAGGTGCAAATAGACATGTTTATGAAAATTTGGAAATTTTTATTATATGTCGTTGGACTATCTATGGTTGTTTTTGGTTCACATTCTATTCATGGTCCAAGCAGTTTTTGCTGTGGGGTGACATACCATTCCGCCTTTATTCTTGCATCAACATACCCGAACATTTCTTACATGTTCTACTGCTTACTCATCTGTTGCTCACTGCCTGTACGATGTGCGGTGGATCGCCGTATGGGTATTTTCATATTGTACTATTATAGGTGTATTTCGCTTCCCGAGTGCTTAAACGCATCAGCATTGGCCGCACGCGGCGTAGCGCGTGATTCTACTTTCTATTAAAGCGGAGAGAATCGCCTCGAGGACAGAGCACCACGTCAGCTATTTTGCGGAAAAGACCCTCTTTTTAATGGAATTACATATGGATCCTTGTGTAATTATGGATGGATCCTTGCTTCTTTCAAAAAACCCTTCTTTTTTCGTAATTATGTATGAGTCCTTGCTTTCGGTCCCTGCGGCGCAATGTAGCGCATATTTTCATCCTAGTACTTTTAATCCATAGATATACATGAAACTTTTTTCTACTCCCAGGGTAATTACTTTCTATGTCGTATCTCACAACGTAGAGAGTATCTCGCGCAAAGAAGGGTATATACATGTAATATATGAGTATTTAAAACCATCTAGATGGTATGTATAATTTTTCAGAGGTGGTATGTATATTTTTAGATATACTCTTTTTTATATACGTATATGAAAGTATTTAAAAAATACACTAAAAACTATGTACTTTTGTGCAATTTATCATGTGATTCACATTCGAGTATCTTATAATTAGTATACGAGTATATCTAAAGCGATAAAGGAGTATTTTAAGTTTGTTTAGGTGGTACATTAGAGGTGAGAGTAATTACACTCGGGAGTAAAATGTATTTTTTTTCATACACACACACGGCTGCGCTAACGTGTGGGTCGCTACCTGGCTTCCTGGTGCAGTTCGTACGTAACTCGGCTTATGCGTAACTTCATGAATTATAAATAACTTTTTTATTTGATATAGTAACTTTGCAAATGTAAGTAATTTGATGAATTATCGACGATAACTTTATGTTCAAGAGATAGTAACTTTTCGTAGCATTGCAATGTGAAAGTTATATTCTGATATGCCGAAAGTTTTCACGTGAGAACTGTAAGTAACTTCGTGAATTATTGATAACTTTTTGTGTATGAAATAGTAACTTTGTCAGATATAAATAACTTAATGAATTATAAATAATAATTTTATGCTCAGAAGATTGTAACTTTTTCATACCTAACAACCCCACTAAATCTCAGAAAAAACTGCATGTGGTACCGCTTGTGAAGGGGGGCACATGGGTCTAACGCGTGTAAAAACTGTAACTTCATGAATTATAAATGATAATTTAATGTGCATATGATAGTAACTTTACTTTAATTAACAAGCACTAGTAATCATCTGTGGGGTAGGATGATGGGATGATTGGCTATTTGGGCTGATCAGGGTCACACGCTTATTCTCCAAGTAGCCACTGAATAAAATAAATAAATCTTATGTCAGTCCACGTTGTTCTTTCCAGGAAGGAGCTAGAAAGTAACGTTTCTTCGTTTCATATGTCATGAGATGAGAATATAAAAGTTCACTGCTTACTTTTGAACGCTAATCTCATCCAGAAAAGTTAGGCAAAGAATGATCAACCCTAAAATCTTCTTTTGGAAGTTATTCATAGCCGTGTTCATATATCTAGTTCTTTTCCCATCATGTGGATCTAGTACTTGACTTGTTCTTTGGCACAGAAGCCCCACTGGCCACTCCAACGAACTTCTGTGTCTATTTCTGACTTCTACCTTTTAATTTTGCCTTTATTATTTTTAGATTTTTTTACTTTTTCTTTTTTCGCTTATTCATTTGTATTGTTTATAATAATATACTTTTTCTCTCTCTTTTTTTAAAATTTAATTACACATAAAAAGCTAATAATAGATACAGAACAAATAATCTAAAAGCCTGGGCTTTTAAGCCCTTTGGTACCAAAGTGTTTCCCACTTATATATCTTTCTGAATTCGAGATGTTAATATATCTGATTAATAATTACGAATCAGCATTAAAAAGAGATAATTGTGAATCACGTAACCCCTTCTCATGTGCAATTAAAAGATAACTCGTCGCAGAATTGGTACATGGGCATTCGGTACAACCAATCTCACCAAGGTGAGGGTTGCCAACAGGTCTTAGGGCATCTCCAATGATCCTAGCTAGCAACTAACTAGAAGACTTCCACATCATCAACCAAATAGCTAGCATACAAAGGACTGTCTATAAGGATAGCTATTTGATGCTTACATGCACACACAGTCATTTATAGAGACTGCCTCGTTTTCTGTTATAGCCTAGTGCTTAAGGAAGAGCCGGCTCGATTTTTTTTGCATACTCTCTTTCCTCCACATAGGATTTATGCTGATATGTATATACAAATAGCCAGCTGACTCAGACCATTGGAGATGCCCTTATCACGTCAACCACAGGTCCATAGGGGATAGGCGCACACGGTATGATTCCAACCAGACACGACGCGCAGATACTAACCAGACACGTGCGGGATTCTCTGAGGTAGCGAAGGGCGTGACTTGAGGATTGATCTGATCGTTCATCTCCGGATGAATGGTTCAAATTATTTCTACTTTTATTTTTTAGATTTTTATATTTTTATTTCTAGTTTTTAGTTTTTTGTACTTTTATCTTTTTAAAAAAGATAAAAGTAAAAAAACTAAAAACTACAAGTAAAAATATTAAAATCTAAAAAATAAAGATAAAAATAATCTGAACCTTCATCCGAAGATACATTCAGAGATGACCGGTCGAATCAACCCAAATCACGCCCTTCGCTACGTCAGAGAATTTCTGGGCAGGAACACTCGTATCATATTCAAATTGATTGACCGAATGGGCGCCCGAGAGAACGACGTCTGCATCTTAACCAATGCCGATGCCTCTGTGGCGTTTAAATGCAATGCTGACCTGGTGCCTTCAATCGAGGCTTCAACATTCCACACAAGTTTCTCTCAGAGAGACGCTCCACCCGTTGTTCCACAAAATACATTTGGGTAGTTGGAAGCCTTGTTTCGCTACTGCATTTCGCTTTCTTTGTTGTACTTTTCGTCGAAACGTCCGTCTATAAAAGCTCGCTCCCTTCCTTGCGTCCGCTATGTTCTCGAGTCTGGAGCAATGGCGAGCTCAGGGACACCCTGCTCCCCTGTTCTTCTCGCTTCCGTTCTTTTCGTCATGGGCTTGGCTGCTCTGCAAGGAGCAGTGATACATGCCGGTGCCACCGATACCATCACCGTCGACCGGCCGCTGTCCGGCTCCGGCAGTCAGAGGCAACTGGTGTCCAAGGGGGGCAAGTTCGCGTTGGGCTTATTCCAGCCAGGTACCATCGCCTATTCTATTTTTTTCTTCTTATATATGTTAGGATACGGATAAACTACACTAACATAAATTAAAAAAATTCTACCGTGTAAACCAGAAAGCTATGTGAGTAAAAGATTATAGATTATTACCACTAGACGCGCAGTACAGCGAAAGTAGAGTTGAAGCAGCCGATTCAACGAAGAGCGTGTCAGTGTAAGCGAAAGTAGTCGATCGTCCTCCGGCCAACCGTCTCCTCCTTGCGATCGTCCCGATCAGTGCCGCAGTCGTAGCAGCGCCTCTACCGAGGTCCACACGTCTAAGGAGAGAATACTATGCGTCGGTGTGCTATCATCAGCGCGCACGACAGGGGTTATGAGAGATAGCGGCTAGAGTTTTTTTGGGATATAGCCCTCAGCCCCCGTACCTCTCATTATATAACGTCTAATCAGATCTTTATCCGATACGAGTGGAGATCGAATTCTATTCGAAAACTATCATCCGAACCCTTATCGTTCCAGCCCATTAAGTGTGTGACCTTGTAGGTTCATATACATTTGATTATGGGCCGAAAACTCCTTTTCAGTCCATAGGTCGGTAGTGGTCCACAATAGGACATAACGACTCATAAATATATATAAAGATCATATCGGACGAATCTATGTAATACTTATGTACCGATCTCTTTGCCTTACGATACTAGATCGAACTCAAGACGAGAAGCGTGTCATCCTATGATAAGTCGATCCTTCACTCGAATCTGTGATGGATTACTCAGTTGTGATTGACTCTTCAACCACATTTGGCATGGCCATGCACTTCCTTAATCCAACCACATCGAGGGGCCCAGACATATCTCTCCTGTTATATAGGAGGGGCAAATTCCATCTTGATCACTCATATTCCTCCGCATGTTTCATAATAAACCCGAAAACTATCTTTATGATCACCTAATCATGGAGTAGTATTTGGTAACCCCTAAGTAAACTATTACACATATAGGAAACAATGACGATCCTAGGTTTAAGAATCTTACATACACTATATATGAGACCAATTGATGACACTTAAGAATATAACAATTCCTGCAATATCTCATGGTGGGTCAATCCAATATCATGTTCTCTAACATGTGTCAACATTATTAATTTGATATCTTACATCTATGATTCATGAAACATAATCATCAATCAATATATGTGCTGATCTGTAAATCATAATTGTCCTATATAATAATATAAGATCATGAATAATTTAGAATAATATAAAAAACATAAATAAAGAGTTTCACGAATAAGTCACATACTTATTAATCAATATGAAAGACATTTATTCAAGAGATAAAATAATATATTATTCAAAAGATCATAAACATAGAAGTGATATAATCATCTCCGTGATTACCTTTAGAGCATATTACTAACAGTATACATAAAAAAATATAATTTATTCTAACTTCCAAGTGCAGCACGCCGAGAACTAGTACACCGCCTCTAGTAAAAAGGAACATTTTAGCTATTCAAAAGGCAACGGCAAATTAGATTATACTACTGCTCACATATTTGAAATATGTTCAATATTTACCACGGTATCTTCTATCAAAGTTATAATGGTTCGGTAGCACGGATTCTAGAACTTCTTTCTCTGCGACTTGAGAACAATATACAATTAGCGATCTTAGAATATGGTAGGCTATGGCAGCACCAATGGCCTCTAGTCGTTGGAGAATTTCACATTAGTCAGGACATTGGGTACTTATAAGTAGAGAGACAACAACTTTTTACGAAAAAAAGTCAGTCACTTACTCAGCCATGTCTTAATGTTTCCTTCTGATCGATGTGCAGCAGATAACTCACAGCATTGGTTCATCGGCATCTGGTACAACCAAATCTCAAAGCAAACACCAGTCTGGGTAGCGAACAGGAACTCTCCGATCTCCAAACCAGAGTTCTCACAGCTGACCATATCAACCGATGGCAACATGGTCCTACTCGACCACTCAACAAGTCCAGTCTGGTCTACCAACATCACCAAGGTCACCTCCAATTCCACAGTCGGTGTCATCCACGACACCGGTAACCTTGTCCTAGCAGACGCATCCAACACCTCCATTGTGCTATGGCAAAGCTTTGACCACTTCGGCAACACGTGGCTCCCCGGCGGCAAGCTCGGCCGGAGCAAGCTCACCGGCGTGAGCACACGTCTAGTCGCATGGAAGGCTTACAATGACCCAGCTCCAGGGGTGTTCTTCCTTGAGTTGGACCCAAACGGCACGAGCCAGTACTTCCTAAAATGGAACGATACCCAGCAGTACTGGACTAGCGGTAACTGGACCGGCCGCATGTTCAACGCCGTGCCGGAGATGACACCCACCAACATCTACCCCAAGTCGATGTACACCTTCGACTACGTCGACGGCGAGAACGAGAGCTACTTCGTGTACGGCATCAAGGACGACGCGGTCATCTCGAGGTTCGTCGTGGACGCGGCGGGGCGGATTCAGTTCATGACGTGGGTAGAGGACATCAAGGACTGGATGATGTTCTGGTCAGAACCCAAGGTACAGTGCGACGTATACTCGGTGTGCGGGCCGTTCAGTGTCTGCACTTTGAACGCATTGGCCTGCTGTAGCTGCCTTCGTGGTTTCAGTGAGCAGTACCAGGGCGAGTGGTTGCAGGGCGATCACACCGTAGGGTGCAGTAGAAATGTTGAGCTGCAGTGCAGCAGTAATAGCTCACAGAATGACAGATTCTACACTATGGTGAATGTGAAGTTACCAAGCAATGCACAAAACACTGTCGCTGCAAGTAGTAAAGAGTGTGAGCTTGCATGTCTAAGCAACTCTTCTTGCACTGCTTATTCCTTCAACGGCAGCTGCTCACTTTGGTATGGAGAGCTCATCAACCTGCAAGATGTGAGTAGCATTGGTAGTGGAGGCGGCACGATTCTGATTCGCTTGGCTGCATCCGAATTCTCTGACAGGAAGCACACTAAGAAATTGATCACTGGAGCAGTAATTGCCACTGTTGCTACTAGTGTTGTCCTAATGATTTTTATTGCACTTTGCTTTTTGAAAGAAGAAGGGTCAAGGCAATGGCGCGAGTCGAGGGTTCCTTGGTGGCATTCGCATACCGTGAATTGCAGTCTGTGACCAAAAACTTCTCCGAGAAGCTCGGCGGAGGCGCCTTTGGTTCGGTGTTCAAAGGCTCACTGCCTGATGCAACTTTGGTGGCTGTGAAGAAGCTCGGAGGCTTTCGTCAGGGGGAGAAGCAATTCCGGGCAGAGGTGAGCACAATTGGCACCATTCAACATGTCAACTTAATTCGACTGCTCGGGTTTTGTTCAGAGAGAACGCGAAGGCTACTTGTCTACGAGTACATGCCAAACGGCTCACTGGACCGGTATCTTTCAGAGAGCAGTCAAGTAGTCCTGAGTTGGAGCACGAGGTACCAAATTGCACTAGGAATTGCTAAGGGATTAGACTATCTCCATGAGAAATGCAGGGACTGCATCATACACTGCGATATCAAGCCTGAAAACATCCTCCTGGATGATTCTTTTGTACCAAAAGTTGCAGACTTTGGGCTTGCAAAGCTCATGGGCCGTGACTTCAGCCGTGTCCTGACGACAATGAGGGGAACTGTAGGATACCTCGCGCCAGAATGGATAGCCGGCACGGCCATCACGACGAAAGTGGACGTTTTCAGTTACGGCATGGTGTTGTTCGAGATCGTGTCGGGCAGGAGGAACGTGGATCAGCGGCAGGACAGCACGGTGGACTTCTTCCCGTTGCTGGCCGCGAGCAAGCTCACCGGCGGGGAGTTGTACGGATTGGTGGACAGCCGGCTCGATGGCGACGCGGACACGGCCGAGGTGGAGAGAGCCTGCAAGATCGCGTGCTGGTGCATCCAGGACGACGAGAGCGCGAGGCCAGCCATGGCGACGGTCGTGCAGGTTCTGGAGGGGCTCGTCGAGGTCAATGCCCCTCCGGTTCCGAGATCGCTCAAACTCCTCGCCGGTGGCGAGAGGGGAGGGGATGCACCCCCGGCTCCCTGTATTGCTCTAGTGTTAGGATAGATTAGGTCCTCCCCTTGGTCTCTTGTTTTGCTTTTTGTACAGAATAGGAGGATCTTGCTTGATTGCCGTCCATGGCCATGGAGATGCTACTCCTCCTGGTAATGGTGTACCTTTCCCCGGCGTCGTCAAGCAAGCTTAGGGGCCTGCGTTGTCACCATCTGTCTTCGGCGATGCGTTCTAGACACTGTTGAGGAGAGTTCGCTGCTCTGCTCAGCTTGGTGATGCCAGGTTCTATGACGTCAGAGCCTCAGAATACGCATGATATGACGTCAGCGATTTGTGCTCGTGTTGCTAGCCATGCTGTAAACATGAACTTCCGAGAAAATTTTATGTCTGCATATCGTAGAGATCATCAGTGACATTCATGGCTAATAATAATCCTTTCTCTTGTCGAAGTATAAGTAAATTATCTATCTTTCCTCATCAACTTAAGCTTTTAGGTAAATTGGTTGGTGCATGCAACTCAATATGATATCAGAGCCAAGAGGTCTTGAGTTCGAGATCCGGTTGACACAATTAAAAATAATAATTAATTACAGCCTACTTCTATTCCATGTTTTAAGTCTGAGAGAGTTTACATGTGAGAGGAGTGTTGAAGTATAAGTAAATTGTCTATCTTTTGCATCAACTTAAGATTTTAGGTGAGTTGGTTGATGCATGCAACTCAATATCTCCGACTCAATCTACTTGGTTTAGAGATGACTTCTGCTTCTAACTTTTAATTTATTATTCTTTAATTTTATTTTTTCTTTTTAGTTTTATCTTTTTTTCATATTCCTTTGTATTATCTAGTTAATATGTTTTTATTTTTAGTTTTTAAATTTAATTATATCAAACTGAGCGCCTACTATTATACTATATGCGTGTCACTACATTTTTAGATTGTTGTGCACTTGTGCTATCACGTGTGCACAACAAAATGTTTTAACGATCGGCCTGGTTCTCAACTGGAAATGGATCATCTCAGATCAGATGAACCGAAGAAAGGAGGAGGACGGCCCAGTAGGCTTTAAGGCCTTTCAAAAGGAATTATTCATCATATACCCTCCTCTTAGACTGAAATTCAGGATTTACCCTCCGGCCCACATGTTAGTGACTCATCCCGACGTTTGACTTGAGGGCCAAACTCTCAAATGTGAGGAGGGTATATGACGAAGTTTCCCCTTTCAAAATGGTTTCTAGCTCTTGATTTTTGGCGTTTAAAAATTAAAAAATTATTTTAAATGTTTTGAGTTTTTAACGTGACTTTTTTTACATTATCTATTAAGATATAACTGTTTTGTTTTTTCTTCTTTATTTTTCTTTAATTATATATCTTAGCTAAAAAATAAGTCATAACTAAAAACCAAGCTTGACTGGGCAGCGACGTATATATTTCTCTTTTCCATTTTATTTTCAGAATTAGTGATTTTTTTAAGACAGTAATCGGAATCGGATAGCCCCCTCAGACGAGAGCTCTTCTATGATTCTATCCTTGCACGCTCAAGCCTCCTTTTTTTTTTTTTTTGAGCGAGAGAGCTCAATCTTCTTGCCTGTATGGCTCTCCTCCAGCTCCAAGAACACTGCTCCCTCCTCCAATTCTCCGCTTCCGCCTCCCAAATCCGCTCGAACCCCCGAGAAATACTCGCAGGAGCCAACTTTCGCCGCCCAATGCGGTCAAGATGTTAGTGATCCCTGTGCTAGTAATAACTCTGTATACATATATACGTTTTAATGTGTAACGCTAGAAGTTAATTATGCATATAATGCTAGAAGTTAGGCATGCATATAACCGTTTAGAGTTAATCTTGCACTAAGTACTACTTTATAAAAGGAAGAAGAACGCTGCAGTTTGGAAAAAAGGCAGCATAAAATATTTTGTCTCCTCTGTATTCATGTGTGTTCTAGAGAGGAAACAATGTGCGAGTTCTCTCAAGGAGCTGGGCCAACATTTGGTATCAGAGCGAGGTGCGAGGAGAAACTCCCTAGCGATGACTCGCTGGTCGGCGTGATGGTGTGCGTGTCAAGTAGAGGTACACAGGTGCTAGTGACGAGTCGACTACAGCACTGTGCGCTCAAAAGCACGACGGCAAAGGTCCGCGCAGCCATGGCGAGGTCAGGGCGGTGTGCCATAATCGCACGTGACGTACACACTAGGGGTGACGACATGATCGTTGTGGTGTGGCGACGACGAGCGGCTTAGGTGGGCTGCAAGGCGGGAGTGGCGTCGACGGCAAACGACGTTTTTCCATCATCAGCAGTGTCTTAGTGTAAGATGTCATGAACACGGTGATGTCTAAAGCGACGATAGTATCATCGAAGTGTGTGAGTGAGGGAGATGGCACAGTAGGAGTGTTGCATGTATCATTTATGAGTTATTTGTGCACGTAGGAGGTGTGTTACATACGTGCGCATAGTCATGTCATGCTTATGCACGTAGGTGTGTCAGTGCATGATGTATGTGTGTCCTTGAAGTTATATCCAAGTTCTTATATGTGTATGTTCTGATGAGAGTCTCCGTCGTCGTCAAGTTGCGTCATCGGCGAAAGACAATTGGAGCTGAGAAAGAAGTCAAAATCGTCAGTAAGGTGTGTCACTGATGGTGAAGAAGTGAAAGACATCAATAGTCTACCAAGGAGTGTGGGTGGTACAACTTCTTACAGAATTGATAATTGAAGACCAACAAGCTCTGATTGACGTCAAGGCGTGCACATAGATTATGGGTGATTGTTAGTAACCTCTGTGCTAGTAATAACTCTACATATATGCATACGTTTCAATATGTAACACTAGGAGTTAATCATGCATGTAATGCTAGAAGTTAGGTATGCATGTAACCGTTTAGAGTTAATCTTGCACTAAGTACTGCTTTATAAAAGGAAGAAGAACGCTGCAGTTTGGAGAAAAAGGCAGCACAAAATATTTGTCTCTCTGTATTTATATATGTTTAGAGAGGAAATAATGTGCGAGTTCTCTCCCGGAGCTCACACAAGATTCCCAACTCATCCGGAATCACAACCCCCACCGCGCCCAAAGCCGCAATCTTGACGCAAAACGCGGCGGCGCCTTGGCGGGGTGAACTCCTTCTCCTCCTCCCCCCGTGGCTGCGGCGTCCTGGCCTCTCCCTTCCCTCGCGGCGGAGGTCGACGGGAAGGTCAGCCTCGAGTCCATCGTGGTGGCCATCGACGACTTCAACAGCCGCAACCCCTTCTTCGTGGCCGGGGTGGTGTTCGTGTGGCTCGTGATGATCCCGCTGGTGCAGGAGTACTTCAAGAAGTACAAGGCGGTGGGCACCATCGACGCGTTCCGCAAGCTCCGCGACGTGCCGGAGGCGCAGCTGCTGGACATCTGGCGGGGCAAGAGCGTGCGGTTCATGGCGCCGCCCAACCTGAGGCTCGTCGGCAAGAGCGCCGTTTAGGTGGAGTTCGACGAGGTAGACGAGAAGCGGTTCCTCAGGGAGGTGCTGGCGAGGTTCCCGGACCACGCGAACACCATCGTCTGCGTCCTTGACAAGTGAGTTATTCGTAGAAACCCTATTGATGCATGCTGTGGTGATTCTTGTTTATGCTGTGGATGCTGTACATGTATCACTGAATGCAGTTGCTCTGTAAATTGAATGGATTTGGCCTCAAACTAAATGTCCAGGGACTACGATTCATAGGATTAATGTGCAAAGTTCTGTATGCAGTGTTGCAGTGTACACAACCTAGAATTCAGAAGTGCAAAGCAGGTGTAGTTAAAACAACTTAGGATAGTGCTAGATGTTTTATGTTTGTTAGAGATATATGTATAGATTGTTATTCCCCATTGTTATGAGGGGTTCTTTGCATATTTACCACCTGTACTTTGTGTATATATACCGGCCCATTGGCCTCATATTGAAAACAAGCGCTATTCATAACATGGTATCAGAGCGTACCTAGGGTTTCCCGTCGCTTCGCTTGCCGCCGTCGCCGTCATCCGCCGGCGACTCGCGGCGCCTTTGCGTGCGCTCCGCCCGCCGAGGCCGTCGCGCCCGCTCGGCTCCCGCGCCTTCCCCAGCGGCTCCTCAGTTCGCTCGGCCTCCACCGCGCCGAGGCGCCGCTGCCGTCGCGTGCTCGGCTCCCTCACCGTCCCGCTCGCCGATCCGTCGCCGCCGGGCCCCTCCACCGTCGCGCGCCGTGCCGCTCGCGCCGCCGCCCGCGCGCCGGCCACTCCTGCACGCCAGCGGCCGCCGCGCGCCTCTGCGTGTGTGTGTGTGTTCTTAACGGGCGGAGCCGCCCGCGTGTAAGTGTTAAAACAACGTTTAACGCGCGCCGCGCCCGCGCCGCTGTTAGACCGTTGTCTTAGTCGCGCGCCATCAGCGCCGCCTACCAATGGGCACCGCTTCCCTCCTCCTGCCGGTGGTCTTTGATGGTGTTAATTACACCGACCGTGTCTCACATGCGCATTCACATGCGTGGTCTTCGTCTCAGGGCGTCCTCTCGGCGATGTCACCGCCCGCTTGCCCTATTCCTCCGACGGAGCCCACGCCTATTGCATTGCCCCGACGACCAATAAGGCTGCTCACGAGGCCGCTCAGTTGCGCCTCGCCTACCAGAGGCTCACGGATTTCTACAAGGATCGTCGACCACCTACACTCGGTGGTGCGATGGCGGCCTTCGGCCGCTTCTTTGTCTTCATCGCCGATCCGGCCTCGATTCTCTTACGAGGTTGTGGGACTCCTTCGGCTTTCGGATGTGGACTCATCTTCGTCAGCGCTACGAGCCCTCTGGTGATGCCCTGTACCTGTCCATGGTTCGCCAGGAGCACTCTCTTCAGCAGGGTGATGCTACTGTTGGCGCCTTTACGCTCGAGAGCTGCATGCGGCGTCAGTTGGACTCTCGCCGCCTTGCTTGGTTGGCCGCGTTCTGTCCGTCTTTGCTGGATATACGTCTTGACACTGGAGTTTCAGCGGGTCACGAGTTCCGTACTACGCCGTCCGAGTTCGAGCAAAGGCGTGCCCAGCTCCTTGCACGCCACCCTCGTGTCACTCTCTGGAGGCTCTCACCGAGATACGCGCAGAGGAGACTCTTTGAGTGGTCTTTGGTGCGATGCCACTCCCCTGCGTGCTCGCCGCTCGTCTACCGCTTGCCTTCTCCGGTGGCCGCCATGTGGTGGTGGTGGCGCTTCGTCTGAGGTGGCCGTCCTCATTGTTCCTCTTTGTGACAAGGCGGCCACATTGAGTCAGATGCTATAAGAAGAAGCGGCATCTGTCACGCCGTTCTTCTTACGGCACTAGTGCTTTTACGTCGGCGTGCGCATCGACTTCTTCGCGATTTCTCTCACCGAGCAAGAGATAGCCGACTTGACGCTGCTTGCGCCGAGTTCTCCTCGACAGTTCTTGCACCGAGAAACCACCCCTACACGATCGGTACCTCCGTGGATTCTTGATTACGGAGCATCTTTTCACATGACTCCGATTCTTCCACTCATCTTTTATTACACCTCTTGATTCTCCGCCGGTGTTCTTCTGCGATGGTACATCTCTTTCGTCTCTGCAGTCGAGGATCTCTTAGCAACTCATCCTTTCATGTTCCTTACATTGCTCATATTCCTCGCCTCACTATGCGACTTCTTTCTGTTTGGCGATTCGACCTTGGTTATCGAGTCATTCTCGACTCGACTCTTGTTGTGTTCGGGACCGCCACACGGAGCTACGGTTGGTTCGGCCTCGGCGTCGTGACTCACGGCGTCTCTGGGAGCTTGGCGGCTTCACCTTCCTTCTTTGCCACCATCGCGCCGGTCTCTCGCTTACGCCACTTCGTCTCACGGCTCTTTTCAGCGGTGGCATCACCGTCTTGGTCATATGTGTGGATCTCGCCAGCCGTCCTTAGTTCGCCGTGGTCTTAAGGTCTGTCTCGAGAGACGTGTCTTTAGACCATCAGTGTAAGTTAGGTAAACAAATTCAGCTTCCTTATCCTCATAGTGAGTCTGTGTCTCAGCGTCCTTTTGATCTTGTTCATTCAGATGTTTGGGGTCCGGTCCCTTCGTTTCGAAAGGGGGTCATCAATATTATATCATATTTATAGATGATTTCTCTCGCCACACTTGGATATATTTCATGTCTTCTCGTAGTGAGGTCTTGTCTATCTATAAACAATTTGCCACTATGATTCACACACAGTTCTCCACTCCTATTCGTGTCTTCGTGCTGATTCTGCTGGCGAGTACCTCTCTCGTTACCTGCGCAGCTTCCTTGCTGGGCAAGGGACTCTCGCTCAGTTCTCTTGTCCTGGTGCTCATGCTCAGAATGGTGTCGCTGAGCGCAAGCATCGTCACCTCCTTGAGACGACTCGTACTCTGATGATCGCCGCCTCTATTCCACCTCACTTTGGGTGAGGTCGTTTCCATCGCCACCTATCTCGTCAACATCCAGCCCTCTTACGCTCTTGGTGCGATCCCTGTTGAGCGTCTCTGTGGTCTTCTTCCTGACTACTCTGCCCTTCATATGTTTGGCTGCGTTTGCTACGTTCTCCTCGCCCCTCGAGAACGCACCAAACTAACCGCTCAGTCTGTTGAGTGTGTCTTTTTGGGATACAGTGCCGAGCACAAGGGCTATCGGTGCTGGGATCCGGTTGGTCGAAGGATGTGGGTTTCTCGGGATGAGTCTCGTCCATTCTACCCACGTCCTGCCTCTCCTCCGACTTCCTCTGTGGAGTCTCTGTCTTTCTTGACCTTTCCAGATACACCTATATCTGTTTTACCCTTGTCCACCTGTTCCACTGAGTCTCCACATATTCCCCGTGGCATCTCCGCGTTATCGCGCCGCGCTGCCTCTCTCACGACTCCCGGGCTCCTCCCACTCAGTACCTATCTTCTACACTCGTCGACCTCGTATTGAGGATCTTCCGGATGAGCCATCTTCTCCGATGTTCCATCTTCTTACGATGGTACATCTTCCACGATGGGTCATCTTCTCCTCGCCACGCTCTCCGCGATCGTCGTCGATTCGGCCTCTGTTCGTTTGCCTTTCTTTGGTGCGGCTACTCGTGAGCTTTGTCTCCCACCAGGGATATCATTACTCACCCGAGTGGCAGCTTGCCATGGCCGAGAGATTGCTGCCCTCGAGCGTACTGGTACTTGGGATCTTGTTCCTTTTCTATCTCATTCTCGTCCCATCACGTGTAAGTGGGTCTATAAGATTAAGACTCGCTCTGATGGCTCTCTTGAGCGCTATAAGGCGCGTCTTGTTGCTCGTGGCTTCCAGCAGGAGCATGGTGTTGACTACGACGAGACTTTTGCTCCTGTTGCCCACATGACCACTGTTCGCACTCTTCTTTCGGTGGCTTCATTTGCCATCAGTGCATTTCTCGGCTTGATGTCAAGAATGCCTTTCTTAATGGCGAATTGCGTGAGGAGGTCTACATGCATCCGCCACCTGGGTATTCTGTTCCTGAAAGCATGGTCTGTCGCCTTCGTCGCTCTCTCTATGGTCTTAAGCAAGCCCCTCGTGCTTGGTTTGAGCGCTTCTCCTCTGTGGTCACTGCTGCTGGCTTTTCAGCTAGTGATCATGATCCTGCGCTCTTTGTCCACACTTCGTCTCGTGGTCGGACTCTTCTTCTTCTGTATGTTGATGATATGATCATTACGGGAGATGATTCTGAGTACATTGCCTTTGTCAAGGCTCGTCTTAGTGAGCAGTTCCTTATGTCGGATCTTGGTCCTCTTTGTTATTTCCTTGGGATTGAGGTTACTTCCACTCCAGATGGTTTCTTTATGTCCCAAGAGAAATATATTCAGGATCTTCTTGATCGCGCCTCTCTTCTCGATCAGCAGATCGTTGAGACTCCCATGGAGCTCAATGTTCACCTCCGACTCTCGATGGCGAGCCTCTTTACGATCGACTGCTATCGTCACCTTGTTGGGAGTCTTGTCTACCTTGCTGTTACTCGTCCAGATATCACTTATCCAGTTCATATTCTGAGTTAGTTTGTTTCAGCTCCCACTCAGGTCCACTGCAGCCACCTTCTTCGAGTTCTGCGATACCTTCGTGGGACTATCTCTCGCCGTCTCTTCTTTCCTTGTTCCAGCTCGTTACTGACTTGAGGCCTATTCAGATGTTACTTGGGCGGCGATCCATCGATCGCGGTCTATCTCTGCTTACTGTGTTTTTCTTGGTGGTTCTCTTATTGCCTGGAAAACGAAGAAACAGATCTCGTGTCCCATTCGAGTGCAGAGGTGAGTTACGAGCTATGGCTCTCTTGACAGCAGAGATTACTTGGCTACGGTGGTTACTTGAGGATTTTGGTGTTTCTGTCACTACACCGACTCCTCTTTTGTCAGACAGTACAGGTGCTATCAGTATTGCTCGTGATCCTGTGAAGCATGAGCTCACCAAGCATATTGGTGTTGATGCTTCTTTCATGAGGTCTTGTGTGCATGATCAGGTGATTACTCTTCAGTATGTGCCTTCAGAGCTTCAGATAGCGGATTTCTTCACGAAGGCCCAGACTCGAGCACAGCACAGCTTCTCCCTCTCCAAACTCAGTGTTGTTGATCCACCATGAGTTTGAGGGGGGTGTTAGAGATATATGTATAGATTGTTATTCCCCATTGTTATGAGGGGTTCTTTGCATATTTACCACCTGTACTTTGTGTATATATACCGGCCCATTGGCCTCATATTGAAAACAAGCGCTATTCATAACAATGTTTACTAGTATTAGTACTGTAAATCAGAATGTTTAGTCGTAAATTAGAATGCTCCATTGTTCTATAAATTCAAGCAATTGGTGTATGTGCTTAAGAGGATGAGAAATTCATTGTATCCCTATGTTGCTAGTTGTTACATCACTGTTGTGAGGCACTGAACTACAAGAGATAAACGTTAGTTATTCTCTTTTCCATCCGATGATATGAGTTTCTATTTTACATGATTGTCTGACTCAATAAATAGGTAAATAAATAAATATGAAAAGTTCTTGTTACATTGTAGTGCATCTTCCAGACTTATAAAAAACGGATGCCATGTTAATTTCGCCTCCCGGAGTTTGTTACTTTGGGTTCTGAGTTCGGATAGTGACGACTTTGCTTTGACACTTATATTGCTGTATATTGAGTTCATGCCAAAGCAATTACATGATACATCTAGATTCTTGTAGAACTTTGAACTTTGTCTTGCTGCAATTTGTTACCGACTTAAGTTTATATTGTGTAAGGTAGCTTTGGTGTTAATCCTATGAAAGTGGCTGAGTTACTGTTCAACAATGGTTTCAAGGAGGCCTATGCAATCAAAGGGGGACTGAGTGTTAGAGAGAAAATCTCGGGATTGACTCTTGCCTTGCATAGCACTCACCGTATATAGAGTTTCTATGTATAGATGACTATCTTATTTAGGCTTTCCATGCATAGTTGATTACCATGTATACTCGTATGTAATCTCCATATAATATCAATGCATACATACGCCCAGACATAGGGTGAATTCCCCAATCCTCCTTCTATTCGCTACTCCCCAATTCTCTCTCCTGTTCGCTTTGAGAGGCCCAGAAGGTTGGCAGGTGAGTTATGAAATTGTGGGTATAAAGTAATG
This sequence comes from Melocanna baccifera, assembly GCA_036346265.1. Lineage (NCBI taxonomy): Eukaryota > Viridiplantae > Streptophyta > Magnoliopsida > Poales > Poaceae > Melocanna > Melocanna baccifera. The sequence continues at coordinate 44,770,347 of CM070677.1, read as the reverse complement.
CAGTAGTTGAAAAAACTCACAATACCTCATTGTTTTTGTTCTTAATCTTGCTGTTTTCTTAGGCAATTCAAGAAAACTATCTTCCCCCATCTGTTCATGTTTTTCCGAGGAAAAAGAAGAGCAAAAACTCAGCGCACATAGATGTGAGTACTGATGGAACAGATGACCAGCAGGAGGGGAATGGAGAACTATTACCTTCTCCTAGCAGCTCTGCAGTCAATATATGCAATGGAACCGAAGATGGTTGTGAAAAGCCCAATAGAAGTACTTCAGCCGCAAAACATGCAACCAGTAGACCATTATCACCATATCCAAATGTATGATCCCGTTGCCTTATCACCACCATTTCAAAGTGACACAGAAATTTCTAGATAAGATTTTCATCAGACTTTTGGCTAGTGACATTTACCTTTGCACACGCCTGACTGCCTGCTTTTATACTGACATTTATTTTCTCTCAGACAAGACGTGCATTTTTGACGGAATGACCCCCTCTCCTTGTATTTAGTATGCTTCTAGACTAGAGTTTTGATTTCTGATCATATTATTGCCTTCTAAAGCCTTATGTCTGTCTTATTTAGGTAATTAATTCCCGAAGACAATAGCAAGAGGCATTTTGCTCTGTACTAAGAGGAGAATAAAAAGTCAACAGACTGCCCTGTTCAATAGCTTGCCTAGCTTAGTTGTTTACTATCCATTGTTTCTTTGTTCTTTATGATGAGTGCTGACAACAAAAAACTATAGCACAATTCGTTACACGCATTAAGTTTTGTCATGCAGTACCATGACTTGAAGCCGCCGGCATCTCCGACACCATCAAAGCCAGAGAGGTAGAAGCAATAGAGGGCAATAAGACACGCAAGACTTAACAATTGTTTTTTTTCCCGCATGACCATTTTGGTATACTTTTAATCCATGGATATAGAGGCGATTGATGGGGGGTCACGATTCAGAAGACCATTGCATTATTAGAAGATTATGCTATCACCGATAGCATGTTGAGTTCTTACAATTGTGTAATTGTCGAACTTTTCCCAGTTTGTACTTTGTTGTACTGTTCGTTGTTTGTAGATCCCAGTGGGGTGAAAAGGAGATTGTGTAGGAAACTTGAAACATTTTGTAATGTTGTGCTAGCACAGTGATTTGAGTTAGAGAATTTTGGTTACATATTTTGGTCACTGCTGCTAGCAACTGAGCGTGGATGTCAACCTGCTTACCCGGTTCCTGTGTCTAGACTCTCAATGTTTTTGGGCCTATGCTTTTGCAGAAGTAGAAAATGGTTTATCCTCAGTTTGGGATCAAAAGCTCATGGGAACGTCGGCTTGAATGTGACGGTAGTTGTGTGAACTTGTAAAGTTTAGTTACGAGAATATTTCCAGATGGTAGATAGGCTGATGATCTGATGGTGAAAATGTGAAATTGTCAAGAAAACAGAACCTGCATCTGAATCAATTGATGAACTCATATATGATGGAATCAGTTTATGTCTACTCCATTTGAAGTTCTGGAATCATCAAAATATCAAACACATTTAAGCTTTGAGGTACATAGACTGTAAAAAAAAAGAGAATATGGTAATTTCAGATTTACCCTGGCCCATGCAGATCTTGAACATGCGACCTCGCGGTTGCAAGCACCACGCTCTAGCCTAACCAACTGAGCTAACAGGCCATTTCGCTGTTTATTTTTATAGCATAGTTTTTTTTGGCTGTATAAAATAAACAGCTGTAGAACTATGGACTGGCAATCTATCAGAGTGCATCAAAACAGAGAAAGGCAACAAAACTGCAAAACCAGAGTATTTCTTAAAGGAATTATTCATCATATACCCTCCTCTTAGATTGAAATTCAGGATTTACCCTCCGACCCACATGTCAATGACTCATCCCGACCCTACATATCATTAACAGAGGAGGGTAAATTCTGGAAGTCTCAAATATAAAGAGGGTATATAATGAAGTTTCCCTTTCTTAAATACCTTCGTTCCTCACAGTACGACAAAAAGAGATCGTACTGTTCCACGATCCATTGACCTGCCTTCCGTTGGTCATCTTACATTAGCCACTGGCAACGTAACACCCTATCATTCGCCGATGACATACTACAGTAACTGCCTAGCTATAGCGTCACTGTTGAGAGTTTGACACCATCCTGCCGCTCCCTCCGTATATATGCAGAGAGTAAGAAGCCTTCCCACATCTAGCGCACTCTTCACTTATTTTTTACGGAAACAGGCTCTTCTCAATCCTAAACACCATGTGAGAAGGTTTAGATATTTATTGAGATAAACCAACTATTGTTATTTTAGAGGAGTGGTAATTTATAATTTTGCAATTTTCTAAATAGGTTGCAAAAGTGACGGTCTAACTGGCCAGAGGATGTGGTCAGATCGGACACCTCAAGTGGTCTGACCGGCTGAAGGTAGCAGTCTGACCGACAGGACTATAGTGATTCAACCAAAATTTGGTTTTTGAGAAATTGAGTCATGGGATAATTTGGTTTGACTTAGATCAGTGTATATATGTTGCATGATATATGTTTTAGCTAACATAGGTAAAGTTATGAATAACTTATATCCAAAAATGATTTCTTTCTCTTCAGATGTATAAAAACGATTGAAGTCAACCATAGTCAATAGTGAGAATCGAAGCTATACTCATAAAAGAGCCAAGGTCTAAAATGATCAATGATGTCAAGTGAGATGGCTGAGCTCAAACATGATATGAAAAAGACAAGAAATGTTAAAGGAGAGTTCAAACAACGGGTTGCACTATGTGGCTTGGCCGGTCCAAGTAGGGTATGATCTGGTGGAACAGGAATAGAAGAGATTTGCTTGTGTGGTAAGCCAGTGGTGCAACTACACGTGGTAATCATAATGATTGCTTGCAAGTGAAGATGAAGACCGAGTCAAGGAATGATATTTTTGGTAAATTGACTAAAATATCGAAAACTATCTTAGATTAAAACTACGATGCTTAGTAGAGCGGTTTAGGATAAGGAGAAATTGAAAAGATCAAGTTGGATAAAATGCCAAGAACTTAACAGATTCGAGTTTATATGCATTGAAAAACGTGTGTAAGTAAAACCTATGTTATATGGGGTTAACGAGTTTGTTCCCATTTGTGCTAAGTGGATAAGATCCATTAGGGTTATATAGGGCTAGTTGCCTTGTTTATTTACTGGGTTAGGATTGAAACTTGCTAGTTAACCATTCAACAATCCTAGTTTTACTCATTAAAGCTAAGTGGTATACCGTTAGAGTTAGAGAAGGGTGAGTGTTGTGTGTGCTCTCTTGTCCTTCTGGTGTAATGGCTATAAAACATTCATTCTTAAGTAAAAATATATCAACTTTGTTTATCTTTCATGGATCCCTCTTGTTTTGGTTGATTTGCTCATGATTTGGTTGGTTCTGATCTTCTCTCTTCCCTTTTTGATCTTACTAATGCCAAGAATGAGTTTTGATCTTCTCTCTCTCCCCTTCACTCTTATGGAAATTAATTCTCATCCATCTAGGCATCATGGTTGGCAAGTTCATGAAGTTGCTCAGTTTTGTTTTCATTTGATCTCTTTGAGAGTTTTTTATCTAGTTATTTTTGCCTATATTCCCTTGTTGTTCTTGTGTGTTATAATATATGAGAATACATCTAGAGCTAACTTAGCTATCTTTTACCCACAAGCAAGTCATATTCATAATTTCTTGTTCTTGCGTAGTTTTGATGCAATATTGCTTGTTCTTGAAAAATATCTAAACTTTAACATGCAACCTTGCGATCTTTGGATGGAATAGATTCATGAGACTTTTAAGTAAGGTGTGTGCAAAATTTTATATTATTTGGACTTGTATTTTGGGAGTTGCACCAAAAGTTGTACTGGCTTGAGTTGAATTTCCTATTCTATAACTAGGGAGGCTGGTCAAACCGATATGTAGCCAGTGGTCTAACCATCAGAGACTGGTTAAACCATTCCTGGCCACCAGTTTGACCGTCTGAGGCCCAAAATTCTTGGAATTTTGGTTTCTTAGTTTGCTAGCTTTTTGTTGGTTTTCTATCATGATTTTCATAGCTTGTAGCCATTAGAGTGAAGGATAAGTGAATAATTGTAGAAAAATTTGAAGGCATCATTCACTCCCTCTGTTGCCATAACATCCTGAGGCCCAAAAAATTTGAAGGACATTCTAGGTAGAGATGAAAACTACTATGGTGAGCTAAGGTCTCTGTTTTCTTGGTTCAGTACTTATCATCTCTATTATAAGTTGGCCCTCCTTACGTAATTTCTGGGTCTGTAACTGTACACTTGTACGTGTCTAGGTCGGTCAACCGGATGGCCGGACCGCTGAAACAATGGAATCATCCTATAGTTAGCCTAGGCCAGATGTTAATCACTACTCGCAGTGCTCATTCGATAAAGATTAGACCATCTCCAATGTTATGTTTTAGTTGATTCAAATGAGGAGAGAGAATACATTGAATCGATTCTACACATTAGAGTGGTCGATTCTAACAAAAAAAATGTATGAAACTGGACTCTACTTAGGAGTTCATTCAAAACATTAAATATCTATATAGGAGAGCATACGGTTGAGAGTAAATATTATTATTTTATATTTTTTTATTGTAATATAAGTTCTAATAATTAGCAGAAATCGGTTCAATAATATATTATATGGCCTTAGTGCCACTCCTGAAGTTTTTCACCTTTCACAATTTCATCATTCGATAGAGCTTAGACCATCTCCAATGTTGAGTTTTAGTTTATTCAAATGAGGAGAGAGAATGCATTAAATCCATCCAACACATTAGAGTGGTCGATTCTAACAAAAAATGCATGAAACTGAACTCTACTTAGGAGTTCATTCAAAGCATTAAATAACTGCATAGGAGAGTATGCGGTTAAGAAAGAATATTATTATTTTATAATTTTTTATTGTAACATAAGTTCTAATAATTAGTAGAAATTGGTTCAATAATATATAATATGGCCTTAGTGCCACTCCTGAAGTTTTTCACTTTTCACAATTTCACCATGCGGTTATTTTGTCTCGGTCTGTCGCGGAGTGCAACGTGGAGTATCCATTAATTGGTGGCAGATCATACGCTGTCCGACACAGCCGTACGTACGTCGGTGAATCCCTGATTAGACGTAACGTGGGTAGGGCCGCCGCTTTCCATGGCCTATGTAGACGCAACGCATGCAGGCACCCTCGAACCGAGCGCTGCCAATGTAGATCCCGAAAGATCCGTGGAATGTTGCTCTTGTCCCCTCCTCAAAGCCCCAAGTCAAACGTCCACGCCTCTGCGAGCGACCACCAGGACTCGGCCGGTCGATCGAGCTCCGGCGGATTCGCTTTCTGGTTCGGTTGGCCTGCGATCGTTAGTACACGGCGGTGGCAGCTAGCCGACGCGTGTGACGGCAATAGGAAGGGACGCGGCGGCGTGCCCCACCCCAAATTCACGAGGGCGCGACGGGTGTTTGGGGCGCGTTAACGGTCGGTGCGCCGCGCGCTCGCGGCTGGGCCCGAGTGTAAGGTGGGGTAGTCGCCGCGCGCGGGCGAGGAGGCGTGAAAGAAAAGCACGCAGCCGCGTGCGCGGACGCGGAGCAGGCCTCGTGGCCGACGCCGCGGCTGGGGCAGGGGAGAAGCGGCGGAACAGGGAGAAGCATTCGCATTTAACGCGCGCGCGGCACAGGATCGGGCTATCGGGGTAGTCTGCACACTATTCTCTCTCCGCGCGCGACTGTGCCGCGCTGGTCACCACCGTCGTCATCATTGCCCTTTCGTCCCCGGCCTCGCCATCATTGGGTGCCGCGCTACCATGCCTTGTTTTGGCGCCCTCTTGTTCCTTCCCCCTGTCCATTCCATCCATCTCGATAGAAACTAAACAGTACTCCACGTAGGTGGCAGTGCATGCGTATAGGCCCTATTCAATGTGGTTTACAAATCGTGGTTTCTGCATATTTTGTATTTGAACTGTGGGGGTGATCGGTATAGCGATGGCTTTTGATTTTTACTGAAAAAATATTGTAATTGGCTGAAAAAACACTATAGCTGAGTTGGTTTATTGAGTATAATTAAATGTAAAAATATAAAAACCGTAAACAAAAAACAGGAAAAAAGTATAAGTAAATTTTAAAAAAAACGGAAAAAACGAAAAAAAATAATTTTACTGTAGCACGTACTGTAACTACAGTGTTCCTACCGCCATCATCAGCGACAGGAAAAGCTGAGTTAGCAGCCCCTTTGGTGGGTGCCTGGATCAATCTCGTATGTATGCATGTTAAATTTGTCAGGCTCTTTAATTATTTTATCAGTTGCCACGTCCATTTTGCCTAGATTTATCCTGTTGTTGATGAAGATTTGAGTTTACTAAAACACGCTCTCTTAGACCCATTTGACCGGGCTCGGCTGTAGTTTTTTTAGCTTTAAAGCTATTTTTGGCCAAACGTACGAGTTCCAAAGTCCAAAAATAAATTAAGAATTTAAAGCTGAGTTTAAAATAAACTGCGAATTTACAGTCAGGATTTCATAATTTCTTTTTAAGCCTGACTTCGAAACCAAAAAGAAAGAAGCCCAGCCAAAAGGGGCCTTATTAGTATGGGACGTCTGTGCATGTGGGTTCAATAATAGTAGTACTACTAATACAAAGGTTTTGTTTGCATACTGCATATCATTATTTTGAGATTAGTTATTTTAGAGCCTATTCGGAACGCACCAATTTCGTAGAAATATTACATGAATTCCACAAGAATCACTCCATTTTCTGCGGTAAACAGAAATATTTTTTTCGCACGTTTCAAAAAGGACCTTAGACTTAAAACTGCTTCAACTAAGTTGAGAACGTCTTACCTGCATTCGTCATTGTAGTTAAGCTAAGCGTTTGGTGATCTTTTATGGAGACAACCCATTGCCGACTTATACATAGATCCGTTGTTCGCATCACACCAGAGTCTAGTATGCATACGTTTTTTTTTTCTAATTTTGCGTAACCATCGTACACACAGTAGCGGATCCAAAATCAAAATTTAGGGAGGCTAATAGGACTTGTTCACCGGTTTACCGAATGCCGAGTTAACGGCTTGTGGTAGTCTGTCGCATTGTCGATGAGAGATAGAAAAAACTATTATGACTGTAATGGGCTCATGCGCGCGCTCACACACACACACATATACAATACCAACAGTAAATAGTAAGATATTTCACCAATCTAACAACTAATTCTCATCAGAACAACTAAGTTACCACCGTATCTTCCCATTTCTAGTTCATAACCAAGCATAACTGCTAGCATACCCCAATTTACACGACGAAAACAAGCAAGACGCAGTTGATTCCTGCTAGTTTCCACCAACTCTTCTCCACGCAACCGTATCTCCTTAGTGACGCCCCGGCCTCCCCAATCCCCCCACACCACCGCACCCCCTGGCTCCCTCCCAAGGGCCGCCCCTGGCTTCCCCCCGCATCGCCGCACCCCTCGGCTCCCGCCCCGGCCTCCCCCGTCCTCTCGCCTCCCTTCTCCCCGGCGCCGCCCTGGCCTCCCTCGTCCTCTCGCCTCCCTCCTCCCTGGCGCCCTCCTCGGCAGCTCCCTCCCCGGCGATGCCCCCAGTCCTGGCTCCCGTCGCTGCACCCCGGCCCCCGTCGTCGCACCCCGGCCCCCGGCGCCGCGCCCCAGCTATCCTCCCCGGCGACGCCCTTGGCCTCTGGCGACGCCTCCCAGCATCCGCACCCCGGTGACGCCCCCAGTCCCCACTCTCGTCGTTGCACCCCGGCCCCCCGGCGCCGCGCCCCGCCTGTCCTCCCCGGCGCCCTTCTCGATGGCTCACTCCCAGGCGACGCCTGGGGCCAGGGGGAGCGGCCGGTGTAGGGGAGGCGCCAACCCCACCTGACCCCCCGGTGGGTCCGCCACTGGGTACACATAGCTAGATTCAACAACTAATGGTAATATCACAAATAAAACTCGGTAGCAATGGACAAATTGTGTACTGTGGGTGCGTGTGCGAGAGTCTAGGCAACTAGAGTCACCGCTCAATTTAGTTTCTAGTTTCTGTTTTTTCACTATTCATTAATTTCATCTTTTTCTGGGTTTTTCAGTTTCTAGGTTTTTTTGCTATTTCATTTTTTCTGTATTCCTTTACATTGTCTGTGATGGACTAACATGTATTTTCTATTTTTAAAATTTTTTAAATTTAATTATATTAAATAAGTTAACTCAATTACATAAAAAATAAACTAACTATAATAAAAAAATCATAAGCCAGCAACACCTCGAGAGAACACGTCTATGTATGCAAGGGTGCTGGTATGAGCGTATATATGCAGTTAGGGGTGGATATCGAGCCGGCTCGGCTCGATAAAATAGTGGTTCGGCTCGGCTCGGTAAAAAGCTCGGGCTCGGCTCGTTAGTAATTGAATATACAAAGAAGAAAGATAAACAAAGAGTAACAACAACAAAGAAGAACAACAAAGAAGAAGATAAGCAAAGAAGAATAAAGAATAAAGAAGAAGAATACATACAAAGGCGATAATAAAGAATACAAGCAAAGAAGATAAACAAAGACAAAGAATGGCGATAACGGCGGAAGATAAACAAAGGCGATAATAAAGCAATATGTTGAACTCCACCTTGTTGAACAAAGAATATGTTTAATAAAGAATACATACAACAAAGATAAACAAAGAAGAATAAAGAAGGCATAAGCGAAGAAGAATACATACAAAGGCGATAATAAAGATAAACAAGAAGAAACAAAGAAGAAGATAAATAAAGACAAAGCGGCGATAATAAAGAAGAGAAGATAAATAAAGGCGATAATAAAGAATAAAGAATAAAGAAGAATAAAGAAACGGAAGATAAACATCAAGCAACAAAGACGGCGATCGGTGAACATACATACAAAGGCGATAATAAAGAGAGAAGAGCTACCAAAGCGGCGAGCCATTTGCCATTTGCCAAAATACATATGTTGCATACATACATTGCCATTTGCCATTTGCCAAAATACATATGTTGCATACATTGCCAAAATATCACTGAACCAACATACATTGCCAAAATCACTGAACCACCCAACATATGTTGCATACTTGCATTCAACCAGCAGAAGTCCTAGCTGCTAGCCACCACACCCTCAGGAAATGGTATAGATTCGACATCATCCTCATCATCTTCTTCCTGCAATAGAAAATCGAGTTAGACTCAATAGTAACAAAGAAGATAATTAAATGAGTTAGTGTGGAACAACATACCACAAACATTGGAGGTGTCATGTCATTGTGCGAACCTTGTATCCAGCTAGAAGCACATATTAGTGCCTCAACCATAGCTGGGCGCAATGCACTACGATAATCATCAAGTACTCTACCGCCAGCACTAAAGGTTGATTCCGAAGATACGGTGCTAGCAGGTATAGTTAAGAATTTCTTTGCCATATTGGACACTACTGGGAACCTATGAGCATTCAACCTCCACCAATCTAGCAATTTGAAACTTGTGTCTACTAAAGGATGATTTGGTTCATCCAGATAGATGAGTAATTCTGATTTAGATGGTTCCGTAGACGTAGATCGTAGAAATGTTTGAAACTCACTTGAAACTGAAGCCAATGAGCTACTAGTTTCTATGGTTGAAGAGGACTCTGCCCTGCTATTGGCAGCTTTCTTGTGCCGATGCTGCATCTCATATGTGGCATACAAATCAAACAACTCGGCACGGATTTCAGTCTCCTCGGTAAAGGCTTTGGAGGAGTCAAATATCTGCGTAAAACACCAACTAACAAACCTCATCTTAAACCTAGGATCAAGAATAGTAGCAATAACCATAACATTATTTTTTTCAGCCCAATACTTGTCAAACTTGTCTATCATTGCTGAACCCATACGCTTGACATGTTCATCAAGAGAAATGCTTGCGACCCTCAATGCAATCTTAACATTCACTATGTAAGGATAGAAAACATTAGCCGTTGGGTATAGAGAACACGAAAATGCGAGAGTTACCTCAGCCAATGCTTTCAATATTGGTTGAATTTTGTTGTATAATGCCTATTCTTCATTCGAAGGCTGCCACTTGTAATTAGCATCGGAATCAGCATAGCAGATTAATGCATCCTTGTAGGCAATGCAAGCAGACAACATTCGATATGTTGAACTCCACCTTGTTGACACGTCCAACTTTAAGCCCTCTCCAACTTCCAAAGCAATGGATTTACAAATTTCTAAGAATTTATACATACGGGATGGAGACTTCTTCATATACTTGACAGATTCCCTAAGTTTGCTAATCAAAGTTTCCAATGGTGCCATGCTATCATTCACTACCAAATTCACTATATGAGAACAACAACGAACATGAAAATATTTTGGAACAAAGTTTTCTGATCCTCTAGCAATGAACTTGGCTATCAAACTCCTAGCAGCAACATCATTTGAGGCAGCATTGTCAAGAGTAATCGTCATAATCTTGTCTTCTATTTTCCATGCGATTATACACTCAAATCGCTCGAGCTATCACAATCCCGGTGTGTGGAGGATCCAACTCAACAAAGTTTAGCACACGGCATTGCATAGCCCAATTAGAATCAATGTAATGCGCCACCAAACTCATATAACAAAGGTTTTGATTGGAAGTCCACAAATCACATGTTAAACTTATGTTATCCACATCTTTCAGACTCTTCCTAAGGTTTTCTTTTTCTATTTGGTACACCTTTATGCATTCAGCCCTTATAGTCTTTCTACCAATAAACTGGTATGATGTATTCATATACCTCATCAACACATTAAACCAAATGTGCTCTACCATCTTAAATGGATACTCATGGACAATTATCATCTTTGCAATTAATCTACGAGTTTCCTCATGGTCATATTCACTAGGATTAACAAAAGGTAAACTTGATCCCTTGGGATCATAGTTCAGTGTACCTTGAGCCTTTTGCCTTCCCACTATGTTTAGATAGGGTGCACACTTGGGAATGTGCCTTTTCAGATGTGAAGTGGCTCCCCCATGCTTATAAGAGAACAATCCATAACAAAATCGACACTTGACCTTCGTCTCAGTCACCCCTTTCTCCTTCTTGGATGGGACATTGACCACCTTGAATAGCTTCCAACAATCCGAACGCTTTCCTCTACCCTTTTTGGTGGGAGACACTTCAATTCCCTTCTTCCTTTTCACTCTTTTGTTGGTATCATCATCTACCGCATGCGCATCTTTACTTGCAGAATCCAGGGAAACATGCGCACCTTCACTGTCATTTGACAAATCAAGCGTGTCCGATGAGACAGGATGCTCACACTGCTCACCCAGCAACTATACAAAATTAGAGGTGGTATACAAAACTAGAGGCACTGTGATACAAGTGGTATAACAAACATTATTTCATATTCAGGCACTGTGAATATAGCAACCATTACACTTACACATGCTAAATAAGGCACTGTGAAAATCAAACTGCATCCTTATTCAGGCACTGTGAAAATCTATCATTTAAAATCAAATTGCATCCTTGGCACTGTCAAAATATTCAGGCATTACAAGATTGTGATGCCTGAATATTTTGACAGTGCCAAAGATGCAGTTTGATTTTAAATAATAGATTTTCACAGTGTCTGAATATTTTGACAGTCATGTGCTATACTGGACAAGTTTGACATACTGCTAAGGCTATCTTCACAGTCAACAAACAAAATCCAACATACAAACAAAATACATACTGCTAGGGTTGAGTAGGAGCTACTTTACCGAGGCTGTCGGGGTCGAAGCTGCTTTGCCACTGCAAGGTGGCCGTGGACAGGAGTTGGGGACGCGGTTCACCACTGAGGTCGATGCCGAGGCGGACCCGGACCCAGAGGACCTCCTCTCTCCGCGGTTCTTCGACTCCATGCTGGCCTGCGCATGCCGCTCCATGCGCCACACGCCGACGAGAGGCCCACGGCAAGGGGAGGTGCGGCACTGTGGCGGCGGTCGGATCTAGGGTTGAGGGGAAGACGGGAAGGACGGTGAAGGCTGAGGCGAGGAGGAGGGGAGGGGCCGGCGCCGGCGCCGGCGGACGGCGAGGGTGCGGTGCCGCACCGTCGCGGCGGCGCCAGAGCTAGGGTTGAGAGGGGATCGGGAGGGGTCGGCGTCGGCGTCGGGACAAGGGGAAATGAAATGGGGATCGGGCTCGGTTCTTGGATGTGTCGGTGCGTGTGCGTAGGGCGTGCCGTGTGCGTCTTCACTCGCGAGCCAGCGAGATCGCGAGTCGGGCGATGGGCCGAGGCGCCGGCGAGAATGCGAGAATGCGGGCGATGGGTTGATGATGGGCCGGCCTGAGCCTCCCGACCGAACTAAACGAGTGGCTCGTGAGCCAGCTCGGGCTCGGCTCGTTAAGAGCCACGAGCTCAATCTCCGGCTCGGCTCGGCTCGTTATTGCCACGAACCGAGTCGAGCCGAGCTTGTTTCGAGCCAAGCCGAGCCGCGAGCCAAATTTCCACCCCTATATGCAGCCATGAATGCAGGGATTTGCATTAAATATCTCCTGCACAACGACATTTTTGGGAGGCCTGCTTGCCTGCCTTCTCTCATTGATGACATGACTCTCTCTCCTCTCTGCTTGCTCCCTTGTGTTTCGTCCTGCCACTCCCTGCAACATGCCTTCTGCTCCTCACGCGGCAAGCCCCCAAAATTTTAGAGAGAGATGCGTCCGGAGAGAGAGAAAGAGAGAGGGATAAAAGTTCAAAACGGAATGACACTCCAAGTGATCGACCTTGGTCAACCGCTAAGGCGCACCAGCAGTAGCTAGCCCTCAGCCACAGGGCTCAGAATACAGAGGTGTCAGCTGCTGCATGCCTCAAACCACTGGTTCCACACAGCGCCAGACTTTTCCTAGGCTGGATGCCGCCACAATGCGCGATGCATGCGTGCGCCACTCCACGAGCACAGCGAGAAACACAGCATGCAACACCGTCGCCTGCACGGTGCAACTGTTTGAGCGTTTACGCATGAAATGGGGGTAGGGCTAGGAGCACGCATGCTGTGTCTATCTCGTGAAGGCTCATTTGCATGGGGCTGCAAATGCACTTGGCCTGGCCGAAACAGCGATTGCTAGGGCCTCTTCCTAGATAAACCAGCCGGTTATAGCTCAGTGCCGTGATCCTTTTCGGACTCACCACAGAAAAGATTGCAATCTAGACTGACCAGAACCTCGTCGGGATGTGACATTTTGATGGCTCTCTCTCCAGGAACCTAGCAGCCTATGCAGGCTGTGAATCTTGTGAGATGCTAGCCACTGCTAGTCTCTGGTCTCTATGCATACAGGTACTCCTACCAAGAGGAGGGGAGAGAGGAGAGATCAGAGCAGCCTTTAATGCAATTTGGCCTCTGGTGCAAGCAAACCAGTGCAAGGGAGAGAAGCTAGCACTTGTATAAATGCTTGCTTAGGTCTACGTCGTCCACTTGATCTACTCTACCTGACCAGTCCTGCAGTGAGGATCTCCATGCAATGATACAGCATATTTCATGACTGACAAAATGCAGTGGGCGTGCCTAGGTACTGATCTAGCTAGCTCATTAGTCAACCGAAGGCCACAAGTCAAAGCAAAGATACGATCAAGCAAATCCAACGAATCTGAAGATCCTCTCAAGGTCAACCCCAGCAGCAATAGGAGAGTAACAATGGAGCAGAAGTAGTATATCTTTGATCCACTACATCTTATATATTAATTAAGGGAGCAGTCAGTGGTAAAAGCCAGGGACAAGCATGCAAGCAGTAGTACGAAGGCAACAGAGAAAATGTTCGACGACCTTGTGGATGGAACAAAAGAGAGAAGCATTGACAAAGTAAACAGAGTAAACATGCATCCTTCAATCATGTAAAATGGACTAGGCATCAACGCTCCTAAGGTGGGGATATAGGATGTTTCGCCACTTCAGTCTCCAGCACTTGATGGATTTTTCCTGTCAGTAACCTGAAAACGTTGGCAAACATGCCACAGTTGGTAAGAATAAAAATATCAGAATATGGCCACATCATTTTTCATTCTCCTTTGATGTGTAAATAATTAATTGTTACTAATGCTTGTTAGACCAAAACTACATTAAAAAATCAAGAGAACTGTTCACAAACTGTACGCAGTCGTAGCCAGGTTTAAAAGTTTCGTTTTAAAAATAATTCAGAGCGCACCGAGACAAACAAAAGAAAGAAATTTTATTCAAAATTTTGGACGAAAATTTCAAATGTTTTATGAAATTTAACCAAAATTTAGATAAAATTTGAATAAAATTCAAATGCGGATAAATTCAGACAAAATTTGGCCGAACTATTCTCGTTTTGGTGGGGTGACAAAATCGCCAAAATTTTGGCGAAATTGTGAACACTGGTCATAGCTGAATATAGAATGACATAGGCCGAACATTTTCTTCTTCTTTTATGAATAGACAAATGGAAGACTAGTTTAATACTCAGAACTGCTAAAATTGGTGTGCAAAACAGTTGAAGCTGACAACACAATGCAATTGTGTCAGCAGCAAACTGATCATGAGCAGCAAACAGACAGATCAATGCAACAAAACCTTATTGTTCCCTACTATTTTAACTGATTTTCATTGCACTTCGAAAGGGAGCTTCCACGCATAGCATAAGATTAGGTATTTAGATAGTACTAATAGCTAGCTAACTGGTGATAATTGACATAGAATACCAAGATAATAAACAGCGAATAGCGGGTAGTAGCAGATTGACATCCATATAGCAGATAGCGGGCGATATTGTGGACAATGTATTCCAATAGCAAAATCTAAAAAACACTTACAATTTTGAGTTACTCATGTATATATCATGAATTATTAACCTAAACATAGGCTTCCCATCCAGAACTGTGCAGATTGCAGATATGTGTGATGTGAAGACAAAGTTGCTTGCTCCAGGCTGCATCTCATAAATGATTGCAAAGCCCAGCTGGTCAACAGACCCAACTATATTTTATAAGCATACAATGGCAAATTGCTTGCTTAAGACGAAACAACAGAGAGTGATCTATCTATAATACTATGCATGACCTTCCCCTTTCTATTGATAACCTAAACCTAAAATGAATAGTATGTGCTAAAGTAATTAAAGATCTTTTGTCCATCTCCTGTACACAATTCCAATACTAGTGCAAGCCAAGACAAATGTTCTTCGGTGATCTGAATTGTTCCCAACAAACTCGACAGACTCAACTCAATAGCAATATCAGACGCTATATCGGCCTGATAACCACAATAGCGGTCGCAAAGTTCCAACCCGCTATTTTGGGGCGCTATTTCGCCTCGGTAGCACTGACCCTCCGCTACTGCAATTGAGGGTGCAATTGCGGCAGCTATAGACGCTATTTAGAACATTGGAGAATACCCATGTTCATTCCAATAACTTTTGGCAGGGGCTTTCTAAACCTACAGTGTGACATACTATACGCAAGATCTATCCTCAAAAGAAATACTGCATCAGAATACCATTTCGTCTGTTCATAAACGAAGTACACTTACAGTACACCACGTATGCCATGCTATCACTGCTGCGCATCCATGAAATGTTGTGCATATATGAACCGGCATGCTACAGTACTGTCAAGAGGTAAAATATGAAACAACTAGCTTTGTCCAGGACCAACAGTACTACTAAAATATGGTCTTACAGAAACTTTCGTAACACCATTCCTCTATGATACAGACCACGAATTACAGCACCAACATACACAATGCTTAAGGTTTGTTCAACACAGTGTGCAGTGAATGGACAGTAACAAGTACCAGAGTAAAAGCCAAACAGTGTGCGAGAACAGATGCTGGATTCTTGATGAGCACAAGTCTAGTGCAAAAGTACAAACGTAACAAATCATCAACAATGGATTCAAGCAGTTGTTCTACAATGCCTGCAATAACAAGGCTCCAAATTAGCACCGTGTACTGCGCTAGATTTAGCAACAAGATCCTTATCACTCATGGATGATTGCACAGCAAAATAACGAACTAACCTGAAGGCACACGCAGACTAACAAACTCTTGAATTATTCGAGAGCACAAGCGAAAGAAGACTAGAGCACAATGCAAAGAGTGCAAAGCCATACCTGACAGAGAGTGACAGCCCCACTACTGCCCGGCGCCGGGCCTCTCGTCGCTGCCGGCAATGCCGGACTTCAAGAACGGCACGCCGCCGAGGGTCCCGAGGCCCGACACCGGCCCGGCACCGGCCATCGCTGTCGAGTACCCGAACTCGTACCCTCCGCTCACCCCCAGCCTCGCGATGGGCTCCCCTTCGTAGCTCCTGGACAGCATCTGCACGGCGGCGAACTGCTCTTGCCCGAAGCCATCCCCGCCTCCAATGGAGCCGAGCGCCACCGAGTGCCCAACGTTGATGAAGCTCTGCGCGCCGTTCGGCGCCGTGTTGCCGATGAACTCTGCCATCGCCTGCGGGCCGTTCGGCCCCGCCGCCACCGCAGCAGCAGCAGCCTGAATCAAGAAACGGGGACGCCAGCAAGAACGTAAAAAAGCCCGTACGTGTGTATATGCTATTGTATGAGTATGATAAAGAAGGGTGTGATCTCACCTGATACTTGGAGAGCTCGTACTTGGCGCGGGCGAGGTCCTGCTGGAGCTGGCGGAGGTTGCGCTGGAGGATGGAGATGACGGCAACGCAGCCGTAGACGGGGTCGCGGAGGCGCATGTCGGCCTCGTAGGCGAGAGAGTTCACGGCGTCCTCGCGCTGGTAGGGTGGAGCTCGTTCAGCAGCTTGGTCACGTTGCTCGCTCCGAAGACGCGGTGCACGTGCACGAACTTCTGCGGGTTGTCCGGCGGGAAGTAGGGCGCGAACACGCAGTCCGGCTGGCACTTGCGGCGCAGGAACTTGCACGCCGCGCACGGAGAGCCCGTGCCGCACACCGCCGAGTTCGCCGCCGATGATGACGACGCTATGGTGATCACCGACCCCGACGGCGCCGGCAACGCCGACGCCGACGATGAGGTCATCCTTCTCACCTGGGGAAAGAAAAGTACGAAAGGTAAGAAGGCTCATGTTTCCTTATGTTCTTGCATAGATTTTGTTCTTTGAAAGTCCTGGAAGTTGCTACAGCCCGGGAGGGAATACACACAAAGAATCACTGATTTTATTCCATTCTAAATATGATGAACACTGCCTAAAAACATAAGAAAGTATACCAAAAATGTTGCGTGCATTAGTTCCCCTTCTATCTAAAAGAAGGAAACAAACATAGGGACATAAATCACAACACGATCTTTTTGGGGTTTGAAGACATAAAAAATGAAGGAAAAAAGAGAGCAAAATCGAGTGTCTGTCTGTTTGTTTGTTGCAGTTTGAAACGGGTATGAAGTTCCTTTTTCAAGAATAATACAAAGTCAGGAACTTTGGTTTCTTTGTGAAATGGCAATACTTTGTGCGCATGAGATATCTGCATACTCTGACAACTAAGGAAACGTTCCGGCATGTGCTCTTCTTGGATCACTGGCCAATTGGAACGAAGAAGAAAAGAGTGTGACTGTGTGGTAGGAACTAGGGAGACAAAAAGAAAAGAGAGAGAGAGGGGATAAAGAAAGGAAGATGTTATCTATCGGATCCGACGCCGGCGGTGGATGGCTGCGTACGTACTCTTTCTGGACGATTTTTTCCGCTATCTCCACGCCGCCGCACCGCGGCCTCCTCGCCTCCACACTCTGGCTCCTCACCGTTCTCCTCGCCTTCCTCTCCTCCCGGCAGTTGCTGCTCCTTTTAAACGGAGTGCTCTCCTTTTTCCTCTTTGGGTGTCTGTTTTAGAGAGAGAAAGAGAAGTGAAAGAGAGGCCACCAAAAGATGGTGAGGTGCGTGGTATATGTTGCGAGGAAGAGGGAGAAAAAGTGGGGATGGGTTTGTGGCCTTGTGGGGAAGGGTATCGAAGGTTAAAAGAATGGAATTTGATATCTGTGTTCTTTATTGGATGAGCAGTTATTAAGAGAGAGAGAGAGGGAGGAACAGAATAAGGCTATAAAAATGTCAGAGGCTCGTAAGCTACTCGAGCTCTTAATGAGCCGAGTAAGCTTGATCCTAAGCTTGTGAGTTTCGACGAGTCGAGCTCAAATAGCTCGTGAACCTTGACCTTTTCTTATAGCCGTAGATACATATTAACTTTTATCGACCTTATTCGAGCCAAATTTGAGTTTTTCTATTGTTAAAAATTAGTATATATTGAATTATTTTTTATTGTTATCAAGTTTACTCTAACCTAGCTCGAGCTCAAGTTTTTCTTATTATTGAAAATTACTACATATTAAATTATTTTTAACTATTATCGAGTTTATTCGAGACGAGCTCGAGCTGAGCTCCAGGCTTGGACCCCCAACTCAGACTCACTCGAGCTCGGCTTGAGCTTCCACCGAGCTCAAGTTTGGGAGGCCAGGTTCGCTCGAGCTCAGCTTGTTTACAGCCCTAGAACAGAATGAAGGGATGAGTGCGGGACCTACAACATCAATTTGATATTTTACATCTTTGCATCCATGGTCATCATGTGTGAAGTTTCAGTAGCTGTCACAACGACATAGAGGATCATCATAGACATTTTTAAATTCTTATCACAGACAGTTTTTGAACCTTCTGATTTATTGGATCTGTGATAATAGACGATTATTACAAACAGTTTTTAAGCCGTCTGTGATATGTCACATTACAGATGATTCATATAAAAAATCGTCTGTGAAGACCAACTATCACAGACGATATTGTCAGAGACTTCTAGCTTTGTGTGGTGATGGGGACCTGTTTTCTTGCAACTATCCCGCAAGTAGTTCGAAATGCTGCTGCTACTTTCTTGGGATGCAGAGGGACCCTAACGGGAGTGACCTCCATGATGGCCATTCGGCCCTTAGGCCTTTTTGATATTTCTCTGCCATCTCGCTTAGGTATTCCTTTCATGAGAGCGCCAAATACATTCGGCGGTAAATACTGTGCGGATGCCATCTCGCTTACTTGCTATCTATGAATACTTTTCAGCAAAAGAAACATGAATAAAGGAGAGAATATTTCAAGTACCTTAATTAGCGAGAATGAATAGGTTCAATTCTAAACACAATGTCAAGAAACATGATACTTTCCTTAAAAGAAGAAAGTATTTAAAGTACCTTAATTAACGAGAATGAATAGGTTCAATTCTAAACACAATGTCAAATATCAATGAATGTAATCAACATACGTATATCACAACAACGTTCTCTATATCAATTTCTATCCCTTAAAATAAGCATCTTTGCAGTAGACAAACACCATTTCACAACCGCATGTATACATCATATACATATTTCTATACATATATATGGGAAATCAGTATGAAAATAAATATTGTATCATCTGCTAAGTTTGAAGTTGGATTAACTTTCTAAAAAAGAGATCAAGGTAGGGAAAGGATGAACATAAATGAGATCGCTGAATGAGATATCTAAAAAGGAATGAGCATATCTTTATATATGTATACTACATACAATTTGTGTGGATCAGTCCAGGAATGCTAGGTACCTCCTCCCCTCCCCTCGCTCTCCCCCGCCGCCTCCTCCTCTCCCTCCCCGCCGCCTCCCCTCCCCTCCGCAGATCCGATCCCCCCGCCGCCTCCTCCTCCTCCGCAGATCCGATCCCCGCCGCCTCCTCCCTCGCCACCCCGCCGCCTCCTCCCTCTCCCCACGCCGCCTCCCTCCCGCGCCGCCTCCACGGTCCGCCTCCGCCCTCGGCCCGGCCTCCGGTGCGGTGGTGCCTCGCTGAAGTCGCCGCATCGCCTCCTCTCGCGGCTCGCGGCCTCCAACTTTGCGAGGGCGGGCTGTCCGGCCGCCTTCGGCCCGCGCGTGGGGTGAGCTCAGTGTTGCATCCAATCAGCTGGCGCGCTTCGACGCCGTCCGGCCGACGTGCTCGCCCAGATCCTCGCACTGCGCTCTTGTTATTGAAACCGCAGGTAAGGAACTTGGTAAGGATTGCCACCATAACCAAGAAAATCTGTGAGATGTAATTCTTTGATTGCTTTACCATGTTAAGTCCTCTCACTCTCTTTTTGCCTTTTTTTTCAGGTTTAGCAAATCCAACACCCATAATACGTATATTCTATGCTTGATGAATGCTTGTCTTGTGTGATGCTTATGTAATATGATAAATCCAACCATCGCCTTTTTTTCAAAGTTTACCATGTTAATGTTCTAAGCTTGTCTTAATTTTGCTTCTGATGCTTATGTAATATGATAAATGCTTGATGAATGTTGATATATATATCTTATGCGATGTGTGATATATCTTGATATATATGTAATAAGATTAGGAGACAAATATACCTGTACTTCTACTTGTTTTCAGGTCTTTGAGCAGTCATGTCAATGTCGATATTATGAGCAACAGCCAGGCAAAGCGAGGATGGTTAAACCGCTTTCTTGATGGTTTAGGACGTTTATTCAAGCTTGCCGATGCAATGTTCACTGGGCTTGGCATTGAATGTAAAATATGGGATGATTCGCAAAAAAACCATCCTTGCCTGGCTTGATGCACTTGAGATTATTAACCCGTTAAATGGAAATAAAGTTGTGCTTTGGCCAAAAGGTACACATTACAACTGATCCTCAGTCCTTTTATTGCCCTTTCGTGAATTGCTTGTCTTCTAAATTGTAACCTATTTTAGTGTAGCATTGGTGATGGTCCCGCTTATCGTTGTTTAAGTTGACTTTCCTAAGTCAAACCAAAGCTCAAAAGCTTCAACATGGGTATTTGTAGTCCTTCTATCAAAAGAGAGCTAAATTCATTACATAATATCTCTGTGGTGTTCTTGATTGCTTATTTTAGATATTTTATCTTTTGTCCTCTCTAGGTTGTTGTCCAGAACTCAATGCCATCTATGAACCAGAATTCTTCTCAGAATGTCCTACACATCTATGATGTGTTTTCCTCCTTCCATTTCAAAGATGATAGGGTAAGCATTCTTGTTGTATATCCATGTTCTACTGCTTGGGGGAGATGTATTTATCTAGTTTTTAGTTCTTGTACACAAATCAAGTTGGTAGCTATTACTTGCTTCCATGACACAAAAAAAATTATCTTGTTAGATTTGCATATGAATCAAATAGAACATCTCTCTTATGCCATATCATAGGTAGAGTTCTATCTAGGATCTCGTAGGACACATGTAACTAGTTTTATATATGCTTCAATGCAAGCCAAAGATATGACAAGTAACATAACATCAACAAATAGAACGAGGGATCGAGAGATTTCACACACACACACACACACACACACACACACACACACACACACACACACACACACACACACACATACAGAGAGAGAGAACTGTATATACCTTTCTTTGATCTATAGTTCATATTCAAATTAGTGAGATATGAAGAAACCTGGTAGAAATCCAGAGATCTAGCAAGCGGCGTGGAGGATGGGGGTCGGCGGCGTTGAGGTCGGGGCCGCTCGGGTGGGGATAGGGTCGACGGTGTTGGAGGTGGAGAAGGGGGGAGCTGAGAAGGTATGCTGGTGTGTTGGAAAATCTAAGTGCTTGGCACAGTAGTGAGTAAGGTTTTCGCCTTGGTATATATTGAAGAATTTATCACATACGGTTCTTAACAATTACCGTATATGAAAAGTCATAACACAGATAATTTTTAAAAATAATCATTTGTGATATGCAGTATCACAGACGGCTAGTACAAAAACCATCTATGATGTGTACGTATCACAGTCGGCTAGGACGACACACCATCTATGATATATATGTATCATAGACGGCTAACACAAAAAATCATCTGTGATATGTACGTATCACAGATAGCTAACACAAAAAACCGACTGTGATACGTACATATCACAAATGGCTAATACAAAAAATTGTTTGTGATAGTTTTTGTAGAGCTAGTGATTTACAATTCAAATTAAATTACAGCACAAAGTGAATTACAATTCAAAGCAAATTACAACTCAAACTGAACTGCAACTCAAAGTGAATTACAACTCAAAGTAATTTAATTACAACTCAAAGTGATTTACAACTCAAAATTCTACTTGGCTATTTGCTTTAAAGAAATAACCCTTGCTCATTAAGTATCTGTCGAGATGGGCCAGGTGTTTAACAATGTAGTACATATCACAGACACTTCCAACCTCAAACCATCTGTAATACATAAGTATAACAAATGGTTCTTGTCAAGAATCTGGAGCACATGGTGTGGTCAAAAATCTTGAGTGTCTATTCAACATTTGGTGATTTTTGACTTTTGGATAATTTTGAGAGATATCGAGGAGTAAGAAACACTCACTTGAGAAGCTACTCTGTTCAAAGTGACTCCTGCAGTGACTCTTAAAAACATCTTATAAAAACCACCTTGAGAAACCCAATAAAACCAGCCCAGGGATAAACACAACCATGGTCGTGATTGAATGCATGCACAGGTGGAACCAAGTAATTGGGCCTAGTGTCACAAGACAATAGGTCCAAAAATTTTTAGCAGAGATCAGTACCTCCAATCTATATATGAACCTCTAGTTTAAACTAAGTGCACCTGATTCTTCCCTTGAAGGCCAATGGAGCACTAACGGCTCAAATTCCTAGAAGTTAGCAAGCAGTCCATGAGGATCCCTGCTTCCCTCATAGCTGATGAGGCATCTACAACATGCTAAGCTAGCCCTTGAGCCAGCCTAAGAGGGGGAACCGCAATAGGCCACAACGTCCATTTGATCGATCCTAAAGCATGTCACCAGGTAACATCCCTCGACGTCTATTCATCTTGCATGGTTGGCTAGTAGATACGCACCACGTCCGCCGCACCTAGCCAGACAACGACCGGTCACCAGAGAATGGGAGAAATCGACACCATTGACCGGCTTCCCCTACAATCTCTCCGTGGCACCGCTTGGTCTCTATTGCATCACGCCCTCGTCGGTCAAAGGAAGCTTATGTCTACCCGATCAATATATTATTTGTTCTAAATTTCTCTCAATTCTTCTAATTTGTTTCAAGAACATGAGCTAAATTTATGAGTTAGGGTTTTAATATGATGACTGTTGATTAATTTTTGTTGAATTGTAGGGTTAAGACTTAATGTTTTGATTTTGATTTTTGGAATACTGGTTTAGCTTATTGCAAATCGGAGGCAACATTATAGTATTTGACCACAATGTCTAGTAAGTAAGCCACTGGATGTATTTTTCTGTTTTATATATTGTTTTTGAACTGTTGAAAATACAGATATCAAATTGGCTTTTTTAATTAATCGATGATTATTTCATGAATGATATACTTATTTGCTATGTGGAGAAACAAGAATTGACAAAAATTATCAATAATATTGTGGTTTATCACTTCATAAACTTGAAAGAACGTAAATACTAAAAGGTGATCCATTAACTTACATTTGATCATTCTACTATTTTTTTTCTTGAAAGCTTTAAGTATTTATGTTCTCTTTTAACAGGTCATTGAGTCAGATGATGTATTTTACCAATACTGATCAACTTTTGTCTGTGGTTTTGTCTGCTGGACTTTTCGCCCCCCTACCGTCGGCCACCACCCCACCCCCCGGCCTGAGCCACGGCTGAAGGAGGAGAATACCAGGTGCAAGCTGCAAGCTCGCGGCCCGGATGCAGGAGACCAGCAGAGGCAGCAGCAAGGTCCAAGACTGAGCTCTCACTCGGCACAGGAGTCTCGGCATTTTTCTTCTGTGTCCTAGGCAAGGCCCAGAACTGCCTGCGATACAAGCATGGCAGCATACATTGAACTCTCATGATGCTTGATGAGTTGATTCTCCGGTCTCCACTGTAACTGTCATGGACCCTGCGCTAGTTTTAGTCCAAATGACCTAACTGTGTTTTCATTTTTCAGAGATACATGTGAAATGGAAAGACATTGAGTTATCTATAAACTATAATAAATTCTCAGATCAGATCATGCCGGGTGGCAATGAACTTGAACTCTAATGTCCATGTCCAACAAATCAGAGTAATTGCATTTGTTTCCTTGATCGGTGCAAAATGCAGTTGGTGTGGAAATGACAGACGGTTCAGGCAAGCGTGACTGAAACATTCCAGTAACTTACACATTTGAATTTTGTTGATATTTCAGCAGTATGGACGGAAGATTAGGAAACATAATTTCAGGCACACAAAGATAGAGAAAAAGGTACTAGGTGTAGAGGAAAGGAATAGGAACCAAACAAGTCCTTCGCCTCAAAGTTTAACTACATTTACAAGCATTATTCAGACTAGAATTCCTCATTGCGAGCATCTCTCGGTTGACAACAAAGTAGTGCAGAATACTGCAGTCAAAGTTTTAGTACTATCTCTACAATGGGATGTCTCTTTTGTTCTAGTACAAAAGTAGCTACTACTGGTACTGCCTTACAACTGCATGCCATGCATTTGTACGTGCAAGAAATGCAGAGCTTTCACTTTCTTTTAGCTTCAACGATGTGTGAAAGTTTTATTGTTTGCAGACTACGGTTACTGATGCCACGTGTTGCCTTTCTTCCACCAGCCCCTCCTAAATTTTTATTTTGGGTCCGCCACTGCCTGCAACTAACCAATATTATTATCGGATTTCTTCATTTTGGTAAGTGTTTCGATCACAACTTTTTATTATCTTACACTGTCGTCGGTTATGTTAAAGTATTGATACAAAAATTGCAGTATACATTATTATTTAGCATAATATTATTTAAAATTATATATATTATTATATGTATAGTGAAATAGTGAATTCCAATTATTTTTGCTTTAATTCTACCCCGAATGAATGCATGTATCAGGAAAGAATGTAACGCATGATTGAGCACTTCCCTTTCTCAGGACCATTCCTATTCAATACCGTGATGGTCACAACTCTTGGATCGACAACCCTCATCATGACAAGTTAGCTTGCAGATTGTACGTGCTCCTATTTGATAATGGGTGCTAGTATGTGATCTTTAAGCACATTGGAGCAGAGGGTCGCCGCCGGTGCGAGTCGTCACGCAGGGATGTCGACTACTTGGATGTTAGAATTGTCGTTTGTAAATTTGTACTACTGGTCACTCTTGTGTGATAGGGGGCGAGTATTAGGGCTGTCAAATCAGCAGCTAGTACGTACTAGAGGCTGGACCGCGCGGCAGGTGGTCGGCTGCCAGTTCTAGCTCGGCAATTAATTTGGGTGTTTCCCCGCATGATGTTTAATCGATCGAGATCAGCGTGTGGTAGTACTACGTACAGGGATAATCTTGCAGCATGGCAGCGCTCATCCACTGCATGCCATGTGGTATCCGCTGCAATCAATTCTTTCGTACACGTTTCACTGTTTCAGTCCCAATACATACACGGGCGTAGGAGCATGTGGTATACGAAGAAACACACAGCGCCTTGTCTTGAAAACCTGGTGAAGTCTGTCGTTTTGCGCAGAGCCTGTGGCTTTTATTATTTAAGTTTGATTTTTTGTTGAAAATTATAGTGTGACCTATGCTCTTTGGTATCACCAATCAGGCCAACATTGTCTGATGGTCTGACCGGTGGGTCCTAGCTATCTGACCAGTCTGGTGGCCGCGGTCAGAACGGCCCTCTGATCTAGCTCTGAGTTAGTTCTAGTTTTTGGTGTTAGTCATGGCGGTGCCCATACAATGTTAGTCATGGGTTTCTACGCATGTGTTAGTTTTGGCGTAGTTATATGCATATGTTTTACTAATTGATAGCCAAGTGTATGTCATTTGTACTCGGATCGATTGATTTGTTTTGATATGCAGATACTTTGATAATGGATTGCGATCAGTGGCAAGACTAAGGCTTAGTGGCCATGAAGTGTCGTGTAAGTCTGAGTAGAGCATCATCTTAAGTCGAGAATATAGGAGAAATACAAGGATCATAAGGTAGCCAATCTTATGTGAACAAAGAAACTGTCGATATGCATGTGAATGCTTAGTGATTAATAAATTGTATCAGAACTCTTTACATCTGATGTTTCTAGGATATGCTTGAACCAACCAACATACTGTATAAACAAAAGCAGCCGTATAAACCAAGTAGATGGTTCAAGATATCTTAGCTTGAAGTGCATGCATGCTATGAAAGCGCTGCCCACATGTGATAATGAGTTGCTGATATGGGATAATGATTCTAGTTGTAGCCTTGAGGTTTGTCTCTACTGGATAGGTTTTTGGGTCATAGTGAAGTGTCAGACTTGACAAGTAAAGCTAGATAAATACTAGAATTGTGTAAGAGATTAGTATTATCTTAGCTTGCACATGTGTAAAGTGAGCAGAAAACTTCATGTTGGCTTGTGTTTTTGAGTCAACTTGCTAGCTGTAAATTTCATGTTGGCACATGTACCACAGGTCGGTTCCTCAGTCTATAAAAGGACCTGGAACCCGGCCCTTTTGTAATGAGAGAAAATGGAAGGAATGTAAGCTTTGTTTTGTTAGCTTCAGATGTGTGTGCAAGACATTAATGAAATTAAGCATAGTATGAAGCTTAGCTAAGTTGAAGCACCTCTGTCCATTTCCTTCTTTTGTCTCTTTTTGCTTCTAACATGCATCACCACCAGCCGTCGTCTGCCTGGTTGTCTCGGCAGGCGCCGTCAACGAGCCATCGACAAAACCCATAAGTTGTTGTCCTCAGAGGTAGGCAAAATCTGGGCCTTTCGGACAAGGTAATTGTCGCGGGTCAGCTTCGTGTTGACGAGGTGCCCGAACGACGGAGTCAGCAGCAAGCCAGTAGACACAGATGCGACGGCCGTGGCCATGCTTGAGTTTGACGAGGATGATCCTGGGCTACTTGTCATTGGATGAGGGGTAGAAGAAAAGGCTATATATGATACCATGTAAAAATATTAAGAGGTTTTGAAGCAGCCAGCACACCTTAACAGGTTGCAGGCCTTCATGTTATATAAGTTATGCCGGACGGAGTACTGATACAATCAATAATAGTTGGGAAAGAATCGACGTATCAGCTGTGCACAATAGAAAGTTATCAGTAGTAAGATCTTTCTGATCATATCCCAGGAGATCGAGGAATTACACGCGCGCGCGGGCGGAGCGGTGGGGGGGTGCGCGGCTCGTGTCGGGCGGCCGCGTGCTTCTCGCGAGGCGCACGGGGTGCGTACGGCGACACAGAAAACAATGGGCGCGGGGCGGAGAGAAAGAGCGTGCGCAAGCGAAAAAGCGACGATGCCGGTGTCGCGGAAGTGCGTGAGGGAGGGGAGAAAAGTTGCATGTCCCTTCCGAGGTGACCCATCCTTCGGGCATAGCTTGACCATACGCGTACGGCCGGCCTTGTGTTCGGTTGCACCGCACCCGTAATTCCACTGAATTGGATGATGCATATGGGTAGATTACGCTAGTGTAAAATAAAATTTTCTACTATATAAATTAGAAAATCATGTGAGTAAAAATATAGATCTACCATAAAACGTGTAGTCAATAGAAATAGAGTTGAAATAGCCAATTCAACGAAAACCGCATTAATGTAGTAGAAGCAGTCGATCATCCTTCTGCCAACCATCTCCTCCCCGCGATCATCCCGATTAGTGCCGCAGTTGTAGCAGCGCCTCTACCAAGGCCTATACATCTAGAGATGGAACACCGTATGTCTACGCACTAGCACTAGCGCGCACGGCAGGGATTATGAGAGGTGGCGGCTAGAGTTTCAATGGGTGTGTTTTGGGATGCCTCTCTCAGCCCCGCACCTCTCCTTATATAGTCTTCAATCAGATCTATATCCGATACGAATAGAGATCATATCCCACTCGAAGACTATCATCAAACCCTCATCATGCCAGTCCATTAAGTGTGTGATCCTGTAGATTTATGTATATTGGGCCATGGGTCGAAAACTCCTTTCCGGTCCATAAGTTGTTAGTGGTCCCATACAATACATAACAACTCCTAAACATATATAAATATCATATCGGATGAACCTATATAGTGCTTTTGTACCGATCCCTTTGCGTCATGATACCGGATCGAACTCAAGGCGAGAAGCGTGCCATCCTATGATAACTCGATCCTTCACTCGAATTTGGATTACTCAGTTATGATTGACTTCTCAACCACATTCGCCATGGCTATGCACTTTCTTAATCCAACCACATCAAAGAGCCTAGAGATATCTCTCCTGTTATATAGGAGGGGTAAATTCTATATTGATCGCTCATATTTCTCCGCATGTTTCATAGTAAATCTAAAAGTTACCTTTATGACCATCTAGTCACGGAGTAGTGTTTGGTAACCTTTAAGTAAACTATTTATACATATAGGCCCTGTTTGTTTAGGCTTTTCCTTGGCCGCCTAAACAAATCTTGAACTTTAAAAAGCCAAAAGCTTGTTATAACTAAAAGCCATAAGCCATAGGGATGGGAAAATAATGCTTTGCCATTCAACTTGAAAAAATTCGAAATGCCATTGGCATATATCCCGTAGTTAGGGTTGCTGCTCCCTCCCGAACCAATCGGTTTCCCTGCCACCAAATCGCGTCGCGGCCTCGTCCGTAGTGATCTGCAACCCCGCGACCCGCTGGCCTCTCGTCGGCTCCTCGCGACTTCATCCTCGGTGAATCCCCAACCTCGCTGTCCTCCGGCGTCCCTGCCGGCCTCCTCACCAACACCGCTGATTGACGTCCCCAACACCACCGGCCTTATGATTGACTTCTGGCAACATGAGTGGTCCGTCCATAGCAAAAGTCGTTCAAGTGGCATGGTTGAAGGAAGTGATGAACACTTCATTGCAACAAGGCTATTTACACAGAGAAGTGTTTGTTTGAAGACCGATGAGGGAAAGATTAATTGGTGAAAAGGATGTATGATCTCAAGATGAAGAACAATTAGAAAAATTTTGTTGTCCTTTTGAATTAGCGAATTATTTAGTTAATGATGGTTATGTAATGAAGTTAAAACTATTAGTGATCTAATATTATTGATTAATGATGGTTATGTAATGAAGTTCAAACTATTAAGTTATGTTCATCAAGTCTTTTTAAAGAGATGAGTTCATCAAGTGAAATTGATGGTTCGACAACTAAGCAATTCTAGCGAAGGTGAAGTTGAGAAAACAAATAAGAGGAAGGAAATGTGATTGAGCGTTCATTTGGTGTGCTCAAAATGAAATGGCGAATCTTATTGGCTATGCCAAGTTACAACATCAAATTATTATTGCATGTATGGCACTTCACAACTTCATCCGAGATAGTGCTTTACGCGATGAACTTTTTGAGAGATGTGATAATGATGAAGACTATGAACCAAACACTAGACCATAAATCGATGGATGATACAAACATGTCGTCTTTCGTGAAAGTCTTGCTAATTCCTCGCAAGATCATATGATAACTCATATTTATATGCAACTCATTTATATTGCAACATGTATCTTTATATGCAACTCATATTTATAGGCGAGTAGATTTTCCTTGTTTGACACTTTTTTCGTTTCTATCATAAACCGATCGATTGAATTCATTAAGCGAAAGAAAGCGCAAATTGTGAACACGACAAATTGGATTGCGATATATCATAGATGATGAGACAAACAAGCGGACGTACCAAACATTTTCCCCAATTACCCAACTTATTTTGTTGATCTACAAATTAAAACATGTACATGGATCTACATAGTAGTCGGAATGGTAATAAGGGTATTTGGACTTTCTCGTAATAAGGACATTCAATCCATCAAAAGTCGAGGATACCAAATAGCCTAACTTGGCTTAAAAACTAACTGCTTTTAAGCTGCTTAAGCCAAAAAGTTGGCTTTAAGCTATAAGCCAAAAAGCCAAAGCCTAAACAAACAGGCCCGTAGAAAACAGTGACAATCTTAGGTCTAAGAATTCTACATATACTATGTATGAGACCAACTGATGACGATATCCACATTATTATTTGATATCTTATATCCATGATCTATGAAATATGATCATCGATAATACATATGCTGATCTGTATATCATAATTATTCCATATAATGATATAAGATCAGAGATAATTTAGAATAATATCAAAACATAAATAAAGAGTTTTACGAACAAGTCACATACCTATTGATCAATATGAAAGATATATATAAAGGGGCAAAATAACATATTATTTAAAAGATCATAAATATAGAAATGATACAATCATCTTTATAATTATCTCTAGGTACATCACTAATATGGGACTGGCGAGCGGACTTGTGGCTGACACATGGGAAGATCCGGCCGGCCGGTGCATAAGGATTTTAGTACTCGTGTATTTTTTTCGGTGAAAAAACAGTGCTCAGATCAACAATTAAACGGCGCGTAAGCAGAATCAGTGGCAGCCTTGTCGATCCTTAAACGCGCTCCATATCATTCCGATCTCCTCTATCAAACCAGTGTACCAAACGATGAACCCCTGAATTTACACCACAGCCAAAGACCACATGACTGCAGAGTCCTTTCCTGCGCTGAATTTCTGGAGCCAGCGGTACAACAGGGTGGTGGTTCCGAGTTTGGACTTGGACGGCAAAGCGAGGAAAGATGATGTGAAACGCCTATCATGTATGTACCACCTCGGCCAAAGCGATCGACTTGTCAACGTCCAAGTCGCAGGGGAGTTCATGCGTAGCATCGATCCTCCCACTCTGCCTGCTGCCTCGTTGGGCCGTCGTCTCTTCTCGTCCGGAGCAAATGCGAGCGCTCAGCGACTCTCCCTTTCCCTCATCATTCTTGGGATCCGTGTCCACGACGTGCAGCGTCCCGCCGTGCCTGTGCGTGCACTGTGCGCCGCCGTGCTTCCCACGTACACCAGCGGCATGGGCAGATAACCACTGTTCAAATATTTGTGTAATTGATAGTTGATAGTTAAGCTATGTAATTGATAGTTGTGAACAACTCCTATCCGAGTCCCGAGTTTGACACGATTATTTGTGCTTGTTTTTTTTTCTGTTTACATTTTCAAGCGAAGACATGGGTGGAAACGGTGAGCATTTTGACAGTGGGACGAGATGGAACGAGAGGATGGGCAGGCAGCACAAGTAGGGGCCCAAATCCAATGGGGCCCGGCGGGGCGGTGGGCGTACGTGAGTACGGGCCAGGGGGACAAAACGGAGGGAAGGCAGTGAAGAGGGGGTGGGAGCAACCATGACGAAGTTATTGCTCGCCCGGTGGTTCTGGCTACTCTGCCGCCCTTTCCCCGGCTAGCTCTGTCCCAGCCTCGTCCTCTCCAATTCGCACTCCCCTACCTCGGGAGATGAGATCAGAATGAATGCCATGCCGAGCAGTATGTGCGTGTAGAGACGAGCTGTCCCATCACTCAACCTCACCATGGAGCCATGTGTGTGTTCCAGGGACCAGGGCCATGCCTCTCCCTGCCCCCCGTACTTTCAGTTCTTGCATTCCACCCTGCTCGCTGAAAAGCCCAGCTCATCCTCCCTTCTGCATCGCTCCTTTTACATTCGCTCATTCACTCCGTCTTGGAGAGACCTTTGCTGCTGCTGCTGCTCTCTCTCTGGCTCACACTTCAGAGTTCAGACGGTGTGTGATGAGTGCGAGGGGCAGGAGGACATTAATGGCGGCGGCAGCATGGGCAGGAGGAGATGGAAGTATAAATACACACTGCGGTCTGGGGTAGCGGTAGATGGGACAGACTGACTCGAAGTGACAAGTCCTTAGGATTTGTACGCGAGAATGTGTGTGTACGCGCGCATGCCTGCGACTGCGAGGAATAGTAAATGCAGGGAATGCACCTCGGAGTCCACGTTGACACTCCCTTTCGCTCCGCCTCCAGGCGTGCGCCTGCTGATGCTCCACGGTTGACCCATCGTGAATACCCGAATATTCCATCGTTTCGTAAGCTGATGCTCTATTTGGCACGTACGCATACCAATTTCTACAGGAACAGAAAAAAAATTCCTGCATTCTAGACGGAAAGTAAATTGCTAACGATATCTTCGAGTCTTATCCTCGTATATGGACGAACTCTGTGCTAGTATATGATCCAAGCTCTCTCTCTCTCTCTCTCTTCGATGCCTTGAGCTAAGTGCTCGACACGTAAAACTTGGCCGTGTGCTAGTACATGAACGGCACGATCAAAGCCGGTTAGCCCACGTATATCTTATCGGCACGAAACGATGGAAGGTTTTCTCTATTAGTAGGCGCCAGCCATGCTAATGTGCGTGCTGCTCCCGTCCACCGAGCATAAGCGTGCGTGTTTACGGCGGGGTCATGATCGCCGATCGGATGGGAGCCGGTGGCGGAGCCCAATCACGCAATGAATGCGTACGAGTTTGTCACGGACTGAATCGGACGTTGCTCCGGCAACAAACCGAACAACGAGAGATCGAAAAGGACTTGCTTGGGCCGGGCGTCTGGCTGGGCCGGTGAAGAGGCCGTGTACTAGCCAGTTATGGCTGGGCTTAGGAGTCAGAATTCACCTACAAAGTAACGTGAAAAATTATGCGTATGGGGAACGAGTGTAGGAAGGCATGGCCAACCCGCTGCGCGGCAGATGGGCTCAAACATGCACATTGAGCCCAGCATGTGCGTAACAAAGTTTTAACATTTCTGGGCACTTTTCTTCTGTCATTTTCCTTTTGTTCTGTTGGGCTGATGAAATCCCTAAAGATTGCGGCTTGGTCCAGGGCTCTGTTTTTTTGTCTTTTTTTGGTGGCTTTTGTTTTGGATTCCTCTCGAAATCAAAATGAATAAGGCAGTTTCTTCAATCAGTTTTCTTAGCTCAAACCCATGCGTGCTCGTGTTTGTTATCGTTCCGAAAAACATGAGCTAAAAGGTATTAACCATAGTGAAAAATCATTAGCCGTAGTATAAAAAAACAGGATCTAAGCTAGCTCAGTATTTGACACTTGAGAGTGCACTTAGATCTCTTCACTCTTGCTGAATTTTGAACGTATATAGCACTGTATACCCTCAAAATTCCAAAACTAACACCTTACGCGTAGAAATTCCATTTCTAGCGCCGTTCCGACCGCACGACTCGGAGAGGCGACACGTGTGCGATGCGTGCGGTCCAAGATCGCACAACCGAGCTACGATGGAGTCGTGCGGTCTGACCGCACGCTTGCACCGTAGCAGCGTCGTGTGGTCCCGGACCGCACGACTCTCATTGCTATGCGCGCGTGGCGCCTCTCACGAGCGCACGCTTGCATTGCCGACCGCGCTTAGCATCGCTGATGAGAGTCGTGCGGTCCGGGATCGCACGACTCCATCAGAGCTCGGCTGCGCGTGCGGTCTCGGACCGCACGACTGCACACGTGTCGGCCTCTCCGGAGTCGTGCGGTCGGAACGGCGCCAGAAATGGAATTTCTACGCGTATGATATAGTAAGTTGCCCGTGCGTTGCAACGGAAAACCAAAAAAGAGTCCGGTAAACATGCTTGCAATGCACAACGGTAAAAAATAATAGTGGTCAACAAAGATTGCAGTATAAAGTTTAAGCAAATAATACTCAAAACAAGGTGGGCTAGTTTTTCCTTTCCTAGCAAAGCAAGGTGGGCAAAGGATCCAAACATGCCCAAAAAACTCTTACCAAACAAACCAATACACACTGGTATATTTAGAAAGATTCAGATACTCCACCAAAGCTGGAGTTTGCGCACCATTCACATGATCTCAGAAGTTACAATGAGATTGTCATGCTATGCTAAATTCATGATTTGACATGGATTCATGGAAGTTGCCAGCATATTTGACCAATAACTTTGTCATGAACTATTACAGTGTTACTGAAGGGATCTTTGTGTGTTCCCTATCTTCATCATCTACTATCTAACATAGCTCCCAAAATAAGAGAGTTTAATCTACAGGTTATTCACCACCCAGCTTGCAAAAAGGTTTCAGCATTAGACACAGGTAAAGTTACGTTCTTATTTGCCCTCAAAAGGGCTATTGCATGTCAATGAGTTAAGCATAACAATTGCTTCAGCCTTCAGGTATAATCCATAATTATCAGCAACATATAAAAAAATTAATCAAGAATTTGCAATCATGGAAAAAATAGAAAAAAATGTTGAGGGTAAGTTAAACACCTGCAAGGCTTTGAAGAAGAGCTTCCGCTTGCGAAGGTTCAGAATAACATAGAACATTTCGCTTCTATCCATTGCATTGCCATCATTAACCCATTTGTTTAGTGCACCAGGGATATCGTTCCTTGAAACTTCCAACATAACTTTAAGAAGGGGGAACTGCGGGGCCTTCTTCATCGGCTCCTTCTCAGGTTTTGCATCAAGATCCATACTGCAAGCCAATTGCATCAATGGCATCCTCATCAGAACTTTCTTCAGATGTCAGCTCTATATCCCTTTTATTAGCTTCCGGTGGAACCTCCAGATCAGAAAACCCATCCTCCAACTCATCATCCTTATCACCAGAACTTGCACCAGCTTGAGAAGAGAAATTCCTGCCCCACATGAACCGACCAATAGAGAATGAGGATTTGGAAGGTGAGGGCTTTGGTTGATGACAAGAACCCACTTTCTCGACAATCTCCTCGCGATGTTCTTCTATATTCTTTGCATCCGCACTTAGCAAGACCTCAAGATTTGCGCAACCACAAGCACTCACAACTTGGTGGGTACAGGCCCTAAATCAGCAACAACCAGTTAGCCAAGCCAATATCAAAATTAACTGCATATGCAACATGTAACTAAAACCGAGTTAGACATTTTGTCAAGCACTTGGCAAGCACCAACAAAAGCCTCCTTGGTTCCTCCTCAGAACCCACTAAAAAGTCTGATCAAACAAAGAATCCATGGGAGCTCGCAACTACAAGGGTACAAGAATGGAGTAATAGTAGGTGGAAATAGTGGAAGGGGAGGTGGCACTGACCTGACCTTCTTGATGAGGATCTTGCAGAGCTTCTTGCCAAGCTTATGGGAGCGGACGCGCTGTAGCAGGGCCTTGCGGGCAAGCATGCAATTATTCAAGTTCTTGACGTGGTGGTTGGTTCGGCGCCGGATCAACCGCTCCATGCCGCTCGACCACATCTTGCGCTCCATCACCGCAAGCATGCACTGTAGGATGCCATCCCTCATCTACACCATGATCCCCTACACCGATTGCACTTGCCTGTGGTAGCCCCTCGACGTCGCCCGTGCCAGTACTTGCATCGCTCGTTTCCCTCCTACCGATTGACCAAGCGTGAAGTGGGATACGGGGCTCGAGCTCAATGGGCAATGAAAAGGGGGAAGGAGCCGAGGATTAGCGGAGGAGCATTGACGACGGCGCCGATTTCCGTGAGGTGGCTCGTCAGAGCTGGGGAGGTGGCTTAGATAGCCGGATTTGATGGTGTTGTGCGGGGGACGGCTAGATCCGCTTGCTAGCCGCCCTGGCATGTGGAGGAGCGGCGGAGTGCCGAGCTCCTAGTGCCGGGTCGTGAACACGGCGGCGCGGGGTGGGGAGGGGAGGAGGCGGCGGCGACACAAGGTGGGGGAGGAGGCGGTGCGGGGAGGCGGATCTGCGGAGGCGAGGGGAGAGCGAGGGGAGGCGGGAGAGCGAGGAGGCGGTGGGGTGGCGGGAGAGTGAGGATCTGCGGGCGGCGGCGGGCGAGAGCGAGGATCTGCGAGGCGGGGAGCGAGGGGAGGTGTCGGGGCGGCCGTGCGAGGCGGGGAGAGGAGGACGAGGGGATCAGGGGAGGCGCGCGGTCGGGGGCGGCGAGGCGAGAGGGGAGAGGGAGGACGAGGGGATCCAGGAGGCGGCCGGGCGTGCGAGGCAGGGGAGAGGAGGACGGGGAGGGGCGGCGCGCGCCGCCGGGGCGGGTGCCGCGCGCGGAGGCAAGGAGAGGAGGACGGGGGTGCAAGAGGAGGCGGGGGTAGGGGTGATGTGGGAGAGCGAGGAGGCGGGTGGAGGCGGGGGGAGCGAGGGGGAGGCGCGGGGCCGCATGGGTGGGGGACGGTCCAGATTTTATTTTATAATCAGATCGAATGGTTAAAAAATGATAGGTGTGACATCAACCATCAACTCCTTCTTTTTAAATAATACTAGTAAGGTGCTCGTGCGTTGCAACGGAAAATTAAATAAAAGTGATGCATACTATCAAATATCTCAAACTGAATAATAAATATTAACTTTTTCTTACGTCATCATGTATGCATATACAGGGCTCATGTTATTGTTTGCATATCAACACAAATATCAATTATTTGGCTCATTGGAAAATTAAAAATATTTGTAGTCCATGTAATTGTTCACTTAATGTTTATAAAAGTATTTTTAGACAAAACAGGAGATGGCGAATTCGGTTGCCTTGTAGCGCATCGTAGTTCCTAAAAAGAACATCCGAATACAAATGGGTTAACAACTACTAATGAACTACGAATGTATGTAATGCCTATATAGCAATGCATGCCACATGCAAATTTCAAATATTAACCAAGGTTCCAAATTTATTAACAAATCTTATTATCACTTACTTTTCCTCTTGCAAGTTTGCGTAACCTTGAACATCTCTTCTTCACCGGAGACGGACTGATAGGATATAAATCGTGATAATATTTAGTCAATGTAGGAAACAACCGATGAAACAAGTAGGCAATAATAGTGTGCATTGAGAATTACCTTTGGCAAAAGAACATCCCATTTGCCAGCTTTTTTCCTTCCTCTTTTGCTTTATTGTGTTGTTGAGAACCTAGATTTCACGAGTCTATTAATGATCAATGCAACACGAAGTGTCGTGTATCACAAATTCACAATTAGTTGGCAGGAACAACCATTTACCTTGGCACGTTGCGTCTGATCACGATCAAGTAGATACGGAGGAAGAGCACCCTCTTGAACATCATCATTGACCTTTTGTCGAGAAGTTGACTCATCGTGCATTTTTAGGCTGCAAAGAAACAATTGACAATAAGGCTCCATAAATGCGACTGCAACCAAAAAGGCATAATCTACACTGTAAGGAAAACTTAATTTTCATGCTCGCATCCCCTACTTAAAGTATCAATGCATAGACTAAAGGAGCAACACAACTGTGAACATGTTGAGCAGGGGGGAAAATCTACTTAGCCTACACATGTAAATGGTAATATGACGAGGATGAGAAGCTAAACAAACAAATGTTGATAGGTTATGTGATTAGTGGTATCTATGAGTGATTAAAATTTGAACCTTATAGCCGTCAACACTATATAGCCTGTCATAGAATCATGTATATGACAATCTTGATGCATTTCATTTTTACCATGAGCATGAACCCATGTATCTACTTCAACAGTATCAGGGCTGAAGGAGTAAGAAACTAATTCAAAACACGTAAAGCATGCATGTACTACCTAGGGTTCATGAAGGGTTTCAGAGTATGCATGTAGAGGATGTCTGTCAAACATTGGCTACAAACAAGCGTTATTCCTGAAATAATATCTAGCTCCTACCTGCCAGAACTCAATTCAAGCAATGGAATACTATTATGCGAATGTTCTTGCTTTGCCATCATGGAATCGCAGAGAATTTCGCGCACATCGGGAATCAGAAACCTCGCATAAAACGCAAGCTTGAAGTTATGCATCGACAAGAAGAAGTTACAGGACACTGTGTTCACCTACTCCCACAATCTACGCCATATAGTGCACCTTTGCATATAGGGCACCAGATTTTAATTCAACAAACAAAAAATTCCTAAACAGTAGCATCCAGATGAAACAGTCTCAAAGCAAGTAAAATTTTGTTGTTTTGTTTATCATACATAACTAATATGAATCAGTAAACACAAAGCAAAGCAATTGATCTTAACTTACCTAACAACAGTCAGTGTACTGACTCAAGGCAATACAAAGAACACTTCCTATGAAGCAATCCAACAAACAGATAGCATGCCAAGTGAATAGGGAAAGAATTACCATTGAGATGAACCAGGATTAGGGCAAAGGAGACGTCGAGGTGACCTGAGTCCGTTAGGCTGCTGCGGCCAATACTCGGGCGCATGCCATGAGATGATCGTAACTTGAGAAGGAAATCAAGGAATGCCAGGGGGGCAAGAGAATAGAGCGCGTCTTGATCGGTACAAGAATCACCCGTCGCTTGGCATCTGACCTCTCGTCGGTGCCCTTGCGCATTTCGCGCCACCTCTGTTGGCCTCCTCCTCGTGTGTCGCGCGTCCGGCAAGACCCGCGGATCCAAGTAGGCAAGGACAGATCGCCGCCGCCATCCTCTCCGCAGCATTCCCGCTGTTCGTCGTTCGGATCTGCAACGTGCGAACGAGGACAAGGCCCGAGCCGCTGGTCGGGAGAGGAGGCGAGGGGAGAAGAATGGTGACGATTCGAATCGGGAGGAAATCACGATGTGGCTGGGAGGAGGGCCCTACACTCCCTTGTAGAAGAGCTCGTGCGCTGGGCAAAGCTGCGCCGCCGCCACGGCTGCGGGAAGGGCGGCGGGGAGGGTGGCGGGGCCGCGGGGAGGAGTAGGGGCGGAGGAGGAGGGGAGGAGGGGGGCAGGGGAGAGGAGGAGGCGGCGGGGGCGGATGCGGAGGGGAAGGAGGAGGGGCGGCGGGGAAAGGCCGGGAGGGGGATGGGGCGCGGGCGGCGGGGGAGGGGAGGAGGGGTGCAGCAGTGGGGCGGTGGGAGGTGGGAGGACCGAGGGAGAGAGGGAGCGCTACGGGGAGGAGGAGGAGGCGGGCGGCGGAGGAGAGCGAGGCGGCGGAGAGAGCGAGGGGCGGGGCGCAGCAGGCGCGGGGTGGGTGGGAGGAGGCCGCGGGCCGCGGGGAGAGCGAGAGGGAGGCGAGGGGCGGCGGGAGGAAGAGCGAGGAGGAGGCGTGGGGCGGGGAAGAGCGAGGGGTAGGCGTGGGGCGGAGGGGTGATGTTGGGATTTTAGGGTTTAATCAGATCGTGTGGCTGAGAAGAGAGGAGAAAGATCGAATGGTTAAGAAGTGAGGGAGGGTGGACGTGACGGCAACCACCAACTCCTTCTTTTTAAATAGTAAAGATAAAGATAAAGATAAAGATTAGTTTTAAAATTTTGGAGATATATGGTGCTACATTCGTCCAAAATTCACTCTTGCCAAGTTTAACCCCGAAAGGCCCACCACGCACGAGATATATTGTCAAGTTAAAAAAGATTATATTAGAGATTGCATTCCATACGGCGCAATGCATATCGGTTCGCTTGGTTGCTTGGTGCGCTCTCTCTTGGCTTGTGCCGGCCGATCAAGTTTCGCCCGGCGCTCGCGATCGCTAGCCAAAAAAACAAAAACGTACTCCTTCCGGTAAAAAGGGATCATTAATTTGCGGGAAAGGGATCCCGGGAAGGTTTAACCAACAGACTCGAACAGGGAGTGTTCACATTAGCTAATCACCAGCTAAGCAAACAGGATTACCACTAGTAATCCCTCTCTATCTCTGTCAAAACCCCGTTTAAATCGCGAGGCCGTAACAGGCTCGGCCACTGTTTTCCTTGAGCCGGGTGGAGTCCGCGTCCGAGTGGGCTCTGCCTCGCGCGAGCGGCCGCGTCGGTCACTCGAACGGACGCGCGCGCGCAACCCACCCCGGCGCTTTATAGGGCAGCCCACTGCACCCACATGCACCCACAACACAAGCCGCGCGTCTCGAGCGGAGCGAGAGCAAACCCTAGCTGCCCCTCTCTCTCGCAACACTCGCCGCCACAGCCGATCTCTGGGAGTGCTCGCAGTAGGTCAGCTCTGATCCAGTCCCCATGGCCTACTCCGCCGACCAGTCCAGGCTCCGCCGCCGCCGCCGCCTCGACATCGACGACGAGATCGAGGAGGGCGAGATTTTGGTCGGGTACGACTGGGGGTCCGACACCGAGGACGACAGCCGCTACGTGTTCCAGCCCCGCGACGACGACGACGCAGGCCGCCCGGGGATCAACAAGCGCCACCGCCTGGAGCACATCGTTGCGGGAGGCCGGGATGGCCTTCCGTCGCCCACGTCCTCGTGCGGGTCGGACGGGACCATCAGCGACTGCGGCACCGGCGCCGGCGACGCCCCCGTCGCCCGGGCATCGTTCCCCTGCCCCATCTGCCGGAGGGAGTTCGGCAGCCAGAAGGCCGTGCACGGCCACATGAGGGTCCATGATCCCCATGGGCGCCAGCAGGAGCAGGAGAAGGAGCGGCCGGTGACCCTCGGCCGCAGCTGGGCCGTGACCGGCAAGCGGGGCTGGATCGGCAGCAGGGCTGTCTCCCCCGAGGACGAAGTGGACAACTCCATGGCCGTTGTGGTTGCAGAGCCCAAGCTCTCCGTAGCGGAACCGATGCCCATGGCGTTCGCCAGAACCAATCTTTCCAGCGTAAAGATCGAACACGGGAGCAGCAGCGCGCAGCCGAATCCCAATGAGTCCATGGCTATCGTGGTGGCAGCAGGAAATCCTTCCAACCAGGTCGCAGCCCACCCGC
Source organism: Melocanna baccifera (assembly GCA_036346265.1). Lineage (NCBI taxonomy): Eukaryota > Viridiplantae > Streptophyta > Magnoliopsida > Poales > Poaceae > Melocanna > Melocanna baccifera. Next base: position 44,730,060 of record CM070677.1, on the reverse strand, counting down.
CCGCTCCGCCGCAGGTCGTCGCCCACCAGCCCGTTGCCCCGCCGCCTGAAAGGGAGCAAGTTCATGTCAAGTGGTTCTCGTGCACGGAGTGCGGGAAAACCTTCTCCACGCATCAGGGGCTAGGTGGCCACGTGGCCGGCCACAAGAACAGACGGAGGGAAGCCGCAGCACTGGCCGCGGCCGCGGGAGTCCACCAGGGCGACAGTGCGGGCACCGTTGCATGCCGCGGCAGCGCCAAGCCGGAGAAGAAGCACGTGTGCAAGGTGTGCAGCCAAGTGTACAACACGGGAGTGGCGCTCGGCGGCCACATGAGGAAGCACTACGCGGGTCCACCGATAGTGCAGAAGAAGCAGGACACTAGCCTGCGCTTTTTTCTTGCGCCGCCAGGGGAAGTACTTTTACCGGCCGCCGTGGAAGTACCAGAGCTCACACTTGCTCTGCCCGTGGAAGAGGCGGCGCAGCCTGCTCTTGCGCCGCCGGTCGTCGAGGTGGCACAGCCTGCACCTGCGCCGGCCGTGGAGGTGGCACAGCCTGCGTCGGCTGCGGCGGGCAGCGTGAGGATTTTTGGTGTTACCATCGTGCAGGCGCCAGCACAACAGGAAGGTTCCGCCGTGACGGAGGAATCGGCGTCCAGCAGCAAGCAGGAGATCCATTAGTAAAGGAAGTAGAGAGTGTCCAGTTTGTTAGGATACGAGTTTTTCATTTTAGGATACTATAGTTAATAGCTATTCCGATTATATACTGAGCATGCATGGCAAGTTTTATGTGCTCACCGTAACAACCCAAAATTTTCAAATTTTGAATTTAAGCAAGTTTATTTAAATTTGGAAAGAAACAAAACCCAAGTCGCTTTCCACTCCTGAAAATACGCAGCCTCTGAGGAGGCATTGTCCTGCAAATCCACCTCCTCCTCTGTTGCCACTTGCCTCATGTTGCTCCACCATTCGCGCACACCAGCACCGCCTCAACCCGTTGTTGCCTTCGACCACCCCAAACTGTGCCAGCATCGCGCCACCTCACCTTCCACCTCACACCAGCATTAAATGCTACCAACATCAACACCACATTGTTCTTACCATTGATTTACACCGCCGCCAACAGCTCGACATGCTGCATGCACCATTGCGACCGTCGCCAGTTAGAAGCAATGCCTCCTACACCGCCAGCATCGCCCACTAACCCACAAAAACCGCCTTACTCCCAATTCCCGTCTCTGTCTACACCTCTTCTGTTGAATCCTTAGCATCGTCTCACCGCCACAAAGTTATCCCCTAGCTTCCAGCCTAGCCTCGCCACCCTAGCTCACCGCCGTTGTGTGCCATCACCCCGCCATCCACTATTCCGGCCACGCGCCACTGCTGCCAGCCATTTCCATGTCGTCGTTGTCCGCGTTGAAGCCAAAAATGGGTTCCCCATGATCCATGGATACTCGCTGCACCACCCATTCCCTCATCCACCATCGCCACTACCGAAATCACCACCGCCGCCGCTTTCCTCTGCTTGGCTACTATGGGAGCGAGCTCCACCTCACTTAAAATGCAAGTCGGGCCACGTGCCCCGTGTGCTAAAAAAGCCAGCTCAAGCCTGTGCTTAAGCTTAGCCAGCCGAATCGAGCTAGCATGGTACTGTTCACAACCAAGCCCAACATTGTGCAACCCAATAACACCCAGCCTAACACTATTCATTCAACTCTACCCAAATATTGTACTGTTCAAACCAATTAGCTAGAAAATAGTATCAACCCAGTACTGTGCACTCGACACGTTACTGTTCACCAAAACTCGTTAAAAGCTTGTTTATACTCATTTCGATCGTTTCAAACCCGTCTAACCTATTTTCAACCATGTTCAACCTAACTAAGCTTAGTTTAAACCATATCTGCCCAAACTCACCTTTTATATCTTTTCTGGATTTTTTTTATTTTACTTTGTTCCCAGTTTGCATTTTGCAAAGCATAAACTAATTTGTATTCGTTATTTTGTGCTGGCATCCAGATTCGATTACTTGACCAATAGAGAAATTACCGGAGCAAGTGAAGTAGATGGTATCAAACCTAGAGCCTACGAAGAAGTAATCGAAGACCATGGATAAGAAGGCAAGTCACATGTCTTTGATCATGTTAATACAATATTATTTAATTATTATTACAGATACAATATTATTTAATTATTATTATCTACATTTATGTTATTTGAGCACTATTATTTATATAAAATAATAATTTAGAATGATATGATGAATAGTTAAATTCAATCATTGAAAAGCCCAGTCATACTCTCATAAACCATATTCACCTTGACAACCATAAGTGTTATTATAATATAAAATTATCCCATTGGTAATCAGTAGGTAGGTTAGAAAATTATAAATGATTTACAAATACTATTAAGGACTATCCGGTCCAGTGCTGGCAAACTTCGAAATAAAGCTGAAGGTTGAGGCTAGTTGGTGGGCAGTTGCTAGGTAGTTAAAACCCATGACCTCACCCGAAAGTTGAGGCTTTGATATAGTTTTGTTGGTATTATGATGTGATGCATATAAAATGTGAATGATACCCTTATCTATGGCAAGTAAGGACTAGACCCTTATGCGATGTAAATGATATAGATCTCACTCACCACAAGCTTAATTTGTCAACCTGATTTAGTACACTGCTCGATCCGATCAAATGTCTATAGGAGAAACTGACATCCTAGAGTTTCAAGATGGCCCGCATAACAAGGGTGAGATGGAAGTTGGACTTTCTATGCCGCTTACCATTGTTCACATCGGTAGACCATTCAATATTGGGCTATGATTTCTACATTAGCCAGTGGATATCCGATCGTAATTGAATGGCCCAGACCTACCGAGCGAGACTAAAAAGGAAAGAGCAGTAAAATGGCCTTGTTATCTCGCCTCAGTCACATGCTATCATGTTGCATGTCTACATCATGACATTATGAGTCTAAGATATCTTGTAGGTAAAATTAAGCAAACCTACAGAATATAATAAGTGGTATTCGAATATGCCATGCCTTGGTCAATGAAGCTATGTTTTTATGGGTGACTCCTATAACAAGTCATATGTAGAATTTAGATGATTTTAATATAAAAATTATAGAAAACAAAACCTTTTACTAATTAAATAATGTTTTATTATTTTACGTGCAATGTTCTTTACTAGCAAAGTTGCATATATTCTTATCATATTATAGCCCATGGCCCTATCCAATTGAACACCTTGCATAGTAGTTAATTAGCCTTCCCATGTGGCTTGACGAGTATCTATTGTACTCAAACTTGCTTATTTTTATCAGAACAAACACTTGAATAAGGAAGATGTATCAGCTAATGTGTTAGGATTACAACAACACTCAAGCGTTCTTGTGAGATTTCATCGATTTTTCTGAATGTAAGTTAAATTTTGGGCTTAGACGCCATAAAACTGTTGTATTTTAGCCTTTAGGTTATATTTTAATCAAGTTAATTCTTTTTAAATACTCGTGAGCATGCATGATACTCTTTCTGTCTGCAACAGAATTCCTGATCTATTGCGCGAAATATGACGGTCCTATTCTTAAAATAGGGTCAACACACTCACAATCGAGGTATACCTTCTTTTAGATGGGGATTAGAGTTGCCCCTTTTAATCTTATAAAAATCAATTTTTGATTGTGCTATTAGTAGTTTTTATCTTGAAAATGATCTGATTTGCATCCGGTATGGAATCGCCTCGATGCTAATCCTAGCGGTACTTGTACATGTTACCAATTCGATTGATAGCATATCGAGAAATTGTGGTATGCACACAAACACTTATGATTCTGATCTGACCTGATCGAAAGAGCGTGTGTGAATTAATCAAGAAGTCGTATTTCATCAAGGGTAACTAGCAAGGTGGCCCACGTATTTGTGCGGCTAGATTTATTTCAAATTTTTTTAGTATCAAATGGTATAGCTTAGATATTTAATAATATATTTATATATCTTGTTGGCTATTTAGGATTTTAATACATCATAAACATTGAAAAATGATAATAGAAGTTTGAAGGAAAATACAACTTGAGAAATGTAATTGAAGTATGAGCTTGATGGGTTGAGGTTCTTAAAAACGTAAACACTCTCCATCATCCAATGATCATATAGCTCATGCCCCTATTCTTCCTCTATTAGTTACTCTTTTTTCAAAATGTATGCATGCGCATGTGCCTCTATTTAATCTGAAAGCAATACGTTGATTATATGTGTGGCAATTTTATTATTTTACATGGTATTAGAGTATATCGCTCACGTATACACCAACGCACTATGCCCGACATACCTTAAACTTATAATCATTCGCATGCCGACTGCCCTACTAAACCATGTGTGATGTGACCACGCCACATACTCATACAACCAAAGCTCCCAAGAATAAACAAATGGTGAATTCGTTTCTTCGGTTTCAATTTATTTTAATTGAGAATATGATGCTATCTAAAGATGAAAATGTATTTTTGTCTAGCTTTATAAGGAGAATTGCATCAACGCTATGCGCTCGTGGTTGGGGTCCACCAAAAGGGAAGCCGACCAATATATCAAGACCACACCTTCCCCAACTCTTGCTCAAGGTCATCATGTTACTTTTGGATCAATTCAAGCAAGAGTTCAAGTGGGACACATTTTAGAATTCAATTCGGCCTTCGGATCAATTCGGAGTCAGCCTGATAGGTCGGACTTCAAATGTGTATAACTTTTGCATAAAAACTCCGTTTGAGGTGTGCAAGTACAGCAAAGAAAGAAGAGCTCGTCCACTTTCCAATGGATTTGGCCCCACCTCCAAATTCGTTCTGTGCGCATTGGAATCACCAAAACAAGGCGACGCTGACTCAGCCTGACAGGTCCGAGTTTAAATGCTCATAGATTTCGCATCAAGAGTCCAATTGGAATGTGTGAGTACAGCATGGAAAGCTTATTCCATCCTCTTTGCAACGGATCTGACCCCATCCAAAAATTCCTTTTGTGCGCGACGCAATCAACAAAACAATCTTCGATTTTGGAAATAGAGATAGAATCAGCTATGATTTGAATACTTTCCATGTGTTGAGAACTTTCCATATGCAAGGACCTGCGTGTCCCTATAAATAGAGGCTCATTTGGCCATGTAACTCAGGCTTGTTTAGATTAGTTTTCTACCGTGAAACTTCGTCGTGTGTTCTTGTGTCGACTAGACCAACAATCGCGATTGCAGCCTCAACCCCTTTGTGTTCTTCATTCATATATGCAATATTCAGATTGCTCTTTATCTTGTTCTTGCTTGTTCTTCGATTGCTTGCAGGAATTGAACTCGTGTTCAGGTCAACCGCGTTCTTGGCACGGTTGATAGCGACTAGGTGTGGTGTAGCGATTGCGGGACGGACTTGGTCGCCTCGGCCAAGTAGCCTCTTCGTCAACGCCATATCAAATCGAACTTATCCTTCTCATCGGAAGATCGGGCCACACCCCTCATCGGTTGGTATCGAGAGCACGTTTGTCGGTGAGATTATCCATTTAGATTTGTTTTTCATACCTATAACCAGAAAATTGCCCTACAAAAAGAGTTATTTCCGCTGTCCAAACCCCGTTGTGCCTTTCAATTTGTTAGTTTCGGTTTGCTAAATTGAATTTGTGTCCGTTTTAGCTTTGTCTTGTTGCTGGTCATATTCTTGGTCCCATAAAACACCAAAAACAAAAATCCCCACGTCCAACACCATCAAGAACACTTCAAAATCTATTTTCGATTTTCGGCCAGAAGACTGCCTCTTGTGCAGCCGCCACCAAAAATAGCATAACTTTCGATTCATTGATCCTTTTTGAGTGAGACCACTTCCATTAGACTCCCAACTTCATTATCCATCTTCTTGCAAAATTTCGCTTCATTCCAATTCTGCAAGTAAAAGATACATGCGGAGAAAGTTGACCCAAATTTCTGTTTCGAATCTGCAATAGTTTGCACTTGTGATTTTTGTGCGAATTTTTCTGTCGGTTTTCAGAAGTTGGCCCCAAAAGAAAAGTTCTAGAAAAAGCCGTCAGTAAACGAGGAAAAAAAGAATCATCAAAAAAGAGGCAACTGACAAAAGTTACGCCAAAATACCGACAACTGGTCCAGTGGACAGAAATCTGACATTCTAATATTTTGGGTCAATAGTTGTGCTTTCCACTTCCAATTGCATTCAATTGAATTATCTTGTGTCTACCACTCCTATACTTTGATATCCACTTGTTTTAGCCTTCATCTATCCTTCTTTGATCAGCAACATAAGGCTAAGTGCTATATACGAACTATAATTCAATTCCATGCAATTTCCGGTTAACCGATTGTTGTCCATTGCTACATATCTAGAGCCTTCCAAGCTACACCTACTACTAACCGTTACAGGCCTTGACGCATCGGTAATCGCTATACTCATCACTCAAGTCAAGACTAACACGAACGACCACCGTTGCACCACCGCTTGTTTTGGTAAGAATTTGTAAGAGCTTGGTAAGAGTTTGAGAGATGTGTGACTTGTCAAGCTCCACTTCCTAGTAGTTTATAGGGACTTACATAATTCTTGTGTATTTCCTTGTTTTTCTACTAACCATGACAGGTTTAAGATCACATAGTATGAATTTTCGTGAGACCAACAACGTGTTGGATCGGCTTAATAAGACCCTCACCACCATCAACAACAGAGTTGAGAACCTTGATAAACGTTCATCCCCAGCTACTCGACGTGCGCTGTTTCCTCTGAACCGTTCATCTCCAAATGACGACGATGATGCATTAATTAAAGTCAAGTATGATTTTCCATTCTTTACTGGTAAATTTGATCCTGATGCCTATATTGACTGGGAGATAGCATTAGACAAAGAATTTGAATATTATGATTGGTCGGATAGGCAAAAGATTAGAGTCGCCACTAGTGTTTTCAGTGATAATGCAATAATTTGGTGGAAGTATCTTGGTAAACATGGTAGAGCACCCCAAACATGGAATGCATTGAAGAAACTTTTGAGAGATGAATTTGTTCCTAAAAATCATGCCGATTATTTGCTAGCTAGATTGCAACATTTAAGACAAGGTAGTAGAACCGCGTGAGAATACTATCATGAATTGAAAACTTGTTTATTACGCTGTGGTTTTGAAGAACATGCTGAAACTACAGAGAATAGATTCTTAAGTGGGCTTAATCAGAAATTCAGAAATTCTTGTTCACAAAGAATATAATTCTCTCTCATTTGTTTATACTTGCTTGTAAGATTGAGAGTCGATTGAGAAAGAATTGAGAATACTTGATAATAGGACACATGAGAGCAAACATGTGGTTGTGCCTTCTCGTGACTAACAACTTGCAGCAAGTTGAGAACAATGTGGAAGAGAAGAATGAGTTACTTGAGCTACCGACTCCATTACTTGAGAAGGAAGATGAGATGATGGATGCCCTACATCATGTGAGGAGAGACAGAAAAGTAAATATAATGGTGCTATCATCACTCATGGTGAGTATGCATGTGAAGAACAACCATTGTCCACTGTTCATGCTACATTAGAGCAAAACATTGTGAAAAGTAATTTTGATATACACATGTTTCAAGTACAAAATTCCAACTGCATTAATTTAAGTATTGATAAGGAGTTGTGTGCTAATTTCTTACATATATCTTTGCCACAACCTAAGTTAAACTGATTCTTCTATTTTAATTTTAAATCCATATGCTGAAATAAATGGTTTTGATTTTGTCAATATGCAATTGATCCATGCTATAGATAAGCTGAATGAGATTTCTTTTTCGCACACTTTCGGTTATGTTGAGATTGATCATCCTTGTGAACTGAGTTGTCTAACAAAGAAGTTATTTGAGATTCCCAATTCGCTTTCATTATTTTGTTATAAATTTTACTTAATAGGCGAGTATGATGAAAAGGGAAATTATATGGTTCATCGAATTTGGATAAATTCAGAACGGAAAGGTTCAACTTTGGAGGAGGAACATAATCGTGTAGAGAAAACTAATGGCACTAACCTTATTATTTCTAGTTTATCTACTGCTGTTTGTAAGCTACAGGAAACCTTTCAAGAAGGGGAGTGTTGTGGGCTGCTTCCATACACCACAACCATTTCCCTATTTACGCCGAAAAAGAATTTGCCTCTCATTGAGATCATCAATATCAAGTCACAGTCCAATACAACCTTTTCTAAAGAATGGGAGCAAGATGAAGAACATACGCCATCTAGTGATAATACTACCAATCAGGTACAATCGTTTATAAGAGAGTTCACTTTGTTTGATAAAGAACTTATGATATTACATAATACGAATTTGTTGCGTTCTTTGTCATGTACCGAGATTTATGATCAAGATCACGCAATACGTGATTCCACACATCTATTAAAACCGAGGACGGTTTTCTGTCAAGAAGGGGAGGATGATGTGACCACGCCACATACTCATACAACCAAAGCTCCCAAGAATAAACAAATGGTGAATTCGTTTCTTCGGTTTCAATTTATTTTAATTGAGAATATGATGCTATCTAAAGATGAAAATGTATTTTTGTCTAGCTTTATAAGGAGAATTGCATCAACGCTATGCGCTCGTGGTTGGGGTCCACCAAAAGGGAAGCCGACCAATATATCAAGACCACACCTTCCCCAACTCTTGCTCAAGGTCATCATGTTACTTTTGGATCAATTCAAGCAAGAGTTCAAGTGGGACACATTTTAGAATTCAATTCGGCCTTCGGATCAATTCGAGTCACCGATAGGTCGGACTTCAAATGTGTATAACTTTTGCATAAAAACTCCGTTTGAGGTGTGCAAGTACAGCAAAGAAAGAAGAGCTCGTCCACTTTCCAATGGATTTGGCCCCACCTCCAAATTCGTTCTGTGCGCATTGGAATCACCAAAACAAGGCGACGCTGACTCAGCCTGACAGGTCCGAGTTTAAATGCTCATAGATTTCGCATCAAGAGTCCAATTGGAATGTGTGAGTACAGCATGGAAAGCTTATTCCGTCCTCTTTGCAACGGATCTGACCCCATCCAAAAATTCCTTTTGTGCGCGACGCAATCAACAAAACAATCTTCGATTTTGGAAATAGAGATAGAATCAGCTATGATTTGAATACTTTCCATGTGTTGAGAACTTTCCATATGCAAGGACCTGCGTGTCCCTATAAATAGAGGCTCATTTGGCCATGTAACTCAGGCTTGTTTAGATTAGTTTTCACCGTGAAACTTCGTCGTGTGTTCTTGTGTCGACTAGACCAACAATCGCGATTGCGTGCCTCAACCCTTTGTGTTCTTCATTCATATATGCAATATTCAGATTGCTCTTTATCTTGTTCTTGCTTGTTCTTCGATTGCTTGCAGGAATTGAACTCGTGTTCAGGTCAACCGCGTTCTTGGCACGGTTGATAGCGACTAGGTGTGGTGTAGCGATTGCGGGACGGACTTGGTCGTCCTGGCCAAGTAGCCTCTTCACAACGCCATATCAAATCGAACTTATCCTTCTCATCGGAAGATCGGGCCACCCTCATCAATGTGCCATCTATCTCTACTTGCCATTACAATTTTTCTGCTTGAATCTCCAAAAACAGACATAATTCTTGATTGATACCTCTTAACTATTACTCATTCCAATACAATCTCTTAGCTGCTACCTATTCTAATACAATACTCAACCATATAGTTATCTTCTACTTCTCTCAATTATTGCTTAATATTAACCGTTGCAACATCAAATATATTTATATATGCAACCATTGTTGATCCCTACCAAAGACACCCCTCACGCTCTCTTGGTTGGCCCAAAGCCTATTCCTTATGGTTGTGTCATCTTTACTTCGAACTCTTTGCTCCTCTATTTTTGTACGTCCATGCTTCTGTTTGTATAGATGCATGCACACACACACACACATATATGCACATGCATGATGTTATATATGCTCGATGTTCCTCTTCTCCCATGTTGATTGCTCATCTTCTTCAACATTGGCCACCCCAATGTTATGGCTTCCTCACTAGTCACGATGATCTAGCATCTTCATAGATATCGATACGTCTGTTTTAGTCGCTATCTAATGATATAGAGAATCTTATCGCCACCATAGGTGATGTCGTGCCCCGTAGAAGCGATGACACCCTCCTAGCTACCGGAAGGCCCCATATTGTTATAGCTCATCTTCAATGCAAAAGGTTCATCTCCTCCCTGCCAAAACTTCCTTATTATCGAGCTTATTTGAATACTGACTTATTTAACAATGCTGACACTCACCACTCGTCATCGTGGACCTTGACTCCTTTTACTCCTATCTTTCTCTTCAACGACTTCGGTGAGTAATATAACATTGTCCTTATCAAACGGCCAAGGTGCGTAGCGCAACATTGTCTTCATTTCCCTTGCCATCGCCTTAACTTTTTTGCTTCTGGTGGGCCAATGTCCTCATGTTAGATCTCCTCCAACACCATTCTTGTTATCCTTGTTATAATTTTTATTTTTATTAAAATAATTAGTTATTTTTATTGGAGTTTGTACACAAATCAAGTTGGTAATTTTCTTTTATTTATATTGAATTTTAGTTATTTAGGTATTTTACTTTACGATCATATGGAAATTAAATTAAAAATTCCATTTTGTTTTTGCTTTGAATTTCAATTATTTTTGTTGAAAGTTTTATACAAATCCAATTGCTATTTTTTGTTTAATTTTTATTTGGAATTATAGTTATTTAGGGATTTCATTTAGGAATTTATATCAAAATCAAACTAAAAATTTTAATATATTTTTATTCTAAATTTCAATTATTTTTAGTCAGAATTTGGGTACAAATCCAATTACTAAAATTTGTTTACTTTTATTCTAAATTATATTTATTTAGAAATTTTACTTAGGAATTCGCATTGAAACCAAATTGCTAATTTTATTTAATTTGTTTTGAATTATAGTTATTTAAGATTTTTACTTTAGAATTGTATGGAAATCAAATTACAAATTTTCTTTTGTTTTATTTGTTGAATTTCAATTTTATTTGTTAGAATTCATACGCAAATCCAATTGCTAATTTTTCTTTATTTTTTATTGCAATTTACAATTATTTATATATTTTAATTAGGAATTCATATCTTAACAAAATTGCTAATTTTATTTCATTTTTTGTTATGAATTTTTGTAATTTTTTTTGAAATTCATATACAAATCCATTTATTTATTTTTGTATAATTTTTATTTTGAATTATTTTTATTTAATTTTACTTAGGAATTCGTATGGAAATAAAATTATGAATTTTATTTTATTTTATTTATTCTAAATTTTAGTTATTTTTATGTTATAATTAACTTGGATTCATTCTTTTAATCTAGACCGTTATAATCTGGACCCGTCGGGATCAACGGTGTGAATCTTTCTCTGTTTTCACCGATTAATATTGAAATTGCTATCTTTTAAAAGCGAACTTGGTGGATCTTTTCATCTTTGCTTTAATAATATAATAAATAGACGCAATATATTTCTAGTCGTATTTGTTTTGGTGTAAGCCTATGTGGTGGACATGTAGCCTGGTTGGTCAAGGTGTTTGCGTTGTTGAAGCCAAATTAGCTTGCCTGCCCTAGATGGAGGAAACTTTCCCATCTCCCAAACCAATCAACTAACCAGGATGACGTCTAGAGGTGGGACATGGGCCGTGCTGTGATGGCACAACACGGGCTTGGTGTGCTTCGGGCAGCGTCGTGCCATGCTAGCTTGACTTGGTCACCACGCTGTGACGTGCCGTGCCGGCCCGCCTCACCTCTAGCTAGGCCCAGGCACTACCAAAGGCCATCGTGCCAGCCCAAGCCCAGCTCTAAGTAACTATAGACGGCGAAAGAGGTAGAGACGATGGTAGCGGCGGCCGCCATCTTCATTCTTCTTATGCCCACGTCGTTAAAAATCTAGTTAAAATTGAATTAGTTATGTAAAAACATGTGCACATAAATATTTAGGAAAATATTTTAGGATCCTTTAGTTGATACTATCGCCACTCTTTAGCTAATTTTTAGTCTTTGGCCCATGTGATTACCTCAACTATCCTAGACATGAGAGATGATCTTTTTTCAATTATTCTTTCTACTGTGTTGAACATCGCTTCTGAAGAGATGGTAGACACCAACACCAAGAGAATATCCCGTGCGAAATGTAATAGCAAAGAAAAGTACTATTTGTTTTTGTATACATTGTTCGATTAGTGCACTGTTGTAGGTTTACAGGGTGGGGGCCAAGGTATGGGCGTGTGCGTCCTATCGGAGGGGGCAGCGTGCAATGCAGGAAGGATACTGTGCATGATGCTACACTATTTAGATGCCATGCTCGTGAGTCATGAGTATAGTATCCATCCTCTCACTATTATAGTGTACTAGTACTATACTTCCCCTTGCTCTGAATTTTTGGCATATATAGCATGTTTTGCAATCGTATTTATACAAATAGTTGTACGCATGCGAGAATGACCGGACATGGCACTTCTGTCGCCCGATCACCGGGCTACAGCACCCTTTAGCTAAAACGTTGCCTGTTTGAGTCTGGCCACGAGGTGACAGGCGTCTGCCGCCTGGCTACCGGGCGGCAGCACGCCTGCCTCCCGACCACCAGGCAGTATGTACCCTACCGTCCCACCACAAAATGGTAGGTAATTAAGCTGACTTAATTACTTGCCCAAATTGGTATTTTGTATATGATATTTTTAAAATTTTTAAATATACCAAATGAGTTTAAAAAATTACAAAATTTTATGTGCAGCATCCTAACACAACGTACTTCATTGTACAAGTTTTAATAATTTTATCCACTCTAAATATTGCTCAAAAATTCATACTATTGACATATTTGTAAGAGTTGTTAAATATAGCAAACGAGCTTCACAAATTATGAAATTTTATGTGAAGTCTCCTGACACAGTCAACCTAATTATGTAATTTTTTTGGAATTTTATGTTTGCTGAATTTGTCATGTTAATTTAATCGTAATTAGCGATATGCGATGCATCATTTATAGTGTGTGACCTTTGTCCTTCGCACATATGTCTATCCGTTGCTGCTATGTTTCATTTCCCACTGTGTCCTTCGCACAATTGTCACTTTGTCTGTGTCATCCCTCCTCGTATGCTCTCTTGTCCGCACTGATGTCGTTATGTTCGTGCTGTTTCTCCTCGCCCGCTCCCTCGTCTCTACATTTGTCAGTGTTACAATGCCGTCCCACTCACCCGAAGTGTTGCACGTCAAGAAGAAGTCCTTAATTTACATGGTGAGTGCACCGGGTTCCCTTTTTCACTCAGCCATAAATACGAAGCTCTCGTAGTTGGTCATCGATCATCTCAGTCGTTCATCGCAGAAGCTCATTCTCACGGTCGTCGCTCAAAACTACATATAAATTTTTTATAATTTTATGAGCTCATTTTATATTTTTAAAAATTTAAATAAATATAATATATAAAATATCAATTTAAGCAGGTAATTAAGCCGGCTTAATTACCTGCTGTTTTGTGGTGGGGCGGTAGGCCATATGCCGCCTGGTGGCTGGGCGATAGGTGTGTGGTTGCCTGGTGGCTGGGCGACAGGCACTTGTTGCCTGTGGCCGAGCTCCGATGGGCAATGTGTCAGCTAAAGGGCGCTGCTGCCCAGTAAATAGGCGACAGAAGTGCCCTTTTTATTATTCTCACATACTTACGGCTAGTTTTGTAAATATAGATGCAAAATATGCTATATATACTAAAAATTCCTTGCTCTGTCCGGCTCATTTCCTCCTAGCTAGTTAGAAGTGCATAGATAGATCGTAGATAATGCATGCAGCAGATTTTGTTTTGAAATTTTAAATAAGTACAAGCTCCGCGTGTGTTTTTATATGTTTAATTGCCTGTACATTTGTACAATATCTGATCATCAATTAATCCTATACACACACACACACTACCTACTCCAACGACGACCGATCAACAAAGCTGTATAAACAAGTAGCAGCAGTAGGTGGGTATGTACGTAGCTGCCTACAAGCATGCAATGAGGTGAGTCTTGACTGATCTTCAGTCTTACAAACTGCGACGCACCAAAACAACTAGATTTATAATTTATTGGCCCTTGCATACTCTATCCTTAAACAATTTGCAAGACAGAATTATTAATTGTTAGTTTTTTTTGTAATCCGCTGGAGGATGAGACCTCAAAAATCTACTGGAGGGTATGAACAGGCAGTCCACATATCCTGCGATTTGCAATTCGGAATATTGAAATAATCTACAACAATCCACAAGGAGGAACACAAACATTTGCTCTCTTCTAAATGAAATGACACAAAAGTTTTTGCGAATGAACGAGCTCCTCCATTTTCTGCTGGGGCTTGAACTCCGCCGCGGTAGCTGCACAGGTCGGTCGCGGGCCCACTAACCGCTCTCCGTGATCGCTGAGAGCCTGATGCGTAATGACGTGGATCCAAAGAGAGGCCAGAGACTCTCCCACTGTATATACGGCGTACTCGCGGTCAAAGCTAGTGAAACACAAACAACTACTATTCCTGGGGACCCCGGCCCCGAGCATCGGCGGCAGACGCGCGGCCTTTGCGGAGGCGGCCCGCATGCGGGCGGAGCCGCGCGGCGGCGTGGCCGCATCGGGAGCTCGGCCTTGGGGGGAGGCGGAGCCGCGCGGTGGAGTGGCCGCGTGGGGAGCTCGACCTTGGGGGAGGCGGCCCGTGTGCGGGCGGAGCCGCGCGGTAGCGCGGGGCGGCGAGGCCGAGACGGTCGCCGGCGTGCCGGCCGTGCTCCCCGTGCCCTCCGTGGCGTGCCCGGCCTGTGCTTAGGCCGTATCGGTGCGGCCGGGCCTCAGACTGGCACGAAATGGCCCGGCCCGACTCCCACCTACTCACGAGCTTTGACGTCCCCTTCCTTCCGCTTAGCTGCTGCGGACTTCACCGATCGACAAGTCCGGCAGCCACGGGACCCGATCCCCTGTACCTCCCACACGAAACCACTCGTACACCTTGTACAATAACACGACACGTGTCCTGCTAGCTCATCCTTGCGGTCTCTGAGCCCGTGTAATTACCGTCTTCCCTGCAGTAGTCGCCACATCCGATCCTCGCGCCAACCTTCCGGAACTCGCTGGGTGAACAGGCTCTTCGGGCCACGTCTCACTGCGAGGTGGGCTCGCACCCGCCGGTCCACGGTAAAAGGTGGCATGAGTACATCTCGAAGCAGCAGCAGCAGCAGCGGCCGGCCAGCAGTAGACCTGCACTTGGAGCTTGGGAGGAGACGTTTCTTGGGAGAGGGAGATCTCCAGCTCCCATTTCTGTCTGTACCAGGTGCGTGTGCTTCTAAGCAATTTAGTTCAGAATTGTGCTTAGGAGCTGCGAATTCTGCACCTTCGTGTCCTTACTTAGCTGTGCAAGGCAAAGAGTGAGCAAATCGAAATCCATAAGTGAGCTGTTCTTGCTCTATAGGAGCACTCGTCTCTTGTGCTAAGGTTAGTTTCTAGTTAGTACCTGTGGTTTTGTTTCTACTCTGTTTCTTGCTTGCTTGCTTGTATTACCCAGTTAGCTAGGTCAATTCTTGAGTATTTTGGGGGCTTTCCCCTTTCTCTCTGCTTCCAATTCCTAGGGTTTCCCGGGAATGGCTTGTTCGTGTGATTTTGTTAGTGTTTTCTCCACGAGTGTAAATTTGGTAGGAGCAATGGTTTTTCTTTGGCAGAAGAAGGATGATTCGTTTATGCAAAAGATTCCTGGCAGGCTTGGAATTTTTTTGGCTTTCTAGTCTCTATTGTCTGCATTTCAAGATGTTTTCTCTTTTTTGGATTCATTTGCGCTGTTGGAGTGTAGGAATTTGTGTGCATGCAAGAACACCTTTTGGTATAATTGTACTGAGTTGTACTCACACTTGGGTATTTCATACTGACGATTGTTGGAGTGGTGTCGAATGGTGATAGGAACGTGCATCAGTTTATACATGAATTGCAGAGATACACCAGCCAACACCAACATGAGCTGTTTAACTGCATAAGTATAACCAGAATTATGGTTGTATAATACTGTATTAGAAGAATTATGACAACACTAAGGTTGAGAGAATTTAGCTGATAGGACGTAGAAGGTACAGCAGGCTAATTCCTGAGATTGTGAATGAGATAGGAAAGCAAATGATTCGGTGAAAAATTGTTTGTTACTTTTGAATTGAATCTACACCACCTTCCATGACCTCACTGAGCGAGTGCACATGTTCTCATGATAGGGAGCAAACAGAAAATGGATGCAGCTGGTACCTCCAAGAGAGGCCCTCCTGGTCGTCGTCCTAAGAAGGTGGGTTTACCAATGGTGATTCCTTTTATGGTATAGCAAATTGTCAAGAACAGTGCTGTATTGATAGGTTAACGTGTTTTTGTAATTCTTTTTCTTCAATCTTAATAGCCACAGAAGCTGAAGTTCAAACCAAAAGTGCCAGCACAAAAGCCAAAAAAATCAACTCCAGAAAAGTAATGTTCTCTTTGACTTTACATTAGCATGTTATGGCTCTCGAGTTTGTTCGCCTAGTGTGTTACAATTTACACTAGCAAACATATTCTGTTCTTTTAGGCCACAGCAGGAAGAGGCAAAACCAATTGATGAAGAATTGGTGAAGAGACTGAGGGTAATTGATTATTCATTTGTTATGTGTTGAGGTCAGATAGTACTGTAGTTGTTTAATTACTTAGGAGAAAAAGGTAGCTGCCTTTATAGGACTGAACTTCTGTTTGTTATTTCCACTTTTCAGACTGGCCATGGAGCTGCAAAAACTTTGCCAAGTACAAAAGGTTGGTCTATATCCCTTTACCGCCACATGTATACTTAGACCTAATTATAAGGCGGTCATTAAGATTGAAGGATTTCAATCAAATCAGCACAATGCATTTAAGATCAATGTACTGTATTAGTCATAATTTAAACACATCAGAGTCTATAATCCTCTTTGTATTCCCTTCGCAGATGAGCACTCAGCACAGAATCCCCCCTCGACGCTTTCTTCTTCAGCTGAAGTTGACTTATTACTGCCACAGTCAGGAGGGCGGAAGCAAGGTCAATCGGTGAGTTCTCCAAGTATCTCTCAGGTTCAACCTTGCTCTGTTAGAAAATTGACCTTTTCATGATAGACACATGACTTGTATCTGTTCCTTGTTGTCTATACCTGCTATGGCAAAAGATGGCACTTCAAATCCCAAGTGTCTTGCCTGTTACTGCCAATCCAGGTGAATTTGAGGCTTCACAAGTTCCATCGTTTTGACCAATACGTTCCACTAGGAATAGTCACGGGAATGTTCAACTGTTAGGAATGTTCTATGATGATGATGATGATGACGACGACGACGACGACGACAATGTTGAGTTACAGGAGACTCAACCAAGTTCAACTGAATGTGAAGCTTCCATTTGTCCAGCAAAAGAGCTCAATTTGCTCGTACGAATCTCTGAGCCCTACAAAACTACCTTGATATTTTCTTGCACTTATGTAACTTGTTTACAATATGGAACAACAGGAAGAAGATGACAAAAGAAGAATGTTCCTATTCCAGTTGCCAAAATCTCTTCCTTTGCCAAGAACATCATCCTCTATTGTTGAAAGGAATGGAAAGACCATTAGCACGGAGGTGAAAGAAGGATACAATCTGAAAGAATTGCCTGGGGGTTATTTGGGCAAAATGCTGGTATACAAGAGTGGCAAGATCAAGATGAAGTTGGGAGATGTCTTGTTTGACGTTAGTTCACGTTTTTCTCTCTTTTCGAGAACATAGTAACACCTTCCTCATTTGTTTCGTCACAATCTAGCAAGACTTCCGTACCTAAGGTGCTGAGGTTCTTCCATTGCAGGTGAACCCAGGAGCAGAGTGCGGGATGGCACAACATGCAGTTGCTGTGAACACTAGAGAGAAACATTGTTGCCTACTTGGGGAGATCGAAAATCGGCATGTTGTTGTGACTCCGGATGTCGACTCATTGTTGAATGAGAATAGAGGTTAGGTTATCTTCTGATAACCAGATATCTGAAGATTACAGGCTGTGAACTGTAGTAATTGTAGCAACTTGTCAAATATGGTGTGCTGTGTGCATATGCTAGATGTACCATTTTAACTGCATGATACAAGGTAAAGTCGTAGCAGTTGTAAAACAGTAGTCTTTAGCTTTAAGAAAAAAGCCTTTCAAACAATTGCTGCTTGCAGTTGATGAATGCTCAAGAGGGACTTTGTACCTTCCTTATGGATGCCCGGAAGCAGATTGAACAGAGATGTAACGGTTTGACGTCTGTGAGAACGAATCTAAAACCAATGCCTTCTCAAAGCGCGGGTTAGGTCAACAACCACAAACCGTAACCGCTTGGCCTCAGGCCGTCTGCTGCGTGCGCACACATACGGTTTAAATAGAGTGCAAAGCATAATATTGATTTTTTTAAAGTAATGTAAAGTGAAAGAATTACTTAAACTTGGTGTAAACTAAAATAAGTGACATAATAGCTAGTGTGATGTGCAATTTACTTTTTTTTTCTTACATCCAAAAGGTTCCAGATAATAGTACACACCCTTCGGAAGTGTGGTTCATAAGAAAAGATAAAATCTGGAAAATCGAACTAAATTGTAGAATGCAACTGATCAAGAATCCTAACAAAAAGAGAGCGTTGCTTAGTTGGCAGGAAAGTCGGCGTGTCCCCCGCCCTCCCGCCCGCGTTCGACTCGAGTCCACGGGCGTGTGTGGGTCTTCCTTGTACCTCTAAAAAAGTTCTTACAAAAGGCTGGGGAAGAACTTAGCCAGCTATTCCTTGCATAGTTCCATACTGCGCACAAGGAAAATCTTTCCTTCAACATCGTTCGTCAGAAAATACTCAAATGCTGTGATTGACGAGCTATTTTTCATATATGGCATTGTAGCCATTCCCCCCCCCCCCCCCCACAAATTGGCCTCTCACATCTATTTTTATAAATTTAATCACGATGGTACATATCACCTGCCGCGTTACAGCAGCTCGACAGGTTCTGCCGAGCCACCAGAGCTCAGCAGCACTTTCCAAGCAACCGTAGCTTGGTATGACAAACTGTCGAGCGGCTGCACATGGCAGCAAATTAATCAGTTAATTAGTGATTAATTTAAATATGATTAGCACTAATTAAGCGTTATATTGCAAAAACAAATCTCTGGGGCTAAATTTGAAAAAAAAAACTATAATGTCATATGTGTAAACAGTTTGTGATTGACATCCTCTCAATCTCATTGTAACCACAAGCTGTAACTGCTTTCCACAAGTCATCAGCAAAGTCTCTGGGCTTTAAGCTCTTTACAGCGTCTATTAATTCTCCAATCTTCAGAACTAAATAGTGAATATCGTCATTATCTATCTTTTGATCCATGGCTTCAGATATTTGATTATCAGCAGAATGAGCACATGATCCTTGGTCTTCGTTCGAATTTCAGCAGTTGAGTGATCATTACTGAATATGAAAGAAAGCTCGTTCTGCACAACTAGCTGGGACCTTCTTTTCCCTTTGTCCGTTGTCCATGCCCTCTCGACCCTCATCTTAGACCATGCACCGCTTCTTCTCCATGGGGATTTCCAGAGAAAACCCGTCAATATGTTTCGGTTCGAGAACCATTGGACCAAACTTGAAGGTTTTATGGACACGGTTTCAGAAGCATGGAACAAACACATGCAGTCACAAGAGCCTATTAAAATAATGCATATCAAGCTCTGTCACATGACAAAGGCGCTTAAACACTGGACATGGTCAATAGATGGAAGCAATATACTGCAACTAGCCATTGTGAAAGAGATCATCCTTTAGCTTCACAAGGCCCAAGAAAGCCGCTCTCTCTCCGCATGAAAAGGGGCTCCGTTCCTAACTCAAAGCGAGATATCTTGACCTAGCATCCTTGGAAAAGGCAAGGATAAGACAAAGATCTAGGTTAACATGGATCAAGTTAGTAGATGCAAACACCAAATTCTTCCACCTAAAGGCAAATGCGAGAAGGAGAAAAAACCACATCAAATTCCTTCAAACATCACACAGCAAGAAAAAGAAGATGAAAGCTTTCAACATTTCAGCACTCACCTAAGTCGTCCTGAGATTAGATGAACGACTCTAGATTGGAGTTCCTTATACTATCATCGTCATGACCTACATCACCTAGAAAACCCCTTTCAGGAGCAAGAAATCAAGGACACGGTTCTCCCTATGCCCATAGAGAAAGCGCTAAGCCCAGATGGCTTCACCGATTGGTTCTACAAATCTTGCTGGGACATCATCAAGGAAGACTTACTACTAGTCATCGAACACATCTACACCCTTCGCGAGGACTAGTTCAACCTAATGAACACGGCTAACAATGTTCTCCCACCCAAAAACAAGATACAAATAGGATAACGCACTACCGTCCTATTAGGCTCATCCATAGTATGGGCAAGATCTTCTCCAAACTCCTAGCAAACCGCCTCGCACCCCACTTGAACACAATCGTCTCACAAAGCTAAAGCACGTTCATTAAAAAAAGATGCATCCAAGACAATTTTCTATACACGCAAAATGTGGTATGGGACCTCCACAGATTTAAAGTTCCCTCCCTTTTCCTCAAGTTGGATATAGCGAAAGTCTTTGCTCCATTCATTGGGGATACCTACTAGAGGCACTAGAACAAATTGGCTTTGGACAAATATGGCAAGACTGGATGGACATCATGCTTGGTTCTGCAACTTCCAGAGTGCTAGTAAATGGTCTACAAGGGCGCATCTTTCACAATGGTTGAGGGATTCGGCAAGGAGATCCACTATTTCCCATACTAATCATCCTTGCAATCGACCCTCTACAAAGATCATGGTTCGCGCAACTCATCAAGGCATTTTGGCTCCGCTCATTTCGGCTTTTTTCGGCTTCAGCTTCTAGGTTCAGTTTTTTTTTCACTATTCACTACACTATCAACTAACTCAGCTACAATGTTTTTTCAGCCAGCTACAGTGTTTTTTCAGCCAAAAGCCATCGCTATTCCGATCACCCCCTTCTCGTCAATCCTATCATGATCAATCAAGATGAGAACATCCTTTTATGCAAATGATGCAGCGATTTTCATTAACCCGTCAAAGAGGATATCAATGCCATCCAACAGATTCTACAGAACTTTGAAAATGCAACTGGCATGATAACCAACCTCCAAAAATGTGCTATCTATCCAATTAGATGTGAAAATATCAACATCCAAGATACGTTGGAACCTTTCCTAGGTGCTCGGAAGGTGTTCCCTTGTCACTATCTGGGATTATCGCTATGCAAAAATTAAGAAAGACTCGCATCATGCCTCTCATAGAGAAAGTAGGTGCACGTCTTCCAAGATGGAAAGGGAAACTCCTATCACTGGCAGGCAGATTGACTCTGATAAACTTAGTTTCAACCACGCTGCTAACTTATCACCTCACAGTCTTCTCTCTAGCAAAATGGACAAAGAAGAAACTAGACAAGATCAGGCGGTCCTTCCTTTGGAAAGGATTTGACAAAACTAATGGCGGGCACTGCTTGGTAAGATGGAATAAAGTCTGTCAGCCAAAAGAGCTAGGTGGGCTAGGGATTCTTGACCTCGAAAAATTTGGTCAGGTGCTTCACCTGAGATGGTTGTGGTTCGAGTGCAAAAATATATCCAAGCCCTGGGTGTGGATGGAGACAACTTGCGACAACATTGACAGGCAGCTTTTTCAAGTGGCCACAATAGTTAACCTTGGTAATGGCCACAAAGCTAGTTTCTGGCATAATCGATGGCTTCAAAAAGAGGCCCTAGTGAATATCGCTCCCAACCTCTACAAGATAGCTACTAGGAAGCACAGAACCATACACAAAGAATTGCAAGGTAATAACTGGATCAGATCAGTGAGGAGAATTCACACGATGGTTCAACTCCGCGAGTTCGTAGCACTCTGGGCCAAGATTCAGAGTGTTGAACTCGGCCACCATGTGGAGGATGACATAATTTGGAATGGAACGCCAGATGGCTGATATTCTGCAAAATCGGCATACCTCTTACAGTTCCAAGGAAGTATGCGATGTAACAACTCAAACCTAGTCTGGAAGGTGCAAACAGAGAACAAGTGCAAATTCTTTGCTTGGCTTCTGTGCTAGGACAAAATCCTTACGGTAGACAATTTAGCAAAGAGGGGCTAGCCTCATCAGCTGATGTGTGTTTTGTGCAACCAAACACCTCAAACAGCTAATCATATGTGCCTGCTCTACCCCTTCGCTTAGCAGGTCTAGACCAAGGTCCTAAATTGGACAAATTGTGACATCCTCACCCGAGTTAGCCTACTAGATTTTGGTACCTTAATGGAATGGTGGCAGCAAGCCAGTAAAGGGTTGGCAAAAAAACACAAGAGGAAATTTAATGGATTAGTCATCTATACTTGCTGGAATTTGTGGAAGGAAAGAAATAGAAGGATTTTCCAAAATCAAACGCTACGTGTACAGCGGGTTGCGTATGTAGTTAGAGAGGACCTACAGCAGCAGGGGAGAGCTCACAAATCTATATCTCCCGGTTCTTCCGGTTTCTTTCTCCCCTTTGTAGCTGGCTTTTTGCCCCTGGGTTGCTGTGGGATGCAAACCCTTTCAGGTGTTTCTCCCTTGTCCTTTCCTTTAATCTTTCGTTTCTGTTTTTGTATGCTTGTTTCTTCCAACTGTAAAGAATTTTAGGCAGAGCTCCTATGTAACGCCCCCATTTCTGGGAACGCTAGTAACCCCGCAACTACCCTAAGATCTCATAGTTGTGGTGTACCATATGAGAATGACATCATTACAATACATGTTTACAAATAAGATCCAATCTTTATTACAAAGATAAATCTTAACAACTTAGTTTTGGATGCAGGGGCGTGCAAGCCCAAAGTTAACTTACATTACAACCAAAGCACCACAGGTAAGCTCGAGCAAGGCTAATACCTAAAACCACTGATCATCAACGAAGTACGGCTCCTCAGGTTCATCATCAACAACTTGATCATCGTAGTCCCATTGCTCTTCTGATTGTTGTTTAGTAAGTAATGAGTACAACCGTACCCAGCAAGCCATAAGGGTAAATCCTAATTTACTAATTGCAAGGATTGTCAATGGGTTAAAGTTTACGGGTTTTATTAATGAGAGTGAATGCAATTTTATTTGTAAATAATTTTAAAACATGAAATAACAGAACCACAACTTCTTAAGAGCTAGGGGGTTTAACTGTTGCTTTTCTATATTACAACAAATTAAAATACAAAGAAAACTACTTATGATTTGTGTTAGAATCGCCCAATAAACATAGTTCCAATGACCGAGAGCACGGCATATTCGAATACCATTTATTTTTACTTTGCAGAGTTGCTCAGCTTTACCCACAAAATTTCTCAAACTCCCACTATCATGTGATAGGCACGTTTTAACTAGCGTATGATTTAGTTGAGAAAACAAGGTTTTTCACCGCTCAATTCTTTATATAGCCTCTACATGACAGATGATGCACCACACAAAATCGGGTATCCACGGCCAATGCAGAACATAACCAACCAGATTTCTATGAGAACCTATCATTGTTAAGTATGGTGATATCACGACCCATACCACGCTCCTTTACTCCTATAGGGGTTCAATCGAACTGAGCAACTACTAGACCATTATTGACTGGTCAATATTTATGGTTGACTGATTACTATGTCCTTTACTCAGCATAAGGTTCTAATCTTTACTTTTCACCTTAAGGCTGTTAACCACAACCAAGTACCCAGTGCACAATGACACTGTCATCTATCTGCTGCAGCCTTCACCCTAGGATAAGGTTGTGGACTCCAACTAGCTAGTGGTTTTTCACAATTTTCCCCCTTACCCTAGAACTAATTAAGTAATTTTACCGGTGAACCGCCAAGTCACTTAGTAGTACAAAATTTTAAGTGAACCTATCTATAATTCTTTTACAATAATTAAATATTATTAAGATTATCAAGGTGAATATGACCTCAAATTAAACATGACATTTTTTTAGTGGTTGGATGTAGCTAAGTAACAAGTCATTCTAAACATTTATTTTAATTAAATAATATTAATACAAATACTGTAATTAAATAATATGAATTTTCATAGGATTCAATATGATCAAAGACTTGTAACTTGTCTTGCTAATCAACAAATTCGATTGTCTCAAAAACTTCAACACCTTGATCAGGTCCTTGCATCGTCACCTTGGAGTACTCGGGAGCTAGTGTAAACACATAAAATAACAAGAGCCCGCGCTTGAGTATAATCAAGCTAGGCAAATAAATAAAATAAATAGGAATAAAGTGCAATAAAAACCAAATTGAGTTGGCTTGGATTTTATTGGGGTTTGATATGGTGGAGTGGATGCCGAAAATGGGTTTAGGGTTTCAAAATAATTCAAATAGGGGTATTTTTGTAGTTTAGGGCTTGGATGAACAGTAATGCTACAGTAGCAGGCTGGCCCATTTACACAATGCAGCGCGCACAGAAAAATTTAAACAGCCGGGTGGCTGGCGGTAGGAGAGAAGGTGGTGGCTTCTATGGTAGCCTAGAGTTTCTCTGGTGAGGGTCCGATGTGATTGGGAGTGTTTTAACCATCCACGGGGAATGGATTTCATAGTGGTGGAGCTGGTTTGAGTCAGGGAAGTCTCAGGTGAGCTATCCACGGGAGTGGTGATCCAGCCGACTAGTGCTCACGGTGCCAAATCAAAAAAGAAATGCTCTTGGAAAATTGACTTCGGCTAATTGTTTGTGGTGCTTTGAGGATGCTCTGGCCAAAAGCAATTGAGTTTTTATTGAGGAAGGAAGGAGATGGTGTTTAGGGCTCACTGGCTCAGGGGAGGACGGTGGTAGAGCTGCGGCAAGAAAGGGCTCGATTGATCAGTTTCAGTGTGAGACTGGGAGTGGTGTGAGACTATCTGTGATGGCAATCGGACTTTAAAGGCAAGGTAAGGCGGTCGGAGCAGTAGCTCGCTTCGAAGGTTGCCGGCACGTTGAAGAGGGAGGAGGCGGGAGCTCTGCCGGGGTGTGGGCATGCTAGTAAGGTGGTGCACGGCCTCTGCAAGGTTTGGCAGGTGATGACGACATCAAGTACGCGAAAGTGCATGCGTTGGCCTATTGAAATGAGGAACTGCGACGGGAGGAGCACGATCAAGCGGCGTGCGGCGCGAGAAAGTATGGCAGAAAGAGCGAGTCGTTGGAGGGTGGGACCATGGAGCCAGCTCGTTGTAGTGCAGGTGTAAAGGGCCTAGGAATGTGCCGCCACAATTCCAAGCGCAGGCGAGCGACCTCGTGGGCGGCTGAGCAGAGAGGCGGTGGCAGGAGGCTCATTTTTGGAGGGCGCCAGCGGTTGGAGAAGCTGGGAAACAAAGAGGGAAAAGCAATAATTCAAAGGAGATGCCAAATTGGGAAGGGATTGAGAGGTCAACCAAAAATAAAAAAGAAATCAACATGGTTTTGAATTTTTAAGGTGTTTCATCCTGCCTCTTTCTTCAAAAAAGAAAGAAAGAAAGCTCGTCATAATCGTCAATGGGCCTATTCAGCAACCACGAATCCTTCGGATGAGCCTTTATTGCAAAAAACAAAGTGTTTAGCGATGAGAGTTAAATGTGACACAGTACTGCAAAGTGCAAACCAAAAGGGCAAGGTCCCATTACCATAGCATACTGGTGGTAATCATCTCTTACGTTTACTGTCCTAGTAGCATGATCCCATGAGGCGGCACTACAGGCATTTATCTTCTCTATCCTTCGTCATTTCTCCCTCAGAGTTGTCGACCTCCTTCGCACATCAGCGACACTGCACTCTCGCTGAAACCGTCGAGAAACAGCCTCTGCAGCTGCTAGCAGAGTATCCTCTCTGAACAATGTATCTTTTCCCTCGACAGCTGAAGCCTGTTCAATCAGGAAATCGACGAATTTGGTCCTTCCTTTGCTCCACGTGAATTGCTAAGAAGAAGTTCGACTGCCACTAATTATGACCTGGCTTTCATTTTCAAACACATTTGGCTCCACTGACCCTGTTCTGTTGCTACCCTGCAGATGAGTTTCAGTTAGTTTGACAGCTTAGTATTCTACTTACATTCAGTTCCTATGTACACAGATCTTCAAAGGTTGCACGAAATTTTCCATTCAAAATGTATCATTGATGAGAAGAATGCAAACTAAGTAATCGTGAGCCGAGAATACTGAATACCTACCGTTCTGAAACGGCGTGCGGGTGAGGAGGCAGTGGACAGGCGTCGGTTAAGATACGGATAGGTTACACTAGTGTAAATTAAAATTTTCTACCATACAAATCAGAAAGTCAAATGAGTAAAGATTATAGATGGTTACCACTAGACACAAGACAGCAAAAGTAGAGTTAAAGCGGCTAGTTTAACGTAGTGTGCGTCGATATAGTGAAAATAATCGATCGTCTTTTAGCCAACCGTCTTCTTCTCACGATTATCTCGATCAGTGCTATAGTCACAGTAGCGTCACTACCGAGATCCATACGTTAGGGATAGAATATTATGCATCGATGTGCTAGTACCAGCGTGCATGACAGGGGTTTTAAAGGGTGACGGCTAAAATTTCAATGGGTGTGTCTCATCGTACCTTTCTCAGCCCCGTGTCTTTTATATATAGCTTCCAATTAGATTCTTATCCGATATGATTAGATATCGTATCTAACTTATAATATCTCTGACTGAATCTTTATCCAATATAAATAGAGATTGTATCTCAATCAGAGAGCATCTGACTAGATTCAATACGAGTAGAGATCGTATCACGCTCAAAGCTTATTATCCGCACCCTTACCATTCTAACTCGTCAAGTGTGTGACCACAGAGGTTCATGTATATTCGGTCATAGGCCGAAAACTTTTTTTGGTCTATAAGTTGGTAATGGTCTCTAACAGGACATAATAACTCTTAAATATATATAAAGATTATATCGGATGAATCTATATAGTGTTTATATACTAATCCCTTTTGACTCACGATACTAGATTGAATTCAAGGCAAGAAGCATGTTATCCTATAATAGCTTGATCATTTACGCAAAATTGTAATGGATTACTTAGTTTGTGATTGACTTCTTAACCACATTAAGCATGATTATGCACTTTCTTAATCCAACCACATCGAGAGGTCCAAATATATCTCTTCCGTTATATAGGATGGGCAAATTGTATCTTGATCGCTCACATTCCTTTACATATTTCATAGTAAATTTGAAAGCCACTTTATGACTACCTAGTTGCGGAGTATTGTTTGATAACACCTAAGTAAACAATTCCACCTGTAGAAAATTATGACGATGTCAGGTCTAAGAATCATACATATATCATATATGAGACCAACTAATGACACTTAAAAATATAAAATTCCTACAATATCTCATGGTATATCAATCTAACACCGTATTCTCTAACATGTGTCTATATTATTGATTCGATATCTCTGTATCTATGATCCGTGAAATATGATTATCAATCAATACATGTGTTGATCTATAAATTATAATTATCCCACATAATAATATAATATCAAAGATAATTTAAAATAACATCAAAATATAATTAAAGAGTTCTACGAACAAGTCACATACTTGTTGATTAATATGAAAAACATTTATTCTAATGACAAAATAACATATTATTTAAAAGATCTTGAATATAGATGTGATACAATTATTTTCATGATTGCTTCTAGAACATATCACTAACAGCGCACAGAGGCAAATCACTAACAGCATCTATCGCAAGGGCGAAGCTTGGGTTGCCGGCAAGTCCTGGAGTGCCGCACTTGAGGCTAGGGATCGAAACTGGTTGGATACGATTGAATAGTCTCAAATACGAATATGAATCCATATTTTTAAAATGAATACAAATTCGAATTCGAATATTCGAATATGAATCGAATGTCATAACGAATATGAATTCGAATCAAATATATACTTAATTCAATCAAATACGAATATCCTCCTACAACTTTTGTAACAAATCTTGGTAGAACAAATTTATGTAACTGACCACTGGGTTTGGCCACTAGGCCGACCGGTCAGCATAGGAAATGAATCAAATAGTTTCGAATACGAATACAAATGTTCTCGAATACGAATATTATCAAATACAGAAACGAATATTGTTGAATATGAATATTTTTAAATACAAATTTTGCTTACTACATTCGTATTTTCTCAGATACAAATATCAAATAAAACAAATTATCCGTTACCATTTCCTAAGATGGAGCGTGCAGGAAAGCCTCCAAGGAGGTGTGCATGCATCGGGAGGCTCGAGGCGCGCTGCGGTGGCCTAGTGCAAGAAGCGAGTTGCCGTTGGGGTGGAATCATTCGAATAGCAATCGCCACCGATGGCGCATAATTAAATTCATGGAAGGTGGGTGGAGGCCATGCCCATGCGACCGGATCGGATCGATGGCGGAAGCCCCGATCCGTAGCGCTCAAGCGCGTCCTCGCGCGCGGTGGCCTAGTGCAACAATTTTGCGAGGAGGCGGCGTTGCCGTGTGGGGAGGGGGTGGAATGCATTCGAGAATAGCGATGGCTTCATTTTAGTCCTCAAAATTTCACTTTATCTATTGATTTAGATTTAGTTCGTTTTTTCACCTTATGATGAATGTAAGTTGACTTATTAGATATAATTAAATTTTTAAAAAAATTAAAAATAAAAAAACATGTCAGTCCATCACGGACAATGCAAAGCAATACGGAAAAAATAAGAAAAATGCAAAAAAAAACGCTGAAAAATCTTACAAAAATAGAAAAAGACAAAATTACTAAATAGTGAAAAAAAACAGAAGCTCGAAGCAGAAGTTAAAAAAGCTAAAACGATTGGAGACGATTTAGATCATTCAAAAAATTATGCTTTGTGGAGCCTATTCTAACCCACCAAATCCAAACAGAGTTATCAACCTGTAAAGAACGGAATTTCAACCAGACATGCCATAGCGACGCAGTTTAACAACATCTTCAATAGTCTCAACTCTGAAGTCACCACAAACATGATTCTAAAAGCAAAGCGGAGGGCAACCGAATGTAAATAACACCAAAATTGCAAGTCAAGATGTTAAATGAACACTGTCTCTTGTATTGTTAATTTGTGATAGCTTCCAATTGTCATCTAAGACCTCGACTTTTTCTTCCGGGACTTGTTGGAGCCCTTGGGTTGCTCTGAGGTTGCAGCTGGAGCTTTTGACGAACAGGTGGCTTGGCTTGCTTTTGAGAAGGCACCACCGGCATTGGCAGCAGATGCTCCAGATGAATCGTGCTTCTCTCTAGTCACAGCTCCTTGAGCACCTCTGACCTGAGCCCTCTTATCCTTCCTCTTTGGACGGTAACTCGAGCGCTCTCTCTTGGGCAGCCATCTCTCAGGATCCGGTGGTGGCCCTGGGTTCGCTGGATCAAAGCCTTTTGGATATCTAGGCTTCCTCTTCCTCTTCTTCGCCTTTTGCTTCTTCAGTTCCTCAGAAACTTCCACATTCATGGGTGAGGGAACTTCAACGTGCCTTGCACCAGAAGTCTTCTCCAGGCTCTCTACATTAATTCCCTTGAGACCTGGCAATGTTTTCAGCTTCTTCACATATTGCTCAGCCTTCTCAAGGTCAGTGCGTGCTGAAGTTGCTACTAGCCCAGCCAGCGCTTCAATGCTTCCACAGCTCTTCACAAGTTCCTCATACAATTGACAGGCCTCTTCATCATGCCCATGATTGAGCTTAAAGATAGCAGTCTCCCGCATGAATACATCTAACTTGTTATCCTCTGTCATGGCGTTCTTCCACCACTGGATAGCAGAAACAAGCACAGAAGCAGCACCATTGGAGTCACCTAGGCGCTCTTTTAGAGCTACTAGTGTAGCAACTGTAGCAGGCATGTGCTGGATGTCAGGTATTTTAGACAGTGAGTCCGCTGCGATCTGAAAATGGTTGGTATTGGCAGCAAGCTGAGCAAGGGCAAGCAGGACTCCTTTAGAATTCTCAGGATGCTTCTCAGCGTAACGTCTAAGAACTTCTTCAGCTTTCTGGACCTTCTTTTCTCTCACATAAACTGCAGCTTGAAGTAAAACAGGGAATATACTGTCTCGAAATATACCAAGCAGTCCACTGACCAATTCATGTGCCTGAAATATACAGCACACCATCAGTCTATGTTAGCCTGTCCAATCAAACAAAAATCAAGAGTAGAACATGAAAATCAAGCAGTAGAACATGACTAAGAAATAGTAGTAACCATTAAAGAATGATATTGCCACAAAAAAGTAACCACATTATAAATGCCAAATGGCTGAATATTGTTAGACGACCTGAGTCCCGCCAGCCCTTTGGGCCGCTGCTCCATGGGCCTTGTACTAATTAGGATGGTTGAGTTATAATAGGCAAGGATCACCAAAGATTGGTTCTATTTCTATAAGCCGTACCCTAGGTCATCCTTGCCTATATATATACATGTGTACCGATCATCCTCCAACATCAATCTATTCCGTGCCTTCTCCATTTTACATGGTATCAGATTAACGCTTCCGCTACATCTCTCGCTCACCGCCTCTCTCGGCGAGTCCGCCCCCCCCCACCTCTCGGCGAATCCGCCTGCCAAGCAACGCCGCCGCTCTTGCCGGCTCCTCCTCCGTGGGCTTCTTCTCCGCCGGGGCCTCCTCTGCCGGCTTCTTCGCCGCCGGCTTCTTCTCCGACTGGATCCGGCCCGCCTCTGTCGCCGCCGCGCGCCTCCAGTCGCCTCCCCGTTCGCCGGATCCCAGTCGCCACCTTCTACCCCACGGTCACCATGCCCGGCGAACCACCGCCGACATCTTCTTCTACAGCCGCCACCGATGCCAACCGCTCCAAGGCAAAGGTTGCCGCCTCAGGCTGCAGAAGATGCACGTGCCGCCCAGGGGGCCCACGAAGCACACCTTGCCGCCGCCGCCAAGGCCCGCGCCGACGCTCTCGCGTGGGCCGACGCCGCTGAGCGCGAGGCTTCCGTCGCCGCCCAGGAGCGTGCGGCTGCTGCTGATCGCGAGCGCGCTGCCCTAGAGCGCGCAGCCCGCGAGCGCGCCGCCGCCTCCGTGGATGCCGACGCCGAGTCGATCCGCGAGGTCCCCCTTCCCCTCCACGACACCCTCCTCCTTCATGAGGCTGCCGCCATCGCCAATCTTCACGCTCCGGCCGCCGACGTGCAGAACATCGCTCGCTGGTCTCCCTCGTCCTCGACCTGACCTCCGGGCACTACATACGGTGGCGCGAGCTTTTCCTCCTCGCCCTCGGGAAGTACTCCCTTGAGGACCACGTGCTCGTCGACGATCCCCATCCGACCCTTCCCGACTGGGTACGCATGGATTGCGTCGTCAAGTCCTGGATCCTCGGCACGCTCTCCACTGAGCTCATCGAAATTGTGCTGGAACGCCGGGCCACCACACGCGTCACCTGGCTTGCCATCGAGACTCAGTTCCTCGGCAACCGGGAGTCGCGCGCCCTCTACCTCGACGCCGAATTCTGCAACTTTGTTCAGGGCGATCTCTCGATCGCTGACTATTGTCGACGCTTCAAGAGCATGGCTGATGACCTTGCCGACCTCGGGGAATCTGTCTCCGACCGGACCCTCGTCCTCAACGTCATCCACGGCCTCAACGAGAAGTTCACCGCCATCGGCCTCCATCTCCAACGGAGCCGGCCCTTCCCCCTCCTTCCTTGAGGCACGCGCCGATCTGCTTCTGGAGGAGCTCAACATGGCCAACCGCAAGTCCTCACGGGCTATTGCCCTACTCACTACCTCTACACCCGCCACCGTCCCCCATCTTCATCAACTAGCAGCGGCTCGGTGGCGGCTCCTCCCAGTCTCGCGACAGCGCTCGGACGCGACAGGCGAGCGACACGCCCAAGACAGCGACGTGGCGCCACGCGGCGGTGGCTCGGCCTTCTCCAAGGGTCTGGCGGCTGGCCCAGCTTCTACAACCCATGGACCGGCACCATCCAGATGTGGCCCGGCCCACGCCCTCCTTTTGCGCCTATTCCGCAAGGACGCTCCTCCAGGCCGACCCAGCCTACACAAAGAGTCCCGCCTGTTCTCACCACACCCACAGCCCTGCGTCGTGGCCTAAAACCGATGGCGGTCCTCGCACCTCCCGAGGCAGCCGGCTGGACCGCACTGGCGCCCCACCACCGCCTTCCTGGGATCAGCACTCCCTTGCGAGTTCCTTCTCCACCATGGCGTTGACACCACCGCAACACGAATGGTACTTCAACTCGGGGGGCTACTTCCCATATGACCTCTGACCTGGTATTCTCTCACTCCTCCATTCCCCGGTATCCCGCTCCTTCATCCATTGTTATCGGTAACGGTTCTTTGCTTCCCGTTACTTCTACTGGCACAGTCGACCTTAATGGTTCATTCTGTCTTAATAATGTTCTTGTTTCTCCCAACCTTATCAAGAACCTTATTTCCATGCGCCGCTTTACCGACAATAATCGCTTCGTTGAGTTTGACCCCACCGGCCGTTTCGTGAAGGATCTTGGCCGCGAACGTGATCGTCAGGTGCAATAGCTCCGGGCCACTATACCCCTTGCATCTCCCCGTCGCCAGCTCCTTCCTTGCCGAGTCCTCCGCTCCCCTTTGGCATTGCTGTCTTGGTCATCCGGGTCATGAAGTTTTGTCTAAGTTAGCAAGTTCTTCCATTATTCCAGCATGTCATAAAAACACAGGCAAATCTATCTGCCATGCATGTCAACTGAGTCATCATGTACGTCTTCCTTTTCATGTGTCAGCATCTCGTGCCTCACATAATTTTGATCTTATACATTGTGACCTCTGGTCATCACCTGGCACCAATATCTCCGATTACAAGTACTACCTGGTCATTCTCGATGATTGTTCGCACCACCTTTGGACGTTTCCCCTTCGGCTCAAGTTTGACACCTTTTCAACACTCACTTACTTTTTCTCTTATGTTTCCACTCAGTTCGGCGCCACCATTAAAGTAGTCCAGTGCGACAACGGTCGCGAGTTTGACAACTCTAATGCCCGCACGTTCTTCCTCGCTCGTGGCGTCCATCTCCGCATATCATGCCCCTACACCTCCCAACAGAACGATAAAGCTGAGTGTATCATTCGATCCGTCCACAATGTCATTCGCTCGCTTTTGTTTCAGGCATCTATGCCACCATCCTATTGGGTCGAGGCGTTGGCCACTGCCACGTATCTTCTTAACATCTTACCCACCAAGACGCTAAATTTCTCCACGCCGCACCACGCACTCTTCGGGTCTCCACTGTCGTATGCTCATCTTTGCGTCTTTGGGTGCAAATGCTACCCAAATCTTGCCTCCACAGCCTCCCACAAACTCGCTCCTCACTCCGCCTTATGTACCTTCCTTGGCTACTCTGCTCATCATAAGGGATACCAGTGTCTCAACATGGCCTCTAACAGGGTCTATCTCTCCCGCCATATCATCTTTGATGAAACATCTTTTCCCTTTACTGACCAGTCTTCCACCCTGTCCATGGCGGACTTCGAGTTTCTGGATGATTGCACTAATCTGGTGCCAACACCTATAGGTTCGTTGTGCACTTCTCTGCCTAGCAGTTTTCCCTAGCATGACTTGGCTTGGTCCACTCCACTCTCGACACGGCGTGCACTTCTCATCATGCTCCACTCCGGTTGACACCAAGCCAAAGTTACCAGCCACCGCTGGCACCC
Source organism: Melocanna baccifera (assembly GCA_036346265.1). Lineage (NCBI taxonomy): Eukaryota > Viridiplantae > Streptophyta > Magnoliopsida > Poales > Poaceae > Melocanna > Melocanna baccifera. The sequence goes on along the minus strand of CM070677.1, from coordinate 44,696,378 downwards.
CTGCTCAGGACCCATCTGACTTTCACAGCCTCGCCGGAGCACTGTAGTACCTCACATTCACCAGGCCAGACATCTCCTATGCTGTTCAGCAGGTCTGCCTCCACATGCACGACCCAAGGGAACCTCATCTTGCAGCTTTGAAGCGCATCCTTCGGTACATCAGAGGCACTCTCGACTTGGGACTCATCCTTCAGCCATCTACTCAGTTAGATTTGGTAGTTTACTCAGACGCTGATTGGGCAGGTTGTCCGGATATATGCAAGTCCACATCGGGCTACGCTGTGTTCCTCGGTGATAACCTCATCTCCTGGTCCTCCAAGCGCCAACCCACGGTGTCTCGCTCCGATCAAGCGAGTATTGCGCGTGGCTAACGCGTCACCGGAGCTACATGGTCGCGCCGGCTTCTCCTCGAGCTCCACTCCCACTCGGCCGTGCCTCCTTGGTCATCGTGACAACATCAAGATCGTCTACATGTCGACCAACCCCGTCCAACATCAGCGCACCAAACACATCGAGATCGATCTTCACTTCGTTCGTGAGCGCGTCACCCTTGGAGATGTTCGGGTACTGCACGTCCCCACCACATCACAGTATGCCGATGTTTTCACTAAAGAGTTGCCGTCTTCATCTTCACTGAGTTCAGGTCCAGTCTCAACGTCCGCTGTGCCGACGCTTCGATGACGGGGCGTGTTAGACGACCTGAATCCCGCCGGCCCTTTGGGCCGTTGCTCCATGGGCCTTGTACTAATTAGGATGGTTGAGTTATAATAGGTAAGGATCACCAAAGATTGGTTCTGTTTCTATAAGCCGTACCCTAGGTCATCCTTGCCTATATATATACATGTGTACCGATCATCCTCCAACATCAATCTATTCCGTGCCTTCTCCACTTTACAAATATGTCCAAATACAGATGAATGAAAGAAGCCAATTATAACAATGACCAATTTCCTACAAAAGGGGCTGATCATATTGATGAAGATCATTTTCCTTGTTAACTGCATTGACGATACTCATAAGACAAATGACAACAACTTATGAACTTACCAAGCACACTGAAAAACTGCAGGGCATATCTTGCTAAAAAGTTAGGTTAGAGACCCAGGATGTGTATGTAACCAAGTCATTTATTAACAGACCTTTCCCACCAGTTTTCAATCAAATGATTACTCCTCATTGGTTCATTGCTTAAGACAACAACTACCATTTGATATGGTTCATGGCTTCATGCCACTACTAGGGGTAAAATTCAACGGAATCTTACTACAAGAAGATATAAAAGTGTCACAAGTATGAGAAACAAAAGTTTGGCAGCAGAATGATGACAGATGAGTAATAGATCAGAACAAAATTTAAATACAGAAATCGTACATCTCTTACTAAAACTATACCTAACAGATGATTTCTACAGAAAAAAGGAAGCAGTAAATGGATCAACTATGCAAAGCGAACCTGATCGATTTTATTTGCATGGAGGAGTAAAAGAACACGAGCAGAATACAGGGCTTCTTTTTGCCTTGGAGAAAACTTGAATTCAAGGCTTTCGATTAGTTGCAACTGGTTTGGAGCTGTAGATTTTTCAAGAAGCCGTTCAAGCTTCCTCAAGCCATCGGCAACATCCTTTGTCCCTTTTAATGAAATAAGGTTGGTTGTTGCCACAGCAAGTGATGAGGGATCTGCTAACTTCTGGTTTGTCATATTAGCATAGGTTTCCATAGCTTCTTGAGTCTGTCCTTGTAGCTGAAAATACAGATAGAAAAGTCAATACCTTGCAGCTGAAAACATAAGATAGAAAAGCTAATACCTTATAGCTGAAAATAAGATAGAAAAGTTAATAGTTTAAAGCTTGGAATTTATACAAGAGAGTTTGACCAGATTTAGTTACCTGCTGTACATAAGCAAGCTGAGCAGACACGGGAGCTAGTTCATATTCAATCTCATCTTCTGCATAATCTTCCACCATAAGCTCCTCTTTCCCGATTCTGCAAACCAAATAAGAAGAAAATTACAATCTATGAACTAATCAGCCTTTTATTGATTAGAAGCTTCTAATATTTAAAGGGAAGTGATAGTGAATGGATTATTAGTTCAATAAACTGAAAGGATGCATTCATTCGAGCTATCAGTTCACCAGCAAAATCACCTTTTTGCCAAGTCCAGCTGCTCTTTAGCTTCTGAATACTTCTTATTTTCTATCAAGGAGCAAGCAGAATTGTATGCAAGCTCAAAGCTCCTTGCATCTCTGAGTGCCCTAGTGGTAAGATCAACCTTTTGCGCCTTCATGGCTGCCTGGACTTCAGAAGCCCTTCCAGCGGCAACCAGCGCAGCAATGATATTTATCTTTAGATCCATTGATTCAATCTTAAATTTTTGAAGCTTCTCATAGCTATTCATGCAATCATCCATTTTGCCTAGTCGGTAATAAATCTGGGATTCCAGCTGGAGAACAGCAGAGGTTTCTTCTTGACCCTTCAACATCTCCAGAGCTTCTTGCAGTTTGTTTTGCCTGTAGTAGCAGTAGGCCTGAATATAAAAAGTAGTTCTTAAAAAGACCACAGCATTTATTCTTTTATTAACAGGAACACAATGATGTCTAAACTATAGGAAGAACACAGTCCTCCAGTACCACCTTCTAATTTATACTACAATTCAAAAGAAACAAGTTATAAGAAGGTAAAGATCCCGAAAGAAATGGTGAAGGTCAGCACTCAATAGAAAATTCAATCTAATCTTAGTTTAGCACATGGTTATTGAGACGTCGCTAATTCGCTATATCGGCGATATATCGTTGCCATATCTTCGTGGCAGACTGGAGGGCTATGCCGTCCGGACGGCATGGAGCTGCGGCGCATGCCGTCCGCCATGGCGGCGATATGGCGATAAGGCGTCCTCGTGGCGGCGTTAGGGAGGAGAGGGCACTCTTCCTAGATGACGATAAAGGAGAACAAGATGGAGGGCCTATGACAGAGGAGTCCCAAGATGCTGTTAGGAGTGTTGTGCAACCAAGTTCAGGACAGTTACCAAAAGAAAGCAATCTACCTTGAGGTTCAAAGGTCCAGCACCAAAGATGGCAAAGAAGACCAAGAAGTCCATTGGCGCAATGCTTCAACGTACACCCACAAAGGTTGTAGAGCAAAGACATGCTAAAGGGACTTCTCAAAGTAGCATTCAAGCCAACATGAGGACCAAGGAAGAAAGGTATGCCGTCAACATGGAGATAGCCAAGTTCTTTTATGAGTGTGGCATACCATTTAATGCCGCAAATTCAAGACAAAGATGCTTTGAGGTATCTATTTGCTAGTGATGATTGGACTATGACCAAATTGGCAAAGACGGAGGCTGAAAAAAGTGTATGACATTGTGCTTTCTAGAGAGTTTTGGAATTCAGTTGAGGATTGCCTTAGAACTACATAGCCACTTGTTGTATTGAGGATGGTTGATGGTGATGAGAAGCCTGCCATGCCAAAGGTTGTGACATTCATGGCTCAAGCAAAATAAAAGATCAAGGCAACCTTTCCTACCCAAAACAAGAAAGATTTGCTCAAAAGCATCATGAAAATTGTAGAACAGCGTTGGGAGAAGCAAATGGACACCCCACTGTATGGGGTTGCCCTCTATTTGAACCCGGGGAAATTCATTGCTATCCAGAAGAAGGGTGATGATGCATATGTTGGGGAGTTAAGGGGTTGCTTCATTGATGTGCTTGCAAGAATGATAGAAGATGAGGATCTTAGAAACAAAATCGATCAACAAGGCATTCTCTATGAGGACCAATGCGGAGATGTCTTTTCAAATAAAATGGCAATCCAAAAAATCAACTCAAGGAGCCCTCGTAAATGTTTTAAGTTTTAACTATTAAATTTCAACATGTATGTTATTTTTAGTACTAAGTCCTAATATTAATATATGCATGTATTTTGTCATTTTAGTTGATTGGGGCGTTCATATGGAGGAAGAGCCACTGAGCTACAAAGATTTGCAAAGCGTATTATTAGTCTTTGAGTTCATCATCCGGTTGTGAGTAAAATTGAAGTACATTTGAATTTGTAAGTCAAGTTGATCAATTTTGTTAGCAAAATTTCAGCAAACCTATTATTAATTTTTGCTTGCTTTGATCATTTGTAGATCCATACCAAGAAAAGGAACCGGTTAGAGCACAAAAATTTGAATGATTTGGTCTATGTTGCATACAACCGAAAAATGATAAGTAGGTTTCAAAAGTGGCATGAGGAAGGTGGCAAAATTTATGACCCTTTGGTCATATAAGAGTTTGATTGGGGCAATGAATGGGTTGACTAATGGCCGAACCACCTTAAGGTGCTAGTGGGTGTGAGTGTGACCTTACATAGGACCATGTTGATGAAGCCATTGGTGCATCGCGTGAACTTCAAAGTCGTAATCTTCCTAGGAGGGCGCATGGTGAGCCTTTGACCTACATTCGACGTGTGAGATGTACATCAAGGGTGGCTGAAGAAGATGAGTCACGCTCGGGCAATGAAGAGGAGGAAGAAGAGATCATGCTTGACAATGATGATGTGGATGATTATAGTGAAGATTCAATCGATGCTATCCAAGATGGTGATGGGAACAACATGGTAGCATCTACCAATTTTGATGAGTTCGAGTTGGATGACTTTTGAGAGATAAGAGTTGGACTTGGATGACTTTTGTGAGATGAGAGAGTTGGATCTATGTTATTGTTATGGACTTATAACTCTATACTTGTGGAGTGTGGACTTATGTTGGTTATGTCATATTTGTCATGTTGCTCATTGTTCATGTAATTATATATTTTAATTCTTAGTTATTCACTTCATATTGAACCATTTTCATGTAGCTTGTGGGTTACGAGAAGATATAGCATATTATCAAGTATGAATAAGGTATGTCATTCAATCCATATTTACACAATTAAATGTAATATCAAATATGTATTACTGTAATGTGTTGTAACAAGCTACATATTGCAACTTGCAAGTTACAAGGGGATAGGTACTATATGAGAGAAGGTATATTGGTAGATGATGATGCTACATGGGCTCAAGAATAGACAAAATTAAGGTATACATGTTCTACTATATTGTCGATTTAATTTGTTACCAAACTAGATTAAGATGTGTGTATGGCATCGCCACGCCGAACGTCATATGGCACCGCCACGCCGCACGTCATAAGCGATATTGTGATATGAAGGTGGTGAGTCATTGTGCCTCACCGTATCGCTTTAATAACCATGGTTTAGCACCCAATTTATTTCTATCCGACAGGATCCAGAATCCTAACTATGTCTTATTATTATTATTATTATTATTATTATTATTATTATTATTATTAGCTAGCAACCATGATGTGTGCTTGATTTTGGTGAGAAAACCTTGTCACCTCACAAAGGAATGGAAGACCATACAGATATATGAAATGAAATAAAAGAGATGGCCTTGTCGAGATTTTAAGCTAGACGGCATTTCTCAAGTAAGAATCCAAAGACCGTGTTACAATAATAGATTTCATCTAAAAAATGATTACAAGTTGTCCATATCAGAACAGATAAAGAAGTAGCAAGTATACTATATCTTTAAACGCGATGGGCTCTTGGGCTTACTAGAAATTCAAAATCCTCAAAAAGTTATAGCAGCATAATATAAAACCAAACACTTCGTCACATATATTTGGCTTGCAGAGCCATCGGTTCTTGCCAGCATGCCACGAAGAACTGTTCATAAAACTTGGCCTTCCCTCGCCATCTCCCCTCAATATATTCCTCCAAAAGTATGCCTTGTATTCAGTCAGCATGCAACAATCAGTCAATCACGTTGTGAATCACAAACCCCAATAGCAAAACTTGCAATGCAACATTGTCCTCGAAAAAAAATACTTGCTATGCAATGCTGCCAGCACCGTCGCTTGCAAATCTAAGCTCCAAACGTGAAACGCTTCTCAAAATTTTCGCGTCGTCCTAACCCAAATCACCAGATTTTATTTAGGGCATAAGCACAAACAGATCTGGCCACTCCTAGATCCTAAAACCACAGCCCAGACCCACGGCGGCATTGCATCAAGTGAACAGACAAATCCAGCATGCGGCCAAGGGTAAAAGGATAAGCTTGCATCACCTTGTAGTAGCCGAGGTCGATGGAGAGGCGCTCAGCGGCGCGGATAGCGGCGAGCGCCTTGTCGGTCGCGTCGGACTTGATGTGCGCCACCACCTTGCACCGCACCGCGTCCTCGTCCCCTGGCGACGCCGCGAGAACTGCAAAATTAGCTGGGGCGTCAGTGCCGCGTAGCGGTTAGGGCAGGACACCGGAGGCACGTAGGGGAAGGAGGAGGAGGTGTGGTTGCTTGACCTTGGTCGGCGACCTTGACGGCCTGGGAGAACTCGCCGGCCTGGATGTGGCGGTGGAGAGCCGTGAAGAGGTCCTCCACGGCGACCAGCTCCGCGGCGGCGGCGGCCGCCGCCGATTTGGGCGGCATCGAGAGGTGGTTCGCTAGGGGGGAGACGGCTCACGCGTCACGACGGCGGAGGCCGCGAGGAAACGTGTTCACTGCGCTGTTCGTTTTCCCAAATCTGTCTCCCTTCTTTCTAGAAACCGCTCCTTTTCCTTATTTTTGAGTATTTTATACGATCAAACTCAAACTTGCTCCGTGCTGCAGTTTTTGAGGTCGAACCATAGCCCGGTTGATATGGCTCGGTTTATAAATTTTAATTAAAATTTTTGAATTTTAACTGTTTATGATAGAGATTATAAAGAGATACTTACTTATGATTTTAGATAGTACAGATATTGGGCTTGTAACGTGTACTATAATTAACTTGTAGACTCTGTCTTTAAAAAATACTCTATTTGAAAGTTAGGTACTTTAGTAAAAACTAAAAGTCATTTTGAAAAGCGAAAAGAACATATCTTTAATATATAGAGTATTCCAAAGTCCAAACGATGGTCGATTTTCCTAAATTTGTTTTGAATCCTCTTATTCACAGTCTTCGCATCCATTTTCTCCGCCTCCATGCAAGATTGATTTGAGACGTGCCATTTGTTGAGAAACAGTAGCTAACAAGTTCAGTCTAAGTGATTCTTTTTTATATAAAATAAATAGATCAAACATAAAATATTACAAACAATAAATTAAACACTGAGAGATTAGAGGGGAACTCTATTCTTTATTGCCTTCTCTGTTTTTTGCGTGTTCTTTACAATTATTAGGACTCTTATTTATAGACTAAGCGTTGGGTGCCCACCGATAGGCCAAACTTACAGACCTAGGTCCAGATTTTCTAACACTCCCCATCGGATACTCATCCGACACGTTCATACCTCATCTAAACTCCACAAAAATCTAGTGAAAAAATTTAGAGAAAGAGTATATGATATATGTTATGTTATGTTACACGAATTGTCTCATTAAAAATATTAACCGAGAAACTTCAGGAAAACTCATCAAAGAAAAATAGTACAATCCACCCTATTTCATTTTATCTACAAAATTTATTTCTTAGGTACTCGATCTTCGTGATCAAGTTTTTATAGTGAGCTCGAGAAGAATTCCCCCCTGAATTCTACACTTTTTCAAGTCTTACCATTCTAATTCCACGTACACATCTTTCAAAGTTAGATGCTGGAAGTGACTTAGTGAATAAATCTACAAGATTTTTATATGACTTAGTATACAGTACCTTAATTTTGTCTATATTTTGTAATTCATAAGCATAGAAGAATTTAAAGTTGATATGCTTCGTGAGATAACTCTTCATGTAACCCATTTGCACTTGTATAACATAAGCTGCATTATCTTCATAGATAATTGTGGAAGCTTGCATAATATTCAATCCACACGATAGCTGGATGTGGTGAACCATTCGTCCAAACCAAGCATATTCTCGTCTGGTTTCATACAATGCAATGATTTCTAAGTGGTTTATCGAAGTCGATACAAGACTTTGCTTGGACGATTTTCATGAAATGACAGTTTCACCACACAGAAATACATAGCTTGTTTATGATCTAGCGGTATGCAGGTATGATAAGTACCCGGTATTTGTATAGGCAGTCATATTCAGATCTTAGTTCTTTCTGTAGAACAGTCCAAGGTCTTTGCTTCCTTCGAGGTATCAGAAGATGTCCTTTATTCTCTATCAATGCTTTTTGGTAGATTCTGCAAAGATCTTCCGACCATTGGTACTTTCGAATGATATGTTTTTTCAAAACCAAACCTCTCTAACACCTTTTGAGTGTAGACTGACTGATGCACTAATATACTTTCCGGAATATGCTCAAACTACAAGCCTAAGCAATATTTGGTTTTACTCAAATCTTTCATTTCGAACTCTAATTCAAGGTAAGAGCTCGCTTCTTTTATATCATACAAAGTTCCGATAATATTCATATCATCTACATACACTGAGATTATACAGAATCCATTCTGGGTTCATCGTATAAATACATGAGGATAATCCTCATTGTTCATGTAGCCTTTCTTGTATAGAAAGTCGCTTAAGCGATTATATCACATCCTACCTGATTGCTTAAGTCGGTTCAGTGATTTTCTAAGTTTTACACTATACGAATTTCTATTTGCTCTATCTTAGTTTGGGACAAGGATACATTTAGGTACTTTCATATAAAAGTTCGAATCCAAGTTTTTATAAAGGTATGCCGTTACCAAACCCATCAATTTCATTTTTAAATTCGGTTTACTGCCATCGAGATTAAATATCTAAAGGTAATACCACCCATGACTAGAGTCCGGTAGTACCGACGTGTAAACTGCGAAACTAGCAGAACTTGGTAGTACCGGGATGCTGAGGTGTACATTTTTCCGAGAGCACCCACTTTGAGACTTAGGCTTACCAAAATCGGTAGTACCGAAAAATACACGACGGAACTACTGTAATACGGTAGTATCGCACCAGAAATCGGAACTACCGGACTTCGGAAGCACTGAAAAAATCCAGCGATACGTTTTTTCAGAGAGGGTCATTTTTGGACCCGAGGAAATTGGTAGTACCGCGCTGACAACGGAACTACCGCATTTACAATGGCGGTAGTACCGCACCGACTTTCAACGGCTAGTTCTGACATTCTGACAAAGTCGTTACTATGTACTATAGTACATTGTGGTAGTTCTGATGTCCCTGATTTTTCAGAATTATTTTTTATAACAATTAGTTTTTGTTGGTGAGGGTATAAATATCCCTCCATCAGCTGAAGGACATGCTGCTGAACTTGCATTGAACATCCTAGAGCCTTGAGCATTTATTTCACACCTCCTCTCTTAGTGTGCATTCATTTTGAGGCGTTCGAGCCAAAATCAAGTGCATATTCATTGTAGATTGATCATTGGCACTTGATTGCCGTCAAGCGAAGCTACAGTTCATTACTCTTGGTGCTTGCCGGCATCTAGATGGTTTAGCGGAGGTTTGCGTGATGATCTCTTCAAGAAGCGTTTAAAGAGACCTGACACTGGTTTGTGAGTGATTCGGTGTCTATCATCATCGGAATGAAGAAAGGATAACCACTAGTGGATTTGAGGTGTAAAGCTTAATTTGTGGAGCTGGTCTAATTTATTTAGGCTTACCTCAACGTGGACTAGGGGAAGCCGCAATTTTTCGATCACCACAGTAAAACATTGGTTGTCTCTTTGATATTATTTGTGATTCTATTTGCTTATATATACATTTAATTGTTGTGGGAGTAATTGTTTTAGATCCTTATGTAGTTGTTTTTAAGGTGCCTTAGCGTTACTAGAATTGTATAGACTTAATTTGAGTATCAAATTGTTAGATTTTAATAATCCTGCAAAAATTTTATTATCTCCTATTCACCCCCTCTAGTCGGTCAACCTTTATCTTGCACTACATTACAAGCCTGAACACCTCTCTATTATTTAGAGATAATAATTCAGTTTCTATTATTTTTCTTCAATTCTCTCAATCTGATATTTTCTTACATTCAGCGAGCGATGCAGACTCTTGAACAAGATCGATAATTGTGATAATTTTTTTACAAAATAGATATCAACATTGGTTGTTGTCCTATTCATGGATTTTCCCATGTGCACATAGCTTATAGTTATTTCATCATGAGATGATTCTTGTAGTTCTTCTGCTTGCTTATTGCTCCTTCTTGTTGCGGGGGTAAGTCCCTTTAGTTTTACAGCTCCAATGTGTGTGCACACATCTATGCTGGTTTCTTCCTCCATGGGAATGTTTAGATCTAGCATGCCCTTTTCTGAAGGTGTCATACTAATGTCAAGTCTCAACTGGCTCCCTTGCTAGTTCTGGGGAACTTCAACGATTGATTGTGTCAAATCCTTCTTAGCCTTTTGCACCAAACATCCCTGGCTACTTGGGATTCGAAGGGCCAGAGTTCTAATCCTTTTATTCTGAGATCTCTAGACGAGATTAAAGATACCTTCTATTTTTTTGGTATTTCAACCCTCTTTGCTGTATTGCGTGTAGGCACATGCAACTTAGTCATACTCTTTAAATCACTAAAATAATCAAACAATTGATTTGCTAATGTTTTCAAATCAATGATATTCGCTTCACTAGTGCGCGGGTCATGTGCATGGATTCCTATGGCTTGCCACGTAATTTTTCGATATTTTTCATCAAGGGTTGGTTTCCTCCCTCTAATGTTAGAAAACTATCATCATCAAATATACTATCAGTGAAACGAGCGATATGCAAATCTCCAGTCATATGATCCAAATACCTAATTATGGATGTTGTCTCATAACCAACGTATATCCTATAGTTTCAGAGAGGGCCCATTACAGTACGCTGTGGTGGGGGTATAGACACATAAACTTTGTAACCAATCCTTCGGAGATGAGAAATTTTTCGTGGTGACCCTTGTGCTAGTTGCATAGGTGAATGGAACTTATATGCCAATGGTCTAAAGTTGATGAGAGTTGCCGCACGTAGGACTGCGTGTTCCCAATATGTAGTTGATAAATTATAATTCTACAAAGCGATCGGGCAATAAATTTAATCCTTTTAATTAATGCCTCTACTAGTCCATTCTGGGTGTGGACATGCGGGACAGAATGCTTAACTTTAATTTCCATTGCCATGCAATAATCATATAATGATTTTGAAGTAAATTCCCCAGCATTGTGCATTCTGTTGGACTTTATGTTATGATCAGAAAAATTATTTCTAATTTGAATTATTTGTGAGATCAGTTTTGCAAAAGCGTGAATTCTCATAGATAATAAACATACGTGCGACCATTTTGAGGAAGCATTGATGAGCACTATAAAATATTTAAATGGTCCCAACAGAGGTCGTATAGGACCGCAAATATCTCTTTGAATGCGTTCCAGAAATGCAGAGACTTCATCCTTCACTTTACCAGCAGAAAGTCTAGTAATTAATTTTCCGGTGGCACATGCAAGGCACATAAATTCTTCCTGATTCGAAAAATTCTTTACATTGATATTATGTCCATGTGAATTGTTAATTATATTTCTTATCATCTTAAGACCTGGGTGGCCTAATCTATCATGTTAGAGATAGAAAAGTTCAGAACTTCTAAATATAGTTTTCAGGGCAGTTTAGGCTGCGGGTGTCGTAATATTAGTGTAGTATAGCTCAAATTCAAATGAAGGAAGTCTATCTAATATCCTTTTTTCACTTGATTTATGCTTTGTAATGATCAGGTATTTCTTACCATACTCTTCTTCAATCTCAACATGGAAACCATTAGCGTGAATGTCTTTAAAACTTAGGAGAGTTTTAGTCGATTCTGGATACAACATGGCTTCTTTAATGACTAAAGTCATGCCCATCGATAGTATAATTGTGGCTCTTTCTGAGCCTATTATACGGGCATCACTATTAGCAATTGTTGTAAGGCTGCCAGCATTCTTACTAATCATGGCAGCGACGACTACAACGTCAAGAGGGGGTGTGACTGCAGGAGTGGAGTCCACCTCCATTAGTGCAGACAACAACTCAAAATTCTCTCCCTCGACAAAATAAAAGTGGGTTTCATACTGCCCTTTGTCACACCCTCTTCTTTTTGGCTTGGAAGGCATCAACGATGTGTTATGGCTCTTTACAGATCCACAATCAGTGCCCCCACTTGCCACACTTGTAGCAAGTTTGGTCTTGATGACCATAGGGCTTGTCGTTGCATTTTAGTTTACCAGTCTTGTTCTCTAGTGGAGTATTTGACTTACTTTTCTGAGCTGCGATATTGCCCTTCCTTCCCCTTTTCTTCATTATAGACTTCCGCAACTTGTAGCTCCCAGCCTTGACCTCATGACCAATGGAGCTCCCAGGTGGCTGTGCAACAAAATTCTTGCGGAGAACTTCATCTTGAGCTTCTACAACCTGCATGATATCAATCAATTCAACATACTCCTTATAGTTGTCTTGACGATAGTTGCGCACAAACTGCACTACACTAGGGTGAAAGGTGGAGAGGGTCCTCTCAATCTTTTGCTCATTTATGATCTGTCTGCCACAAAGTTGAAGATTGATACAAATTCTGTGCAAAGCAGAATTGTACCGTCCAACTATCTTAAAATCAGCAAATCTGAGTTGAATCCTTTCCTGCTCCGCCTGAGGAAGGATGGTGTACTTTAGCTTCTCGAACCACTTCTTAAGTACAGTCCACAATGCTAGCACACTCTTCTATGCCATGTACTCATTCTTGAGAGTGAGACAGAGGTCGTGCCGATGAAAGTGAAGTCCTTGATTATTTTCCTTAGGTGTGGGTTTGGCATCCTATAGTGCGTCAATCCTAATGATAGCGCGGAGCTTCTTGGTTCTAAGTACGATCTCGACATCAGAAGCCCAAGTCAAATAGTTTTAGCCATGCTGGGCCAACTTTTGAACTCCCGGTTCGTGATGCTTGTCATCTACATGTGTATGAAGGAAATATATAAATTTATTATAAGTAAATATGCATAAAATAAGTTGGATAATGATACAAAATATTCTCATGATATTTCAGAATTTTTTTTTGCAAATTTTCTATAACTTTTAATGCTAATTTCAGTGATTAAAAGCAATTTAAACATTTATGATTAGTCAAAACAGCAAGTAAATACAGAAAAAGCATAGAAAATAAAAACAATAGTGATAAATATGCTTAAGATGCGAAAAACAACTCAAAGATTGAATTCCTGAGACTCTTTTATGCTAGAATATATATTTTCAGTGAATTATATAACTTCCGAGGTCTTCTTTGCTAATTTTTAATTTCGAGAAAATTTTTATGTAATTTTTTAATTTTTTGAGGGCCTATTTGCAAAAATGTGAGCGCCCCTTCCCCCCTCGCGCCCCCCGGCCAATTGGACGGTCCGAACTACCTTTGACCAATCGGACGGTTTGAACTTCCCTCGACCGATCGGACTAGTCCGAACTTACCGTGGCTGATCGGATGGTCTGAACCTCTCTTGATCGTTCGGATTAGTCCAAACTTGACGGCCGATCAGACGATCCATGGCCGATCGGACGGTTCAAATTTCTCTTGACAGTTCAGGCTGGTTCAAACTTGTCGTGGCTGATTAGACGGTTTATGACCGATCGGGCGGTCCAGATTTCTTATGACCATTCGGACTAGTCCGAACATCTCATAGCCGATCGGATGATCCAGATTTCTCATGACCATTTGGATTGTTCTTAACTTCTATTGCTGATTGAACAACCCATTGAAGATCAGACATTCCAGATTCTTTCATGGCCCGAGATTGGCTTGTGCCCGAGCAAACCCTATTCACCTTATGGCGATGTGGCCCGAGATTGGCTTGTGCCCGAGCGTCAGCGGCGGCCATGTCGGGCCGGTGGCGCCAACGATCACAAGCGCGACGATGGCCATACGGGACTGGCGGTGGCACCGGCGATGCTATGTGGCGGCAGCGGCCATGTAGGGCCGGCGGCGCCAGTGACGTCGAGCTGTGTGCTTACGTTCATTCGGTCGGCATTCGGGAGACGCACATGGTGATGAGTTTTCTTCCTTTTTTTAGTCTACAGTGCAATCAACATCTACCCTTTCATGCAAATCTATCGATCAGCTTGGTCGGTGACTTCAAGTCTGCTCGCGGTATATTTAAAGCAGATTTGCATCATAGACGATAATCTAGAAAACAAAATTTGCAGAATTTAGGATGATCTAGATGTTTTAATGTGCAAATGATTACCTTCGATACACTAGAGCGATTCGTGCTGATAAGTGTTGAGGAACCGTCGCTGATAAGTCTAGTCCGAGCGATTCCTCTCCTATGCAAAAAAGATGGATCAGACACAGAATATTGCAAACAATAAATTAAACTATAAGAGATAAGAGGGAAACTTATTTCTTTATTGCTTTCTCTATTTTCTTGTGTTCTTTACAATGATTAGAACCCCTATTTATAGACTAAGTAGAGAATGTCCATCAATGAGCTTGATTTACATGTCTACATCCGATTTCCTAATACCATTCTGCTATTGCCATAGGCTAGTAGCCTCAATGAACTGGTGCTGGTGCTGTCTGACTATCCACTAAGTGCTCCACAATCGGTCATATTGAAAAAAGAAAAAACTCTCTCCTTTTCTGTAGGATCGAATCACACTAAAATAGGCAATCAGAGGGGGTGAATGATTACGAAAGCTAAAAACAAACAAAAGTTAAGACTTCCCCTTAAACACAAAACCTATTTAAGCCTTGTTTAAAATTTTGGACAGAATATTGTATCCTCATTAAAACTGATCTCGATAAAAATTGTAACTCCGATTGACCTCAAACTTAATCAGAATAAACTAGACAAAATTATTAAACTAAATCAACTGGAATTACATCAAACGGAGGTCTAGAACTCAAGATATAAAATAAACAAGATCGCTGATGCAGATAGTGACGAGAATTGATTAAGCCCTAATTAAGCGATTAAACAAAATCCGTAAAGAATTAATCAACCAAACTTTTTAGATCACAAACTTGATGCTCTAGCTATATCAGATGGATTAAATCTAAACTTGCAAACAAATACCTGCATGTATTAAAAAAAACATACAATAATCAAGCTTCAACATGCATGCAAATCAACTCGGTTTTGCTTTCCTCATAGCCGTTATCTAGACGCTACTCAAACCTTCCAAGACTCGGCCAAAGCACTCATGAATTGAACACTAGGAAAGTTCACGTCATGTGAACATGCATGCAATCAAAATCTACTAGTCACTCCATAATCAAACCAAGCTGCATGCACCTTTTTCTATGACTCGACCAACTTATTATCTAGTTTCAATGCATGCAGCCATGTAAAGTTTAATCAACACCATGCAAAAGTATAATTAACAAACCTAATTAACCTCTTAATGACTTACCTTTTCTTTTCCTCACGCAGATCGCTCACGGTTAATCCTTTCAAAAAGCCACCCGATCAATATAATGTCGCCTGCTTTTTCTTCCTTTTCCGCTCGGTCAGGACTCGGTCGTTGCTTTTGTTTCTCCAAAAACAGCGTACCTCTTTTGTTCTTCTTCCGTAGCCACGTCGCCTGCTAGAACACTATAGAAAAACGCCGTCTTGTTTTGCTTCAAGAATCACAGCGCCATGAACAAACAACCTCGGATTGGTTCTTCAGCCGCTAATCTTTCTTTCTGAAACCTCACGCATGGAGCAAATAGCCGCAACAGTACTTATCTAGTACCACTTCCCTTTTCAAAAGCAACGGCAAAACAACAACTGTGCACAGGACTTTTTATTAATCTCAAAACTCACGGCCGCAGACATCAAACGCAGTGCGCTCATCACATATATATTATCTAGTCGGTCTCCTCCTCAACTAAAAATCCTTAACCTACTCCAATACATCATTAACCCTAATACAACTCATTCTGGGCCTTTTTGCCTCAACCAGACTTTTTGGCTTACTACTTTTCAAGGGACCCAAAACCCTTCACAACATGGGTTTTTAATTCTTTTACGCTTCCGATTTTTTCAGTCTTTCACGTGTCGAAGTCTCTAGAACCGCACATTCTATATCTTCTCCACGTATCATCTCTATGCATATTGTTCTCTAGCCTGAACATCCCGCATGACATCCTTGACCGATAGGACCTCAGTTCCTTCCTGAACTTAGTCTCGAAATCTCAGTTTCACCCGAACCTAGTTTCTGTCCCGTCATCGACCATGTTCCGCCTCAAGCAACACTTGCACATGAATAAACACGCAACCACGTACGAGCACAAGTTCACGACTTGACTCAAGTCAATTCGCACAATACCTCACACGAGCGTATCATGCAACATTATCATATCACTATGCTACTACAAGCATATAAAGAAGTAACACACCATAAGTACTACCATAACGAATGTTAGAAGCAACATACCACAACCAACGTTGTCAATTATTCATCATCTAAAATAACCTAGATCTGGTCACATGGTTTAACAATCTCCCCCTTGATAAATACATTGACAACACATTAAGTTAATATGACTTCCAATAAATCTAAGTGAAGAACTGAAATCAAACTCTCAAAACTTTCCCTCTCAACACCAGAGAAGCAATTTTAATTCCTCCAAAAACTCTCCAATCTCTCAAATTTCTCTCCCCCTTTGGCAATGTAATCATCAAAAAATTAAATAAATAAAAATAATTCTAAGAAAGAGCAATGCGAATAAAAATCTAGAAGCTTTGTAGATTATCCAAGTCACGTTGCATTGGTTTAATAAAGCAACCACGTTATATTTTTTAGTAGAGCTATCTAAATTATATAAAATCATATATCACATAGCAATGTCAAAACAAATCCATCAATATGATTAAACGATTTATATCAATGACAGGTATCGCAATAACGACCAGACCAATTATAAATAGCATAATGAGATATCACAACGAAAAGTCAAAATCTAAAAGTGAAGCAAACCTTAACTCTAGACGGGCTAGAGTCTCATGGAATAACTTATTGCTCCATACTCAATTCTTAGGCAAGTGACATGCTTGTAGCATATTTCTTTTTCATAATGACATATTTGTTTTTTTTTGTGATGGTGGCATACTTGAAGCATACTTCTTCTTATTTTACGCACTTTTGTGCTTTTTTTGTTCATAATAGCATATTTGAAGCATACATTTTTTTATTATCTCCTTTTTATATACCCTTTTTAACAACATGCCAAATTGAGTGATCATAAAAAAATTAGAACATGAAACATGCGAGTCTCATAGCCAAGAGTTAAAATAAGACTCACAATCAAGCTAATCTTTTCAATAGACATCGTAAAGTAATAAATATAATTAATCTAGTCAAAGTATTCCGCCATGTCATACTTTTAATTTAAATGTAGCAAGTTAATTATAACTAGTCGTGATCAAAGCTACACAGCATATGAATAAATATGATAAATAGAGCTCTACTACTCAATTGGTTTCAATGATTTGGATTGATGAGTTATTTGACAAGGATAATAAACAAAGCTTCTGAAATTTTAAATGACAAGCTCCCCCTCAGAATAATCCCATTGAAATGTAACACACCCAACACACTTCACAAATGAGCAAAATGCGAAGAATCAAGCAGTTCTATGAGAATATCAGCAATTTAAAAATCTAACTCCATAAGATATATGGCAATTTCACCTTTTCCACATGGTCTCTCAGAAAGTGAAATATCTTGAAAGCCATCAAAGAGAATGAAGAACTATCAAGTGTTCCAATCAAGTAATAATGTAAAAGACCGAAACCCAATCAAATTCATATTCTCCATCCTCGTCAATTGTTCTTACATCACAGGAAATATCGATCTCACAATACTGGGGTTAGTAAAATAAGATTTGGAAATCTAGTATTGAGATACACGATGTGGAGGAATAGTAACAAAACTAGAACCAAAATCGTGTACATGTGGTCGATCAAAACGACAAAAAGAACATGAATTATTTGAATTAAATCCCAAACTAGAATGTAAAATATATTTAAAGTCATCATAAAAGTTCTCTAAAAACCTAGTTTATGCAAAAGTTCTAAAAACAAAAGATGATAGATATTTTTGTCTCATTGCATTCAATCTTTCTCTCTTCTCTTTCTTAGCATGCCTAAAGCAAAATTCATGCAAGTGTTCATCTTTTTCACAATACATGCAACGAAATCTAATAAAATTAGAATTCTTTTGAGATGATGAGCTAGCACCTACATCATTAGCAACTGAACTTTGCACAAAACCAGCTAATTTAAAAATAGTTTGTTTCGGTTCAGATTTTACTTCAATTTTCCAGGTTCAAGAAGCTTAACAATCTTAGGAGGATTATTCTTGGCATACTCAATATAATTAAATCCTAGACCCTGATTCTTTACACTTATTTTTGACTTATTTAGAATCATTTTAATTTTTTCTTACCAAAAGAAAATCTCTATAAAGTATCTTTGAGATACTCATTTTCTTTAGTTAAAGTGGGACAAGTTGAGCACTTAAAGAATTCATTCACAAGATTCTTGGAGGCACTAGACTAAATCAATTTTTTTTTAGCAAAATCATTAAGTTGTTTAGTCAATACTTATATTTCTGTGTTAAGTTTAGGACAATTAGAGTAAAAAGATATCTCATGATAAATCATCTGTTGAATTATTTCCTGAGATGAACTAAGTCTAACTTCTATCAATTCACAGTTAGAGCAAGTTTTAGATTTAGCATTTGAATTATTTGACTCTAAACATACAGAAGAATTAGACTTGAGTTTTTCAATTTCATCATTTGCAAGTTTTAACTTTTCATCACAACAATCATGTGCCAATCTTAATTCGTCAATTTAGCAGTTACATGATCACTAAGTTGAGTTAAGTTTGATGTATTGATTGTTCTAGTATTTTTTAACTTAGAATGTAAAACTTGACAAGACTCACAAGATTCATCATCAAAAAATTAAAACTCTAAGTCTTACAATTTTAGAATTTAGAGATTCAATCAAAATATCATGTTTCTTAATTTTTTATCTTTGTTTTCTAACAAAGTACCAAGTTTAGCAACAGTTTTTAGCTAAATCATCATAAGAAGGTTCTACCTCATTGTAGTTGTCGCTGTCAATTATTTATCATCTAAAATAACCTAGATCTGACCACGTAGTCTAATATTTTCTTTTTTATTTCCTTCTGTGCATGAAAAAAATGACATAGATGCTTCCAACCTCGAGTTTTCTATGTTTGCCTCCTTTCGGAGGCCAGAAGAATCATGTTCTCTAGCTAGATATTTCAGTCGTACAATGTGGCAAGAGAAACAGTTGGGAAGAGCCTGTGACGTCGAATTGAACAAGTGACATGTTCTCCGTCCTTTCTGATTTTTCAGTTGATTTTTTGTTTTAATGTTTTAAAAAATTATTATTTATTAAATTAATAAGCTACAGTAACAAACAATAAACCACATCTAAAAAATTAGGGCCATTACCGTTTCATTCACGATTTCTTCCGCCTTTCTTTACAAAGCCGCTCCCCCCTGGACATCGCCTTTCCACCTCGGAGCACATTCGCAAATATTTAGACGAACCGGCGGCGAAACAACGGCTGCAAGCGGTGCCCGCAGATTTCTCCACCGCCGGTCAATGCTGATCGTCTTTGGTGACCAGGCAACAAATTCTATTCTATGTACCATCTTAATGGATGTTGAACGGCAGTGAATGATCCTGTAGATGCCAACCATGTATACTACACAGAGGAAGCTAGCTTCTACAAAATCCAATGAATTTTTGCGAAGTGAGCCGTCAAGAACAAGATTTGGGACCGGGAAAACATACTCATGAAACACAAGCTGAGTAAAATAAAAGGTTGGGTTACTTGATTCGGGAGCTGTCAGATCGAAAATGGACACTCGAAATCACATTTGAACAGGAAACCGAGAAGCCAATTCCTTGTACAGTAGTACTCTCAAATCTTAAAAACGCGTAAACTTCCTGATCCTGATCAAACCGGGCCTAATGCAACTTGCACTTGTATATGTTCAGCAAAGCAGAAACTGCCGCCAAAAAGAAAGTAGTAGAATTCGCTTCAGTTGTGATATGTGTCAACTGAGTCATCAAGGCTGAAGCCAACTACTTGTGTTAGGTGGCCGGTCTATTGCGCACTGAGTGCTAAGCTGCTGCCTGCGTGCCATGCTCATCTCATCAACACCTGAAACGTGAGAACAACGTGTGCCTTTTCTTGTCCGGGTAGAGGCGTGAATGGGAAATCTCGGTCAACCGGACCACGGCTGATGCTTGGTGGATGGCATCGGCAACTTCTACTCGAACTCGAATTCTTGTACGTTTGTTATGAACAGCCATCAACTAGGCAGCTTGGTGACCTATTAATTAAGATTACTTCTCTGCATCATCTGGAAGTTTTAGGTTACATATACCTCACTGCTTGCTCCGTCTTCAGAGTTCAGACACTGGAAACAAGACTTTTAATAATTGTAAATATGATCTTATCAACTTACTTGCGTGTAGTTTAGCAAAACAATTTCCATTGTTTCGAGCTACAACCTGCAATAGAAACATCTTCCCTTGATGGATGCATATCATGGCAACTTTTTATTACACATTGTACGTTTTGAGTAGGACTGCGCGTGATGACTGTGCATGTAATCATGGATTCAACTTTTGGTGAGGATTGCAGACACACTGGTACCGTGAGTAGATAAATATCCAAAACAGATGATTCATCAACTAACGAGATTTCTTTTTCTTTTTGCTCTTGATAGTCACTGGTAACTACTTGGCTTTCACGTATCACTGCTTCTTTCGTTTTCCCGGGTTTCATTTGTGATTGATTTGGATGATAGGTGCATGATACAGCTATAATTTACAGCTCTACCGGCAACATACTTGGTTTACACGGTGCAAACTAACAACTGCATCTGGGCGAAATGGATGATCAGTTGATACTTTGCAAATTGCCCAATTCATTACAAAACAAGTGAATTCATCAAGCAAATTTGATGCAAACTTTCTGCTAAAAGGAAGATGAAAACATTTGGCCTGAAACTCTTGTCAAGTCAGCTTTGAAACATGAACTTGAAAGGATAATCTCGTTCTGCTAGCATTATTGAATACTATTACTGTTAGTTGATGGAAACCAGACAGTGGCCTTCCATCAATGACCTTTTTCCATTGACGGAAGACTCTCTATCAACGACCTGTTACTGCAAATACAGTCCCAATGACCTGTTACTGCAAATACAGTCCTTATAATTCCGAGGGACAGTTGTTTATTATTATTATTATTATAGAAGTACTGGTTGTAATTTTCTTTGCAAAATTGTGTTAGGTAACCTATGTAATCAAGTCCTCTGAATAAAGGGCGACAGGTTGACAACAAAGCCACCCATCACAACATGCATCCAGATGAAGTGATAAATTCATTTTTTATCCATATCTGCTTCCACATAAAAGTACTATCTGGGATAAGTCTCAAACCTTCGGATCGGGGGAAAGGCATGGACAACCAAACTGTAGTTTTAAATGCTACACATATACTATATACTTCAGGTCAGGTTTGGTGCTAAAACAATAGATTTGGAGCAAATCATGTAGTTTAAGAAAGGAGGGTGTTTAGAATGGTGTTGATTTATGATTTTTTTACTGTATTTAAGTTAACTTATTTGATATAATTCAATTTAAAAAAATAAAAAAATATGTTAGCCTATCACGAATACCTAAAATAAAATAAAATAATCAGAAAAAAATAAAAAAAATAAATAATAATAATAAAGCCGAACGCCCACCGCCACTACCACGCTGAGCAGGCCAAAAGCTAGGTAATGAAATATTGTACGATTCATATAATAGAGTTAAACAAAACACAGTGCTCTCTTATGGCGCTCTCTCTCTTCGTTGTTGCCAAACCGTTCTGGTGGTTCTTATCCAGGCCAAGTCTACTGCAGAAACTTGCCGTGGCGAATAAAGTTTCCCTTCCATTCCTGCTCGGCAGCTCGTACGTCACTAAAATCAAGTTCGGAAACCCACACAGCAATCTTCACATCTCAAGTTTCAAGGCAGATGATACCGGACTGATTGCTCGGCTTGAAGTTCTACTTGCTTCTTAATTTCGAGTTTCAGGCGATGATACTGGACTGATTTTTCTGAGTTCTACTTTTTATTAAATTTAAGTTTTTTTATTTTTTTTCTCTCTCTCGTTATTCATTTTTATTATACATGATGATATAATATTTTTTATTTTAAAAAATTTTAATTACTTTAAAAATTAATAATTACTATAAAATATTTTTAATTATTATAATAAAAAATCAAAAGTCAACAAGCATAAGGAATCCTCATTACATAGGGCCTAAATCTTATACAGCAGCGCAATCAGAACTTGTTCCTTGCATTTAAAATCCAGAGAGCTTAGCATTGGCAATGTCAAATCATGTGGTGCTCCTGTGGTCCTTGCAGCATCAATGATGGCACGCCCATCTTTCTATCATGTACTACATGTATAGACAAACCAATCTATATTGTATTTTAATGAGGATAGAATAATTTTTAAATTATTATATTATTATATATTCTAAATATATCTTTTATTAGTAAAAAGAAAATTTATAGAGTGAATATAAGCCATGTTGTGTTCAGTTCATAATTGTAAAGCTATCATACGATTACCTGGTCTCAATCCTTTCACGACCATTTTATAGTCGTAAGTTTTTCTACAATCATGAGTTAGTCGTAAGTGGTCTTACAACCATTTGGTGGTTATAGACCTTCCTACGATTAGAGCATCTTCAACCAGCCTATTTACGACGATATATCACGTTGTGAGTTTATTTGACAAGGCAATTAAAATATGCGTTTATGCCTAATAATTGCACATGACCTCTCTTTGACAACAATCGTTACACGGCGAATGGCTAGCTACGTCTCTCTGATAATAATTTCCATCTGACGATTATATCCCGAAGCGTTGGGACATCTCTTGGCACGGGACAACGGCGTCATTTCGTAAGCTATATAAGAGTTGATGTTAGAGGAAGAACGGATCAGATCCAGTAGATTGAGGAGATTCTGCAAGTATTTTTGCATTACTTTGTTATAATCATTCTCGTTGAGCAATAGTGATACAGGACGTAAGGTTGT
Organism: Melocanna baccifera; assembly: GCA_036346265.1. Classification (NCBI taxonomy): domain Eukaryota; kingdom Viridiplantae; phylum Streptophyta; class Magnoliopsida; order Poales; family Poaceae; genus Melocanna; species Melocanna baccifera. The sequence continues at coordinate 44,673,333 of CM070677.1, read as the reverse complement.
TATTCTCTAGGAGATGGCTCAAACCTATATAAAAATTAGCGTGCCTTCTATGTACTTGTAGCCTGTCCCTTGAGAGAGTTTTCCCTGAATCCATACAAATCATACATAAGATTAATATTAAAATATCAACAGTTGGCGCTGTCCATGGGGATACTACTTCCAAGAATCTGGTAATATTCTTGTCGACCATGCGCGGCAATTTTAGTTTATACACCGAGTACTAGCATGGGGCGTTGAGGTGTACGCTGAGGCTCCTAGGCCATGCACTGTGGTTTTAGTTTATATATCAAGCACTTGCGTGGGCCGTTGAGGTGTACGGCGGGGCTCTGGGGCATGCGCGGCGATTTTAGTTATACATCGAGCACTTACATGGATTATCGAGGTGTACAGTGGGGCTCCTAAGGCATGCGTGACAGTTTTAGTTTATACATCGAGCACTTGCATGGGGCGTCGAGGTGTACGGTGGGGCTCCTGGGGCATGCACCGTGCTTTTAGTTTATACACCAACACTCACATGGGGCGTCAAGGTGTACATCGGGGCTCCTAGGCCATACGCGATGGTTTTAGTTTATCCACCGAGCACTCGCGTGGGGCGTCAAGGTGTACGTCGAGGTGTGGAGCTATGCACGATGGTTTTAGTTTATACATCGAGCACTGGCATAGGGGCGTCAATGTGTACATTGGGGCATGGAGCCATGCACAAGCCTTCGGGACAAGGTCGCGCAAGGGGGCCACATGAGCGAAGGTGGCTTCGTTGCGAGTGAAGGGTGTGTAGCCCCGCAAGCATGGGTGGCTTCATTGCGAGCAAAGGTTGTGTGGTTGCCTTTGTCTCCTCTTGTTAGCACCTACTGCGCGGCTATTCATTTAGTCCCCACGGACGGCATCAACTGTAATAGTATTATGGCTAAACAATGGGTATTCTCACACCCTTTGTCATGGGAGGACCTAGCAGACCAAGCAATAGAGGAGTCGAAAAAGAGAGAGGAGAGGGAACCTGCCCCTCAACATGCCCTCTTGGGGCCATGTATATAGGAGAAGGGGAAGCATGTTTCCTTTCTAGCCCCTCCCTTACAAGGATGAAGAAAGGGTATATACATGCTCATACTCCCCACCACTTACTAGCCCTAAGGGAGGGGACTCCCCTACAACAGTGCTCAAACTTATTTCTCCCCCCTTCCTGGTTTTGTGACTTTATCATTAGTTGATAAGAAATTTGAAACGAACAAGCTAGGTTATTGATTTGGCAAAGAGATCAAATAAATGAATCAGATCATCATTAGGCTTGTCTTGCTCAGGGATACGGGTCAAACTTGTCCAGCAAAATGGAGTATTGGTTAGTTGGTGCAAGTATGGAGAACATGCCTACCTCAAATGGACCATAATCTGGAGAACATGCCTACCTCAAGTGGACATATTTAGCCTTCAGAAAAAAACAAACCTATCTGGCGTCAGAGCATCGTTGAGCTGACTTTTCGACATTATCTGATCCATTCTCGCCACATCAAAACTGACTCAACAAGTAAGAGGGCACCGCACATACTTCCTACCACTACCTAAATCGTATACTACTACATTCTTTTCCTTAGTTTCTATTTTTCCCCTCCATTCTCTTCTTTTGACACATAGTAGTGAAATGATTGCGTGATTCTAACTCTTGAGGGACCAGGGACCAGATATTTCAGATGGGGGATAAGGGCCTGTTATTTTTTGGCTGTAGCTATATCTCTTGGACTGTTTGTAAAAGAGTGTATAGAGTAATAGAAATTTAATACGATTTTATCCGATATAAAATAAAGTAGTTATAGTGTAAACTACAATCAATTTATAGATCTCATTTTAAAAAGGTATTTCGTTTGAAAGCTTTTTACTATATAAAAACAAAAATCAGTTTTTAGAAACAGAAAAAAGAGGCTCTAAAGCTGGTATACCAACCCATGCTTCTAATTCAACCTAACTATGAAGAACGGAAAACAGGCATGCAATCAAAACCATCAACCAAACAACCACACTTGTGTCTGCCCTGAATTCATAGCGCAAGCTATTACCCAAAAAGTAGACAAAAACCATCAACATCAATGGTTTCCGGGCACAAGCAACCAAAGCCAAAACCCAAATGCAACACTAACGAGACGACCACACGCAAGAAAAGCCCGAGTCAAATGACTTTTCCTAATCTCATCTCCTGAAAACCAATAAGAAGCCATTGTGCGAGGCACATGTGCAGCTCCACCCTATAAAACAACGCCTCTCTCTCTCCCAAGCTTGATTCCATAGCCAACGATCTTTTCAAACAAAACTAATTAGCATCATCGCCTCGTATGAATCAAATGGAGGGGCTCATCCCGTTCATCTACAAGGCCATCAAGGAGAGGCGGAGCCGGAGCTACTCCAGGTGCAGCTCCACCGGCTCGGCGCACAGATTTAGTGGCGGCGTAGACGACGTCACTTGGGAGCAGAAGCAGTGGGTGCGGAAAACGGACGGCGGCAAGTTCCCCGCGGAGAGGGAGACGACGCACCGGCGGCACCGGTCTATGGAGGAGCTGGCCGGCGAGGTGGGAGCGTCGCCGGAGTGGCGGGTCGGCAGGCTACCGAGGGGCAGAAGCGTCAGGATCTTCTCCTGCATCAGCGGCATGTGATTGTGAAGCCGTGCGCCGTCCTTGCGTGCGTACGTGCGCATGCTGCGTGCAAACGTACGCGCAGGATGCAGTCGTCGCGTACCGGCGTTTTCTCTCGAACGCAATCACTCTGTCTCGATCTTCATCATAAACAGAGTTTGAAGCTAAACCTGCTGCTTTTTACGTATGAATTGTGCAAATGCTGGTGTACATTAGAACCCTTGCCTCCAGTCTGTGGCGGCATGGAAATGGACCCAAGTTTACCATGAGTTATGACTCATGATGGTGTACGGTGGTGAAAGAAATCCATCACAAATCAATTAATCATCACTGGACAGCGTGGTGGTTAGTCAGTCATTGGCTGATGCACTGATGCTTCTTCTTCTTTTTTTTAATGGAGTGACAGTTTGGCTGATGCCTACTGAGTGCTGATGAATTGCCTGATCTCATCGAGGTCCATTATGATATCCACATTATTACTTTGTCACATGAATGCGTTTGGAGAAGTAAGGTATGGTCCCGGGCCGTAGTGTGGGTTGGGCTTAATTTACGCAGGCAGTACACACATGACACATGCTGAACCACTGAACCACTGGATCGAAGACTTGAAGGCCGAGTTACACATGGATACGTACGTAGACGACGGAAAGTGGAGGGAAGCCCATTCGGCACGGCAAACCGCAAACGGGATGATACCTTTTACGTGGGCCTAATGATACCTTCATTCTTGTTAATCCTGGCCCAAAACCAAAACCAAAGCGGAGCGTAGTAAGGGCTCGGCCGAGCAAGTACGTCCCAGGTCCAGCCGAATGGGCAAACAGAGGACTAGGTACAACTAAAGCGAATACGAATAGATATCGTTTATTCTGTATTCTATTTTATATTTTTTTCGAATCAAAGTCGGACACGAATAATACTGTATACCTATTTTTCCATTCCATATCTGTTCCGTAAGACTTCGGACGGTCGGTCGGACGAAAATTATCTACTTCTTTACACAGAATATTAGACAATATGGTACGATCTAAGTAAACATAAAGAGATTAATCACCGAAATATTGAAGAGTACTTAGTATTCTCTGCATGTTTAGATGTGACAATCTATCTATATATTATCTTGTTCTAAGTAAAGTCACAACATACTTCCTCATATCACTTGACATACGGATATATACGAATGAATATCACTCATCCGTATCTTATTCCATATTTTTTCTTCAGGTCAAATACAAATAATATCGGATATCTATTTATCTCTTCTATATTTACTCTACGAGTCTTCAGTTGATCAATCAGACGAAAATTATCCATTCTGTTTGCACCCCTGCAATGCAAAGGAAGCGCATCATGCGGCGTGCGAGCCAACGTCGCCAAACAACGCCGAAGGACAGGACAGGCAAGAGAGCTGCTGGAAAAGACGAGCGCGCGCGAGTGCTCTGCTCTCTGCCGCCAGCGGGCGAACTTGCTGGGCCGGCAGCTGCTCGCCGCGCCCACGAGGGGCGCAGAGCCGGACCCCCCTCGCCCCCCACGGGTAAATCACAGGACGGACGGTGGTCCGTCCGTCCGTCCGACGAGCACAACACGCGACGCGAGCGCGCGCGCGCGATCCCACGGGCCGCGGAACGAGCAAAACCGCAAAGATGCGCGTCCGCGCGGGGGAAAATATGGCTCCGCGCCCCTCCCGAGTTTTGTTGAGATCTCATCTCATGAACCTCACCTCACGTACTACATAGTGCTACTAGTATAAAGAAAGAACAACTTCACTCGACCACGGTGGTAAAACTTATCCCAGCTGTTACTGTCTGTCTGTGCAAGAGTGCCACGTAATTGGCCAAATATCGCCAGGTAATTAAGCACCGCGTCAGCGCTCTGCACTGGAGGGCTAGGGGAGCCAGGCATGCAGCGCGTCCTGCGATTGCACGGTATGTGCCCACCTGACAGGCGTCGCTGTCGAGATCTCACGTATCCCGAGGTGTATCTCGCGGCTAATTACTACCACCCGGCGGTCGTCGCCGGACATCCTGAAAAAAGCTCCAGTTAAGCCATTCACGCCCAGCCACCAACCGAAGGAAGGAGCACTGTAATGTGTGAACCAAGTTACTCCCATCTCCCATAAGCCAGGACAGTGGAAACGCTGATGAATGTTGCTGCTTAACGGTACGAACCGTGAGAACGGCCGTGGAGCGCAGGGAAAGAAAATTTTCACCTTGGAGCCAAAACTCGGCTTTCACACGGCGAAGAGCTACGGCCGCTGCACTTCTTAAATGTTACCGCAGGGAGTGAACTGAACTCTTTTTCCTTCATTTCTCTGGGCGGAGGAAGGAAAAGGAATTAGTAACGCAAAGCTCCTTCCCCTCACTCTCCTTCTCTTCCACCTTCGCCTTCCTCCTCTCTAGTCTCCTAGCTTCTTTTCGTCTCGCTTAAGCTATCCCTAAAGAACTCTCTTTTGAAGGCGTTGGAGCTAGCTAGCGCTTGGCCCGAGGCAATGTCGGCGCTTGTCCCCCCGCCGCCGGCCCCTCCACCGCCGGAGCTGATGGTGCCGGTGTACGGCGGGGGAGGCGGGGCCGAGGGGACGGCAGTGGGAGCCTCGTACGGCCCGGTGATCGCTATGCTGGCCGTCCTCGCCGTGCTGGCTGCTGTGGCGGTGGCCGTGGGGCGGTTCTGCTTCGGGCGGCGGGTGCTCGGCCAGGCCGGCGGCCACGACCTGGAGGCCTGGGTGGAGCGGACGTGCGGATCGTGCGTCGGCGCCAGCATGTTCTCCCCGGCCCCCGCTGCCGATGGCCCAGCGAAGGAGGAAGGTGGTATCACTGGCACGGCAGCTGTGGCTATGGCCGCGGCGGCGGAGCAGCCGCCGGAAGGAACAGAACGAGGGGAGGGTAGTGGCGCTGGTGGGTCCTGATATGGGTCTTGTAAATTACTCCTCAAACTTTTCTTGGAATTCGTGTCGGAATTTTTGGAATGGTGGTGGTAGTAATCTCTCTAGGTCCCTACTTGGAGCTAAACCTGTTGAGTTTGATCTCGATGACGCTGTCGGAGTTGCGGCGATGTGGTAATGCAAAGGGCAAGCAAAACGGAATGGATTTGATGTTTGATTGGTTCTGCACTTGCAAGTTCGTCACTGTTACTGATACACTCTCTCTAGCTAGTACAACACACGTATTTTGTTCTTTTCATTTCGTCCATGCATCATCATCATCGTGTGGGTCACTGCAGCGCCGAGGTGGTATTGCATCATGTATGGTCTGGTGTGATCTGTGCGCGCTGACACGAGGTCGCGGCCCTTTTGTTTTGCATCAGATTGGAGCCTCGGTTGCAGCAGCACATGAGGAGGTCAGACCGTCAGAGAATACAGCGTTGACTGTCCTCGGATGCCACGGAACAGAAATTAGCTAGCTAGCCCACGAAATACTCCAGTGAAATACTCCTGTCGAATGCTCCTCTCTCCTGGTACAGTGCAACAGAAAACAGAGAAGCTGCTTTGGGGTATTTGCATTGTCTTTTGTCGGTGATTTGTAACTGAATATAAATAGTAACGACTGAAAAAAATAACTTTAAAACGGAGGACATATGCGGTGAGAGAAATGAGAGAGATATACGCGTAACGAGAGCGAGAGGAGTGAGATATATGACGTATCTGTTACCCTCTATCTTATCTCTAAAACGAGATTTAGCGAGAAAAGTGAAGAACCTACTTCAAAAAATCAGATCTTTATATTAATTTTTAGCTTTTTTTAAGCACAAGTTAGAAGCAGTGAGCTCTGCAGGATCAAGGGCTTCCCAAGGGGGGCTGGGACGTGGACAATCGTATCAAGTGTCCAAAAAGGACGTACGTACTAATTCAAATGAGTTCAAATGTTTTCTGATTGCACGATCAAGGGTGAATTGAATGGTGCCCAGTCCAGAGAGAGTACCGTGGTCCTGTCGCCTTTTCGAGTTAATGAATCGATCAAGTCGTTTAGCGCAGCACATACAAACGTAATAGAATCTCTAGTAGTACTTTTAGTTTTTTTTTGTGTGATTTTCTTCGTCCTAATTAATTGAAACCGACGAACAAATCAAGCAAACCACAATGATTAGGAGTGACTGTATAGCTTAGCTCATATATACCTCAGTAATAATCTATGATCAACACGTATAAAGTGTAATATATTATGAATAGTACAGACAAAATGCATACTATGAGCGGCCTGTACATTCCGTATGCATGCATATTCTAGCGGATACTATGAGGTGTTTAGAATGATGGTAGATTATAGCTTTTTTACTGTAGCTACCTTATTTTTTATTGTAAATGAGTTGACTTATTTGGTATAATAAAATTTAAAAAAATTAAAAATAGAAAAAACATGTTAGCCTATTTCAAATAATGCAAAGGAATATAGAAAAAAAATTAAAAAATAAAATAGAAAAAAAATAAAAACCAACAGTAACGCCGACAACAGAAGCCCATCGCGCAGCCATGTTGAGCGCGACCTATAAACTTCACGTTTCCTCTTGGTTTTGGGGGTGTACTCTGAGCGTTTGAACGTTGAGCATCCTAAAGAAACGCACAAAACAAATCTTTGTTTTCTCTGAACGCACGGCCAGCCTAATTAGGACAGCCGCGTCGTCTCCACAAACATACAATTCTATCATTCCATCTGCATTATACTACGAGCACTAGTATGTAAAGAAACTAAGGTAGTAAGGTACGTTATTCTGAAGCAATAAACAGGTGCTACTAGAATCCATCAGCCTGGAGACTACGAACGGAGCTTCCTTATTTCCGAAAGGAAAAGTACTTCCTACCACTACTCTATTTCTCGATTTTGAACGAGATCGTTTGTCCCGACAGTGGACGGCGAAGAATGCACACCAACAAACAGTGGAGACTACAAGCTCCCTTTCGGAACTCGGAAAGGAAAAGTACTACTCCTACCACTACTCTATTTGCTCTTTTGAACGCTCGTTTGTCCCGACAGTGGTACGGCGGCTAATGCACACCAACAAACAGTGGAGGCGCGGTTACCTTTTGTTGCCGGCGCCGACGCCGTTGGCCATGACGCATTGCAAGCAGCATGGCACGCCCTGTGTGCAGCAAACTGCTAGCACTAGTGCTAGTAAACCCACATGAGACGGAGCAGATGGAATTAATACAATCGGAAGGCTGCTCCTCTACTGCTGCCCATTGAAACCCATGTCTCCTTCGTGCATTGCATTGCATCCTCTGCTATTCAGCACTTGTGCTATCAAATTGCTAGCACTATTCGAGTACTGAACATGGCAGTGATTTGCGTCAAACAAAAAAAAAAGTACCACAAGTGATAATGAGGAAATGCTGGGCCCACCGGGCTGCATTTGATAAAGAGTTGTGTAAGATAGAGGCAGGCCCATGCATGCATGCATGCAGGACCAGGAGTTCGCGGTTGCTGCGCTGCCTGGTCACCGGACTGGGTTCCGTCGGGTCGAGGCCGGCCTGTGACGTGACTTTCAATCAATAGCAAGGGGTGTTTTTGTTTAGAAACCTGGTCTGCAAGTTTGATCTATAGATAGATATTTTTACTTAGTTTATAAATAGAAATTCTAGTTATTATAAAGAGCACAAAAAATAGAGAAAACAATAAAGAAAGAAGTTTCATTCTCATCTCTCTGTATTTAATTTATTATTTGTAATATTCTATGTTTGATCCATCTATTTTGTATAGGAGAGAAATCGTTCAGACTAGACTCACCAACAATGGTTTCTTAATATCTTATCAGCACGACTTGCTCTAGTGGATCGACTTCCGCATGAGCCGACGGTTACCTACCCACCATCGGCCTCCTGCATGAGCTACCACCCCCGTGCGCTGTCGGCCACCGCATGTGGCCGCACCGCACTGTGCACCACACGAGCCCTAGTTGCCACCACGCCACACCATCCGCAAATAGCTGTGCTGCTAGCCACCCGCATGTGGCCGTGCCGTTGTCGTCTCCATGGAGCGCCGTCGCTTGGCCGGGCTAAAGTCGTCGCTTGCCGCCGGCCCGAGCGCTCGCACGCGCCACCGCCGTCGTCACCCGTGCGCACTCGGCCGTCCAGTCCCCTACACGCTGCGTTGCCCCCACACGGGCTTTCCCGCAAGCACCGCCCGCATATGCTCTGCGCCACACCCCTGCACGGGCCTCCACCACCTCAACGTGTCGCTGGCCCGAACGCCGCCGCCGGCCTCCGCACACATGAGCCAACCACAGACCACGCCGCCACAAGGTGAATAGGGTAGGATTTCTCCTACCCTTCCCTCTTTGAATCGGCCGTGAAAGAATCAGGACCATCCAATTAGCAATGGACCGTTCGATCGGCAATGGAGGTTCGGACCAATCCGAATGATCACGAGAAATCTGGACCATTCAATCGGCCATAGACAACCTAATCGTCCACGAGAAGTTCAGACCAGTCTGAACAATCACGAGAAATCTGGATCGTCCGATCGGCCGTGGATCGTCCGATCGACCACAGTAAGTTTAGACCAATCCGAACAGTCAAGAGAAGTTCGGACCATCCGATCAGCCATGGACCGTTCAAGCGACCACGGCAAGTTCGGACAGTCCAATCGGCCATGGACCATCCGATCGGCCACGGTAAGTTCGGACCAGTCCGATCGGCCGAGGAAGTTCGACCGACCACGGTTAAGGTAGTCGGACCATCCGATTGGCGAGGGCACCGGTAGGGATGGCACCGTACGAAACCCGAAAAGCGATGGGTTTTACCCGATGAGGAGGTGGGTATGGAAAAATATCTTCACCCGTGGGTATGCTAATGGGGCCATGGACCATCCGATCGACCACGTGTATAAGTTCGGACGATCAAACGAAGTGATGAAAATACCGCGCCATATATGGCCAAGAAAGTTCAATTCGGGTATGGGTTACCGTCGGGACCGTCGGTTGAAGGCGGGTAGGTTTTATACCGGTGCAGTCGGGTATGTAGCGATGCGGTGCGGATGCGGGTGAGCGGTATGAGAGGGCACTACCATTGCCATCTTTTGAGGGCAATCGCCTCAAAAAAAATAAAAAATATGCAAAAAATTTTCTCAGAATTTAAATTTAGCAGAGAAGATCTCGAAAATGTAGAATTCACTAAAAATACATATCCTAACATAAAAGGTAGGGGTGTAATCGGAGCGGATACGGACGGATATTGCTTATTCTATATCCTATTCCGTATTTTTTTCTTGGAATCGGAGTCGGACACGGATAGTGTCGGATACTTATTTACCTCTTCCATATCCGATCGGTGAACCTTCGGTCAATCAATCGGACAAAAATTATCCGCTTCTTTACATAGGACATTGGACAGTAGTGTTCGATCTAAGTGAACATAGAGAGATTAATCACTGAGATATCGAAGTAAGAGCACTCAGTATTCTTTGCATGTTTAGATGTGACAATCTACCTATATATTATCTTGTTTCTAAGTAAAATCATAACAGACTTTCTTATATCACTTGACATACGGATATATACGGACAGATATCACTCATCTCGTATCATATTCCATATTTTTTCCTTGGAATCAGAGTCAGACATGGATAGTATCGGATATCTATTTACCTCTTTCATATCCACTCAAGAGCCTTCGATCGGTTGGTCGGACAAAAATTATCTGCTCCGTGTGCACTTCTAACAAAAGAGCCTTACAAATTTAAATTTTGAGTTATTTTTCGCATTTGAAGCATGTTTAGCTTTATTGTTATTATTTTCTATGCTTTTTCTATATTTACTTACTATTTTGATTAACCGTAATTATTTAAATTACCTTTAATCACTAAAATTAACAGCAAAATTATACAAAATGCGCAGAAAACTCTAAAATATCATGAGAATATTTTGTTTTATTATCCAACTTATTTCTTCCTTTATACACATGAAAATGACAGACATCATGAACCGGGAGTTCAAAAGTGGCCCAGTATGACCAAAATTATTTGACTTGGGCTTCTGATGTCAAGATCGTACTTGGAGCTAAGAAGATCTGCGCTGCCACTAGGATTGGTGTACCATAGGATGCCAAACTCACACTTGAGGAAAATGATCAGGCTCTTCACCTCCTCAGTTATCACATCTGCCTTACTCTCAAGAATGAGCACATAGCAGAGAAGAACACGCTAGCATTATGGACTGCACTCAAGAAGCGGTTCGAGAAACTAAAGTATATCATTCTTCCTCAGAAAAAGCAGGAATGTATTCAACGCAGATTTACTAATTTGTACCAATCTTCAGCTTTGTGCCAAGCAGATCACAGATGAGTAGAAAAATAAGAAGATCCTCTACACCTTCCACTCTAGTGTAGTGTAGTCTGCGTGCAACTATTGTCAAGATAGCTATAAGGAGTATGCTGAATTGATCGATATCATGCAGGTTGCAGATGCTCAAGATGAAGTTCTCCGTAATAACTTTGTCGCATAGTCACCTTAGAGCTTTGTTGGCCGTGAGGACAATGCTGAGAACTATAAGGTGCGGAAGCCTATAATGAAGAAAAGGGAATGAAGGGCAAAACTGTGGCCCAGAAAGGCAAGTCAAATGCTCCATCAAAGAACAAGACTAGCAAACCAAAATATGACAACAAGCCCTATTGTCATCAAAACCAAATCTGCTACAAGTAAGGCACTGGCCGCAGATATGTAAAGAGCTACAATATGTTGTTGATGCCTTCCAAGCCAAAAAGAAGATGGCTAGCAAAGGGCAGCATAAAACTCACTTTACTTTTGTCGAGGGGAAGAATTTTGAGCAACGGCCTGCACAAATGGAGGTGGACTCTACTCCTGCAACCGCACCCCTTCTTGACATTGCAGCAGCCACCGCCATGATTTATCAGGAAGAGTATCTCACCACTAAGAAGATATCAACCAAAATCTCAAATTTCTTAGCAGATTCAGTCTAATGCACAGAATGGATTTAGACTTTAGTTGTCATTCATTTCATGTGTGAGAGGGATAAGTTAAACTTGCAATAATGATACTCAAATAGTTCATTCTTGTGATAGTTGGATGATATTAATTCATTCATTTATTCAGCAATAATAGCATGATATGTTCTGACATTTGAAATATTTTATTTTATGTGTTGGTTGTCTTCTACTATAATTAATAAAGTATTTTATATTAGAACGTGTATGGCACCCCATAGAGGAAGTGTACTTAGCTGACGCGAGACAACGAATACTATCTTATGAGAGATAAATTTTTTAGACGATTAGTAAGAATGCTAGCAGTCTTACGACAATCACGGTAGCGATGCTTGTTTAATAGGCTCAAGAAGAGCCATAATTATCCTCCTGATGGGCATGACTTTGGTCATTAAAGAAGTCTTGTTGTACCTAGAATCGACTAGAACTCTTCTAAATTTTAAAGATATTTGTGCTAACAGTTTCCATGTTAAGACTGAAGAAGAGTATGGTGAAGAATATCTGTTCATTACAAAGCGTGAAGCGTAAGTAAAAAGGATATTAGAAAGACTTCTTTCATTTGAATCTGAGCTATACTACACTAATATTATGGCACCCACAAGCTATACTACCCGAAAACTATATTTAGAAGTTCTGAACTTTTCTATCTCTGGCATGATAGAGTAGGCCACCCAGATCTTAGGATGGTGAGAAATATAATTAACAATTCATAGGGACATAATATCGATATAAAGAATTTTCTAAATCAGGAAGAATTTATGTGTCCCGCATGAGCCACTAGGAAATTAATTACTAGATATTCTACTCTGAAAGTGAAGGATGAAGTCTCTGCATTTTTGGAACACATTCAAGGAGATATTTATGGTCCTATATAACCTCTGTCAGAACCATTTAAATATTTTATTGTGCTCATCAATGTTTTCTTGAAATGGTCACACATATGTTTATTATCTACGAGAAATCATGCTTTTACAGAACTGATCTCGCAGATAATTTAAATTAGAAATAATTTTCCGATCATCACATAAAATCCATCAGAATGAACAATACCATAGAATTTACTTCAAATACATTTGAAACTTATTGCATGGTAATGAAAATTAAAGTTGAGCATTGTGTCCCGCATGTCCACATCTAGAATGAACTAACAGAGGTATTAATTAAGAGAATTAAATTCATTACCTGATCACTTTTGTAAAATTGTATCTTACCAACTATATGTTGGGGACACGCAGTCCTACATGCAGTAACTCTCATCAACTTTAGACTATCGGCATATAACATCCATTCACCTATACAACTAGCACAATGGCTACCACCGAAAATTTCTCATCTCCGAAGGTTTGGTTGCAAAGTTTATGTACCTATACCCCACCACAGCATACTGCAATGGGCTCTCTCCGAAAATCTGGGATATATGTTGGTTATGAGACGACATCCATAATCAGGTATTTGGACCCTATGACAAGAGATTTGCATATCGTCCGTTTCACTGATAGTATATTTAATGAGAATAGTTTTCCAACATTAGAGTGATAAAATCAACCCGTTAATGAAAAATATTAAAAATTACGTGGCAGGCCATGAGAATCTATGCACATAACCCACGCACTAGTGAAGCAAATAGAGAAGTCCAGAAGATCATTGATTTACAAGCATTAGCAAATCAACTATCTGACCACTTTAGTGATTTAAAGAACGTGACCAAGTCGCATGTGCCTCCACACAATGTACCGGAGAGGGTTAAAATACCGAAGAAAGTAGAAAGTATCTCTAATCCCGTCTAGAGGTCTCAGAATAAAAGAACGAGAATTTTGGCCCTTCAAATCCCATGTAACCGAGGACGTCGTGAAAAAGATAAGAAGAACTTGACACAGCCAATTACCTAAGTTTGCCAGATCCAACAGGAGAGCCAGTTAAGATCTAGCACCAATATGACATCTTAAGAAAAAGGCATACTAGATCTGAATATTCCCATAGAGGGAGAAGCCAGCGTGGATGTGTGCACATATATCGGAGCTGAAAAACTAAAGGAACTTGCCTCGCAACTAGGAGCGGTGAGTAAGTAGAAGAACTACAAGAATCATCTTATGATGAAATAGCTATAAACTATGTAAACACGGGAGAATTCATGAATAGGATAACAACCGATGTTGATATCAATTTTGCAAACAAATTGCCACAATAATCGATTTTGATCCATAGACTGCATCGCTCGCTGAATGTAAGAAAATATTAGATTGGGAGGATTGAAAAAAGGCAATAGACACTAAATTATTAACTTTGAATAAAAGAGATGTGTTCGAGCCTGTAAGCCGCATGTTTCCCCATGTGCATCCCGTAGGGCATAAATAGATATTTGTTCAAAAGAGAAATAAGAAAAATATAGTTGTAAGATATAAAAGCAAGGCTTGTTGTACAAGATTTCACTCGATGACCAGGAGTTGATTATGAAGAAACCTATTCCCCGGTCTTGGGTGGTATTATCTTTAGATATTTAATCTCGGTGGTAGTAAACATGAATTTAGAAATAAAATTGATGGATTTGGTAACGGCATACCTTTATGAAAACTTTGATTTATATATTTATATTTATGTACTTGATGGTATCCCTATCATAAACTAAGATAGAGCAAATAGAAATCTCTTCAGTATAAAACTCAGAAAATCACAGTATGAGCTTAAACAATCAGGCATAATGTGGTATAATCGCTTAAGCGACTTTCTCTACAAGAAAGGCTAGACAAACAATGAGGATCATCCCTGTGTATTTATACGATGATCCCACAATAGATTTTGTATAATCTCTATATATGTAGATGATCTCAATATTATCGGAACTCTGATGATATAAAAGAAGTGAGCTCTTACCTAGAGTCGGAGTTCAAAATGAAAGATTTAGGTAAAACCAAATATTGTTTAAGTTTGCATCTTGAGTATGTCTCAAAAGAGATATTAGTGCTCAAGATAGAGCAAATAGAAATTTGTTTAGTGTAAAACTCAGAAAATCACATTACGAGCTTAAACAATCAGTCATAATGTGGTATAATCGCTTAAGCAACTTTCTCTGCAAGAAAAGCTAGACTAACAATGAGGATCATCCCTATGTATTTATACGATGATCCCATAATAGATTTTGTATAATATCTATGTATGTAGATGATCTGAATATTATCGGAACCCTAGATGATATAAAAGAAGTGAGCTCTTATCTAGAGTCGGAATTCAAAATGAAAGATTTGGGTAAAACCAAATATTCCTTAAGCTTGCATCTTGAGTATGTCCCAAAAGAGATATTAGTGTATCAGTTAGCCTACCTCAGAAGGTGTTAGAAAGGTTTGGCTTTGAAAAGGCATATTCTTTAAAAGTACCAATGGTTGGAAGATCTTTACAGTAAGATAAGAATCCGTACAAACCTAAAGAAGAGGGGGAGGAAGTCCGGGACCGAAATTCACATATTTAAGAGCAATAGGAGTACTTATGTATTTAACAAACTACACTAGATCGAATATTGTATTTACCGTAAACCTACTAGCAAGGTATAGTGTGGAACCTATCAAAAGGCATTGGTAGGGAATAAAAGACATCTTCCGATATCTCCAAGGAAATAGAGAACTTAGGTTGTTTTGCTAGAAAGAACTAAGATCTGAATATGACCGGCTATACAGATGCCAAGTACTTGTCAGACCCGTATACCTCTAGGTCGTAAATAGGCTATGTATTCTTGTGTGGTGAAACCGCAATTTCATGGAAATCCTCTAAGCAAAATCTTCTATCGACTTCAATGAATCACTTGAAAATCATAGCACTATACAAAGCCGCGCGAGAATATATTTGGTTTCGATGAATGGTTCACCACATCCAACAGTCATATGGATTGAACATTATGCAACTCCCATAATTATCTATGAAGATAATGTAGATTATGTTGCATAAGTGCAAATGGGTTACATGAAGAGTCATCTCACAAAGCATATCAACCCCAAATTCTTCTATACTCATGAATTACAAAAGATGGACGAAATTAAGGTATTAAAATTTTATAGATTTATTCACTAAGTCATTTTCAACATCTTATTTTGAAATATGTGTATGTGGAATTTGAATGATAAGACTTAGAAAAGTACAGAATTTAGGGGAGATTATTCTCGAGATTATTATTAAAACTTGACCACGAAGATCGAGTATCCAAAGAATACATCCTATAGATGAAACGGAATTAGGTGTATTGTATTCTTTTTCCCTTGACGAGTTTTCCTGAAGTTTCCCGACCAAGGTTTTTAATGAGGCACTTTGTGCAACATAACATAACATGTATTATGTAATCTTTTCTAAATATTTTCACCGGTTTTTATGGAGTTTTGATGAGCCATGAACGTGTCGGATGAGTGCCAAGGGAGAGTGTTAGAAAACCTAGGTCTAGACCTACAAGCTTGACCCATTGGTGGGCACACTCCACTTAGTCTATAAATAGGGGTCATAATCATTATAAAGAGCATAAGAAAACAGAGAAAGCAATAAAAAAAGGAATTCTCCTCTTATCTCTCTGTGTTCAATTTATTATTTACAATATTCTATGTTTGATCTATCTATTTTACGTATGAGATGAATCACTCGGACTAGACTCGTTAGCGACGGTTCCTCAATAGTTTTAATTGGGCGGGAATGAAATAGAATAGTAACAATGGAAGAAGTAGTTTTTAAAACAATATTTGAAAAATGACTTTTAGAAGATATGGATATGAAGAAGACGATCGAGGCTGACCGATGGTTTTTAAAAGCGATTTGGAGAGGTTGTTTTTGAAAACCAATATGTTCAAATCAATTTTTAACTTTTCTAAATAGAAATCAAGTCGAAGCCAATTTAAACATGGGTCTGGGATGCAGCCAGGAGGGCCCGGAGCAGTTTTGTCCCGACCCAACCAGCCCTATCTGGCCCAGCCTTGACCTCTTTGTTCGCACTATGGACCATTCACAGGTAGCAAAATCAAATTAGATCTCATGAATTATTCTACGTAGCTAACATATGGGTCAAAGTTACATTGTCGCTATTATAGTCGTGAATCGGACTCTGAACATTTGTGTGTTACAAAAAGTCTGCCAACCGCTCGATAGCTCAATTCATCACGCACTTTTATTATCTGGCACTCTCAATTCATCACGCACTTTTATTATCTGGCACTAGAGTTCAATTATCACGATCACATGTTTACTGGGTTTATTTGTGCTGGCTGTCTACCGTGATGAACTTGTGACCTGGTCATGAACATTAGGATGGCTACGACAGCCCATCAGCCTCGCTATAGAAAATACTGGAACATTTGTGGTACATGCGATGCACTTCAACATCCTTTTTTCTCCGCGGGACTAAGCTGGAGCACACGTCAAACCCGTCGCAATTTGCAAACCCATGTGCTAAACACTTCGAACTAACCCTTCCGCAGTGGCGAAACTAGGAATCACATCGATCCAGAGCAAACTGACTTACCTACGCTGCGCTCTTTCATTGTTACTGTCTTGCACCGTAACCCCATCGTCATCGTCCCCACGCATCGTAGCCTCCACCCAGCTCCATGGGCTCGTCGCTAAGGGCGAGCTTGTCAAAGTTAAGGCCTCTTACAAGCTCTCCGACGCTGCCAATGGCTCACCGAAGGCCAAGGTCAAGCTCACGGTGAAACTAGCTAAGGACACAGTGAAACCGAAAAAGGACGTCACCAAATCCAAGAAGACAGCCGCCGTAGACACCAAGCGTAAGACTCCGGAGAATAAGAAGGTGGTCGTCAAGCCCAAAAAATCTCTATGAAGCACAAAACTGTCTAGTTGCCGAATCCGAGGCAACCGTCCCGACTTGTCTCTATAGTAGTTCCGCCACTACCCTTTCGGACGCCCAAACATTGGCACTCTTGAGAGCGAGCGATGTACGTTCGTGTTCGGTTAATCCACGCTTCTTCTTCGTTTAGACTAACGCACGAGGAGCTAGCACCTTCGTATGTCCATCTAGGTTGGCGAAACTGCGAAGGCGTGCGTGCGTCCATCCCTTGAAACATCGCGGTGACGTACGAACGTTTGGGTTCTTTTGGAATAGCACGAAAGCAATTCATCTCGAGTAGTACAGCACGCCAAGGCCCGCCGGGGCCACGACGGCGACGTGGATCCTCAGCCGTGGGACGGCTCGATCGGGCGAGAGAATCGAATGCGCGGACCGGCCGGCCATACAGAAAAGATGGCAACTTGGACCATCCAATCTTGAGTAAAGTAGTATACGTGGGTAACCCTTAACACTAGTCACTGGCCAGGAAGGTTTCTTTGTGTGTAAATAATATGATCTACTAAGAAGTAGCTGATTGTTAGGGTTAAATGAAAGGTGAGAAGATTTCGCTACATAAGCCTTATGTTAAGTTGAGTGAATTGAAATATTAAGGTATTCTTGTGTTAGAGACATATGGATGTATGTTTTAGATTTAGAGCTATCCTATCTTGAGAGATTAGTTGTAAAATATTTCTCTCTAAGTAATATAAAGATCCAAAGTTTACCCCAAGTGAGTCGTGCTATGGATCATCCGTTATGCTTTTGATTTGGTTGATTTTCTTGTTTGAATTTATCTTTTCTTGAAATTTCCTTGTGCGAAAGATGTATAAGAGGTTGATATATCTTCTGAAGATAAGATCATATCTATCTAGATATAATATAGAAGAAGTTCTTGTGTTTGCTCAGTTTTCCTTAAGAGAGGTGATTTTGGAGTTTTGCTTTTATGAGTAATTTGGGTTGAATTCGTATTGTGATGTAGCTTGTTATGATATATAAAATCCATCTAATGTCACTTAGATTATCATGGACTCATGAGCAATAGCAGCTCATGGTTTACCTCTTTTACCCGATCTTGATGCAATATTCATTCAAATAAAAAATGCCATAGCTTTGGCAACATTTCTTCCGATTGTTGATTGCAATATATTCCTAATATCATAAAGAAGTTGCATGCTAAATTTCAAATCATTTGGATCTTTCTTATGAGAGGTGTGGTTTTTGTTTTACTCAGGCTGAATTTTCTGTGCTGATCTAAAGGAAAGATAGTATCACATATTACATGCCGATAGTATCATAGCAGTAGAACCTCACCTTTTATGGTGGTAGTACCGCTCTAAGGCATCAAGTCTTGTTTGTCTCCATTTTCTTAGCAATTTCTTTAGGGGGTGCTTACTCTAATCTTTATAGTTTATTATAATTATTAGAGTGAAAGATTTTAATAATTTTGAAGCAAAAAATTTTAGAGAAATTATTATCGCTGTGGCTTTTATTCACCATCTTCGATCCTACGTAAACATATTCATCTTGTCATGTGGATGTGCATGTTCAGCGGTTCAAAACAACTCAGTCTCTGTGTTTTTTGGTTGGATTTTTTGTTTATAGAAATAGCATGCTAATGTTGGTATTGTTATTTGAATCCTAAAATATGGCATCTGCATTATGGATTCACTATTAAAAATAGATCATGAGTAAAACCTATTTTCTTAATTCTAAAGCGTGTATGATTTAGTAACATATTACTAAGGTAAAGTGAGATAGAACAATTTATAAAGTGGAGTTTATGCCACTCCTTGAATTATGAATGTGTATGGCATAATGAGGACTTTGGCTAATCACACACGTGTGCTCGCACACACGCACGTATTCACATATTTTCACATGAAAATTGCATGACTTGTGACTTACAACACGCGACCGCGTCGTGACATGGCGCGCCATTTGGCAGACCAAGTTCACCTTTTGTTTTTGATGAACCATATATCATCTCTCCTTTTAATTTGTTATGAGGCTGCTTAATTATTATTATTTGGTTTTGAAAATTATTAGTTATCAGTGAATAGTTGAGCAGTTATTAGGGAATTATTTCAGTTCAATGGGGGCAATTACTAAAGAGTAATTTGCACTTGTATAAAAGACTCAGAGACGTCCAGACTTGGATCATTGAACTTATTCATTTTTCTTTTCCTATTATTTTCTTCCTCTATGGTGATATTGTGTTGTGGTGTTGTGCTGTCCGAACCTCGTCGGCCTTTCTTTTCGACGCACATGAAGGAGGGTGAGCGATATCTCCGAGCAGTTGTTGCTGTGAAGACCTGCACGAGGGGCGGTAATAAGGTTTCTGGGCAGTGCATTTGCGTGATTGCTCCTGCTCCGCGTCATCTACGTTCTACACTACATTGAGCCTGTACTATTTTCTATTCTTCATCAAACCTAACAGTAAGTCATTTGTAAGTTCGATCGATTTTAATACTATATTTTCTTTGTGTATTTTCTGAAATACATTGAGTAGCCTGCTGTTAGTTATGTATTTTACATCACTAGTTTATTGTATTTGTCTCCTAACAAAATTTGGAATTAAAATATTATCTATATTTCCATCATTGACCACTTGACAAGCATAAGTTCGTGAGATCAAGTGCCGTGAATGCATGGTTTCGAATTCAACTAATCCATCAGCTTTCAACAACACAAAACCAAAAAATAGCCCTTCTAATATAAAAAAGCCTAACAATTTGTGTATGCTAAATCTAAAAAAAAACTAGAAAAGGAAACGAACAAAATGCACTCTCTACGAGCAAGATGAGCCAACTATGTTGCTCTGTGCATCGAGCGGAACGAACGCCAGCGCCACCAGGACAGTGAGAAGGCCCACCAGCAGCAAGAACGGCGGTGGCGGCAGTAACATGAGCGAAGCGGTCACGCAGAGGAACACCATCACCAGCTCGACAATGAAGTAGCTCGGCCCCGGCGGCGGTCTCTGGCAGCTCGTCTCGGGCCTGCGCTGCTGCTTATGCTCCACCGGTGCCATCTGCATTCGCTTATGATGAGCAGAACTTCTCCTCACAGTGGCTCTCCTCTCCACCGTGTGCCGATGGGATTGTATCGCAATTTTTGCTTCTGTTGGGATCAAGAACCAAAGTTCAGACTCAAAGCCGCGGACAGCAAAACTCATTCAGATAATCAGCTTCCCCATCGAATGCTAACTAGGAGAAACTCTCTGACCGATCGAAGGAAATAGAGAAGGACTCGTAGCCTAAATTAATGGAGGCTGGTTGTTCAACGAATTTGAGAGCATAAAATATTTGGGTAATTATACTATATAATACATTGATTTAAGTCACAAAGAATTACACATGTATAGTCTAATATGGCTAATAGGAACATATGACAAATGTGAATACAAGACTAATATAAACACAACATAAGATTAATGTAACTCAAGAGGTTGAGTACAAAACACGAGAAGGTGAGACGTTTGGTAACCAAAGGGTCAAGAAAATATGCCCCCGCAGTCTGAGCATCGACAATGCGAATGTTCAGACTGGATCTGAATTCCATGAAAACAGAGGTATGTAATTCCTTAGTGAAGATGTCTGCGAACTGTGATAACGTCAGGACATGAATAACGCGGACATGATCGAGGGCGACACGCTCCCGGTGGTGCGACGGCTCGTACTCGCGGATGACGGGCCGGCGATAATGATCTGGCGTGATGATGATGGTAGACGGGCGCTCGGAAGGTCGCAGAGTGAGGGCCATGTCAACAAGCGCGCCGCATCATGCCACGATGTCATTGAAGCAAAGGAGACGCCAGAGAGGTCAAAACCAAGCGGTGAAGTCTAGAGTCGAGAAACATCAACAGGTCGATAGGGCGATGCAAACCGATCTATGATCGAAAAAAGTAGAGAAAATTCGATCTTAAAATGACCAGAAAAAATTCTAATTGGTAGCTAATCGGATAATCGGCGACATAACTTAAACTACGGATTGCGCAACCCTCGAGAGAGATCATGGAGATGAGATCATCTCCTAAGGGCGGTGCGGCGGAAGCTGTGGAGGAGGCGCGGCTCAGAAGCGGCGCCGCTCTGATACCATGAGAGCATAGAATATTTGAGGCAATCACGCTATGTAATATATTGATTCAAGTCACAAATGGTTACACATATATAGCCTAGCATGGTTAATGGGACACATGAGTAATGTGAATGCAAGACTAATATGAACACAATACAAGATTAATATGAATTCAAGAAGTTGAGCACAAAGCACGAGAAGACGAGGCGTTCGGTAACCAAATAGTCAGGCTAACAGACTTAAATATAAAAGTGGACGCTTGCTTTCTTCTAACTTCTAAGGTTCTTTGAACATCATTGAGGCCTAGCGAAGTTAGCTAGGAGAGGATCCGAGGAGGCATATAGCGGGTTCTTTGTAGAACACTTAGGTCTGCTTCAACTGACTTACAGCTTAAGTTTTTTGTTTATAATTGAAATTGTATTGTAGCGTTGTTAGCTTTTTGTAAGAAAAAAATAGAAAAAAATTAAAAAAATCGTTATATCATTACAAACAATACAAAAGAATAAGAGAAAAAAAAGGCAAAAAACTAAAATAAGCAAAAATTAGAAGTCGATATGTTTCAAATGATATCTGACTTAAATAAATCAAAAGCTAAAATAAAATAAAAATTAAAATGTTTGGAGCGGACATACACACACGCTTTATTCGCTAATCGCTGCAGCTGCAGATTTCGACTGGACTTGTAGCCCCTATTCCTAACCTCGTATAGTCGTATTCCGTGCATACGCCGGCTCGATCGTGCCTAGTCGTGGCCGTACGTTGTGAAGGACGAGGAGGATCTGGAGATCGCGGTGAGGCTGAGATCTTGGGAGCCGGCCGGGCGCAGGTGCAAGCGTACGTGCGGAACTGTGGATGCATGAGGGGCATAAATTCCAAGTCTGGTAGTACTGTACTGGCACGTTACCGCCGATGCCAATACGCCTCTGACCAGCCAGCAGTTGGTCGTCTTTTCGTCTCCTTGTAAAATTTTTTCGCGCGCTGCCGGCCGGCCGGCCGACCGCTTAGGCTTCGGACGGTTGCCTGCAGGTTCAGTGCTCGTAGAGTTCGCCCCCTCTGGCCGAGGACATCGTCTCGTTCCAGTCGCAATCTACTTCCGGATGCATGTCAAACAGTGCGTCGATCCATACCTGGTTGTTGCGATTATGTGCTAACTGGTTGATCAATTTAATTGGTTGATTAATTGGAGGAGACAGCGTGTGCTAATTAATTGTACATCAGCTTGTCCTCAGTTGTTACGTACACACATGGCCCTTGATTTCTAGCATGTTGAACAACTATTGCCGGAAATCTCTCTGGTTGCAAAGAAACTCTGTGCTGCCCTAAAAAAAACTTGAAGTTTGTGCTGCGCTTTATTCTCTTTTCTTCCTTTTCACTCTTTCGATAGTGTGAAGGTGCTAAAAAGAAGAAGAAAACATGTTTCAGGAAAATTCGTAACAGTGTAAAGTAACATCCAACCAAAAAGAAGTCGTAGTGTTGCTATACGTCCAAATTGCAATCCGCAACGGCCGTTGTTTTAGCGGTTACTAGTACTTACTGGCTTACTGTGATATGGTCACCGGTGTGTTCTTCTATGCTACAGATAGCTTTTAACTATAGTTGATAACTTTTGCTTATATTTTTTTGACACGATAATTAATGGTGGAGATGTCGATGTGGATAGCGCATATGATTTTGAGCTCAAAAAATTGTTTAGAAAATCCGCTTTAAAAGGTCATTCTGTTTCAATGTTTGGTTTTTTTAATTTTCAAAAAAAGCTAAAAACTAAAAAGTAGAAACTAAAAAGAAAAAGAACAAAGCATATAAGAGCCCGTTCGTATTGGTTTTGGCTTCTACCTTCTGCTTAGAGAAGCCAAAGCACTATGTATTTTATTATATCATAATTTTGTAAATCGTATGACGGTCCAAATATTGTACCGGTGTTTGCTTTCTTTTTGTCATAATTCGCTCGCAAAAGGTCATAAGCTAATACGAATATTTCAGTTTCTATAAATTATTTTATCAATCACTACTATTTATTAGGTACTACCATTTATCAGTCAAAACTAAAACCATCAGCACAAGCCCATCATCCATGGGCCCATGCCACCAATCAAAAGGAGTGTTGCGTCATGGTTCAATGAAAGCAGTAGTCTAGCTTTCGCAGCCTGTCGAATTGTCGGTGCTATAGACCAGGCGCAGGAGACGAGGGATGCATTTCGGGTTGAAACTATGAGTGGGCTCAAGATATTCTTACGTGGACTTCTTGGGCGTTTACTTCTTTTTGGGCCCAAATGCTAGAGGGCGGGGCTAGGGCGGCGAAGGAATTGCATGCGGGACGAAGCCGTCCATCTCGAAACACACGATCAGACTCGCCGTCGCGTCCGAGCGTGCGCCGCCGGTAGAAGAGCATCGCGCTCCAGGCCCAGTCGTCACCGCCTCCGGCCCATCTTCCACCTACGCGCTCCCTCCCCTCTCGAGCCCGGTCCACGCCTTCGCTTTCTCCTCCCCAGCGACCCGGCCCACCGCACAGGTCCGCACCTGACCCAAGAGCCCGACCCGACGCCTCCTCTCGACTCCCAGGCTCCCCTCTCCCAGTCGCAATTACCAACTCTGACCTAGCGCCGCCGGCCACCTGCTAGCCTTCGCCTCGCACGTTGCTGCTGCCATCTGCCTGTCTCCCTGTCCCGCCCGTGCGCCGTTCCGCCTGCTACCCTCTAGGTCAGCGCCGTCAGCAAGCCGGCACCGGCCCAGTCCACCAGCGGCGGAACAGCTGTAGTAGCAGCAGCAGGAGGAGGAGGAGGAGGAGGGGGAGACCATGAAGCTTGACGTGAACGCTCTCCGCTACCTCTCCAAGGACGACTTCCGCGTCCTCACCGCCGTCGAGATGGGCATGCGCAACGTAAGGCCTAAAACCCTACACAAAGCCTTAACCCAACGCCATGTGAAGTCGTTAGCTTCTGTGCCTGACGGTTTGGTTTTGTTTTCTGGATTCACAGCACGAAATCGTGCCGGCGGAGCTCGTCGATCGCATCGCCGGATTAAAGTGAGTGCTAGTTTGGGTTCGGAATTTTGGTGTATTTGGTTGCTAAATCGATGTCTGTGGTCGGTGAATTTAGTTGTTATATATGGAGATGGGAATTAGCTCTCCGAGACGAGTTCATGTGGTACCTTTTGAAGTTGTTATTGGAGGTTACTAATGGCGTTCGGACATTGCAGAGTGTGTGTTTTGTTCTGGATAAATATTGTAACCTGGCAATTTGTGATGCATAATCAGCTCAATTTTGTTCTTGTAGGAACAGCTTAGAAGTTAGAAGTTTGCTATGCTGGTAGTAATATAATGTGCTTCGTGCTTCAAGTTTGCTATATTTATAAAATGTAATTGATAAAAACGAGGTCAGAATCGACTGCTTAGAAGTTAGAAGTTTGCTTGTAGTAATATAATGTGCTTCGTGCACTGAAAAAAAAGGAGGTTTGAGGCTGAAGCTTCAAACAAGCTAGGTTTCTGTGTGATAAGGCTTTTTGTTCTTGTTAACCACTTTACACACAGAACATGTTGTTTCGTGAAATAGACTTGTCCATTCTTTCGTTGAACGTGTGTTTATTCTATGTGGATGTAGGCATGGGGGCACATATAAAGTGCTGAGGAATCTGTTGAAGAACAAATTGGTGCATCATGACGCTGCAAAGTGTGAGTCCTTGATGGTGAATCTTGCTCCTTTTTATTTTTAGATAAAATTTGGACTATCATAATTGCTATGCTGGTCCCTTTGCATATAGATGATGGGTATCGGCTCACATATCTTGGGTATGACTTCCTCGCCATCAAAACTTTGGTCAATCGTGGAGTGTTTGCTTCGGTTGGTCGTCAAATCGGTGTTGGAAAGGAGTCAGGTTGAAGTTTGGCTCATGTTTTATTTTAGATTGTAGAAAGCACATGTGAAATGCTTTATGTTGTTTACACTATCGACAGATATATTTGAGGTTGCCACGGAAGATGGTACAGTGTTGGCCATGAAGCTTCATAGGTTGGGTAGGACATCTTTTAGGGCTGTGAAATCTAAGCGTGACTATTTAGCACACCGGAGGAGCTTTAATTGGCTGTATCTGTCACGACTGGCGGCCCTAAAGGAATTTTCTTTTATGAAGGTTTTTGCATGGCTATACTTATCATCAAGTTTGTTAAGATCTATATGCTTATTTGTTTAATATTCCTGTACTTTTGTAAAATAATTCCAGGCTTTAGGAGACCATGGATTCCCTGTCCCCACTGCTGTGGACTGCAATCGGCATTGTGTGATCATGTCACTTGTGCAGGGTTACCCACTGTAAGCTGACATTATTTTCAATGAATTCTTATATTAATCTATGGGTATGTATTCCTTTATGCAGAAACTGATCTAGGTGTTGTTTCTGTTATGCAGTGTTCAAGTAAAAGAGTTACAAAACCCAGATGACATTTTTGACACAATTCTTGGTCTTATTGTTCGTTTGGCGGAGCATGGGCTGATACATTGTGATTTTAATGAGTTCAATATCATGGTATTGCTTCTTGTACCTTCTATTGTTACTATTATTTTCTAAGCTCACATAGATAAATCAGCTTTTGTGTGCCCCTTTTCTTTCTTGTATTGCATTCACAATTGTTTATTGTTGAGATTCAGTAGTTTCCACTTCTGGTTTATGATACCCATTGTGTTCTCTTCAATGCTGCCTCTTTCAAATATGCCTTGATCTGAGTGGCTTCCTAGCAAAATATAACATTTTGGATGGTAACCTTCGGTAAGACCTGTGCTTGCCATGTGTAATAACACATATGGCTGTGCTGTAATTACCATAATAAAAAGATGGCTGCAAACTGTCATTGGGAGTTGAGATAGAATGGTGGTTCCAATTTTTTAATCCTTGACCATGCGTAAAGTTAGGTTATATTATTATGTGATATGTCAGTATATAGTTTACCTACCTTTAATTCTTCATCGTTATTGATGTTGCACAGATTGACGATGATGAAAAAGTTACGATGATTGATTTCCCACAGATGGTATCTGTTTCACATCGGAATGCCCAGATGTATGTAGCATATTCTGATAGCTTACATAAGGCTGCTTTCTATTCATTATTCATGAGTTCTGCTTTTGCAGGTTTTTTGATCGAGATGTTGAGTGTATCTACAAGTTCTTTAACAAGAGGTTTCTTTCTACAATGAAATATTAAGAATTCAGGCCCAGTTCTTTTTGGCTTTTCAGCGTCTTTTGGCATCTATTAGCAATCACTATTCATTAGACTAATATGCTGCAGCCCAAATGAACGGGCCCTCATTCTGATGCCCTACAAATCATTTTGTTGTTAAGCTTTCTTTCTTTATATTAGGTTTAATCTTTCATCAGAGAAAGGTGAAGAACAATATGGGTCTGAAAGTGATGATGATGAGAGTGGCAGGCCGTCCTTTCTATGCATTCAAAAGTCTGCTGGTTCCTTGGACAAGGAACTAGCTGCCAGTGGCTTCACCAGAAAAGAACAAGTTGAGATGGAAAAGGTGGGTTAAATGTTGGTACAAATCTCTTATCGATTTTGCAGATTTCATAGTATTCTGCTGGAAAACCACAAGTGTGAATGTTGGTGGGTAGTAATTGCATTCAGGGTTCTTAAAACTAGTTCCTAGTCTTGGTTCCAACCAGTAAGCCAGGATCTGGTCGGTACCAGCTGGCTTCAGGTTTTTCCCCAGTCAACATTTTTTTTCTACTTTGTTTTTTCTCAACTTTGGATATTACTATCTATGTTTCTTTGAAACATGAGAAAATACCTAATACGATCGGTTTGTGTCTGGATTGTGTGGTTGCATATGGGACTATGTTTGCCTCGTTAATTTTGATACGAGGTGCATGAATCCAACAGAGGTCTTGTGACAATGGGCAGTCTATAGGCAATGTCATGAGATGACAAACATCATGAAAGCTAAACTTTTTATCCAAATTACCATGGAATATTCTTGTCTATAGGTACATAGTGGAATTTTAAGATGTACCAAAAATTTAAAAAGAGGCAGACTGATACGGAAGGAAGCAGTGAAAAAGACTTGAGGGATTGAAATGTATCCAAAGAATTAGTTTTGGATAGGAGCGCATGTAAGTTAGCGATCCACGTACTGGAACCATGACATAAAAAGAAGGTTTAGAGGTGGTGTTTTAGGCTCTCGGTTTAGATGACAGAGACTCTCGGTTTAGATGACAAGATGTACGGTTTAGGGTTTTAGTTTTATATGTTTTATTACAAGGCTCTTGTTTCTTTGACTTTGAGGGGATTTCATTCCTAATCTACCTTAATTTGTTTGGAACAAAAGCTTTTGTTGTTGTTGTAATCATGGAATATTCTTCTCATATGCAGTTGTATAAATTGGGTATTAAATATCAGATTTTCAGTCCCCTGTGAGTGGTGACACTTTTTTTACCTGATTACAGTTCATTGACGAAAATGCTGAAGAACGCAATTCCAGCTCAGATGACGATGATTCAACATCCGAACAAGATAGTGAAGGTGTTGATACTGAGGTTGTTAAAATCAATTCCTTGAAAATAGCAGACCAGGTATTGATCTGCATAGCAAATATTTTTTTTAATTTAAATGTGTCACCAAACTCTGCCAACTGCCAAGCTATCTAGCCGTTCCAGTTTCCTCAAGTAATCAGTTTTTGAAATATTTTTTGGGATATCGCTCAGGATTCTGCTGGGGTGCTTGATTGTACTCTCGCTGCAAGGGATTCAAATGAACCTGAAACTTTTTCTAAAGAGGTTAGTAGTATATTCATCTGGGTGCCTAGACAAACTTTCAATGGATGTTGCTTACGTTGCTTTACCTCGCAGCATGAAACAAGCACAAGTCGCAGTTGTGAGAACAAATTGAGAAATCCACCCACTGATAGCAACGGGGATGCTATGGAATCACTTGAATCAGGAGGTGATGATCATAATGATGATGGCTCATCGGAGGATCCTGATGATGAGGATGATGCTGTGCTCGCAAGACAACTGAACAAGCAGAGGAAAAGGGCCATAGCAGCTGCTCATGGGCGGAGAAGGCCTCTGTCCTCGAGGAATGCTTATAAGGACAAGGGGAAGGGTACCATGAATTCCAAAATCCAGAGGCAGGCATGCAAATGGTGATGGCTGGTCTGTGCCGTTTATAGCAGGAAATCTTTTAAGATTGGAGCGTACATTTGGTATGGCTGTAATAGTGCGGTACTGAGTTGTTATAGAACGAGCGTTATGCTTGTATTTTTAGTCGCTCGATGCTTCGCCATGATTACCTTTTGAGTAGTTAAAAGACCTTTTGTTCTAACTGCACCTCCAGGCTCGGTCTGAAAGGTTTAATTCCGTTTCCCTGAGGTCTGAAAGATCACATTGAACTGCCGTGGAAAGACTGTCCTTTCCCCCAGCTATTGCAATACCAAGTTCAATCATGCAGTCGACCAATGCAACAACAGCATCATACGTATCTGCACCTTCTCCGTCATGCTTCAGTAGAGCTGGGACTTGGGCTTATACGCCCGCCCATCGGCAGTGGGCGTGCGGGCCTCAAAATCCACTTGCTTTGACATCTTCAAGGGATGCCATAAAACACAATCACAAGATACACACACAAGCAGAGGGTAGAGGGAAGGAAAGGAGCGCACCCGAGAGGTCGAGCCGCCGGCCGAAACCCCACCGCGCCCCTGGCGTCGGCCGCCTCTTCGCCTTCTGCTGATTACACCTCCACGCCGACGAGCTCCGCCAAGAAGTTGAGATTAGCCAATGCCTCCCCAACAGCAAGAAAAAATTACACGCATTAAGACCTTGAATTAACAGCCACGTCAGCAAGCGGAAGTCGTGCAACTAGACCTGTCACACACCTGTCAACCTTTGTGTAACAGATAAGGTAGTGTCATGCATTGAGAAGGAAGCTTCAGACTGTGATAATCAGGGGAGCACAAAGCGGAAGACTGAAAAGGAGCCAAATCAATAGGAAGATGTTATGTGTGTTGGTGTGAGTGGTGGGCCCGGTGTGGGGTCCACTTGTAAGGGGATGGGCGGTTTAAAAGCCTAGGGGTTGTACTGACAATGGCTTAAGATCTTTAATATTTGACTCAATGAACTGCAAAATTTAGTAGGTTGAAGTTTAGAGGGCAGTTATAGATAGCTTATAGTCTAAAACTTGCTCACTAAAAGAGTCCATGAATATTAAGATCCAGTCAAATACAATGTTCAAAAAGTTACAAGCTTAAATGAGTCTCTTTGGAGCTGTTAGCACACCCATTGCTTGATCTAAATTGTATTCTCCACTTTGACACTTCGCCCTATCATGACTCAGTTTGTGATACCTCTAACTAATCTCGAGATTTTGATATAGCTTGACATGATCTAATACTTGTAATAAGAACTTAGTTAGTCTTGGTTTGCTTTGCTCTACTTGTCTTTATGTGATCTTGCAAGCTTCTTTCATAGCATGGCTTTGTGTAATAGTTGTTCTACAGACTTTGATAATTTTTAAATCTCTAAATGTCACTAAAATCTAAAATGACCAAAAATAGCCATTTATCCTCTTTAGTCTTCTTTTGTTTCTTCCCCTATCCACTTGATGAATTCATTGCCAAGAGGAAAAAATTTAGGGCAAAATGCATGTTAAAGGGCTAAGTTGGAAAGTGAGTACGGAGGTCATTTTGAACACTTGTTCTGTCATATGGACCTAAAATGAAAATTTTCCTAATTCTTGGTGGAATTGAAGTGTTTTGTGGAAAACTTGCCTTTTCTAGTTTCTTCACTTTATTTCTAGCCCACTTGGTCATTTTCAATTCATTCTCCATCTCTTGGACCAAGTTGAGCCCACTTTTGCAAAATTTTCTTCTAATTTTTAAAACCAACTCAAAGTAGTATTTTTGAAGTAGTTGCCAATGTGTTTATCAAGGGGAGATTGAAGGACTATATGAGAAAGTCTCTAGATAATTAGTGATGAACAACTGACACATTTGTGGAGTTGGATTTTGATTTTACAAAAGTTGACAAAATTCAGAGTTGCTTTCAGTGTAACTGGTCTGATCAAAATGTGGGACTGGTTAGAACGTTGGGCGTAAGATGTCTGACCAACCATTGGTTAGTGGTCGGACCGAGTTAAGTTTTGCAGTGCGACCGACATTGGAGATGCGGTCACACTGGTGTCCTATTACTGGGGAAGGTTTTAAGTTGGTTTGGGCCAGTTTGACCAGTCAATAGTTGCCGATTTGATCGGTGGGCGGTTCGACCGTCATGGTGAGAGCGATCAGACCGGTAGCTACAGCCAAAGAACAGTGAGAAGTGTTCTTGAGTGGTTTGATTGTGTGTACAATATAGGAGCCATTGGTTGGTTGGTTGTGCTGTGTTACATGATGCATTATATTGATTAATGTGAGTCAAGTGTATGAAACATGTAATCGAGATGGTTGCTTGGTCTTTGGATGTGAGGTGTCTTGGAGAACATTAGCAGTCGATGTCAAGTGATTAGGACTAGACGAGAGAGTAGAGGTCCATTTGGTCGAGTAAGTCCAGGTAAGGCTATGTAACTCAAGTAGGAAGCACATGAAAAACAAGAATCATGAAGATGTGAGCTGGTGCATTTGGTGTGCCAAGTAACTTGGGTCGATGCAAGTAGAGATGATCCGAGGGAGACCAGATGTATCAAGACTTGACAACAAAGTCATTGGGTGCCACAGACTATATGTCAAATCATACAGAGATGCTTTGATGTTAAGATGAAGACGAAGTCAATGAAAGGTGCCTAGAACTTCGTCAGGGGTATTTCGGGAGTTTACCAAAATACGGGGTTAAGCCTTGGACAAAACCGTGGTACAAAGGAGAAGCGGTTTAGGTCAAGGTGAGCTGGGATGGCTACATAGATCAATTGCTAATAGTTTAGCGGATTGAGTTTTGTAAACACTTTGAGAAACGTGCGTGAGTTTGTAAAACCCGTGTTAGTGAGGTTGTCGGGTTTTCCCATGTGCTTAGTGGGTTGAGACCCCTAAGAGTTTTAAGTTATATAAGGGAGGATAGGGGAGAGCTAAGGTTAAGACAATTTTGGCTGTCTTCAGTAGTTTCTTCTCTCCATCCCTAAGGCTATGTGAGAAATCTTGAGTAAGAGGGGGCTTTAGGAATACCTTATAACCATCCATGTACTCGTGAATCAACTACTCTACTAGTAATAGATCAACTCTTTCATCCCTTCTTGGTGTTTCGCTTATTCTTCTCTTGGTTTTCATGTCTTTGAGCAAGAAATTCGAAATCGTGATCTAGGAGATTTTAGCCCAAATTCTTGACCAAATTATCTTACTAGAACATGTGAGAGTATATCTTGAAGACCTCATATCTTAGATTCCCACGTTCAAGAAGTAATTTCGATTTTGGCAATATATCAACTTTGTAAATATCTCATGGATTTATTTTGTTTTGGTTAATTTACTCTTGCTTTGGTTGATTTTGATCTTGCCTCTCCATTTCTTGATTTTGCTAGATGCTAAGGACGAGTAAGATGGAAATATTTCTTGAAAATCAATCCCCATCCATCTAGGTATCAGTCTTCGAAAGTTTTTGAAGTTATTTGGTTTTTGCTTGATTTGGTTTCTCCGAGTGATTTCTTGATCTAGTTATTTTTGTCTTGATTCTTTAGGTGTTCTATCTTACTGTGACATGTGAAAATATATCTACAAATATCTTGTCTATCATTCACCCATGAGCAAGTCATATTCATCGTTTGTAGTTTTTGCCCTGGTTTGTATAGCCTTCCTTCAAACTAAAAAATATCATAATTTTGATAATAATTTTCTTGCTCATTGATTGGAATATGTTTCTAACATACTAGAAAAGGTGCATACCAAATTTCAAGTGATTTAGAGTCATAGTTTGGGAGTTGCTCAATTTATAGTTTTAGTCCAATTTTTTTGTAGCAGAGCTTTACGAATCAAAAGGTCTCAATTCTCTTAGTTTCTTTTAAGATTTTTAGTTGGTATAGGTTCTTAAGGTCATGATCTAACATTGGTTCATTGCAGGCACATACAAGATGTCCTTGAGGATGACTGTTTTGCTCGAGGTAAGCTTCAGGCAAACCTGTCCAATCCCATGTACTGTCGCAGCAGCTCCGTTTCTCATTAGGACGGATCCACCACCTTCACTATGAAATGAAGAAAAACATGATCGATCAGCACATATATATCTAGTAGCACCTATATCAATCCACCAATCAATTGATGGACTTACCATAAAGACCAGTGCAACATTTACTTTAGCCTTGCGGCTCTTGTGCTGACCAGGAGTAGGACCTCTGCCTTTGCGATAACGGCAATGGTTGGCCTTATGTCCAGCCTCCCCGCAAACAAAGTAGACAATGTCCTTCTTTTTCTTCTTCATTTTCTTTGGTTGGAGCTTAACTTAGGGCTGATTCTTGAGTTTTGGTTTCCCAAAGCTTCTAGCACTCTTGACTTGTACTTGATGAGCTTAGATTTGAGCCTTTTCTGCATCGTCACCGGCTCTAACATGTTCTTCGATATTAATAGCAGCTGACATCTCATTGAGTGTTAAGCGCTTCTTCATATGTCAACGGAGGTCACGAAGTCACGCCACGAGGATGGTAGCTTAGTCAGGATGACGTTCACTTGGAACTTCTCTAGTAGAGCACAGTTGTAGTTCAAGTAATTGGCAGTCATGAACGACTCATTCCCGTTATCCCCTTCGAATACTTCTCTTCAAGTTCGTCCCAGAGCAACTTGGTGTTTGTGAAGTTGACATAGACGTCGAACAGCCGGTTGGACAAGATGGTTAATAAACGGGCTAAGGCTGAATTGTTTGCATCCTCCCACCACATCATTTCAGGGATTTCTAACGAAAACACCGAAGGATTTGAAATGACCCAAAAGAGTTTAAGATCAGCCAGCCATAATTTCGTCTGAGCCTGCCAACATTTGAAGTTCGCACCATCAAACACTTCCAGCTTAACGACATCGGATGATGAAGCCATTTCTTTAAATCTAGGTTTTCTGGATTGTTGTAGTAATTGTGGTATAAGCATAACTATCAATGTAATTCCAGCATAATTAAATAAGCTCAAAATGAATACAAATGATATAAATAGCATGTAATCATTTGATTCAGTCATATCATTTATACCATAACACATATTCAATAAAAGAAGAAGGAATACTCTTAACTTGAACATGTATGTCAATGTGAATAATTTGGAACCAATTAAACTAACAATAAGCTCAAGTTTTAATTGATAATTTGTGATCTCAGAAGTAGGGTTACACAAGATTAATTCTTGGCCATCCCGCTACTTATGGTTTTATACTCTTCATCAATTGGATATGTCCAAAAGAACTTTGAACTTTGAGCTCTAAATCCCAATTGACTAACTTCAATTACAAAACCACTCAATTTGTATATTTTCGACCAACACAGCATGTGAGCAAATGATCACTTGAAATCAGGGAAATGAACTTATGCAACTTGATCTAACAACAGATAATAATATCTTAACTTGACAAGTTATGCATAATAGAGCAAGCAATTTACCATGTGATCAAATTTGATTTCAAGTAATTCTAAATCATGCATATACCGAAACCTGTAAAACTAAATAGCTATAAAATGACCGATTGAAGCATAAGTATTCAACTTGAGATTTATTCAACGAGAATGACAGCAGTATCAAGATTTAGAGCTCAATGTTGATTAATCCAATCTCAATATATAACCATATGCATCATAGAGCAGTTTAGCTCATAGTTTTCTTTGCAACCATCAACACATAAATAAGGCACAGACTGCAATGAATTGAATTTTTTACTCACAAAGCCGGTGATATTCGAAATCACCGAGAAGGTTGCGGAGCCAGGCACGTCATGAGACGCTGTCCCAGAAAATCTAGCGCCTCTCTATATCACAGTGAGAGAGGACAGTAGGTAAACGGAGATACAAAGCCCCTTCGTCGGAGTGTGTGCACACACCGACAAGCCAAGGTCAGGGGATGTCGCACAAGTCCACGATAGGTGTCGGCCAAAACACCTCGCCGTCAAGCACCGAGAGAACTGAGGTTAGCGTCTGGAGCAGAACAACCACTGAGCACCACACACTAGAGACAACACAGGAACCAAAGAGAAGTGTAGAAGAGGAAAGCTCACTCTCTTTTTCGGATGCCTCAAGGAAGAAGAGGCGAACTCTTCTTATAGCCGAGAGGGCAACGGGAGACCCCTCTGCGCCAATGCCTCCAACGGCCGGAGCCGAGACTCCTGGGCCGCCGCCGCTCCTCCCCTATCCGCCAAGCCCGCTCGTCCTCAGATCTGAGGAATGAGCCAACCCACGCTCGCACAAGACGGATTGAGGGTAGGTTGCTCGGGGAAGGGAGAGCGCGTCACTCGGGAAGGAGGAAGCCGCACAGGAGAACTGGGATGCCAGGTGGGCCCACCTGCCGCCGGATGCGCCGCCGCCAGGACCGCCTGCACCGTTGCCTCCCCCGCCCACTCGCCGGCCTCTTGTCCGCTCGGGTGAAATGAGAGGAGCAGAGCTCCTCCCTCCTCCTTATCCTCTAGCCCGGCCCACCGACAGGTGGGCCACTCTCTCTCTCTTTCCTTTTTTTCTTTTAATCAAATGGGAAATTCCTATTTTGCCCTCTGGCAAATACAACAATTGATGGCCATATGATGACTAGAAGCTTGTAGCATTTGTACTGATGCAGCTATCGATCATTTGGGTATTTATGCATGTGAGAGTATCTGCTTCTCGGATTCCAAATTTCCTCTCGAGAGGTGAAAAATAGGGGGGGTTCCTGGTTTCCAATCCAACACCATAACTGAGGGGATTAAGCAAGAATCATTTATTTCCAAATTGCACCGAGTAGGTTAGCGCTAGTGCATTAGACAGTGCCCTGCAGTGCTGCTCTGAGAATAATTCTGTTATACAGGCTGAACTGAACGCATGCCTATTCAGTTGCCCAATAATAGTATGCTCCAGCAATAATAGTACATATCAGCTTTCCTTTATGAATAGCTATGTTCCAATATTAATACTCATGTATGCATCCTGATCATCAGGAGTAGATTGTGTGGTGCCAGCAAGTGGTAACATCATGGAGTACGATTCTCCTGGAACTGATAGGACTTGGTGCAGAACTCTGGCAAGCTGCTTCTGCACCGCGAATGGACAGAACCACATAGCACCGAGTTTTTCACGAGTAGCAAGCTGGAGAAAGCCCGTCATCGGAGCTTGGCGGCCAGTTACGTTACAGGTGAATGAATGATCAAAATAGCGCGTTCTTGTCTTAAAACAAAGGGCGGTGGCTGGACCCAGCATAGCCACTGCTTATAATAACTGACATTTATATTTGCTTGGGCATGCAGTACCGATTTGAGACTGCACGGCTGACGAGTGGTGACATAATCTCACCGCAGGAATTGAATGCTCTCTCTCTCTCTGCCTCTTATCAGTGCCCTGTGAATTAGTGCAAGTAACAATAAACTGTAGTTCAGTTTGATGCATTCGTGACCTGTATTGGTTGAGACTTAGCTGCTGAAACCGGCCTAGTGTTGGCATGTCCGCAAGTATTGAATCTACTGGCAGGGTGAAAGAGTGCGCTGAGGTTGTAGTCCAGGTTTTCTAGGATATTCTATAGATGATAGGACGATCGAGTCTCGAGTCCCTTCTAATTATCTGATAAGCCCATGCAGAACCTGTGCTGGCTTTGGTCCGGAAAGCCGTACATCACTCCGGAAGTGGTACCAGATACCAATTAATCAGAAACGCCCCGTGCATTGAGAAGAAATTTTACGACGTGAAGCAACAAAAGTGCAGGCCCCGATGGTTCCTACGACTCGGAGCAACGCGCGAAGCCACCGCGCACGTACGTCCGCGCGGTGGCACCAAAATCCGCCACCTCCACGTACGGTTCCACCACCGCGGCGCACCGCGTGCCGCCTCGGCACGTCCTGGGGCGCATGCACGGCCGACGCCGCGCGCGGTGAAGCCATCAAATGCTGTGGCGGCCGGAAAGAGGGAGGTATCCTTTCCGTGTTCTTTTATAGTTTTAAAAGTTATTTTTGATTTTTACTATAGTAACTAATTTTTAAACGAAATATTTTTTAAAATAAAGTCTACAAGTTAATTATAGTATATGTTAAAAAATTAATATCTATATCATAAAAAATCGCAAACGAGTATCTCTTCCCACAATCTCTATCGTAAACAACCAAAAAGTCATCAGCTACAGCTAAAAATCATCAACTGCAGCTAAAAAGAACATACCCGGGGAGTTCCTTCCCACGAACGCGCGCGCGGGCAGTACGTGCGTACGTACGTCGCCAAAGCCACGCGTGCTGTGTATGTCTCTCTCTCTCTCTTTTGAAACGGGCAAGAGAGTTGTCTTGTATATTAATTCAAAGGGAGAGGGCGTGCTGTGCATGCCACCTGGCATGCATCTCCGAGACACTTCCCTGTGTACGCTCGTACGACGTCGTTCGTTCCGTTCCTTTCCTAGCTCCCCAAGTTTAGCCGTCATTGCCAAATCATCATGGTCCCCGGACGACCACAATACAGCACGAGTGCTGCAACTAGTGACACACATCGCCAGAAAAGTTGCTGCGATTAGTAACTAACAACCTTTTGCCCCTCGTGGGATCGAGATCGAGTCGATCGACCATGAGTGCACAGTCGTTTCAACGAGTAATCATGTCCCATGCAGGGCAAGAGCAGTAACCGTGTAATCGCGCGTGCGCAAAAGCTTACGCTTTACCACCTCGAAAAGCGCGCTTCGCCCCTAAACTTTGCGCGTAGTTTAATCATCAACAGTTGAACCGGCCGGTTCGGCACATGTGCAGGTGTAGGAGGGGAGCGCGCGCGAGATCGCGGCCATTTGTGTGGGCCAAAAGCTATCGAGGGCGAGCGGCTAGGGCGGGACGGGAGGTTGTGGTGCTCATCATCATGGCGCTACCTAGCTCGCCGATGGGTGGTGCTAACTCGAACGCACGCACGGGCCCGCGGCGACGTTTATCGTGCGGTGCCGGTGCGGCTTCCGTCGGTGGTGTTGCGTAAGCTAGCTATCGCGCGCGCGCGCGCGTGTATAAAAGCAGGGATTTGTTCCGATCGCGCGTGCTTCGATCCCCATCGTCCGTTGGTTGATAATGCAGTACCATACATGCATGTCCGACAGATGCCAGCAATTAGAGGAGTGACTATTCAAACTTTTTTCTTCAACGATATTCAAAATCTTTACTCAAATGATTATAAAAGTTACTAAGTTTAAACTATACCAACTATGTTTTTCACAACAAGACTAAAGGTCTAAGATAACAAAGTCAGCAACCTTCATTCTAAGGACGGTCATACCATAGGCACAAGGTTGGTGGCACTAGTGGGCAGGTCGGACCTGTCTCCTAATTCCAGACCTGAAAGCCTATCTAAATAAAACTCACATTTTAAGAACTTTAATTCTCATCTAAATACTTTTAAATTTCGTATGAGACTTATTCAAGGCATTAGAAATCTAAACCAATAAAAATCATAAGGTTTTTATGCTTGAGTTCACTAAATCTAAAAGAATTGAATCTAGGTCACAAGAATACCAAAAATGTTAATACTCAAACTACTTCTTACTCGTGAATATCTAAGGCATAAGATCTTTTAGATCTACCTCACATATCCTAACAAGTTAATTTAAGTAAGAGATCAAACTATAACTCTTACGAACACGAAATCACAAATCTAATTCAGGAACAAAACCAATTAAGAATGCAAATAAGAATATGATTGAGATAAAATTTTGGTATATTTCTAGTGGAGGATGAAGTTTACATACTTATGAATGATTATAAGTGTATCCAAAACACTACACTTTCCTCTTTCACAACCATGGAAGAAGAAAATGTAGTAGAACAAAATACTGAACTCTAGAATCTTTAGATCTGCCACATCCCCTCCTCCCCTTTAATAACTAGCAACAACCCTAATAGGTTTAGCCCATTAAGACACCGGGGAAACATGATAACCCCACTACCATGGGTTTCGCATATTCACACACACTTCTCAAAGCGTTTACTAGACTCAACCTGCTAAAATTTTAGCATTTGATTCATTTGTCAATTTCAGCCCTTTTTAACCTAAACTACTTCTATTTTGCGCCTCCCTGTACTACGGTTTTGATCAAGGTATCAACCTGGTATTTGATCAACTATCAAAATACTCTCGACATAGTTTTTGGCACCTTCGCTTGACTCCGTCTTCACGTTTACCTCAAAGCACTTCCATATGCTTTTACATATAGTTTTGAGTGCCCAATGACTAGTCTTCAAGCATTCAGTCTCCCCTAAACCATCTCTACATGCCACGGCCTCGTCACTTGGTACACCACATGCACCAATTCATCTCTTCACAATTCTTGTCTTTTCAGTGTTTCCCGCTTGAGTAAACATAGCCTCATCCGGTCTTACATGGCTGCTCGGACCTCAGCATTCTTGCCTAGCTCCGGTCCATTGATAACTAGCATTCTCTAAGCCACCTACACATATAAAAATCAAGCAATCATCTCGAGCACAAGTTCTATACACTTGACTTACGTTAGTTAAAATCTTGTATCATACAACACCACATAACTACCCAACGACACTCATACCATGCACACACTCATCCAACTAAAAATCTATTTTCACTACTCTCTAGTCGCATCCACCGGTCTGACCGCACTCCCCATAGCGGTTGGACTACACCGGTTAGACCACCAACTAACAGCTGCTTTGGCTGTATCTTCAATGTCGGTCACACCGCCTAACTCAATTCGATCCAACCACCAACTATGGCTAGTCGGACCGCATGTGCCCTATTCAAAAATAGGCTCCCTAGAAAAAAGTAGTTGCCAACTATAATCTGACTACACCACATCGGCGATCCGACCGTCAACTTGAGTCCAGTCACACTAAATTCGCGATCAGACTGCTCTCGATAGACACTAACATAAAATTTAAATTTAACTTAATCAAAATATTAATTATTGATCACAAATATATTCCTGACATTCACGTGGTCCCTCAGCAGAGAAAAAGGAACATGTACGATAGGTGCATCTGTGCGTAAATGGCGATACGAACATTTAATTTGCTCGAGCTATCAGGGTACAGTAAGCCAGTAGCGACTAGCTTAGCATACATATACCTGCAACCGGAAGCCAGCTAGCGTATACATATATGGTCGTGATTTATCTATTAATTGTGTGTTCGTTACGAATTTGTGAGGGGGATTTTGGGATCCTTTTGTGCAAGATATATATGATTGGATTCTTTTAAACTATAATTTTAGCTTTTGATTTATATTTTTTTATTGTGATTTTAACTTTGACTTATGTTATTTGAATTCCACTTGTTTACGAGAGATAATATTAAGAGAAAATAGTTACATACGATTTTAGCTGATACAACTAAATTTGGTATATTATTTACTATAATCTATCTGTAAACTCTATCTTAAAAGATACACTATTTTAAAACTAATTACTATAACAGAAAATAATAAATTAAAATCATAAACAAAAAAACCTGGCCATATGACGTCATCCTAATGAGTTGCACATATGTTCGACCTGGTCACCTGAACGCTCTCCCTGTCCGTACGTTGAGTCTCATCACTGAATGACGTCATCCACCAAGGTGCGCAACGTAAGTGTGTACCATGTTGAGTGCTTCCTTTGTCGATCCGCTTTTGGGCGTCAATCCACATGGCATCTTGCTGCCTCTTTTTTCATCTAGCCTTGCCCGTATTTTTTATATACTAATAATATACCGATTAATAAAATAGTGTCATACATAGTTATTGTTCGATATTTGCCGTACATTAAGCAAGTGTTAAACATAACTAACTTTAAAAATTAAAATTCCACAAATAATTAATGTTTAAAAATTAAAATTCCGCAAATAATTACTTATTTCCATGATAGTTGAGATTATTAAAAAATAGAAATAAGCATATATCAAATAAGGAAAAAAAGCTGGAATCTGTAATAACCTGATAATTGACCGCCAATAGTCATCCAAGCTCACTGAACCTACGCAAAACTGCTAAAAAATTACACTTGCGGGATTTTCCACCATTTTCTAATAAAATAAGAATAGGTTTATACATATATATTCATAAATGAGAGAACAATATATTATATGGATATAATATGGATAAACATTGAGAGCAAACCGTTGGTTAATCCAACTGGTATGGCATGGATGTCTTGTGACAAATGGCCACGTTTTGCCCTACCAACTACAGGTTAATCAGATGGGT
This sequence comes from Melocanna baccifera, assembly GCA_036346265.1. Taxonomy (NCBI): domain Eukaryota; kingdom Viridiplantae; phylum Streptophyta; class Magnoliopsida; order Poales; family Poaceae; genus Melocanna; species Melocanna baccifera. The sequence continues at coordinate 44,632,629 of CM070677.1, read as the reverse complement.
TTACTTGTGGGTTTTCGAGATGTGATCCGATGAACTCTTGGTTGTTGAGCCGCAAGGATTGAGGATACGTAGTTTATATTTCATACATAACAGAAATGAGTGATGCAAATGCCGGGGAAAAGATTTTAGAGAGTAATTTACCCTCTTGACTCGCATCCTACACTCTCTTGCGTGCAATCATCTACGAGAGCGTGTCGCTAATCTACTATAGACTCACACATAGATCTAGCATGCATGCATGCAGAATAATCCATACTACTCACTACACAATGAAAAATTGAATACCTAATTAAATAGGCACATTCACGCTCTCAACCTAGAAGGCTATAACAAGACTCTGGCAAACAAAACAAGGGGGGAAGCATTGTAATTCAACTAGGTATTTCTGAAACAGATTGCACTCCAGTGCAAGACAAATGCATGGAAGCAGCTTACAATGTAGATCTCTATGACTTGGTATCTACATAGCACAGCTAGCATAACAAGAAGACAATCAAAAGTACCAAAAACCTACGTATATACTGTATCAGGATTCAGGAAACATATATCAGGATTCAGGAAACATATAGCATTGTCCGTACCCAATCGATCGACCGAAAGATCCTCTCATGAGCACGGCATGTACCTAGACAGAAGGTATCTTATCCTCACCCATGCGTTTCACCTTCCTTTCCATCCCCACACACATTTGCGAAGCCCAAATTAACAGGCAAAACTCTAACCATTGCTGAGTCCATGACACACACCGACAAGTTCATGAGTTCATCGATCTTGACAGCCAGCACGAGCAGACAAAGAGGAATGATCATTTAATCTGGTGGCTAGTCCATGACAAGAGAACACACCATACAAGCGGAGAGAAAAGACAAATGCAGCTCTCACATGATTGCCCCGGACTATAATCCTCAACTCTCTGACAGTCCTGTGCCGTGCATACATGCATTCACCCGACATCAACCCCCTGCAAATCAGCTCTCCCAACCATTCCAGAGAATCAATCTCTGCCATGGTCATCTCCCAATCATGCAAGCAGCATTATTTTATGTGCAGTGCAGTGTCAAAAGTCAGACAGTTAAAAAAAGTAGCACTTTTGACTAGACAAACAAGTACGTGCGCCACTCCTGTGCTATAGTAACCCACATATGTCCTGATAAAAGAAAGTGAATGGAGTAAAGCAATAAATTGACTGTCACATCAATCAAAGGAGGTTATTATATGCAACTCATTACGAATTACAAATTACCTATCCTGAATTCTTGATCATACTAGTTAAGAAGGTATGATATATGGACTAAATAAGAAGGGTATAGTGGTCTACATTGATCGTTTCCTCAGAATTAACTGTGGACCGCGGGGAGAGAGAGAGAGAGAGAGAGAGATCGCTACATGGTGATGGTGGTACCACTGGAATCAGAATGTGCACAGCCATGCACGCGTGCATGCACTGTGGCCCCTTTCTTGAGCCGTCACTTGAATCCAACACTGTAATCTCTACCCGCCGCGTCGGGGATCGGGTTCCAGTCCCAGATCTTGTCAGAGATGGCGGCCAGCGACATCGGCAGCGTGCCAATCGCCGTTGGTTGCGACGTCGGCGTTGGCAGGGGAAGGAAGTGGCCGTGGCTGCCGGCCGGGCTAAGGTAAGACGGCTGGGCGCCGTGGCCCACCAGTGTGCTCAGCTCGTCAATGGCGACAGAGGAGCTGCCCATTGAGGCCGCGTTCACCAGGTTGAACAGCGAGTACGTGGAGGAGAAGGCGTTCGTGTTCTTGCTGTACTGCTCGTACAATAATGACGCGGTTCCCTCTTGCTGATCGCCGGCCGCCGCGGCGGAGCTTGCCGCGGCCTGCAGGTAGCCGCCGGACGGCTTTGCGGCGGCTAGCTGCCGTGCCGGCTCTCCCTTTTGTCCCTGGGCGTGATCCGTGTTGGCGGGCGGCGATGTGCACTCGCCGTGTAGATGGTGGAGCTTGGACGGAGTTGGGGGCGGCGTGGGCGTGGACGACGACGACGCTTGTTTGCAGTCCTGTGGCAGCGCGGCGGCGCGGGAGGAGGCCGAACGCGCCGAGGAGAGATGGCCGTGGCCGTCGTCGATGCCGGAGCGCTTGTAAACGCGGCAGAGAGATATCTCTGTCTGCAAATTCATGGACGTGAGGAGATGCGTTGCTGATAAATCAGATTTATCGATTGCAATTAATCAAGAAAGCAAACATGGCATACGAAGAATTAGGGGATGCGTCTCCCCAGATATTTAGTTCAGATCTGACTAATTATATAATCAAAGTGACAATTCCGGTCAAAGGGATTGCGAAATCTAGGATTCTAGGTTAGCATGTTTAGGATAGTACATAGGGAGAGCTATCACCAAATCGAGTAGGTTCTAGCCACAACCATGGCAGGAATACCAAGGAGCAAAAGAAAGAAGAAACCCTAGCTAATTAACTTGTAGATCTGAAAGGCGCATGCACCGTTCATGGGAAAACCATGAGGCCAACTAAAAGCACAGAAGCAAAATTAAATTGACCAGAATCAAAACCCGACAACAAAAAGCAAACCCGCAAACCCTAGTTCTTGGATTCATAATTACCTGCAAATTATCTTGTTGCTTGTGCAAATTGAGGGATCAGGATGCGATAGAATATGGATACGCACCTTGTGGTAGCGGTCGGTGTCGGCGGGCGGGAGGCGGTACTCGTTCATGATCCAGCTGCTGCGGACGCCCTTGGGCGCCTTGCCGGAGTAGAAGACGAGCGTCTTCTTGAGTCCTATGGGCCGCTTGTTCTCCGCCCGGACCATCCGGTCGGCGCCCGTCGCCTTCCAGTACCCGGACACCGTCACCCGGTTCGGCCGGTCCCCGTTCCGGTACTTGCGGTCCCTCGGCACGTAGAAGAACCACTCCTTCTCCCCAATCGCGGTCATTGCTGTGCGTGCACAAGAAGTTAAAGCCGCAAACACAAAGATGTCACTCGCTGCTGCAGAAAAGAAAATCAACAAGGAGCTTGAAGAGACACAGGGTGGGGGAGCTAGCAATTCTTGAGACGGACCTGGGAGCTCCCAAGGGTCGTAGCGGTAGAGGTCGAGAAAGGTGATGAGCTCGACGTTGAAGCGCTTGCCCTCCACCTTTCGCCGGAGGTAGAACTCGATGAGCTCCTCCTCCGTCGGGTGGAACCGGAACCCCGGCATCACGAGGTCGTACTCGTGCGTGTCGACGCCGCCGCCCCCCAGCTTACTGCCTACTCCTGCTGCTGCCGCAGCGGCGCCATAGCTGTTCTCGTATCTGCTCATGCCTGCTTGGTCTTCTGCGTCGTCGCCGTCCTCCTCCTCCGCATAGCTTGCTAGGGCAGGCTCTGGCTAGGTGAGTAGCACGAGCAAGTTACGTGGCTCCTTCCTCTCGGAAATGAGCCCGGGGTGCAAGTGGGGATGGAGAGGAGGAAAGGATAAGAGGTTAGAGTTTGGGATAATATATATATCGATCAAAAAGCAAAGTATTAATCGGCCATAATATATAGCTAGCTAGTATACATGTGTATTAACTATTAACCGAGTGATTGCTACTCGTCTTTGTAACCATTAGCTAGTCTACGCTCTACATACGCACAGCGCAGTCGAAACGCAATGCGAGTGACGAGCAAGCGTGACGCCACCACACATGTAGAACACACCACAGCGATCTCACACGGGAGGTGCATAAGATAAGAAATTATGGATCTGCTCCAAAAAATTTAAATTTCTGATTTTTGACTTTGGTTGTTAGCATTTTAAAGTTATTTAATTAAAAAGAAAAAAGAAAAAATATTATACTTAAATAAACTAAAAGTAAAAAATAAAAATAAAAATTGAAACCGTTTGAAGCAGGCTATGAATGGCAGGCAGAGGAGGGGAACGAGGGCCTACGAGTGGCGGCAGAAGATGGAAAGCGACGGAGGAGCCGACTTAAATCGGGGGAACGGGACGCCTCAGGAAGAGTACAGGTATGGGCGGTTGCCGCTAGCTAGTTCCTTGCATCTCTGTGTTTGTGTACGTCAGTACACCCGAGTGATGGATGGATGGATGGATGGACTGCGTTTCCATTCTTTTTCATTAATGCGGTCTCCAGTGATCTTTTTGCATACGGAGTAAGTACTATTCGCTATAGCTTTAATTTCCAGACGTTAAATATATATATGACGATGAAAAAGGACTGGAAAGAGGAAGAAATTTAAAGCCAATTGTATATATGTTCAGCTTTTGCTCTTTCATGCGACAGGGACATCTTTTCTTTGAGTGGTTGCTAACTTGGTGATGTGCACAGATCACTGTGTGTTTGTAGGACTAATACTGGTAATCAGAGGGAGCGAATGATTTTTCAAATTTTTTTCTCCAATAATATTCAAGATATTCACATAAGCGACTATAATAGTCACAAGTTCAGATTGCACCAACTATGTTAACAACACAAAGCTGAAAACCTAAGGTAATAAAATCAACCATCAACAACACAAAGCCAATCAGACCACCATAGATTGGCCGGTCTGACTGCCGAGCCCAGTATAACCGTAGGTGCAATAGTGGTTTGGTCGCTGAGGTCGGTCTGATCGTAGGTCCAGGGCTAGTTTAACCGGCCTTCTGTTCCCAGACATGAAAACCTCTCGAGACAAAACTCAAATCTTAATAACTTACTCAATTCTCATCCAAACATGTTCTAGTCTTGCATGAGACTTTTTCAAGGAATTAGGAACCTGAACCAATCAATAATCACAAAGTTCTTTGGCCTATGTTCACTGAATTTGAGATAATCGATACTAAGGCACAAGAATACCAAAACCTTAAAAACTCTAAGTACTTCCTACTCGTGAGGATCTAAGACATAAAGTCTTTTAGATCTATTCTCACATGTCATACCAAGATAACTTAAGCAAGAGTTTAGGCTAGAACACCCATGAACATGAAATCACAAATCTAACTAAAAAACAAGCAAAACCAAGAAAGAACACAAGCAAGAACATGCCGCGACAAATCTTTGATCTATTTTCAGTGGAACATAAAGTTTACAAACTAATGGGTGATTACAAGATGCAGCCAAAGCGCCACTCTTTCCTTTCAATTTTCCTCTCTCACAACCATGAAAGGAAACAAGATGGTACAACAAAATCTATACCCTAATCCTTACCCTCTAGCACCTCCTCTCATGCCCTTTAACAACAACCAACAACCCAATGGGTCCAACCCATTAAGCCTACCAGGGAAACTTGTTAACCCTACTAACATGGATTTTACACATTCACGTATGCTTCCCAAAGCAGTTATGAGACTCAATCCGCTAACTATTTAGCAATTGATCCACCTATCAATTCTAGCTTTCCTTGACCTAAATAATTTTTCCTTTGCACCTCCTCTCATCATGATTTTGATCAAGGCATCAACCCGATATTTGGCCAACTATCTAAATACTTTCGATAAAACTTCTGGACACCTTTTCTTGAGTCTGTCTTTGCCTTCATATCAAAATATCTCCACATGCTTTGACACAAAACTCATAGTGCCCAATGACTAGCGGTCACATTGTTACGCATTCGGACTCCCCCGAATCGTTATACATACATCGGCCTTGCCACTTGGCATACCATATGCACCAACTCATCTCTTCATGACCCTTGTCTTCTCTATGCTTCCCACGTGAGCTACGTAGCCTCACCCGGACATGCACGACTGCTCGGACCTCAGCTCCCCCGCCTAGTCCCTGTCCATTACCATTGCCCGCTAACATTCTATAAGCCACCTGCACATTCAAAAATCAAGCAACCATCTCGAGCATAAGTTCCATGCACTTGACTCATGTCAGTCAAAACCATATAGCATGCAACACCACACACTCAACCAACAGTACCCATATCATGCACAACTCATCCAACTCAGAAACCATTTTCATTGTTCTCTGGCTACACCCACCAGTATAACATCACTTTCCATGCCGGTCAGACTACCTTGGTCAGATCACTGGCCATTGGCCAATCTAATCGCTTAACAGCACCAAAAGACACACACACACTCTCTCTCTCTCTCTCTGAGATTTCGGTTAAACTCTATATAGTTTTAGCTCCAGTTTCCAATTCCAGTGGCACAAAGTGCAAACTTATCCCAAAACAAGCATACACAAGTGTTTGGTGTTTAACTTTTCAAAAGTCCATGCCCAATCAGACCACTCGCCCCATGGCAATCTGACTGTCGGCCATTTGCTAGTCAGACTACCGACCCCATAGTGGTTAGACCATCTAAATCCTGACAGCACAAACTGAAATATGAATTTTCTAAAACTTTTGCAAAATTTAAAATGACCAAATGCCTCATCCTTAGATGCCAAAAAGTAAACCCTAGAGTTTTTAGAGTAATCATCAGCAATGACTAGTACATACCGCTTTCCTCATGCTGACTGAACTCTAGAAGAACCTATAGTGTCCATCTGTAGAGTTGTCGTGGGCTATCTGTCATGACCATGGTAAGAGGTGGATGTGAAGCAGCAACTATCTTAATATGCCTACAGGGGAAGCAAACTAAATTCTTCCTACCCTTGAGCTTAGGTAATCCCCTAATCAAATCCATGCAACTGACCCGTGCCAAGTGATCAAAACTAATGTATCCAAGCTTACAATGATAGAAAACCAGATCTCTAAACTCTACAGCAATAAGATACCTAAGCCTAGAATAGGAAGACTTGGCAAAATCAGCACTTAAAACTCTCTCGAGACGAGAAAATCCAAAGGCTAGATCCCAGACTGATCTAGAACTCTACAAGCACTACTCCTAAAGCTCACCCTAGAATCATCATCAATTAATTATGAGACTGAAGGCAAATTATAGGGCCTGTTCTTTTTGGCTACAACTGATGGCTTTTGGCTGCGGTTGATAGCTTTTTGGCTGTTTGCGACAGAGATTGCAGAAAGAGAGATACTCGCTTGCGATTTTTGATGGTATAGATATTAGGTTTTTCATGTGTACTACAATTAACTTGTAGACCCTGTTTTAAAAAATACTCCGTTTGAAAGTTGGGTACTGTAGCAGAAGCTAGAATCCAAAAGCCAAAAGCTGAAAAGAACAGGGCCATACTTGAGCTTGCTTACCAGAGCTACATTCTTGAGTATGAAGTTGTCATTGACACAGACTATACCCTTAGCCACCATGGTCATGATAGAAGCATCCCTGAATGTGATAAACTCATCATCGAATGCTCACATGAGGGAGGAGAACCATCTTGAATTTTCGATCATCTGTCGAGAACATCCGGAGTTCACTAGCCATAGGTTCTCCTTCCTCTCCTATCGGACCTATATAGCATAAACAAAAAACCTTGAGGTCTCAATACTGGGGTTAGTAATAAAAAACTTTGGAATTCAGCACCAGGACACACGAAGAGTAGAGGCAGGACTAGCATAAGCTAAAGCTAAGGCAGAATAAGGCAAAGTATGGATCCCATGATAATGCACCCCCATACGAGCTCTACCTAGACTCCCTTTGAACTCTTGCCTATATCTAACAAAGTCTAGTGCTCACCTTGTCTGGTAGGCACTGGTAGACCTATTATGCACTCATGGTAACCTATGCCTAGATAAGAGGCTGACCTAAATCCATCAAACAAATCCTTAACAAATCTAGATCTAAAGCTAGATCTAGAGACACTCTGGGCTACAAGCACCCACCTAGCTCTCAACGATCTCTCTCTATCCTTCTTCTCTAGTTTGGCTCGTCCGAAGTAGAACAAAAATATATGGCCATCCCTCTCACAGTAGGTGCAATAGTACTTCACTCAATGAGGAACTGGACCTACTAAAGAAGAAGCACCCACTACATAAGAGCAATATTGTGCAAAGCCAATAGACTTGATGACAATCTTGCCTGGTTCAGTCTCTAACTCAATCAAACCACTCTTCAGAACTCTCGCTACCTTAGGTAGATTTTTCTTGGAATACTCTAAGACATTGAAACTTAGATTTCTATTCTTCACACTCACCTTAGATTGGTTTAGGATTATGTTGAAATTCTTTTTACCACCAGAGAATCGCTCTAAGGATTTCTTGAGGTAGTCATTTTTCTTAGCTAGGGTGGTACACGAACTACACTCACTCTTCTTGACTATCTTAGCATATCTTTCCTCATAAATGGCCACCTGAAGCATAAGAGACTCACAAAAGATACATGATGAAGTCTTGATATTCCTAAGCTGCTGATCAAACTTGACTCTAATTGCCTCACGCATATCATCTAGATCCTAACCTATTTTAACAACAAATGCACATGCAATGGATGCAACATGATTAGATTTCTTTGTTGCAAAAGATGAAGTACATCTTTCTTTAGTGGTGAGGTTATTTAGAGTTCTAGTCAATGTTTTGATTTCAGCAATTAATTTAGGATAATTTGAACATGGGAGAATTCTAGAGTGAAGCATCGCATCAATTAATTCAGTAATTTACCCATGCCACTTTTGACCTTCAAATCTAGCAAAACACACTTAGAGCAAGATAAAGCACTAGCATTCATATCCTTAGCTCCTAAGCATACAGAAAATTTGCTAAACTTGAGTTGAGCACTTTCAATATTAGCATGTTTGAGCTGTTTAGCTTGAGAGGCTTTTGGACCGATGATGGTGACTGGAGGGGGTGAATAGAAGTTCAAATTAAATCCGAGACTTTCCAAAATCTTTCCCAATGAAATGGCCAAGCTCTTGACTCTAGTAGCTAAGAGAAGCTATGAAGATCAGAGACCAAATATTCACAAGTAAAGCTCCAAGAAAAACCAAGCCAAAAGATCCAAGACTTCCTAAGCGGTATGACCATAATGCATAGGCCGGTATGACTGGGTAGCGGTCTGACCGTAGGTACCGAGAAGTTCGATCGGGATTGTGCGGTATGACTAGAAAGCAGTATGACCGCAGGGCAACCAATGGCATGACCGACCTCATGCAGTTTGACTAGTCCAAGAGCGGTATGACCGACCCAACTAGACAAAACTAAAAATCAACATGATTTCAGACCAAGAAATGATGCAACTTTTGATCCACAACTCCAAATTACCTAAAGCTTGGTATGCACCTTTTCTAGGATATCAAGAATCTATTCCAATTATGGATCACGAAGATCCGCATCGAAGTTCCTACCTATATACAAAACAAAGAAGGTTACAACATGTATGCACCTAAACACTGATCCTAACCCTTAGGACTAAACCTTAAACCCTTGTGCACTCACCCTACACACAAAGCTAGAGACCGGTCTAACCGTATCCGCCATGTCAATCAAACTACCTCTCCTATACCAATCAAACCACAGGACTTCGCCCTGTCTGATTGCCCCTGCTCACCCTGGGAATAGGGAGCGGTCTAACCGCGACATCCATGCTGGTCAGATGAGTGGGACCTGACTAGTATGATCACTAACCCAAGGCCAGTCATACTGCGCCCTCCCCACACGTGATACTTGACAAAATGCTCACTGGAAAATAGTTATTGATAACTAGAATCTGATCATATTGCAACCTCGGTCCGACAGCCATTCAAGTTTGGTATTACTGTTCATGGCCAGTTACAATATGGCCGCCAAGCCGGTCTGACCGCTGCTCACCCGTTGATCTGACCATCGACCGTTAGCCGGTCAGGCTACTCTTGGCCAGTATGACTGCGACCCCAATGCCGGTCATACCATCAGCAAATAGAAGTAACTAAAACTGCAAACTCTCAAAAACTAAATTTAAACTCCACAAACTCTATAAACCAAAAGTCAATTACCTATCACAACCATAGGGTGACCTCTATATGGTCTCATAGGGGCATACACTAAGGAACTAGTAAGGAATATCACCTTTATTTTAGCTAAGTTGTCCTTACTAACAAACAACTCATCAAAAACATAAGTATGAATAGTAGTGCCAAGTGTACAGCAAGCTTTCATCTTTTCAATTTTATCAAATTCTACTCTAAGCTGACTAGTAACATTAGAATGAATGGCCCTTAGCTTGTCTAACTCAGAGTGAAGAACTAGGCAAGATTCACAATTATTATCATCAGGAATTAATGATCTAATCCTATTAATTTTAGCATTCAAACCCTTAGCCAAGAAATCAAGCTAGATTCTTTATTTTCTTTTTGCATTTTCTAATATCATGATCTAGGTGAACTACAACATGAGATATCTCATTCACTGTAGAGGTCATCCTCTCCGGAGATGTCATCAGTGCTCACTATGAAGTACATGCCAGTGAAGTTATTTGCCTTCTTCTTGCCTCATGGCTCCTCCTCCTCCTCGGTCCCTGAGTCCATATCGCTCAAATCAAGTTGGTCGAGAGCGGGCACGACTCAGTGGACTTCGTTCTGGTAGTTGCACTTCTTCGGCTTAGAATCCCGAGGTGGTGGACGCTTGCAGTACTTCTTCTCCCCCTTGCCTTTGAGCTTAGAGCAATATGCTCTAATGTGTTTAAGATCACCACACTTGACACACCGGATCGGACCTTCTCCTCCTCTATTTCTCATCCTCACAGTGTTTAAGGCTCTAGTGAACTTGGTGGATAGGGGGACTAGGTCATCCTCAGAAATCTACTCAAATTGATTATTACTCATAGTATGCAAGGCAAACAAAGAGAATTTAGAAGTAGATTCAACTAGGCCAAAAGAAGGGCTCTTAGCGTGATCAGTCATAAGTTCCATTGACTACGACTTGTTTTTGTGAGAGAGCAAGTCGATCTCATTAGTCTTCAACCTTGAATAAAGCTTATCCAAGATAAGCTCGCTCATAATAGTAGTGTCATTGATAAAAGTGACTTTTATCTTCTAAATAGATATCTCCAAGACTCCAAGAACTTGACATGCATTTCTAGAGTCTAGATAGACCACACTGACAACACGCAAGTTATTAAGGATCTTGTGAAAGTGAGCAAAGAACCCATTCAAGACTCCAAGTTTCATCTCAAACTTCTAGTATTCTTTCTTAAACTGGTTCTGAGGCAACTCCTTGATAGCTGTAGAGCTCTCATGGTAATCAATAAGAGTCTACCAGATATCGTGCGCCAAAGTGAGATGAGACACACGGTTAAACTCGTTTATGTCGAGTCCCTAAATCAGGAGCTTCCTTGGTTTGCTATTTTCCTCCACATTAGGAAGATTTGTCGGAGTGATCTAATCATCGATAGGGACAACATAGGAACTCTTTTCATTTTTCTAGACTGTATAGCCTTGAGCCTGAATATATGTAGCCATCCTCGTCTTCTAATGTAGGAAGTCGACCCCATCAAAAACAAAGTGACTTGGCAGAATACCTATTTGATGCCATGGCTCTTAATACTGATTAAGATATATGAGAAAGAGCTTAACTACCATCTGGTGCCACTTGTAGGACCGATACCAGCAATCAAATGGGGACACATGATTTTTTAAACTTTTTTCCAATGGTATTCAATATCTTCACTCAAATTACTATGAGAGTCACCAAATTCATATTACATCAACGATGCTTAACAACACAAGGCTGGAGACCTAAGGCAACAGAATTAGCCACCAATAGCACAAAGCTGATCAGATCGCCATGGATTGGCCGGTTTGACCATCGAGCCCGGTCTAACCGCTGAGGCCAGTTTGACCGATCTCTTGTTCCCACATCTAAAATCCACTCGGGACAAAACTCAAATATTAAGAACTTGCTCATTATCATCCAAACATTTTTATGTTTTGCATGAGACTTATTCAATATATTAGGAACCTAAACCAATCAAGAATCACAATGTTTTGGGGCTCGGGTTCACTGAATTTGAGAGAATCAAATCTAGGGCACAAACACACCAAAAACCCTAAAACTCAAATTACATCTTGCTCGTGAGGATCTAAGATATGAGGCCTTCTAGATCTATTCTCACATGTCATAGCAAGGTAATTTAAGCAAGAGTTTGGGCTAGAACATCTATGAACACAAAATTACAAATCTAGCTCAAGAACAAGCAAAACTAAACAAGAACACAAACAAGAATATAATTGAGACAAAGCTTTAATCTAGTTCCAATAGAGGGTGAAGTTTACATACTCATGGATGCTTATAAGGTGCAGCCAAAGTACCACTCTTCTCTCTCTTAATTTCTCTCTCTCATAACTATAGAATGAGACAAGGTGGTAGAACAAAACATAAACCTTAGAATGCTTACCCTCTACCACCTCCTCTCATCCCCTTTAATAATCAGTAACAACTCTAATAGGTCCTACCTATTAAGCCCACCAGGGAAACCTATCAACCCCACTAACACGGGTTTTACATACTTACGCATGCTTCTAAAAGATTTTACAATACTCAACCCGTTAACCCTTTAGCAATTAATCCACTTGTCAATTCTAGCTCTCTTTGACCTAAACCACTTCTTCTTTGCACCTCCCCACATCGTGATTTTGATCAAGAACCAACCCGGTATTTGGCCAACTACCAAAATACTCTCGATGAAGCTTTCAGACACCTTCTCTTGACTCTGTATTCACCTTCACCTCAAAACATCTTCACATACTTTGACACATATCCTGTAGTGCTCAATGACTAACCATCACGTCTTCACGCATTCAGAACCCCGCCAAACAGTCTCGCGTGCATCGGCCTCATCACTTGGCGCACCATATGGACCAACTCGTATCTTCACACTCTTTGTCTTCTTTATGCTTCTCACTTGAGCCACGTAGTCTCATCCAGAATTACACAATTGATCGGACCTCCGCTCCCCCGCCTAGTCCCGGTCAATTGCCGTCAACCGCTAACGTTCTCCAAGCTACCTGCATATCCAAAGACCAAGCAAGTATCTTGAGCACAAATTCTATGCACTTAACTCATGTTAGTCAAAATCATGCATCATGTAATACCACACAACCAACCAACAGCATCCATATTATGCACACACTCATTCAACTTAAAAATCATTTTCATTGTTCTTTGATAGCACCTACTGATCTGACCACACTTCCCATGTTGGTCAAACTACCCCAGTCAGACCGTCAGCCTTGGCTGGTTTGATCGCTTCATAACACCAAAAAAACACCCTCTATAGAATTTCGGTTAACTTCTATCTAGTTTTAGGTCCAGTTCCTAATTCTAGTGGCACCAAGTGCAAACTAATTCCTAAACAAGTCTATACAAGTGTTTGGTATTCAATTTTGTAAAGTCCATAGTTCATCTAACCGCTCGTCCCATGACAATCAAACCGCCGACTATCTGTTGATCAGATTGTCGACCCCATAACAGTCAAAATGACGGAACCCTAACAACACTAACCGAAATCTAATTTTTGTTTAACTTTTTTTTGTAAAAATTAAACTTAACTCAACTAAAATAATAATTGTTTATTACAAACATATACCGTACCTTGTACGTGGTCTCTCGGTGTACAACTAGAAGAGTACAACTGTATATCTGGGCTAATTTTTTCTGAAGCTGCATGTACGGACGAGGAAGCAGTAGTACATGGAACAAGGGTTCTGCGATAGTGTGATGTTGATCTCCGCAGAGTGACGTGGAGATGACCAGATGCTTCGATTGATCAATGGATGCCTTGTGCCGAGGAAATGGTACAGGACGGATCATAAAAGAACGTACGTCATCAGTACGCGCGTACGATGTTATGATAGATCACACTACATTACATGCTAGGATGATAGGTATCCGCGTGCAACCGGTGTGAGGTAGACAGATTTACTTTACAGTTTACACTTCTGAATCGATCGAAGCGTCAAACAAAGACACTGTTCATGGTAAAAAAAAAGAGTAGAACTGACAGATTAGCAAGTTGCAGGAATTCGACAAAGCAACATATGATGGCCAGTGGCCGCATTACATGAGCCGGTCCTACCAAAGCCAGCTTTAGAGATGGTTTTTTTAGTTTTTTAAAACAGTTTTTAATTTTTTGTTATAGTATCTAACTTTTAAATAAAAATTTTTTAAGATGGAGTCTACAAATTAATTATAGTACACGTTAAAAGTCTAACATCTGTACCATTTAAAATTACAAGTGAGTATCTCTTTCTCCGTAATATTTATCGCAAACAGTTAAAATTCAAAAGTTTCAATCAAAAATCATAAACCATAGCCAAAAAAAAAAAAACAGACCCATTAAGCAGGGATGAGATGGTTTGGTAGTTTTTAACCTACTCACACATCATTCTTACAAGCTCATGCAAACGTCTAGACAAAAAAAGCCTCATAAGAAGTTATACCTCGTGACGGAGCATAAGACGCACCTTATGATCTCAAGAATATCAAAAGGAGGCATGTAGGGCACGATCGCCGTTGCATCATTCTTCTCCTCCTTCCTGCTTTCATGTTCTCTGAACTGATCTGTACTGTACGTACTAGCTAGCAAGCTCAAACAATGAGAAGAACAAACTAGCTTAGCTAGCATATATATGCACAAACTAGAACAAAGGATGCATTTTTAACAGGACTAGTTTGTTAAATGGTGTGATGATGTTAGCTGTGCATGCATGGAGCCATGGACGTGACTGGCCGGAGGAGTCAAGTGAGGCCCGTGACCTCTCGATCGATTGATATGCACGAGTACGTACGTTCCTATTTGCAAGAACCTTTTTTTCTTGGTTTGTTCGGATCTCTTTCGTTTTCATGGATCCTTTGGTCGAGACCGCTAGCTCAAGCTCACGTACACAATGTGTTTCGACTGGGCCTTTTTACATTAATTACGGGCAATCAATGACAAACAAGTCGGGTTGCAAGCGGAGTCGACACGTGCATGTCGCACAAATCCAACCTCAGATTCATCTCTTCTAGTTCTAGGCACACCTACATGTACATCATGCATCTCTACCCTCTCAACCACTCGCGCATACGGACACACACGCCTATATCATCTATCAATTTGCTAGCTTCGGTTGTACATGTCAATGTGGTCTCCAATTGGACTTGGAATTGGTTGTCCCTGCAGATCCATATATGCTTCCATTTGTTTCAACAATCTGAAAGCACATCTTAACCATATTGATGATGAACTAGTTGAGTGGAAGAGAACTTTCAAACCAGTGCTAATGTCTTTGTGATTTTTGTAACACACAAAAAAAAACCTCACAGAAAAGTTGGCAAGTGGCATTATTAATTATAAGAATTGTTCCCAAAAATTAAGTGGAAGTTGCTTGTGTGAACTGACAAGAAGCAGGAAAGGTTTATCAGAGGAAGTCCACTATGAGTCTACATGTAGAATTTTACTGCTGGAAAAACAAGGCTTCGGCATCATCGGGCTACTTTTCTAAATGAAAATGACTTGATTTGTTTTAACTAAGCAAAGAAACAAGAAACATCCACATCAAAAGATGGTGCTATAGATAGAATGCCATGAGATTAGACACAAGGGCCTTTCTAGTAGGCCCTCGATTAGTCTCCCTTCGTGACAGTATTAATTGATTTATCTAGCTTTTCTGTGCACGTCAACAATCAGATTACTGTTCCAGTATTTTCTTTCTTTTGTGTAGTTTTCTCAACTATTTAATGAAGATTGTGGTGTATTTGTCATTTACTCATTTTCATTTCTTTTCTGTTGGAAAAAAACTGCTTGTGGAGGAAAAATTCTAGCTAGTAGCAAAATAATAAGTCGCAATTCGATGGCGACAACTGCCGAGCTTTGCGTATGGACTTCTCATATATCTCCAATTCTCGACCACTTTTTTAGAGAAATATCCCCACAAACGCAATTCGATCGAAATTTCAACTAAATCAAGTATTCTAGGCCGGCTGCGTGATATATATATATATATATATATATATATATATATATATATATATATAAACAACACGTATACGCTTTCTACTATGAGGACAAAATGTGTTTACTAGATGAAGCCCAGAGCATTTTCTGACTTTTGACTCAGCAAGTCTGCATGCATGCATGCATTACGAATGTTTCAGATTTTAAACAGTAAATTATTTAACCTAAGCATGTGTAGTGCAAGCTTTCCATGCATGGCGAGATTGTTGTGCATCCTTTTTTATTCTTTACGAAATAATTATACCACTACTATAAAAATATTTATATTAGACGTCTCATCACAGATAGTTCATAAAAAACGTCTGTATTAAATGCAATCACAGACGTCTGTGATATTGGCAATATCACAGACGTCTGTGATATTGGCAATATCACAGACAGTTCTTAATTAAGAACTGTCTGTGATATGTTTTCCGCCTCACACACCCCTAAAATTTTATAATTTTCTGCCTGAGTTCGAGTAGGATTCCGTTTTGATATACCTTCAGTAAAATGGGCATAACTTTTACATACGGTATCCGTTTTTGATGTTTTTGTACTCATTAGAAAGCTAACGACGATCCTGATACAAAAAATGACCCGCTTGCGCCAGTCGCCCTCGAAGACCCCCAAAATGGCCATTTGTAGCCTAAAATTCGAATCGCAAGTTTTTATTTCTATTTGTGCCAAAAAAATTTTGATCTTGTCTTTAAAATTTGGGGTTCGTCTCAACTATAAAGTTGTAGATCTCGTCGAAACCTTTCAAATGATTATATATAAGCTATATAGAACTTTGTTATTTCATATTTTGAGACTAATTGTTTATACTATATCGGTATATATATAACCAATATCACAGATGGTTCGTGGTCCAAACTGTCTGTGATACTATTACAACCGGTTCTTACTAAGAGCCATATGTGATAATTCGTTCTCTGATCACTGGGCCTGTCAATCCTCCTCAACCCAATTCCAGCCAATAGAAACCGACCAACCAACACCTCACGGATCGTAACTCCCTCCTCTATAAATACTCACCCGAACCCATCCACCCCCTTCCTTCAAATGCGTCTTAAGCTTCCTCCCTTCATTTTTTTCTTATAGTATTTGATTCTGTGAGATTTAGATCTCCATCGTAGCATCTATTGTTGCTATTTTATTGGGCTTAGGCTGCCCAGGAGCTTACAGTGAGGCAGTCGCTAAGAAGGCCTACCCGAACTGCATCAGAGACGATCTTCCATTAGGATATCTGATTCTTCTATTTTCTTTCTTCTCTGTTGCTCGATTTGTAATGAAAATGGAATGTTCTCTGTTATATTTGTTGTCCTGTGATGGTGGATTACTGCTCTGTTGCTATTGTAATGGTGGATTGTAGTCCTGTGATGTTGTAATGGTGGATTGTAGTATAGATAGAATGTTCTTGCTATATTTGTTGTTGTATTTGCTTGTTTTCAAACGGCATAGCTATTATTTTCTAAGCCTAATTCAAAAATTAAAAAAAAGTTAGGTATAGAATGAACTGTCACAGATGATTTTGTAGTATAAAATGTCTGTGAAGAACATCATAGACGATTCTATATATAGAATTGTCTGTGATGGAAAAGTATCATAGATGATTTTTGGTTAGAACCGTCTGTAATAGTATTTTTCACAGATAGTTCTAGTCACAAACTGTCTGTGATAACCTTCGATTATCACTGACCCATAAATTCAAACGGTTCAGAAAATCGTCTGTGATGACGTTTTTAAACCGTCTATGATGATAATTTCCGTAGTAGTGTACGGACTAGCTAGCAAACTGATTTTTAGCTAGCTTCCTTATCAACCATCTTCAAACAGCAGACGTACGTACATATATATACATTAAAGGGTTTTGCCCTAAATTAAATACTAATTCATGTGACGACAAATCCTGCAGGGTTCACGCGTTTAAAGAAGCCCCTTAGCTACGTGCCCCATGTCACAACCCGGAACCCTACCTCGGAGATTCGCTAATAGCCCGACAGTGTCTGTACACGCGTAGGTGACGGGGACCTCAATTATGCCGCTGCTACTAGCTCCTCGTGAAGCAAGAAACAAGATGGCCAAATCTGATGCTCTGATCGATCGTCAGTAATTATCTGAGCATATCTCGCTGCAGGATTGAAGTAAGCGATCGATTAATCGAAACATGTGTACTTGTTTATACTGCTCCAATCAAACGTTCAGATTGATCGTGCATGTGTGTTCGTATGGGCCTCACACTCAGATCTAAGTGACCAGGTCTGACACACATGTACGTGCAGAACGATCGGTCGACTGGGGACACTCACGTGAGCTTGTTTCGTGCTGGCATATATTCGAGTCTGTCCATCGATCGACACAGTTGAATACAATGGAAGCAGTACTGCTGCTGCTGCATGCATACATATGTCGATCGTCTATATGAATGCTGTTCCTTCTCTATACGTACGTACGTAGCTGCAGACTAAGATGCACGCGGCGTATGTATGTATATTATATGCGTTGTTGGACTGGACCAGCACGCGCATACATACGTCTGTATGTACATCTGTACCTGTATACGCATTGAAGTCTATCGCAGCGGCGGCGTTCGAATCGTACGTCTCGGTATGTACTGTTCTTCTGGACGGACGTGATGTTTCCTGACAAGTCGATGCATAGTGCAGCGCTTCGCTCCAAATGAAGCGGCTCGTGCATGCACGCGCTCACAAGAGGGTTTCTGTTTTCGTTTTTTTGGGGGGGGGCTTTGATCATGGCATGCGTGGGAGTGCATGCACGAGAAGTTAGTTATCTATTAGATCAGACATGTGATGAGTTCCGTGCAGACACTGGAAGCTAGCTTATCAGTTTTGACTTTAGTTTCTCCCAGCCTTCTCAGTTACTCAGCGTGTGTTGATTTTGCTAGTAGAAGAAACCTAACTTAAGTAACATTTTCTAGCAAGTATCTCCTCTATTTTTGAGCCAACGGGTGAGTACAAATTAGAATTTTATTGCAAAATCTTCTGCCAATGCTAATACATGATCGGACTCGGCATATACAAATATTACTAAGAGGGTAGTACTGCAGCTTTGTTGGTAAGCCTGAAAAGTACAGACATTCTAACTTGTAGGATTTTGGAGGACTTTTTTTTGGGTAGGGATTGATGAATAACTATTTAATTAAACATTTTACCTTACGCAGTTCATCCGAACAACATCACTAATACTATTAATCAGGCTGTTTTGAGTCAAACCTGCGGACAGAGCTTACTATTCCATCGACAAATGAAATGAATCACCCAGAAATTATCGTACAATCAATCGTTTTCGTCGTTAAATAAAATTTTATCACAACGAGTAGGTTCTCGAAACGGAACAGTAGTCCCCTTCTTCCGAAACCCGCCGACTGATGGATATGTCTGGCACACAGTAAGAGAATCGTGGTGAACAAATCTTCTTTCTCAGCACGTAATTATCCACTAGTTGTGTAGGATTCGAAGGAGGTGACTAGAGAGGTAAATAAGATCTCACTTTTTTTCGTTATTAAATTGAACTTCCAAGTTGTCCATAGCTTTGAAACACCCGGTGGGAGATCAAACATACGAAGCCTATAGACCAACTCTATAAAAACTGAGCCCAGACAGTCCAACAGCAATGTAATAGGCAGTCTGATCGGATAGGGCCAATCTAACCTCTCCTCCGGGTGGTCTAACCGGCCTTGGGTGGTCTGATCTCTCCTACATGCGTAGTTTGACCTCTCGACAAAATCAGTACAACAGTAAGAGAGAAACTTGCACAGCTTTCAAACCGAGGCTCCAAATCATTTGAAATTTGCATGCACCTTCTTTAGAATATCAAAAACCTATCCAATCAAAGATCAAGAAGATTAGGCCATGTTCGTATTGGCTTCTGCTTGTCAGAACATCTGACTTCTCAAAGCGGTTTCTTTGCTCCTCTCGGTTTCATCTCGCTCTGAAGATAAGTCAGGGGTCACGAGCGCATCACGTACTCTATTTCTCTTGCTCCTATCTCGCGCACGTCAGGGGTCACGAGCGCATTACGTACCCCATTTCTTTTGCTCCTATCTCACGCATATCTCTCTCTTATTTTTTTGCACCACTCGCTCCTCCTTCTAAAAGCCACTTCTTTCGGCCGCTACTATTTATTTTCAGCCAAAAACATCAGCTGTAGTAAAAAACTATCAGCCAAAGTTCTAATATTTTTCCATTTGAAAGAAGGCTGCACCAAAACCACAAGAAATTGAATCAAGATATGCTCATGGGTAAAGGATAGTCCAGATGACCTTGCATCTACTCCCACAAGTCCTAGCAAGCGTAACAACAAGAAGAACGCAAGCCAAAAGGACTCAAGATCAAAATCACCAAAATCACCTTTTCTTGAGCCAAACCAGGCAAACTCAAGATCTTTTCATAAAAAGTGTCTAGATGTATGGTATCTAGTCTTCAAGAGATATCTCGACCACTTACATGTCCTTGACACTAATAAAGATCAATAGGGGAAAAAGAAAACAACAAAAACCAAACCAAATCAAGAACTTCAACTTGAGAACAATGATTTGGATGAGTTTGGTGGATCTATTGATACTTGGAGATGAATGTTTACTACCACTTCATCATGGAGGATATAGCTCTAATCCTAGAGCACTCACACAAATCTTCCAACACATGAATACCCTAACATAAAGTGCCTTTCCAATACAAAAGATATTTTCTCTCAAGACACACAAGGACTTATATAGTGAAGGCTCATTACCTCATACCTAACTCTAACAACCAACCACACTTAGTGGATACAACCACATACAAATAGGAAAATTCGATAACCACAAACGGGTTTTACACTTACACACATGCATGCTTCTCAAAGCGCTACTTTCACATGGCTCCAATAGCCCAATAAGATATTCTATTCTTTCTTACATAACTTAATCCACATTAGGCCACTGTTGTGGTTTTGCAAACTGACTCTTTATCCGGTATTGGACAATTTCCGCAATTTCTATCTACCGGACTTCACGATGCTTCTCATCGAAGGGAACTCCAATATCAAGCCCACGATGTCCAATGACTTATCACCAAGCCTATACGCCTCCGACCTCTCCTGGATCATCACCACCTGAAATGGCCCAAGTCCAATGGCACATCACATGCATGCACTTCCCTTATCACTATCCTTATCTTTTTCTCGTACTTCTCCACTTGAGATATAGTCTCATTCAAACTTACACGACCCTCCATGTCTCGAGCTCTTCCCCTAGCCTCGATCTTGCCGTTGACTGTCAACAATCACCAAGCATCCTGCACATCAAAGAACAAGCAATCATCCTAATCACAAGTAATATGCAATTGACTCATATTAGCAAACACCACATGGCACTCCCGACCATGATTATCACAATGCATGGACTCCCGCCAAGACTAACACTTACATAGACTCTCACCATGACAAACACCTTACATATACTCTCAAAATGCTCCTAGATCAACGACATAATTGAGATAAAACTCACTCACGTATCTCTGCAAAGGCCGGTCAGACCACCAACCAACAGTCGGTTAGATCACCCCAGTCAACCTAGTCATACCCAAGTAATAGGGATCGATATGACCGTTGGCCCAACATTGGTCAGGCCGCCCAGTCTGACCATCGGCCATAGGCTGGTCAGACCACTTACGAGCATAAAAAAAATACCCTCTCTAAAATTTTGGTTAATTTCTATCTAGTTTTAATTCAGAATTCTAAATTGAGTGACACCAAGTGTAAAGATATCCTCAAACACACCTACACAAGTGTTTGGTGTCCAGTATCCAAAAGACCACACGGCCGATCTGACTGCTTCATAGTCGTGGGTTACACTGCCAATGCTAAGCCGATCAGACCGGCGTTACCAAGCCGGTCAGACTGCTTAACTCCTGATAGTAACACTGAAAACTTCAAAACCAAACTCAAATTTCAATAGAACATGCACATCAAAGTCAAATACTGATCACACGCATAAGGTGACCTCCACATGGTCTCACAGATTGAGTAGAGAAAATTAAGGACATGAATAATGTAGACATAAGTGAGTTAAGATAAATCAACCAAGGTTGACGTTCGATCTGTGTCCAAGGCGAGATCTCGTCAAATAGCAATCACGCAGGCCACCACACAAGGTACGCTGGCGCACTTTGCTTCAGGGATATTACCATCGAATCGAGGTAGCGTGGGGGAACATCCCCCGATGTGTCACACATCGCCGAGGTTGGTCCCTAGACCTCATCTGGGGTGGTTTCCCCGATATGTCATGCCTTGCTGAGGTTGGTCTCCGAACTTCATCTAATGTTGGTCCCTAGACCTCGTCCGGAGTAGGTTCCCCAATGTGCCACGTGGAGTCAAGGTTGTCGTGGAGCACTTCAACATGCGTTGCCTGGGCAAAGTTATCATCAGCCCGAGCTGGCACACCGACCGATAAAAGGGGTCAACACGCGACCTTTGGTCTATGGCTACCCTGATAACTTGCAATGCACTCTGACATATTGAAAATATCTTATTCCTCATGTGGATTCTAGGTGATAGATCATTGTCTATTATTTGACTTATCAAGGCATGGCATTAGAAGCTAAGGGGCATGCCACATGCTTAGCTTATGACACCTGTTGAGGTTGTCATTAGTCCAGCTGGAGCACTTAATCGAGGGTGTGCCACTAAGATAGAGTGAGGTTCGACTGAGGCAAAGCTATTGAGGACAATTTTGAGCCCTTCTGAGGTTAAGCCATCGTTCCCAAAATGCTCAAAAAGCTTTGCCGGCACGTTGGAAGGGTTGAGGTGGTGGGCATAGCGAACTACCTTCCCGGGAGTGATGCGGACTTGGTTCTTGACTTGGCACAAACTCGATCTGGGGACGGCGTGGGCTTACTCGGGGCATAGTGTGGACTTTGTCTAGGGGTGAGGTGGACTTGGCCTAGGGACGTTATGCGTTACAAAAACTGTTCCTGGTGACACACATCACTAGGCCATTTTCTTGCGAGCATGAAACCCAAGACCGTCCTGGTTGTATATTCCTCTAGACAAGACCACTTTCTTGGCGTTTGCTCTAGGAGTCATTGTGTACAAAACCTCCCTAAGGTCATTGCGCTATGAGACAAATTTGCATTGCGCTGTGAACCGAATATGCACTATGCTATGAGTCGATTGTGCACTGTGATATGAGCCTAATTTAGACCAGGTGTATGAAACCTCCTTGGGGAGCCATATAGACTCGATCCACCATGGACCTCATTTTGCCTTTAAATATCCTTGTCCCCACTGGTCAATAAAGTCCAAATCCCTACCTTCAATTCCCCATTTCTTCCCCTGGCCTCACTCCACTTGGTACGCCTCTAGCTCGCCCCTTCGCCAAAGGTGCCACACCGGGTCTGCCCCATCCGCTCAGTCGCACCAGGCATTCGCTGACCTAACATCACCGACATCATCGCTCCTGCTTTACTCCAGCCATCTATGATAGGTTAGCTCTATTCTACCTATCCACCTCGTCGGGTCGATGTCGCCGCTCCTACGCTCTGCCTGCTCGGCCACCCCCAAGTAGGTCTAGGCTACTTCTGTAGTTGGACCAAGACTCACCCCGACCTCATTCGGAGCCCTCCTGGGCCTCATCCCCATCCCCCCGAGGTGGTCCGCACTACTTCTGAAGTTGGCCTGGGACTCACCCCTAACCTCGTCCAGAGCTCTCCTAGGCCTTGTCTATGTCCCCTGAGGTGGTCTGCGCTACTTCCAGAGTTGGTTCGGGACTTGCCCCTAACATCATCTAGAGCTCTCCTGGGCCTTGTTTGTGTCCCCCTGAGGTGGTCTGCACCACTTCTAGAGTTGGTCCGAGACTTGCCCCCAACCTCGTTTGGAGCCCCTGGGCCTTGTCCGCATCCCCCTGAGGTGGTCCACACCACATCTAGAGTTGCTCCAGGACTCACCCCCGACCTCGTCTGGAGCTCTCCTGGGCCTTATTCATGTCCCCCCTGTGGTAGTCCATGCTACTTCTAGAGTTGGTCCGGGCCTCCCGGGCCTTGTCCTTGTCCCCCTGATGTGGTCCAGGGTCACCACCTCGACTTGCTTTGTGAGGCTCATCTGAGCTCAACTCATGCATTGAACTATCTAGATGTGTCCTTTGGTTCATGCATCATCAACTTCACGCTTGCCCCCCTCCTAACTCAGGCTCACGCATGGTGCGCTCTAGGCTATATTATTGCTCATGACACCTATTGCCCTTTACTGACTCAAGCCCAGTTATCTCCTGAGACTCCTGAGAAGGTTGTCCAATTCTCTCACTTCCTAGGCCCCTCAAATGCATCAAGGGGCCTCTTGGAGGTCATGGGGAATAAGGGTAAGATCGAGAGTACTGAATTGGCCATCTTGTGAAAGGTCAATGAGGATCGGCCCCACCTGAAGCTGAGAATGCTTGTTGTTTTTGCTATGCAATTCGATGTCGGCCTCAGTATTCCTTTGGTCGGGCTACTGAAAAACATACTTGACATATTTTAATCTCAAGGTCTCTCACCTCAATCCGGGCTCCTTCATCTGCCTATCAGTGTATGAATGGGCGATGCAAAGCCTAGCGATGAAGCACCCATCGGGTGAGCTATTCTGCTTCCTCCACTACACTTCGCACCCGATGGTATATGCCTATGACGACGTACACTCCTTATACGGGGTGATCACCTTCCAACTCTGTGGCAGTCACTAGAAGTTTGAGTTCCCTGCTAAGGCCCACAAGGCCAATTGTGATTCATGAATAGACTTGTGGTTTTACTACCTTACTCAAGGATCAGGCCTTGTCAGCACCGGGAAAAAACCTTTGGTGGACAGTTCACTACACTTCTGGCCCACCATGGGTTCAAATGCTAAAGCGAATCAACTCTTACTGCAAGGACTTGCCACAAAGTTCAGCATGTGCGACCTTGTCGAAGAATTTTGCATGCTGTGGATCGCCCCCCTAGGGCCAAGTTGGAACCTGTCCTTTAACGAGGGCAATGCGTCGAGGGGAGGGGGGCATTCGCGCCTTCCGCGGTTTTGTCAAGTCCTAATGTAAGTTTCCCGCTTAACTATTTTACCCACTTGACCATCCGGTCCCCGACCTTCTCCTGACTTGTCGGACCCGTAGTCTTGACACTCCCCCATCAGACCCGTTGAGGAGGTAACGGGGAGCTCGGTGCCCGCCAGCATCCCTCATCCATTCACCCCACCGAAGTCGTTGCTTATCGACTCATCCTCGTGGGGGAGCCTGGATGCTGAGGGAAGGGTTATAAAGGTTTACACCATGGGTGCCACCTCAGCAAACTCCCCGGGGCTTCGATGGGTGTGGACCCAACCACCACTGGGGTAGCCACTGTGGACGAGATGGCTGTCGGCCCTTGTCTCAAGTGTGTGATCCTCACACCCATGCCACAAGGAGACACGCCTCAAGGCGGGATCTTGAGTCCCCCTTGCTGGTTAGGTGTCGCATCACCACCAAGGATTTAGCTCTCTCAAAGCCCATGGCCGAGTTCCTGAGCGAGGCCATCGCGTGGGTGGTGCTTGTCGAGCTAGACTTGTCCCTCGAAGTACATCCTCTAACAAAAAGATAGGTGTTCACTTCGGTGGAGTGTGACCTAATGAAGGTAGCTAGATCATCCATTTATCGCACGGTCATAGGCTCGACTCCTGATCTCAATCCTCTTCCATTACAGAGCCTCCTCGCCATACACAAGTTGTCTTCTATGCAGAATGACATCCTAATGGAGAACACAAGGTCCATGAAGGAAGTGGAGGGTAGGGCGATCATCGCACAGTGGGAGTTGGACACAGCCCATGAGATGATTGTCGAGGCACATCACAAGCTCACCGAGTTGGAGACCGATGTGGAGCAGCTTTACCATGGCTTATCCCAAGCCACTGATGAGTGGGACAAAGTGACCACCCCTACCATTTTTGCGGTGAAGACGATGCATCATCTAGCCTAGGATTTGGGCATCTCCACGAAGCTCCCCTTTGGTTCGCCAGAGATCACCATCGAGAATTGGCTCACCTGGATGGGCACGATCGATGAGGCGGCTAGGGCTTCAATGTCAGGCTTTTGGTGCTACTGCACGAAGGCCTTCACCGAAGTTCTCCTCACTTCCCTTCGGCTGGTGGGCTGCTAGCACTTCACTACTTTCAGGGCACCTACATACGCGGCGTCGACCTCTCCATTACAAACCATGTTCGCTCTTTCTTCTCATGAGTTTGGAGCTCGCACGGGCTAAGCTACCTCAATGGGCTCATCCGCCAGGCCCACACTCGACCGTCCGAGGGGGGTTCCTCTGGCATGCGAGAAGGATGCCCGGGGGGGGGGGCGGGGGGTCAAGTTCGTCCCAGGTGTGAGGCTTGTTGTTCAGCTCCTGGGTCATGTTGTCACTAAGTCATGCATCATCCTAGTCTCATATGTGCTAGCGGCTCAATATGCTGATATTAGTTGGTAGGTTTTGTATCTTAGCACGTCGGAATGCCCTGGCATCCCGATTGATGCTGGCCTTCAAGCAGGGAAGCCCTGGGGGCCGGGTTCATCCCAGATATGAGGCTTGTTGTTCAGCTTCTTTTCACTGAGTCATACGGCGTCCTAGTCTCATATGTGCTAGTGGCTCAGTATGCTGATGATATTAGTTTGTAGGTTCTGTATCTTAACACGCCATAATGCCCTAGTGTCCCGGTTGCTGCTAGCCTTCAAGCAGGGCTTCAGGCTTTATGTAGCTTTTGTGCCCTCGATAAGGGCATCTCCAATGATCTGAGTCAGCTGGCTATTTGCATGTACACATCAGCATAAATCCTATGTGGAGGAAAGAGAGTATGCAAAAAAAATCGAGCCGACTCTTCCTTAAGCACTAGGCTATAATAGAAAACGAGGCAGTCTCTATAAATGACTGTGTGTGCATGTAAGTATCAAATAGCTATCCTTATAGACAGTCCTTTGTATGTTAGCTATTTGGTTGATGATGTGGAAGTCTCCTAGTTAGTTGCTAGCTAGAACCATTGGAGATGCCCTAAGTTGACCCTCCGTTGTAGCTACCTTGTTATCATCGCATGGTGACTGGGAAGCGATCGGATGGAGAACATGGGCTGAGGGAGGGATCGTTGGGAATGCTGCACATAGCCCGCTAGGTGCTTGGGCTGTTGATGAGGTCAGGAGAAGCCGCAAGAATGGGCCGCGCCATATGGGAAGCGGCCCGCTTCAGCGTGCACGGCACCATTCTGAACCCAAATGAAATTGTGAGATCGTCTAGAAAAACGCAAAAACAAAAGGCTAATCCAGCGAGGTTTGCCTCCGTATCAAGCACGAACACGCGCACTCACGCACGGATTAAACAAACCGGGCGCAAATCCTTACGGAATTCTGCGGTGTAGACTTTCTCCCGATGCCTCTCCTTCCAAGGCCCTCAACCATAGGATTTTCTTCCGGCGCAAGAGGGCATACGATACAGCACAAATCCGGCACAAGTGGAAGATATATAAGTGCTCTGTTAACCGCGAAGTCTACGTGCATGCCTGAGGAAACACGCAAAGGAGATTAGTCTCTCACCCTTGCACTCCAAGCTTAATTTCCCCCTGCATCTTTTTTTTTTTTGCCTTTTGTTCCCCTAATGCACAATCAGATACGCGCAACCAGTCAGTGCAATTCTGCCAATTCGTATGTGCCGACTAATCGATAGTTCAGTGCTCCTCCAAACAAATGAACGAGAGGTTCTCTCGCCATTGACCGTGAGTAACACTTAGGCAACGCAAGCATGCATTGTTGAATAGCGAATATTCTCGCGAGTCTCGAAGAACTTAAAAGAAACCGCAGATCAGCTAGAGATTATGATATCTATAAGTAAAGATAGAAACCAGCAAACACATTCTTGCATGAATTGCAGATGGGCATCATGGAAGGCTACCCAAGAAAGCAAATCACCCAACACCAGCCACAAATGGACGCCCCTGCCGGCGCAGGCAGCCGCAGCACTAACCATGCCCCGCCGGCGCCTCACCATGCCGCCGCCAAGAAGAGGCACTACTCCGACCGCACCAAGATTCTTCTCCTCTTCGTCGTCACCAACTCCGTTTCCATCCTCCTGGCCGTCTCCTTCTCCCACCTCGGTGGCGACTCCGCTCTCGACGTCACGCTCAAAGTACTCGCCTCCAGCCAAAGCCTCGCCGTGAACCTCCACCGCCGCGTCGACGCCACCGACGTTGTCATCGAAAGGCTCATAGCCAACTCTGGCAAGCTTCGGCGGACCCAGCCGCCACCGAAGCTAACACCGGAGGAAGAGCTCACGCTCGCGCTGGGCCCGCACACGCTCCCGTTCGGCTACACCCCGAACCTCGACTCCGACAAGCTGTACCCGGCGATCGGCGCCGTGTGCCACCGCCACCGTGACGAGCTCAAGACGTACATGAAGTATAGCATAGCTGCCGACTGCCCGTCCGACGCGGCGTTCGCCGAGCGGCTCATGCTTCAGGGATGCGAGCCGCTGCCGAGGCGACGGTGCCGCGCGCGAGGCCCAGCCCGGTTCCCGGACCCGACTTCGTTCCCGCAGAGCCTGTGGTCCTTCCCACCGGACAAGTCTGTCGTGTGGGACCCGTACACATGCAAGAACTACTCGTGCCTCGTGAACCGCTCTCGCCGTCCGGGGAGCCACGACTGCAAGGGCTGCTTCGACCTCACCGGCCGCGAGCAGCGCCGGTGGGTCGGGCAGGGCGGGGACCTCGACTACGACATCGACACCGTCCTCGCCTCCAAGCCCCGTGGCACGGTGCGCATCGGGCTGGACATCGGCGGCGGCACGGGCACGTTCGCGGCGCGCATGGCTGAGCGCGGGGTGACCGTGGTGACCACGACCCTCGACCTGGGCGCGCCGTTCGGCGCGTTCGTCGCGTCCCGGGGACTCGTGCCGCTGCACATCGGCGCCATCGCTGGGCGGCTGCCGTTCTTCGATGGCACGCTCGACATCGTCCACTCGATGCACGTGCTCAGCCGGTGGATCCCCGGCGCGGTGCTCGACGCCGAGCTGTACGACATATACCGCGTGCTCCGGCCGGGGGGCCTGTTCTGGCTCGACCACTTCTTCTGCACCGGGAAAGAGTTGACCGACGTGTACGTGCCGATCATCGAGAAGGTCGGGTTCCGGAAGCTCCGGTGGAACACCGGGCGGAAGCTTGACAAGGGGCCCAGGGCCGACGAGTGGTACATTTCTGCTCTTCTTGAGAGGCCCATGACGTAAAGTTGATACAGAAGGCGGAGCAGTTGTGTCATTGTTTGCTTGGTTTCAGGATTCCTTTTAGGGTATGTTTGGTATCGTACTTGAAATTTACAGATGAAATTGGAATATTTGAAGTATAATGCTCAATACTTTATGTACTTGCAAATAGAAGCAAATGCAAGGGCATACAAAACATATGGAGAAAACTGCACTTGAGCCCTTGAACTATTTCATGTTATCCAATCAAACCTCTTTAATTTTTCTTATTTAAGCCCCTGCACTACTTAAAATGTCTAATTAAGCCCTGCCGTTAATGGCAGGTGGGATTGAGAAGTTTGGGCGGCAATATAGGCTGTGCTCAGGATGGCTTATGCTATCACTAGCGGTGGCGATATTTTCATCAGAAGGTGATCGTAGTGCAGTATTACGATGCACTGCACAAGAAAATTATTTTTTTTCGTTTTTTGTTTGATTTTTTTTCTTATGTTCCTTTGCATCGTCCGCTCTAGATTAGTGTGCTGTTTTTATTTTTAATTTTTTAAAATTTAATTATACTCAATAAACCAACTCAGCTACGTGTTTTTTCAGCCAACTACAGTGTTTTTTCAGCAAAAACCAAAAGACATCGCTATTCCGATCACCCCCATAGGCGATGGGTGGGCCCATCGTGCGAGTTAATGGCCCATCCGCCCATGTTGTAGAAGCGTTTATTTAGACACTTTGAAATGGTTATTGCTCGAATAAATAAAATTAGAATAAAGGGCTTGATTAAATAAAACGAAATAGTTCATTAGGAATCAAGTGCAATTTTGCCTAAAAATATTTTCCCATCTCAATATAGCATGGCCCACTCTCATAGAGGGGAGAAGAGAAGAAGTGATTTTTCTTTAAGTGGTTCTAAAAAAATCGACAAGTTGCCACGAGATATTTTAACAGAAAGGCCTTAGAAGATGAAAAAATATTTAGTAGTTTGATATTTTGCATGGCAATGTTTCACAACAATCTATTGAATACTGACATGTACATCTCATATAAGTTTACAGGAAAGTCCTAGAGCTGAGATATTTGCACCTTATGCAAATAAACTGTTATATGTAAGCAAAATTGTGGTTGCAATTTTTTTTCACGTAGCAATGACGTAATGGATATGGTTGCCTGTAAATGATCACACTTCACCATCCTAATCATATACTATTACTTATTATAATGCTTGCTACGGCTATTAGTTGTCAACTAGGATTGAACTCGTTTCCACAAAATTATATCACGTTTTTTCTTAATTTATTATGAGAAATTTTGACTGTTGAAAGCGATCCACACGAGGTGTGTGATGCATAGCTAAAAAAACGCCACCCACTATCTAAATTACTAAACAAATACCTGCTAACAAACCGAACCCCACCAATAACTAAAGTTGCTGTTAAAAATAGGCCCAAAGCTCATTTTTCTTAATTCCAAAACATCCAAGATTTAGTATCATATTGCTAAGGTAAAGTAGGGAGATCAATTTATAAGGTGAAGGTCATGTCACCTTATTTTGCTAAATCTTGTATCCATTTCTCTCTTTTTGACTGGTCATAAGACTGCTTAATTTTCATTAATTTTATTTGAATATCAGCAGTTACTAGTGAATAATGGATTCGGTTACTTCTTTTGACTAGGAATGAAACTGCTTAAATATTTGGTTTGAATATGAGTAGTTACCAGTGAATAATGGAGTCAGTTACTTGAGTATTATTTCAGTCTAATGGTGTCAGTTACTAGAGAGTAATTAGCACGTCTATAAAAGGTCTGGAGACGTCTAGGTTTGGAACTGAATTTCTCCATTCCTTTCTCCTATTGTCTTCTTCCACTCTTGTACGAAGTGTTGAGCACTAGAACCTCACCGACCTTTTCTTCTCGGCGTGCACCAGTAAGAGAGGAGAGCGAGATCTCTAAACCATTGTTGCAGAGAGAACCTGCACGGGGCGGCAATAAGGTTTCTAGGCAACGCATTTGCGCGACCGCTCCTATTACACCCTGCACTGCATCGAGCCTTCACTGTATCACGCCTGCGCTGCTTCTTGCTCTTCATCAAGCAAAACAATAAGTCGTTTGTGTGTCCGTACGACTTTGATACTATATTTATCTTGCGCATATTCTGAAGTATGATGAGTAGCCTACTGTTAGTAGTTAGCTGTGCATCACTAGTATATTATTTTTGTCTTCTACTAAAACTTAAAATTAAAATATTACCTATATTTTCAACAATCCAGAAACCTTATTGTGAAATTTGTTGCAGTACAGAAATGGTTAGCGCTTCTGATGCGATGAAACCTGAGAGGTTTTGTGGTCAGAACTTTCGTAGATGACAGACTAGAGTCAAGTTTTGGCTCATGTCTTTGGGGCTGTGGTGGGTTGTCCACCCACAATATCCATTTACGGTTGAGCAGGACATGCAATTTGATAGTGCAAACAACACTGCTCTTGGTTGCATCTTGACTGTTCTGGCAGATCAGCTCTAAGATATGTACATGGACTATAAATTCACCACAGAGTTGTGGAATGCACTAGAGCACAAATATGCAGAGGCAGAGGCTGGTCGTTGGCTCTACATGTGTGAGCAATTTTTGACTTTAGTACGAATGAGGCTAAGTCCATAGTTGGACAAGCTCATGGCCTTCAACTACTAGTTGGTGAGATTGCACACCTGGACTTTGTGTTACCTCCTAAGTTTGTGGCTGCGGGTATTGTTGCTAAACTCCCTCTTTCTTGGCAGAATTTTGCCACTAGCCTTAAACACAAGAGGGAAGAGATTTCTGTTCAAGATCTCATTGCTGCTCTCGATGTGGAAGAAAAAGCAAGAGTAAAGGATGCACCAAGCACCTCTAGCCAGACAATGTAAACTTCATTGAGAAAAAGACTATAGCAAAAAAGTATAAATCCAACAAATTAAATAAGACAACTAGTTTTAAGAAGAAGAAAACTGAGAAAAAGAATTTGAATGACATCACCTGCCTTGTGTGCGGAAAAGATGGTCTTATGGTGAAGGTAAAGGATTGCGCGAAGGCTAAGAAAGCAGAAAACAAAAATTTTTCTACCGCGCACACCAAGACATCATGTTAAGGAAGGATCATGGATCGTTACCACTAGACGCGCAGCGCAGCGGAAGAAGAGTTGGAAATCGATCCTACCACGCGCGTCGAGGTAGTAGTAGAATTAGCCGATCGTCCCAAATAGATCATCTCCTCCACGCGATCAACCACACCCCGAGTGGATCCAATCTGTAGGTTATTGACACCGATCAACACCGCAACGAGCAGCGCCTCCACCGGTATCCACACGTCCGGGGCTGGAACGCCAATCACGAGTGTACTAGCACTCATCAACGGCTAGGGTTTGGCTCGGGAGGTGGCGGCTAGGGTTATGCTAGAGGTTAACAGGAGCGTATCCCCTCAGCCCCTCGCCTCCATATATATAGACCTCCTCACTTGGGCCTTGCGGACCGAGGCCCAATAGGAGTCTATTCAGATCTCTATTCGAATTGAGCCCACATCCGAATCATATTCGAATTAGTGTTTCAACCCGTTAAGCGTGCGATCTTGTAGGTTCACGTATACTTGGTCATGACCTGGAAACGCCTTTCCGGTCACCCTGTTAATAGCGGCATCTAGTAAGACATATTAGACCCAAAGTATACGTAAAGATCATATCGGCTGAACCTGTAATGTTCTTATGTACGAATCCCTTTGTCTCACGATATAGGTTGAGCTCAAGGCAAGACCTGTGTCATCCTCTTAATAGCTCAATCACTCTTTCGATTCTGTGATGGATTATATACTTGTGATTGACTCCTCAATCACCTTAGTATGGCCATGCACTTTCATAATCCATTACATCGAGGGGCCTAAAGATATCTCTCCCATAAGGAGGGGCAAATTCTATCTTGATCATTCACATCCCAGTACATGTTTCATGGTAAACCCAAAGACTACTTTTATGACTACCCAGTTACGGAGTAATGTTTAGTAGTCCCAAAATAAGCTACTACACATATTAGGAACCATGATGATATCAAGTCTAAGGATTCTACATAAACACTACTTGAGACCAACTGATGACACATGGAATCTCTGCAGTGTCTCATGGCGGGTCTATCCAATATATGTTCACTAACACATGTTCATATTATTGATTTGGTATCACCATACCATGATCCATGAGACAAAATCATCAATCAATACATATGCTGATCTTTGTCTTTGAATCATATTTGTTCCTCTATGATATATGATCAGAGATCATTTAGAAATAGCAACATTTTAGCATTAAGAGTCTCATGAAGAACTCACATACTTATCAATAATGATAATGTCTATTTCAAGGAAAAAAGTAATGTATCATAAATATAGTATGTGATATATACAACATCTCCATGTTGCTTCTAAGATATATCACTAACAGTCTCCCACTTGCACTAGAGTCAACCATGTAGGTATCTAATACCCATTGCCCAAGTGTGAGCCTCATGCTTTGGTTGGGGAAGCGGTTTTGTCAATGAATCTGCAATGTTCAAATCCGTTTGTACTTTGCATATCTTCACATCGTCTCTCTCCACTATCTCGCGGATGAGATGAAATCGCCGTAAAATGTGTGCTTGGACTTTTGGTGCGATCTAGGCTCCTTGGCTTGTGCAATGGCCCCACTATTGTCACAGTAGAGGTCCATTGGGCTGGAGGCACTAGCCATCACACCAAGCTCAGAAACAAATTTCTTGATCCAAACAGGCTCTTTAGCAGCTTCAGAAGATGCTATGTACTCGGCTTCTGTTGTAGAATCAGTAACTGTCTCCTGCTTGGAACTCTTCCAGCTCACCGCACCGCCATTCAAGCAGAAAACAAATCCAGATTGCGATCTAAAATCATCTTTGTCAATTTGGAAGCTACCATCGGTGTAACCATTTACAACAAGCTCTTCCTCACCCCCATAGACGAGGAACACATATTTAGTTCTTCTCAAGTACTTCAAGATGGTCTTTACGGCAATCCAGTGACTTTCATCTGGATCTGACTGATATCTACTCATAGCAATTAAAGCATACGAGACATCTGGACGTGTACAAAGCATGGCAAACATAATGGAACCAATAGCCGAAGCATATGGAATCGCATTCATTTTATCCCGCTCATCAGGTGTACTAGGATACTGATTCTTGCTAAGGTTTATACCATGTGACATAAGTAGAAAGAATTTTTTGCATGTTGTACGTATTTTGGCTTAATCCAATTAGCCCTTTTGATCTATCTCTATAGATCTTGATGCCTGAATATATGCCGCTCTCCTAAGTCTTTCATAGAGAAACTATTTTTAATGAAGACTTATGATTATAGGAAAGTCATTTCCGATCGTAATATGTCATTTAAGACCGTAAATACAAGTGCGCTCCTACTAGCCTTTTTATAAACACAAGGCTCTTCTTCATTCTTGATGGAATGAAACCCTTTGATTACTTCATCAAAATGATTGTTCCAACTCCGAGATGTCTGCATTAATCCATAAATGGATCTTTGGAGCTTGCATATCTTTCGAATCGACGATTGCATCGACAAAACCCGTGGGTGTGTCATGTACACATCTCACTTAGATTTCCATTAAGGAAATCTGTTTTGACATCCATTTGCCATATTTCATAGTTGAAATATGCAGCAATCGCTAGAATGATCCGAATAGACTTTAGCATTGCGACGGGCGAAAAAGTTTCATCATAATCAACACCTTGAATTTGTTTGAAACCTTTGGCCACCAATCGCGCTTTATAGATGTGAACATTTCCATCTATGTCTATCTTTTCTTGAAAACCCATTTGCACTCAATGGTTTTAACACCATAGTGGATCAATCAAGTTCCAAACTTGATTACTCGCATGGATTCAATTTTGGATCTCATGGATTATCCACGTCCCACCATCGCTTCTTCAAAGGTCTTAATCGTTGAGTCAAGAACATGTACCTCTCGTGTGCACGACATGACCTCTCTCTGTCCTACATGGTGCAGTGCTCCTACAACGTTTTCGAGCAAATTTCTTCAAAACTATCCTTTCTTGAGAGAAATAAGACACCATGCCAGGCGACAAACACTTTGCCTTCTTCTTGATTATAGAAGTAATATCTTTTGTTTCCTTAGGATACCGATCTATGTAGGACGTTGGAATGGTTATAAGCTAATTTTTGAGTCGAATAAAATTGTATTGTCTAAGTGCAATTTCTCCGTCAGAAATTTTGTTGGTAAAGGCTATGAGACGATCGAGATCGTAGAGACTTATTCCGCCTAAGTGATTGCACTTTATTTTGGAATTCTTTGAACTTTTCAAAGTATTGTTATACCCATAATGTTGCATCAAATTTAAATAAATGTGAGGCATACATATTTAGCCATAAGTCACTTGCCCGTTCACATACATCATATTGGTTTTCATAGTATTGTGAGAATGTCCAAATTAGATTTAATTCCAAAATATAAAATTGTCAAAGGATCAAAATGACAGTCATATGTACAAGCAAAACAACCTCGAAAACCCTTTAAAGGATTAGAGGATGAAAAGAACTTGGTACATTTAGATCTTGTTCATTTAGATTTGTGTGAAATGAATGGACTATTGACAAAAAGGAAGCAAAAGATACTTTCTAACTTTTATTGATGATGCAACACACTACTACTATGTGTATTTACTAAAAACTAAGGATGGAGCTTTAAACTATTTTAAAACTTATAAGGCTGAGATTGAGAATCAACTAGAAGAGAAAATAAAAAGGTTGAGATCTGATCGTGGAGGAGAATATGTCTCTTATGAGTTCTCTCAATTCTGTTCTGAGCATGGAATAATACATGAATTAACACCACCATATTCTCCCCAATCAAATGGAGTAGCTGAGAGGAAAAATCGGACACTAACAGACTTGGTTAATGCCATGTTAGAGAGTTCTAGTATGTCTAAGGCATAGTGGGAGGGGGAAACTATATTGACATCAACTTTCGTCCTAAACAGAGTAATCACTAAAAAGCAATCACTAAAAGGAGTGAGATTACTCCATATGAGGGATGGAAGGGGAGAAAATCTAATGTTAATTTTCTACGAACTCGGGGGTGTTTAGCAAAAGTTAATATACCATTGCAGAAAAAGAGAAAACTTAGACAAAAAACAGTTGACCTTTCTTCTCGGCGTGCACCGGTAAGAAAGGAGAGCGGGATGTTCGAACCATTGTCGCAGAGAGAACCTGCACAGGGTGGCAATAAGGTTTCTGGGCAGCGCATTTGTGCGACCGCTCCTACTACACCCTGCATTGCATCGAGCCTTCACTACATCACGTCTGTGCTGCTTCCTGCTCTTCATCAAGCCCAATAGTAAGTCATTCGTATGTTCGTACGACTTTGATACTATATTTTTTCTTGCGTATATTCTGAAGTATGATGAGTACCCTACTGTTAGTAGTTAGTTGTGCATCACTAGTATATTGTTTTTGTCTCCTACTAAAACTTGGAATTAAAATGTTGCCTATATTTTCAACAGTTGCTTGGGGTTAGATAATCTATCAAATGCTGTTTAAGTGTGAAGATAAGTCCATGCTAACGCAGCAATGTGAAGAAGAAATATGTTCAATATAGTAATCTACTACAAATGTTAATTACTTCTAATAGCGCAATTTTGAAATAGATGCTATTTTATAATGCAACCAAAATTTTATAACTTTTACCACTAACATATACTATATCTCTAATGTTTTAATTCCAATTATTCTCTTTTATTGCATAGTATGAACTACTAGATCAACATTTAAATCAGCATATATGATCTTCCCTGATAATATCACCACACAAAAACTAGGCATGATAGCGCTGCATTATTTTGTTGAAGGTGTTGATGATTACTTGGTTTTCATCCCATACTCTAGTGACCAATTCGATATCACTAAGGCACATTTTTTATCCGGGTCACATACCCCAACATGTTATGGGAATCAATAAATTGTGGGTCCAACATGAAAAGAAAGAGTTCATCCAAATTGCATAATGTCTATATTACTCATGTCTCATGAATCGATCATTCTTCACCATGTTGTTGGCAGGAGTGTCCTTGCAGAGGATAAAGATGACTTGCTCCAAAGCGGCAGATCCCAGGCTGACATTGGAGCTGTGGACAACTATTTTCTAATTAACATCAGAAGAGAATAATATATCTCAAAAAGAGAAACGAATGACACAACAGAGTGGGTTAGCCGCAACACACATAAGCCATAGAAGAGTTTCTTTGGATTATGTTTAACTATCTGCCTAAGTTGCACCTAGTTTTTTTAATCTTATACACTAGATTCTCTCCTTTTTTACATTTGACGTATAATAGTTGCGACTTAATGCAAAGTAATTCCTGTGGACATGTTGTTTAGGAGTTTGTTATGACAAGTTGCATATGTAACAAAACCAACGGACCCTACTATATAGAGGTACTCGGCTAGATTTATAGTGTTTTGAAGTTAGTGTCTTTTACTCTTCTGCAATTAGAGAGTTTGAAATTCTCCATCCATTCTCTTCTACTCGTCATTTTGGAGATAAAATAGCATAACACAACTTTGATAATTACTTTTTTAATTATATATTAACAAATATTAGTAAAAATATAAAGATATGCAAATACATTAAGTGATTGTTTTCATGTATTAGTAGTAAATAATATGAAAGTTTAACTTACATGTTCTAAAATGTTATTTAAAAGAGAATGGATAGAGTAATTCAATTTACTGAATTAATAAACAAACCTTATGATGTATTGAAATCAATCCCCAAAAAGACATAATAAAAAAACACAAAACCTCCAAGTGCACGGTGGACCATATCCACATCTTGTGAACAAAAACTACATGACAGAGGCAAGGCCGGCGAGGTTGCCTCTGTATCGAATGCAACATGTGGACGAACGCATGGACCAAATGAACCGGACGGATGCAAAGCCTCATACGAACACCCACAAAATTCTCCACAAATAAAACCAACTCCTCTTGTCCTCCACCTCCACGCACCACCTAGGGTTGCCCTTCTCAATAAGGCATAAACAGTGGTGGTTTGGTTCAATAAGAAAAAGTGAGACCTACAATGGATGATGTGGATTTAAGGGGCCATTCCAACAGGCTCAGGCTTCTCGCTGAAGCCAGTTGGAGTGCAGGGACTTCTACTGCAACTTACCGAAGCCGCTTCGGCCCGATCGGATAAGGTCGCACATTGGCTTTCCCTATACGTGAAAAGAGCTCCAATCCCCACTCGTGTAGGCTTCTTCTCTCCCCAGTGATTGCCCCCGTTCCCCCTCCCCCAGCAACGGCCACAGTGACCAGAGCCACGCCGTCCTATCGGTTGTAAGTTCAAACTCCATTAAATTGGTTTTGATGATAATTATGAATACAACTACGAGACTAACTTGCTTATCAACTATAATATTATCTAGTCTCATTTTGGATGTAATTAATGGCAAACTATTTTGGATATAATGATAAACACAATTATGAGACTAATACGCTTATTAGTTATGATATTGACTAGTCTTATTTGGATGTAGTGAATGATAAATACTACTATGAGACTGACGTGTTTGATTGATCATGATCTCGTAAGTCTCACATGGATAAAAAGATAAAATTGTAGATGTATGCATTCGATATCTCATTTTTATAATTTAGTGCATTCCTTGAATACAAAATATAGATTAAACTCCACCAAAAAGTCTAAAATAAATATGTGCATATGTTTTCTACTATATTCTTATAGGCACATATTTAGGAAGAATTCACTCTATGCTTTATGGTTTCATTAGTATTGATCAATATTTCTCTTTCTACATATTAAGGATCTTTACTTTAAAACATATCCATTGAGTATATAAATAACTTGTGTAGTTCATATATATACTTATAATCGAGTTATAGTTTAGTTCCTCCATTATATGTTAATGGTTTGATGATTAATGACAACCGGATGAGTAAACTTTGCCAGCAATTAATCTCAAAGATAAATGCACATATCCAAATGAGATAATTGCTTAAGAAAGTTTATTCTAGAGTATACAATTGTTGTGTATATAGTGTATACTCGTAAATTATTTACATCACATTATTTATTGAGATTATCATAAATTACTAAAAAGAAAAAATTGTGGAATCTAGTGCCCCCATTATGTATTAATGGTGAAGTTTTGGTAATCGATGGTAATTGATTTATGGACTAATATTTTCCATAAGTTGGATGAATATTTTAGGTTCTACAAGTGATGATGACTTGAGAAGACTTTATGTGTTGAAGATCATTAAGTCAAGATGATGGAGGATGACTTCATATGTTGAAAATCATCAAGTCAAGATAATAGAAAATGGCTTTATGTATTGAAGACCATTAAGAAGGAAATATTGTCATAAGTTGATCATTGAGAGAAGACAAAACCCATCATGTGTTGATAGAGCTTAAGAAGAAGATGTATCATGAGTTGATGTATATCCAAGAAAAGATGATTATGTGTTGATTATCAAGTCAAGTAAAGACCCATATGTGTTGATGGAGGTCAAGTGAAGGATACATCATAAGTTGATGCACATCAAGACAAGGACCCGATTTTGAAGTGATGATGTATGTTATCAAGCTTCAAAAAAAGTGCTCAAAGCAAAGATATGACTAGCTAGAACTAACAATATGTTACTAGTTTTTTTACCGATCTTAGAGTTTGACTGGAAAATCGGATTGTCAGTATAAGCCGCCGTACTATTAAGAAGGATTATGTTTAGTAGCTTAAGTCTCATCATGTATTGATAGCTCAACCTCTTTTGCTCTATCTCTTTATGGCATGATGTTTATATTTACAAATGTGTTTTGTAAATAGCTGAAACTCAAGTGTCGAATCCTTGTAACATGGGACTATACATTGCGAATGTGTTTTACAAGTGTTTGAAGTTCATATTTTCTACTCCTTGTGGTATGAGGTTTATATTTGTAAATGGTTGAAGTCCATACACAATCCTTATAGCATACGACTTAGGTTTTGTGAATGTGTTTGGAAATGTGTTAAGTACATATACTAATTTCTTGTGTTATGATTTTAAAGGTGTGCAAATATATTTTGCAACTTGTTGAAAATCATTATTAATCCTTGTATGCATGATACTATAACTTGCAAATATATTTTGCAAGATTTGTTGAAGTATATGCACTTATCAGGATAATCGGAACTACCAGCATGTGTTACGTGGTACTACCGAAAGTCGATACTACTAACCTATGTGCCATGGTACTACTGGAAGTCGGAAGTACCGACTTTGTGTGAGTGGTACCATCGGACTTCGGAAGTTTCGAAAATCCTACGGTATGTTTTTTCAGAGAGACACCTGTGTGGTGGTCCTCTTCTCCCACTAGAGCGATAGTTTCGCATGTGTGGCACGGCACTTTCGATGATCGAAAGTACCGAAAAATGAACGACGGAACTATCGGTTTCGCTTATAACAGCTAGTTTTTTGACCGTTGTGAGGGGAGCAGTAGTTCTAGTATTATAACAATTGAACTACCGAAAATCCTAATTTTTCAGAGGTTTTGCTTCCAACGGCTAGTTTTTGTGATGTGGGTATATATACCTCCTTGTGGCCAGTTGGGGTAAGACTTTTGGCACTCTATTTTACTCTCTTGAGGTAGTGTGAAATCCTCCTCTCAATTGTGCATGTGTTGCACTTTGTGAGCAAGGAGAAGGCTATAGATTACATCTGTTGCATCTAGAAGTGGATTGAGTATCCATTTGAGTTTGTACATTCGTTGCACGTGGTGAGAGTCAAACGGGGGGCTTGACTTATTACTCTTAGAGTTTGTTGACTCCTAGATGGCGTTAGAGGCATTATGTGCGGTGATCTTCTCAAATAAGTTTGTGAGAAGACCCGACGAAGTTGTGAAGGTTAGACCTCATCTACTTAGAGCGGAAAAGAGTTACCACTAGTGGATTTGAGGTGGAGGGCTTAATTCGTAAAGTTGGTCCAATTCATTTGGGCTTATCTCAACGTGGACTAGAGGAAACCAGTAAATCTCCGAACACCATGGTAAAAAAATCATATCTTTGTGGTTTATTTTTTATACTTAATTTACATCCATTAAATTAAATTGATTACTTGTCATCCTAAGATTGCAAATTTAGACTTAGATTGTTGATGCACTTAGATGAATATTATTGATTTAGATGTTATTTGTGCTAAACCAATTTGAATTAAGCTTCTACATTATATTCTTGATTTGAGCCAAATATAGAAATCGTAATTAGAGAAGTGTTTTTTAAAACCGCCCATTCACCCCCTTTTAGTCGGCCTCCTCGATCCTACATCGGCCTACCCCCTCCATACCATCCTCTCATCCCCCTCCCCGTCTGCGCCAACTTGGTTGTCCTCTTTTTCCATATTGGGTGCTGTCCACGACCGACCCTGGTCCTAATCCTTGATGTGCTTTGGTGGCCACAAGCTTCGCCGCTTCGGTATCGTCATCCGCACCTCCTCCCTCAGTTGGGAAACGAGCACCATGCGAGTTCACCTTTGGGTTGCCCACCAAGCTTGGGACGAGCCCCTCCTAGCGAACACCACACGTGTAGCAAGGTATGACCGTTTCCCTTCCTCATACACTCGTCCCATTTTGCACTCCATTTTTGGTTGAGTTCATTTGAGATGGTTTGCCACTTGTTTTTTTGAGCTTCCATGTTTGCATCCACATGCGTACACACCTTCTTTGCATATATTATCTATCGACCTTGCATGTCCTAGCGCCCCTATGGCTGCAGGTGGCACCGCATACGACATACCGTTAGCAGGCCAGTCTGGCTTGGCGTCGTGATGGGACTTCCGACAGGATGATACGGCTGAGTAGGTAGAGTAGCTACGGGTTGGTTGGTTGGGGCTAGCCGGCTGGCGGACGACGAGATAAGAACTCAAGCAGGATGAAGGCAGAGGAGTTCACCGCCAAGTTTAGGGAGCATTGGAACTAATCAAGCTGCAAAGAATCGACTCAAGAATTAAGTAAGTAGTTGATGACTTGTTATCTTGATGATCTCTGATCATATATATGTGTGTGTGTGTGTGTGTGTGTGTGTGTATTTGAATTGTGATACTAGTTATCAAGATCGAACTACCTATACAATTGTAAACATTCATGTATGTGATGATGGAATGGGAGTTTATGCTAATGTTCTTGTCAAGTCATGCTGGTATTTTTTGGCCAAGACATCGATTGATGTGTGATTAGCACATCTGTCGTATGTTCCATTCTCTTTAACGTGAAGACATTATAATGTTATACGATACACTAGTCTACATATTTTTATTTTGTAGATTCTCTTTTGGGTGTATAATTGTTTGTTAGTGTCATAGTGAGGTACTTATTGTTATATCTTCCTTATTTTTTATCTATGGATATTCACATATATATTAGATCATGCTTTTAGTTTAAAATTATTGCGGTTATAAACTTCGCTTTGTCACATATATTGACTTGTTCGTACTTATTAGCTATAGTTATACTCGGCCAGACTCCCAATTTTTTTTGGCTTTGCTGCTGTTTGAGGACATGCATATATTGAGTGGGTTCTGGGTTGTGGTTTATGATTTTTGACTTAAAATTTTAAATTTTAGTTGTTCGCGAGAGTGAGTATGGAAAGAGATACTTATGTGCGATTTTTGTCGATATAGATTAAATCGGGACAATATCTATTGTAATCGACTTATAGACTCCGTATTAAAAAAATAATTTATTTAAAAATTAATTACTATAGAAAATTAAATCATAAGACGAAAAAACCACCTTATTACCTCAACAAATAATCATCCACAGCGTACAGCGAACTTGTTTCCTAAAACAGAAGCGATATGTCCTTCAGATTCTCCCTGTCTCTGCTCAGCAAAACAGTGGAGCAGGAGCATGACAGTGTCAGTGAGCAAGATCGGAGAAAAAAAAAATGAGAGCTAAACGCGCCTACCTTTTATGTGACAACCACCACATCCGAGAGAAAAGAAAGTACAAATCAGGCAGTTGATAGTATTCTCCCATCTGAACTTGCCCACCAGCGCCACGGCCCGCAGACAGGGCCAGCAGTGCCCAACTGAACTGGCGATGCTATTCACCCAACTGATCTTGCCCATCAGCCAGTCCATCACTCTGCAAGTGATGCAGCTTTTCACATGTAAGGACATGTACTGGCTGGCATCTCTGAAGATGACCATGGTTCACATGGGTGGAATGGGAGGATGAGACAGCAGTGCAATGGTGAGTTCGTGGAGTGGAGGTGAGCCACCAATGGCCGGGAGGGGAGGAGAGCAGGGAG
This sequence comes from Melocanna baccifera, assembly GCA_036346265.1. Lineage (NCBI taxonomy): Eukaryota > Viridiplantae > Streptophyta > Magnoliopsida > Poales > Poaceae > Melocanna > Melocanna baccifera. The sequence continues at coordinate 44,589,326 of CM070677.1, read as the reverse complement.
CTGCCAACGGCCGAGCCTACCTGCTTCGATCAGCAGTTGGCTGCGCCTCACATGTCCTATTTATGGTTGGTAGGTTGGTTTCTTTCCCACCACTGATCAAAGATGCGTCGAGGTTGCGACGTGTGTGTTCCTCCCTCACGGTTTATAGTGGACCGCGCCTAGGCAGTCTAATAGGCAATATAACCTCGGTTCATCTGTATCGATCCGTAACGTCGTTTATTGTCCATGTAGAACAAGGTGTAGCAGTGTAAAACGGCTGAACTAGTCCAACAGAATTCATGTCGCCATCCAAAATTAGAAAGCTCGCTCTAGATTGTAATCAATTTATCTCATGAATTTACTGAACCAGTAAACACGCCATATAATTATTAGTTGGAACTTGGTTAATTTGTAGATGGCGAATTGTTTGTTAGTGACAAGCTTTAAATTATTTATATGCTGTTTCATATTTCAAATCACAAGTCAAAATAACAATAGTGCAAATAATATTTCGTAAAAACTTCTAAGCTCAAATAAAAACGAGATAATCTAGAGAAACACAAAAACAAAAAGGTAATGCGTTTGAGCTTCTGCTTGGTTGGCAGCGATTGACGTGGCCACCTCGCTCGCCTGGCTTCAAGCCCAAGCAACACATTTTGGAGGGGCACTGTTCACGTGAACAGCGCCGAAGCGGCACTGTTCAGGTGAATAGTGTCGTTTGAGTACACGCGCATACGAGGGTGTGTTCAGTAGTTAAATCGTGTGCTCGTGCTCCTGGAAATCTCGGCTCTCCGTCTACTCTTAGGCATGTGTATTAAATGTACCTATATAGATGTATAGGTGTGGATATAGTGCTAAATACGTATGTACTAGAGTACGTTCACGATGTACTTAGAGTCTAAAAAACAAAACGTAACCCTCCGAGTCCACGGTGGACCGGTTGTACCTATCGTGATTGAAAACAACACGAGTACACGACCAGGTTTTGCCTCCGTATCTAACACCAACGGACGCAAGCACGGATCAAATAAACCGGGCGCAAATCCTCGCGGAAACACCCACAAAATTCTCCGCGAATAAAAAACTCAGTCCTCCGCCTCCACCTCCCAGGCTGCCCTCCTCCCTCCCAATCCCACCACCGCCTCCGCTCCCGCCCGAACCCCAGCCGCCATTGCCCGCGCCCCGATGGAAGGCGGCGGCGGCGGGGCGGCAAACACCTCGCGCACGGCGGAGGAGGTCTTCCGCGACCTTCGCGGCCGCCGCGCCGGCATGATCAAGGCCCTCACCCACGGTACGCGCGCTCGCTTCCGCTGCCTTCCGATTCGACTCCCGATTCTCGCGTGGCTGTGTGGTTTCGTGTGATTGAGGTGTTGTTTCCTTTTGCTGTGCAGATGTGGAGAAGTTTTACAAGCTCTGCGATCCCGGTGAGTGCGCTCGATCTCTTCGGGTTTCTCGTCTGTGTTGGGGATTGCGAGCGGAGAAGCTTTTCGTGTTTTTCCTGCTTGGGTTTGGTTGCTTTGGTGGGAGATTGGAAGCTAAATTTGGAAAATTTTATCTTTTTTTCCTCTCCTGGTGCTTGGAGTTGGAATTATCGGGTGATTTTTTTTGTCTCTCATCAATGCTGTGCTGGGTCGCCTCTGTTAAATTTTGGGGAGAGATTGGGACTCGGGGTTATAGTTTTCCGGGGGAAAAGTTTTTTTGGGGGGAGTTGATTGGAACCGTGGAATCAGTGCTAGGTCTTCGTTTTTAGTTGGGTTGTTCGCACTGTGTCTGTTACCATCAGACCGAGATTGGTAGCTTAAGTGGACAATTTTACTGAAAATTGCATAATATCTTTGGGCCAATTGGTGCCATGGGATTGTTGACTGTAGTTGATTTTGGTGTGTTTGGGTGTCTCTGTGGGTGTGCATGCTTGTGTGCGCGTTGGTTTGTTAGATTCATTGCTGTTGCCACACTCAATTCAGTGGAGTCGTGACATAACGAGGGGACTATCTAGTAGAATTAGCAATGCTTATCTCATTGCATTGATAGCGCTGTGCGTCCGGTTGTACTACGTGGTTGCTTGCGTTAGTTACCATATTCATGTAATAAATGTGAGGCTTTGGTTGCTTGTCATTATTAAGTAACATTATGGCTTGGTCCGCGGTGCTATCTGCTTGAGCCTTGCACTGTAGTGACCAACTGTTCATAGTAGTAGAGCAACTTCTAAGCTGTAAAAACTTTGGCCCTTCTGGGCATGGTTACCCAGACAGATGCTGTATTACTAATTCCATTGGTTTTGAACAGAAAAGGAGAACTTGTGCCTTTATGGATATCCTAATGAGACATGGGAGGTGACCTTGCCAGCTGAGGAAGTGCCCCCAGAGATCCCTGAACCAGCATTAGGAATCAACTTTGCCAGGGATGGCATGAATGAGAAGGACTGGTTGGCGCTAGTTGCAGTTCACAGTGATTCCTGGTTACTGTCCGTTGCATTCTACTTTGGAGCCCGGTTTGGGTTTGACAAAGAAGCAAGGTAATTATTATGCATTGCTACTACGGTTGAACTATGCAGTTTCCTTAATCGACAATATATGCTTCTATGACTCCAGGGTACCTTTTTTCCTCATGTGCTCGCTTTCTACTCCAGGGTTCTTTTTTTCCACATGTGCTCGCTTTCTTCTGTCATTTGATTGCATTGTGAACGATAGGCCAGAAGGTTCATGTTTAAGGATTAGATACTGGAATTCCTGGCTGCCAGCTTCTGATTCTTTTTGTACCCTAATGGAGTGCTGCACTGCTATTTCAAGTAAAATGAGTACATACTTGAAGTTATCATGAATAGATCAAAGTATGGGGTGAAACTTGTGTATTCTTTGCCCCTGTGTTAATCATAATTGCTCAAATTTTCACTCAGATTTCTATCTGGCATAGCACAAAAGCACTACGGCACCTTACTTTACAGGTTTATTAAGTAATCTTTTTTTAATACGCCTTTTATTTCAATCAGTAAGTAAAAAGAAATTCCACCTAAGTTTGGGCAGAAATTATTTGTAGTCAAGATTTGTATAGTTCACTGTTCCTCCCATACAGTATAGTCTGAACAACAGGAACAATGCATATTGTCTAATGTTGGGGCTGTAAAATGGAATATGCCCTGTGCATGTTTTATTACCGCAGAACTTGTAAACGAAATTGGATTGTATATTGGCAAGTTAACTAGTGGGAAATATCATTATCATACCTAAATCGGTTATAGTATTTATTTAAAATTAGAACCAGCTGTTCTTATCATATTTTTGGTACTGTTGTTCTATTTGATGCTCAGTCTGTGTTCCCCTTTACAGTTATGAATTCCCAGGCCCTCTGTTAGTCTGTTGTAACACGAACAGGAGGGTCAGGATTTTGAGTATAATATTTACTTTTCAAGTGCACTTTTGTATTTTTTTCTAGTATAAACTCTGGGTTTTTCATGTGCAGTTATTCCAAGTCCTTTTCTTGAATAGTGAGTAGTATAGTTTCAGTAAAAGTTTTATAGGTTGTTTTGCTATCGATGATTCATAAATGTTAAATAGTACTATTTACCTCCCTATTCTTATATCTATACCTGGTTCTGTGTTTTCATGTATGCTGCGAGGCAAATCAATATTTAAAATGCTAAATACATTTATTAGCGAGAACAGTGCAGAATTTGCACTTGATTACGCCTAATATCACAGAAATCAGTAAATCACATATCTACCTTTTGTTCAAATTTGGGCCCGAAGAAGAAGGTTTGAAGTTTAGGACGTTGCTTCATTAGCGCATCAAGTATCTCAACCTTTATTTACTGGTTGTCAAGAAGATAAAACTACATGTGAATGTCTGTTTGCTGCATGGACAAATGATGCTAATGTTGATTCACATGCTATTGCCACTACGTATAATTTTTGGATGCTACTTTAGAATCAGCTTTAGGTGAAGCTCCATGATTGCCGCCTTTCATTCTTATCTTCCCTTGTCATATCTTAGTGGACTTGCGTACTCCTTTTGCACAATTGATTCAACATTCATTATGTTCTGGTGAACCAAGATAAGGCATACACCTTCATATGGCTGTTCAAAAGATGGATTTACTTGAAAATAGATTTGTTACTATTCAGAGTAGTTGATATAGTTATTATAATCGTTTTGTAATATAACGTACATCTTGGCACAACATGGTGTATATCTAATGCTACTTATATTATATAATTTGCAAAACTAGATTGTGTAAAATATCATCATACACGAGAAAATATACACCATGTTATAGGAGGGTGTTTATCAGTTTGTTAGAAAATGGAGTAATGGACATACTGTAGTAGGTAACCTTAGTGTGTAGCAACTAATTGTCCTTTTTAGAAACATTGCGATTTTAATGATTATTAAATAAAAGAATCTTAACTTTGAAAGTAAGAACTACGTAAGATGTTTACAATTTAGTGGCAACCTTCTTTCAAAGTAAAGCAAAATCATTGCAGGCTTGGGGCATTTTTTGGTATACACACATGCACACCATTTACAAGCACAAACTACTTTGTCTGAACTCTTTCTAGGCACAATTTACAGACAAATAGAGGGAATCTTGTCTGGGAATCTGAATGCATTGTTGTGTACTGTGTTGGGTCCACTCATTGTACTGAGTTTTGATTGTTGAAGTGCTTAATTTTCTCTGTCTCTGGTCAGCAATTAAGACTTAAAATGGTTTTGGCAAGTTCTTGGGGGAGCAACCAAATAATTCTGTGCCAATGAGTTATTCAAAGACCTTCAAACTAGTATTTCATTCTAGAATATTCAATATAACTCTGTACATCTACTATATAGTAGCACTAGAATTTATCACTTATTATCCATAGGCATTTGTGTTGTTTTCCTCCCTTGTGTGTCCTTTTTTTGCTGAGTTGTTCATGACATATTGTTGTTAGATATATCTTATATAGCTTTGTATATACCCTGTTGTATAAAGGTTTCCTGCATATGTGATATACTTGTACGTGTATATATATTGGCCCATTGGTCTCATTAGATATACAAGTGCTATTCATAACATGGTATCAGAGCTATACCTAGGGTTTCGTCATACCTAAAATTCCATGCTTGTCTAGCCACCGCAGCTTGGAGTTCTTCACTAGCTTGACCGTCAGCTTTCGTCCTGCCGCCGTCCTTCTCCGGTTCGATTGTGACAACAGCGGACGGATCGGGCTCACCCGGCCTTGTGGACGCGTCGCCTTGGGGTTCGCCAGAGTTGTTGCCCACCGGAGCCGCTGTTGCCGCTTGGGTTCTGCCGTCGCCGCTCGGGCTCCTTTGTCAACTGCAGCCCTGTCGCTGTTGGGTTGTCGTCAGCGACACTCGGGTTTCTCCACCTGGGCTTCTTTGTCAACCGGAGCTGAGTCGCTATTGTGGATTTTTGCCGGCAGTGCTCCACCGGCCGTCGGAGCCCCCCTTCTCCTGACCGAAGGCTTGGCTCGCTGATTTGATTTGGATCTCTGCTAGTGGTGCACCACCAACCATCGGAGTCGTCCTTCTCCCGACCGAAGGCTCAGCTCGCCGATATGATTTGGAGCTCCGCTGTTGGTGCACTACCGTCCGTCGAAGCAACGCTGGAGTTGCCCACTGGAGTGCTGCCAGAGTCGCCCGCTGGAGCGCCGCCCTCTCTACTTCCGACCTCTCTCTCTCAATCAGAGAGGTGTGATCGGTCGGTCGGCTTCTTAAGCCACCGACCGAGTCAAGGATAGGTTAGCAATAAAAAAAAGAAAAAGAAAAGAAAGAAAAATGTCTTCTTTTGCAGACACCGTTTTTGTTCCTCGTTGCCCATTAATCTTCAATGGTCTCAATTATCAGGATTGGTTTAAACACATGCGTCTCCACATACGTGGTCAGCGCCTTTGGGAGTTTCTTACTGGCAAGTTGTCTTGCCCGTCTTGTACTAGTCCACCTGCTGCGCCTATACTCCCGGAGGATGCTTCTGAAGATACTCGTACAGGGCATCTGAGGCTTTTGTGGATACCATAGAGACTTTCAGACTCAGTATGTTGCTTACAAGATATGGCTCGATGAGGATGCTCATGCTTCTTCTATTCTAGTTGTCAACATGTAGGTGCATCTCACTGATGATGTTGTTGGTTTGTCTTCTACACAGGTGATGTAGACGCATCTGTGGACCCGCTACGAGCCATCTGGTGATTCCTTGTACCTTGTGTTGTGCTTCAGGAGCAGTCGTTGCAGCAGGGAGATGCCACTGTGGATAAGTTTTATGCTTAGCTGTCCGCGGTATGGCGTCAGATTGACTCCTTAAGGCCAGATATTTGTCACACCTATCAATATTGTCAGCGTCAACATTCAGCCCTTCTCTACTCTTCAAGGTGGGATTCCAGTTTAGCGTCTATGTGGCAAGACTCCTTATTATTCCAGTCTTTGTCTCTTTGGGTGTGTATGCTATGTTCTTCTTGCACCTCATGAGCACACCAAGCTGATTTCTCAGTCTGTTGAGTGCGTTTTTCTAGGCTACAGTGCTGAATATAAGGGATATCGTTGTTGGGACCTTGTTGGCCGATGGATGCGGATTTCTCGAGATGTTACTTTTGATGAGCCTCGTCTTTTCTATCCACGCCCTTCTTTCTCCACTTCAGCATCTCTTATCGAGCCACCTTCTTTCCTGATTTTTTCTTCCACCTCCATAGTCGCCACTCCAACATCACAGCATTTGGTCTCTTCGGTGCCTCCTTTTCAGTCGGCACCTTCACCACCAGCATCCTCTCATGAGGTTACTCCTAGCCTTGTTCCTTTTATAGGGATAACTTGGCTTTTAAGAAATAATCTCTATTTCTATGGAAATCTATCTCTAATAAATAGAATATATCTATAAAATAGTAAATTCATATAATAAGGAAACTAACTATTCTTATTTCTAACCTAACTAATCTGACACCGCCACACACGTCTGTTACAGTAGGCAGGTACTGTTCACGCACATTGATAGTGTGCATGAATAGTAATTCAGCACGTGACAACTTCTCCCCCTCCAGCGATAGCTCATCCTCGAGCTGTAGTGGCAGCCATGGTTGCACCCCTTGGTAAACCAAATCTGACGAGTAATTGCGATGCCTCGCGTGGGTGATCAACAGTGTGTTGATGACGATTGATGGTAAAGGCGCGAGGACTTTAGCGTTGCTCGATGTTGAGGAAGTTGCCGGCGACGATGGCAGCCAATGTGGAACAGCAGTGGCGTGCTTCATGGTAAGTAGAAGTCGTGGGAAGGGATTGACTGTTCTGATACCAATTGTCATGAACCTTATTTTATAATAGGATAAACATCTATCGGAGAGAGGTCGAACGACGATGACTAGAGATAGAACGGCACTAGGAAAAGGAGGGCACCGGTTAGTGGAAGGAATGGATCCAGAGTAGCTGGTTTAAGGGAGAGATCCGAACTAAGAATCGATACTTGGGAATACTTCTTCATTATTTATTACTTAATGATAATGGATATATGTTATCCTTTTTATAGAGATAACTCGACTTGATCTATAAGAAATAATCTCTATCTTTAATAGATGAAATATATCTATAAAATATTAAACCCATATAATAAGAAAACTATTCTTATCGCTATCATAACTAATCTGACCCCGCTACGTACGTCTGCTACAACATGTGGGTACTATTCATGTGCATGAACAGTGCGCACGAACAGTAATTCGGCACATGACACCCGACATCTCGGAATATAACAACAATATCAAAATGTAACGATGACCTAAGAATGTAAGCCATCATCCAGAAATATTACTACATAGATTTAAGCAACATAGAGAATGCAATGAATGATCCAAGAAAAACTGTACAACGGTATGGTAGCTGAATGAACATTATACTGCAAAATCAATGCTAGTTAACTGTCTCCAGGTGAATGCCACCACAGACCATAACTCAAGCTCTTAAGTTGAAAGATAATTCATACAACGAAGGCCATTGCCTGTCAACAGATATTACTAATAGATCTAAGGACATTAATAAAACAACTGGGTTTCCCTAGCCTGCAGCCTAAGCGGTGAAATAGTACAAAATCATTGCTAGTTAACTTTCTCCAGGTGAATGCCACCACAAACCATAACTCAAGCTCTTAAGCTGAAAGATAATGCATACAACAAAGGCCATTGCATATCATCAGATATTACTAATAGATCTAAGGACATTGATAAAACAACTGGGTTTCCCTAACCTGCAGCCTAATCAGTGAGATATTTATGAAACATTACAGTATGATGTTAAGTGAATCTTCATTGGTAGTATTAAAAACCCACAAGACCAAAGTGGATATCATATTTGAAATAGTAACACAAATTCTACAAGCACTACGAAGAAAAATCTACATTAAGATGCATATGTCAAACTTTCCCACAATGTGAGGTTGGCTACAAGGATTCCGCAATTGAACATCTTAAAAATATTTCAGAGCCATCTTAACAATTAAAAATATTTCAGAATGTTATCAATATTTTAGTTGAACAATTTAAAAATTACAGAGCCATCTCAACACTTCACCAGTCATCTCAACAACTTCACATCCATCTCAACAATGGAACATCCATTGCAATAGCAAGCATCTCAATAATTCATGTTGTCCAGAACCATGTAACACGCAGTAGCTATAACATGAGCAATGACTGTAAGGAGCATTACCATGGCAAACTGGACAGTACCCCACTGCTAAGTGGTTAAGGTTCGGTACAATAATGAAATGTGCACTGACAATAACACGTTCAGTGCACAATAACAACACAACAGATAGTTCAGTACTATAATAGCACATGCCGACATGATCGAGGACATAATCAAGATTGAAAACGCTCATAGGACATTTAGAATGATGGAACTGGCGCAACAATAGCTCAAAGCACAGGCCACACGTACGACGTCCCAATTTATCGCACGACAACATAAATTTAATGGAAGATAGGGTACTAACCGGCTCAACGATGGGACTCTTACCTCTACGTACTACTTGGACTGGCTGAAAGATGAAGCCACTCACCGTGGAGCTCTGGGGTATTGATCATCCTAAACATGTTGCAGTTCTGCTTCTCCCGCAGCAGCATTGTGGTGTCGAACAGCTCCTTCGAGCCCTCATGATACCCATCGGTAATGACCAACTGAATGAGGTCCTTGCACTCCACGCGCACATTATCTTGTTTTGCCGCCCCGGCTGCTAGTTGAGCTTTGTAGTAGTTGCACATGCGCTCCATGCAATCCGATGCATGGTCACTCTTCGATCGCTTGCTTGCGTGTGAGTCTCCGGAGTGGTTTCCAATGGGCTGCTTGCCAGCCCTTCTGTCGACAGAGCTAGGGGACTCGATTGGCGGCTGCTCGTCATCATCATCGGAGCTAACATGTTTGTTCAGCCATCTGCTTGCGGGTGTGGCGGCATGCTTGTTCGTGCAGAGGGCACCTTCAAACACGTTTTCCATTAGGGCCTCGTGTGGTATTGGCGCTTTCTGTAACCTTTGGACCGAACCAAGCGCCTGAACACAAGGGATGGGGCGGTGTTACCATGCGTACAACAGAAGCATACGTCATTGCAATATGAAGGCAGCCAGTCCCATACCTGCTCCTACTGCGCCCACCAATAAGAGTCTGCGGCGATGGAGCTGATCTCCGGATCGATGCCCAACCCCGAGGTGTTAAGCTTCAGCATGCGCCACTTGGTGTAGTCCCGTTTCAGTCCATCCCACTGGTTTTTGAACTGCTTTTGGATGTAGCCCCTACCAGTGCATTCCTTGAACTTGCGAATTAGGTTCATGTAGCCTCGCCTGTTGAAACAACCGGTAGGCCGGTTGTTGGCAAGCACCTCACAACAGATTTCAAGGAACACCAACGATGCTTGATCGTCCCAAATCTTTGTGTTGACCGACGGGGGGTTCCATCTCCACGTACCCAAGGATGAATCATTGTTGTCGGACAGGTGGTTACCAGAATGGCTACGAAGGGCATAGAGCATACTTGATGGGCAATACGCAAGGGGTCGACGACGGTGGCAGGCACGGCCTGCAACAAAGCTCAAACAAAGCCTGGTGTGATGGCATGGACCATGGCTTGAGCGACGGGCGGTGACGCAGCAAGCGCTTCCAATAGGGCGTGAGCGGTGCTTCAGACCTCGGACAGGCTTACTTCAGTGGTGCCAGCGTTAGAGGTCGAGTAGAAGGTGGAGGCGGTTTGCAACTAGGGGAGGGAGGCGATGGGCTCAGAGGGGTTGTTAGCACGTGCTGAAAAGGGGACACCAGCGCGTCCTAAGAGGGGGTCGCCAGCGTGGCCGAGTTGACTCTGGGGAGGTGAGGGGGCCAACGAGAGGGAGCGCTAGGGGGGAGCGGCGAGGACAAGAGCCGAGGGGAACCGGCGATGACGAGTGGAGAGGAGTGGAGCTGTGACCAGGTCTATGGAGTGGCGGATCTGGGGCTAGATCTGGCCCGTGAGTGGATCTATGAGAGGATAAAAGCCACTGCGAGGGGAGCTATGAGGGTGGGGGGAGCGGCGATGGGTACAAGGGAGGAGTGTGAATGGGGAATCGATTCATGCGGTGTGGAATTGATTCCTTCCAAGCTATCGGTGGCTTTTGCAGCCGAGGCATTCAACATGGCTTTTGGCTTCAAGCAGTGGAAGCCAAAACCATAAGCCGCACGAGAAGCCCTTTCGGACCCACCCTATGTATGCTAGTTCTCAGTTTGGATGATCTAATAGGACAAATGGTTAAGACTTAAGAATAGGGTGTTGGGGTGAAACAATGGGTACTTTTTTAGCTTTATTCCCCTGAGTAATAACATTACCATTCATTGCACTCCATTTGATCTGTGGTCTTCCTTTATAGTAGCATCTGAGTTCTGACTGTCCAAGTAAAAACAGTGCTGAGTGTGGATTGAAGCGAGGACAACACATTAGTTTAGCTGAGTCGAGACAACTTCATAACCTTGAGAGAAACAAGAGAATGTTTTCCTAGTTGCCCCAAATATCACTCTTAAACTTTCAAGGGAAAATAGCCAGGTTTATAGCGTGATTTGAACATGGGTTATGTATGACAATTTGCTAGAGTTTGCTGGAAATACAAATCTCTGCTTTCTTCACTCCCAAGGGAGTATTGTGTCTTTGCTACCACTGTTGGGGAGTATTTGAGCCTTGCCAGAGACTTGCTTTGCTATGTCTTTACCTAATCACACTGGACTCCATCTAAATATGTGTGTTTAGGTTTTTTTTTTTCTGTTTGTTAGAAAACAGCCACCTTTAGTCACTGATTATTTAAGCCTTAGGCTTGTCTATTTTCCATAGTTACATTTTTGTCCTACTTTATTTTCGAATGCAGGAGACGACTCTTCAACATGATAAACAACTTGCCTACTATATTTGAGGTAGTGACAGGAGCCGCCAAGAAACAGGGGAAGGAGAAGACACCCAACAGTAGTAGCAAGAGCAACAGGCCTAGTTCAAAAGTGGTAAGTGTATATATGGCCCTGTTCTTTGCGGTTTCTAAAAGCCGTTTTTGGCTTTTGCTACAGTAACTAACTTTTAAACGGAGTATTTTTTAAGATAGGGTCTACAAGTTAATTGTAGTACATGTTAAAAACCTAATATCTGTACCATCAAAAATCGTAAGCGAGTATCTCTTTTTCCACAATTTCTGTCGCAAACAGTCTAAAGCCATCAGCCGCAGCCAAAAAGAAAAGGCCATATGCCTTTGTGATGCCATGCAACCTGAATTCCCGCTGATCACACTTTGTCTGCAGCATTTGAAAGCTGAGTCTCGTTCAAAGGCTAGGCTGTCAGCCCCCAAGGATGAAGATGGGAGTGGCGATGACGACAGAGATGAAGAGGATGAAGAGCATGACAACACTCTGTGTGGAACTTGTGGAACCAATGATGGCAAGGACGAGTTTTGGATCTGCTGTGATAACTGCGAGAAGTGGTATCATGGGAAGTGTGTGAAGATTACACCCGCCCGAGCTGAGCATATCAAGCAGTACAAATGCCCAGATTGCAGCAACAAGAGGGCCAGGGCAGGGCATGAGTAACAAGCATTGGTGAAAATATCCAGGTGTCAAGATCTCTAGATATTATTATGGCTTAGTTTTCTAGTTTGTAAGCCTTTTTTAAATTTAAACTATAACTGTCGATTAGCTGTTCGACCTAATTGTGCTTAATACTCAAAACATCTTTCGTGTGTTGACATCGGCCTTTCCTAGTTTGTAAACGTTGTCAGCTGAAGATACTGCTATACTGACCATTTCTTTGTTATTTGGGTTCTTGCCTCCTGGTATTTCGTGACTCTACCTGGCATCGGCAGAATTTGTATTGAATTTGAATTTGGATGGTTGATAAATGGTCTGCAAAACAAAACCAACATGACATTGCTTACCCGTGGTCTGTTGGTCGAGGATACGGCGAGGCGGTTCACCGTGCATGGGCGCACACAGCAAACGAACGTGCTGCAGCGTGCGCACGTCGGGGGTGGTGAGCCGAGAGCGCTGCTAGCACGGCCACGGTAGCCTGAACCGGTGAATGCGTGCACCAGGGCGGGCATGGGCGGTTCGATCGGGCTGTTGGTCACATTAGTCATGAGAAATAAGAAAGCATAATTTATAAGTATAAGAGAGATTTTATCTATTGAACTAGTTGAAATTTTATCTATTGAACTAGTTTTTAAAGGAAGGAAGTCCAATACCATTTATAAAGTTCTTACTTTAGAATTTATATACAGTAACCCGTGTATTTTGGTACTCGGCTTATTTGAATATATGATCCAAGATTAAAACTCGGTTATATCTTGTCATACCGTCTAAAATTTTTGCTTTTTAATCCAAATTTTGATAGATTGTTACAAATAGACCCCTGGGGAAACGATTTCCAAAAATGGACCCCACGGCGCCAAAACACATGGCGCCGAGGGTACATAACACGGCGCCATAATATTTGGCGTCGTTATATGCCACGTAGGAGCCAGCGTGGCATAGCACGGCGCCAAAGGACATGGCGCCGTGGTATCCAACAACGGCGCCAAAGGCCAGGCGCCGTGCTTTGAGACTAAAGGCCGACCGCGGCCGCCGGCCCCCCTCACCCCCTCATTTCCTTCTTCAGCCCGAGCAAACACAGCTCGGCCCCCCCACTCTCTCCCCTCCAAATCCACGCTAATCCGTTGTTTTTTCTCGCAATTTTGCTTCCAAACCAACCAAGCAAGGTAAGCTCCCTCTCCTCCCTTGATTTTTTGCAATAGATATGTTGTGTTTGAGGTACATTTCGTGAGCGGAAGATTTGAAACCCTAGATAAAATTAGTTTGATTTGGCTCGGTTTTAGGTTGTATTAGCGTTGAGTATGCGTAATATAAGAATAGTTGTAGGTGTAATTCGTTTTTATGGTTTGATTTAGGGTTTGATTTGGGTAACAATGATAGATACTCGTTTATAGTTGTTTTATTAATTTTGCGTTTTAGGTTGTAATGGGCTTCACCGCTTGCCACCTCCACCCGGTGTTGCCGTGCCGATGTGTTTTTGTGGCGATCCTTGCAAGGTCGAGAGGTCGACGAACCGAGACATATAGGCGAGGTACCGATGTGTGGCAACCGGGAGTTCGATCCGCCACGTGGCGCCGCTCGCCCTCGACCGGATGGTATGTTGTATTGTCGATTCAGCGATTTGGTATTAATCATGTTGGTTTAACGAATGCGTACATCTCTAGGAGCCTCCACCGCTTTGTGATTTTGAGCAGTGGATCGACACCGAGATCGCTGAGGATGACAAGAAGTACCTTAACGCCGCCAAGAAGTGGGATGAAGAAAGAAAGGATAGGTGGGAAAGGAAGATGAAACAGGAGGAGGCCACGAGGGAGCACCGCGAGGAGGAGCGTAGGAGGGACGCGACAAGGCGCAAGGGTGAAAGAAGAAGAAGATAGAGAGAGCGCGACGTGTCAAGGCAGCCCTTAAGGAGTACCCTGATGCTCAGGGGAAGGGGAAGTGGCCTCGATGTACTCAGTAGGTTATTCATATGTATGTTTGATGTGGACGTATATATATGTTTTGAGAATTTATGAACAATGTATGTGGACCTATTTATGTTTTTAGAATCTGTGAAATATTTTATGAATTTCGTACAATGCTGACCGTGAAAAATATGATGAACTGGCAATAATATTTTGCGATCATGTTATGTTGTTTTATTGGAAGAAATTTAATGATATATTTTTTGAGGACAACTGTGATAGGAACAATTGGACAAAAGGAAGGAAAGTGATATTGAACACGTAGACAGAATGAATGCGACAAGGTAAGGAGATAATTAAAATGGATTTCATCATCAACATGAGAATGGTGACACACCATGAACACAACAACGAACAGAAGAAAATAAAGACGACATATCATAGAGAGCGTGCATACTGGTAGAAGGTACAACCATATATCTCGTTGACTATATGCCAAACGAGCCTCGTGGCACCCACATTGAGTGTTGCTGAGGGGGCCGACTCGGATGTGGCTGGCCGTCGTGGTAGTGGCACGCACATATGCAGCTAGGGTTCGCGCAGCAACATCCGGGATCGTACGAGCTTCCTATGTTCACGACCTCCTCGTTTCCCCTCTCGCGTAGCATCTGTTGGCGGAGGTTGTTGTTCTCCTCGTTGAGAGTCTCGATTCGCTCCTCCAACTCAAATATTCGTTGCCATAATGTATTCACATAGACGGCAACATACCGTTCATGAGGAGGGTCGATCCAGCGTGAGAAGTCGCATTGCGCCATCTGCGGGAAAGAACGATTAACAAGGATACTCCATAAGCAGTAATGAAAATTGTACTAATAGCAATTTCTACCCCAGAGTGTGGGCATCGGAAGAAACGTCGCCCGCCGTCGACTGGGCCATCCAAGACCTGCACGATTGTGACTTCATTGTGTCTGCTTTTTCGCCATGCGGGTTGAGCACGCCGGCTTGGCACCAAGCGGTAGTTTGGACCGAAGTCCTCCCTCCTTTCGAAGGGAAGATCTTCCTTTGGTGACCCAACTCCGACTGGCCCCTCAACTTCCGACATGGTATGTTTCACAACAAAAGAGAAAGTGCTTCTTTGTTCGATTTACAGGTTTCTCTAGGTACAATGTCATGGCACCCCAACCGTGCTATTTATATTAAACGAGATAACGTACTGTAGTTACCACATGACAAAAGAGAGCAGCTCTGCGCACAAACATGACAAAAGAGGGTAGCTTTGTGCAGTGACATCACATAAGAGGGCAGCTTTATGCAGTGACATGATAAAAGAGGGCTGCTCCGCCCAGAGATATGACAACAGAGGGCTGCTCTGTCCAGAGACATGAGAAAAGAGGGCAGCTTTGTGCAGTGACATGACATAAGAGGACAGCTTTGTGCAGTGACATGATAAAAGAGAGCTGCTCCGCCTAGAGATATGACAACAGAGGGCTGCTCTGTCCAGAGATATGACAAAAGAGGGATGCTTTCCGCAGAGACATGACAAGAGATGGCTGCTTTCCGCAGAGACATGACAAATGCTCAACTCCAGAAAAACAAAACAAAGATTGACTCCATAACATGTCAATTCAGAAAGAATAAACAAATCATGCGTTTGTTAGATCATTTAGTGATAAATAAAACGAGAATAAAGAGAGAGTCCTCACCTCAATATCGACAACAATGACCTGGCAAGTAAAAAAGAAAGCAATGATGGTTTTTATCATGCGTACCTCGGCGCCATAGGTTATAGCGTCGTATATGTATAGTACGGCGCCATAACCTATGGCGCCGTATATGTGTAGTACGGCGCCATAACCTGTGGCGTCGAGGTATGCATGCATGGCGCCTTATGTTATGGCGCCGAGATGCCTAAGCCTGAAAAAAAAACAGCTGACTGCTATGTTTCTGAACATATACACACATACATATACACATACAAAAACAGGTGAACACCATCACATATTTATAAAAACATTCAATAACAAGAACATGATATGTCTGGAAACCCTTAATAACATGAACATCAAAATAGAGTCAATCTCGTTGACTCCTGGCCTTTCCCTTGCCCTTGGCCAAAGCATCAGTCCCCGGAGTATACGTACGTGGGGGACGAGTCGAACGACGAGGCCGCTGCGAAGCCTGAGTGCATGGTGCGTCGAGCATCTGTGATAACCCGATCTCGTCGTGGGTACGAGCCTCCTCGGCGTCCTCGTGCTCCTCCACGGCGTCCTCGTCCTCCTCCACGGCGTCATGCTGCTCCACCTCCTCCTCGTCCACGGCGGCACCGACGTCCCAACTGAAACTCGGAGTCCGAGTGCGTGACGAGCTCCTCGTGGAGGCTTGCCTGGTACGATGTGACGAGGACGAAGTATGTGAAGCTCCTGCGAAATACTGTAACAGTTAGTTGCATGATGACAACACATGTAACACGACAAAAATATATTTCGATAACACATGTACCTCGCCGTCCTCTGTGAGCCTGCCGCGGTGCTCCTCCTCGTAGAACGGGTCCAGTAGCCGATACCTCGCCATCCTGTTCATTCAAAAATACGTTAATGAAAAGACTAACAAAATACGTTAAAGATAAGAATAACAAATTCATGTGCATTGTAAAATACGTTAATGAAAAGACTAACAAAATACGTTAAAGAGAAGAATAACAAATTCATGCCGCTAACCTGACCGGAACGACGTTGACACGTCCGTGAATTGTGACCCATTAGACCGCACGTACTGCAGTGTGTCTCCTGTGGGTCCTCAACGAAGGGATTTGCCCTACCCCTCCTGGTGCGACCAGGTATCCGATCCATGTCCATCTTGTACCTTGACCTCTTCCCGCGCCTCTTGTGCCAACGTAACCCTCGTCCGCTATGTACCGGGACCGTGTAAGCGGCCACTCGCCTTCATCACGATATGGCTCGAACCGTGGTGCCTGTGTCCCGACAAAGCAGCCACACCGAACACCGCCGGGACTTTGGTGTCAACATCGACATTCCGGGCCCTACATGCGGTCACCATGTGGGAGCATGGAAAATGGAACTTGTCGGGAACACCGCACGTGCATGTGAATGATGTAATCATGACCTTATGCCTTCGGGCCTCTCGGAGCTCTCCATCCTCGGTCGTCCCCCCACTCTCAACAATCTCATACGAGCCCGTCACATGGTCAAAACACTGGTACTCCTGTTCATTGGCCTGCAGCTTCGCTTTCTCAAGGTAGCCGTGAGGACGAGGTGGCCAACGTGCATGTGCCCTCAACATGTCCGAGGCTTCCCGGTGCCGGTTAACAAACCATGCAATACACTTGTAGAAAGTGAAGGCGGCAATTGCGGTAACTGGCAATCCCCGTGATCCCTTAAGCAGTGCGTTGAAGCATTCTGCCATGTTGCTAGTCATGAACCCGAACTACCTCCCCCCTGCGTCATGAGCCCTTGACCATTTATGCACATCTCTCATTAAACCCCTGATCCAATCACGGTTCTCGGCATTAGTTTTCGTTTTCAACTCCTCCAACTTCTCCTCAAACAGCTTTACCTCCCTCTGCCGACATACCTCCTCGAAAAGTGCGAAGTTGTCCTTCACCCCATCTTTTTTGAACAAGTTCTCCGCAAGGTGCCGTGTGCACCAACGATGATGCACAGGAGAATGTTCTGGTATAACTTCCTTAACGGCGCTCAAGATCCCAGCGTGCCTGTTAGACAACACACATACCTCCCTCCCCGGACCAACCACATGGATTCGTACAAGCCGTAGAAACCAAGCCCAGCTTGATCTGTCCTCCTTCACCAAACCAAAAGCCAACGGCACAAGCGAGTTGTCCGCATCACAACCAATAGAAATCAACAATGTCCCCTCATACTTGCCTAACAAGAACGTCTCATCTATTGACAGAACAGGCCTGCAATGTTTGAAAGCCTCAACACACTGACCAAAGTACCAGAATGCTCGAAAGAAAACCTGCCTCCCATTAACCCATACATCGGGCTTAGGCACGTACTCATACTGCATTCCTGCATTCACCGCTTTCATTGCGTTTAACATGGCCGGCAAACGCTCATACGCCTCCTCCCAATCACCATAAATCAACTTCAAAGCACGTTGTTGCGCCCTTCATGCTTTCCCATACTTGATTGTGTAGTGCCACTTTAGCTTAACGGCCTCTATCACTGCTGCCACGCGCATCGTCGGCATGTGCTTTATCATAGGGTACAAGCGGGTTGCAATAAATCGAGAAGTCAACTGACGATCTTTCTGGCCGGGCTCAGAGGACCCACAGCTGTGCGGTCCATCCACAGTTGTAATCTTAAACTTTTCCGTACCCTTCACCTTCCTAGCACAGACTTTCCATGCACACCCCGCGCTCTCACACTTGATGGTGTACCGACGTTGGGCGTATGAGTTCTTAACCTGGTATGGACGGTTGTGCACGATCGAGTACTCTTTCAACCACATTTTCAATACCGACATATCCTCAAAGACATAACCCTTCTGAATTATGATACTAGCCCCAAGCCTAGGTATGTCCCTCTGCGTTTGCCCTCCATCCGCTACAGCCATATGTGCGTTGCTTAGGTCATTGTAATCGGACACCAGCGGATCACGGCCAGGAAACATTCTTCTCAATAGCTCAATTTCGCTGGACGTCAAACCTGGGACCGGCCTATCATCATCTGACTCCACAGCCCTCGCATCCTCATAAGCAGCCTCATCTCCCGCAAGCTCTACATTCACCCTGTTAGATGCTACACAAACCATGGGTTCCTCAAACACTGCCTTCTCGTCGAATCCACCAACAGACCGGTCATCGACATCTTCAAAGTCAGCTTCTACCTGAGTCAATGGAATCTCACATACTTGAGCCGAGGGTTCAACTTGCAACTCAACCTCTTCATGACCCGATGACCCAACCAACGATGAGTCATTGCGATCGAATGCAGCCCTAGGAGGTGATGGATCTCTCACCACCATGCGCACAAACAAGTCAGGTGATCTGACCTCTGTGCCCAAAATGACAGCCACATAATCATCCCATTCACCGTCGCTGCAAATCAGAACCAATCTCTTTATACGCGGCCCCTTTGATGACCCAACATCAATTAATCATTCCATAACGACATCACCATGCTCATCTGTCCATCCCAGCCTCTCTTTCAAGCGACAAATGACATCACCATACGACGGACTTGACCTAAATAGCAACGTGGTCTCTTCCATACCCTCCAAATCAACACCTCCATTGTGACTTCTCTTCACAATTCCACCATGGTGCAAAGTCACAATCTTATTCATCTATAATCAACAAACAAACATACCTCAATCCAATAGGCCACGACAAAAAAATGCTATGACTTTTAACGAAAATTAAACTCTATTTCTAAACCTATTTCTACAATCATATCAAACCCTAGACCTAACATTTCAAGAAATGGACCCTAATTTCATATCAAACCATATCATATCTACACCCTAAAATCAAAACCTACCACATTGATTCATATCATATCAAATCAAACCCTAAAATAAAACATATATCATATTTCTAAACCTACTACATGGATTCATCAATTTCATTCAAATCAAACCCTAAAAACGAATCTACACGCATAACTACTCTTATATTTCGCATATTCAACGCAAATCAAATCTAAAACCGAGCCAAATTCATCACATTTCATCTAGGGTTTCAACTATTCCCCCACAAAATGTAGCTCAAATAAACAACATATATTCAAAAAAATTAGGGGAGGGGAGGGAGGTCACCTTGCTTTCTCGATTTGGAACAAAAATCACCAAAAAAAACCGAGCACAATCGACGGATTTAGAGGAAGAGGAGGGGGCGGCGGCGCGCTCTTTGGGAAAGAACAGAGAAACAACGAAGGGGTGAGGGGGCCGGGTGGGCGCGGTCGGCCTTAGGTCCCAAAGCACGGCGCCATGGCCTTTGGCGCCGTTGTTGGATACCACGGCGCCATGTCATTTGGCGCCGTGCTATGCCACGCTGG
Source organism: Melocanna baccifera (assembly GCA_036346265.1). NCBI lineage: Eukaryota > Viridiplantae > Streptophyta > Magnoliopsida > Poales > Poaceae > Melocanna > Melocanna baccifera. Next base: position 44,569,352 of record CM070677.1, on the reverse strand, counting down.
CTCCTACGTGGCATAGAACGGCGTCAAATATCATGGCGCCGTGATATGTATCCTCGGCGTCGGGTGTTTTGGCGCCGTGGGGTGGGTCCATTTTTGAAAATCGTTTCCCCAAGGGTCTATTTGTAATAATCTTTTAAAATTTAGGCTAAAAAGCAAAAAATTTTCTTATACCGTCGGGGAGTCCGATCTGACACGGGAAGCGTGGAAGCAGTCACGTGCTTCAGCGTCCCTTCCGGCTGCCCGCGCAGACTCGCACTGACCAAACGACTACTCCATGGCTCCACCACCAATCCACCATGTACGGCGGGGTTGACGAGTGACGACTGCCCGACCCATCACAACAAAACACCACCGACCGTAGAAAAAAAAAAAGATGGCGGCATCGCAGCGGAGCACTTCCTCCGATCACACGCGTTACCAAACCACCACTCCACCGTCAAGGCAGCAGGGCCAGGAGCGGTGGGACAGAGGGCGGCGTGGCATTGGCATGGCCGCTTGATGTCAGCGCCTGCGGCGAGCGAGCATAGACTAAACGCGAGGCAGGCACGGCGACGTCGGCAAGGCAGCAGCGTGCGGTGCCGCGTATGGTATCGGACGCGCCCAGCGCTGCGGCGGCTTGCGGGCACGGGACCATTAACAACGCCGCATGCCGGCAGCGGCAACGTACCAGTCCGCGCGGGCGTTTTTCCGCACGCGCGGTTGCCTCGCCACCACTCCAACCTTTACCAACCGGCCGCCGCGGCCGATCGCCGGTTGGCATCACCACACCCGCACGCGAACTGGTCCTCCCCCCGCAACTCCCGATAAAAAAAACGCACAAATCTGGCGAGACCCGCGCGGCCTCCGCGCCGCCGACGAAACGGCACGCGCGGCCCGCCCAAACACGCCCAGGCCCACGGCGACGCACAGCAAAACAAGGCCTTCGTTCAAGCCCAAACCTATCAAAATTCCATCCAAAGTCGACCGGCCGATCAATCCAGCCCCCCATCTCGCTCCTCCGCCTCCGGTGCTGCTGCTCGTCGCCGCACGCGCGCGGTGATGCCATGGCTCGAGCCCTCCTCCGAATAAGCCGCTACTCCCCGCTCTTCTCCCCCTCCTCCCCACGCCTCCCGCCGCGGCTCCACCGCCGTGCCTCCCCACCTCTCCGCTTCCTCTCCCTCCCCTCCTCCTCCTCCTCCTCTGCTGTATCCACTAGTTCAGATAGCCCTAGTGACGGCGGCAAGGGGGAGGATGGCAAGAGCGGCTGGGACGACTACTTGGGGATGAGCGATGAGGAGCTGATGGGGCAGTGCGAGATGGGCACGTTCAAGGCATCCGGCCCCGGCGGCCAGCACCGCAACAAGCGCGAGTCCGCCGTCCGGCTCCGCCACCGCCCCACCGGCATCATCGCCCAGGTCGGCTTCCGTTAATCCGCTTCCTGATCAAAATAGATTTGGTTAATTTAGCTGTGACGTCCATTTGGTTATTTTTTTTAGTGCTACACCGGTGGTTGATTCTAGATGTAGACTTGTTAGCTGTTGGGAGGTGGAATTCTGTGTAATGTGAAATCTTTACGGCTCATGTATCATTTGCAACATTGTTACATTTATGAATTCTGAAGAAAAGGAGGGATATTTGCAGGCGCATTGCCTGTTTAAAAGAGTAAACGGTAACAGTGATAGTGTGTCCATGATCACAAATATACCTACCTACCAAGGCTGACAAAACTTTCCAATAATTGAAATGATAAAGATAGATATATCGTCCTTCCAGTTGGTGATGCGGTCTCCTTTGTGGACCTCTTGAACCGAAACACACCATCCACTGACCTTATCAAATGAACGTTTTATACATTGCTTCCTAAGTTCCTATAGTGTGTAGGATATGATCCAAATGTAACATCACATCAATGAAATCACTAGCCCGTTGAACTCCGGATCAGCTAATGTCTATTTTTTGGCATGATTTCTTGTTTTCTATCATCTTTCATAATTTCATGCCAGCCATCTCATGCTTTGTTATGTAATAGAACTAGCTCTTTCCCCTCTTTTGCATGTTAATTTAATCTCATTATGGTTCCCCGCAGGCTGTTGAGGATCGATCACAGCATAAGAATCGAGCATCCGCTTTGTCTCGGCTTCGGACCTTGATTGCTCTCAAAGGTAAATCTGTTGTACTTCAAGTTATGCATGCATGTTGGATAAGAAACTCTTACGTAATTATATGTATATACAATGTTTTGACACATTGACATTGTAACCTAAACACCTGGGGAATCATATTTTGTTTGTTGAAAAGCTGCCCATCATAGTCCAGATATCCAGTTGCATGCAAGCTCAAGGCGGCCTAATGTCTCAATAGTGGTTTATCTTGATCAGCTTGCACTTAGCTATGATTACAGAAGTACTAATAACTAAGTGGTGTTAAAGATGCTTCAACTCTATCTTCAATTTTTCATGATGGCATGCAGCACTTTGATCATTTATAAATTAAATTTATCAGTTAGGAAGCCGATAAACATTGAGGACTACAGTCCTCCAGTTGAGCTTCTTCAGATATTGCCCCTGAAGTCTACCATCCGAGGAAAGGATGTTGGCCCCCAAATTGGTCCAAACAACACAAAATTTTCTCCAGTATGCTTCTGTTCTTACCTTAATGTACAAAACACATTTAATTTATTCCTCAATATTGCAAATTTGAATATCCTCTTTTCCATTTTCTCTTCCGGTTGGCAGGGAATGCAAGCTTTATTAGATCTTCTACTTGCTGTTGAAGGTTCTGTGTCAGAGGCAGCAAAAATTTTAGGGTAATGCATGATTTTATGCATTCTATCTAGTAATTGCATCAAAATTGTCTAGTTTATTCCATTCTATGCTGGCTCGCAACATGTGTATTCCGTTCTAGTTTTACAATGAAGCCACCTCATATATATTCTGTTCAACTATGTAACGTATTGCAGCCTAAGCACTGGTGCTCTGTCAAGGTTGATTCTATCAGATGATTCTCTCCGAACGACTGCAAATGAACTGCGAGCTTCCAAGGTAACCCTGCTGCAAAGAAGTGGCTGTACATGTCTATGTTCATTGACAAGAGAACAGCAAACAGCACATTCCACAGTTCAAACATCAGGCTTCGGGAGTTCTGGCAATAACCGATCATGTCACCCAGAGTACCAAGCCAAGTTTTACTATGAGCTCGTTGTCTAAACTCTAAACCACTGTCGATCCATTACATGATTCGCTAGTTTGCAGTATTCTTTAGAAATAGAAGAGTATTTGAGAACTTAGCAAGTAGCAACTATGTTAGCTGAACCACAGGCCAATTTGTGTTATTTATTACTCAACACGTCCTAAGTTTTGAGTGTTGGCCAAGCTGTCAAGCCAGATCGTTTCATTTCCAAGTTCTTTAATTTGCTGTGTGTTTTGCTACTTTAATGAAGAACCATCACCGTAACTATGCCTCTGTGTGTGTGTGTGTGTGTGCAGGGACTGAAGCCACTAAAATGATATCCTGTGCAATGTTCTCATCTTCAACTGTGCCATAGATGCCAAGTGGCCCAGAACTCTCATCATTTCAAGGCATGCCTAGGGGGCTTATCCCACTTCCCTTCTTCCAACGAATATGCATATTCTCAGGATTGCCTCATACAGGGCCAATATGCCAGCTTGTCTGCCACAGAACCTGTGACCTCGTTCTATCGTACATAGGCCAGAGTGTTATCCAACACCCGGGTACCATCTTTTGCAGAGGAATCTACCTGTCTAACTTGCCACCCAAAGGGTGAAACGGCTGTGTTCATTGTATCGGCTGTAATTGCTGCATGAACATACAATTATAATTCCATGTATTGCTGTATCTTGATGTTGTCTTAAGCAAATGGGAGCTATTCGATTTAAATATGAAATACATTTTTGTTTAAATTACTTTCACTGCATGAAGATTGAGACCATGAACAAAGCTCCATTCGTTGTGCCAAGTATGAACTCTACAGAAAGCCTTACCGTATTTTCATCGGTACAGAAAGAATGTTACATATATATGTCAGCTGTCTCGTGTACGAGCTACGTTATTATTTTCTGGTTTTCAAAACTACGGAAGTGCAGGGGAATGCTGCACTGAAATTCATACAGGTGCCTCTAAAATCAAGTAAGCAATTAAGTTTTGGCTATCGGCTATATTTCTCATTCATCAGGCGCTCAGCCAGAAGCAAGTCATCAGGGGTTGTCACCTGCAATAAGTTCGCATTTTGACAGTCAATCTCTTCAATAGCGTATATCATAGTTCAAATCACTAATTTGGAATACCTTAATATTTGTGTAAGAGCCCTCGGTGATACAAACAGGCTGCTTCAAGTATTCTACGATGGAGACATCATCAGTGACTTCAAGGCTATCCCTGCGAATGCAAAGTTTAATCAGCAGTAAGAATTGAGAACCAGCATATCAGTGAAATGGATTTGCCATAAGCTAAGAAAAGAAAGGTAACCGTTTAACAAGCTCAAAACCATCTTTGAGTAAATTGGGCTTCATCACCTACAATCAGAAAACATCTTCTTGTCATATCTGTTTTAGTTCCTCGTTTTTTTTTAAAAAAAACTGTTTTGTCTAGGTGAACAGGAAATGAAAAACATGAAACGTATTCTTATGACAGAGGCACTAGTGTGATTACCTGTGGAGTTTGCATTTCCCAAAGAGTTTTCCTATCAAGGGTTTTCACAACAAAAGAATCGCTGTTGGCCTGAAGAAAAAAAGAGGGGAAAGGAATATTACATTTCCTACCGGAATGCTATTAAGGCTTTAATGGATAATAGTTGCACAGCAAGATGTTCGCTGGAGATTAGTTTAGTAATATTGGATAATTGTTGGACAGCAAGAAGTTGGCCAAAAAATATTTGCAAGCACTATATTGATGGTCATCTGGATGGTACAAGCACTTGCCTCCTTTATGGTAGCTTTCACGGGCACACCAAGAACAGCTGCTCCATGCACTGCAGCATCTTCTAAGACCTAGTCAATGATATCAATTATCAAAATCAATATTATTCCTTGAGCAACCTTCAAAGCTTTTGGAGCTATTCTATTTTCTCTTTACAAAGCTACCTGCACACTACAAAAAAACTTGTTCTGGAATACAAAAGCACAAGAACTAATAAGAAATTCTTCAATAAGACAGCACAAAAAAGTTCAAAGCTGAATAATTTGTTTAGAAATTTATCCCAAGCAGTCATGCATGTATTTCATCAGCATGAAGATACATCAGTCGCAAATCGCAAGGGAGAGTTTTCTGTTGGTTGATGGATGTGAAAGATGTTTTGATCAATACTCCAGAAATAAGAGCATACTAAAGAAAATATCTCAGTACAAATGCAATGGTGCATAACTCATACTAGATCATAGGGGCAACCTTTTTTACATCTTCAGAGGAAACTAAGGGCCTTGCAGAATCATGGACACAAACAAGTTCTGAATCCCCATCAATTTCCTGCCAACAAAAAAAAAACAAAAGTAAAGAAAAATGGAAAAGGATCTCTACAATATTTATGCACAAAAGCAACATAAGCAGCAGGGTAGAAGTGGGTTACTACTAACCTGAAGTCCATTATAAACAGAGTCTTGTCTCTCTTTTCCCGGGCGTCCAAATTTAATAGGTATTTGCAAGTTCTCAATAGAATCTGTGGAAATGGAAGATGATAATTCACTGGCCACTAACTCAGACACACCATTGTATCCGTGTATAAATGTAGTCATACGATTTGACTTCGATAAGGTTTAGATGCTAAGTAGACAAAAGCATAGTGAAGACAGTGAAAAAAGGATAAGCACAGACAACTTCGGAACCTTCAAATACATCATTGTAGTCTGGATCACACACCACCACAACTTCTTTGACTTCCTTCAGCTGACAGAATGTCTTTAGACTGTAGGACACAATGTAGGTTTCCATGTCTACATCAAATTGTAGAATGAAGGAATTCCAAAAAATTCTATGTTAAAGAAATGAACCTGTGCAATGCAATTGGTACTCCCAATAATGGTAGATACTGTTTTGGCATACTTGCCTGATACAAAAGGTGGACGAAATTTAGACAGAGCAACCATTCATTCGAAGGATGTGCTAAATTCACTGCCAACTGACACTTTTTTTCTGCGAACAAAGGACGCAATTATTTTGACGGTGTTAACTAGCACAATTCATTGCACACATCTAAATTGGTAGCAACAAGAATGGCTCTGCAATCTGTTCCGTATGTTTTACACTTTAACAGTTTAACTCCATTCTTAATGTTCAATAGAGTGTATTAATCTTGATGCATTGCAATTATTCTAATTTTCTAAAAGGAACTATGCCATAAAGACTCCAACAGAAGGAATGGTGCGAATGGCGCTCCTATGTTGAGCTAGAACTTCTATTTCCCAAAAATGATTAAACTAATCAACTCACACAACACTACTACTAAAAGCAAGTTTGAAGCAGAAACGATAATAGTACCCCCATTCTCTTTCCCTGACCTCCGGACAGGAGGATCACCGAGACGCTCCTCTCCTTCACGGTCACACCCTGATGAAACAAAAGCTCGCGTCAGTACCTCACTCATATAAGTCAAAAACGCGCGCGCGCGCACGGCCGCGTCTTCTGAAAGCCACCGCACCTGCGCGCCGTCCGCTTTGGCAGCATGGATAGCCGAATCCGAATGCCTCGTTAGCCGCCGAAGAGCAACCCCGTAGCTCCCGCCTGCCCAATAGCCACAAGCAATCCAATCAGAATTCGCGAATTCTCACAGCGCGACAGGCGCCTAAACAAACGGAGAAGTGGCGATTGGCCTGGAGCAACCGAGCAATCCTTACCAATTCGAAGGCGGCGCCCGCGGCGGGACGCGGGGAGCAGTGCGAGCGTGGGGGAAGGCGGCGGCGACGACCTCGACTTCGGCGTCGGGGCGGAAGGGAGCCGCGCGTGGAGGTGGAGGCAGAGGCGGGGCTCCATTCCGGAGGCGCTGGTAGTGGTAGGTCGCCAATAAGAGACGAGGAGGGGTGGTGGTGGTCCAACTCCCAGCTCTAGTGGTGGCGATGGGCGGCACAGAGGCGACAAAAGAATTGGAAGCCTGGAAGGCTGGAAGCGATGTACTACTCCTAGCTAGGAGCCTAGGATGCCTTGCCTCTGTACACATTCTGGTCAATCTGTGCCGTCCACATGTTCTATTTTTTCCGTCACATGTGTGACATTTAAAATCACACATTATAGACTTCGCTAATCACATGGCTGCTGAAGTCGCACATGTACGAGTATGCAATTTGGTTCTTTTTATTTTTTAGTTGTAGTTGTGATTTATGGAAGTTGTTTACCTACAGGTAAGCCCTGTCATATTAGATTCTGTTTTTAACTTCTATTTAAAAAAATAAAAAATTAATATGAATATTTAGCTTCTCGAACTGGATTTTCCACGTCTCGCTCCGAGGATGAGGTAGAGATCACGGTGCATCACACACTTCACTTCTCTTACTCCTATCACACGCACATATCTCTTCCTCAAATTTTTTATCGCTCATCCCTTCCTTCTAAAAGTTATTTCTTTTAATCATTACTATTTATTTTCAATCATTAGACACAACCAAAAGCTAATACCAACGCCCCCTAAATATCAAAAAAAGTGCAGCCTCTGTGCTCTAAATCTTGAGTCATACTATTTATGTCACCGTTAGATCGAGATCTAAGGGCCATCCACCTCTTCTAGATTTTCTGTAACAACTCCACCTTCCCAACCCTTTCTGCTCCTGTCCCCTACCAGCGCAGTGCCACCACCAGAAGCTAGCCCCCCACCGCCCCGTTCGCGCCACCCAACCACCTTGCCGGTGAGCCCCTTCCCGTGCCGTCGTCCACCCTCCTGTTACCACCGCTACCACCTTTTTCCCTATCTCCAGCAGCTACCACTACTAGATTTGTAGTCATTGCCTCCTAATTGCTAGTCATTTCTTGTTGCCCTTGCGACCTCCACCACCCTCCTCTAACTTGCGGGCAGCGCCACTGCCGTCTTGACCTCCCTCTATAGCCAACCCCGATGAACCCTAGACTCTAATCCAGCAAACTAAAGCCCTAACTCACCACTGCTGTAGATGGAGTGGGCAGAAGCACAAATCGTGATGCAGATCGCAAGGTTAGAAATTCGAATGGTTTGAAAAAAAATCATGCGTATAATATATAGCAATTCCGTTCTATCGGACGGACCATGTAGCACTTCTCATAACAACATTTTAGTAGTACTAGTATTTTTACCACGTAGCTAATACAGTAAAACAAAAACATATGGCAGGCAACATCAAATAGCCATTTTTCTCCACTCTTCAGCAGCCGGGCGCACCCCTTTGAATTCTGAAAAATTCAAAACCTGTTACGTTTTTCTTTTGACGTGCCTGAGAATTCAGAAGAGTCCACTTTGGCGTACCAAGGTGGGTCCTCAGGCAAAAGGGCAAAACTGGAGAAAAGCAGCGTCAAACGCATCCAAGGTCCAACCGGACACGTGAGAGACTTGTGCTTGCTATCAGCGGCCCTTGCCTCCCCAGTCCTCACACTCGAATCACCGAACACTACAGCAGAGGCAGGACAAGCAGCTACTCAGTCACAGCAAAGTAACAGCCAGGTCGCAGCCCACCCATCATACAGTGGGATGGCTAAGTCCGTTATACAGCAGCAAACATAAATTTACGTCCCTCTACACTGCAGTTAACAGTTGGAAGTCCCCTCGTCGTCGGTAGAATCTGTGCTCCTGGTTACGCATGCGTTATTTTGCCGTTCTGGCATTCCTCCTGCAGGTGACAAAGCTTCAAACAGACAACGATTAGTCAAACTGATCGCTTGGTGTAAAGAGCTACAAGTCAAAAGAGCAAGAACTTGCAATAACTTACAAGTTACATCTTCTTGGCCTCTCCGGATTTTGGTAGCTTGTAATCCTGAAAAATTAGGTTGCATGAGATGATAGGTTCACTGATTCACACCTAGTTCTGGGCTCCAACATATGTTAGTGCAACTACTAACAACTGAGGTTGCGGTCTTGTTAGATACTCTGACAGCAAGAGATGGTCTCATCCCTTCAACGGTAAACGGAAATAGTAAAATCATTGCGGTTTTGTGCCACATAATCGAGCTTTCCCAGGGTTAAGCAGTGATTCTGACATAATCCAACCCTGACATACAAAAAAAGGAATGTGATTAGTTATGTAGCAACTGTTTCATTCAAGTGGCTTTCACAATTATATCTTGTAGTTGGAATGCTACAGATAGCGCATTCATCACAAAGACAAGGAGTGTTACCTGTTCCCTTGCTTTCTTCTTGAATGTTCCATAAGAGGAAGAGACAATTTTGCAAGATTCTGCAATGTGTGCCAGGAAATCCATGTTTCGTGGGTACAGGTTTCCATAGTGATCTGACCGGTTGGAGTTCACCTGCTTCCTTGCATGTGATGCATTAATAAAATGCAGTAATACATGAGCCTGTGAGACAGAACACCATGTCAAAAATATAGGATAAAGAAATCAAAATACCCCTAACTATGGCAATGCAGTGAGAACACAAATGCTTACATGGAAAGCAGCTTTGAGGATGTCATCTGACTTTGCTTGGTCCTTGAGCAAAGCATATACCTTATCCTTTGTTGGGTTATATGTAACCATGTATCTTTCACCCTATTATTAAGATGGAACGTATTGGTCATACCAAAAAAAAGGGAAAATAATAAGTGCTTTTTGGTGGCGGTGTCTAGGGAGCTAGAGGATGTACCTCAAACAAAGGCCTTATGGCAACAAATGAAGCAGGTTCTTGAAATGCATCTCCAAATCGTGATCCTGAAAGAAAGTTCCAACAAATGAAGCTGTTAAGAGTATTAATGGTGTTTCCTATTGTACTATAGTTTAGTCTTGTGTCATCTTTGTACCCTATATATATTATCTATTAGACCTCTTAAATATACACATAATATTCATAATATGGTATCAGAGCTTAGGTTAGGATTAAGATTTACTGTAGCCACCGTTGATGCCTCCTAGCTACCGCTCTTCCACATCTGCTGCCCCCAGGAAAAGCGGTCTCTACTCTGGGGCGACCACATTGCCGGTTGCTCGTGCCACTCTTCGGTCCACCGTCGGATCTTGGTCATCATCACCGGCCTCATGCTTGCTGGATCCCATCGAGACCAAATCCAGATCCGGCTCGTGTGCATCGGATCCTCTTCGAGCAGGACCACCCCACTTCAAAGCCATGCGCGCCGCCGTCGGTCTTCACTTGTCACTTCTAAGCCATGGCACGGCAAAGGTCTGGCCTGGTGGGGGCTCGCGGTTTCGTGCTTGCTGTTGGGTTTGGTACGGTGACGAGTCGCTATGGGCGACCTGTTTCAAGCTGATGGTTGAGAAGGTGGCAAGTGAGGTTTTTTGATGGTGTGCGAGGGGATGAATTAGTTATTTGTTTTGAGTGGGTTGGAAGATAGGTCTTATGCTGCTGTTAGAATCCACATATGTTGAGTCTTTCCTTTTCTTTTGAGTCTTCCGGTTGCGTCCATTCTAAATCTGTAGTATTTATCTTTCGGTTCATTCAAAATGTGCGAATTCACAAATTTATTGTCAGTTATAGAAGCATCGGAATTTTCTTTTGCATGGCAATAGTCGCCGCTCTTCTCTTTAAGCCTCGTGAAGATCGTAGAAGTCGTTATGATGCCGCTGTTTCTCTCTGAGCCGCTGCCCTGAGCTTCTAAGGCCACCGCGTTTCTTCTGCACCGCGCTTCTTTTGCATTTCTTCTGCATTGCACCGCCGCCGTCTTATGCTTTGATCTGTGCCGCCATACTTCTATCTACTCCTCTTCAACTTGACATATTTTCCAAGAGTTACACGCTACGATAACACCTTTAAGACTCGGATTTCAAATTTTTTTATTTTAGTGTCAACCCTTTTCACATACAATGCTATTGCATACGCCTTACATTTGAGGGGGGAGTGTTGAGGACATTAGTGGTATTTCTTATTGTAATAGGATTTAGTCTTGTATCCCTTTTGTATCCCATATATATTGCCCACTAGGCCTCTTGAATATACACACAATATTCATAACAGAAGTAGGTTCTTGGATGAAAGGACCACAATCGGAAGAACACTTGTACAAACCTATTGTGATTGGCTCATGCCGCCAAGGTGGATTAAATATTGTCTCCTGTGAGTTCCCTTCCTTCAATGAGGGGACATGCCCTGTACCATAGAAAATTCGAGATTCAAGTATTTAGACAGAATCACAATCAAACCAACAGAAGCACCTACTTAGGATTTTCAATATTAAACTTCACAAGTTCTAAAAGGTCCAAATTTCAGTTCCCAGCTTGGCATTTTAAAACTTAATTATGTGTACATTGTGTAAATGAAAAAATAAGTGTATATGAGTATATTTGGAATTTGCTTTCAACATGTGGCTTTCTAGTGTATCCAAAGCATTGTGTCACCACACACAAAAAAAAGTTATGTTGTCAGCATGCTTTTGCGTTGATCGAAAAGGAACTTTGTGCTGATAAAAAGTCCTTTCTAAGCTTTTTGAACTTCTCTACTTTGATGCATGGTAATATTACATTAATATTATTTGTCTTCGCCTTTGGGGTTATTTCACAGAGAAGTGCTGCTTCACTAATCCAATAAACAATTTCTGGCACCTTCCAGAACAATTCAAACAGATATTTGTGACATACCAGTCTTAATGAAGGAATCCACTGCAACGGTAAACCTTGCCCTGTTTAGGGTGTTGAGCACAACAGACCTCACCTACCAAGAGAAACAGTATCAACAATTCAACATATGACTTGCAGTGTAAGAAAAGACTAAAGCAATCAAGCGATAAACTAAAAGAATTGAAGCGAACCTCATGGTATGAACTCAGGAGATATCCACATGACAGGAAGGCAAATGAAGTCACCAATGATGGATTCCGTTTTGAGATAAAGATGCTCAAACCAGTGCCCAGCTTCATGTGAAATCAACAAATGAAATCAGAATTGCTGCTAAATTCAGTGAACAGATGAGATCACTAACATTCATAAAGCAAAAGCTCTTTTCATGCTGCTTTTTTGCCATATAGTGTCAGACCAAATAAATAGTCGCACAACTTCAACTTACGCTAGCAAACCAGCAAACTTGAGCTTCATGTCCAATTAATCTGGCACTAGGAAAAAGGCGCTGTAAAGGCAACACATTAATAATTACCAGATCTGCAATGTTCCCAACGGATTCGCCTTTAGCAGTGACATCTCCAATGTTTTCTCCTCTTGCATAGGCCTTATAGATTGGAGTGCGAGTGGATGTTGATGTAACAGCAGCAACATTCTGAAATGTTGCATGAGAGAAGGTTCTTCATCAATGCTTTTGAAACAGAGTAGTGACTATATATATTTGAAGTCCAATAGTTGCAACTTGCAACAGCTGGTGAGGACTGACCTTTACAACATTTGCTACGCAAGCCATAGGTAAGAAAAATTGAGGTAAGGCTGCAGTAGCTAACTCTATCCCAGCTCCTATCTCCAGCAAGAGATCACTAGAAAAGCGGAGCTGCAGAAGACTTCAGTTTCAGTTAGTCATGCACATGGGACCACGGTTCGGATTACCGGCGGTTACCGGCCGGTAACCGGATATCCCGGCGGTGACCGGGATTTTTAAAACCGGCCGGGAGAGGAGAGAGAGCAGCAGCAACAGCAAGCAGCAGCGGCAGCAGCAAGCGGCAGCGGCAGCAGCAGCAAGCAGCGGCGGAGCCACCAGCAGCAAGCAGCAAGCAGCAGGAGCCAACAGCAGCAAGCAGCCACCGGGTTTTCCGGTTTTTCACTGGTTTTTCCAGTAACCGGCCGGTTACCGGTCCGGTTATCGGTCCCCTCCCGCCTCGCCCACAAATTTCATTTGACAAATTTTATCCGGTTTTTAACCAGGTTTTCTGGTTACCGGGCGGTAATCGGCCGGTTCCCGGTACCGCCCGGCGGCCGGGATTTGGCCCGGTAGCGGGTTTTTGAACCTTGCATGGGACCAAGAAATTGGAAATAACGTAGATACTGCGAAAGTGAACACATGGTTTCACATGTTTCACCTGCTTTAGGTCATAGTCAAACTTCTTCCCTTGACGTGCAAAGAGCATTTTTCCAACACGTCCAGCACCATCCTGAAGCAGAAGTGCAATCACAATTATATTATATTACAAGACAGATGATGATACCTACTCGATTACTAGGTATAAGGAGTAAGGTCAAGTACATCAGCAAAACAGAAGATATTGCTACTATTTTGTGCACATCAGATGGCCAATAATTATAGAAGGATAAGACTCTCCAGGTTATCATGGGGTTCATAAGGCTGCTCTATGACCAGAGCTACCTTCTGGATAGAAGGTAGTAAATCAAATACATGATTTTTTATCCTATCCGGTACCCCAGTAATTTCCTTATGCCCACTTATGTTGTGCCCATGCTAGTGGATTGACTGAAGTACTTTAACTCTTTTACATGAATTTGCACTTGTCTTCAAATGAATTGATCAATCAGATAAATTCCACAGACAAGCACGGTGACCAGAAAAAATAGCTTCTTGAATAGGCATGATTTATTTACCTTGAGGATCCAGTTGATAGCAATGGCACCTGGGGTTACCTTGCTTTGAGAGACTCCAACGGAGCTCAGCAAGGTTCTTGTTGTAAACACACCCATTGCTCCACCAAAGAAATGCTGAGCAGTGAAAAAAATAGTGAAACTTAGCTTGATATATTTGAATCAAGACTGAACGCAAGTTCTAAAATATACCTTCAGAGCTCTCCAGGTCATGTATGGGACGTATGAAGGAGTAACACTGTCTGGAAACCCTTCAGGCACGACATATGATCTTATGAATGCCATTATTTCCTGCAGCCATAGTATGTAGTGTGGTTATTTCATAAAGCTGTATGGCCACTGTAGTTTATTATTTATATGCCTTAACTATAATCATTTGGAAGGAATGATCTCAACTTTTCACACAACACTATCTTCCCACAATAATGGAGAACTCTCTATTCAATATTTGAAAACTGGTACAAAACTTAACTCCAAAAATCAATTCCACTAATCCAGGATTTTGCTCGAAAAAACCATAGAGATTAGAGAATAGACTGAACACTGCAACTTCCACAGGTTTTTAAAAAATCAATTCCCTTTTAGTCAGCAATCCACTTAATTTTGCATGCAACACCGAAATGCCAAATTTTCTACGAATTCCTTCGAGCCAGCTGTAAATTGAAGGTGAAATAAATCATATGGACTAAAATTACTTCCCCACAAACAAAGTCACAGTCCCGGAAGTCGCATACAATCTAATTTCTCCCTATTTCACTTCAAATTACACCGAACATATGAAGGCAGTACACTCAGAAAGTTTCCTAGGCCAGAATTAGCAAGCGCACATCCCTGCAATAAATAGATTAGGGAAGAAAACTAGTGCTGAAGAACGAGAGACACCCCAGACAACAGCCATAACAAGAATTGATTTTACCAAATATGTTGCAAGCATTTTATAGTTTTACATTCATTTTAATTCTATAGAGTTATGAACTAAACGACCAATTTTATTTCAGGCTAGCCTCAATACAATGAAAGTGAAACTGGCTTTGTAGTACACAGAGGCGACGTTTGGACTCATGTGCCAAATGAGCGTCAAAATGAGTCACGTACAGGTTAATTAGCACAGGGGCAAAAATGGTATTTCAGGTGGCTAATTTGGAGAGAAAATAAAGAAAAAGATAAAAAAATGATAGAATGGCAGGAAATACAAGAAACACATGTACTGAATGGTAATTTTACGAAGTCTACGATAAAAATGGCAAATTTGCGAAACCCACTGTTAGCGATGGCAAATTTCCAATTATCTCAGGCTTGTCAGGTGAGCGAAAAAAAAATCACTCGCCGAGTGGTCGCGACGGCCGCAGAGGACACCCATCACCCGAGGCGAGGCGAGGCGCGGGCGCGGCACTTTTGGAGAGAGAAAAAGCTTAGAGCTGTTATAAAATCTAGAAAGTTTCGGTTAGATATTAGAATTATCTTTAGAGAGTTTAAATTATAATTAGAGAGATTATTGTATCATATAATCTGATAATTAATAAAGACTATATTTCTGGTGTTCTCTCTTAATTTGTGTCTCTTTGTTATTGATCTATTTCGTCGTGATGATTGATTGATCGCATGATTACGTTGTCGTTCATCTATTCTACATTGATTTCTTAACACATTATCAGCACGAATCGCTCTACAATGTACACTATATGCAAATCACGAACCAATTTATTACGCATTGTTGTTCTTATTTCAATCTAGATTGAATCTATATTCTCTAGTAATGCCATGATTTGATCAATCTTGTGATAATTGTTCCTAACAGTAAATTGATCTACAATTTATGTTTTAGATCTAGAATCAAGTAGATTAATCACTTAGTTTCTAGATCGGCTTTTTATTGGATTAGAAATCGGAATCTCGTATAGATTTGATCTAAAATCACAGCAAGAAATATTCACCATTGAGGCTTTTACCGCAGCCATCACCAAAGTACAACCCTGACAGCCGCTACATCGGCCTCAGCCAACTCGAAAACACTGGTCGCGGAATCCACCGCCACCATATGGCACAGCCTCCCTTGTGCTCGGCGACATGAAGCCGCTCGTAATTGAGGTCATCACCGGCAAAGTTTGAAGATGCACTGACCACCGCCGCCTAAAGCCGCGCAGCCCCCAAAGCATGCCCGGAGGTCCCTCCACCACGAGCTCACCCACTGATGCCAGCCACCGTGCCCCGAAGCCGCCGATCGCTCTCGCTTGAAGCCGCCACTGTCCACCCCTCTACATAGGGCCCTTTACGCAGCCCTAGCTACTACTAGTCCTCTGGGAATTAGCATGTGCTTCTGGTAGTGGCTGTGACCTAGTGGGACAAGTCTGATAGTTCTTCATCAGTAACTCATCATTCTTCTCTATCTCGAGAAGAGTGGTAATCAGCTCTGAGTACTTCTTGTACTTGGCTTGACAATACTGCTGCTGGAGTGTCTTGTGAGTAGGGTGAAAAGTGCTCAAAGTCTTGTCAATCATCTCAGCGTCTGTGATCTTCTGGTTACAGAACATGAGCTTAGTGACAAATTTGTGAATAGTATAATTGTATGCAAACACCTTCTTGAAATCATGAAATCTAATGTTGGTCCACTCACACTGTGCTTCAGGTAGTATGATAGATCTTTGCTGGTCATACCTCTCATTCAAGGAGTTACATAGTGCCAGCAGGTCTTCTTCCAGAAGATACTCAAACTTCAAGTCTGGGTAGATGTGGTGTCTCAAGAAGTATAATGCCGCACATTTGGCGGTATCAGGAATGGTAGGAGCCCCAATTGCAGGTGGGGTTATGGCAGCGCCGAGTGATCTAGCTATCAAGTTAATCTTAGTATCTATGGTCTATGTGAAGTAGTTGCTACCATCCAGGGCGAGCTCGGCAAACTCCTTCTTAGCAATGTCAGACATCTCCTACATTGTCCATGCATAATTCTAAATGTACTAGTGGTAAATAACATGAATATTGCTAAATCAGTAAAATGTGGATTTTATCTATTTAGAAGATATTATTTAGGATTTTTTTTAGAATTTTCTAGCAATTTTAACAATTTTCTACTAATTAAAAAGCAATTTTCTGAATTACTAAATAAGCATAAATAATATGCTAAATAAAAAAACTCTAGAAATATAAACAATAATGCCACAATATACCTAGATCATAATAAAGCTTAAACAATCTAGAAAATAAATCATGTGGGAGGCAAATGGTCTACTAGACATAATTATAATTCTGATAAACTCCAGGGTCAACTTTTATAGTATTTACTATTTTCAGCACATATCTTTTAATTTACTAGAAGACCAGGGGCTTATTCGCAATTTTACCAACGGTCGGGTTTTTTTTCTTTTTCTAATGGGCCGAATTTGGCCCACACCAGCTGGGCAGCCCGTCCGCTCGGTGGCTAGGGCTAAGACCCCTAGCCACCCGACTTCCTACCGCAATGGCGATGCATGTGGCCATGGAAAGGTGGTGGTTTGGGCGCCCGCAGGCGAGTGCGTCGGCACCGGTCGACGGTGTGGAGCGGCGATGGCTAAACAACTACAGGCGAGCTCATCGGCAGCGACGAGGCGTTAGAGCTCTCTACATCCGTGGCAATTCTGAGATCTGGTGGAGGCGCCGGGATTCGGGGGGTGTCTGTCTTCGGCGGCTGGCGCGGCTTCTGGTGCGGTGGCTGGTGGAGCTTCTGGTGCGGCAGTCGACCGTGCGTTCGTCTGCTTTGAGCTCGACAGTGTGGAGACAACCGGCGATAACTTCTCGGCGGCTTCAGGTGCAACCCGATGGCGTCGGGCTCGTCATCTGGTGGCGGCGGGCTAACTTGTGGTGGCCAACATGGGTTCAAGCGGCTGGTCGGCGTGGCTCATCAGCGAAGGTGGCGGCATGGCTTTATGCGGTGGTAGCCGTGCGTAGCTTCTAGCAGCGGCGCACATTGCGCGGCGGCTAGGCAGTGATTTCAGTGACCAGTGCCATCGGGTTGGTCGAGGTCTGTGCAACGACCAATCTACCCGTGTTCATCCAAATGTTTTTTCAATTCTAATATGTGATTGTGAACCGATCTAGACTCTCGATGATGGTCTACTGAAATCTAGATCTAATATGCAGATATCAGATCAATCTACTGCTAGAAACAATTAACATGAGATTGATCCAAACATGGCATTACTAGATAATATAAAATCAATCTAGATTGAATCATGAACAACAATGCATATAGATTGGTTCGCGATTTGTATACCGTGCACCTCGGAGAGCTTCGTGCTAATAACATGTTGAGAAATCGATGGAGAAGTAGATGAACGGTAACACAATCCACATAATCAATTGCCAAAAATAATAGATCAATCACAGAAGACACTAATTAAGAGAGAACACCAGAACTTCGTCTTTATTAATTCTCAGATATATTTAAATGGTACAATGTTTCTCTATTTATAGTCTAAATCCACCAAAAGCAATTATGTTGTTTGTCTTGACCGAAATCTTCTAGGTTTTGTAACAACCAGAAGCTCTCTTGCCCTTTCCTCCCTCGACAACAGGTCAGTCAGGCCCACTGGTCATGGACATATAGTTAGGATGCCAACGTGGTGGTCCAGATACACGAACAACTACAGGTACAACAGTTGGAGACCTGCCTTTTCACTGCAGTCAACTGCTTGTGGGGTAGCGCTGTTGCTGGGGCCACATGTCATTGAATCATGTTTTTTGGGGGCATGGGGAGGTGGCCCTACCTGCATCCATGAACGTGTCAACACCAGCGGCCCGATACTTCGGGGGTGATCGGAATAGCGATGGCTTTTGGCTTTTGCTGAAACAACACTGTAACTGGCTGATTTTTTACTGTAGTTGAGTGGCATGTTAGGCATAATTAAATTTTAAAAAATGTAAAAATAAAAACGGCTCGCTAGTCTAGTGCTGAAAATGCAAAGGAATATGAGAAAAAAACGGAACGCAAAAAAACCAAAAAACAAAAAAAATTCACTACGTGACAAAAGTGCTACAGTGTTTTAATCGCTAAATAGTGTTTTCATCTCCATTTTGATCGGGGCCTTCATCTATTACTTTGGGCATCATCATGCACAGCTTTTTCCGTTTTCTTTTATTCTTGAGAAAGAATGACCACACACACATTTATAATTCAATCTAGGCTGCTCGAGATTCAAGGGAGATGGGTGGATGCATGTCAATGCAATGCAATGGGAACGTCACACAGCTAGTGCAGCCTCTAGAATACATGTAGAAAAAACGAAGTGAAACAAATGGCCGAGGTTAGTTTCTAGATCAATTTGTTTCCATCCCGACAGAGTACTTCGTCGTCAGAGAAATTCTGTGAGGGAGAAATTCGGAGAAGGTTTTCTAGTGTGTACGTCATTTGTACGGCAGGCAAAGTAGTTTCCTGTGGACTTCGGATATCCTAACAGGACCGCTTATCTGGCGCTATATAGGAACAAAAGCTACCATGTAGCGGAGTTTGCAAGCGACGGCCGACCGCAAGGGCATAAGGCCAACTATCATTATTTGTCGCTCCACAACATTATTGATCATACATTCGACATTTAGAAGATAAAGTGACACATAATACAGAACATCCTAAGCTACACAAAGGAGGTACAAAGCAAAATTATCACAACAACAATGATCTTGCACAACTTCATACTAGATAGCAAGTCGCAAAACCTGAATATCGACAATTCAGTGTTAGGCGGGAATTATGTAAGTGAGGAAGCAGACCTTAGTTCTATTTTGACAGGGCATACATTCCGTTGAGTGATGTTTATACGAATCACATATGTGATTCCATCGCGGACAGTTTAGTCGTGTGATAGCGTTTCTGCTGTAGTACGAAGCATGTGCATGTAATAAACATACGTATGTATGTGAGTTTGAACGCAACACATACCCTAGAGGATCTGGTTGTGCATTTCAATTCAGTCTGTATGTGCCCACGTCCGACGTGATCGTTAAATTAGCATAATCATCAAAAGGCCAAAAGGTTCAGTTCAAAAGAACACTACGACTTCTACTTCAGCTAGTATTATTTATCGGCCATAGCCAAAAACCAAAAGTCGTAGAAAAAAGAACAGGAACAAAGCTGTTTGGAAAGCATTTTTACTGTCAGTTGCAAGTAATGTTAACGCCAAGTCCACAAGCCTCAAATATTTGGAAAGCAATTTTAATACCAATCATAAGAAATTTTACTTCTAACCACAAGTAATTTTACTATCATATCACCCATCCACAGTAGGAAGAGTGTAGTTAATCTAACACAAATAATTTTACTGCCATCCACAAGCAAATTTACTCCACTTCTACGAGAGAGTTACTGCACTCTTCTGAGCAAACTTAGCCTCCTGTGAGGGTTTGGGGGCCATCCACAACTACATGGCGTGTCTTGCCATGTTAGACTGGGCTGTGCCTCAGCACGGTTTTGTGCATGCCCTACCGGGCCGACCCACCGTGTCGAGATACTGACCAAAGCACAGCATGCTCGATCAGGTCAGGCCGGTACAACCTGTTTACTGTTCGTACCATGCTATGTCTGGGTTGGGCCAATAGTACCATGTTTCGGGCTAACACGATTGCCCCGGTCCATTTGGCTAGATCTACTCGAGAGCAATCGAGGGCCAACGTTGACCACCTGATCCCACGTGTTAGTGTGGAGGAAGAGGCAGGGCAGACGGACCATCAGTACTAACTTGTATTTTGAAGTAGTAAAGATAATATGCCTAGCTTTTAAATTTTGAGCTCCTCTTCAAATTAATTTTTGTGATGAATTTGTATTGCAGGAGATCTCTATATGGTAGTGAACTGGCATTTTTCTCTTATGTTTTTGTTCTTCCACTTTATCATATTCATAATGTTGTGGCAATCATAATTGCAGTGATAGAAGGCAACCTTTATACTGTAAAACTGGATGTGATTGCCAGAAAGGGGAAAACAAAGAAAACTGAACTTGGCAGCGTTTTGCAGGTTGGATATGTAGGTGGAGACGTAGAGTCGATACTGCAGAAGTTACTAGTGGTATGTGTGGCTGGCTAGCTATTTAACGCCTTTCCTTTAGTTGTTGAATTTTATTACATCTGTTCATGTAGATATCCAGAAAGAAATTTCAGACTAATTCCGTGAACGTCATGATGATCTGAATTTGATTGTTTAGGCTGCTGAATATAATGTTCGAGTTTGATTGGTTCCCATTTGTTGCGGTCGTTGAAAAGATCACGAGAAGTGGTCCCAAACTTGCCAAACCCAAGGATAGAGGACGAGAAGGTGATCAATTGTTTCTGCGTGTAGCTCACAAAGGGGGGGCAAACTGTGTGCATTGTAATTCCACGTCGCGCTAGGCAGTCAGCTATCTAGCATCGGTCATGAATAGCCAGCCATGCAAAAAAATTGCATTTCATGGGGGCTTTGCCTTTCCATATTAGCTTGTAAGTTGTAAAGTGTGTTCCGCTGATGAAGAAGGCGCTGTAAGCAGACTTAGTGGAGTACCCTTTTGAGGGGTTTAGTTTCCAAATGTGTTGATTAGTGGTTTGTGCTTGGAAGGAGATAGAGATGATCTTGTGCCAAAGGGCCAAGAATTCGGCACTTGCTTGGACCGATATGGCTCCTTGGATTCAACAAACCCAAGAGTTGGATAGCAGTCCCTGAGCAACGGTAGTATTTTTCTTGATTTTGTTGTGAACAAGCTTGCTAATGGTTGGAGCTATGTTTGCGGCTAATTGGCCTTCAATCCAATTGTCAAGCCAAAACAAGGTTTGGGTGCCATTCCCAAGACAAACTTCGTTGGCTGCTTTGAACATTGCATGAACCACCAGCTCATGGGAAGTTTGTAGATTGGTCTACGCATGCAGTTGTTCAATTTTTTGACCCCATAACCAACACAAATTTAGTGCATAGCCATTGTCATGAGGTCTAAGATTCCTAGGCCTCCGAGAGCCATCGGTCTGCAGATAGTTTTCCACGTCACCAAGCAATTTCCTCCCATGACAGCCTCTGAGCCCTTCTAAAGGAACGTTCAGCGTCTTTTGTCAATTTCTTTTAATGCCCAAGATGGTAGATCGAGCAATAAAAGGTGATAGACGGGTGCCATGGAGAGGACTTGCTTTACTACGATGAGGCGACCTCCTGAGATAGTAGACTTCCTTTCCATGTGGGGAACTTCCTGATGAAGCGATCAACCAAAGGTTCTATCTGAGGTTTAGTAAGTCTGGATGGAGTGAGCAGCAAGCCCAAGTAATTAACGGGAAGGAAGTAAGCTGACAAGGTAGTTCTTGCAATGCCAGGTTGATCTCTTCCTGTGAGTAGCATATCGGGTAATTAGAGGGTCTATTCTTTTCAGCTTCTCAAAACGGCTTTTGGATTTTACTACAGTACCTAACTTTCAAACGGAGTATTTTTTAAGATGGAGTCTACAAGTTAATTATAGTACACGTTAAAAGCCCAACATCTGTACCATCCAAAATCGCAAGCAAGTATCTCTCTCTCTCTCCGTAATCTCTGTCGTAAACAGCTAAAATTCAAAAATTTCAGCCAAAAACCATAAGCCACAGCAAAAAAGAACAGGCCCAGAGTCTTTTGCAAGTTGGCACACAAGCCCGACGCTTGCCTGAAGTTGTAAAGGACCTCCTTGACCATCTGGATATCACAACGGCTCAAAGCAATGAAGCAAATTATGTCATCGGCGTACATGGATGTGCGCTCCTATAACCCTTGCACACCTAAGGTGGTGAGGGCTAAAAGCACATTTCCTTTGCAGAAGCAAGCGTTGAGGACCTCCATCACTAGTAGGAAGAGCATAGGAGATAGTGGGTCTCCTTGTCTCAGCCCACGGCCTAGATGGATTGGCTTCCCCGGTCTTCCATTAAGCATGATTTTGGAGGAAGCAGTGGCAAGCAACATAGTTATCCACTTGCACCATCTTGCACCAAATCCCAAATGCTTGAGAATTTGAAGAAGGAATGGCCACGAGACTGTGTCGAATGCTTTGGAAATGTCTAGTTTCAGCCAAGAGGATGGCTTCTTCTTGGCTTTTGAGATTTTTGGTGAGTAGTTGGACAAAGTGAAAATTGTCGTGTATTGATCTTCTGGAGATGAAAGCGGATTGATTTGATCTCACAAGGTTCAGTAGTTTCTTTTTGAGGTGATTTCTAAGACCTTGGAAAATATTTTGGTGAAGTTGTGTAGAAGACTGATCGGGCGATTGTTTGTGATCTCTTTAGTTTTGTTCTTTTTAGGCAACAATATGATCAACGCATTATTGAGCCAGTGCAAGCAACACCCTTGAAGGAGAAAAAGGGCATGTAATGTGTCCATGACACTATGTTTGATCACCGGCCACACGTGTTTGTAAAATGTGCCCGTGAACCCATTCGAGCCAGGAGCTTTTGCCAATGGGAGGTTTTTGATGGCATCCCAAACCCCATCCTTCGTGAACTCATGTTCAAGATGGGAGAGGTTTCCTAAAGGTAGTTCTAGGAAGTCCAAGTCTAGGATGTGCTGCCGGTTGACGCAGGTGACGATGATTCTCTCAAAGTAATCTTGGAAATTCATCGCCTTATTTTATTTATTTATTTTGCAAGGAGATAATAATGTGGTATGTTGAGTATTATATTAACTTAGTTTTATACACAGGAAGCCACCATTCCTGAAAAGGGATCTTGTAAGAATTCCCGCAAGGATAGTATACAAGTTACATACTCTACATGGCCCTTAATGAGTACATTCAGTATCATACGGATTTAAAATTGATTGCATCCAATGAAAAAAAATTCTTGAAATGATTTTTTTGGTGGAAATAATTCTCTACTTTAGTACATAGTGAACTAAGGAGGAGTTGGGGCTTGGAAAGCATATTTTGGCAACTAAAGCTGCCACTTATGCTTTTGGTTGCAATAGAATTGGCTACAATTATTGGCTTTCTCTCACAAGTACTTTTTTATAATAGCCACAATGATCCACTGGCTGTCGTACAAATTTCCAAATATGTTGTTTCTCAGTCTATGTTTTCACTACACGTTATGAGCATTATAAAGCCATCTTCATTTTTATTGTTTTCAGCATGACATGCCTGTAACAGATCACATGATAATGCAGATAGACACAAAAGACATTCTTTTTATATGTGGTGGCTCTTTTTGTGGACTTGAAAAAGATAATTTCTAAAAGGTACTACAAATGTAATGAGTATAGAAATAGCATATTGAAAAATCATGTGAGAAAGTCTATGGTTTTATTGTAATGAACCATTGCCGTTTTGGAGGAGTAGAAATTTAGAATTTACAAATTTGCAAATATTTTTTCACAAGTTACAGATGGATGATTTTGGGAAGTTTAAGTTATAGAATGATTTGGTGACCTATGTCAGTGGTTATAAGTTGCATGAGACATGTTATTGCTAATACCGGTTAAATTGTGAAGAACTTGTGCTCAAAAATAATTTCTTTATCTTTGGATATGCAGGGTCGCTTAGAGTCAACTATAGTCAATGTTGGACTCTGAGGGCAATTGGGTAATTTCTCAATTTGATAAAAAAAGGGGAAAAAAAGGAATAGAGAGGAGTGGTCCCACCTGTTGGTGGGACGGTGGTTGAAGGGATAAGGCCAAAGGCCATCTCCTTCACGTGTGTGGCTTTGGGGTGATGGTTTGGCTTGACCTCTTCCTGTGGAGCTGAGTCAAGAGGCAACAACGGCGATAGAGGCGCCACTAGCCTGGGCGCTTCAGCGTCGGCCGTGGCAGCATCCCACTGGCCTCTACTTCGCTCCCTATAAAAGGTGACCTCTCCTCTCCTATTCGGCACACCCGAAAGTAGTGAGTCCTCTTCTCCCCCTTCGATCTCCTATCCATCTTGGTTGTGTATTGATCTTGAGCTTTGAGGGCAGTCGGCCGAGTTCTTCCTCGTCGTTGGCGGCCGTGCAGCTTGAATTACCGTTCTTTGGGTTTTCCCATACGGTTTTCTTATGCATTTTTCTTTGGATCTGGCGTTGAGGGAATATTTGGGGATTTACCTCTAGAAGGTTGATTTGGCTGGGATTTGTGTCGAGTGTTTGAAGGAGAATTTGAGTCTCGTTCTTGGTGTTCACGGGTGCTCTTGGCCGGAACTCTCTTCGGTCTTGTGCGGCATCCTCTCCAACCCTCGTCTTCAAGTTTTGGTGGTCCAAAACTTGGAGAATGGTATTGTATCTCTCTGCCTACCTTCGTATCCTTGCATGGCATAGTGAGGCGCTTGATTTTCTAGGACAGCGCTCCGTGCATGCCTTGCCTTGCGTGGCTTCATCTCGACGATTTTGAGTATCACATGTACTATGATTTTTTGACTACTTACTCTTTGCAATTTTGAGGTATATTTCAGATATTTGTGAGTTATCACTGATTAGAAATTGCAAAGTATTGTTGGTAGGGTTCAATTGCTCGGTGATGAAATGATATATTACTAAGATTATATATGAATGTGATGGTAGATATATCTTGAGTTTTGTCTAGCTTGCTATTTTACTTGCACTGATCATTGAAGTTGTTGTATATTACTTGTTGCTCACTGTGTTATATCAATTATGTGATCTATGATTAAGATTTGGTCCTTTAGCTAATTGCCAAACCCTGTTATCTTGATATAATCAATAGAGTTCGTGTTATATTGTCCAGCAAGCTATGTTCATGATCTATTAGTCTCTTTTGATAGCAAGGTTTAATTTGAGATCAAGATCTAATCTATAACTGTCATATATGATCAAGATTGTATTTTGTAATGGCAGAGATAGCCAAGAGTAAATCTTGTGAAACTAGCCTTCTGAGAGGAATATATGTCATTCAAAATCTTATTAACATGCTGAATTTGGTCATACATGTTATGTTTATGTTGATTTTAGCATTCGACTGGAATGACTTAGATTGTTTACATATGTATATGTTATTTAAGTCATTAGAATGCTATTGTATTCATGCTTATGTCTATATTAAATATACTAGAATTAATTCTGAATTTATGCTAAAATCACATTAGTTATAATAGTCAAAGGGCGAGAATCAAAGCTACGCTCGTGGAAAAACAGAGGCCTAGAATGAGTAAGGATGTCAGGTGAAATGGTAAACTCAAGCATGACATGAGAAAAAGAAAAATATTGAAGGAAAGTTTGAACAACGAGTTTGCACTATATGGCTTGGTCGGTCTAAGTGAGGCATGGTCTGGTGGAACTGGAACATGAGACTTGCCGACGCGTGTGGCAAGCTAGTGGTGCACCTACACAAAGCAAGTATGGCGATTGCTGACAATAAAAAGAGATGACCAGGTCAAGAAAAAGTATTTTGTTAGTTTGACTAAAATACCATAAACTACCTTAAAAGTAAAACTGTGGCGGTTGAGCGGCGCTTAGGAGAGCGGTTTAGATCAAGGAGAAATTGATAGTATCAAATTGGATCAAGGCTAAGAACTTAGTGGATTCAGGCTTGTGTGTTTTGTAAAACATGCATAAGTGTAGTGTGTGAGTTAAAACCCATGTATATAGGGTTATTGGGTTTCCTCCATTGTGATAAGTGTATAGTATCCATTAAGGGTTAGATGTGACTGGCTAACCTATCTATTTAAGGGATTAGGATAGAGACTTGTGTTTAACCATCCAGTCATCCTCTCTTGAGACCAAATGTTCATGAGTTCTAGAGTTAGGGTTTAAGAGAAGTTGAGTAGTGTGGTGTGCTTTCTTGTTCTCTAAATAGAGTGGCTGTAAAACCTCAATTCTCAAATATCAATATATCAATCTTTGTTCATCTCCGTAAATCTCTTTTGTGTTGAGTGATTTGCTTTTGATTTGGTTGGTTTTTCCTCTTCTCTCTCTCCTTCTTGATCTTGTTGTTCCAATGACATGCAAGAGATGGATATGACCTCTGAAAATTAATCTTCACCTATCTAGGTGCTTGGTTGGCAAGTTCATAAAGAAATCTGGTTTTTATTTCTTTTAGCCTCTCTGAGTGATTTCTCGGTCTAACTATTTCTACCTCGATTTCTTCGGCATTCTTGCTTATTGAGATATATGAGAACACATCTAGAGTTATCTTGGCCATCATTCACTTATGTGCAAATCATATTTATCTTTTGTGATTTTTGACCTATTTTTTGTGCAATCTGTCTTCAAACGGAAAAAGGTCAGAACTTTAGCAGTGATTTTCTTGATTGTTGATTGGAATAGTTTTCTGATATCCTATAAAATGTGCATACCAAATTTTAAGTGATTTAGAGTTTTGGTTTGAGAGTTAGCTCATTTTTATGTTATGATCCGATTTTGATGCAGCAGAGTTTCATGAACTAAAAAATCCCAATTATTTGAAGTTCGTTTAGGCTTTTTTTAGCTGGGATAGGTTCTTAAGGACATGAACTAGTCTTGATTCAAATTTGAAGTTTTTTTGGCTCGACGGATCAAAAGTTTTATGATTTTTTGGATTTGAAATAATGTTGTTTTTCACTATTCACAAGTTGAAATCACTACAGTACTGAGAATTTTTGTATTTTCAGCTTCTTGATCTTTATAACTTCTTACAACTATTAGAGTAAAGATTAAAGAAATATTTAGAGAAAAATTTAAAGACATCATTCACCTCTCTATTATCATACCGGTTCTACACATATTCTACAGATATTGTAAACTGACATTTAGAGTTAATTATTTACTCGTCATTTCCATGTGGAGTGTGTACTTTAACTCTGACGTCTAACATGAAGCAGGCGCCAAGATTCATCTATAGGATTTGGGGCACCCATTCGTACAAACATGAGAAGTTCTGGAGTGACCAATCCAATGGTCACTTCATCTTTTAGAATCCGTAAGCATTTTGAAACCTAGCGATAGAATTGTAGAAACGCCTGCGATGTTCTAGTTGTTCCTATCAATACTGTGTAGCAGCATTTTATCTTAAAAACATTTTTCTCATAGTCATGAACATGAAACTCCATGCTCCATTGGCAGGTTGAGAGTGGAGATCTTGCAAGATACGGTCTAAGGCCCTGATCGTTTCGGTTTTTTTCGGTTTCAGCTTCTAGCTTTAGTTTTTTTTTCACTATTCACTACACTATCCACTAACTCAGCTATAGTAAAAAAACAGTCAGCTACAGTGAAATTTCAGCTAAAAGTCAGAAGCTATCACTAAAACGATCACCACCTAATATCAGAGTTCATTGGATGCTGTGCCCATTCTAGTTAGGTAGCATTCAGAATGGCGATAACTTATGGTTTTTTTACTATAACTTGCTGATTTTTTACTGTAATTGAGTTGGTTTATTTGACATAATTAAAATTAAAAATTAAAAAACATATTAGCCTATCATGGACAATACAAAGGAATACGGGAAAAAATAAAACACAAAAGAAAACAAAGAAAAAACAAAAAACAAAAGTTGTACAGTAAAACAAAAACTATCGCCGAAGGCTCAACGCCAGCGCCAGCGATCGCTGACACTGAGCGCGGCCTTTGTTTGGCAGCTCTCAATGAAGATCAGCTTGTTCAGGTAGTTTGAGGAAAACATAATGCATTCTTTCTTCAATATTGTTCATTTGGAAGACTTTCGTACCCTAGTATACACATAATGTTGCTGGTTTATGCCTTTGACGTCCTCCTTAGTTCAGAATCATGTTCTGTTCTTCTCTTTCACATAAGCTGTTATGATGATGACTAAACCTAATTATCCAACTTCTGTAGAAGTTTTCGCAGGATTTTCATTGTTTTCGCCACCGAAGCTAATTGAAGTGACTTGACCTGCATGCAGGTTCTTTACGGAACCAAATAATTCGCTTTCCAGACAATACAGGAAAATGTTTAGCCTGAATAAAGTTATCATGATAATAGATTTCCTTGAATGCAGTCATTTCTAACCTTCTATTATGCTTTCGGTTCTTCAGGTTAAGCTGCACTTTACCGATGGTGCACTGAGAATGGTAGCAAAGAAGGCTATAGCCAGGAACACTGGTGCACGTGGTCTAAGAGCCATCTTGGACACTCTGACGCTCTTGGACATCTTGCCATCTTGGACAGCTGAAGAAGAGGGACAGAACAATCAAGTTGAGCCGTACATTCTGACGCTCCTTTTCAGCAGATCCCAGGTGAGAAAACCGGAGACGACCGATAGACGCTGCTGCGGTGGACGAGGAGGCAACTGGTTCTATTGACAGGCCAGGTTGTGGGGCGAAAGTTCTTCGGGGAGACGGTGCATGGACCAACACATAACAAGAACTAACACGAAGAATTCACTGGTATGGTGCTTGATGCCTGACAAATTACAGTGACACGGAATAATCACCTTATTATTCAACAGAACAAAAGCAGTTAATTCCCAGTTATTTTCATATTTGGTTTGTTGCGGGGTCATATGTTGTAGCCTTCTGGGTGAATACCAGACATTGAAATGGAAGATGTAGCCTGCAGCTTGCATCGCTTCCTCTAATATCTGTTTCGACGTAAAGGAAACAAATGATGTACAAGTTTGGGATGCTCTGGAAATCTGAATTGCAGAGGCTCCTGTTCTAGAGATTGGGTGGGTTCGGAATCTCGTGTCTTCTTTTTGAGAGGACAGAATCTCATATCTAGTTTACAATTAGATAAACAGAAACGCAGTGGCGTAGCTAGTATTTTAGACATGTAGGATCAATTAAATTAGCATCTTTACGATTTTTAGACTTATATGTAAAATGTTAACGGATTTGAGCTATTAGCAAGCAGTGCTCCAAAGGATTTATAAGCCTAACTGATATTAGCTTTTTCTATATAATTAAATTTTAAAAAATAAAAATAAAGAAAAGTTATATCATCACAAACAAAAAAAATACAGAAAAGTTCAAAAAATAAAAAAAATAAAAAATCAAATTGAGAAGATAGAAGGCAAAATCAGAAGTTCGTTGGAGCGTAGCCGTAAAAAGCTGTGGGGTCAATGGGGTCAAATGACCTACTTGGGCTTGATACATGTATGCCGCTACACCTTCCAGGCTTCCAGCCCGCGCAGATGCAGCATGGGCCTTAGCCCATGATGCGTCGGCCCTGTACGTTTGCGATGATTGCGTAAGGATAACGTGCACGAATCACGAGGGTGATCGTGCGGCGAGGTGCGGCCAAACGGACCCCTCTCGTCGCCGCTCGTTCCGTGAGCCGCGAGTCGCAGATAATCTGGAGTCGCCGACTTGTCCTCCTCTCCTGAACCTTGGGGACGCGCGCCCACGCACGAAGCGAGGCGAGAAAGATGGCGTTTGGCGGGAGGAGGGGGTCGTCGCGGTGGGGACTTCCGGTGGCGAGGTCGGAGGCGCTCGGCAGGCTGGGCCCCTCCTTCGGCATCGGCGCCGGCTGCGGCGTCGGCGTCGGCGTCGGCCTCATCGGCGGTACGTACCTTTCCATCCACACCCATCAATTGAAACCACCCCTCCGACGCTTCTTCTTCCTCCTCCTTTCGGTCTCTCCGTAAGGTTCACGAAGCACCGTACCCAGCAGCTTGGAGCGAGTGCTCGCGAGGGTTTTAACGGCCAAGGCGTGCTTATCTTTGCGTGGTTCCGATGCTCAACCGGGGTGGACATGGGCCATTTTTTGCCATTAATTAGGTTCGTTTGGCACGCAGGCCTTCGACCGGTGTTTAATTTTGGATTTTTTGGTGGGAATTTGGGACCCATCTGGTTCAGGTTAGCCAATTCAAATAACTGGATTAAAGATTCTCTGATTAGATGTTGGAGTATTATAAACATCTCTGCACTTCTAATAACTTGCATGCTGTCAGATACTGTGCCGAATTAATCGTAGTAAGATAGGAGGGTTCAGGTATTATCATTTAGGTCTGTTTGATATGTAGGAATTTGGATGTTTCCCTTGCTATGGAATTCCTGTGAAAAGTCTTTCGTTCCAAAATTGGGCACACAGGCTTGGATCAGTTCATGTGAAAATGATTTCATTGCCCTTCACAAATAACAGTCCGACTGTCCAAAAGTTTGATTGTGGATGGCTAGTTACGAAACTTACAGTATCTTCATGGGAATGCCGAAATAGCATGGTACATTCTAAAATAATAGGTTCGCTTCGTGCAAATATTTTTTGGTAGACTTGACATGTCATTCTGATGCTTAATTAAAGAGGAAGCTGAGGTCAAGACTCCAGAATCATAATACGATTGGTAGTGTGTATCTGGTGACAATTTGCTGTTAAGAGCCATAGGGTTTCGACCTAAAAGTGTGAAGCTATAGATGTACAAGGGACATACTTTTTAATGACACCAAATGTAGCCATCTAAGAGCAAACCGACCTGATAAGGAGAGATTTCTTTTTAAGAGAAAGGCAGGAGCTCTGCCAATCAATAATCAGAGATTGCCGTGAAATAATGTGCAGCATGCAGAGCTGAGCATCCAACTTGAAAACAAGACAGCTACTCATATAACTTTCCAACATCTGAAAAACTAAAGCCGATATCGCTAATCCAGATTGCCCTCCTAAGAACAGAGAAGCTTTCGGTATTTGATGGCAAGATTAGATGTTCACATGGATGCTTGAGGTCCTCTGCACTATATTTGATTGTGTATTTGGATGCATGGATTTAGATTCCTATACATTTTGTTCTCCCTTGATAAAAAGCTGTAACTCTGCAAGTCTTGTTCGATTTAGATTCCTATACATTTTGTTCTCCCTTGATAAAAAGCTGTAACTCTGCAAGTCTTGTTCCATGCTCCTGCTCTGAACTGTGCCTCTCACTGTAATCAATTGTGTTAGTTGTAACAAAATATATAATATAAGAGATGTTGGCTTCCTGAATTCTTCAGTGTTAATATTGACAGAGTACGATTGAGAAGAACAAATTATGTAGGTTGTGATTCTGAACACCAGAACACATCTAGTTTCACATTTGCTAACCATAACAAATTGTGTTCTGCTCCTTTCTCATTTTTTATGTGGCTGAACAGGTGCAGGAATTGGAGCTGGATTCCCTGGTTTACAGCTGGGATTTGGAGCTGGTGCTGGATGTGGAATAGGAATAGGTTTTGGTTATGGTTTTGGAAAAGGAATTGCATATGACGAGAACGGGAGACATTCAAACATCAGGAGATCACTTCCGAATTCCAGGAGCCTTCCTTATGAGTAAGCAATAACTCTATCCATAGAGGGGATGTGTTTGGATCTCTCGAGCGCACAATTGCTCGCCTTCGCTCCAGGGTGGTTTGGTTGAAAGAGGGAGATGCAAATACCTCCTTTTTTCATCACCACGTGAGGTACAGAAAAAGAAAGAACTTCTTGGCAAAAATCGAAGTGGGAGATAAGCTTGTTACCGGGCATGAAGATAAGCAGCAGGCTGCTTATGAGTTCTATTCAAGCTTACTTGGCACCGTAGCCCAAAGACAATGCTCATTGAACCTGCAGGCTTTCTACCAAGAAGCTCATGATCTATCGGCTCTAGAGCGGTGTTTCACGGAAGATGAGGTATGGGCAACGATTAAATCACTTCCTTCAGATAAGGCACCGGGCCCGGATGGATACACTGGGCGATTCTTTAAAACTTGTTGGAGTATAGTGAAGGATGATCTTATGGCTGCACTTAACAGGTTGTTACAGGGGGATGTCAGTAATCTGTTCCTTCTTAACTCGGCGTACATCATTTTGCTTCCAAAGACACCAGAAGCGTTGCAAATCAAAGATTACAGACCTATAAGCTTGGTTCATAGTTTTGCAAAGCTTGTCACCAAAATCCTAGCCAATAGGTTGGCTCCTATACTCAAGGACATGGTGTCACCAAATCAGAGTGCTTTTATCCAAGGAAGGTGCATCCTTGATAATTTTATTCTGGTCCAACAAACAGCTAAAGTATTGCAGAGACAAAGGGAACCA
The DNA here is from genome assembly GCA_036346265.1 of Melocanna baccifera. NCBI lineage: Eukaryota > Viridiplantae > Streptophyta > Magnoliopsida > Poales > Poaceae > Melocanna > Melocanna baccifera. Next base: position 44,536,931 of record CM070677.1, on the reverse strand, counting down.
AGAGTCCTACTCAAGCTGGACATTTCAAAAGCCTTCGACTCGGTATCATGGTCCTTCTTGCTCCAAGTATTAAGCCATTTGGGTTTTGGTCCAACTTGGTGTAACTTATTATCCATGCTCCTGAGGTCTTCAACAACTCGGGTGCTGGTAAATGGTGATCCGGGAGAGTTAATTCAACATCAGCGGGGGCTTCGGCAAGGTGACCCCTTATCCCCGATGCTTTTCATCTTGGTCATGGATGTGCTTAACTCACTAATTATGGCGGCAAGTGAGAATGGTCTATTGCTGACCCACTTATTTTGAGAGGACCTAGTCGGCGGCAGTTGTATTTTTGACGATACCTCACCCAATGTCGCATTGTTTTGCAAGACATTAGAGATCTTGAATATGATTATGTGTGTTAGCCTATTAGAGAAAAAAAAGGTGGTGCCTACATTCGATGTGAGCTTTGGTGAATTTGCAGAAGACTATCTATGGTTAAAAGGCTGTGCATAGTGGATTTTTCCTACATGTATAATTTACTAATACATGTTATCTCATCTTTAACATAATTCTATTGAAAAACTTTGCAGTGAACAGTTCGATATTTTGTTTGATGAGCTGATTGAGAGCACCAGGAAGCTGATCAAAGCAACATCAAAGGAGATCGATAAGTGGAGGCGGGTGTAGAGTAAACAGCACAGGAATGAGCAGGCTAATATTCAGAAGTTTTAAGGCATTGAACGTGCATATGCGGAACTGAAATGAACTCTTGCCTGTTTGATGTTACAGCGAATATTTCCAGGGATTCATGAGATATGCTGTCAATACTCTACCCTCTTGGAGCCTGGAAGGATTGTTTTGTCATCCATGTGCTAGGATGCAACATCATGCGATTGCGACGCCGTCTCGCATTGAAATATCTTGCAGAGCGTCGCTGTCGTTATCCTATGCTCATCTGCAGAACGCTGTTTCGTGTTGAATTATCTTGCAGAACGTCGCCTCAAATCTTCTAGCTTTTATTTATGCGTCCATGACTGTTTGTATCTTGTTCTTAATCTCGTCTTAGGTAGTGCTCAGTTTTACGTTGATTTATGTTTTTTTACTATAAATTGGTTTATGTTTTTTTACTGTAGTTAGTTTATTTTTTCTGTAACTGAGTTAACTTATTTGGTATAATTAAATTTAAAAATAGAAAAAAATATGTTAGTCTATCATAAACAATGTAAAAGAATACAAAAAAGGTAAAAAAGCCTAAAAATCTAAAAAATCAGAAAAAGATAAAATTATTAAATAGTGAAAAAAATAGAAATCAAAAGTAGAAGCTGGTTTTAAGCCAACTTAAGTATAGCCATAAGCGTGCCAATTTTGTTTATTAAGCTTGCTTACCTTGGTAAAGGAAGTCCTAATTTTTGGGCATCCTTATTCAACAAGATTGCGTTGCTCCGCAGTACTAGACCAAACGCTTCCTACGTCAGATGAAAATGAAATGCTATTAGTGACTTTATTAAATCAATGCCTCCTACTCCGTGGGGGAGATTGCAATTTAAAAATACCATGTTAATGCAGACGTCCAATTCAGCTACAGAGGTTGTGTTAAACGAGAAAGGGAAATTTTCCACGATACTACAATTCTGGGTCCGAACTTGATTGTTCTACGCGATGTTCAACCGTCATCATTTTACAGCTGTAGTTTAACTGGAAAGGCACAGTCCTGTTCTAAAATGATATGGCTTTTAGTTTATTGTGATTTTTTGACTAAAATAATACTATAGCACTAATAGTTTTTATAAGGTATTTAATTAAAGAAAAATAAAAAAATATCGTTACATCTATACAGATAATGCCAATAAGAAAGAAAAAAAGAAATACTATACAACATTCAAGTATTTTTTAGGTTTAGATCATTCAAATTTTTGGAGCGTTAGATCTTTATCAAATGAAGATCAAATCAAAAGTACACTAATTCACTTGAGTTGGTTAAGTTAGAGCATGTCTTTCAAGGTCACTGCAATCGCAAAAGGCAAGGTCTCCTTTCAATATCAGTGCAATCAATATCATCACGAAGTAATACTACTACTTCTCAAAGTAGTACTACTTCACCGAGCTGGATAAATCGGAAGCAGTTTCGCACAAGTTGTAAGAGAACTCAGAACTGACGAGACTTCGAACAGAAAAACTACTCTTCTCCATTCGAACCTTCCCCACGGGGCCACAGGAAAAGGTAGCAACAGGGCAGGCAATCTAGGGAAAGATCCATGACGTTTTCATGAGCAGCTGCTCTGGCAAGAGCGTGAAAAAGCCTGCACGAATGATTGAGGGCTTCCTTTTCCCTAGTGGCCATGCCAGATCGCTCTTCGCCCCACTAGCTGCCCTGGCCGGCATTTTAATGGCTTTAACTGACACCGTGCACACGATCTCGACCACAAGCTGCTTGCCCAACAAACATGGAAAGAAAAGATTACCGTGCAACTACGCTAGTGTACATGGTACCATTTGGCACAGAGTAACATGCATGGGGCACTGTCCAAAGAGAGATACTAACTGCTTCCATTTATCAGTGGAGAATTACCTAGAAGCAATGCAATGTAACAGTTATCACACTGCTCACCTATGCCATGCAACACAAGAGTGATAGATGAAGCTAGATGAAGAGGACAAGAGAAGACATGCATGAATGCGAATAATCATTAATGGAGGCTGTCTCTCGACTATACTTGTCTGGTTGTCTTGTACTATAGCACATAAAAGCATCGGCCCTCGACATATTACAACTATCTCAGGTACAACGAAAAACCTCATTATTGTCCGACACTTTGGATCCCAACTTCTGGAGTGGCCAACCGGCCTTGTTAACTTACCCAAACCAATAATGTTAATACTTAGGAGAAGTCAGATGCACAAAGAATAAATAATAAATAGCGTCAAACATCAAGCCCACAGAGACCATTCACCCAAGGGCATACGGTTGATAAAGCGCGCAGATCATGACAGGCATAGGCCAGCACCAGCACTGATGATCCCAGCATATGCATCACCAATCATCTCCAGCAGTACAGCAGCTTGTGATCAGACATTGAACCATGGCCGGCTTTGGAGAATGAAGCTTTTGGGACTGAGATCACCGCCCTGTTTTTGCACGCTTCATCCCGGTGGAGTTAAAGGGGGACACACTAGGGCTAAGGTGAGGGCTTGGGCTTTCCTCTCTCAGAGTGCCGTTTAGAATGGCCAGTTCTCTCAGCTGTTGCTTCTTGTAGTAGTCCATGGACTCATCCTGACGACAGCACCCCGTTAGCAAGAAGAATAACGCCATATTAACAGTACACACAAAAATCCTTAAGATAATGGCAGGAAAAGAGGAAATGAGGGCGCTTACAATTGGCTTGAGAAGATCTTCCAGGATGGTCACAGCTTGGTTTAGACGGGCATCAACAATATCCGCTGGAAACTCTGCTTCCACAAGCACATGCAGTGGATCATTGAGGTGCTCATACCCAGGTTTATCTCTCAGCTTCTCTTCCTATAATAATATGTTTTTTTAGGACGTTTACATCAATAGGAGGTGTGACAACAGAATTGCTAAAGCAGAAAAGCACCTGGGTCTTGTTAATAACTCTTGCAAACAAACAAAACTACAAATTACATGTATCAAGAAAGCAATGGTCTTATTATCTCAGCCGCTACAGACAAATAAAAGAGAGAAATCCAATATCAAGTCTACAACTAAACAGGCTAGGTTGGTATCTTGTAGTGCCTAAGGGTATAAAAAATATCAGATTCTAAAGCTTATATATGGCAAACTGTTATCTTGAAGCTCATGACCCTAAATATGGATTTGTGTGGTAAAGAATTATAAGATGCAAAGATAGAACTAAGATGACACCAGTATCCAGTGAACAACAAGATCCAGTGGAAGCAGAACGTCAAAGTAAAAAAGATGAAGTTGAGCGCTCAATAAATAAAGCAACAAATACACCTCAATTACAGTAAAATTTCTACTTAGCCTACTAAGTACTCACTGCAATCAACTGTGTGTATAAATGATAGCATGCTGCATCCCACTAAACCATTAGACCTAGACCAACAACTGAAACAAACAAATCACAGTAAACATCTTCAAGAAAGTTTGAATGATGATATATTCATGGGCGATGTAGTAACAAGTTATAATTCTAAATAGAAATTAAATCCTTACTGAGGCCTAGATTGCAGCTCGTCATACCATAATAACTCAAAGTAGCTGATATTGAAAATGGAACAGAATATTTAACCTTAACTAGCATGTTCCACACTTCCTTCAGTGTTACTATTGTAGTCTGGAGATCATAATATAAGCTTTAGATAGTGCAGTGTGACTGAAACTAACCAAGCAATGGTACATATACATCAGGCCAGCCTGAAGTTTGGTTGCTTATGATAGTTTAAACATAAGGATTAAGGAAACACATCCTCTTAGCTTTTAATTCTACATAATAAGTATGATAATAACACACAGTACATCCTAAAAGCGTCCAATAATTTTAACCAAATAAAATTATAAAATTAGGGAACTAAGAACAATAAGAGCCTATTTGATATGGCTGTGGTTTTTGGCTTAAATTTTTGAATTTTAGCTGTTTGCGATAGAGATTATGGAGAAAGATACTCGCTTACGATTTTGGATGGTATAGATGTTGGACTTTTAACGTGTACTACAATTAACTTGTAGATCACATCTTGAAAAAATACTCCGTTTGAAAGTTAGGTACTGTAGCAAAAACCAAAACCGGTTTCAGAAGTCGAAAAGAACAGGCCCTAAATATTATAATGTGCTTAGTTACCTTAGTAGAATCTTTCACTGAACCACATCCTCGAATGTAAACTCTACATTGGGTCGAAGCTTCAACTCTTTTAGGGAGTTTCCTCGTGGCCCCAACAAACGGCCAACAAAGTTGTACTGGTAACAACCAAAAGAGTGTAAATCATTCGTGATATGGCAAAGCGCATTGGAGAAAGTTAAAGGAAAGCACTAAAGAAAGCCATGCATACATTAGGATACTTGTCCACAGGAACATCTAGCCTCACAACTTTCTTGACAACAGGGGTGCCAGCAAGTGTTGGAGCACCATTCCAGCCCATAGATGATGCTTGTAGAACCCCCATATGCTGAAAAAAAAGGAGAGAGAATGTTTCCCCATAAATATGATTAAGAGAAGTTGAAGATATAAGCATTGAAGAGAATACAGATAATATGGGTCCTTGACAAAATATTTATACATGTAATGGCCTGAGAAACCAATACGGAGATAATCTTCATGATCTCTCACTGACATAAGTCAGGTTATTTAATTCTTTCAACAATTAACTCCATTGATAGATTAAATTGCTGAGAACTAGCGACAGGTCACAACCTTTGACAAAATTGACTACAGATATGCACATCCTCCATTGAGTCAGCAATCTGAAAACGCAAGGTCCACAATCCATATGCATTCCCTTTTTCTACTAGGGCACACGTGCTATTTAAAAGCAATGACAAGGCAAGCAGGTAAACCCTCCATGATAATCAAAGATTCCCTTAATCAGCATTACCTCTGTTTGCATTCCTGACCATCCCTCCAGATCCATTGGCTGACCATTTACTGGGTGGCCAGGTAACCTTAATGGGCTACCATGCTCGATTCTCTCAGGATCAACAAAATTATGATTAGGTGGCGAAAAAGATGCCCGCAAAATCTCTGCATTAAACAAAATATGATCATGATGAGACAATAGCACATATTATTTGGCATGCAGTATGCTATAGTATAATAATGACAGTAATTCTACTTATGCCACCCTAAATTGGGGAAAAGGCTATCTACGCTAGATTTCCAAATTTGTCCAATGCCTTGAATTATGGTAGCAACGAGATAGTAACAACTCCACTCAGTAAAAGAATAGACATGAAAAGTATCCATTCCAGAGAGTGAAGTCAATTATGGACAAAGTTATTATTTATGGCTAAGAACTGGACAAATTATTACCTTGCCGCGAATTATACCAGAATTAGACAATAGGATATATGAGAAATCAATCAATAACAAGATCTAGTAACAGATATCCTCTGATTAACTCCTCTGATCGACTAATAAGATGATACCAACAATATTGGACAGGAAAACCATCATATATCCCGAAAAGATGTAGCAGGGGCAGTCATCAAAACGTCACAGGCTCACAGCAATTCATGACTAACAGTCCATAACCAAAAAGGCTTTGGGACAAACTAAGGTAAATTAAACACAGCAATCGGTGAGAGTGAACGTCTGGAAGCAAAAGAAACAACCTTGGTTCAAGAGCCTGGTACAGAAGGGAAGAACTTGCACGAATGGGGCTAATTTCTGCCTCTCGGCAAGCAACTCAGCCAGATATCTGCCAAACAAACAATCTCATCAGTATCACATTAGTCAATCTGACTTTATTATTCACATGAGAGATTAAAACAGTATCCCAAAGAGCAGAAGCATAATTTGAATCATCTAAAATAATTACAAGCCCACCAAAAACTGTAAAAACAAGAACTTTCATAAGATTTATACAGCAAGATCCACAAAAATAAAAAATTACATGTGACTATCAACAATGAGCAATTTATTACACGAAAATTTTACATCCATCAGCAACAAGTCAAACATATAGCGCCTATTTATTCCTAATAGCCATCATCAGCGAACAGCTCTTGTAAATCTATCAGCAAACAATCACCGAAATCCCTATTTCCACATATCACTCCTTCATCACAATTGCAGCATTGATCAATGCCAAACATCACATCCAGAAGGTCAGAATTAAGCAGAAATCTCCACCACCGGCATCAAATCTCGTACTCCTCAGAAAGATTTCCAAAAGGCTGGATCAAAAACTTAAACAAAACTCGACCGAGATAGCGAAAAATAGGGGAGAGAAAAAGCAATCGCAGAAAATAAAAAGAAAAAAAATAAGAACAAGATAGCGAAGCAGGAACCCACCTCTCTCTCTCAGAGGCAGAATACCTCATAGAATTAAGGTGATGAGAGGAAGAATGGACAGGAGACGGTGAGTACTGCAAGAGGGAGGGTGGTGGAATCCTCTCATCCATGGTTCCCAACAGCCAAAAACCAACTCAAAATACTCTACAAGATTGCAAGATTGGGGGAAGACCAAGAAACCAAAAATCCAAGACCCTAGGCAATCAAGAAAACCAAGAACAGCAACTACTCAGCAAGCTATGGTGTGGAGGCCTATCTTGAAGCCAAGGAAATCTAAAAGAAAAGAGATATTGCCAAGAACCAAGAGGATTAATATATAAGGGATAGATGGGATTCTATATCACACAAGAGGAAGGTAATAGTCGGGCAATCAATGATCAGAGCCCAGGCTGTGCAGGGTTGGCAGCAGCTCTTGGTGTTGGTTCTTGCTCTCCTACCTCTCTCAGCTACACACCCACAGGAGGGGGGTGGGTGGGAGAAGGGAGGAGAGAGAGGAAGAGACAAACCCAAAGAAGGGCTTTGGATTCTCTGATCTCTCCCTGCAGTATATGTCGCCGAAATCCAGATGACTGAGCTCTCTCTGATTCTGGAGTTTCCCCTGTAATCTTCTGCCTTTTTTTGTTTTGCCTTTATTTTTATTTGGAGGTGTACCCATTTGATTTTTTTTCAAAATAATAATAATAAGGCAGATCACTAGTGTAGATAGAAAATATATTAGGTGCACCATTAGACTTTTAGTAAGATGACCCTGCACACAAGTATTTTTGGGTTCATGATAACACAAATAACCATCGATCTTTATGCTCACTAATGATCACAATTTTCGCGATCAATATGTAACAATGCTTTGCAGTAGAATATAAAAGATCGTTACGATAAAGTTATTCACGATTTTGAACTTGAGCATTGCTGGCTTCCACGAACCAGAGTATACTTTTTAAAACTTAATTAACTCCACGTGAAATGCAAGTCAAAACATGCCAGGGCCTCTTCGCGTGTACCCAACGAGCCCTTTGGGTAATGGGTCATAGAACTCGATCCAACTTGTTAAATTTATCCTACTTTACGACCTAATCCCATTCTCAACTCCTCTAACCTATTACCCGGATGCCTCCTGAAGCTTTGCTGAATTGAGGTTCTGTTTGTATTAACTTCTAAAAGTTACTTTTCTACGATAAATAAGTTTCTTACAGTATCTAATTTTCGAATGAAGTGTCTTTTAAAATAGATTCAACTAATCGATTGTAGTATATACTATTTATATTAGACAAAATAGTATACAAATTTCTCTCTTTATAAACTTCTCTATAAACTGTTAATATTTATAAATCAACGAACTAAAATCAATATAAACTGGCCGGAGTCATAATTTCGCTGGTTGCCCGCTTATACCTTTCGACATTTAGGGGGCGCTCATTTTGGTTTCGCGATCGTCGCTGGCGTTCGGCAATCACGATGGAATCACTGTAGCGCTACAATAACTTTTTTTTTTGCTTTTTTTGCGTTTTGTTTTTTTTTCGTATTCCTTTGCATCGTTCGCTCAATATTAGTGTACTGTTTTTATTTTTATATTTTTTTAAAATTTAATTATACCTAATAAACTAATTTAGTTACAATAAAAAAATAAACTATCTACAGTAAAATTTCAGTAAAAACTAAAAGCTATTGTTTTTTCAAATGCTACCTTAAGGAGCTAATTTAGTCTGTTTCAATCATTCGAACACGGAGGCCACCTACGTCAGCCATTTCTTTTCTTTTCTTTTTAGTTTAGTGTAGCTTAGTTTGGCCGCCTCTTCCTCAGAATCAGGCCCAAACAACCAGTAGCACCTTTGTGATCGATCGATAGTTGTTTTGCCGCCAAAGTTTGTACTACTACAGTCAAGGAGTTGGTCCGGCCATCATTAATTTCGGTTGCAAAATTAAAGAAATGGAGTACATGTACACGTATGCACTGGAGACAACAGGACAATGCAGTGCTTGCATTACAATATTGGCACACGCAGAACGTGTTAGGGCAGCTACCACAAAGAAACACGAGTCCCAGTTAGGCGCCTGGAGCTTAACTCGGTTTTATTGAACAGCTATGTGTGATTTGAACGAATCATGACCAATCATATGGGGTTTAAACACAGACTAACAGCATAAGCATGGTGTGATGTCATGCTGGCTATTATGTAGATCAAAATAAAAGGGATAAAAAATTGTAAGAAGTGATTCTCTAAAAAGGATTTGTATGTATTTCAAGAGAAAGTGAAGGTTTTTTCGTATAAAACCAAATACCCATGCGTAATTTTGAAACAACCACGGGATACTATCCAACAAAAGGAGGGTCTTCATAAAAATACAGATGACCTGTACATAATTTCGAAGAAGCAGAGAGGCTTTTTTGGGAAAAAATGACATAGCATGGGCTTTTGTGCAAAAAGGAGGATCTATACATTATTTCTCAAAATCCAAAAGGCTTTTCTGTAAAAATGCTGATGTGACGGTGCTCAGTGCGAATCCCGGGGTATAATATAGGGATGATATGGGCTATATACTCTAGGCTAAGCACAGCTTAAGCCTGACCAAACAAGTCGGTTCAGATCATAAGAAGCATCATGTAGTGAACACATTGAGCTTGGACGATAGGGACGTGTGCTTATGCAAGCAACAAAACACGCGAAGGAGAAGTTTTATTGCTTGAAATCTGGAATAATTGAAAGTATTTCTAAAAAAACTTTTCGTAGTGACAATTGTAAAAGCTAGCAACAATTAATTTTGTTCGGGGTATAAAGATCACTTGATGGTGTGGGTGATTTATGCATTTAAAATTCTTCTAATCTGTTTGTTTTCCTAGTTGTGTGTGTATCCAGTTTTGTGCCATGGGAAAAGCATGAAAGCATTCACTCTTGTTCGTCTTACGCGGCCGTTGCATTAGCCGTGCGTGTCCTCTCCTATCTTTAGGAAGATCGAGAAACCTATCTTTTGATTCTTTTCAATGCACTTACCTCATTACCTGGATTCGTACTGCCCAGCTAATCCAATCTTTTCTTTATTTGAAGAGAAACATATCTTCCCAGTACACTTAATTGTCAACCTAATCAATTTATCCCGGAGTGACAGCCATTAATGTTTAATACGAATCCAGTTCTGTTACTACGGCCCTGTTTGTTTTAGCTTCTAGCGCTCTGACTACTACTCGAATCTGTAGCTCCCCAAACGATCCAGATTGTCATCCAGTTTCGAGTAGCGGAAGCTACGAGAATCAGAAAATGAACTAGTAGCCAGAAGCTGCAACAACCCAACTTCTCACAGATTCTTTGAAAAAATACCACTTAGATTTCAAAGTAATTACCCGCAAATACCACCGAATAAAATCCCCTCCCGACCCCCGCCCCCTTCCTCGAACGCCATCGCCCCTTCCTCGAACCCCGTCGCCGCGCGATCCGCCCCTCCCGTCGCCTCCTCGCGCCGCGCCCCCTCGTGCCCCTCCTCCCGGCGCCCCTCCCTCGCGGTGCCCCTCCCGTCGCCTCCTCCCCGTCCGCCGACCGCTCCCGGCCCATTCGCGCCGTCCTCGTATCTCTCCTCCCAGGCCTCCTCGCCTCCCCGCTCGCCGTCGCCGCCCCCCGGCGCCCCTCCCCTCCCGCGCCCCCCCGTCGCCTCCTCCCGTCGCCGACCGCTCCCGGCCCATTCACGCCCCTCTTGAGATCCGCGCGCCGCCCACCCCGTCTCTCCCCGAGCCTCCTCCGCCTCCCGCTCGCCGTCGCCGCCCCACGGCGCCCTCCCTCCCCGACGCCCCGCCCCGGCGACCTCTCTCCTCCTCCCGGATCCCCGCCGCGCTCTGCAGGTTATTCCTTGATTTTCATTTCTTTGTTGCTACTGCAGTTATGTGCTATTGTGCTTCAATCGTGTCCAGTAATCCAAGCAGCGGTTGTTGTGAATTAGTTGTTGTGAATTAGCCATTTGCCATCTTGTGAATGTTGAGTTGAATGTTAGGATGTGCATGTTTTATTGGGACATCGAATGTTGAATGTCGAATGTTGAATGTTGAATGTTGAGTGTGAATGTTGAATGATGGACATTTATGGACGAGTAACTTGAGTTATGTTAGAATGCGAGTTATTCGAATGTTGTTAGAATGTTTGAATGTTAAAGATGTACGCCATCTTGCAAATCTACTCATTTCGCTTGCATGCTATCTGAGATAGCTATACAAATGAAAAATGAAGCAACCATTAAATTCCAAAGACAAAAGTATAGCGAACAAGCTTGGTTCTACAATACTTCCACGTGATAAGTACACCCTTTTCTCTTCTTGAATAAGATTCAAAGAACACATTTAATTCTACTTTATATGTATACTCTATTTTCTTCTGACATATACCATTTACATAAAGAGAAATGTCCAAAAGAAAAATTAGAATGTACATTAGAATGTATGACTAATTCGGATAAGTATATAGTTACCATAGTATTGTTCCTCGTCCTTCAAAAGAGTTCAAAAATTAGCATTCGAGTTAAAGAAGCATGCTCTTATGATGTTGTAGAGCAGATACAAATATACATTGTGTGTGAAGTGACAAGTAGTATAAAAACAATAGTATATTCACAAGATTATAGTAGAAATGAGAACTAAGACTTCTTTTATTGAAGAAAAAGATACCCTCCGATACAAATATAGCTAGTACAATGGTACTACTCTAGAGCTCTGTTTATACAAAGCTAATTAGTCAGTAGAAATTAAATGAGTGCTCCTTATTAGGTGCTTGCAAATTTCCCATCTTTCACTGATGTGTTTGCATTGAGGAAGTTTGCTCCTTAAATCATTAACATTCAAACATTCAAACATTCTCAAGCTGTTAGAATGAGTAGCTTTGAGTTATTCTCAACATATGGATGAGAGCTTTGGACAGTAGGTTATTACTTTCTCAATGTTATCCTCAATTGTTATTCTCAACATAATGCATGTTATTACTTTCTCAAGCTGTTATTCTCAACATATGGATGATAGCTTTGAGTTATTCTCAAGCATTAGGATGGTGTGCATTTTTAATTCCCATCTTGTGAATTAAATCATTAGCACAACTCAACTGTTAGGATTTCTATTACTCAACTTGTAGGATGTCTGTGTTTTGTTGCATGTTGCATGAAAGTAGATGGAGAAAGGGAAGACATCAAAAGCAAGTTGGGATGCCTGGGCAACCAAAATATTTTGTGAAATATGTAGGGATGAAGTACTAGCTGGAAATAGGCCAACTGCAGCCAAGTTGAGAACCGATTTAAACGGTCAACCGAAACAATTAGTACAAAATTCAGAGAAGTCCTTCAGTGTGTTAATGAGTTAGGCAAGCACAACATAAAACCAAAGGAGTCGCAATCTACTGTGCACCCAAAGCTTCAAGATTCTCGGTTCTCACCCTATTTCAATAATTGCATTGGAGCAATAGATGGCACACATATCCCGGTTGTAGTGCGACCAAGGATCAAATTGCACACATTGGTCGTCATGGGTATCCTACTCAAAATGTTATGGCGATTTGCGACTTTGATATGAGGTTCACTTTTGTTGTTCTTTGGATGGCCTGGATCTGCCCATGACTCTCGTATATTCAATGACACTCTATCTCGGTACTCGGAAAATTTCCCACACCCTGAAGATGGTAATACAATTATCTATTTCTATCTCTCATTTTATACATTATCATTAATCCGATTTGATTCTTGTAGGGAAATTTTATCTAGTTGATCTTTAGTTATCCTAATAGAAAGGGATACCTAGCTCGCACAAAGGGCAAAGTATCACTTGCCGGATTTTCAACGGGGAGGCGCCCAAGTGGCCAAAGGAGGTCTTCAATCATGCTCACTCCTCTCTTCGTAATGTGATTGAACGTGCGTTTGGCGTGCTAAAGATGAAGTGGCGAATTCTATTGCATATGCCAAGCTATAAGGTTGAGAGGCAAAAGAAGATCATCATTGCTTGTATGGCGCTTCATAATTTCATTCGAGACAGTGCTTTGAGTGACCATCTCTTTGAGAGATGTGATGATGATGAAGAGTACATGCCATATGTTGATTCAAGCACGGAGGTGATTACATTGTACGACACAAGATGATGGTGATATGTGTGCCTTTCGTGATTCCATAGCTAACGGATTGATGGCTTCAAGAATATAGATAGTACTATAGCAGTTCATTTTGATGGTGATATGTGCGCCTTATATGCCTATGAACACCTTTTATACATTCCTTTTGTATGGACATATGGTAGTTATCCATATTAATATTTAAAATTATGATTTGGAGTCAAATTTATTGTCATGAAATTTAAATATTAGTTTTTCAATGTTTGAATTAAGTACAACAGATGGATGTCTCTTCTATCAATATATAATCAGGACATCAACTCATCCAAGGGTATTTCAGACAATACATCTATCAGGATACCAGCTGCACAGCTAGAATCCAAGATGCCAAACAGCCTAGCTACTCGGACCGTTTGCTACTCGGACCACCACTACTCGAATCTCGGACTAGATACTCGGACATTTGCTTCTCGAATCTGCAATTTGAAACAAACAGGCCCTACTACTATGTACTAGTAGCGCTCGTAATATTCATCACATTTATTGTACTTAGTACTTGTAAATCATACTATTTGAATAGCTAGAAACCCATTCTTCCAATCACCATCATTGGAACCCTAAATTATCATTATAGTTTTAAAAAATTATCACCCTAAGTTCAAAATTGCAATTATTTCTATAAGTTTGAAATAGTTTAAAATTTATCATCAATTGCTCTAAAGTTACCCCTTTACAGGTACTTTTACAGCACATACCTCTCTACAAGTGTATGGTTATTTGACATGCCCCTAGCTCCCTCCTTCCTATTGACTCCATTGGTTTTTGTTGACATGGACTTCGTGGCATGCCACCTCATCAGTGGAATAGGTGGTAACTTTTTCATCTTAAATTAGTAATTTTTCAAAACTACATAGGGTAACTTTGGGTGCGACTCAAGCACGGAGATGCAACCTAGTGTTCATCTTAATTCACCTCAATGAAAATAAACATTTAGGTGATAATTTTTTGAAAATGGAGATGCTAAATTAGATAGTAATTTTATAGTTTTCAAGTTCACAAAAATGATGGTAGGTAATTTTTGAAGTTTAGGTTGGTAATTTGTCGAAACTACAGATGATGACTTAATTGCAACTAATGGTTTTTTTTAACTCTTTCAGACTCACAGAGACTGATGATAATTTTGAACTTAGGGTGAGAATTTTTTAAACTATAATGATAACTTAGGGTTTGACCGATTTCATTTACATAAATGAATATTGTATGGTCGAAATTTTATGTCGTAATGTCTTCAATCTATAGATGGTATGTTTCATCTAGCCAAGATGTGGTTTTTTATTTTTTTTTCTTCGTGCAAAAACTTACAAAAAAGATAGTAAACATTAGAATTTATGATGATGATTCCTTAAATATAGTACAGCAATTTGACCAAGACATAGTGGTAAGTTTTCTCAAAGCTACTTCTTTTTTCTTTTTGTGAGGTAAACTGCAACAACTAGATGATAACTTCTTTTTTTACGTAAGCATGTGCATGTATATGTAGCTAGACCTAACCAAATAGGTCAGGCCAACCATGCTGGCCTGAGGCACAGTACTATTAGCTCGTCCAGGCGTGGCATGAACAGTAAACAGGCCATACCAGCCTGGCCTGATCAGACGTGCTGTGCTTAGGTTGGCACCTTAGCATAATGGGCTAGTCTGGCACGGTACACACAGTAATTCTCCTATAGTAGTATAGTAAAATTATTTATGGTTGGCAGTAAATTACTTACGTTAGAATTACTATACTCTTCTAAACACATATTGGTGACTTGATAGTAAAATTACTTACGTTTGGTAGTAAAATTACTTATAACTAGTAATAAAATACTTGCGACTATGCTCAACAGGTCAACAATGACCCGTTGGGCTAAGCATGTTAGGACTGATCCGGCATGGCTTGATTCCTATCCGTACCGTGCCTAGGTTAGAGGACAGATACGTAAGCCAATAGGTATAGTATGATAACTTATTCAGACTGCAGTGCTGGGCCTAATCGGATTGTGCTCTATTCAGATCCATGTTGGGAAGTGCCGAGGCAAAACCTACGTATAAGCTGATGGCATGCAATGCCATGCACAAGACGGTGAGATTTTGTTGGGGAACGCACTGCCACTGAGAAGGAAACGAGGGCTGCATGATTGGTCTAGAAAACAACAGAGTGGGCTGAGGGCCTGTTTGATATGGCTGTGGCTTCTGGATTTTAGTTGAAATTTTTGAATTTTAGCTGTTTGCGATAAAGATTACGGACAGAGAGATAATCGCTTGTGATTTTGGATTGTACAGATGTTGGGCTTTTAATGTGTACTTCAATTAACTTGTAGATCTTATCTTGAAAAAATACTTCATTTAAAAGTTAGGTATTATAGTAAAAATTAAAAATTATTTTTAGAAGTTGAAAAGAACAAAGTTCTGAATGTGCTGCTTGTTTTGTCCAGAAGATTAAGAAAAGAAAGCGGGGTAGTTGGGCCTCAGGAGTAACTGGCCACGGGGGGACTAGCTAAGACTAACCCGCACCTAGTCGCTCTGTAGTTACGTCCAAAAAGACTGAAAAAAAGAGGCAAGGAACAACGACCCTGTCACCAGGGACCCAGCGGCCAGGCCCCACCGCCCCAGCGACATGCAGTCCCTCCTTTCCATCTTAACATCCACTCCGACCCAAAGGCCGAGACAAGTAGACAACCTTCTCGCAGCCATGGACATGTGGGCCCTCAACCTGAAGGCCTGTGGGCCCTGCCTCATGCCGAGGCACTGCCCACCGGCGACGTGGACCCCCCTAGCCGCCGGCGAGATCGGCTCGCTGGCTATGGAACCTAGGAGGTGGGGGCTGCAGCCGGCGCGGTGGCCGAAGTTGGCGGCGAGCGCGTCCGGGAGGAAGAGCAAGAACGGCCGCGGCGACGGCGACGGGCCCAAGAATAAGGCCTCTTCTTCTGGTAGGTTCTCTTGGTCGAGTTTCGGTGCTTTTGGCGTCAATTGGTGCGACCGGAGTGGGAAAGGTGGGATCTCGGCGCGATTTGTGGATGGTGTTTGTTGTGGTGTAATTGGTGATAGAAACGTGGAACTTTTATGCCTTTTTTTTAAGAAAAAGAGGGAGCTTTTATGCCTGTCTCGATGGATTTGTAGTTGTGTTGATTGACGAGGTATTGAGTGCATTGCATATGTAATGAGCTCGAAGGATGGACACTTCTTGGGGTCTAGTTGGAGATTGAAATCTTTTTGGTGCAGTTTGTGATTGAAAAATGGTTATATGCACTGGTTTGGGTGTAGAAATTGTGGAGACATGGTTGTTGCATTTGTTTTTTTTTCAACCGCGGTGCTTTGTGAAGATGTTTATTGTTGAATCAGCATATTAAGGTAAGTTTGATCCCTATTTCTAGGTACATACAATATTACAATGGAAAATGTATAATTGAATTCATGTTTTATGGAATATAAATTTGTGAAACTTTTGGGTTATACAGTGATGGCAGTTTCCATCTTGCTTTCAATCCGTGACTCTATGTTGTAGAAAAAAAGAAATCTTTCTTTCGATCTACCTCGGATGCATGTATTATTAGTGGAAAGGCATGAACTCGATTGATGAACTAGCCATAGGCTATTGGAACTCATGATTTCTTCATGCAGGAAAAGGTGATGCATCTGTTCCCAGTGGAGATGATTCCAATGGAATAAGCCAAAATCAGGGCGAACCAAAATCCAATGACACAATGTATATACCTAGCAACTTGTCGTATTGGCGTGACGTGAGAGCAAGCTTTGTGATTCCAAAGTCGGTAAGACCAATCATTTTGAACTAAGTTAGTCTAACTGTGGCTCTCCATTATCTTACAAATTATGTCAACATATGTAATTTTAGGTGATCTGGTCTTTATAATTTCGTTCTTGCTAGATAATGTGCCAACAGATTTTGGGGGTTGCAGAAGTTAGCTCTTTTTTAGTGATTACATAATGGCCCAACTAGGATAGTTTTTATGCAACACACTTTAAAATCTGAAATGGGATTGGATATTAGCTGGACTAGTATCTTGCTTCACTTATTTGTTGGTATCATATGAGGAAGGAACAGATGAGTTAATTTCTGTAGTTCCAGTTGCCATGTTTGTTCGCCCAACATTATGCCTATCTTTGCAATTGTTGAAATGGCCACTTGAGAATTTGAAAACTCAAGAAGAGGAAACTGTATTGGATGTTCCATGATAGCACACATTCTGTTTTAATTATTGTAGAGTCAATTTCTATCCTAGTTGGGATTAGCCTAAATTGACTGAAACATTTGTTGATTATCACATATGTGCTACCTTGCTTTGACATTCTCACTTTCAGTCTTCTTTATCCCAGTTCCTCTTAAACATCTTAGCAATAGAATTGAGGGAAGTGAAATTCTTCACCTTTAAACAACATCATACAGCAGGAGTGTTTCATTATGTAGTGCAACAAGATTTTCAGTGCACAACTGCTAGTTCACAAGCGATGTCTTATTTACCCTTTTTGCTTGTCCAGAAAATTGTCTGTTTTGTCCAATCTATAAACTTGATGTACACATCAGATTCATTTTTTATCCTTAAAAAAGCAATAGCCTGTCTCTACCTGACACTAATTGGTGTTTTAGTTAACCTAATCTCTTATTGAGACGCCCCTAAATATTTGTCCTAATTTATTCTTTATCATGTCTTGCAAGCAGGAGCAAACAGTAGATGCAAATACTCTACCACAGAAAGCGTTGGATGGACCAGTACACAGTCTTCCTCAGAAGTGGGCCCATTCTATTCCAATGCCAGAATCTGGGTGTGTTTTGGTTGCAACTGAAGAGCTTGATGGCAACGGTACCTTTGAGAGAACTGTCATCCTCCTCCTCAGATTAGGTTCAAGAGATGCCTATGACGGCCCATTTGGTGTCATCCTGAACCGTCCACTGTACACAAAGATGAAGTATGTGAACCCATCCTTCCGCGACCAGGCAACACCTTTTGGTGATTGTTCCCTGTACTTTGGAGGCCCTGTGGATACGAGCATATTCTTGATGAGGACTAATGATGGCAGACCCATCAAGGGGTTTGAAGAAGTGGCATCAGGCGTCTGCTTTGGTTTAAGAACAGACCTGGAGAAGGCTAGTGCTCTGATCAAGAATGGTGCAGTTAAGCCCGAGGACCTGAAGTTCTATGTTGGGTACTCTGCTTGGGATCATGATCAGTTGTTGAGTGAGATTGATGCAGGATACTGGGTTGTCACTTCATGCAGCTCCGGCCTGATCATCGATGCACTGACGACAGACCCTTCTTGTCTGTGGGTGAGATATTGCAGCTGATGGGAGGCCAATACTCAGAGCTGAGTCAAAAACCAAAGGAAGATGGCTCGTAAGCAGTGCATATTTGCAGCATTGTTTGCAAAAAAATTGTTGTGTTCCATTTGTACATAATTGAGTAATCTCACCGGGTCACTGGCCAGGGCATTCACTCCGTCCTAGTTGTTTGATGTGGAGACTGTTTTACTTTGATAAATAACATATACTGTTACTTTTTTTAGAACCAAAGGGTCACCCCCGGTTCCATTTTATTACTAAAACGAAACCACAAAACAAGTCTCAGCAGGGCAAGTGGGCAACCGCTGTTTAAACGTTTACAGCTCAGATTACAGACAGCTCCTACGATAACATTTTTGGTCAGCTTTTAACCACGGTAGCACCGAGCCAGTATCTTCAACATTTATCATATCAGATTTTCCTTCAGAGATTCTCCCCCTCCTTTGTTCTTGGTAGCAGCCACTTCTCAGAGCTCAGCGTCCTCTTTTTCACCCCCAGCCTATCAATTGAATTGCCATCGCCTTGTGCTCCAAATTGGATATGTACTGTTCCATCTTCGGCAATTGTGAATCTGGGCACAAAAGCTTCCAACTCCCTAAAGATTTTGCTATCCTCCTCCAAAGTACCTGTAAACCTGTCCACTGAATTTTCCCAAAAATGAATGTCATTTCTCGGTTTCCAACAATTCCATAACACAGCAGAGCAAAGAACATTTCTTACTGAATTTTTAGAGTTACTTAACAACCACCTTGAGACAGATTCTAAATTTGCCCCTACATTCAAATATATTATTTCAGATATTTCCTTCCAAACAAACATCATGACATCACAGCCAAAAAACAGGTGATTAATGGATTCTTTTTCAGAACAGAACAAGAAAGTATCTATGGCAATTTTCTGTCTTTTACTCAAATTGTCCCTAGTGAGAAGTTTGTTATGTAATAACAACCAAAGGAAATTTGAACTCTGGGAGGGATAGCTATTTTCCAAACAGCAGGAATATGAATCATAGAAATGCCACCAAAATTAACTACAGCATAAAGAGATTGAACAGATCAAACGCCATTAGAAGTAAATTTCCACACTAAGGTATCCTCATACTCACAAAAGCAATGGATTCAGCAAAAGTAACAATCTCAAGCAAAGATGCATAAGCCTGTCATCTACACAGCGCCTAAAAGTAAATTTAAGATTACTACCATCCCAGACATCTGAAATAACAGCATGCTTTTCATTAATAAGGACATAAATTTCCCAGTACTGAATGGCTAAGCTAGAATTCCCAAACCAATTATCTTCCCAGAACCTAATTTTATTACCTTTTCCTACCTTCCATCGGTACCCCATTTTAGCAGGCTTTGCTGCCCAAATCACCAGTGTTACCAGGACACCCAAGTCCACAATTTTTTTTGCTGTGTCGACACGTATCCCCATGTCGACACATGTTAGACACTCTTCGGCACTTATCGGACACCCTTAACAGTGTCCTAGGTGAAGGAGGAAGAGACTAGATGGAGAAAAGGCAACAGCAGCTGGCTCAACATCCTTGTTCATGACTATGACTAGGCGAAGCAAAGCTGAAGCAAGACTAGAAGAAAGAAACAATATTGATCTCTTTCTCTACCATGGTTTTGGTGGAGTAAAAAGAGGTGAAGAGAAGAAGAATGGAAGGCTTCGAATGGAAGAAATAATGGGATGGAAGATGTCAGGGATGGGGTTATAGCCACGTGGATTTGGAAGAGGAAAGATATTCATTTATTGGTATTATATTAGTATATAGTAACCGAGTCTTCGAATCCTATTTTTTTATTCGCAGAATCGGACACCCGAATCCGAGTCAGATTCTGATTCCCGTGTCCGTGTCCAAGTAACACTGCAAATCACACCTTTCCAAAAAGGAGACACTTGGAGATTAGAACAATGAAAAATGTTAGGGCTATTGGCATTATACTTAAAGTCTACAATCTGTCTCCACAGTTTATTATCAGTATTGCTATACCTCCAGACCCAAGAAGCGATGGGTTATTTTTGGCTACGCCTGATGGCTTCTGGTCCTAGCACAAGTGCTTGTGCAAACGAATCGAATACCAATAAGCCAAAAGGATGTTCCAATAAGCCGCTTCAAAAAGACTGCGAAGCTGCCCCATTTGTTTGTTCCTGAAAAGCTATAAGCTAAAAAGAAGGCCAAAGATTAAGATATTTAAGGTTAGGAATACCTAAACCTCCAAACTCCTTGTTTTGACTAACCCCCAGTTTTGCAAGACGATAGTTGTGATGGCTTTCATAGTTATCCCAAAAGCAGTGTGACATTTGAGAATTAATCAATTCAACAGCCCACTTTGGAAATTTAATCACAGATAACAAGTAGGGATGGCTAAACAAGCCCTAATAAGCATAAGCCTTCCCTCATAAGATCCTCTCCACCCTGCTACTCTTTTGATAATTTTATCTACCACAGGTTGGAGGTCTTCTTTCCTTAATTTTCCATAATGTAAAGGAACTCCTAAGTACTTGAAAACAAAACTACCGATCTTGCAACCAAAAGTTTAGCAAAAGGTTTCATATTGTCATCGATATGAGTCCGAACAGTAAACTTATAAGTACCCCCGATCGGATACGAAGACCGCCGCGGGTGCGAAGGGATCTCGAAGTGGCACAATCACCACGAAGTAGCACAATCACCACGAAGAGATCTCGAAGTATCTCCACCACCACAACCACCAAGTGAATTTAAGAAAAGTGTCTTAATGTTACAAGAGTTGCCTCCTCTCTCCCATTACAAGGAGTTTTATTTATAGGGGGGAGGGGGTGGCCCGCGTAGTTATAACTTTGTCCTTAAGGTTTGGACTACTCCTGAGGACATTTCGGTCATTTGCCCCATGTGGGCCCTACCAGGTCGGGACTTAGGGTTAGTCCGGGGTCGGACTTGCGTACTTCGCTCGAGGTTGGCCCAGGGACCTCCCAGGGACAGTCTTCTGTACTTCGCACAGGGTCGGATTTGCATATTTCGTCCGAGGTTGGCCGGGGTCCTTTTAGGGACGAACTTGAATACTTCACCTGAGGTTGCTCTGAGGTCGGACTTGCATACTTCTTCTGAGGTCACCCCGGGGTCCTTCCAGGACGGACTTGTATACTTTGCTCGAGGTTGGCCCGGGGTCGCACTTCACCCGGGGTTAGCTTGAGAACTTGGCTCGAGGTGGACCTTCCATGGGCCCGAGGTAGTGCGGGGACCCTCCCCCAACACATGTCTTCACCATTCACATGAATTGCAATCAAGTCATATTTATGAAAATTAATTCTTACACCTAATAACTGTTCAAAATAGGAAAGCAACCATTTTAAATTTTTTGCAGCATCGATATTGTTTTCAAGAAACAAAAGAGTATCATCAGCATATTGCAAGCTAATGATACCTCCAGGAGTAAAAATTTTCATTAAGCCATGGATCAACCCGGCCTCAGAAGCTTTGTTTAACATTTTTGTAAAGACATCAGCCATTAAATTGAATAAAATAGGAGACAAGGGATCTCCTTGCCTCAAGCCTCTTCCTGTTTCAAAGAAATCTCCTTCGTTGTTGATTCTGACCCCCAATGGAACCTTTTTTCAAAAGGCACTCTATCCACCCAATCCATTTTCCCCCAAAGCCCCTTTGCTTCAACATAGAAAACAGGAAATCCCAACTAACTCTATCATAAGCCTTCTCAAAATCTAATTTCAAAACAAAACCCTCCTCATTATGATAGGCATCATGCACAATCTCATGGGCACAAACAAATTTTTTGAAAATAAATCTACCCTTAATAAAAGCTGTTTGCTGATTGCTAATCAGTCTATCTGTGATTTTGGCCATTCTATTGGTAAAAACTTTAGAAAAAATTTTCAGGCTACAATTTATAAGGCTAATGGGCCTAAACTTCTTCAAATTCTTTGCATAAGGTTCTTTTGGAATCAAAGTCAGCAAGCAAAATTCAGCCTAAAAAGATCAAGTTTCCCATCTTGAAAATCTCTAAACAATGCTAAAAGATCCCCCTTAATCAGACCCCAAAACTTACGATAAAACATAATAGATAAACCATCAGGCCCAGGAGCACCATCAGCATAGGATTCAAAATTAGCATTTCTAATTTCCTCTTCAGTAAAATCTGCTTCTAAAATATTGTTTTCCTCTTCAGTAACTTTATCTTGGCTGGACCAGAAATCTTCATTTAGATTAATATATTTAAAGATTCTTATAGAAATCAGTAGCTAGTTGCAGCATACCTTTTTCATTTTCCACTGGTCCCTCGGGACTAGCTTCTTCCGCCTTCTCTGATTTGCTACGGCATAGAAGTATGCTGTATTTTTGTCTCCTAAGATATCTCTCCCTCTGGATCTCTGCCTTGCTTTGATCCCTTCCATCTTCCAAATCTCATTAAGCTCATGAGCAATGCTTTTCATCCTTTGCCTTGCACCTTTATCTAAACATTGAGTTTCAGAAGCAATGTCATTATCATTATGCTCATTCACTAAGTCATTCTTATGTTTTCTTTGAGCAGATTCTACATTTATACTCCAACCTTTAATAAAATTTCTTACTTCACATTGCCAAATGTCTATAGCTTTAGTACTCTTACACTGAATGTTCCAAGCTTTTTCAACTACCTCTACAAAATCATCTCTTTCTAGCCACCACCTTTCGAAACAAAAGATTTTCTTTTTTTGGCAGCACATGTTGATTGGTACTTAAAATAATAGGGACATGATCACTTCATGTTCTAGGCATAAATCTGATAGAAGACAAAGGAAAATGAGCATCCCAGGCAGTACTCACAAAAATTATCTATGAGCCAAAATAACATTCTCTTGGTTACTAGACCAAGTAAAGCCCCTATCAAAAGACTTCAGTTCCATTAAGCCATACAAATTAAATGTGGAAAATTAGCGGTGGTATGTGCAGTTATCTAACAGCTTCTGCCTGCCACGTCCAAATTATCTGTTGTGCATGTTGCCTCTGATGACGTCATGTCAGCCTTGATCTGTATGCGAATGAAGAAAATTGCTTTGGCACCTTTGATTGGAGCCTGCATGTGGTCCAGTTTCTATTGTTTCTCTATATTACAATATTTTCTGAAGTAGCTTGCCATTTCCAGAAGGAAAAAGTATATATTTAGTCTCTCAACTTCGCGGTTAGTTCACTTTACGCCCTCTACTTTGAAACCGGTTATTTTACACCTTCAGCTTTGAAAACCATATCAATTTTAACCTCTAGCATGGTTTTCTCGATGGTTTTGCCACGGTGACACTGACTTAGTTTAGTTTTGCCATGTTGGCCACTGACATCGCCTCCACCATTGCCACATCACCACATCCTCCCAATCTCTCTTTATCTCCTATGCAGCACAGCCATCTCCCAAAACAGAGGAGGCCGGCAACTAAGCCTCAACTCATGGCATGCCGGCGATGGGGAACAGAGGAGAAGCACGAGAACAGATAAAATGGGTTGTCCACATCATGGAGAACTCAATGGTGGTAGTGGTTTTGCCAAAGACTCGCCGGGGTTAGCGTAATGACGAGCAAGGATGGCAGCGACGTCTTGGCGAAGTTGAAGGCGGCGCTATGGGGGTCGGGAGGTTGCATTAGGCGCGTCACAACGTAGATGAAATCATGGGGAGTGCTCCGGTACAAAGCAATCTTGTGGATATGGTCCGACGGTGACACACAGGACACAGTGGCAGGGAAGACGGACGGAACTAAGGAAGAAGAGCTCGTACGGGCCATTGGAAGCAAGCAAACTCGATTTTACGGAGAGGATGAGTGCACGGTGGAACACATGGAGACGCGATCGGATCTGAGGTTTCCTCACTGGAGTGGGAGATCGGGTGCGAGGTTGACATCAGAGCCGTGGCTGGAGAACGTGTGGCTCAACAGGAGGTGGGTCCGACGAGGCAGGTGTGGTAGAGCACACCGAGGTGTCGTCAACCATCTACCACCCTAGATGAGCTAAACGTGTCAGGCACAAAATTAGGAGATCACGACACTGATCAGAGTTCAGAAACGCAGCATCATACATATCTGCACCATCCTGCACTCACGAACGCATTTTGTTCAAAAGCTTCTGCTCTTTCGGTCTTTCTTTATGTTGATGATTATCAAACTTTGAACCCTTCTCGCACACAGAAAGTTTGATGCACACGCCATGGTTTAACAATGAGTTAGTATTCCATTCATCTCGCAAAGATCAAAATGGATTAGTTCAAGTAGAGAAGTGTTCCGCCCTTCAACGCTATGAAACAATTTTCAGGGTTGCTTTGCTTGCACACACACTTCACATTTTGAACTCTTTTCAAAATTATAGCTTGAAATTAAATTTATTTTGCTTAACCGCATAATAGCTTCAAAATTAATATGACACAAACGTGAATGCCAAATATCATGAACTTTATTGCAATGAAAAACATTGTAAATGGTTACATCATTAGAATCAATAATAGATAAGCGGAATATGCCTCCGCTATCATAGCCTTTGCCCACAAAATTTTCAAACTTGGTCAACACGACCTTATTGGACTCAAACACAACCTTTATTCCTTGTCTACACAGTATTGACCCGCTTAGAAGGTTGCGAGTCATTACAGGCACGTACAGTACGTCCTTAAGGATGAGTGTTTTACCCGAGGTAAACTTCAAGCAAATCTGTCCAATCTCACGTACTGTCGCAGTGGCTCCGCTATCATAGCCTTTGCCCACAAAATTTTCAAACTTGGTCAACGCGACCTTATTGGACTCAAACACAACTTTTATTCCTTGTCTACACAGTATTGACCCACTTAGAAGGTTGCGAGGTAAACTTAAGGATGAGTATTTTGCCCGAGGTAAACTTCAGGCAAACCTGTCCAATCTCACGTACTGTCGCAGTGGCTCCGTTCTCCATTAGAACGGATCCACCACCTTCACTCGAAATGAAGAAAAACACAATCGATCAGCATATATATGTCTAGTAACATCTGTATCAATCCACCAATCAATTGATGGACTTGCCATAAAGGCTTAGGGTATGTACTCTTCCAAACTGGAACTGGCCAGTGCGTTTAGCCTTGTGGCTCTTGTGCTAACCAGGAGAGGGACCTCTGCCTTTGTGATTGCGGAAATGGTTAGCCTTATGTTTAGCCTCCCTGCAAACAAAGCAAACAATATCCTCCTCCTTCTTCTTTATTTTCTTTGATTAGAGTTTGACTTAGGACTAATTCTTGAATTTTGGTTTCCCAGATCTTCCAGTACTCTTGACCTACACTTGATGAGCTTGGGCTTGAGTCTTTCTTGCACCGTCACCAGCTCTAGCACGTTCTTAAACATTAATAGCTGCTGACAGCTCATTGAGAGTCAAGCGCTTCTTCATATATCGACGAGCGGTCATGAAGTCACGCCATGAGGGAGGTAACTTAGCCAGGATGACGTTCACTTGGAACTTCTCTGGTAGAGCATAGTTGTACTGACTTAAGTCACGTACATAGAGTTGCATCTCATGGAGCTGCTCTTTCACCGACCGTTCTTCAACCATCTTGTAGTTCAAGTAGTTGGCAGTCATAAACGACACATTCTCATTATCCCCTTCAGAATACTTCTCTTTAAGTTCGTCCTAGAGTTACTTGGCGTTTGTGAAGTTAACGTAGACGCCGAATAACCGGTTGGACAAGATGGCTAACAAACAAGCTAATACTGAATTGTTCGTATCCTCCCACCGCATCATTTCAGCGGTTTCCAATGGGAACACCGGAGGATTTGAAATGACCCAAAATAGTTTGATATCAGTCAATCAGAGTTTTGTCTTAGCCTACCAGCGCTTAAAGTTTACACCGTCAAACACCTCCGGCTTAACAACATCAGAATAGGAAGCCATTTCTCGAATAGTAGGTTTTCTAGATTATTGTAATATATGCAGTATAAGCATAAATATCAATATAATTCTAGCATAATTAAATAAACACAAGGATAAAACCAAGGTGTAAACAAATGATATAAATTGCATATAATCGTTTGATTTGATCATATCATTTGTAATATAACACATGTTCATTAAAAGGATCAAGAATACTCTCAATTTGAACGTGTATGGCAACGTAAAGAGCATGGAACTAATTAAGACTAGCGAAAAGCACAAGTTTTAGTTGATAAATATTTAGTGCTCTCAGGAGTAGGGTTACTCAAGATTAACTCTTAGCTGTCCCGCTACTTATGGTTTTATACTCTTCATCAATTGGATATGTCAAAGAGGATTGGAAACTTTGAGCTCTAAATCACTATTGACCAATCTTAATTACAAATCATTCAGATCATATGTTTTGGCCTATAGTGCATGTATTCAAAATGACCACTTGAAAGTAACAAGGATATATGCAAATGCAACTTGATCTACCAACAGGTTATTATATTTTCACTTATCAAGTTATGTATAACAGAACTAACACATTAACATGTGATTAGATTCTGAATTCAAGTAATCCAAGGACATGCATATACCGAAAATTACAGGAATTAAGGGCTACAGACTGACTAAAGCACATACCTATAATCATTCAATGAGACTGACAGCAATCTAAAAAGATTTAGAGCTCAAGGTTAACTCATCCAATTTCAGTATATAATCATATTCATCATCGAGCAATTTAGCCTATTGTTTCTTTTGCAATCACAGATATATGAAGAAGCTATAAACTGCAAAGAATTAAACCGTATACTCACAAAGCCGATGATACTCGAAATCACCGAGAAGATCACAGACCCAGGCACGCCACAGGGCGCTATCCTAGAAAACCTAACTCCTTTCTATGCCATGGTGAGATAGGACAGCAGGGTAATCAGAGATACAAAGCCCCTTTGCCAATGTATGTTCACAAGCCGACAAAGTCGAGGTGAGGAGACGCCGCACAAGTTCACGAGAGGAACCGGCCGAGCACCACCGTCAAGCACTAGGGACAACTGAGGTCGGCGTCAGGATGCTCAAGTAGCTCAGAGACACCACACACTAGAGGCAATACAGGAAGACAAAGAGAAGTGAGGAAGAAGAGAGCACACTTCCCTTCGGATGATCCACAAAGGAGGAGCAAGCCCCTTCTTATAGCCGAGAGAGAGGAGGAAAGATCCACTGGAGTGGTAGCCCCCAATGGGCGGATCCGAAGATCCTGGACTGCCACCGCCCTCTCTCTCCGCCGAAGCCGCTAAAGCCAGCACCGCGCCCTAAGGAAGCCGGATCGGGAGCAAGTCCAACGCCCAAATCTGGAGGAGCGGCCACACAGGGGAACGAGTTGCACGGGAGAGCGGGTCGCACGGGAGGAGCGGGCCGCCGGGTGGAGCTCGCCCGCCGCCGCGAGAAGCGCGCCGCCGCCGAGGTCGTCGCCTGCTCGGTCGCCCACTTGACCCATCTGCTCGGGAGAAATGGGGAGGAGGTGAACTCCCCCCTTATCTCTTCAATCCGGCCCACCAACAGGTGGGGCCCCTCTCTCTACTTTTCCTTTTTATCAATTGTGAAATTACCGAATTGCCCCTCTGCAATTACACCAGTAGGTACGTGTTCGAGAAGCCTACTGTACATTAATAAAGACCAAGGCTAATTCTCTTGGACTTGCTATTTGTAGTTTTTTATTTTGCTATAGTAACTAGTTTTCAAATAGTGTGTTGTTTAAGATGAGATTTACAAGTTACTTCTGGTTTTTGGAGCACGATGCCGTCTTAATTTCGTCTCTTTTTTTTTGACCTTTTAGAGTTTTTTTTTGTTTTTCTCTTATTTTTGTATTATTTATGATGATATAACTTTTTAATTTAATTACTTAAAAATTAATAGTCAGTATAATACATTTTTAGTTACTATAGTACCAAAAAGGCCAATAATTCATAAGCTCACGGCTGTTTGGAGCACCACGTTCTGGGCTATCGTAACGGATGGCATGTCGAAACATTGAAACGAGCTAGTAGCCGGTAAACGTTCGGGAAGGAAAGGTTCCATTGGTTCGTTCTGTGTCGAACGAGGGTGAGGTCATGGCACATGTCATGTTTGGCACGCGAACAGGGGGCTAAAGGGCCTTCATTCAGCTGTGGTTCGTCGCTCGAACAAGACCAGATCATTGCCTGGTCAGCACAACCGTTGTCTCATCTCACGTGCTAACTGGTGGACAAAACAAGGGTCGGCCCTGTTATTTTGCCTGATCATTGGCTACACTGATTATTTTTTTACTGTATTTTTTTAGATAGCAACAAAGATGTTAACATTAACAGCGAATATGATTTTAGTTTTAGAAATCTATTTTAATAATTTAGTTTACGAAATCGTCTCATTTATTTCTCTTTTTAGTAGTTAAAAGTCAAAAGCTTAAAAAACAAAACCCATTGTTTGATAAATGGGGAACTTCATCATATACCCTCCTCACATTTGAGAGTTTCAGGATTTACCCTCCCCACTCAATAACATGTGGGGTCGGGATGAGTCACTGACACGCGGACCGGAGGGTAAATCCTGAATTTCAATCTAAGGGGAGTATATGATGAATAAATCCTTGATAAATGGATCGATGTACTGTGTCATCGGAAGATTGGATTGACATATTGCTCAAATCTTTATATTCCATCAGTTAATAGCAATGTTGAACTGTATTTTTACATCAAAATCTCAATGTCGTCCACGCTAATCTCCCCGGGAACAAGCTGCTCCCTACTGGTGCTCGTAATCCTACTATCCCCACCGATATACGTATAAGCATACGTATCGTGTTCCAACTCGTCGTGCCGCGCGCTTGCACCACCTTGCGCAGTGCCAATGCCAGTGCGATCTGCGTCCGCGTGCCTCGGCGCGGGCGCGCTCTCCCGCGCCGCCACGAGCTGCGCGTCGGTGGCCATGCCGGCGTCGGACGCCACGCGCTGCACAGACCGCGGCGACAGGCGCTTCCCGGCGACGCCGCAGTACGCGGCCGCCGAGCGCTCCGGGAAGTTGAGCGCCGAGCCGTCGACCCCGGCGCCCGCGCCCGCCCTGCCGCAGAGGAAGTACACGGCCGTGTCATGCGCTACGGCGGCGGCCTCAGGCGTGGCGTAGGAACCGAGCCACAGGCGCTCCCGCGTGCCAGGCACCCGGATCTCCGACACCCACTTCCCCCACCGCCGCTGCCGCACGCCCTTGTACCGGCACCGCTCCTCCTCGCCTCCCGCCGCCACCCGGCTCATGATCACGATCCGGCGAGCGAGCCGGTCAACCTCCTAAACTCTGACCTCTCCTCCTGTACGTGGTTGCACAGTTCAATTCTTGACTTGTTCTAAGCGTTGAGGTGTACGTGCTACGCGTATATATAGGTATGGAGGTCAACCCTACAAAGAGTTGACCTGCTTGCGGATCGATCGACTTGATTTGGGGTTTGACCTCGAGAAAAAATGTAGCGAGTGGATGCGTACAGCACTACTACAGCCGTGTGGTGATATTTGTGGTCGGCATGGAAGCACCGATACGTGGCTGACCGGCCGTACCGTACGTGATACGGTATTACCCCCGTTTCTTACCCTGTGCCGGCATTACCCTAACCCTATCGCCATCCCTCGCCAGCAGCTGTTCGCCCCTCGCCGTTGCCCCTGGTCGGCCGCCCCATCCCTGGCTCGCCCCTCGCAGGCCGCGCCCTGCCCTCGCCTACTGCCTCCTCTCCTTGGCTCTCCCCTCGTCGGCCGCCCTCTCCTTGTCCCCTCACGATCTAGCGGCGCGAGGTCAGCCGTCGCCTCCCCCCCTCTCTTCCTACGGCGCCAAGCCTTCAGTCCAACATCGAGGAGCGGGGCGAATCGTCAATCGTGGCCTCTGCCTGTCGTCAGTCATCTTCGTCTACGGCGAGCAAAGCGGGGAGGGGGGAGAGTGGCGTGGGCTACCTGTGACGACTTGACGAGTGTGTCTGTCATCCTTCACGGCCGGCGAGGCGACGACGGCGGGTTCTTCCTTCTCTACAAGGACAACTTCCTCGCCCGTCAGGTGAGCCCCCGCCCCCGCCCCTCCATCTAGCCTTTTCTTATTGCGGTTATCGCGGCTAATCTAGTCAATCACCCCCATTTCTTTGGTCGGTTCCCCATGGCACTGCCACGAACCGTGATCTGGTCCGGCTGCGGCGTGCTGAGTAATTACTAATCAGGTGTTGTTAGGTTTAATTTTTTTAATGTAGTTCTTGATCAAAAGGCCAAAGTTTGGTTCCCCATAATTACTAATCAGATTGGAGCCCAGAGTTTGCCCTGATGCTTTCAGAAATATTATCTAAATTGAGATCAGTGTGATATGATATGCATTGAACTATGTCCTTTCTATTGTGATGCAGCTAATCGCTGGCTTATGCACTTGTATGATGCGATACTTGCCACTTCCCAGCCAGGCTTTCTGTTTTCTGAATCTCATCAAACTGCATATATATATCCCATGGCCACCGCCACCGTAACCATTAGGCCTTTGCTTCAATGGACTTTGATATATATGGAACTTGGAGGGCAGTTTTCATTCTCAGATTATGTCAGTGCGTAAGTGACATTCCATCTCTTAGATTATCTTATATTATATATTTCAATGAATTAACTAGAAACTTCATTACAAATGTAGAATTGGAGACGAAGAAGAATAGTTCACTTTGACTTGTAAGACAACCATAGGAAATGGTAAGAAGACTCTGAATCGTCTGTCTATGTATTTTATATTTTTATATATATATATATATATATATATATATATATATATATATATATATATATATATATATATATATATATATATGTATCTTAGTTGCTATCGTCGTAAATTTGTTTCGAAGTCAAAATAAAACTTTCGAATGGTCAAAGTAGCGAGTGTTCTACGGTCGTATGGACATCTAGGCATGGTCGGATACGGGAGCAAAAAATCGGTTTCTGTAAAATCTCAAAGCGTTCAAAAGTCATTCTGCAAATTTTGAAAAATTTAGAATGAATGGTCAAAAGTAGCGATGTTTACGGTCGTATGGATAATCGGCGGTTTGTATTTGAATTTCAAATGTTTGTGGTCCGAAGAAAAAACCCGATCTCCGGTAAAATATTGAAACCGATAATCTTAACCCTGGTAGCCATCTCCTCGATCGATCGCGTCTACGGGTTGCAATTAAAGTTCTCTTCCGTTTAAAACTTGCGCCATGTGATTTAAAGTTTTCAAGTCAAGCGAAACTTCAGTAATTTTTTCTTGAGAAAGCATTCGAGCTACTTTTTTTATTGCTCATTTAACATAGGATTACAATCATGAATTACATGAGAGCATAAGATAGAAGGAACCCTATGTAGCGATGCAAACGGATCGGATTCGAACGGATATTGTTTATATCATATCTTAACCCATATTTTTTCTGGATTCGGTATCGAATACGGTCAACCCAGATACAAATACGAATTCAGAATATACGGATTTTGAAAACGGTAATATCAGAGGCGGATACTTGACGGATTCAAACCGAACAACAAATAATATAAACAGATAGCACGCTCATACAAAACGATACATTCAATATAAGTTCTCGACACAATACAAGTTCAACATAAATGGTAAATTGATATAAAATTCATTAACCAACAGTCTAACATGACACAAATTCAACATAACGATTAATGGACCAAATTATTAGATGATGCACTGTTGAAAAAAAAAGTAAGGTAATTGAAAAGGTGCATTAGAAATTTTCCCTTGAGACAAATTTCTCATTGTTCCTAGATTTCCTCCAATAAGACATTGAAGTTAGTATACAACTTTCTCACTGTGAACTCGTGGTAAATGCGATAATATTATTAAAAAAATATTTACCAATATCAGTAAATGGAACATGAGAAACTACAATGTCATCAGCCTTTAATAAGTACATTGTAGGGAAAAAAACCTATGCAAAATAACTGTCACACTAAATAATATTTGACATGAGTGCCTCCATACAAAATAACTGTTATTCAAATATCCGATCGGATAATTATCCGATATCTAGATCCGAATATCCGACCGAATAATTATCCGATATCCGAATCCGGATATTCGATCGGATAATTATCCGATATCTGGATACCAACACTATTCGATCGGATAGCAGCTCTCTCGATTCCGTTACCGAATCCGATATGAACTATCCGATACCGAATCGAATCCGACCAGATAACAAATTCTCTTCCCGAAACCGGTACCAATCGGATCCATCAAAATCCAACAACCAATGCCAAAAGCTTAAGCTCTTTGAAGCGAGCCCTAAAAGTTGTTTTTTAGTTTTTTACAGTAACTAGCTTTCTGTTGAGACCCGAATTTGTAAATCTAGACTTTTTGTGTATACCGCACTAGTCTAGGATCACACTGGTGCACACAGTGTAAATATAGATGAAATATCAACCATATGTATAATTAATAAAGGAAAAGACTCAAATATTAATAATTATCAGAGTTACGATCTTATGGCCAAGCTTATAAATAATAGCCTGAAAGATTTAAGAAACTAGCAACGAAAAACAGAAATAAGCATGATAGCCATTCGTCATGCCCACAGCAATTGACTGAAAAGTGAAGTCTCAATCAACGAAGTCATCGAAGTATCCTCTTTCTGGTACCTCTTACTGATATGATTCATCTTCTTCAACTGAGCAACAGTAAGCATAAAATTGTGAGTACATTGGTATTAAGCAAGTCGTTTGTAACAAAGATGTAATATAATATGAAAAACTTACCAATGGATGATTGAAAAGTTATTTTGTAGAAAGCAATAGTTTAAAGTAATACAATAAATAGATTGAAAGCGAACTTTTCATGAAGACATTAATAAATAAATAATCTAAGAAATTGAATAAACCACTCATTAACTACCCATTCATGAACTTTACCACCAGTGAATTAACTATTCACTTTTCAATGTTAATTCCTACCAAGTTTTAAGAAATAATTACCTTTCGTGTGAAATACCAAGCATTGTCTATAACCAAGGACACGGCTATTCGAATAGTTTTACACTCTCAGAGGTTGCACAATTATACTCACACGATGTTAAAGAAACACAATGAGGCTTTTACAATGCTCAACGTCATCTCTATTTCGTCTGCTAAGGTTTCACTATCGAGTAGATTAACCACCTAGTCGACAATTGCCCTCTCTTGCACCTCATAAAAATCAGTAACCATATTCAACTCAATGGCAAAATTGAAATTGAAATATCACAAATTAATCAGACAGGTCTATACTATGGTAGATGATAAGGCTCGGATCAATGGCGTGCAAAGTTAAATTCTTAGATATTATCTAAGCGAGACTTCTATATCCATCGAAGTGAATCCACACTTCTTCCTTTACTGAACGATCACTCACCCAAGTAAAAACCAATTTTGTATAACAAACACCAATGACACACCAATACCATAGCACATAAATTTTATAATTGTAGTATCAACCACGGTTTAATATCTCATTAAGTCAAATTAATTATTTAACCACATGTGATGATGAACCCAACAAAACTATAAGCATGGTTAAGCATATTAAATGTACAACCTATGTAACAACTAGTATTGCATCACTAAATAATCTTTTATCATATAATGATAATGAAATCATGGCATTCAAATTATCAAGGTGGAATTAATCAAATTAGCTAATATTTACCATATACAAAGATTTATAATAAGATAGTAATACATGATAATTTCAAATAAAATAATAGATTAAAAACTAGGTTCAACATGATTAAAGAACACAACTTGCCTTGGCTTTGCTCAGATAATTGATGTTAATCTTCAAATCTTTCTTTAACTCTATCGAAAATGTGATCTAACGAGAGAGAAAACAC
Organism: Melocanna baccifera; assembly: GCA_036346265.1. Taxonomy (NCBI): domain Eukaryota; kingdom Viridiplantae; phylum Streptophyta; class Magnoliopsida; order Poales; family Poaceae; genus Melocanna; species Melocanna baccifera. The sequence continues at coordinate 44,502,754 of CM070677.1, read as the reverse complement.
AACAAAGCACAAAAATAAATTTAAATGAACTCCAAAAACTTTAAAATCAGAACCAAAAGATAGAGCTTAATTTTATATGAATTTTAAAAAAGAACAGGGTCAATGGAGCTAGAACGAAGGAGAACGGGCTCTTGAAAAATTAATCTAAAGAAAAATAATGAAAATAAAAAATTCTATTGTGATGTGGACTCAGTGCATGAAATAATGGGTCTACGGTAAATTCGGTGCATGGAATAGTGTATGGTGTATGGCTCAGATGATGTGGCCGTTGACTGGACAACTAAGGTTGACGTGGCATACTGATGTAGCACCAGGATAGCTCAATTGGTTGATGTGGCAACCACATAGGATTAGGACTTGTGTGGCTGCTGAGATGGCGGCTAACTCGGCTATGGTGATGACAATCAAATGGTTCGAGGAAGTAAGGATGTTCGGACGGTCCGAACGGAACGACAATCAAATGGCTGAGGAGTGGCAATGATCGGACTGTCCGAACGATGATGATGATTAGACGGTCCAACGATGATCGGAAGGCGGGGACAATCGGACTGGCTGAAGATGTTCGGACTGGCCAAAGGGGTGATGATAATCGGACGGTTCGAATGCGATCGAACGGTCCAAAGGGCTGAGGACGTTTGAACAGTCCGAACGGTGATGACACGTGGCGCTTTGTGGTTGGCTGCTAAAGGGGAAGTGACGGCGGCTGGGTGGACGATGAAGAGACCGGACGGGGCGTAGGAGACACGACGGAGATGCTCACCATTGGTGAAGTTGAAGATGGCGGTGACGGATAGCTTTTGGCATGGCGGTGCGCAACTCTAGCGGAACAACAGCAACACACGGCTAGAAGACAATGACAGCAGGAGGCGGCTCGAGTGTGACGGCTTGGCACGAGCGGTGAGGGTGCACGGGCGAAGCGGCTGTGGGGTGCAGAAAACAAGGGTGTTGTTGGCCTTAAATACCTTATGGCAAGGTGACCGAAATGGGCACGAGGCAAGAATCGAGGCGGAGACGCGTGGCAATGGCAAGAGTTTGCATCGAAGACGATGAATAGTGCTATGGCGCTCAGATAGACAACACATGGCACTATGGAGGATCGGATGGCTGTGGCCGACGGCACCGATGAACAATGCTTGCGGCTCCGGATGATTGACATGTGTCAATCGGATGGAGGATGGAGCGAGCGGCTTGGATGGCTAGATGCGTGTGAGCGAGCGGTGATGGCCGACACGTGGCACGACGGGAGTGATTGTGGAATGTGCCACTTGCACAATACGGGTTCGGCCCAAATGGGTTTTAGGATTTTAGGGATTTTCTATTTTAGAAATTTAGATAAAACCTTTTGAGTTATAGAAAATGGCAAATAAATCCAAAAATATCCAAAAACAATTCCAGAAAATTTCTTGAGACAAAAGGAACCTAAATAAAATATTTTTAGCAAATGTTAATGTTTATTTTAGTCATATTAAATCCTTTTCATTACTAAAAATTTAATTTAAGTTTGTATTAAATTCAAAAAAATCGAAATAGTGAATTTTCTTTTAAAGACTTTAAATAAACTATGAAAATTAGGATGTTATACTTTCAAATGGAGTGTCTTCTCAAAACAGAGTCTGTAAGTTAATTATAATACACACTATAGCAATTTCGTTTATATCGGCTAAAATTGCACCGAGTTATTTGTGTCTCTGTACTCTCTCACGAGCGACCAAAAGCCACAAACTACAATCATAAACCATAAGTCAAAACAAAAAAGAACATACCCTAATAAATAGTGATTACTGAGAGAAATACAATATCAAAAACTACTAAAAAGCCAAAAAGAACAAGATCTCTCTCTTCCTCCCTCTCTCCCTCATAGCCCCAATTTTGAAGCTTACATGTGGACCTTGTTGCTGGCCGGTCCCGTATGTCATACACTCTTTCTCCCTTCCTCTCTCATACATATATTGTCATTCAGATTTCTAAGCAACTTCTGAATGTAACTTGCTCTATTTCTTGTACTGTTTTTCCCCTTTCATGCATGCCATTTTGGTGTTCCAACTGTAGTTTTTTTTTGTATGTGTGGAAACGATCAGCATTTTGCAATGAGGAGTAAAATTGTTCTTGCCTTTGTATCTGCAGTTAGCTGTATTTCTCTTGTTTGTAGAATCTAAGACCACACTACTGAAATCAAGTGTTCTGTGAATAGTTAAGGGGCAAGGCAAGCTGATGCTTTGAAGTTTCAAGTGCAAACTTTTCAAGGGGATTTGTTTTGATTATCCCATGTGTCAAGAATGATGATGCTCACCTAATGCATGTGGGAAAACACTCCTTTTTTTTTTTTTATATGCCTCTGTACTCGTACTGGGATAATGGAGGGAGACATAATAGAACTGATAAATTTCAAGTACGCAGAAAAAAAAATACATGGGCGGCCATCTTGACTGACGGAAAGGAAAGCCCAACAACCTATCCCCATCCATTCCTCTGCGCGGCAATGTTGTTTTTTCTCGGCAAATTATTAGGAGATGTATCGAAGTCTCACACCTAAAACTGAGGATAACTAATATTAGTCGATCACAATTTACAGAAGTTCACCGGAAGAGCCAGCACCGGCGGACGGCGGTGAGGCAATGGCGATGGGGCGGTGTCAATGGCGTCGAGCGTGGAAAGGAGGCGCGGTGGAGTCGAGAGGAGGAGAGGTGGGGTGGGGTTGCGGAGCGCGCGAGCTTGGAGGCACGAGCGCCCGCGGAGTTGCGGAGAGGAGGCCACGCCGCCGCGCCAGCTGTGGGGCGCCGGGGTTGCCGCCGCCGGCCGCCGTTGCGCGCCGCTTGCGGCGCGCCGCGCTCCGGCGTCTGCGCCGATGCACCAACGGCCGGCCGACCGGCCGTTCTCACCGCACGGAAAGGGGAGAGAGAGAGGTAGATGGAGGGAGGAAGATGGAGAAAACCTGGGTGGCGGCGCAAAAGAGGATGGGGAGACGGGTTCCCCCTTGGCCTGTTAGGTTTTTTCCTTTTTTGTTTGACAGGCGCTACAGATTAGGCTTCGAACCCACGAGGGCGTGATGTCTGCTGGACTGGGCTGGTTGGGAGCGTTTGCACTATTATTTTTTCTAAGTCTCGAACCGTTGCTCAACCGGCCCGAGGCCATCTCCGCCTCTGACTAGCTCTCCGGTGGAATATTCATAGGTGAGAACCCTATCTCAGAGTTTCTTGGGCTGGTAGTCCAGTACTTGGTAGCGAGCTTTAATTAATCAGATGCATCTGATTAGAGGCCCCATTTTACCACACTCAAGTATAAGCGTCTTGCAACTGGTAAAATTCCTTGGGGTACCAAGTAAAACTTTGTTGGTTTATAGCCGATTTAGGTCCCGTTCAAAATTCTTGTGTTTTTAGCTGTTGGCTAAAATAATACTATAACAGATGATAGCTTTTTCTGAGATATTCAATTAAAGAAAAACGAATAAAAATTAAAAAATGAAAAAATATTGTTATATCTTTATAGATAATGCAAAGGGAAGAGGAAAAAGGAGAAAAATGCGCGTTAAAAAACCAACACGTTCCAAACGGTTGTTAGCTTCTGAAACTAGAAATTGTTTGGAACAGTGCTATGGCTACAAGTGATGGCTTTTGATTGTAGTGCGAATGATTGTGCGAATTGAACGATAATAAATGATAAGCCGCTTCGAAAAGGTTATGAAAAAACTGTTTAAATCTATTTGTTTGAAGGAACCTTTAAACTATAAACTGAAAAAAAAGCATGTATATCCGTCCTTTTGGTCCCTTTTCTCGGGGCTGGGACATGTGTGTATGGTTTGTTTCACATCTATTTCGAGCGGTTGGGCTGTCCTATGAAAGCATCGATGCCGCCTTGCTGATTAGTTGGTTGAACAGCACCGTCTGTCCCCAGTGAGAAGTAACATAGTCATTGGAAAAACATTTTTTTTGACTGAATCAGCGTGAATTCTCATGATAAGATTGACCAAGAGTCCAGTTGTATTGGCTTCAATTTATTGATCGTGCATGATGCCATGATGAATGCAGAAGCGATCGAAGGCAGGAGGCAGAAATATTTTTGTGCTCTGAAACATGATCCTATTCTCCTTGTTATTCCCTGAGACATGCCTAGAATAATGAGTAGAGGATATATATATAAACTGAAAAGATTCCTAGAGCAGCAACCCGCAATCCGAAGCCTATCTGATGGGACGCATTCCTTGCAAAGCCATGTGTGCTTCATGTGGGGGGCTCCTTGGGTGTTTCTGCGAGCTCACGTCTTCCCGCGCTCCCCGTCACTTGCAGGTGGGTCCAACTCCGACATGCACATCTGTTTTGACCCCAGCCAAGGCTATGCCAGTGATGCTCGCACGTCAGGTCGATCGGTCTGAGCAGCCAAGCTCCTGCAAGGGCTTGCTCGATCGACGTACAGTTCACATGGCAATGGGCAAAGCTGTTTCGCTTCTAGGAGAGCAAGAGAAGTCTGCTAGCTAGAGCTTGTGTACCTTGCAACGCAGACACCACCAATATACTCGAAACACGTGAGGTCCGCGAGTGTTGCGAGTTCGATCCTAATCCCCATCCAAGCGACCAGGCTGCCTTACTAGTTGGGCTTTGGACTTATCGGCAGAAGGTAACCGGCAGTTAATAGTAAACTAGTAAGGTGCATGTGAGTTGCAACGAAAAACTAAATAAAATTGATGCATACTATGGAGCATCTTTTCAACAAATTTGCTTTCTTGGTATATAGCTAAGTGACTGGCAAACAAGCAAACTAGTTTTAGCCCACTCCATTAGGACTTGTAAAAGCTCAGAAAAATCAGCGCATACGCTAGATAAAAGAATAAACTGCATAATATCTCATAAACAGAGCAATAAGAGCATGCAGTAGAATAAAATGACCAAAACACTTGCAGCAGAATTAAATTAACAATGAACCGCATAGTGTCTCATCAATAAAGTACACATCCATATATCATCTAGAACATTAGATATTGCAAACGAAACAAAATCACAACAGTAGATTGCTCTGCGTATTTGGGCTTTTCAATACAACAACATCAACCAAGGCAGAAAATTCAAGACATTGTTCACTGTAAAGCTCCATGAGGAAACAGATCTCAAGCATTGATGTCATAACTCATAATATGCAGACCAACTAAACAACTATATCTATGTGTACTGTAGTCAAAATCCATCTAATAGACAAAATCCGGTTAGAATCACGCAAAGTTCCACAAAATCCTAGATGAACCGCGACTAGGTGCAACAGCTTGTCAACGGTGGCTCGACTTCTCACTCTCGATATCACCCTCGGATCACCCAACTTATCATCGTCTTCGTCATCCGACATCTTAACAACGGCAAATGGAAGATAAGATAAGATGCAAACCTTGAGTTTCCGCAATGCCATTGGGACGCCGCCGAAGCCTATCCAGGAGTATCGGTTCTTGGCCTTCCTTACAAGGATCTTCTCACAGAGAATTTAACATGGAACTCAAGATCCCATCATTAAGGACCGAGCAAGAAGTCTATGGAAGAAAGGCAGAAGAGGAAAGAACTTACCCCGATGCTCTCGAGCACGTTGACGATGTCGTAGATCCGGCGCCTCTCCACGCCGAGGCGCCTGGCCGTGTCGTCCAGCTCAATAGATTTCACGTCGTCTCGGTTGTACAAACCGACAAAGCTAAAATGCACACAAAAATTGAACTACCCATGAACAATCTTTTGTCTTTAAGAGACTTGGGTTAGCATAACTGAGCAATGATGCCAACAAAAAGAATAATACAGCTACCAACCAAAAACCAAAAAGGTTGTTTAAATAACCCTGCACCCAAAAAAATATGTTATGAACAGAAATCAATAAATATATAGTGTGAGTAAGCTTTGACTAAGATAGAGTACCAGCATACATTGTTCTTTTTAACTTTTGATGGATCTGAATTCTAGTGAGAATGGAAAGTTTTGCCAGGTATTGTGAATTGATCTTCAAAATACAAGTCCAGAGCATTCCCTAGTTCTGCCTACAGTTGGGGAAAATGGAGGAAAACTTAAAATGAATAAGAATGATCGAAACAAATATGTTTACATCAGGGATAAGGAGGGAATAACAATGTACCAATTGGAAGTGGGCTAAGAGAACTTCCCACCTATTATTTGCTAACTTATGACTGCCTTCGAGCTTTGCATTCTTGAATTCTTTAGCATTAATTTGCAGTTTATAAGTAGAAACAAATCCATTGGCCCAAAGGATGAAATCAGGACCCCCGATCTTCCCCAACCTTTCATATTTTGGAGCTGGCCACCATCCATTCTTTGTTTTGCCCACTTCATGAGAAGACTTGACAAGATTAAATCTCTCCAAGCATTTCCTAGCATTGTTTACTACTTTTGCCTCAGAAATTCTGTGTATACAAACAGAGGAATCAAATGAGCAGTTTTGTTTCAGCTTCTGAAACAAAACGGAGATCCGGAAGGCTGCTCCGCTCGCTCGCGCGTCACTAGCCGGGGATCGGCATTGCGGGGTTAGGGTTCCGGCGAGATCTAAGGCACGCGGAGTAGAAATTGAAGCCCCCCTGCTTCGAAAAAAATCAACCATCAATTGCAATTCAACGATACAAGCTAAAATAGCATTCGTATAATTTGCGTCTGAATTGGAAAGAGCGAACGAACCTAGAATCGGTGAGGGGGATCCAGTGCCAGTACTGCGGCGTATCACCCCACACGATCTGCAGCGCCCTCGCCGACAGCATGTAGCACTTGGCGCCCGTCTCCCTGTCCAACCACAAGCTCTGCACATGGTAGCGCGCAGCAACCGATTAGCCGATCAATGGAGAAACCAAGCATGCACCCTTTATTTTGAGTAGATTGGTTTGGGTGTCCGTACGTACCATGAGTTTCTCTGGGAGGAGGACGGGACGGTCGGAGAGGCGGAGGAACAGCCCCTTCTTGGACGGTGGCGCGGGCGAGAGCTCGCCGTCGGCAAGCGGCGGGAGGTCGCAGGGAAGGAAGGTGGACCAGACGGCGTCGGAGTCGGCCGCGGCGCGGAAGGTCGGCGAGACCGCGGTCGCCCTCCGCTACCTCTTCAGAAGGCTCTCATCGCGGCGGCTCTTGTGGATCTCCACCATGTTGTCCTCGCGCCGGCGTCGGAGTGGTGGGGAGGAGGAGGAGGCGGCGACACGGGGTGGGGGGAGGCGGCGGCGACGGAGCGGAGGGGGGGGAGGAGGAGGCGGCGCGCGGGGTGGGAGGAGGAGAGGAGGCGGCGCGGGGGGGAGGGAGGAGGAGGAGGCCGTGCGAGGTGGGAGAGAGGGGAGGAGGCGGCGCGCGGGGTGGGAGGGAGGCAACGGCAGATGAGGTGAGGAGGCGGCGTGTGCGAGGGTGGGGCGCGGCGGTTGGAGGGTTTTAGGGTTGGTCGAGAGGAGGAGGAGGAGGGGAGGGAAAATCCGACGGTCCAGATTGGATAGAGGCTTCGGAAACCACCAACTCCTTCTTTTTAAATAGTAAAGATAAACGGAACAAAATGAAACTCCACCAAGACAGTTACAGTATAAAATAAGACAGCTATAATGCTAAATAGTAAAAAAAAAATCATAAATCACTAAAAAAGCCCAGATAAACAGAGATCAACGGATGAGAGAAGGCAGGGCAAGCTACAGAACCCAACAAGAGGCAAGAGGCAGCAGGAGCCAATGGGCAACATGGCACGTCGTGGCGCCGAGGAGCGTTCCGCGCCGTGTGGCGTCGCCCTCGTGTGCTAAGCGCCTAAGCGAACGTACGTGCATGATGGCACGCCACCGTGCTGCTCGGCTCAGCCCCCATAAACTGCTTGACCCGGCCCGGCCGTCCTCTGGAAGGAGGAGATGGAGGAACAGGGCATTAGACGACGGGCGTAATTGCGCGTGCAGCTGCAGTGCCCGATCGATCGGCTGCGTGCTTCTTCGCTCCGCGTGATCGAGTCCGAACAAACGCCTCCTTCCTTCTTCAGTTCTTCTCCTACAAAATACGAAGTAGAGTAACATGGGCGATTGCTGCTCGTGTCAGAGATCCATCCATGGATGGAGCTCAGCTCCATGTGGCAATGTCAGCGTGCTGCATGCCTTCTCCCCTTTCTTGCTCGCTCGCTCGCTCCTGCCGAGATCCAAATCCATCGGGTACTCTCTCCTCGTCGTCGCGATCGATCGATCAGCACGAGCAGAAGGCTAAGAAGCCAAATTAAATCCTCATGGTAGTCATGTGTAATCCGTACCGTGGGTTAGCTAGCCCTCGATCGGCGCGTGATGTCGTTGATTACTTACTGTGCTTTGCACGAGAAAGCAAAGGTATTTCGCTCCTGTGCCTGTGCACGAGAAGGGTCCTGTTGTTTTGAGCTGTAGTCCATGATTTTTATCCGCGCTTTACGAGAAGCTTGGATGACAAAACCGTTAACGTAGATGACGCGTCTGATTTTGAACTTAGAAAGATATTTAAAGAAACAGCTTTGAGAAGTCGTTTAGAAAAATCGTTCTATTTATTTTGACTTTGAAAGAAACCAAAGTAAAAAAAAAGTACAAAAAACAACAGGGCTAGGGTTTCATTTGCCACATGGAGTTCGGGCTAGATTCGGTTCGGGATTGTGCCATTTGTTTCCATCCCAATGCCTGCAGGAAGCTTGAAGGTTAATCTTGTCTCTTGACAGAAGTTAGGGCTTAATCCGACATTTACAGCGAAAGATTACCTGCAAGATAGTATCTTTCTTATCTTGGACGTTAAATCTGATCGAGGCAAGCGATCATGAGCATAGTATCTTTCTTATCTTGGACGTTAAATCTGATCGAGGCAAGCGATCATGGGCTCCATCTAGCGAAGCGATCAAGAGTTCCATCTAGCGAAGTTAGGGGTAATAATATGGGACCCAGTTTTGCCTTGTTGCATCTGACAGTAGACACACACCTTCCCTCACCTTACCCCAAAGCCTTTAAAAGATCGATGCATGGACCATAAAATCAATCAGGTGTAATTTACCCTGAAAGGAAAAGGACAAGAGAAGTGCTGGGGCCGGACTAACGAGTGCCCGACAATGGGGAATAGACAAGCTCAAAATAGTCAAGAGAGAGATGTTGATGAAGGAAGGCATTCAAGAGTTTTGGATCTGTTTGGAGCCGCTTTTAGAAATTGTTTTGGTTTTTACTACAGTATCTAACTTTTAAATGAAATATTTTTTCAAAACGGGGTCTACAAGTTAATTGTAGTATACGTTAAAAACCTAAATCTGTACCATCCAAAATCATAAGCGAGTATCTCTCTTTCCGTAATCTCTATCACAAACAGCTAAAATTCAAAAATTTCAGCCAAAATTCATAAACCACAACAAAAAAGAACAGACCCTATTTGTCACCGTCTCTATCTCCAAGATTGAGGATGTGTTGTTTTAAGTTGTGCCTTATAGTTTTTTAATTCTAACTGTTCATAAGAGATAGTACAAAAAGAGAGATATATATAATTTTGACTGATATATCTGAAATTAGTATAATGTCTACTATCATCGACTTATAGATCTTGTTTTAAAAATATATCATTTAAAATCTAGTTAGAGCAAAAACCAAAACTATAAACATAATGTCCAAAACATGTCAGCCTCAATGATTGGAGGGTGTTTGCTATTCGCATTGTCCTCTACCAACCTATAGCTACCATAGCCTTAAATCCATGCTAAGACTTTCAGCACCACACTTATTTTATCTACCAGACTACCAGGAAATCTGCTCCTCTGTTTCAAAATATAAGACATATTTTTTTTACAAATTTGTTCAAAATATAAGACCTTATTTATATTGACTTATAAAAATTATTTTTTCTACAGTAAATAATTTTTTTATCTGGCTTTGAAAAAGAGAAATATGCTCATCTGTTGCAAAATATAAGACACATTTTTACAAATTTGTTCAAAATATAATACCTTATTTATATTGGCTTATAAAATCTGCTTTTTCTACTGTAAATGACTTTTTTTAATTATCTAATTTTCAAACGGAGTGTATTTTCAAGATGAGGTCTACTAATCAATTATAGTACACACTATAGTCACTTCATTTATATCGGTCAAAATCACATGTGAATGTCTCTTTCTACAAACTGTTACTATTTATAAGTCAAAGTCAAAGACAAAAGCTAATATAAACAGGTCCTAAAGTATGTGGGAATTTATTAATGTTTTCCTTGGTTGCCCTTATTTATCACATCCTCACTCTGCATTGGAGTAACTTCCTCATATTTTCAATGTATTTATAGCATGAATGGTACCATCATTTCCTCTTGTTTTTCTCTTAGTTTTACAACCCCTTAATCTCCGTGTCTAACCAAAATACACCATATTAAAAAAAAAGCACTGTCTTACCAAGGCAATCAATCACATAGGCGGCAATCAATCACCTGGCACTGAAGCAGCCCGCACCATTCGTACTCCCTTCACTATACGTGGGCCCACAAGCAGAGACACACGCCAAGTATTAAGCAGTATGCTTCACTCTCACTAATCACCCACACCCAAGCCGGCGCGTAGTTACGCGAGGAATCAATCGCCGTAATAACAACACACGCACCACCGTGGGCAGCGGCATTGCAAGACAGACCAATCAAACAGAAATTTATTAAGAACCCTCGGCGCTCGCACCTACCTGCGCTGTGCTGTTGTGTGTTCTTCTCCTGTGGCCGCACCGCGGTGGCAGTGGCATCGCTAGTACTAGTCAGTACTACGGGCATCTCGTGGCCTTGTCTGATCCGGAGCTGGGGACGGCGGGAGAGCTCGCGGGATCCCTTGCGGGGGTCGCTGCTTCGCGGCTCGGGGCGTCAGGTAATGCAGAATTCAGGCCCGTTTCCCCGGTTCCTACGACGATTTTGCGTAGAAGGTTTTTGCGATGAAGACGAGGTTTCCAGGAGGTGGGCTGTGGTTATACTCGGGCGTTGATGCCGAATTATGCAATGCCGCGGGGCTTTGCCGGATTTGGGGCTCCATGAGCGTCTTGCTGGTTACCTCTGGCTCAGTGATGTTTGCTTTTTCTTTCTTCTCTCTCTCTTTTTTTTTTGTTCTTCCCGGAGATCTTCTATTCTTCTCCTCCTTGTAGTTTGAGCTTTGTGTAGTTTTGTGGGGGGTGAATGATTCGATTTTGGAGTCCATTTCGCTGCGACTGTGTGCGGAGAAGTTGCTGAATTATGCGTCGCGAGGGAATGGACAGTGGATGTTCGGTTCGGCCTTTCTTTGACGCAAAAAAACTCGTTCTTCATTTCGGTTCAGCGCATCTTTCCTCCTCATCAAAGTTGCTCTTTTTAACCAGTTTCTGCTATCTTTCTGTGATGTAACTGCTGTTAGAAATACAAAAGAATACGAATAGGAGATAGAATAGGATTATTATTCTTTTTCATGTATGTTTCTGTTTCTTTATCTGTATATGATATACCTCATGTACTCTTCTATATATATGATCCCTTGAGCCTCATGGCAATACACACAATATTCATAACATGGTATCAGAGCCAAGACTCTGATCTTGTTCTTTTGTTGCTTTCGACGCCAGTGCCGCCCTCCGCGGCGGCCGTTGCCTTCTGTGTGCAGCGTCATCTTCTTCTCGATCCTGCCCTCCGTGTGCAGCATCGTCTCCTTTCCGATCCGTTGCCCGTGGTGTCGGTCACCGTCTGCAGGCCGTCGGATCCTCCCTCGTCTACAGGCCGCCGGATCTCCTCCCGCCCGTTTGCAGATCGGTCACCTAGCCCGCAGGCCGCCGCTGACGGCACTGTCTGCTGGCACCACTCGTTGGACCGGCCGCCGGCTCCGCTCTCGCCGAGGTGGCCGCCAAGCCTTCCACCGCCGGCTCCACTTGCAGGCACTGCCCGACGGGCCTCCCGCCTCGCCGGCACTTCCCCATTGACTCGCCGGGACCCGCCGCCGGACCCATTGCTAGCACCACCGCCGCCCCGCTGCCGGATGGTCACGGCGACGGGCCTCCCGCCTGCACCGGCCGCCCGCCGCGCGCCACCGCCTGGGACTCGCGCTGGCTGACCCGGTGCAAGCGCCGCCGCTTGCTCCGCTGCCGGTCGGCCCTGTGCCAGTGTTCGTCGGCCGCCCTCGCTACCAGCACTGTCGGTCGCACCCACACCACTCGGCATCGATTGGATCTAATAGATCCAATCGGGAGTAGCTACAGCCTTTAAAAGAAAGGCAACAAAAAAACATCGATCTAACCGCCACGCCATCCAGCGTCGCCTGTTAGACATCGTTCCATTGGTCGACGCGCCATCCAGCGCCGTCTACCAATGGCTTCAGTTCCACCAGCTGTGATCCCATTCTTGGGAACAAAGCTCCATGGGACGAACTATAGGATGTGGTCTTCTCTTATGGAGATCACGTTCGATGGTCTCTGCCTCTTGGGACATGTTACCGGTGCACGACCTTCTCCGCCACCACTGGTTCAGCCTCCTCCCAGGAAGTTTACTCCTGCACCTCCTGCAGATGGCAAGGTTACCAAGAAGGAAGCTGAGGTTGTTGCAGAGGCTACTGATGCTGTTGATGAGGCCTTTCAGCATACCATTGACGCTTTCGAGCACTAGTGTGCTAATGAGGCCTGGGTCTGCGCCATCCTCGTGGTCAACGTCGACGACTCCATCCAGCCAGATATTATCGGTCTACGGTCTACTCGACAAATCTGGGAGTACCTACGTGAGCGCTACCAACAGAGCAGTGATGTCCAGTTTTTTTTTGCTTCAGCGTGAGTTGGAGATGTTTCGCCAGGGAGACTCTTCCGTCGACGACTTCTTCCGAGCTCTATCTAGTCTTTGACGCCAGCTGGATGAGCTGGCCTCTCCACTTTGTCAGGAGTGTCATAAAGTGCAAAAGGTGGATCATGATTGCCTTTGCCTTTATGATTTTGTCTGCCGTCTTCGTCCAGAGTTTAAGTCTGTCAGGGCTCAACTGCTGAGCCGCTCATCACGATCGACTATCACAGAAGCCCTTTCGATGCTTTGGGCTGATGAGATTCGCCTCGGGTTAGCAGCACAATCCGTTCCGACTGTGCTTGCAACTCCTTCTTCGACTACGTCGACGCCTTCTATTACGGTTCCTCCTTCAGTGCCAGTTTCTGCTCCTGTTTTTGCACTGACTGGAGTTCAATGCAGCTACTGCAAGAACTTCGAACATAACTACCAAAGTTGTGCAGTACGAAAAAACGGAACAAGGAGCGCACAGGTGGACGAAAAAAGGGGTAGAGAGGCCCTTCCTTCACAGGAGGACAAACCAGCTCATCAGGTTCCACTCAGCGAGGTCACTCTATCCAGTAGCTTTGCCAGGCTCTACTTCAGCAACTCTCTCACAACTCCGCGGGTTCTGTCAGTCTAGCTCAGACATCTCCTCCAGGTACCTCTTACTGTGCAGCTCATTTCGTTAGGACAGCTCCAGGTACCGCGGGTTGTTTCCTATGTCCCTCAGCTTACTGTGCAGCTCATTTCGTTAGGACAGCTCACTAATCTTGGTTGTAGGGTTAGTTTTGACTCTCACACCTGTTTTGTTCAGGATCAACAGACAGGAACAATTCTTGGTACTGGCCGCCGCCGTAAGGATCGCTAGGGCCTCTACATCTTTGACCACTTTCACCTTTCATCCTCTCAAGCTGCTCCTACCGCGTCTACTTCCACCGCCACTGCTGTCACCACCTCTGGAGCCTTTACGTAATGGCATCACTGTTTAGGTTACCTATGTGGATCCCATCTTTCTTCATTACCTCGTCAGGGAGTTCTTGGACGTGTTACTGTAGACACGTCCATGTCTTGTCGAGGTTGTAAGTTGAGCAAGCAGCTACAACTTTTTTATCATTCTAGTGAGTCTATGTTTGCTCGACCTTTTGATTTGGTTCATTCAGATGTATGAGGATCTGCGCCTATTATCTCCAAATGCGGGCATAAATTCTATGTTCGTTTCATTGATGATTATTCCCGTTTTACATGGCTTTTTCCTATGTCTACTCGTGGTCAGTTTCTTGCAATCTACCGTAGCTTTGCTACGATGGTTCGTACTCAGTTCGAGAGCTCCATTCGTACCTTTCGATGTGACTCTGCTGGTGAATATTGTTCTGGTGCCTTCCGACAACTTCTTTCTGAGCAGGACACTCTTTACCAGTCTTCTTGTCCTGGTGCCCATGCCCAAAATGGGGTTGCTGAATGCAAGCATCGCCATCTGCTTGAGACTGCTCGGACTCTTCTTCTTGCCTCCCATGTTCCACCACAATTCTGGACTGAGACTATTTCTACAGCTGCATATCTTATCAATATGTAGCCCTCCACTGCTCTTAAGGGTGCAAACCCTATAGAGCGTATCTATTCTCGAGCTCCCGCTCTAGTCATCTTCGCATTTTTGGTTGCACTTGTTTTGTTCTTTTGCAGTCTCATGAACGCACTAAACTATCCGCCCAGTCAGTTGAATGCGTCTTCCTTGGACATAGTTCTGAGCATAAAGGATATCGCTGCTATGATTCTTCTGCTCGCCGGATCAGGATCTCACGAGATGTTGTCTTTGACGAATCTCGACCTTTCTTCCATCAAGATTCAACTCCTCGTCCCATCTCCACTGTTGGGACGATCTCCTGGTTGTCTCTCTCTGATTCTTCACCTATTTCCTCTTCTTTACCGCTACCCTCTAGTTTGCCTCCTGTGGTTCCAGCTGTACCTACACTTCCTGTGTTAACTTCTGCAGTACCACCTCCTTCTCCTACAGCACCGTCATCTCATTTCTCGAGGATTCACTACTCTAGACGTCCTCGGCCTTCCCCAGACTCATCTCTTGGTATCTTGCCGACACCGACATCTGATTCATCTGATGATGCTCCTCGTTATGCCCTTCATGACCGGGCATCTCTTCGGCCTCCTGCTCGTTTTGGACTTACCTCGATAGCTCATGTCATCTCTGTCCATGAGCCCACTTCCTATCGTGAAGCTGCTTCCCATTCTGAGTGACAGCTCGCTATGGCAGATAAGCTTGATGCTCTTCGACGTACGGAGATTTGGGACATCGTACCGACACTTATGCATGCTCGTCCTATCATATGCAAATGGGTGTATAAGATTAAGACTAGGTCTGATGATACCATTGAGCGTTACAAAGCTCGTCTTGTGGCGCGCGGCTTTCAGTAGGAGTATGGTCGCGATTACGATGAGACGTTTGCTCCCGTTGCCCATATGACCACTATTCGCACTCTCATTGCGGTTGCCTCTGTTCGTCGGTGGTCTATCTCTCAGCTCGATGTTAAGAATGCATTCCTTAATGGTGTCTTGCAGGAGGATGTTTATATGCAGCCACCCCCTGGGTATTCTATTTGCGATGGCCATGTTTGTCATCTTCGTTGTGCTCGCTATGGCCTAAAACAGGCCCATCATGCCTGGTTTGCTCGTTTTATCTCGGTGATTACCGCCGCAGGTTTCACTGTCAGTGCTCATGATCTTGCCCTATTTGTCCACGTCTCACCACGAGGTCGGACACTGATTCTTCTCTATGTAGATGATATGCTCATTACTGGTGATGATTCCTCCTTCATCACATATGTGAAAAAGTATCTCAATGAGCAGTTTCTCATGTCTGATCTTGGTTTGCTTACGTACTTCCTTGGGATTGAGGTTTCTTCCACGCCTGAGGGTTACTACCTCTCCCAGCAGAAGTATGTCCAGGACCTTCTTGATCAGTCTAGTCTGACTGATACTCGCACTGCTGAGACTCCTATGGAGCTCTCCCTTCAACTTCGTGCTACTGATGGTGCTCCTCTTGATAATCCTACTTGTTATCGCCATCTTGTTGGGAGTCTGATCTATCTTGTAAGCACTCGCCCTGATATTGCTCATGCTGTTCATATCTTGAGTCAGTTTATGGCCCGTCCTACTCATATTCACTACAGCCACTTTTTTCGTGTTCTTCGCTACTTGCGTGGAACCATCTCTCGTCGTTTGTTTTTCCCTAGCTCCACTTCACTATAGTTTCAGGCCTATTCTGATACAATCTGGGCTAATGATTTTTCTGATCGTCGTTCGCTTTCTACTTACTGTGTTTTTCTTGACTCCTACTTGATTGCCTGGAAGACAAAGAAGCAGACTACAGTTTCTCGTTCGAGTGCAGAGGCTGAATTGAAAGCTTTGACAGCAGTGATAGCAAAGATTACTTGGTTGAGGTGGTTACTTGCAGATTTAGAGTTCCTGTGAGGGGACCTACGCCCAATATGTCTGACAGTACATGTACCATCAGTATTACTCGAGATCCAGTGAAGCATGAGCTCACCAAGCACATTGGTGTGGATACTTCATACACTCGCTCACAGGTGCAGAAGAGAGTACTTGCTCTACAGTTTGTGCCATCAGAATTACAGCTCGTTGATTTCTTCATGAAGCCGCAGACAAGAGCACAACAATTGTATTTTCTTTCCAAACTCAGTGTGTGTGATCCACCATGAGTTTGAAAGGGGGTGTTAAAGATAGAAAAGGATGTGAATAGGAGATAGAATAGGATTGCTATTCTTTTCTATGTATACTTCTGTTTTTTTATCTGTATATGGCATACCCCTGTATTCTCCTATATATATGACCCCTTAGGTCTCATAGCAATACACACAATATTCATAACAATTGCTACCGTCAGTTACACCCATTTTCCTTTCTCTTTTCTGTTATTTTCTTGATTTCTTCCCTTTCCTCCTTTCCGTGTAGTGTCACTAGATGCAGCGATGCTTGCTAAAACACGTCCTGAATTCAGTGGTGGTGCACAACTCTGAAGACCAGGACGTGCGAAGTTTTCCCTTGAGACGGACTCTCCTTTCCCTTGTCCGAAGAACTCCATTTTTCTATTGGCGTAATGGTAATTATGCTCTTGATTGAAGTTGTCTTAGTAGACCGAAAATTGCAAAATTCTGCACATGCGATCTTGGGCCTTTCCCCCCTTCGCTCTACGGCTTAGTTTCATGGATTAGACGTGATGTCAGTGCTTTCTCTGATTCTTGGTATTACAGGAAGCTTTCGTATTTTCTTTCGCGTTTTGCTTGTTTCAGTTGCGTTTACTGTTCTTGGTTTCTTTTTGTACTTATCTCGACATCTTGTTATCCTTCGGATTGCAACTGGTTTGAGTGGTTGGCATGTGAACGAATAATGGCACAACCGCACAAGCTAGGTTGTTGAGACGAAGGTAGGTGTTTATGGCTTGTATATGGTTTGGGGTTGAGGGATTGAACTGCAGTTTGGAAGGCTGGAATTTCATGTGCGTGGAATCTTGACCCGAAAGGAAAGGATCGGTGTTGAAGGATGCTTCAAGTAGAATTGACTTGATGAATTTATCATGTGGTTAGCTTCCAGTAATAGAGAATTCTTCAGTCTATCAAATTACTGTTTATAGGAAATATTGAATCACTTTTAGACAGTCTTTTTGACTTAGCTTTTAGCTTATCTATAGTACTAGCTTTCAAACAGTGTGTGTTTTTTAAGATAGGGTTTACAAGTAGATTGTAGTAAATAATGTGCCGACTTCATCTAAATCTACCAAAATCGCACACAAGTGCCTCTTTCTCCGTACTCTCTCGCGCGAATAGCTAGAATTCAAAATTTTAAGTCATAACCTATAGCCCAAAAGAACCCATGTTTTTTAGAACATGTTCTTTTGTGACCTGGCTTCGGTGTTATGTGAACTTACTAATATGTTCCTAATCTTAATCACCCAAATGTACTCATACTTCTTTTGTGGTTGTTAGCTTATCAGAATGAACTTCAGCCAGTTTATTGTATTTAGATTATAAATATATTTGATTTTACAGGGTTTCCCAAGGGAATCTACCCAACTATGATGAATTAGCCACACAATAGATGTTGGCGACTAAGGTCAATCAAACTTATTTTGCATGGTCACAAGGAGAATCAACTGAACGGGATGGTTCTCAAGTAAGTTTTCTGATGCATTTTAGTCAATAAACAGCTTCATTTCAATTTATTTGTAATATGTGAAATCAAACTTATTGAAATGGAAATGTTGTATTCTGAAATAAAGAACCAATGCAATTTTGTTCCTGGTAAGCGTCACCGGCAGCTAGTAGTCTCACTCCCTTTTCTATTTCAATATATTTTTTTACTTTCCTCAGGGAGTATCTGTATCCCAGAAACTCGATCATGGTTCCATATCCTTCGGAAGATTTGAATTGGAGTCGCTGTCATGGGAGAAGTGGTCTATATTTACTAATGACAGGCGTCATGAAGAATTTGGAAAATTCAATGGTTTAGTTGCTGAGAAGAAGGCATATTTTGAAGAGTATTACAAGAGGATCAGGGAACTAAAGGCTTTACAGCAGCAAAACCAGCAAACTGAACTTCCTTTGGAATACAGCGGTGATGGTCATGGTAGTGATTATAGCCAGACAGCAGAAGGTAAGCCATCTGCAGAGCTTGAAACTCCCTCTGGATCTGGAACGGGTGTTGTTGATTATGTGGAACAAGCTGCACACGAAACCACCTCCGAGCAGGGACTGCAATGCCATGATGACCATGAAGATGAGAACTTCAATGCAGAATTTTCCTCATCCAATCTTTCTTCATCAGCCAGAGTTCTGCAGCAAACCGACCAGGATATTAGAGAAAATGTTTGTGGTGATAATTCGGATTCTGCCAACAGAATGGATATAGTGCAGCAGAATGTGAGTTCTGGTCATGATGGTCTTGGAGCAGCATATGAAGCTGTAAGAGCACCTAAAAGAATTATTGAGAAAGACTCCAGGCTTAGATATGCTTCAAAGATAATATCAAAGACAGTCAAAACCCTTTCAGCTAGTCCTCTGGATCGCATATCTGTTAGTAAGGTAATAAATAGCACAGTAAACTTGGGTGCAATACTCTCTGAATCACTGTTGTCTTTATCTTGTCAAAAACTTCGCTGCTGTCTACTATTACATTACTACCTGTCTGACATTACAGACCAGCAAGATGAGTGCACGAATGTTTGTTTGTCATAATTACCTTCTTAATTGTTTGCAATACTGTTTTCTACTCACTGAACCTTTTCTTGTTCCTGTCACCCTTCTCTTGTGAAATGTATATAGCTAGCTTCATGAGCATATGCTTTGTGTTGATACTTTATACGCCCAAGAACATGAGTCTTTTGGCGAAGTCATAATACATTTTGCATGAACCATTTCAGAGGCCTGTTTCAGTGAAGGCCAGTATGAGTATGAACCAGAAGACTAAGCCAAACAATACTCGTTCATTTCAAAGGCCAAATGCAGCACCTCAGAAGATGGCAGGCACAGAAGGAAGGAACAAGCTTACAGCAAAAGAAACTCTTGGGCTTACAAGTGTCCGAATAGCTTCGTCAGCATCGGCGCAACGGCCCTCTACCAGAGAGCGGCACCACATATCCAGGGAGAGTGTAAAGAAACCTACTACTGATGTCTCCACCCCACGCCGGCCTTCCACCGCCGACAGACGCCCTATCACCAGAGAGCGTGCACAGAAGCAAGCTGATGTCACCACACCACGCCGACCTTCGACCTCTGAAAGACGTCCTGTCAACAGAGAAAGTGCAGCAAAACATGCTGATATTACCACTATACGTCGGCCATCTACTGGAGAAAGACGCCCTATTACCAGGGATAGTGTTCTGAAAATGGATCCAGGAACGCTTAGCAAGTCGAGAGCAACTGTGGCTCATCCAAAGGGTGCAACAACCACAGCGGTATGTTCCAGCCTTTTTTTCTCGAACGCACAGGAGAACTGCACATCATTATATTAAGAAGAATAGATGAGTGTAAGAAGACTCGTATAATCCTCACCAAAAAGGCGAGGCTAAAAACACAAGATCAAGGACAATACAAACTTCCACCGACCATTCCAGCCCTTATCATAACAATAACCGAAGCACCGTTCATCTAATAATTGTAGCATCATATGGATTTGTTCTTTACTCCATTCTTCGGTTAACCATAAAACATAATGGCATCAAATCTGTCCTAATAAATTTGCTTGCTCATGCAGAGTATGCTGAAAATGGCAGTCACCCCAAATGCTTCTAAAAGTAGCAAGCTGGAAACAAAAAGGTTACTCCTGAAAACATATCTACAGTTCTTGGGAGTTGGAAGAGTTGGCTTTGTATGCAAGATTATAATTGCATTTTTCCCCTGCTTCAATAACAGCAATATTGAAGGACCGAAAGGGCCTTCAACATTTAACAGTCATACTACTAGGTCAAAAAGAATGGACTTGCAAGTGGCTGGCAAACAGAAATCAAGGTTCTAATCTAAATTAGTGTTGGAATGTATTATAGGGCTTTTAAAATATGATTCAAAATTGGTTTTACCTTATTTTTCTGACAATAATTTTTATTTTTGTAGCTCTGTTAACCTTCCTCCAAGAAAAAGGTTTAGTTGCAGTGTTGGAGAACCAGCACTAGAAACCTTTGCAAGGCTAAAAAAGAAAGATGTAAGTTGCTAAAAACTTATTTATGATTTTTGTTATTTTATGTATGTGAGTTGTGGAACCTGTGATAATGTTGGCAGGTTCAACAAACTTTTACCTTGGTCACATAAATACCAACACCATTTGCTAGTTATTATGAGTAACTAGTAATACTATGGCCCCTGTTTGAATCCAGTGGGCTAGTTTCCGCCCCCTGCTGATAAATTTTGTTAGTCTGGTTATAAATTCACCTCCAGTTGCCACAACAAACAAATTAACTCTGAATATTATGCTATACGGAGGAGTCCAACAGTAGTGTTCAGTAGTCACCTGTACTCTCAACTTTGCTTAGTCTAGGGCTGCAGGCCAAGTTACTTTATGATTCTGATGATTTATTATCATGTTGTATAGTGCCATGTACCACCAAATCTTTACAGATCATACTACTGGAAAAAAGTAAAACTGAAATAAGGCCGTGAAGATATTGGCATTAACAGTTAAAATGGTCTTGTTAACGATCGTCATGAACCTTTGTGTAGGGCATTCAGACGACAACGCAATCTAGAGCAGCTGCATCGAAGAAAACAGCTCCTTCGGAGACCGGAAAAGTAAAGGCGAGGGCCCCAAATGTATGTCTTCCTTGTACGGCAAAATATTCACATTGGGACTTTTCCCTCCCAGAATTCTAAGGTATTTGAATCAGCCTACTAGGCTATACATTTTGACCTTTTGCTCACTCGTTTTTGCAGCCACCACCACCTCCACCACGTCGTGCATCACGAACAACGAACAGACCAAATGCCAGTAACTCATCGATCGGTGGAAGAAAGCCGAAGTATGATACGCATCATGAGCACTGAAAAGTTCCCTTATGATGATGCCTCGCTGCAAGCTTCTGAGATACGCACTTCTGCAGTCTAACTCAAGTCATCTCGTCCATCCGATGCAGGGCCTCAGCACCAAAATGGCACTGACGCAAAGGAAGTCTTCAGTCTAGTGGCCTGCAGAAATGACGGAGCTGCGAAACGTCATACCGTTGCACGCATCTCAAAGCATCGGCAGTGTTATCGCCGGTTGTACGGTGTGTCTGTAAATCACTGTCTCCACCCTCCCTTCCCTTCGCTCTTCCTTTCAGAGTTACTAGAAGCGTGTGCGCGGCGCCACGCCGCACAGGCTATTTTGTGTAAATTATTGAGTATTCGTATGTTGTAATCTGTATTGGTAAGTTTTTTTGCATTTCTTAATGGGTTGTCGGGATGCACCCAAAAACATACTATATCGACAGAAACTACAAGAATTAAATAGCAAAGATGATGTTTACTTGAAAGCTATTCCAGCCAGTCTTAGGTGTAAAACAAGAGGGCCTACACCAGATGAAGAGGTCCTACACCAGATGAAGAGTTATCTACGTGTGTAGGACCTCTTCTGAATCTTCATCTTCATCTGCTAGCTATCTACGTATTTCACAGGCAGCACTCCTCACAAGCAAAACTCGCTGTGCATGACGTGACCTGAATCAAGGCAAATGTTCATGAAAGTCCTATATTATCGGTACAAAGCAGTATGTAAATACATAATCTATTAGACACAAGGCAAATGTTCATGAAATGCTAGCAATAAGATAATAAGATTTATGGGTTTTATAGCTGAAAATAGCAAAAGAGCATATGGCTAAGAGCAAACGAAAGTCCTATATATGAGTAAAGTCAATATATTATGGAGAGCAGAAAAGTATCTGCTCTGAAGAGAAGGGAGAACTTCATTGTAGACAATTTTTTGTTGGAGGAAGAGAATTGTACATGGAGGATAATGTATAATCTTGATGTTCATTTAGCATGAATGTGGTAGTATGTAGTTTGGCAGCTGAACGGTTCTTGTGATCTAGGCACCCGCTAGCTCATCGAATGCTTTATTTCTATTTCTATATCCAACCTGACAAAATAGTTGTAGCAAAGATAGCTGGGCATGGTTTATAACACTACGGGCGTCAGGTAGTTTTGCATATTCAAGTAATTCTGACCAGCACCTATATATAGGATCAAAGAAACTTAGAAACAGATTTCGTGAGGATCCATACATAAACAAGAGGTCCTACACACGTAGATAGCTAAAATACGTGTTGCATATTCAATAGAACATCGAAAAAAGAAAGTAATAACTTTTGTATTGCAAACAGTTCAGAAAAGGCATGAGAAAAATGGAATAAACATAGTAAGGAACAAGATAAATCTGAACTAAACGGTTGATCTGATCAGCTATAACAAGCTATAACAGAGAAAGGATATACAAATAATAGAGAACAGCTTTAGGATGTAGTGTCGGTCATATGGTGTGTAGCGAAATTAATGAGCAAAAGTAGTAAAGAGGGCAATGTGATCATTTTACCTAGAATGCAGCTCCATTTTAAGTGTTGTGGAATAGAGATATCGTCACTATCTTTCACCAATATATAAACCATCATTCCAAGGTATAACAACAGAGGTGATCCATATGTAATAACGAACTTCAATATGTCACAGAAAACTGTGGAGTAACCTGAAATGCCCTGTTAAAATCCATGAGTTAAATCAAAAGGAAACGGGGAGAAGGGGCACTTTAGAAAGTCTACGTTAAACTTGCAATGAAAGATCCAACAACATCAATGCTGCTGAGGGTATCTGTATTCTCAAAACCAAAATAACCAGGCATTCCGAAAAATTGCAGTGTAACAAACTACACAGTTGATCGGGCATGGTAATCTAATAAAAAAACCATTTCCCATAGTCCCATGGTAACATGTTGGTCAAGCAAAGATTATAAAGAACATTTCAAGAAACCAACCTATACCCATTGCTTATGTAATGGTTTATTCAGAGAAGAATGAATTACACTTGAGAGGGTTTGCAAGAAAACGAACAAAAGAGGAATTGAATTTATGATTTGTTGCAGAAGCAATTGAAGGGGAACGTGGGGGGAGGAGGGGCTAGTTATTGTTCTGCACCATTTTACCTGCAGTGCTACTACGCATATATTTCCTTTATGAACCACCACTCATTGCTAATAGGTGGATTCCAAAAGATTCCACTTCATCAGCGAGAAAAAAATAGGTGTTGGGGTGGGTCCTATTAGTTTACTAAGCCTCTAATACATGTGCACATAGGAAGAGGACAGTCCCTCAACAAACAACACATAATGGATCTCTCTGAAAATCTAAACAATATCATCATAACGAATTTAGGATAGTGATCAAGATAAACAAAAAGTTTTGGCAGTAGGTAGTTTAGACTGCACAATCTAGCAAATACTAAATACTAACTACCATCGAAAACATATGCAAACCAAAGAACCTTGAGTTGGTAGATTGGTGTACTTTGACACTAAAGTGAATTTACAGAAAAGAGCGAAAAAGGGGACAGGAATGAAACAAAAGAGAAGTGTGTACCTGCTGCATAGTCACGAGCAATTTGAATGAGTATGGTCTCATCATAAAAACCTTAGGTTAGTAAAAACAAGCGGTGCACACATCCGGCAGCAAAGGTACAACAAAAGCGGTATATATCTGAGACACATTTTGTAATTAAAAAGCATGTGAGGAACCACAATTACATGTCTAATAAGCACTTACCTGAAATCGATGTCACTCAAACAGGTACCATGTACTGTCGGCCTATTTCCCGTACTGCATAAGAGGAAGGCACGAGAAATCACAATGAAATCATCTAATCCTATCTTTGCTTTTTAGTCTTGGACCAAATGAACGAAGGAATCACCTGTGTTTGGTTGGCATGGTCCTTCAGCATGACCGGCAACTCGTAGATGTCACCCAAAAGTCCAAGGAGGAGAAGGGTTCCTGTCAATAAATAGCAGATGAGAAAGGAAATAGTATAAGTGGTTCATGTTTTTAACAGTCTGGCGTTTAATAATGGCATTGGTACACTTGATTAAATGAGATAGTTCGTTTTGATTGTACCTGTCTGGCCATTTGTGGAGGTATCGGTGCATAGTTGTTTGAATCTTGCACGATTTGTCTGATAACTTCCGTCCGCACTGGGATTGTGTCCATCACAACAAACAAACCGAACTTACAATGAGCCTAGCATTAGCTGCATAATGCAAGAGTATTTTGTGTTTTGCAGCAGAAGAATAAGGCCTAAGGATGGTCTTAAATAGGAAATAACATTACAACGTAACAACCAGGCATCTCTAATTTGTTCTTGGTTTCTCTCTACCACTGAATGAAATAGGAACTACATAAACCTCAGCAATCTGGCGGAGCTAACATCACACAGACCTTAAGAGGAAGCACCCTAGCTCAAACATTTAATCCGAGCCAACTATTACTCCATAAACCACGAAAAGCACAAGCAAGCAGCAATACCAGCATCTCTCAGCCTCCTCTCCAAAGTTCCAAGCATAATACAAGGCAAGCTCAAATTCCTCAATCCCTCAAGACACAAGATTTCTACCGACAAGCGTGAGAGGTGCTAAACAAAGGGGAAAAAGGATTCAAAATTGGTAACCTCCAAGTCGCAGGCTTGGGCTCGCTTCAGTGGGGCCTCGAGCCGATCGACGACGGTGGCAGCAGGAACGAGGTGGGCAATGAGGCCACGGACTCCTCGAGCTTGGTGCGGCCGTCAAACCCTAGCCAGTCCCCACCGCCGGTTCCGAGTACCGCCGGCGGCGGCTGCTGCGGTGGAGAGTGGCGCGCGGCGCCGCTCTGCAGCGAGAGCATCTCCACCCGGGTGGGGAAGCCTCCCTAGAACGCGCGGCCGGCCAGATCGCCGAGTGGGCCAATCCGATCCGTCGGCGCTCGAGGAGGAGTGGAAGGGGTGGGCTGCTCGAGCAAGAGCCTTCGAGATGGAAGGGTGGGGAAGAGCAGGAAGGGGCGACCGGGCGGGGGAGGAAGCGACCGTCGGCCGCGCGGATGGCGGGAGGAGGTGGCGCCGCCGCGCAGAGTGTCGCGCGCGCCGCTCTGCAGCCAGAGCATCTCCACCCAGCGGGAAGCCTCCCTAGAATCGCGTGGCGCCGGATCGCGGGTGGGCCAATCCGATCCGTCGGCTCGAGGAGGAATGGAAGGGGTGGGTCGCTCGAGCAAGAGCCTTCGAGATGGAAGGGTGGGAAGAGCGGGGAAGGGGGCGACCGGGGTGGGGTGAGGAAGCGACCCGTCGACCGCGCGGATGGCGGGAGGAGGTGGCCGCCGCCGCCGCAGGAGTCGGATCCAACCCTAGGAGGAGCCGGAATCGGAGCGCTCCTCGGGAGGCGAGGGGTCGTCAGGGTGGAGGCTTGGTCCTTGCGAGGCAGAAAAGGTGGATGCGCCACGGCTTGCTTTTCTGTGAGCCGCGGCTTGCGATATGCGGGAGAAGCCGCGGCTTGCTATCGATGATACACACGCATCAGGCGGAGCTCGCTCGCGGCGCGCACACGCGTCGACGTAGGAGGGCGCAGGCGCGACGTGGCAGGGGCGAGCGACGAGGAACTCCCCGAGGTTTAATATACGGATGATTCCGAGAGTAGTGTATGTAGCTACGTGTATCATATCCACCAGTACCTAGCTCCATCGTCCAAGGAACTTAGAACAGTGTATATACCTCAAATAATTGGTGTTTTAGCTAAAGTAAGTTTAGCCTAAAACTTTGTGAAAATCTGCGGTCCCTGAACTTTCTATGGTTATATCTTTAGTAATGAAAGTCGTCCATTCTTGTTTTTTTTTGGTTAATTACTTTTGGCTCTTTGGTCAGTGAGCTTTGTTCCATACTCCAGTTATTTGCTTGTCAGGCAGGTATATCCCCACGGTTCAAGTTCTGTTTAGGGGTGGAGTTTTAGCTGAGATCTTGAGTGAGTTAGTGTAGTGAATTAGAATGAAGGTTGGAAGGGGTGGGCTTGTCTGACTCGTTGAACTTGTTCAAAAAATCTCCCGGTTTCAT
Source organism: Melocanna baccifera (assembly GCA_036346265.1). Taxonomy (NCBI): domain Eukaryota; kingdom Viridiplantae; phylum Streptophyta; class Magnoliopsida; order Poales; family Poaceae; genus Melocanna; species Melocanna baccifera. The sequence continues at coordinate 44,476,449 of CM070677.1, read as the reverse complement.
AGGAATTCTAGAGGAACTATCCTATTTTCGCAGAAATTTCACACAAAACAGTTGTAATCGGGAAAAAAGTTCGACGCACGTACTCTTGCTTGTATGATCAGCAAAGGCTTTTAAATGCGTCGTACGCACAGAGCAGAGCCGCTGGTGCTTGCGATTGGCAAGAACCGACACGGCATGCATGATCCACTGCGCTCACAGCACTGGGAGGGATCATGGGCGGGGCAGAGGCAAAGACGAGTGCTTCGGAAAAAAAGGGTAGTGGATGCGAGCAGAGCAGGAGCAGAGGTCAGATCGGATGGTACGAGGTTGGGTTGGGGGTCACGGCGAGCGCGAGGATCCGATGAAGACGACGCTCCTCGCTGCCGCGACAACGCCATCTCATCGTCTCGCCAAAGTAAACGAAAGCCGGTCATCATTAACCTTCGCCCACAAGACTTTCAACGAAAGAAAGAGAGAGAGAAAGATAGGGGAAAAAGATTATGTGCTCAGTGCAATTCAGCAATTCAAAGAGATAATAATCTTTACTAATATAAATGAAGAGTTTACCATCATCTCACTTCTCTATGGATCTTTGCACATATAGGGAAAAAAACAGCCAACCCCAAAAAACTAGGAACTTTGAACAGTTGATGACAAAAAGGAAATAGAAAGAGAGAAATGCTACACCCAGCCGTTCGATCCTGGTGTTCGACGCCGAATGCTTGGCTGTAATATTTTTCGGTCATGTTTATAATATTATTTACTCATGTTTACAACAAAAAAAATAAAGAACGATGTGAGTATTCCCATCTGTAACATTTCTCGTCCATATCTACAATATTTGTCGGGCATATATATAACACAAAAAAAAGAACAATGTGAGTACTCGCATCGTATGATTCGATGCAATATTCTTATATAATATGTGCAATATTTTTAAACATTGTATATAACAAAAATATGTGATGTAAAAGTCGATGTTGCATACATAAAATAAAAATATTGTAAAAAATGTACGAAAATGTTGTAAATATGGATGAAAAAGTTACAAATATAACTAAAAAATATTATAGCCAAGTGTTCGGACGTCCGGACGCTAGTATTCCCAAAAAAAAAGCCAAAGGGTGTATCTAGTAATTATCTAGATGTTTTTTTCTAAATAATCATTTAAATTTATGATTTTTAAATTAAAATCTAGTGGAGTGGAGGATCTTTAGAGAGGAGGAAGTGATGTGGCAGCCTATCAATCTTCACGTATCTTTAACATGAAAATTTTAATTTTGGATGAATGTTTCGAAGTCGACACCCAAATCCAAAACAAAAAACTGTTGTATCTCGCGCATTGCCTACCAGTCTCCTCCCTTCCCCATCAGATCTCCTCGCCCCGCATCTCGTCCAACCACGACCGGCGAGGGCCGCCCGGCGCCGACACCCCGCCGCCGCCGCGATGTACAGGGCGTACGGGTGACCACAGTCGATCCCGCTGGACCCGGGCGGCTCCGACCGCGTGGTCCTCCTCCGCGTCCTCGGCCACCTCGTCCTCGCCGTCTGCCTCGCCTCCCTCCACCTCTGGTCCCCTACCACCACAAGGTCCGCCTCGATCGCTCCCCTGACTCCGTTGACGCCAAGACCATCGCTGTCCTGTTCAGCCCACTGTCCTCTGTCCCCTTGCTCCGGCTCGCTCTCTGTGCACAGCAACTCACCGGGTGTGTGCTATGTCTATGTGCATACCTCTTCCTTCCACCTTCACAGATACAAGGTGCGCTGCTCTCGGGGAAGCCTCTGATCGTTGGAGGCAAGCAGTTCCCTGGGCTTTGCCTCGCCATTACATCCCTAATAATCGTCGAGAAGGTTCCTCTCGCCAATGACGTTTCTATGGCGTATGGTAATCGCTACTCCTTACCCACAAATGTGATGCGAAATTCCTGCAGGGGAGCTGACTTGTAAGTGCCATATCATGCTGCATGAGCAATTTTGTATGCGATAGCAGAAGCATGCTCCTTGGACTGTCCAATGGGCACTCGCAGTCGCAGGTGGTGTCCTGGAAATTGGAATGCCGAGGTATATGGAAATGCATACTACTTTTGTTTCTTGTAAGTTATTACTGATTAGATGCCAAATAGTTATGTCCTTTTTGCTTCCTACTTGCTATGTTAAGCTTGCTCCATGTATTGCTGTTGCTCGCCAGTTCTCGGACAGCTTCAAGCTTGGTTGCTCCGCATGTTCGTTCGACAGAACTATTGCTGTTGTAGATGCCGTTCCCCAAGTTCCCGATAGTGTGAATACTATGTTAAGAGTATGCTTTGATGATTGTACATATGAGTGAATAGTATGTAAGATATGGTTAGAGCGTAATGCACAGAAATTATTGATGTAAAATTTAAGTTTTCGTTGTAATACACGAGCATCTTACAGTAATAATAACCATACTCGATTGGTTTGGGCACTGTTAGGCCTAAGATATCGAGTTTGATACCTAATCTTGGGCTCAGGTCGAGTCGGTGACTCAAGGTTTGGTGGATTGTATATCTCACTTTGAAGCAATTGCATCTCGTAAGTGCAACATGTGTGAACTCTATTGACATTGTGGTAGATCTTTCGTAATATTCTTTTGATCTTTTGATTTTTGGTTTTAGTTTTTTAAAAATCAAAATAAATAGTACGATTTTTAAAATGGACTTTTCAGACGACTTTTCGAATTCAAAACCGTATACGCTGTTCGTATTAGTGTTTCCATCATCTATTACTATTTCAAAAAAAACAGACAAAAACTAACCGTTGTAGCTCAAAAAAAATTATGACTTTTTTGCACATATTCTTATCAACTTACAACTAAATGCATTGAATACTATGAATATTGCTATGGTATCTGGTCCTCGGGAATGCTTGAGATCCTGGTGGTGTATGCAGTTGGCTCTAACCACTCTTCCTGGTCTCATCACTCATCAACCAAGCATATTGCCATCAATCACAAATACCTTTGCTCTTGTAGTACCACTTAGCTGCTACATACGACTAACGCGCTGCCCGCGGGAACGGGCAACACACACACAACCCGCCCACTCCCACCAAAGCGTCGCCGACCCCCGCCTGTTGTTTCACTGGAAAGTGGGTCTGGATAGCCCACTCTGTGACCTGGACCCCACGGGTCATTCCAAGTTTCAGGAGTTGCGCTTTTGGGCGAGCTCGGGGGAAGCAACCGGCCCCACCACCTTACTTGCCACGTCCGCGGTGCTGTGCAGCGCATGTGGGGCCGGGGCGTCAGTGGGCGTTCCCGTGAGCAAAAGCGTGCGAGACGAGGCAGCGATGGGGAAGGGGGTAAGCTTTGGGCCCTACGTTTAAGTCTCCAGCTGGATGGTGGGGCCAGCAAGAGCTGTCGGTATGTTTACAGCAGTTTTCTTGGGCAAGCGTTGCCATGAATTTCGCTAGGTGCACTCTAGTCTGAGTACCCTACTTTCGATGTTATACTTAATGAAAGAAAAATATTAGACATGGATATATAATTTTATTATTCATATATTGTAAAAGAAAATTTTGAAATACTATGAAGATAATTTATTGAATATGATCATGGGTCAACCTGAAGTAATACATATATTGATAGACACATCAAAAATTAAATAAACCTATTGAAGCGCACTAATATCTAAATCTGTTTCCCGAGTGAAAAAGTAGAATATATTCAGAACATAGGAAAAAAGAAACAAATAAAAAACTTACATGGCAGAGTTCAATGGTTTAGCCAAAGGTGTGGAAAAATAATAGTACTTCCTCCGTTCTTTTTATTTGAAATTCTCAAATTGGTTTCATTAAACTTTCTATAATTTGATCACTAATATAAATAGACCATATAAAAATTATATCATTATTGTAGTTAAAAATATTTTTTATAATATTACAATTTTACTGATACATCTTAATATAAAGTTATTTAAAAGTAACCGTCAAAGTCGTACCTCAAAGATCGTGAAAAGTCAAAAATATCAAGTAAAAAAAAGAAAGAGTAAGTAAAAATAATAATTTATATTGCAATGTCATGATTTGACTCAATATTACGTAATAAAAATATTCGTTTCGTTATTAAACCTAAAATAACATGTATAATTAACTATTGAAAAATTTTATTCAATACGACAATCACTACATAAATACTTAAATAAGCCTTAACCATTAAATAGGCCTAACCCAATAGTTGAGAGAGGAAGTTGACCTTTCCTTTCATTCTCATTCGTTGTCTTCTTTCTCTTATTCAACTATTCTTTCTCACTATAGTGGTCGGTATATGCTTTATCTAACGCTTTTCTCCAATTCCCTTGACAACCCAACTATCATAACTTCAATCTCCTTACCTCTACTTATCAACCTCTAGCCAAATAGAGGACACCAGCACCACCTTAACTTGCCTCAAAACCCCTGTTGCCCCTGGCCGACCATTACCGCAAAAGGAGGAAACATGACGGAGCACACAAGAGACGTAGGACAAGCCCGGTGGAAGAATGGGTTGGTGTGCTCACCCATTAGCCCTGCTCCACGTAAGCTCGGGTGGGGACGGTCGAGGCTGGAGGTTCGGCTCCCACCGAGCCGCAAGACAACTGGAGACAGCCTGTCTCCCACCCCCTCTTCTCTTCTTCGCTCTGTCTCCATTCTCTCTCCTCCCACCTCTCTCTCTCTCTCCTCTTCCAACCTCCCCCATTCCCCGCTCCCTCGCCTCCCATTCCCCTCCACCTCCGCCGCCGCCGGATCCCACCGCTCCTCGCCGCCGCCTCCCGTTCGACCTCCTAATCGCCGGATTCCATCGGGGGTTCCGGCCTTGGCAGCTTCCGCCGCCGGGGAGGTCGCACGCGGCGCTCCCCACCACCCCCGTCCTTTGCTGAGGTGATTTGCTTAGAGCTTTGGCTATCCTCTAATTTTTCTGGCAAGTCTTTTGGTAAGCTTTTCTCACCTCGGTGCTTAATGGGTTGGTTTGAACTGTTTAGTGGGGGAAATAAGTAAATACGTTGCTTATGGGGTATCAGAAGTGCTATTCTTGCTATTTTTGAAGTGTTTAGTGGTTAAGTTACCACTTTTTAGTCCTGGAATGGTAAGCTTTTAGTTAGTTGATGGTTTGATGCAAGTAATGTGGCACCAACTTACATGCCCTTGGTGGTGTGCCTGCTAATTTAGGTGATTAAACTGGGTTTTACTTTTAAGCGTGTTACGGCATTTCCGTACTGTATTATTTGCGCATGTAGAAACTAATGGAATGGAAGTATTTTCGTCTATGTGCCTGAGGTTTTGGGTACAATAAAATCAAACCAATTTTGTAGGGTTAGAATATGAGGTACTGGAGGGAAAGGGGGGATGTCTTTGCAACCATATTTACCAAATTTGCGTTCTTATTGCATCCAATCTAATGTGGTTGCTTGACGATTGCAGTGCAATAGAAGCTGGACACCGTTGAAACTTAGAAGGCAGCTGAGTCTATGGTATTTGTGGGCCATTGTGCTGTCGATGCGAGCAGAGAGCATGCGTAACAGCTGTGCTTCGGGTGATGCCCCTGACCAGAGTACCTGCCGATGCATTCGGTGTGGTGACAATTGCACTGTTTGCGCTCTTTGCTGCTCTGGGCCTATTCTGCATTATCCAGTCAGTCTACTTCCGGTTTCGGATTCAGAGAGGGGCCTTCCTCCCGCTTGGGTACTTTAACGGCCCTTGGGTGACTCGCATTGCTCTGATTCTGATCACCATTTGGTGGGGAGTAGGGGAGATTGTGAGATTGAGCTTCTTGAAGAGAAAGTTGTTCTCCAGCACAGTATGGCAGAGGGGTGTATGTAAAGCGTACATACTTTCCAATCTAGGGTTTGCGGAGCCGAGCATCTTCTTTGCATTTGCTTTCCTTCTTCACGGCTCGTTACAGAAGAGGGAGTTGGGCACTTTGAACCAAAGATGGAATTGGAAGACCATAGGCTACATGTTGGTTTTCTGTGTTCCGGTGTTCTTCGTGCAGGCCCTTCTTGTATTTGTTGGGCCTACATTTGTTAAAGATGAGAACAATACACATGGAAGGAGAAAGATTGCTAAGTACTTCATACTGACGTCCATGCCAGTTGGAGACACCAGTATTTGCACCTATCCATTGTTTGGCACCATTTTTCTGGGACTTATAGACGCCATCCTGATGAGTTATGTCTCCTATGTTGGATGTCGGGTGTTGTCCTTGGTTATCAACAAGGCGCTGCGAAGGAGGGTATCCTTGCTGATGATATCGGTGCTTTTCTTTCTTCCTATCAGGGTGCTTCTCCTTGGGTTTTCAGTCCTGCCTCATCCGGGAGATGTAGCCTTTGAGGTTATCGTCTTCTTGTCATTCTTGGTGATACTATCCTGCACAACTGTTGGGGTACTCTTGCTGGTGTACTACCCTGTAGCAGATTCATTGGCTCTCCAGGAGATAGGCCGCAGGGAAATAGCAGAGATGGTGCCTTATGATGATTACTATTACGAAGGCGCATCGCTCGTAGCCAACCAGAGCTTCCGAGAAATTGAGCGGAACTCTGACACATCAACAAAGCGAGGTTCCATATCCTTCCGCACAATGATCAGGGAAGACCAACTTCAGCAGGATGGTATAGATGAAATTGGCTTCTCCTCTCGCAGTGGCGTCCGTATTGGATCACCCCCACCTTCAGGCTCTTCCCAAGCTCTGCGATGCCCATGCTGCCTCTCAAGGAAGTTCCTAGATACTAAGAAGTATTCACCTGTGCCTTTTTCCCTTCTACTGTGCTCTCTCCCTTTCCTTTTTCTTTTTCTTCTTCTTCCTCTTACTACCTTAATGATAACAGTTTTGTGGCAATCAAAAGGTTTTTGTAAAGTTTTCAAGTAGCATGACTCATCATTAGATCAGTACTCTAATTCCATTTGTCAAAGTAGCCAGTAGCTAGATCTTGCGAAGGCTGAGGAGCTGTGCAACTGGCATTGGCTCGAAAAGGCTGAGTTGGAATTCACTTTTGGTTGGTTTTGTTGCTCCACAATAATATCTTAGCTAATAAGTTCCACCATGGCGTAGGCTGGAATGAAGCTCAGCTTGTCGTCGATTCCTTACCTGCTTCTCTCCATGACTGCAATGCAAGTATATATTATATTTGCTTCTTGGTCTTGAATTAAAGGTCTGTAAAAAAGAAGCTGTCAGATATAAATGTCTAGGGAGAAATTCAGTAGTATATGCTGAACTAGGACCACCAACTACCAAGGCCTCTGCCATCCATCTCTATCCAGCCTTCTCTAAACAAACAGTTGGACAATGAAGATAGTCGGCAAATGTTTGACCAAATTAAGTCCGATAGAAATTGAGGTTCGACTCGATTTTTTCCCACCTAGGATGTTTCACTTTCGCCTGGATGTATCGCTTGAAATCTACTAGATGGCCGGAGGGCCCCTGTTAGCTGACAGCTTGTCTTTATGGTGGTTTTGTCATTAGCTAGTCTGGAATTTTATCATGGCTCACCTGTCTAGCATGCTTTGACGATGCACAGGTCTGCGGATGCTCCCTTTAAAATGCACCTGTGGGCAGGTGATTTTGTTTATAATTTTCCCTCCCTGCATAGAGCTCAACATGATTTTGTTTCTGGACAGAGGGTCAACCGGGACAACGTGGTCTCTGCTATTTCTGTGACTGGCGTTGGTCCCGGTTTTATGAACTTCTACCCTTTTCACCTGCCCCCCCTCTCTCTCCTTTTCTTCAGAATGACTTCCACTTGTGCTTGTGTTGCATGTAGTAACATAGGATTCCTCAAGTTGGGGTAATATGGGTACTCGTGTTACTTGGTGTTGGTGGCACTTGCTGTCAGTGCTACAATACATCATGCATGTGATCTGGGGTTTGGAGGGATCGGTCATTATTAGTGGGGCTGCTGTTTTGTGTGTGTTTTTTTAATGATGGTCTCTTGGAATCACACGTTCGCTCGAACTGGAGCAAAGCAAGAGAACGTTACTGGTACTCCTACTCCACAGATTGGGTGCTTCTAATGCCCTTTCTCCGATCTAACTTTCTGAAGGGAAATGAAATGCTTCAACAACCCATTTCCAACCTGCCACACACACCCTCTTCTACTTTCCTTTGTTTATGATGACCCATCTCCTTCGGTTGTCTATGATGGCCCAGCTCCTTCGGTATTAGTGATAAGCGAGTCATTTTGACAATTTCTTCCCTTTTGCGAAGTTTTTTTTGGGTTGCGAACACTGCTGTATGCAAATATGTAACAAATTTTAACAAATGTGAGACGTCTAATGTGAACACAGAGGAAGCGTTTGATGATCTATTGTATTGTATGGTCCCAGTTGGATCACAAGCCGTCTCATCTTTTAAGCCCCCAGCAGAATCTTCCTGGTTGGACGCACATCTTGCACGTCGAAAACTTGGACGAGTAGCAATCTTTCTTTGTTGATTTGTGCCAACTTGTCGACATTCTCGAGTGATTTGCCTGCCTGGGCCGTGACAGCGGTATCGCGGCCGCATCCGAGCAACCATCTCCTGCACCACGACGCGGCGGCACCGCGCGCGGTGGAACGAGGTGTCTCCTCCCTGGGCAAATGGGAGCGCGTATGTACATTTTTGGAAGCTGCAGCTCACGTGAAGAAACTCGCAGATGGCAAGGGAGCTACCTCATCTTCGGCTCCGTTCTTTTGGCCGATGACTTTTAGCTACAATTAATAAGTCTAATAAATAGTATTGGTTGATAGAAACTAAGGGGGTGATCGGAATAGCGATAGCTTTTGACTTTTGCTGAAAAATATCATGAATTTGAAAAAAAAACATCAGTTGAGTTGCATATTAGGCATAATTAAATTTTAAAAATGTAAAAATAAAAATGGCTTGCTAGTCTAGTGCAAAGGAATATGAGAAAAAAAGAACGCAAAAAATCAAAAACAAAAAATTCACTACGTGACAAAAGTGCTCTGATGTTTTAATGTTGCTCTGATAATTTAATTGACAGTGTTTTCATCACCATACTGATCGGGGCCTAAAGCTAAAGGTAGTACTTAGTTTAGCATTAACTTATGGCTTTTTACTGTAGTTGATTTTTTTACTATAACTGAATTGGCTTATTTAGCATAATTAAATTAAAAAAATAGAAAAAACATATCAGCCTATCACGAACAATGCACAGGAATATGGAAAAAAAAAGAAAAGACAAAAAAACCTAAAAATCTTAAAAACTAGAAAAACGAAATTACTAAATAGTGAAAAAAACACAAATCAGAAATAGAAATTGACTTTAAACCGTTTTGAAGATGCCAAAATCCAACTTCTTCATCTTCTGCGAGGCTACTAGACTACTAGTAGTCGGTGGTTTCCATGCACATGTTACTTCCTGCTCCTGCCTGGCTGCCTGACCGTATTATCCAGCAACCTCCCCTCCCAAGTTGGCGTGGTAGTGCTCGCTCATTCCTGTACCCGAAAACTATGGTACATGCACCGAGGGAGTACTAGCAATGGTCTTGGATTGACGAAGAGATCGATTGGACTGTCCATTGTTGTTGAGGTGTTGTAGAGAGCCCGTGTACCGAGTGCATGTACCAAATGACTACGTCCCAACGTCCTGTCTACTGGACAGCAGTAACGGTGGTAAGGAACTTATACGCGGTGGCGGTGGTAACTTTGCGTAGTCACACTCTAAACTTACAAAATTTGTGTCATTTGGCCTCATGTCTCGCTTACCATGCGTAGCCACGTTATCAAGTGAAATAAGTAGATGGACCAAGTAAAAAAGAAAGAGCTTGCAAGTTCATATGAGGGAGCAAGTTACACATACAGTGAGGGTGCAAACAGAGTGAATAATTCCTGATCGTTCAAATAAATTCGGATCTTATTCGGAGCGTGAAATCAGATATCCAAGTTTTTTTATTAGATAACATATTCAGATAGTTTTACTGGATATGGAAACGGATTTCGGAAAGAGGTACCCGTTAGATTCAGAGCTATCTGGAAAATTAGTCGGAGCTATCCAAAAAAATATCCAGTAACTATCTGAACGAAACCAATAGCCAATAGAAAATATCTCGAGGCCACTGTCCTTGACTCCTTAGTCCTCACTCTCGCTCCTCCGACTCCCCTAACCCTAATCTCCAAATCGCCACCGCTGCCCTCCGACACCGGCCTCCAAATTGCCGCCGCCGCCAAATTGCCACTACCCTCCCTCCCTCAACGCTCACAACTTTGGAAGTTTGCCTCCAATTCCCATCGTGCTCTTCTTCTTCTTGTTCCTCATGCTGCACTCCCTCGGAAGCCACCACATCTCGGGAAGAAGGGGGAGGCAATGGGAGGAACAACAAGAAGAAGTGCGCGATGGGAATTGAGGTGGAACTCTCGAATTTGTGAACATTGAGGGAGGGAGCGCGGCAAAGCAATGTGGAGGCTGGCATGGGAGGACGCTGGCGACGATTTAGAGATTAGGGTTAGGGGGAGTTAGGGGGAGCGTGAGTGAGGACTGAGGAGTCAGCGACTACGGCCTCAAGATATTTTCTACTGGCTATTGGCTTTGTTCAGATAGTTACCGAATATTTTTATAGATAACTCCATTAATTTTCCGTATAGCAGTAGGAGAAGGCGACTTCGCTGTCGGCCATGGTAGGGCATCGGGTAGGGTCGCCCTCTCTAGGATGCTCTTCTTGTGGGAAGGTGAAAGATTTCTTCTTTATGCTCTTACTGTCCTTCTTTTTCCTCTTCTTTGCGGTGAAAACTCAACAGCCGCACGCGCTCTTTGATTTGGTCTATGGAAAGGAGATTGCTTGCTCTAGTTTGTCAAGAGCTCTTCCAAATTGTTTTAGCGGATCATGTGGCAATATAAATGCCCCTGTTGATTTCTCTCATTGGTGTTATTTGATATATTTATTTGTCCTTCCAAGGCTCTACTGTTAGATTGATCTCCACCGATTAGCCCAACGGCTAATCGGGCCTTGACCGCGCTCGATCGGGGCGCCCACCATATCAAGGCCGGTGGGCCCTCGTCGTACGCGCAATATAAAGAGGGTGGAGGCGGCAGACGACTCACGAGGTTGTACGAGCCGCAACTCCACCCAACATATCCCGTAATCGATCTAGAGGACGCAGCAGCGAGCGGCAGGAAGCACCACCGCCGCCACCGTCGCCGGACCGCCGCGCCACACCGCCTTCTTCCCGACCGCCGCGCCTGCGGCGCAGACCTCACCAACGAACCAGCGATGGCGGATCCTCCTCCAACGCGATGCAGACGGTTAGTACTCCTCCCTCCCTCTCTCCCTCTCGGATCCAAACCAAGAACCAGGCAAAAGGAACCAACATTGGTATCGAGCCTCACCGGCCCGGCCGCCGTGCGCGTGCGCCGTTGAGCCTCGGTGCGTCGGCCGAGCGAGGGCGCGTCGGCTAAGCCGCCGCGACGCCGGCCGATGGAGCGCCGCGCGCGCTGGCTGCCGCTGCAGCAGCCGCCGCGCTGGAAGCCGCCGCGCCGCCTGTGGAGCCGCCATCTTCGGCTGCCTGTGGGCGCGCCGCACCTCCCGATGGCGAGCCGCCGCTGCCGCTTCTTGCTCGCAGCGCAGAGCGCCGCCGCCCCCGGCGCTGGGCTGCTTCCATCATGCAGCAGCCTCGGCCACGGCCGCAGCTGAGCTGCGGCTGCAGCAGCAGCCTGCGCGCCGCTGCCGCAAGATGCGCCGCGCTGGCGCGCTCGGCCAGCACCTATCGCGCTCCCAGGCGCGCGCGCTTTGCTGACTGCGGCGGCCCGTCCCGGCCGGGCCTTGCGCCGCAAAGAATCGCGCGCCGCGCCGCCGCCGCATCATCGGCCGCCCGCTTTGCAGCGCCACGCGCCGCCGCGCAGACGGCCGGGCGCCGCGCCCTCGAGACGCGCGGCGCGATGCCCCACCTCCCCAAAAAGTGGATCGGAACCTACAGATCCTCTTTTCCAGGGAGCAATAATGGTGGGAGGGTGGATGAATAAAGAAGGCAGATTTTTTTTTTGACTGGTCAGCTACTTGTTTGTGTGGTCCAGCATGTTTTGAGGTCCATAGCAATCGTGCAAGATTTTTTCTTGGGAAGATGAAGATTTGACCGGTCAAAAGATATGTCTTAATACATTCATTACTTTTAATTGTATGTATATACATATATTTTTTATGGTATGTGTACTTTTAGATATATATGATATATCTAAAAGAAAAGATATAATTTTCATTATTAAATTCGAACCAACGGGAGAATTTAATTTTGGAAAAATAGATATAATTTTTAATTGTTTACGATTCACGCAAAAGTTAAATGGTGATTAGTCTTTAAATTAAATTGAACCAACGGAGAATTTGATTTTGAGCAATGTTGTGCATTATAATATTGTTATTTTTCACCAACGTTGATAATAACAAGATTATAATTTAATTGATGTTTTTATGCATTATTTCTATTTCGCCTAACGGTGATATAGATTTAATGTATAAATAAAATTGTTTTAATTGTATGTCGTATTTTTGACCAACGTTGGAAATAAGGCATATAATTTTCCTGTTATGTTCTCACTTTATTTGAAATATTTTCAGGCGGATACAACTTGATGAGTTGTATCAGAGAGATCCCACTCTTAAAGGAGATAATTATGGAGAGTGGAAGAAAAGATAGACTTAGCGTTTATTTTGGCTGAGGTGGACTGGGTCCTCACTACAGCACGTCCCACTGAGCCTATGGCACCAGTGAGGGATCCAAATGAGGATGATACTGCTTGGCAGAAAAGACAGAGGGATCATGCTCCCTTACAGATGTCTTATGATCTTGATCATAAGAAATGGACCACACCAACAAGAAGTGTATGGTCGTGATAAAGAACACATTGAGCTCGCAATTGTGGGCTCAATGCAGAGTGTGACAACACACAGAGTACCTTGAGAGAATAAAGAGTCGGGCCATGGCTCTTCAAAGACTTATGCTACACACGGTGATCAAACACTCGTGATGTAAAGGTACTCGTGGTGGTAGTGGCATAAGAGAGCACATACCGAGGATGAGTAACATGGCATCCAAGCTTAAACCAATGGATTTGGCTCTCAAGGATGAGTTCCTTATTCATTTAATTTTTGCTTCTTTGCCAAAAGAGTTTGACACCTTTGTTGTCAACTACAATATGCAGACCAAGAAATGGGACTTGGAAAAGTGCATAGCTATGTGTGTGCAAGAGGAGGAAAGAATTAAATCCTCACATGGTGGTTCTATCAACTATGTGAAGGATAACAAGAAAAGGAACTTCAACAATCACTCCTTCTCAAAGAACAAGGAAAAACCTCTGTCCATCACCTCAATGAGAATAAGTTTTTTGAGACAAAGATCGGTGTCTTCATCAGAAGAAGACAGACACTACAAGAAGAACTGTCACGATTATTTAAAGATGATAATGGCAAAGAAAGGTGAGAACATTATTACCTTTGTAAATGAATGCTGATGTGCAATATTCAAATCCACTTGGTGGATTGACTCAGAGCAACTGCTCATGTTGCTAATTCCTTCAGGATTCCTTTCGACGAGGACTACGCAAAGAAACGAAAGATGCATTAAAGTTGCAAATGGAGTCCAAGTGAAGTTGAAGCCGTTGCATCTTTCATTAGAGTTAGCTAATGGTTCAAAGCTTTACTTAGAGATGTCCTTTTGTACCCTCTTTACAGAGGAATTTGATTAGTGTTTCAAATTTGGACAATGATGGTTATGATTGTCATTTTGGAAATGGCAAGTGTGAAATAATGTTTAATAATAAATGCATTGGTCTTGCCATCAAACAAGACAAGCTTTATTTATTGTCACTTCGTGAAAATGTGAATTCGTATGTGATGATGTGAATGTCGATGCGATAATGGGAACGTCGCGTGTAGAAAGTAAATGAATCCTCGTCACTAATGCAAACAGAAAACGAAAGAGAACTCTAGATGCGTCGTCGAAATTATGGCACCGCTGTTTAGGCCATATTTCGAGGGGAGAATAGAAAGACTAGTTAAGAATGATATTCTTCCTCCATTAGAGTTCTCAGACTTAGAACAATGCAGAGAATGCATTAAAGGAAAATATGTAAAGAAAATTAAGAAAGACGCCAAAAGAAGCACAGGAGTTCTACAAATTATTCACACAGATATTTGTGGTCCCTTTCCTGTGAAAAGTGTGAATGGATATGACTCGTTCATAACATTCACGGACGATTACTCCCGTTACGGATATATTTATCCAATCAAAGAAAGAAATGAAGCCTTGGATAAATTCAAGATATTTAAGGCTGAAGTTGAAAACCAACATGATTTAAAGATTAAGATAGTCCGATCTGATCGTGGGGGGAGTACTACGGTCGACATACCCCATATGGACAAGTTGTATAGTGGCCCAGTATTCTACACCGGGCGAACCTCAGCAAAATGGAGTAGCTTAAAGACGCAACCGTACCCTGATGGATATGGTGCGAAGTATGATGAGCTACTCCACACTGCCATTGAGTTTATGGATGGAGGCGTTAAAAACCGCCATTCATATTCTCAACAGAGTACCTAGTAAATCGGTGCCCAAAACACCGTACGAGTTGTGGACAGGAAGAGTTCCCTCACTACACCACTTACGTGTGTGGGGAGTCTCTTTGAGGCTAAAGTATTTAACCCAAATCTTGGGAAGCTTGATCTCAAAACAGTAAGCTGCCATTTCATTGGCTACCCTGAAAAGTCAAAAGGTTTCCGTTTCTACTGTCCAGATCGATATACAAAGTTTGTAGAAACGAGATACGCTGTCTTCTTAGAGGATGAAATGATGAGGGGGAGCATGGTAGCTCGAGAGACTGACCTTGAAGAGAAGCGGGCGTATGCGCCCACTCCGATGATTCAAGAGCCATTCTTCACACCGCCTGCTGTCGCTGCACCGACGGTGCAAGACACTGTGGTGCCAGCACCTGTTATTGTTCCTCCTGTGGCAACAATGAATGAAAATGTGGAACCTGTTCTTCAGGATCCTATAGAACCCATTGCCACAGATGAGGGGGAGCAACAACAGCCTCAAATAGAAAATATACCAAATGAGGAGGCCCCAGAAGGTCTCAAAGAGTAAGAAGATCACTATTTCGATGATTATCGATTTATCATACAGAGGAATTTCAAATGGAGGATGATCCAACCTCATTTGAAGAAGCCATGAGAAGCGAAAATTCCTCAAAATGGCTTGAGGCCATGGAAGAGGAAATGAGGTCCATGAAGACTAATAAAGTCTGGGACTTGGAAATTATTCCTAAAGGAGCCAAAACAGTAGGCTGTAAATGGGTCTACAAGACAAAACTCGACTCCCAAGGGAATATAGAAAGATACAAAGCGCGACTTGTGGCAAAAGGCTTTACGCAAAGAGAAGGGATTGATTACAATGAGACTTTTCTCCGGTCTCATGTAAAGACTCCTTCGAATCATAATGGCATTAGTAGCACATTATGATTTAGAATTACATCGATGGATGTAAAGACGGCATTTCTTAATGGGGATTTGGAGGAAAATGTTTACATGGCACAACCGAAAGGTTTTGTCGTGGAAGGAAATGAAAGAATGGGATGCCGCCTAAAGAAATCGATTTATGGGTTAAAGCAAGCTTCAAGACAATGGTACTTGAAGTTTGACAAGACAATAAGAAAATTTGGGTTTAAAGAGAATGTAGAGGACAACCGTGTTTATGCAAAGTTTAAAGATGGGAAGTTTATCTTCCTAATCTCGTATGTGGATGATATCCTACTAGCTAGTAGTGATGTCATCACATCGAGACAAAGAAGTTTTTGTCCTCAAACTTTGATATGAAAGATCTTGGTGAAGCCGTTCGTTCTAGGAATCAAATTCACCGGATAGAAACAAAGGGACATTGGGACTATCGCAAAGGCATACATAGAGAAAGTCTTAAAGAAATTTGGTATGCATAAAAGTAGTCCTTCACTGCACCTATAGTCAAGGGCGACAGATATGGGGATTTTCAATGCCCCAGAACCAAGACGAGCTCGATCAAATGAAATCGGTTCCATATGCTTCACCGTCGGAAGCTTACAAGATGCTCAAGTGTGCACGCATCGACTTAGCGTTTGTTACCGGTTATTTGGCGATTCCGAGCAATCTCGAATAGAGCATTGAAATTGGTAAAGAAAGTCTTGCGTTATTTGCAAGGAACAAAAGGCCTCATGATGACATACGAAGATCGATTTACTCCATATAGTGGGGTATCTGATTCGATTATGCGGAGATGATAGAAAGTCAACATCCGGATATGTATTCACTCATTGGAGGAGCTATATCGTGGAAAAGCTCAAAGCAAACCGTCACTACATCGCCCACAATGTATGCCGAGTTTGTAGCATGTTATGAGGCTACGGGCGGTGAATCAAGCTAAAGAAGTTCATACCCGGTTTAAAAGTGGTTGACGACATCAATAGACCACTTAAGTTGTACTGCGACAATGAACCCGCAGTAATGTATGCCCACAACAATAAGTCAAGTGGTGCTTTGCCAAACACATTGACATAAAGTACTATGTTGTGAAAGATAAAGTTCGGATCAAATTATAAGTCTTGAGCACATAAGTACCGCAAAGATGTTAGCGGATCCGCTACTAAAGGCTTACCACCCAACGTGTTCAGAGAACATGTAGCGGCATGGGTTTAAGGAAAGCCTATGATTCCTGGACTAAAAGATGGCCCAAAAGATTAAAGTAACTGTTTCAGAACAGAGAGGTGTATTGTAGCTGTTAAATCTATCGGCGTTTGACCGTGACGATGAGACATGTTCTATGCACTAATCTATGATGGAATAAGTAAAGTCAAAAGTAATTAAAGTTAAAGCATAGTTGAGATCAAGGGGGAGAATGTTAGATTGATCTCCACCGATTAGCCCAACGGCTAATCGGGCCTTGACCGCGCTCGATCGGGCGCCCACCATATTAAGGTGGTGGGCCCTCGTCACACAAGCGCAATATAAAGAGGGGTGGAGGCGGCAAGACGACTCACGAGGTTGTACGGAGCCGCAACTCCACCCAACATATCCGTAATCGATCTAGAGGACGCGCAGCGAGCGACGGAAGCACCACCGCCGCCACCGCCGCCGACCGCCGCCGCGTCACCGGCCTTCTTCCCCGACCGTCGCTGCCCGTGCGCAGACCTCACCAACGAACCAGCGATGGCGGGATCCTCCTCCAACGCGACAGACGGTTAGTACTCCTCCCTCTCCCTCTCCCTCTCAAATCCAAACCAAGAACCAGGGCAAAAGGAACCAACATCTACCACCACAGGAATTGTAATTGCTTCCAGTGTGCTAACTAACAGAACAAGGTTTCTAGGTGGACTTCTAACGCCATGGATGGTAAAATAAACAAAATATTTACAAGGAACATCACTATAATCAATACTTAGTAATCAACACTTCAACAAGTAGAGCATTGGAATGTTTGGCTGATGGCCTTGGAGTAGCTTACATAATGCGAGCATACTGATGCTTAAGCACTTCATATCCAGAAACCAGGACCATGATAGAAAACACAAAAAGTCTTGATAAAAAAGGAATCAAGCCTATCACCAAGTCGCCAGACAATATAAATTACAAGTTGTAACATGTGTGGTACAAACCGAAGTTTAGATGGAGATACCTACCATTTTCATAGATAGTCACAGGGAGATCCTCTTGGGAGAGGTTAATTGCAGAATTCAGGAGTAGATAGATAGGACTTTCGCTCACGTCCATCAACTGGATAGCAAAATAATTGGTTATGTTGGCAAACCGAAATATCATATGCCTTCAGCCCCCAAAAAAAAAAAAACCTTAGCATGTGATGTATATACTTTCCTTTTTTACTTAGTTCCAAATTAACATCTACTTTCAAGCTAACGAACTTCACTTTTTATAACGCTGTTGGTTTTTAGATTAGTGTACTACAGCTCCTCTATCCTCTAACTATAGATCTGTAAGTTCCAACTTTCAAGATAAATTGGCGCAGACTAGGCAGTCTAAACTCTAGAGGAAAGCATACCCACAAAACATATAATACCTTGGAAGCAATGCATTTTGGCATGCTACAAGTCAAATCAACTTTCTGCTCTAGCGATTCTAGCAGGCTCTCTACATCTATTTCCCTTGCCTCAGAAGCATCTACAAGTTGTGCAGTGGATTATAGTTTTTTTTCCAATCACCACGGGAGCCTTTGCAAGTAAAATGCAATTTCAGTGATTTCATCAATTTGATAGTTCACATGATTGTCACTGGGATATTCTAAATTTAACATGCACAACCAAATACATGATTTTAAACAAATAGTACCATAACATAACCAGACCTAATTGCATTAACAGATTCTAGTTACAAACAGAGTTATTTACCTTGACATAATCAGCATGCCCTGGGCAATCCACATGAGTATAATGCCTTTTAGCGGTCTCATACTCTACATGGGCCTACAGAAACAATTCCATAGGTCACTATTTGATTCATGACAGGATATAAAAGCCCCCCCCCCCCAAAGCATGTATCCCCAAACAACAAAACAAATGCTAAGACCCAACCGTTGCAATGGTGATTCCTTTTGCTTTCTCCTTCGGAGCCTTGTCGATCTCATCGAAAGCAACTGCATTTGGCTTTCCCTGCCTCGGCTAGCACCTACAACGACAAAAACACAAAACACACTCAAATAATCCAAATAGTTTGGAAGCCAAGCGAGATTTGAACTAGAACTATATATAACAAATCTAACCTTGGTAATTGCAGCAGTGTGGTTTTGCCATGATAAACTGATGGAGGCAATGTGAAATAAAATATCTATAGGAGCTTCCTGGTTGGTTGTTCCTTGTTGTTTCATGCTTTGAAATTGCCTTATTCAATAATTCAAATCATTCCCCACTATCATAGGAACCACTAACATATTCAATCTATAAGAAAATTCAATGTGGTCATAATATTGAACACATCATCAGTATGCATAATATAAGAAACTTACTAATTCCAAAAATTGTGAAAGATGTTCATCGTTGAACAAATCAGGAGCTATGCATAATATTAGAGACTAATTTCAAAACTTGTGAAAGTTGTTCATCTGAAGCTCCTTTGAGGTATCTACAACCATATAGTATGATGTTTAGAAAGGAAAAAACGATGGAATTAAGATTTCAGTAACCCAACCACATCATAGTCAATAATTTCAATAATTTACAATCAAAACAATGGAAGGCAAAAATGATATGTGCATTACACTAATTTGTTATTACGATGAACTTTACAACATACTGTGGTAGAATGCACATGAAAACTAATAATAAAAAAACACACAAAAAAGAAGCAAGAATGAGTAGAAGCTAAAATTTAAAGCATATATGATATAGGTCCTCCAGGTACTACAACAACAATTAAAATCCTAGAATAAGAATCTTGTACCACAATAGAAGCTATGATGAATGAGCACCAATTTTTCTTGTTCCCATCTACATCCATGCTCAGCAATGTCATAGGAGAAGAAAACAATTGGGATGGATACTACGGAACTAACAAAATGGTGGTGGTGGAGGCAACATGTGATGGTTTGCTTCCCTACCAGGGGAAAATCGAGTTCTGAGTAAAGAAGATTTGGTTGGATGAGGTGGTGTCTAGTAGAGTTTGGGAAAGATGGAAGACCAAAATATGGGGTGAGGCCATGAGGCAGATCAGATTGTAAGATAAAAATCCTTAAATCTTTACTCTCTACCAGCGGATAGCACCCTAGCCAAACTCACCATGAACCAAATCTAAATAATCTATGAGATACATAAACATATTTTTAATCATCTAAATTATATTATTTGATACTGAATTTTTTTAAAATAAATCTAGATGTGTAAATACATAGGCACCCTGTAGTTTACTTGAAGGGAAAATGACGAGATTTCTTAAGAGAAATCTGTCGGCCCTGGCTTGCAGAGACCATGGCCTAGACTGGGCCCTTAAGGAGTTTCTGTACTGTATAGCCCGACGAAGAATTTGTCAGTTGCCATGTAGAGTAGCACACGAGTTAGGCTTCCGTGCAGGCACACTTTCTTACGGACTGATGGCCAGTTAGGCCCACAATTCAGGCCCGCCTAGAGCACCATACCAAGAAAGAAAAGGCATCGTGCGGCGGCCACGTGGCACCGTTCAATACCCTAGGCCCAGAGTGAAAGATGTTCAGAAGTCAGAACCCTCCACTGTACCCACGCCTTAGCGCAAGCCCGCCGCCTCCAACTTCTGCAAGCCTTCTTCCTCCAATCCTTCCTCCTAGTCCAGGTCTCGTTCGTGTGGCGGCGGCGATGGCGTCGTTCCCGGAGGCGCCCCCGGGGAACGCTGAGGCCGGCGAAAAGATCTTCAGGACCAAGTGCGCGCCGTGCCACACCGTCGACAAGGGCGCCGGCCACAAGCAAGGTGAGCGCCCCGAGCTGTGAGTCCCTGACGCTAGGCTTCGTTCATGTCGCGACCCTGTATGTGTGCCGGTGCGTCGTCGTTACGTATGCTTGGCGCCGACGGAGATGCGTGTGATTGGTCGTCGCCTACGCTAAATTTTGGTCCTGTGCGTTTGGATTGCAGTTGTTCAATTGACCGCGATTTGTGGGATTGTGCCGATCCGAATTGCTTACTTGCTCATCCGTGTGAATCGTGATGCTGGATTCCTGCATTGTCCGGTGCGTGCCTTACTTTAGATTTGTTAGATTCGTCAGGAATAAGGGTGTATGATTTATGTTCTTCAGTGCTCGCTATTTGGTCTGTTTGCTCAGAGGTTCTGCATCATTTTGCTGATCTGATGCCCGTAGCTATTGTGCAACCTGAAGTGACTGTATGATTTGTTTGAGAATGTGCTAGACCTTAGTTATGGAGCCTTAGTTTTGTTATCCATATGATTCAGCAACTATCTGTCATTGGTTGAGTTTATTTTCTTACTAGGATTTTGAAACGATCGTATTTCCTTTCCCACTTCGGTGGCAAGGTTTGCATATACTAATTTTATCCCTAGTCTGATGATATCCCGAACATTGTGCTGCTTGCGTTCTTTAATTTTGTTATTTCGTTTGGTGATTGTCGGTCTTCAGTATGATTCCAGTTCTACAAATTGTCAGAGAAACATACTCTGGCACTGTTCTACAGAGTAAATGGTATATTAAACTACGTAAAGATCCAATCTTGGAACACAATCCATTTGTTGCATGTCAAGTTGTGAACAAAACAGGCTGTGGTGTTATTAGTAATGTCAAACTTGCTGATCCTTTGCAGGGCCTAACCTGAATGGTCTGTTTGGGAGGCAGTCTGGTACAGCTCCTGGTTACTCTTACTCGGCAGCCAACAAAAACATGGCTGTGATTTGGGAGGAGAACACTCTGTATAATTACCTGCTTAATCCCAAGAAGGTATAGTTAAACAACCTAACATCCATTTTTCGTTACCTACAATAATTTCATTTTTTTTCTCTATCATCGGCACATCATTGAATGTGCGCTTCTTCCATGTGCATTTGCAATCGAATTTCATTCACCTTGTTGTCCAGTGCCAGTTTACCTTATGCAGAGCAAATTGTTAAGTCTGGAGTGCTTTGCAAGCAAACTTTGTTGTCTGTTGAATTGATAGTGTTTTGTGAGCTCTGTTGGTGGTACTGATTATACTTTAGTATGCTTTCAAGCTATCGTGTTGTAGACCTTAGATCAACATAATTGTTAATCTGGAACACGAAATTGCTAGCATTTCATATCTGTACTGATTGCCTGTTGTTCTTCTTGCATATATTGCCTATTTGTGCCCAACTGTCCATATATTATAATCTAGTTGCTTTTGGATCTACTCAAGTGCAATTTGAATGACTGTTTAGCCCATTTATAAGTTGTATGTACTTGCTCTCTGTAGAAGCCATATCATTTATTCAGAACAACTTGTGTACTTCCAAGCACCTTATTTTCGCTAGCAGTGTTTGTTTTGTACTCCTACTTTTTACTAAGTATCAGTAATGCATGCAGTGAAATGTTAAAACTGTGCAGTGCCACCACCATGTGCTGTATCTTAAACCTTACCCATCAGACGCCATCATATTTGCCATCTCTTGTATAATGCTTGTTGGGGGAGTGGCCCCCACCATGGCCTAATCGGCCCACCGTACATAAAGCCCAAATATACATGTGACCAAAAGGCAGGCCCATCTAGGGTATGCCAAGGGAAAGACATATATATACCCCTGTTAGTAAAGACTCCAAGAAGGGCATTTGTGTAAATATGCTCACTCATGGCTATATGGCCCATAGAGCACCATGTAGAAGAAGAAAACACTAAGAGGAAAAGATTGTTTTCAGATTGAGTACAGTGCATCCATTCTTTCCCATCGCGAGTTTTAGGCTCTGGGTACCCTACTCGGGCCTCCTGAAGCTCCTTTACCTACTGTTTAATGCATAACTACAATAGTTAGCATCGTCCGTAGGGAGCGGCGTAGAAGTCATAGTTAAAAACCAAATCGATGCCATCGAAGAGGAAGGCGGCATCAGCCTTGAAGCGAAGGAAGGGAGCCATGACCATTGGGGTGATGGAGCCAAAGTTCAAGGGCCCCCTACCCCCGTGGCAGTGATGTGTCAGGGTGGCCGTGCTCGGTGCAGCGGTAGGCGACGAAGAAGACCCCCCATTGGCAGCGGTGTAGGTCGTGGAGCGGATGGCATCGCGAGTGGAGGACCCCGCCTCGATGCCCCCAGCAATTCCGACGCTCCCCTCGCCACCGCCACGCTGCGAGTCATTCGCGCCCCTGGTGCCGACGCGGGGAAGGTGGTAGTGGGCTAGAGGCGATCTGTGGGATGCTGCCGTGGGAGCTGACGGACTTGTGAATGGCCATGCAGGAGTTGCAGGAGGCGCAGATTCAGCAAACCGCCACCATCGCTGCGGCGGAGGCAGCTACGAAAGGGACAGATAGTCGTGGCCACCGCCGGCGCTCACTGCGCCCTCGGCGGGTAGACTCTTGAGTCCCTCAGTGCTGGGTTGCAATGGTGCACCTAACTAGAGAACTTCAAGATGCCCATAGTGGAGGCCTACAATGATGATACCGATCCCAGCGAGTTCTTACGTGTTTACGAGATGGCTATCGAAGCCGTGGGAGGGGATGATTCGACGAAGGCTAAGGGGGTGCCCCTCGCGTTGCAAAGAGTTGCGCTATCCTAGTTCTTCGTGATCACCCCTAGCTCCATCTACGTGTGGGAGTAGGTTCGCGACCTGATGCATAACAACTTTCGAGGCAATTACGTGGAGTGGATTGATGCCAATCAGCTTTTTGCAATAGAGCAAGCTCCTGGAGAAAGGCTACGAGAGTACTTCAAGCGCTTCGCGAAGGTTAGGTGCCATGTCAAGGACGTTAACGAGACGACGATCATCAACGCCACCATTCAAGGCCTTCGAAAAAAACCCCTCGTGGACTACAACGCCTGAAATCTTGTAAAGACGGTGGCCAAGTTCTTCAACAAAATAGGGGGGGTACGCATGGGTTGAGGACACGGTTAGGTGTGAAGTCGTTGCAAGGCCTAGTGCGGAGGGTAGGAACGCCCCCTCGGCCCAAGGGGAGGGTGCGACCCACAAGCATTGCAAATGGCCTCGAGAGAGGTACGTGTTTGGCATCGAAGGGGGAATTGACGAAGCGACCGCCTCAGGTGGTTGGGGCCACGACAGAGGAAGAGGCCGCGGTCACAGGATGGGGTGGGGTCAACACGACGGGTGCCACCAGGGGGCATGGTGCAAGAGAAATGGAAAGGGGAGTAGACCACACATGATTGCCCTACTATCACGGTATTTCGCGAGAACACGGCCAGGGAGTGGGCTTAGGACGCGAGGGCACCATTAGTGGTGCATGTGCAGCAGCCCCCAAAGGTCCTACTCGCGTGAGCCCCTCCTGTCGTGTTGCACATCGAACCCGCTGAAATCGGACCCTAGTGTGTGGTCAATGCCATCACGGGTGATTGTCCCTCAAATTCCCTTCTAAAAGGCAGTGAAAGGCCTACGCACGCTGAGTACACCATGTCGTTACGTACCCGGAGCTGGTGCCCCCAGCAAAGGCCAGTGTGGACATCAACTTCACGGCGAAGAACGCCTTCGGGATAGACTTCACCCACCAAGATCCGTTGGTCGTTGCGGTAAGTATAGCGGTGCGAAGTAAGGAGGATCCTGGTAGATGGGGGCAGCTTCACGGACCTTTTATTCGCTAGTGCGTTCGATCAAATGGGCATCCTATGAAGCAGGCTTCAGCCGCCTAGGGCTGGGGTCCCATTGCAAGGCTTTGGCGGGAGTCTGATCAAGGTGCTAGGTTAAGGAGTACTCGAAGTCACCTTTGGCCGAGGTGAGCAAGCTAGAACGGAGGTGGTCAATTTTGATGTAGTAGACCTCTCGTACCCATACAACGTGATCCTGGGGAGGGCCATCCTAAACATGTTTGGAGCGGTCCTGCATCACAATTACCTTTGCATAAAGCTTCCCGGCACACAGGGGGTCATTACGGTCCTCGGCGACCAGGACCTCGCGTGACAAATCGACGTAGGCGTGCGGAGTCCCCACCGAAAGGTGCACAAATTGGGCGAGAGTCCCACAACCCCCCATGAAGCCCTCGAAGCCCTACACCTTGCTTCGTGGCAGGGTAGACCCCAAAGCCGAAGTCGGACAGACATATCAAGACAATGCAGCTAGTCGGTGACAACCCATTGAAGCGAGTTTCCATGGGGTGCGATCTGATCCTAAATGCGGAGCGAAGTTTGCTAGAGGTCCTCCGGCAGAATGCGAACGTATTTGTGTGGTCCCTCGCCGATATAACTAGGTTGGACTAGTCTATCATTAAGCACAGGTTGACGGTGCGCCCCGACGCGAAAGATATCAAACAAAGGCCGTGTAGGATTGAAGCATCTAGGTCCCTAAAAATGATTTTAGTAATTAATGACGACAATACTTAGGGACTAACATGTTTATTAAGATAATTGAAAGATTTAGTCTCGGATTTTTTGACTCATGCAAAGACGACTAAAGATTGATATGGATAAAGACATAGCTCAAGACAAAGGTATATTATAGGCTAAGGACATTTTTATAGCTTTTACCGGTCTCGGTGTTTGGTTTAAAAAGATCGGATTTGTAGAATAAATGCCATACTATAAAGAGAGGTCATGGTTAATAGCTTGAAGTTAAGAGGGGTCATGACTAGTAGTTTGAAGTTAATCTTATGCTATTTTGATCAATTATGGTTCATGCATACATTTGGAACTTTATTTTGGAACCCTCTCTGAATTTATTTTGGAAACTGGTATGACCGCAAGTGTATTAGAAGTAGTATTACATGCCGCTAGCTTATTTCTAGAGAGGTACATATTTCTGATCTTTCCTTGAAACATTACTACTACATTTGTTGGTCAGTAGTACCGCAAAGCGGTATGACCGCACCTTGAGTTCGGTACTACCAGAGTGCGGTATGACCATATTGTAGTCGGCGGCTGCTAATTTCCAGTGGTGCATTTTTGGAGCATTTTCTCTCCTTTGGAAATCAATACATCCACAACTGAGGTGCGGGACTGTCACATGATTGGTACTACGGGGCCTTGATTTAATAGCTATGCATTTATTGAACCTTAAGTAGCCATTGAACAGTAGTTGCTGTAATACCGCAT
This sequence comes from Melocanna baccifera, assembly GCA_036346265.1. NCBI lineage: Eukaryota > Viridiplantae > Streptophyta > Magnoliopsida > Poales > Poaceae > Melocanna > Melocanna baccifera. Next base: position 44,450,848 of record CM070677.1, on the reverse strand, counting down.
CTCGTGATGTTTGGGGATTTCAACTCCGACGCCCAACGGTCATTTTGGCTGGTGGAGGCTATAAATACCTCTCCACCAGCAGCAAGCAACTCTTCTTGGATCTCATTGAATACATTTGAGCTCTTGCTGCTCTCTTCAACTTATTTGCTCCATTTTCACATTTTGAGGTTGTTGAGAGCATTCAAGTTCTAGTTGATCATTGTGACACCTGAAAACCTTTAAGCAAACGTCCTTGGCTTATTACTCTTGGTGGTTGCTGATGACACCTAGACGACTTGGAGGAGTTTGCGCAGTGATTTCTTTAAGAAGATTGTGAAGAGATCCAAGACGATTGTAAAAGGTCGGAGCTCACCTTCCGGAGAGGGAAAGAGCTATCATAGTGGATTGAGGAATGGCTCAAGATCGCGCAAGGAGCCACCTTGATTAGTTTAAGCTCCCTTAACATGGATTACGGGAGACCGGTATGTCTTCGAGACCGCAGAAAAACATCGCGCGCCACCTTTGTGGTTCATCTTTCTTGTCTTTAGTTTTCGCATTTACATTCCTAACAATTATTGGATTGACTTGTGTAGCTAGAATTGTATTAGTATCGACATGTTTATGGTGTCTTAGTGAAACTTAGAGGCTGTAGGCTTTGACTTCTGCAAAAACAATTTTAATTAGTTCATATTTGCTATAAAATTGTGTTTTAGCCAAAAGAATTTAAAAACCTCCTATCCCGCTCTAATTGGTTATCTTTGATTCTACAAGGATGTTCCTGGACGGCACGTGGCCTCTAAAGCAGAGGTCACCAAGCTACTTGCTTGTCCATTCGGACTAGCTCACCAACACTATATTAGTCAAAAAGGCCAGCGGGAGGTGGCGCACGTGTGTTGACTTCACCACCCTCAATAAGGCATGCTCCAAGGACAATTACTCTCTACCTCGCATCAATCAGTTGGTAGACGCCACGGTCGGGTGAAAGGTGATGAGCTTCCTGGACACATACTTCGGATATCACCAAATCTGAATGGCCGAGGAAGACGAAGAAAAGATCCGCTTCATCATCCCCGAGGGATATTCTGCTTCCTTAGAATGCCCTTCGGGTTGAAGAACACCGAGGCCACCTTCATCATGCTGATCGCTCAGGTCTTGGCCTCACAATTGGGTCGGAACATTGAAGCATACGTGAACGACGTCGTCATAAAAAGTAGATGTGTAGCCTCACACATCGCAAACCTCCAAGAGACGTTCGACAACCTTCGCAAGGCAGACATCAAGCTCAATCCCAACAAGTGCGTCTTCGGGGTCCGAGCAGGCAAGTTGCTAGGTTTCTTGGTATCCAAGGGAGGTATCGAAGCTAACTTAGACAAGATCGATGTTATAAGGGCCATAGAGGCTCCCAAGATTGTCAGAAAGGTTGACGGGCCACCTCGTTGTCCTCAGCCGTTTCCTATCGCGGGCCGTGGAGCGAGCTCTCTCGTTTTTCAAAACACTCCTTGGCTTGGGTGACTTCGAATGGACCGACAATGCGCGTAAGCCTTCGAAGATTTAAAGGTATACCTCGGGGGCCTCTCGAAGCTCATGTTGTACATGGCAACGACTCCCCAGGTCATGAGTTTGGTGCTGGTGTTGGAGGCGACCACACAACATCCAGTGTACTGTGTCAAAGGCACTCCAAGGTGCAAAAATACGCTACACCGAGCTGGAGAAGCTGACCTACACCTTGTTGATGGCCTTGCGGTAGTTTAGACACTACTTAGCACAGCAAGTCACCATGCCTTCCTCCTTTCCCCTTAGGGAGATATTGCAAAATAAGGAGTCCACAGGTCGCATCGGTAAGTGGCCTGTTGAGTTGGCACCTCCATCAACTATGTGGCCTGCATAGAATAAAGTTGTAGATCTTGGTAGACTTCATCGTCGAGTGGACACCTACACGATAGCCGGATCACCAATCACCCTCGGAGCCGGTACGGGCACTGCACTCTGATGGCACATGGGGCACCGAGGGAGCTGGAGTGGGCGTCGTCATCACAATCCTGGTAGGACGAAGGCTAGCCTACACAACACCGCTCGAGTTCCCAACACAAACAATGTGCATGAAGTACGAAGCCCTGCTCTTTGGCTTTGCAAAAATAAAGGCGCTTGGAGCTCGACGAGTCCTCGTCCACAGCAACTCGCGGTTGGTCGCAGGCCACATCGACAAGTCCTACCAGGCCAGGGACCTCGAGCTGTCAAAGTACCTCGCAGTGGTCAGGGCTATGGAGCGCCACTTTCTGGGCGTCACTGTCAAAGCGATACTAAGGGGCAACAACACAGGTGCGAACACTTTGGCCAAAACTGTGGGCCTAGGTCACGAGCCACCTTTCGACGTGCTTTTCGAAGTCATAACCTCCCCATCCATCTCTAAGAGCGGGGACCTATGCCCAATGTCTTGTGCATCAGCTAGGGAGATGACTGGAAAGAACCTATTGTCAAATTCCTCCAAGGGAAAAAGGAGCCGGATGACCCGCAGGTGCACCGAAGGCTCTCCTACCGCTCACGAGCTTTCGACATAGCACATAGTGCTCTACAAAAGGGACGTATGTGGCCCACTGCTCAAGTGCCTATCACGACGTGAGGGCCAAGAGCTCATCGCGGAAATCCATCATGGTCTGTGCGGATCGCACTTAACCCTGCGAGCCCTGGTGGGGAAGGCTTTTTGCCAAGGCTTCTATTGGCCCATGTCCGCCTCGGATGCGCATGACCTAATGAAGCGCCGCCAAAGGTGCCAATGGATGGGGAGACTTACCCACTCCTCGCCGATGCCTCTACAACCCATACCCTTAGTATGGCCGATGGCACGATGGGGGCTCGACATTATCGGACAGCTCCCCCAAGCGCCCGGTGACCTTAGGTTCGTTGTCGTGGCCTATGACTACTCCAAATGGATTGAGACCTAGCCCCTGTTGAAGATCACCTCTACAGTGGCGCAGAAGTTCCTCTGGCAAAACGTCATATGTCGATTCGGGGTTCCCAAGGAACACGGTGGACAATGGCCTACAATTTGACTCAGCAAGTTTCCAATCCTTTTGCGAGCATATGAGCTTCAAGATATGTTACGCCTCTGTGGGTCACCCATAGGCCAATGGGGTTGTGGAGCGTGCCAATGGTACCATTGCAGCAGGCGTAAAAAAAAGCGGCTGGTCGACCTACCTAAAAGGAAGTGGCTTGAAGAGTTGCCAAAAGTTCTCTGGTCCATGCGCACCATGACCACGTGGCACGCCGGTTTCACTCCGTTCAAAGTACTCTTTGGCGACGAGGCCATGACGCTCGAAGAACTAAAGGTGAAGTCCTATCTTATGTTGGTGGAGGCGCCCATGGTAGAATGCCAGCTCTCGTTGGACCTTGTTGACGAAACTAGAGTTCAGGCGACCAACAACATACGAAGTACCTTGGGGCGACTGCTGCCTCATACAACAAAAAGGTCAAGCCACGTCGCCTGGCAGTGGGGGACCTCATCCTCAAGAAAGCTCTTCACGTGGACACGACGAAGAAGTTAGATTCCAAATGGGAAGGCTCGTACATAGCGACGGTGTCCTTCAGGGCCAGTTCATACCAACTCTCCACTCTCGACGGCGAACTGCTAAAGCACACTTGGAATAGCGCCACCTCCGTCGTTTCTACGCCTAGTCAGGTGGGGTGGTACGCCAATCGCGGAGATGGGAGGTAATGGAGATAACACAACCATGGGTGACTCTACTGAATGGTACCACACTCGTCGAGCGCACCGACTAATGTAACACTTACCCATGCAATCTGGATTGAATAAAGTAAACTTCCCCTAGCATAACTTCGTAGTAATAATTAGTTGCTCGTGTACTCTACAGAGTAAAAAAAAGTTCCCTCTCCATTGCTCAAGCGACGACCTCTATCGCCGCTGCCTTCGCTTCCGCTGTGGCCTTCACCCCCTTTGCCTCAAGGAACCGAATTCACTCCGCACGCTTGGCAGTGAGCAAAGAAGCGTCCACCTCAACCTTCTGAGCGGCCTCTAATTCTCGTGCATTTGCGGCCTCGCAATGGATGGCCATCTACAGCACCCTTGACAATGCCACTGCCTAGAGAAGGGGGGCATCATAAGGTCACCTACAAAGGAAAATAAAAGGCAAGGTCGACAAAGGATGAACCTTTGTCTCACAAGCCTTGAGGGCCCCTGAGGAGCAGGTCCGACCCGCAAGACTGTAGCACCCTCCGGTCTAGCGAGGTGTTCACACAGTCCGCGGCAGCCTACATGACACAAAAGGCGTTCGGCCATGGGACAAGTCAGACAAGGTTAGCTGGCTTGCATCGGAAGCTGAGACCTTCACTGTGGGAGAATGGGAAGCCTCTTCGGCTAGTGCCACGTGCCGCCCTCCCGACGTAGCTCACAACTAGCTGTTAGCGCAATAGTCATTGGAGAAGGTGGAGTAGCTGCCAATGGTGATAGCGTTAGTGAACACAGCGAAGGCAGGCGCACGTCCCTTGAGGCGAAGGAAGGACAAACCTGTAATGACACCGTTGGGCATGTGGACAGGGGCTCGGTCGCCCTTGGGGTGCACGGGGATTGATGAGGTGAAGTTTGTCACTTCGCCGCATGGACTCTAGGGGACCGCGACCTCCGAACTCGAGCTCTCTTCCAGGACATCAAGGGCCATGTGGTGCCCCTTGACTAGAGTGGCCAGAGGAGCTAAATCAAGAATGCTTCGCAGGCCGACCTAGTGACGCCACAACCGCCGGCCTTACTGGTGGCACGGTCGCCTTTAAGCCAGCAGGGGCATCTTCCCCTCCCCTTTTGCCTCCCTCCTCTCCCTCAGCGCCAACTACAGGCTCATAATCGTCATTATCATTGTCGTCGCCCTCCTCGCTCTCCCCTTCTTCCATACCCCGCTTCGCCCTCGTGTCGCTAGGGCCCTTCACATCTCCATCAATCCAAGTGAAACAGGGGGTGCAGAGGACAGTAGGATCGCAACAAGGGGGACAGGAGAGTCCTTGCGACCCCCAATGTCCTAGATGTCGTTGGCCTGAGAACTATGGCTACGGGCAAGATCGGCCGATGGGACGGGGTGAGCTTGGACGAGAAGCCCAAGGGCCTCGCACACCCGGTTTATGTTGGGGCCATCGTTGGTGGCACTGGCGCTCGGCCGTGCTCCTTAGGGGTATACAACCCCAGGAACACGAAGATGTCATCTCGGCCTCCTCAAGTGAGGCCACCGGAGTAGAAAACCATATAACTAAATCATCAACGTCAAGGGGATAGAAAATCATGCAGCTTGGTTAGTAGCTTAGTCGGGGTTGTTGGTTTTGCATCATTCAACTCCAGGCCAGCGGAGCCATGTGGAGCATGCACAACTCCTCTGTAAGGTCCCGCATATTCATCCGCCGCATTGGCCCGCAAAGCCTCTTTGCTTGGACCTTGTCGTCACGGTCTAGCTTAACACACAACGAGGGAATGAAGTCGATACTTCGCCCTATCCATCGAAGTCGGTTCCTGAGTTCGACCCAATGGTAGAACTGCCGCCTTACCAAGTTCGATTCCCACTTCGTTCGAGTAGAGTTGGGGGAAGTCCCTTGAGTAGCCCGACCTTACCTGGAAGTACATGCTTGCCAAGTTGGAGAATCGCCCATCGCGCACCCTCTTCGGCTGGCACCGGGCATCATGCAAGGATGCGAACAACGTTGCACTCAGCATGGTTGTCTCCGAACCGACGGTCCAGGGTGTACAGCCGAAGGACCTCCGTTACAAAGCGAGCGCACGGAATATGGAGCCCTGCGTCGAAGTAGCCTGCGGATACGATAGATTCGCCATCTGTTGAACGGTGCACCAACTTGTCCTCTGCTGGGGGGCAAACTGACTGCCAATTGGCAACCTTGCCGTCCCGAACCAGCACCCTCAACAACTCCGTCACCAGGGACCCCCCTAAATATGTTTACAAAGGACCCAACATGCCGGCCCCTCTCCACTGCATCCCAGTGGGGACCTCAGCTGTGCGTCCTCGGGGGACCCCCCGTCATGTGCACCGTCGGCACAGCTTGACAAGGCAGCAGCCACGTCAGCCTTGTCACGTTTTGTAGACTTGTCGTCATCGGGATTGACATGCAGTGCCGAATGGTTGGAGCGATTGCCCTAGCCCGCGGCGCATGTTGCCCTTGTCGGGTCATGGTGGCTCTTGGGATCACGCTCAGGCAGTGGGCACACGAAGAGGAAATGAAGCAGCAAGATCGTCGAACAGAGATGTGCGCCGACGACGAGAAAAAGGGATATCAGTGGAGCGGCAAAGATCGCAAAAGCATGTTGGGGAAGAAGAGGGCGAAATAGCAAGCATAGCTGGAAATGGTGGGGGTGCACGTACACCTTTATAGGAGTAGGATGGGCGCGTCTTTTTGGGAGGCATGCTCGACCCCATAACTGGTGCAATTGCCCACGTTCCTATCGCTGGATTATGGTCATGTGGATAGGATCAACGGCCTATGGCCTAAATCACCACTGCTCCTCTCAGGTAATGAGGTTGGCACGGTACCCCAAGTGACAAGATGCATTCACGCACACGCGTGGCATGGAGAGGACTTCCGCGGCGAAGCCTGCACATTGTCCTGAGGACTTCCAGAGCGCACGGCCGTCGCCTCGGGGACTTCAAGGATGAGGCTCACAACGGCTTGAGGATTTCGAAGACGAGCCGCCTCTAGGATTGACAGGACAAGGTTCAACCGCTGGCTCGAGGTCTTCCAACACAAAGCCCGTCCTTTGGCTCGACGACTTCTAGGATGAAGCCTAGCCACCAGCCCATCACCCACTATGAAAAGCATTTGTTTGTTTGTTTGAGGGATCGCAAGGGCGGGCTGAAGGGATGGAGGGGGCCAAGGCACGGAGTGCATGGTTTCAGCTTATCTGTTGCGTAGCCTTTACCCATGAGAGGCTACTGATGAGGGAGTAGCCTCCACCATGGCCCAGTCGGCCCACCGTACATAAGCTCAAGTATACATGTGACCAAAAATTAGGCACATATAGGGCATGCCAAGAAAAAGACATATACCTTCGTTAGTAAAGACTCAAAGGCATTTGTGTAAATATTCTCATCCATGGCTATAAATATGGCCCATAGGGCATCATGAAGAAGAAAACACTAAGAGAAAAAGATTGTTTTTAGATTGAGTACAGTGCATCCATTCTACACATCTCCTCTGTCTTGAGTTTTAGACTCCGGATACCTACTAAGTCCTCCCGAGCTCCATTACCTACTGTTTGGCGCGTGACCACCCCAATGCCATTCATTGATTTTATATGATCTCCAAACAACACTAAAATTATTCTATTTTTCTAATGCAGTACATTCCTGGAACCAAGAAGGTATTCCCTGGACTGGAGAAGCCGCGGGAACGTGCTGATCTTATCGCCTACCTGAAGAACGCCACAGCTTGAAGGGCCTTGCATGCTGCCGTTGTCCTAAGATGAAGAGCGACACTTCTTTTTACAGTCAAATAAAAGTAGACATGAGGTTATTCTGGTTTGACAGGGTGCACCCACAAGACAGGTAAGAACTAGGAAGTATTTCACCTATGATTGTTTTGTTTGTTCAGGAAAATACAGTATCAAAAGAGTTTAATTCCGTGGGTGGACTGTAGTGCTGCCATATTTTTTACCTGATGAGAGCATTGAGATGCGCCCATTTCGGGAGGTCTAAGATACCTAAGCTGTATCGCAATTATCTTCCGATTTTTACAGTCATCCGTCTGGTTTCTTAGTCTTACGCCATGTTTTGCACATTTGCGTTTATGCAGGGTCTCTTTCTGCCAAATTTTCTCCGCCGCTGGACTCTCCGTTGCCGTCGCAAACGTAATCTGGCCACCGCGGCTGCCGGCGTGCGGCTGCTCGTTCCGCACGCGCTTCACGGCAGCGGCCGCGTGCATCACGGGCTACGCCTCTGCGGGGGCCGCCACAGAACGGGCCTTGGACAGCTGGCTTCGGTCCATTAGGCCTCGTTTAGTTCGGCCTTTACTGGGCAAGGCTGGCAGATTGGTGTCCAGCCCAGTTGCGAGTTTCAAATACTTGTACAAAAAAAAAAGATTACTGGCGCTAAAAAAGAGAGGCGCAAAATTCCTCTCAAGATACAGGAAAAATTACCGCAACATACTGCACATCCATGGGGTTGGATTCTCCAAGGTTACCGAGCATAAGCTGTATTATTCTTGTTACTCTCAGGAGTGTCCAATCTAGTATTTGAGGCCCCGCTCAGCGTCTGTGACGCTGGCGGTGCCGTTCAGCGATCAACTTTTTTTTCACTGTTTAGATTTTTGTCTTTTTACTTTTTGTGTTTTTTCGAATTTTTGTGTTTTATTTTTTTCTCATATTCCTTTGTATTATCCATGATATGTTAGCATGTTATTTTTATTTTTGTATTTTTTAAAAATTTAATTATGTCTAATAATCTTATTTAGTTATAGTAAAAAATAAGTTAGTTACGGAGAAATTTTAGTTAAAAATCATTGCTATTCTAAACGCTACCTGAGTTATGTTTGAAGATAAGAGCTCATGAAAGCAGGAGATTTATACCTGGAAAGGAGTGTCCAATCTAGTATTTGTTTTCCATCGGACAGCTCTGCTATTGATCGTTCGATTTTCAACCTGGAAAACCTGGCATCTTCCCGGTTATACCAGAGAGCCATGGCAGCAATCAAAAACCACAGTTTTTGAGACCGGGCAAGCGGCCCACGCTCCAGCCTCCATATGTTTCGGCCGCGCCTCCACTGCTCCACATGCTGCCACGTGCCCTCCCCCTCTTCTCCCACTCGCCTCCAGCGCCTTCCTCTCTCTTCGAAAGTTTTGTTTTTTTTTTACAGTATCTAACTTTTAAATCAAATATTTTTTAAAAATAGAATCTACAGATTAATTATAGTATACGTTAAAAATTCAATATCTATACTATCTAAAATTACAAGTAAGTATCTTTTTCTTTCTGTAATCTCTGTTACAAATAACTAAAATTCAAAAATTTTAATAAAAAATCATAAACTACAGCTAAAACAAAAAGTCCACACCCTGCGCGTTAAAGAACCCGCCGGACCCACTCACTGACAATCCGCCCCCATGAGGCAGCCGCACCTCCTCTCGCCGCAGCAGCTCTCCCCCTCCCCCGTCCTCTCGTCCCACTTCTCGCCGCCGGCGCCGGGGGTCTCGCCGTGGCGGCGGCGCCACTGGCGGGCCTTCCACGCGCCGCTCTCGTCGTTGCGGGAGCCCAACAAGGCCACGCTGCGGAAGGCCTCGCCCAATGTCCCCTTCCGGTTCGGAGGGGGCGGGAGCGGCAGCCCCAAGGACCGCCGCGCCGCCGCCGACGAGGAGGAGAAGGACCGCCGCGGCGCGGGGGCCGTCACCGGGACGCTGCTCACCGGGGCGCTGCTGGTTGTGGTCGTAGGGGGATTCGGGGTTGCCGGGTACGTGTACAAGGACCAGATCAACACCTTCCTCACGCGGTTCTCCGGGTTCATTGATGGTAATGGGCTAATCGAGCTGTGCTCACCTCTGATTGCTTGTGCTTGCTTGTTTGAGATAAGGTGTGAAAAATCTATGAGTTCTTGCGAATTCTAGGCTGAAACTTGGCTGCATACTATTTGTCGCTTCACTGGCTTGAGCAAACGATTGGATGAGTACTGGTCTTTTTAATTGTTGTAGTCTGATTCATACTATGTCCGTGTCAGACACTATTGTCTCACGCCAGAAGCAGAATGACTGATGATAGGGCCAGGTGTGGGCTGCATGAGACGTGATGTCAATCTATCACAACCAACTTTGATTTAATTTTCTTCTCTGTTTGAGACTCCTCCCTTATCTCATATATGTATTTCTGTAGTTGCATATTTTAGATAGCATATGTTGTATACTTGTAATTTCTCATCATATAGTGAATTTCACTTTCGTGTACCCGTGAATTTTTTCATAAAGGTTTTTACGTAAAAATTTGTGTCCCCTTTATCTCTAATTTTCAATAAGTGATATCAAAGCTGAGAGATCCAATTAGAAAAAATTCGTCGGAGCCCAATCTGTCGAGTTGACGTCTCTCCATCGAATCCGTTTGATTCCATGTCTGTTTACAACAACAAGCCGTCTCATCACTAATAAAAGGCACACGCAAGCCTTGCCAATGCCTCTCAGAAGAAAAGTCGAGTCCGATATAAACTTGAGAGTTGGTCAAGTTACCAATTGAGAAAAGGTATATTCGCTGTAAATAGATCTTTCAAAAAAATATTTCGTCAATTAAAGAGGTTAGGTACAAAATAAGTCTCATTGCTAAATGATACAACCAAATTCTAGGTATTGATTTTATATATGTCTTTTCCTCAGTTGTAAACCATAGTTCTATTTCGCACTTTGCTCAGCATTGTACCTATGCATGATTATACGATTGAGCAATCGGACATGAAAACCACATTTTTACATAGAGTTGGAAGGAGATATTTATATAGAGCAACTGGAAGATTTTATCGTTCCGAGAAAAGAGAACTTTGCTTGCAAGTTGAAGAAACCTCTTTATGGTTTGAAGCAATCACCTAGACAGTGGTACAAGAAATTTAACTCATTTATGATCTCTCAGGATTTTAAAAGACCCGATTATGATAGCTGTGTTTATTTGAAGAATGTTATGGTTCAGCTGTTTACTTGCTCGTATATATTGATGCTATATTAATTACTGCAGAAGACAAGTCACAACTGAGCTGTGAATTCGAGATAAAGGATCTCGGTGCAACTAATTATGTGGTCGTAAGCCTTTTCACGACCACTCTATGGTCGTGAGCCTTTCCATGATCACCCTGTGATCGCAAGTCTTTCTACAAGTATGACGTAGTGTTATGGTAGCTACAGGAAGACTCGAAAATTTTATGGTAAGAAGGCGTGTTCTCCTCTATTAGAGGTTCAGAACAGCCATGTATTCACTATCTTTCTTGTTATCTCTTCACCAAGTGCTTACATGTATATATAGCCCATAAGGCAACACAACTCTTCTCAGTATTCTATCCTTTCCCAACTACTTTGCATGCAAAAACCCAACAAACTCTCTAACAAACTATCTCTTTTGTCTTTTAGCCGCTTGTTGTGGATGTCGATTTCTTGTTACTGCGTGTGTAAACTTTGCCAAAGAAAGCGCCCACAACACTTCCGCCTCTCGGAGAAACAACTCGCCCTCGAGCCGGAATGTGATGTGTTTCTTGAACTCCGTCGCTTGTTCCTGTGTGGCGCTCGAAGTCCGGACGACCCATCCAACGAACCAACAACTCCCACTTGCCCTGGCTGAGGCGCACGAATGATCGCTACCGTGTAGGCTCAGCACGGCCACGAACCACTGAGGAAGAGGCACCACTTCAGTGGGTGGATCGCCATGGAATGGTTTGAGGAAGACAACATGGAATACATCATGTAGCTTAGCCTTGGCGGAAGTCGGCGGTAAGCCACGGACCGACTAATTTCCACCACTTGATAAGGCCCGTAGTAGCGTGGTGCTAGCTTCCCGCCAGATTTGTCAACAATGCCTGCTGCTGATCTGTGGTGTAAGCGCAACCATACCCAATCATCCACTTTGAAGGAGACATCACGATGATGGGCGTCGTAGTATTGCTTCATATGGTCTCGCGCTCAAGCAAGCGTCCGGATCTCGCCGAAGACGCCTCGACGCCAACCGCGATCAACCGCCGCCACCCGTGATAGGCCAGCCGGTATGACATCATTGTCGGGGGTGGTCGACCATACACCACCTGAAAAGGAGTTGTCCGCAGTGCTGTCTGGTATGAAGAGTTGTAGCAGAACTCCGCCCATGGCAGCCAACGGAGCCAGCTGCGCGGACGATCACCGGCGAGGCGGTCAAGATAAACGCCACACACGGCGTGACCTCCGATCGCCCACGGCTTGAGGATGGAATGCGAGTGAGGCGAAGATCCACCCTGCGAGCGCGAATAGCTCGCCTGCATGTGCCGTGAAGACAGATCACGGCCGCGACGATGGAGCAAGGGATGCCGTGAAGTCGCATAATGTGGTCGAAAAGACGCGCGCCATCGATGGCCGAGTATGGATGTCCAAAAAGAATGAAATGGTCAGATTTGGAGAAACGATCAATCACGGCCAACACCATCGATTTGCCACTCACTTTGGGAAACCCTCCACAAAATCCAATGCTATGTCCGACCAAATCAAGATGGCACCGAAGAGGTTGGAGCGTACAGCCAGGATGGAGATGCTCGGCCTTGTTCTTCCGCAAATGGTACAACCGTGGACAAACTCCCGAACAAGCCGTTGGCATGAGGATTGTAGAAAGACGCGCGAAGACGATGTAAAGTCTTCGACGCCTTCGGGTTTGCCCATGGGCGGCAGCAAGAATGGTTGGCCACATGCTAGAAGAGTTAGGCACAAAGATGCGCCACGATGCGTAATCTAAACCGCCAACCACCGCCCAAGATGCACCCGCAACGCCCGATCCACTTCCGCACGCTTGGGACGTAAGAGCAGAAGACCGCCCACCTCACGCCGGTTCTTCAAAATGTGTAACCGAAAGGAGACAAGATATGCCATGGCTGCCATAGAGTCTTCATCACTACGGAGAGAGCATCACAGCCATATTCACGGCCAAAGTTTGAATTCCACTTTGAAATCATAACCAAAGAGACGATCGACCCAAGCGTGTCGCGGAATGGTAGACAAGCCGATCCAAGCAGAAATTTTAAGGCGAAATGGTCGTGACGCGACCGTAAAGGGTCTTGTCCACGATATGGCCTCCAATGGCGCATGACCTTGACTAAGCCGATCACCACGCCAGAAGTCGCCAATTTGGCATGTCGTGGAGCGATCGCACGACTATAGAAAGCAATTGGCCCGCACCTTGATGCAAGATCGCTCCAAACCCGAGCCGATGCATCACACTCAACAATGAAAGGTGTAGAGAAATCCAGCATTGGAGCACCGTCCTGTGGCGAGGGCTTTTGGCGAGGTAAATGCATCGCTGGCTGCCGGAGACCAAAGAAAAGCATCTTTCTTGAGCAATGACGCCGCCGAGCCGCGATCATGCCATAGTTGTTGATGAAGCGCCAGAGTAGCCAGAAGACCAAGAAAGCCACGGCGGCACGCAGCGCGCGTCATGCGCCATTGTCTGATCAAGGCCAATCTTGAAGGATCCATGGCGACACCCTCCGCGAAATGATATGACCAAGATATGCGCAGCAGCCCGCGAAAGTACACTTGGATCTTTTCAAGAAGAGGTGTGATCTCAAGAACCGTGAAGACGCCCTGATGTGTCAAGATGCTCTGACCAAGATGAGTCAGAGATCGAATATCATCAAAAATACCAGATTTAAACGACGGAGAAAAGGCCGGAGCACCTCATTCATCATTGCTCGGAATGTTGAAGGTGCATTAGTCGTGCCAAGGACATTACCAAGAACTCAAAATGACCATGATGAGTACGGAATGCCGTTTGGCGATGTCATCGTGGTGCATACGGATTCGATGATAACCACTCCCGAGGTCCAACTTGGTAAAGAAGGATACCTTTGAGTTCATCCAAGAGCTCATCGACGACGGTATAGGAAAGACATCGCGAATCGTCTTGGCATTGAGGCCCGATAATCGACGCAGAACGCCACTAGCATCTTTTTACGAACCAGAGCACCGCGAGAGAAAGTCAAGCGCTTGGCCGGATGATACCTTGGTGCAAAGATATCGCACACCGCTGCTCAATTTCATCCTTGAGCAACCGATAGCGGTATGGCCTCACCGCTATTGGCGGTGTGTCCGAAATAAGTTGATATGATGATCCCGAATACGCCGAGGAAGACCCGAGGAGCCTCAAACAAGTCCGCAAATTCGCCGTATGAGAGAAAGCAGATCCAGCCTTCCATCGCTCGTAGCCGTGAGGACGACTTGAGCCGCTAATCCGCGCCATTTGACAGATGATCATGTCTCCAAAATGCCATCAGTATGTCGCCAAAGTCCTGCAGTATAGGACCGAGTGTTTTCAGCCACCGACATCCCAAGACAATCTCATAATCGCTGGGGCGTGACATACGATCGATGAAGAATTGTTCCTTGTCGATGATAATCGGACTTGTTTGCGACACCCAATGACGCACACGATCGCCATTGGCCACACCCACCGTAAGGCCGCCGCGGCTCGTGCTAGGCCAAGACGATGTGCCGCGGGCGCAGGCCACTAACGAGCGGGTAGAGCCGAGTCGATAAGGGCACGCAATGCGTTGAAATAATAGAAGCATGAAGGTGCATCGTGGTTCCGCTTTGATGCCGCCGAGCATGGAGCGAGATCTCGACATCTTCGCCGTAAGGTTCATCGCCCTCCACGGTGATTCACAGTGTACTCGCCCAACTCCATCAAATATAATCCTTCATGGAGCACCGCTTGATGTGGTCCTGAAAATTTCTCCGGCGTTGAAACACACCATCCGCCCGCGTGCCGCCATCTCCCGAGGCGTGAGGCGCTTGAAGCGAAGCGCGACGACGGCGCGCTTTAATCGGGCCGCGGAGTTGGTATCGCCCCGTGCCATCGGAGCGCGCTCGTGGCGAGGTGGTCGCCGCCGGTGCCGCCGCGACGGCAGATGACGAAACCGCGCGGAGGCACGCGCGTAATGCCCGGATCACGGTGTCCTCGAGCCCGTGCGACGCCAGGCCCGGCTAACGCCATGGCGCTGCCAAGGGTCTCGGCCTTGCGCTCGACGCCGGCCCGAGAGGATTCCGTGAGACCGCGCGTGAAGATGTCGACCGTTGTTGCTCTGACGTTACGCAGCCGGCCGTGAGAGGAAGAAAGCGCTCCCGTATTCTTCAACCGCATCGTGCGGCGGCTTCATGAGAGCGCTTAGCGCGCTGTTCAACAAAGTGACCAAAGCGCGCGCGCACTGCCGATGAAGCGCGCTGGCTGGGACACCGCGATTTTGCTCCAAGCGGTAGTACCAATCTTGTGCCGCACCTTCCATGTAGAAGGAGGCGAGCCAGACGCGCCCTCTTCCCGCGGCGCTGGCGCGAAGAACCGCCTCCGCCTTGTGCAACAGACGATGGATCGGCAGCATCGCCGCATCGCGAAACGGAGCTTGTGGGAAGGCCGGTATGGAAGAGAGGCGACGCGCGGGGGCCGATAAGGAGAGGGCGACGGCAGATCCGCGAGTTCGGCGGCACTCGATCTCGCCGCTACTTTGCCCACATCGAGGTCCCACCGAGCTCAAGTCGGGCGATCGCAGCGATTGATCACACCCGATGCGACTCTGGTCATTCTTCCGAGCGAGAGCTCTTCCTGACCGATTGAATTCGCCAAGAGTTTCTCCATGGCGGCGTGGAAATCGGCGCGAGAGGAGTACTCAGGGGTCGCAGAGGAATAGCAGAAAGAAATCTACTGTGGTGGCGGAGAGGCAAAAGCGAGATAGGCGAAGAAATCGCCGCGAGGCGCGAGGGATTTGGTGGAGGAAGAGGCGGGAGTTGAGAAAGCTGAAGCGACGAGGAAGGAAGAGAATCCCTGGGAAAAAATCGGGCGCGATTGCTTCGAGGTCGTGGTTTCTGGGGAAAAAGAGAAGGCTCTGATACCAAAGATGTTATGGTAGCTACAGGAAGACTCGAAAATTTTATGGTAAGAAGGCGTGTTCTCCTCTATTAGAGGTTCGTGAATGTACCATGTATTCACTATCTTTCTTGTTATCTCTTCACCAAGTGCTTACATGTATATATAGCCCATAAGGCAACACAACTCTTCTCAAGATTCTATCCTTTCCCAACTACTTTGCATGCAAAACCCAACAAACTCTCTAACAAACTATCTCTTTTGTCTTTTTAGCCAGTTGTTGTGGATGCTGATTTCTTGTTACGGCGTGTGTAAACTTTGCCAAAGAAAGCGTCCACAACACGTAGTCATAAGCCGTTCTACGACTACCTTGTGGTCGTAAACTTTTCTATGACTATCTTGACTTCGACCAGCTCGTCTATGACAACTTGTTACACTCTGGGTCTGTCTGACAAAGTAGTAAGCATACGCAACTGTTTTCTATAATAACCGCTCATAACTCCTTCTTACCTTAAGCAATAACTGCCTAGCGACAAAGAGGTACCACATCTCTGACAATAACTTCCGTCAAACAGTTATCGTCCGAAACGTTGAGGCATCTCTTGGCAGGAGCAACCGCCACCTCGTCATATGCTATATAAAGGTTGACGTCAAGACAAGGAAGGGGGGACAAGGGAGAGAGAATCAATGAGTGCACAACATCAAGCCTTAGTCTTTCTCTTGATTGTAACCAATATACTTAATACAATAAAACAGGTTATTCTCTCTAGAGAAGGTGTGAATCTGTATAAAATCCTTGTGTCTTTCTCTGTGTGGTCAAGTCTTTGAGAGATCTCCGAATCCAAATAATTATACGTAAAATCGATATTAGAATACCGACATGTTTCTTTGACATTGAGGAGGTTTTATTCTTAGTCAACCCTAACCTGTTTGAGACAAAATGTTTTGTTGTTGTTGCTGTTGAATTTCATGGATGGGATTTCAAAAGTTTAGATGTCATGGATGGGATACTAGATACACTGAAAATTGGCTGTTATAATAAGATCGATCTTCATGGTTCAGCTTCGTTGCGTGGCACCTTTAATTGATATACCCTGGAATGTAATATATCATATGGTCTTTGCCCCCGCATTTCTGTGCATTGTACAGTATGCTTAATTCAAGTCGTTGAAGTGTGTTATGTGGCAAAATAAGGACGCCAGAACTGGACATTTGCATATCTGCACAGCTTCTTGTTTGATTATTATAGAATTATTCAAGTAAATGTCCTATTGATTTTTTTTGGCTAAACTGTGATCTAGCTTTATATGGACAGGTTATGGCCCTGCTGGATATGCTTTGTTCGTACTTGTATATGCAGGATTGGAGGTATGCTCTCAAATTATCAACCTTTCTTCTCGATTTTGTTGTTATGGCATATGATCATTTCCACCTAAACTAGCTACTCAACTACAGGAGATAATATGAGGCTGATATTTTTTACCTTCTCATATGGAAACTTGGGCAATTGTTGGTCCAAACTCCAAAATGTTTGAAATGTTATAATCTGATCTTATCATGGTGCTGTAAACAATCTAGTATCTTGAACAACATAGTTAGTTTCCATCAGCAAGTGTATCAGGACTCCACTTTGCATATGTAGCTGTAACTTGAATGCCTAGGCACTAGATACTTGTATCTTTACTGGTAAGTCAGTTTGAAGGGATGGCATGAGTTTCTTTGTCTATTTGCCTATTTATGAACTCTTAACATAAAATCGTGGGTCCACCTTTGATCCACTACTATGCATGCTATAGACTTTTGCCATACAGTACAGATATCTAACATGAGGGTTGGAACTTTGTATTGATATTAACGATATGATGTTTGGTGATTTCAGGTTCTTGCAATTCCAGCAATACCTTTAACCATGTCTGCGGGTCTATTATTTGGTAGTGTTACCGGTACAATTATTGTTTCGATCAGTTTTTTTGTTGTTTTCTGCCCTTTTCTGAAATTTTCTCGTTGAACTTTGTTGACTGTGTAGCTAGCTGCAGCGGTGTCCTTTCTTATTGCTAGATACTTTGCCAGAGAGCGTATTCTTAAATTGGTTGAAGGAAATAAGAAGTTTCTGGCAATTGATAAAGCAATAGGTGAAAATGGATTTAAGGTTGTAACTCTGCTTCGCTTGAGTCCCCTATTACCTTTCTCCCTTGGGAACTACCTGTACGGCTTGACTTAAGTGAAGTTCTTGCCTTACGTGTTGGGCAGGTTAGTTTCTACTCCCTCCACGCTTCCTTGATTCCATTATGACATTATCTGTGAGTCTAACAGAAAGACTACGAAGTCGTAAACTTCTATTTCATAGATGTTGAAGCTGTCTACTCTATGCATCTCACCATTACCACCATTACCATTTTCAGTTTCTAGTCTTTATTGATTCAGTTTTTCAGTTTGTAGCATGCAGCTTTATTGTTATCAGTTTTTAGTGGTTATGTGCAGCATTAGTGCTGATAGTGGGATGGCACTTTAGTGCTAGTTGCTATTGTTATTTACCCTATAAATAAGAGTATGATATACAAGGAAAAGCAGCCAATTTGGGTAGCACCAAAAACACAAGTGTTCATACCTGTTTACTGCATTCTTGAGTGCGTCTTGCCGGTTATCCACGACAATTGGTATCAGAGCGTGGACGTATCCCGGGCAGCCATGTCCGTCAACTCGGCTCCCGTCGGAAACTTCAACAACTCGCCATCTCCCCCTTGTCGTCGTCGGGTATCGCATTCGCCAGCACCGTCAAAGAAGCGAGCGGCTCGGTCCAGTACCCGATGCTCATGCACACCAATTACCAGGAATGATCTTTATTGATGCGCGTGAACCTGCAGGCCCAAGGGCTATGGTAGGCCGTCAAGTCGGAGGAGAGAGATGTTGAGTACCGCGAAGGCCGCCTAGCGCTGGCGGCGATTCTGCGCGCCGTGCCGCCCGAGATGCTTGGGTCGTTGGCGCGCAAGCGCACGGCGCGTTCTGCCTGGGAGGCGGTGAAGACCATCCGCGGCGCGTGCGGCCAGCGGCGTGAGGCGAATGCACAAGAACCGCCAAGCAACCGGCGAGATTGCTTTCAAGGATGGGGAATCAGTTGACGAATTCTCGCTCCGAATCGTCGCCCTGGCCAACAACATCCGCATCCCCGGTGGCGAAATCACGGATGTGGAGATCATGAAGAGGATGCTCCAAGTCGTCTCCGAGCATCTGGAGCAGATCGCCTACGCCATTGAGACCCTCCTCGACGTGAACGAGCTTTCCATCGAGGAGGTAACTGATCGCCTGCACGCCATCGAGCAGCGGAAGAAGAAGCCGACGACACCACAAGCCACCTACGACAAGCAGGGTCGGCTTCTCCTCACGGAAGAGGATTGGCTCGCGCGGCTAAAGTTGCGTGATGGTGGGGAGGTTGGCGACTCCAACAACGGCAGGAGGCGAGGGAAGATACGGCGTGGGCGTGGCGGCAGGAGTGGAGGAGGCGGTGGCAGCTCTGCAACCCTAAAGGGGGCGACGGCTCAGTCGAACTCGGGCAGCCGCTGCCGTTTATGTGGAAAGGCTGGGCATTGGGCCCGTGACTGTCGAAGCAGGCCCAAGAAAAATGCGTTGGCCCACATCGCAGAAGGAGTAGAGGATGAGCAGACCTTGTTGCTGGCGTTCTCCTCATTTGCTCTGCCGCCAGTCTGTTCGCCAGATGCGCCCGTTTCGGCGCCACCGCCCGCTTCAGCCGCTCCTCCGCTTGCCGGATCCGCTCCGCCCGCTCCAGCTGCTGCGCCGACTGCCGGATCTGCAGCTCCGCCCGCTCCGTCGCGCTGCGAGGTTCAGGTGGGAGCAACTCTGTCTGCGTCGGTCAAATCGGGAGCTCCGCCACCAGACGCTGGATGCGCCGTCACGGGTTCGTATTTCGTGGAATGGCGGATTCGCGCCAGGGGATGCGCTTCCGCCTACGGTTGCACCTTCGCCCGTCGGATCAGCTCATCCGGTTGTGCCTCCGCCCACCGTGGCTACGCTTCCGCTTGCCGGATATGCTCCTGCGGGTGCGTCGCCAGCCGCCGTGTCCGCTCCATCGGCTCCTCCGCCTGTGTCGCCTGCTCCGTCCGCACCAACTGCTGTGGGTTCTGCGCCGCCAACCACGTCCGTTGCTGCGGATGTGTCTCCGCCTGCCGAGTCCACTCCTACAGCTGCGCCACCAGCTACCGTGTCCACTCTAGCGACTGCAACACCAGCCGTGTCCACTCCTGCGCCACCAACCGATTCACCAGATCCGATCGCATCGTCGCGCCACGTTGAGATCCACGAGGCCAAAGTCTTCGCCCAGCTCGGATCAATGGAGGACCGCGACGATCGGTGATGGGTGCTCGACACCGGCGCCACAAACCACATGATGGGCGCCCGGACTGCCTTCTCCAACCTCAACGGCAATGTCTGTGGCTCCGTCCGCTTCGGCGATGGGTCCATGGTGGAGATTGAGGGGCGCGGCACGATCGTCTTCACATGCAAGAACGGAGAGCACCACGCGTTGACTGGGGTGTACTACATCCCACGGCTGACAGCAAACATCGTCAGTCTCGGACAGCTAGAGGAGACTGGGTGCTGGATCGAGATCTACTCTGGTGCTTTGCGTATTTACGATCGGCAACACACGCTCCTCGCACGGGTATGTCGTTCTGCAGCACGCTTGTACATCCTAGAGCTTTGCATCGGGCGGCATGTGTGTCTGTCGGCACGTAGCTCGGAGGAGGCCTGGCGTTGGCACGCGAGATACGGCCACATCAGCTTCAAGTCTCTGCGCACGCTCGCTCAACGGGAGATGGTACGTGGGTTGCCGACGCTTGATCAGGTGGATCAAGTATGCGACAGTTGCCTCGCCGGCAAACAGAGACGCGCACCGTTCCCTGATAAGGCGCAGCGGCGAGCGGAGCACATCCTCGACCTCGTCCACGGCGACTTATGCGGACCCATTGCACCCACGACTCCAAGCGGTAACAAGTATAAATACTTATGCGAACGAACTGAATGCTTATAAATTGCTTCGAAAAGACGCGGAAAAGTCGTCCCATTTATTTGTTTGATGAAAGATATAAACCATGAGCTAAAAAGAAAGGACCCTTGTCTAGTGACTTGATATTGGGAACATGACTTAGCTCTCTCTGTTTCACAGCAAGATGAGTCGGAAATCGATTTGGGTGGAAACAGCCAGCTATTGACACTGGGCATAGGGCTAGTATTTACTGCCATTGCTGCTACTTATGTAACAAGGCTCGCAAAGGTACTATACCTTTTGCATATGTGCTTATTTTGTCAGCATTATTTGCATGTGTGCCTTCTTTTGTTAACCTTTGCTGTTGCTTCAGGGTTTTATTCACTTTTTTCGAAGGTAATATTAACTACTTTGCCCTCTGTTTTTCAGGATGCTGTAAAGGAGATTGACGAATAGAACGATAGGATTCCTTAGCAAAAAGGCCATTCGGATAGTATACTAGCACATTGTACATCACTGGCATCACTAGCCATTTTGGGAAGGAAAAAAGATTTCTTCTCGATGTGCTCATTGAACTGAAATACTTGCTCTCGATACACATGCCTACGCTGAACCTACCAAAAATGAGCCAAGGATCCAACCCTGAATCTACCAGTACTCGCCGCGTGAACAGTCACCATCCTTCATGTGATGAAAACAGTTTGCATCTCTAAGTATGATCTCCCCGCCGGACACCTTGGCGACCATCGTGATCGCGGCATGGCAATCGCATTCGCCGCACACCCGGAGGTTCTTGAACACGCGGATCGGCGCGCAAGCCAGCGCGGCGAGCAGCCCGAAGGCCACGGCGAGCCCCTCGCTGTGGTGAGCCAGCCCCCTCTCCCTCCCCTCCGGCCCCTCGTCCTGCACCGCCCAGTCGGTGTCCGGCACGTACCCTTTGGCTCGGATCCTCTCGTCACCTCCTCCTCCTTGTAAGATGATGTTTTTTTTTATTTTTCGGCTTAAGTTTATGACTTATGTTATACTATAGTGATTATTTTTTACAATATAATTGTTAGTAGTTTTTTTTTATCTAGAAGCCAAATGGGGAAGCTCTGATGAGGTTGCCCACGGTCCACTCCGACCCAGCTGCACCCGGGCTACTTGATGATGCCTCTCGATTTCATCAGCACGTGGATCCTCGCGACATCGCCCCACACTGCACTCGCGAGTACAGGTTCGACAGCATGACGTACGGCACGGCGTCCGTCGGATCCAGTTTCCACACCATCTCAGCCGCCCGTTCGGCGGGGCGCGTTCCGGTGCACCCGGCATGCACCAAGCACCGCCTTGCATACCGTGGCATCTAGCTCGGTCGGGCTCCGGTTCAGCTGGTCTATGGCCTCCTCGAGCCGCCCCGCACGGCCTAACAAGTCGACCATGCACGCGTTGTGATCCGGTCCAGGAGCAATGCTGTGCTCGGTCTCCAAGAACCTAAAGTGAGCCTAGCCAAGATCGACCAGACCTCCGGTCTGCATCCGGGCTGGACCACTCGGTGTAGATCCCGAGCGACTCCTTGCACGGGCCGTTCTGCGCGTATCCAACGATCAGAGCCGTCCACGCGATGGGGCACAGGACCCACATCACGCAGTGAACCAGAATTTTTTAAAATAATCAATTTTTAATTCCGAATAACAGTATTATACATATTTTTTTTAGTTTTGCCTATATATCACTCTACAGTTAGATGACTTAGACTAGTCGCCCAACCGTTAGCAACAAGACCCCAAATCGCCCAATCGTTAGACGATTTTTAAAAATATAAAATAATTTTATTAATTCGGTGAAAATAATTTTGTGGGAGGATAAATGGCAATTATTGTAGGTAGGTAACATTTAGCAAATCTTGTTTGTAAGTTATTTTTTAAATAAAAGGGTAGACAAAGTAGGTTAATCCATTTGTGATTTTTGTAGATTGTGAATGGTATGAAATTGTTAGACTCGTAATATCATTTTTTGATCATTGTATGTGTATTGTAGTGCGATGAATTTTTGAAAAAATTTGTGAGGACGATTGAAGTAGCAATGATTCATAAGTAGGAAGGTAAGTGATATTGTGATGAAACCGAGAATTCATTCATAGAGGAGAACTTCGAATAAATGACGTAAGAAAAATAACACAACCGTTTATCCACAAAGGGGTTACATGGCACGCAAACTAACAAACCAAGGATGACATATGCATGCCTTAAGGGAATTAGAAATACATGGAATATATAGACAAAGAGCATCGAACTATTGTGTGAAACGTGACCATTTGCCCTTGCAGCCCAACTCGGATTTATAGTCCTCTCCATCGACAATGGACTTGGCTGCCAGTTCGCGCATTCTCTCGTGCTCCTCCTCATGAGCCTCCCTCTTCGTGCACCTGCACGCGCTCCAAGTGAACTTGCGTCTCCCACCGGATACACTCGCTTCGATTTTTGTTGTAGCGCTGCTCCTCCATCCTCACGCGTGTCATTTGGGCATTTCACTTCTCGCAATCCAGAGTCCACTGGTCATGCGGGTGGATCTCTCTGTCGATCTATTTGCGGTAGGCACGTAGCGGATCTGGAGACTACGGGAAGAGGAGAGAGCTTGTTAGTGCATGCCATACAAGAGAACTGGTAAGTGAGTGTATTATAACCTATTCTTACGGCTACTAGTAGCGGGTTGTGTTCCAACATCGGTCGAGATAGTTTCAGACGTAGTTATCACAACCCCAGTAACGCATGCCTAAGCTTAACCGCTCCTTGGACTTCAAGAATTTGCATGCGTTCCTGCACTAGCAGAAGGGACATCTCCCACGGGCAAGTCTTGCGGCGAATGTTCGGTGGGAATGTTGATGTATGGGTTGGGGTTAGAGGTATAGGAGCTTCACTTGGGGGAGGTGGCCATAGCTATATTTCGATATCAGGGTTTTAGGGTTTACAATTTCAGGGTTTAGGGTTAGGTTAGGTATGGGGTTAAGATGTTAAGATTTGGGTTAGGGTATAATCATAGTGGCATTACAACTATTAACAACTAAATTAGTGTTAGTTATACAACTGTACTATTTACAACTATTAACAATATACAACGTAATCGACACAACTATACGTGTAATGATTTTAGCTGCTAACCTGCCATGATTTCAAAATGACAACTAGTAACAACTAAATTGGCGTTAGATCTATTTATAACTATTAACAATGTGTGACGTATCAAACACAACTACACATCTAATAATTTTTATTACTAATCTACCTTAGTTTCAAAACTACACATCTAATTATTATAGTTGCTATTCTACCATGTTTCAAAAGTAAACCTATAAAGAAATATAGGTGACTCACCATCGTTGATACACAAATCTCTCTCTCTTCCCCTCCTCCTCCTCCTCCTCTCCTTTCCTCCTCTCCTCCCTCCTAGTCTCCCCACCTCTTCCTCCTCTTCTCCCCCCTCATCTCATCTCTTCTCCTCCTCCTTTCCTTTCCTCCTCTACTCCCCTCTCCTCTCTTTTTCTTCTCCCCTTCCTCTCTTCCTCTTGGGCCAAAATAAGCGCATGGCGCTCCACCGCGTGCGTGTGGGATATACCCCCTAGTCGCCTAATGGTTGGGTGACTAGGGGCTTGTGGCCTAATCGTTGGGCGACAGGGACTAGTCGCCCAACGGTTGGGCGACTAGCCCGTCCAACCGTGTAGCGAGTGAGCGACAGATAGTCAAAACTACAAAAAAAAATATGTATAATACTGTAATTTAAAATAAAAAAGGTTATTTAAAAAATCAAAAGAACTATGTTGTTTTCACTGGGTGGATGCAACAGCAAGATAATCTTGTGAAACTCCTTGGGCATATGATACTACAATGGATTGGCTAAACAAGGACGTACGAAGACCGAGTAGGGTTGGGAGTGGCAGTCAAAAATTGCAGCTTGGGGTGGTCGCCGAGAGAGGGTGGCAAGGCGGCGGTGAGCTTCGTTCAGCGGCTCCGATGTGTGGCCAGGGCAATTAAGAGGGGGGTTCAAGGCGTTGCAAGCGAGGCGTATGGCTGTTGATGAGGGGCACAGAGGTGTGACAGCGGGGAATGGAATCATGGCGGTGGCGAATCAGGTGAGACTAGTTGTCGGATAGGGAATAGTGACTGATGGTTGGAAACAGGGAGAAGACAGCTGCAAGGATGGCGTCAAAGGCCAAAGAAGACAAAAAGATGGGCAAGGAAAGCGGAAAACACCAAAAGCCGAATTTGGAAAGAATCTAAATTAAGCTAAAATTCAAAATTTTGTGAAAATTTGGTTTGTATCATGATCAGACACTATCCTTCTTGTGATGGAACTTGTGATGGAAGCAGTTTGCATCTCTCAGTATTCTGCTTTCCAGATCCATCGCGGGCAGGTGCAGGTCGGACTAACCTCGGTTGTGGCTGAGGCCTGCAGTGTCCATGGAAATGCCTTGCAAATATAGAGTGAACTTGAGAATGGCGATGGCTCTTCGTAGTGTGTATACGTGTTGGGTGCTGCTTATAACACGCTTTTCGCATTAAAAAAGAGGATGTATGCGGTTCGTGCGACCCTCCACGGCTTGAGAAATTTTGCTATGTAACGGTAGATCGATTTGTATAATGGGCCAACCACACGACAACATGTGGCAAAGATCAATGTAGCACTGTAGCAAAACACTTTGGCACTATAGAAGCGTTGTAGCACTGCAAAAAAAAAGCTTTTCCCCGCGCTATAGCACTGCGTCGCATGTTTTTTGTATTTTTCCTATGCTACAGTAGTTTTGCCGTGTGTCATCGTATGGTTGGCTCGTTACACAATTTGATCTGTGTAACCGTTACATAGCAAAATTTCTTCCACGGTGACGCCGGTTGCTCCCTCTATCCCTCATCACTATCACCATCCACCACCTCAAAGACAGCAAGGCGTTAGAGAAATTGCTTGTTACTGTAGCCATTACAGAGAATATCTGTGCTTGTCAGTTGTGCCAAGCCAAGGGTCTGTTATTTTAGGCTTTTGGTTTATCTAAAAATTGAAATAAGTGGAACGGTTTGTTGAAGTGGATTCTTCAAATGACTTTCTAAGACCAAAATCATGTGAGTCATCCACGTCGACGTCTCCGTCGTTCGCTGCCGTCTAAAAAAATATAATTAAAAACCATCAGCTATAGTTAAAAGTCATCCACAACACTCCAAAAGAACAGGGTGAAGAATCAGTCAGTCACTGAAACACACTATCCTTTTTCCAGATTTCACCAGCAACCAGTATTCCAAATCAGCAAGGACCAAGCAGATTGCAGACTCATCTTACGGACGGAGTATGGAAATCCTGAGGTCTTCTGTGGCCATTCGCAATATGCCATGGAAGTAGGGAAAAAATGGTTTGCCAAAAAGATAAGCGCTCCAGAAAGATCACGATGAACTTCATATTAGGTGTTTAGCGTACAAGAAAGTTTGTCATTAAACACAGGCAACCATCAACCATGGAGTGGAAAAGGTTAAATCGCTTTCGATTGGAAGGTTGGAAGAAAGCTGGAAGTTTTGGGGTTCTTGTCAGGTGAGGAAGTTGAGAAAAGGAAAGGTCCATCTCGTAGCACCCACACCTGTCTTGTCTTGGTTTCGTTCAGGCGATCCTGGCTTCCTGACTGAATCACTGAGATGGCCTAATACAATGGGCATAACTGCGTAATCTTCAGTGAGGGCATGCAAGATAAGCTCGTGAGCTCTCTGGTCGTATCATATGCCACTGGATTTGCTAACCAGGACGCTGGTTCGCAGGCTAATAAACCGTGTCACTTCTCTGAAGAAGACGTCTCTTGAAACCACGGGAAGACAGAGCTCAAGTGCATGCATGTGAGCTACATGCGTCGTAAAACAGCAGCACCTGCTCATAGTTCATGGGTGCACCGATTTGTCGCTGGCGGCCTAACTCTTGGCCTTCGCTGACTTTGCAATAAGCACATTGGGAAAAGGAACTAAACCTTTTTTTTTGGACGAAGAGAAGCTAAACTTTGCAAAAAAAAAGAGAAGAACTTTTATTAGCTGATTTTCCTGGCTAACTTAGCAACTGAACCATACTATCCTTTATTTTTCCCGGAAGAAATGTACGGGCCTTTTTGGGTAGAAAGCAGAAGAACTGCCCCCTCATATTCGCCCTGAAACTGAAGAAAGAGCTAAAAGGTCGACGTGGACAGACTCGTGCCTTTCAAAGTGCCTAAGCTCCACCGTTTGAGGATCACTCAAACGAGGAGTAACTACAGCCAGTAAAATTGACGAAACACATCAGAATTTTGATGTTTTTGGCCAATGATGATGATGAGTAGTTCCAGAATTTCGCTATCACTCGATATTCTATCATAGAGGGCACACAGACAGACAGATGAGAATTATGAGATCCTTGTAAAACAGAATATATGAAACGTCGCTTTGACCGGCCGAAAAATCGACAAGAAATACAATCTCTATCGACGAACACTTCCAAGAACAAGGAAAATCTCAAGCTAGCAGCCGCCACCAAACATTAAGTTCGACACGCAGGCCTCGAAATCTAGCTTCATTTCACATTCCATCCCATTTGCTAGTTGCACGTGTCCGCGTATCACCGTAACCAGGCCCGTACCTAAGGCATGTGCAGTATGATCAACTGCATAGACCCCAAAAATTAGAACACCCAGGCCTCTAAGGGCATGTTTGATATGGCTGTGGTTTCTGATTTTTGACTGAAATTTTTGAATTTTAGTTGTTTACGACAAAGATTACGGACAGAGAGATAATCGCTTGCGATTTTAGATTATACAGATGTTAGGCTTTTAATGTGTACTACAATTAACTTATAGACTCCGTCTTAAAAATTACTCCGTTTAAAAGTTAGGTACTGTAGTAAAAGCCAAAAACCACTTTTAAAACTGAAAAGAACATGCCCTAAATAGCTTCCACTTCTAGCTTTTTGGTTCCTACCTTTTAAACCCCAAGTCATTTGGAACACATCAATTTCTTTTTTTGATTTTTTCCTTTTCATTGTACTTAGAGATATAACGGTGTTTTTCTCATTTTTCTTTAATATAATGGCTCCAAAAAAGCTATCAGTCGCTACAGTGCAATTCCAACTTTAAACCGAAAGTTGTAGCCAATAGCCGGTTGAAGCGGCACCTTAAAGGCCATGGGTTTCTAGCAAAACTTTAGTTAGTACTAGAAATTGGGACTGCATTTTCTGGTGGATCTCTTAAAATTGTGTTTTGTAGTGAAAGCTAGAGGCTTCAATCACTATACCCCTTTTTAATACTCCAGTTAGGTTCTTTTTAACTGCGGCTGATAATTTTTAGCTCTAATACGAGCTCTTATGTGAACGTATTAAATATCGATAAGCCATTTTGAAAAATCTAATAAATCGATTTGAAAAGGTGACAAGAAATCTTCTATTTGTTTGTTCATGCCTTTATCGAATGGTCACTAGTCACTACTGTGGTAAATTCACCAGTTTTACTGAACCACCACTTGTTCAGTAGCAGTGTAGTAACCTTTTTTTGAAACTAGTTCTAGACTAGATTGCTGGTGCGAACAAAAAGAATCAAGTTCTATTCCTTGCCCTTTCTTCCCAGACGCTAGAATCCAAGTTTAGCTGCAAAATAACCACCCTTTAGCTTGCGGCCCCGCGAATCTTCCCCTCCGGCCTTCCCCACCCTACACGGCACAGCACGACGCTCTCGCTCTCCTTTTTGCCTCCAAATCCCCAATCCCACCGCTCGCAAACCCAAAACATTGCCCCCCTCGGCATGGACGGGGAAGCCGCGAACTTGCAGGAGTGGGAGCTCCTCCTCGCCTCCCCCACCGCCGCGGCCGAGCCTTACGCCGGCGGCGGCGGGGAGGTGGAAGACGACGCCGGCGCCATCAAGCACGACTACTTCGACCTCGTCTTAGACGCCAAGTACCCCAAGAGGGCGTCGTTCACCAAGGGGGCGGAGGAGGAGGAGGAGGCCGCGAAGAGCGCGACCTCCGGCAACGCGAGCTGGGTGGAGCCGGACCCGGACGACCTCGTCTTCCCTGCCCGTGACCGCGCTGCGCTGTGGTCGGACTCGTCGTCGGACGGGGAGAAGCGCGAGGAGGCTGAGGCGACGGACGAGCCGTTGGAGCCGCCCCAGGAGGCGGCGGACGAGGGGGCGGTGGCGAAGGGAGGGGCGTCACGGTGGTGGAAGATGCCGCTGGAGGTGCTGCGGCTGTGGGCGCTGCGCGCGGCCAGGAGCGCGTGGTCGGTGCCCGTCGCCGTTGCGCTGCTCGGCATCGCCGTGCTGGGCCGGCGGCTGTACCGGATGCGGCGGCAGAGCAAGTCCGTGGCGCGCGTCAGGCTCGTCCTCGACGAGAAGGTCAGGCCTTTCGCCTCTTTTCCGGCTATGTCTCGTGCTAATCACTTAACCTGAGATGTTGCTTCCTGTATCACTTTTACAACCTGATACTGAACATAGCAACAAAAACAGCTCCTTGAGAGTTGAGAACCTAGGTGCTTTCGTTTTCTACAATACATGATGTTAGTGTAGTCTCACTCTGGGGAGAAACTCTAGGAAGCTCCTTGTATTGTTTAACCTGAAGGAAAAGCAGAGAGGAAAAAAGTCTCGATGAGATTGTCTAGTTGCCATGCTCGTTGGTCTTAAACAAGAAATTCTGGTTGTTTCTGCTGTCATGATGCAGTATGGACTTAGATGAGGAAGTGCATAGCAATAGCATGTAAGCACCAGTCCATTCCACATCAATTCTATGTACTACCATGTGACTTGTGGATGACAATTCAACTGATCCTTAACTGGAGTATTGGGTTTAAACACTTAAATAACCATTGCTGATGTTGTTCCGAATATCATCGTGTAACTCATTATTGATTAACTCTGTGTGGACTTTGCAGTGATCTGCATACTTACTATATACTAGCATCCTTTTTTAAAAAAACGAAATGTATACTGAAATTTTCATCACTTCTGCAGAAGGCATCCCGATTCAAGGCCCAAGCATCACGTCTGAATGAATCCATCCCAATGGTGCGGCGAGCTCCAATCATAAAGCATTTACTTCCTGCCAATGGAGTGACCCCGTGGCCTGTTCTGGGGCACCTGTGAGTTGTGAGATCCGTGAAATAGAGCTAATAAAATTGCCAAGAGTCACTTGACTTGCGAGCAACCAAACAGTCCCCTAAAGATTTAGCTGCTACTTGGAAACAGACTTGTGGAAGACACCTTATGTTATGTTCCCCCTTGATGCGGGATGTCGTTTAGGTCTTTTCTACTTGATGTTTCGTTATATTTTTTTTCTTCTGTAGACTTGATTTACCTTATGTGCTTGAACAGTGTGGCTGTATATGACTAAAGAATCCATAAATCCTTACAGAATGGAAGTTTGAAACTGCGCTGAGCTTCCTTTCACCACTGCTGGTCTAATCGTTTCCTCAGTGGAGAGTGGTAGTGATCTCGTCATTACAGAAGTGCCATGACGAGAAGTGCCTGACTAGGGAATTCAGAACAGGCCTAGAAGGCATAGCTAGCCATATCTATGAAATGAACAGATGTTTCTGTTTCTGAGACATCTTCCTATGTTTACATTAGAGAATATATAACTAGCTCCCTTGAGAAAAAGCAGGTGACACCGCGACTTTGGTGATTCAACATTGAACTACTTAGAATGCTACTGCTACTTTTCATATTCATGTATGGCTCATGGTCAGTCGGCCCTGGGTGTGATGTTTGTCTTACTTGAGCTCCGCTTATTTCAGTTTGTACTTCTGAATTATTTTTCACTATTTCTAAATTTTATCTTTTTCTAGCTTTTCGACTTTTTTAACTTTTTTTGCTAGTTCTTTTTTACATATTTTTTTACATTGTACATGAAAGGCCAATTTGTTTTTTCCTTTTTAATTTTTTTAATTTAATTATACTAAATAAGCTGTCATTGTAAAAAAAATAGTTGTCGTACAAAATCAACCATAAGTAAAGCTGAATTCATGTTTGGCGTCCCAACCAAGCAGCAAGGTGGTCGTGCCGGAGTGGTTATCGGGCATGACTAGAAATCATGTGGGCTCTGCCCGCGCAGGTTCGAATCCTGCCGACCACGGTTTTTTTTCCTTTTGCTATTCTCCTGGAGTAACCTTTTACTCTATGAATTATCGTAGTTTTACACTTTGCAAGAATGTGCTGAAAATAGTTTGAAGTGTTGGCCTACAAGTTTACCAAAAAAATGTTCCTAAAAGGAACAAACCTTATAAACGACTCAGGCAAATAAATTATTATTTCGTTCCTCCTATAGTCCTATAGCTCCAACACAATTTCATCCATGTAACAGTTGCTATCTGTTTTGAGCACCATTTCTTATCTTGATCTTCGTCGGCACATTCCTCCAGCAACAACCATTTTTTGGTCTCCATCCTCGTCAGCACGTTTCTTCTTCCCAACGACCTTCGCTAGCAACTAATAACGGCCACTCTTTAGGATTTAGCTATTGGTTTCATGAGTTCTATAGGATTTTCAACATCTTCCTATGGATTACTTTGACGAAGAAATTCTCATCATCTGACCCGTTTTAAGGATAAACGATGAGATGGTTTGCTTGTCGCCCACTCGAACTCAAATTTGTGCAAGCAACCATCGCCTTATGTGTTTTTTTTATGCATTTTGCATCTTATGCATCTAATGTGTGGAGGCTCCGGCCAAAGGTTATGAAGCTTAGTGCAATTAAAGAACTAATCGCATCAGTTTAAGCTAGTGTTATAATGATATCGATCACATCATTCATTGCACAAAATGAAACGGAACAATACTGCCTTCGTTCTCGAATACAAAGTGTTTTTAAATAGGGATGCAAACACAGCGAATAATTTTCAACCATCCGTCGGACCGAAAGCATTTAGATCTAATTAATAGAAAAAACGGATATCTAGCTATTTTTCGGATTTGGATCCGAACGGTTTTTCCGGATATAAGATCGGATTTGGAATAGAAGTACTTGTCAGATTCGAGCTATCTGGGAATTTAATCGGATAGTATCCGGTAAACTCTAAACTTATGAGTCATGCCTTAGCTAGTCAGCCTAATAGACAAGCCATGGATCTATGTGTACATGACTAACTTCTCACTTGTCCATAGTGGGCTGGAGAGATAAATCATCCCACGATGATTTTTCAATATTGAAATTAGTTTTTTATTTTTAGAAAATACAGAAATCCAAATAAGCGAAAAAATAGTAAATAAACTCAAAAAAATCCAAATAATTTAGGCAAATACTTTTGAACATAAGTAACTTAAAAAAATACTTTTAAATTTAATTGATGTAGTCATATTTGCTTATTAAACTCCTAATAAGTTGCATTTTGAACATATAGTACGATTGATTGATCCTTTTATGTGCGACACATATGGGCTTTATTTTTGTGTGATATGCGATTAAATATCATGATCGAGACTAACCGTATTCGGAGCAATATGTATTTGCTCCATATTTATGGTAGTGACTATCCATATTCATCTTTGTATTTGGCACTATTCATGTCCGACTTTGATTTCAAGAAAAAATCTAGAATAAAATACAAGATAAGCGAAATCCATTCGTATCTACTCTGATTGCACCTTTATTTTTAACCATGACTTTCTCTCACTCTTTATAGTGCCTAGAACACGTTTTTCCCAAACTACCCCTACTAACTCTACCTATCTACCTCCACCTCATTGCCATTGAATGATACTAGATATGGAGGAGCTCTGCGTCGAGCCGGAGAGGGTACAATTATTAGAAGTCTGTACTGGTACGAAAAACTGAGTATGGTAGTATAGCCCTACCACGCATAAATATAACATGCATTCCTTGTCACAGAGAGATATTTGACTATGCATCAAAGATTCAAAGACATGCACACACTTTAGAATTATGACACAAGGTTTAGGGACATGAACTCAAAATATTTGTAAAACATATTCGCAAACCTAAATCACATGCTACAAGAATTATGCATGAACTTCAACTATTTATAAAACATATTCGTAAACTTTAGCATCATACCACAAGGAGTAACTTTATGTACTTCAACCATTTGTAAAATACATTTGTAAACTCGAGTCATATGCTGCAGATGATTATGCACGAGTCTCGACTATTTGTAAAACACATTCACAAATAATAGCATCATACCACAGAGAGTTAGAGCAAGCTGAATTGAGCTATTAACATATAATGAGACTCAAGTTACTGGATAAGACCCTTTTTAATAATACGGCAACCTACACAAGCAATCCGGTCTCCCACCAAATACGAGATCGGTAAAAGATTAGGAATACATTCTTAGTCTATGCTAGTTATACTTTTACCTTGTGTATCCACTTAGAGCTTGATGATAAATACCTCCTCTTTAAGTCTGGGTCCTTGTCTTGTCGTATATCAATACATGATACTATATACCATTTCAGGATCTTGACTTAATGGCCATCAACACATGATGTCATCTTTCATCTCGAACCTTGACTTAATTATCAACACATGATATCCATTGCTTGACTTGATGATGATCAACACATGAAGCCATCCGAAGCCATCCAAAGCCATCCTCATCATGGGACCTAACTTATTTTACCAAATCATAAAAAATATTAGCACCACTGTCGAAGCCATGTGCAGGCAACCACGTGGCCACCCCAACTCTAAGGCACTTACACTAAAAGAAGGGTGACAGGCCGAATTTGGTAACATGGAAAGAGCAGAGCATTGTATAGGGAAAGGGGAAGGAAGACCGACAAGCGGGGCGAGGCGGGGCCTAGGTCAAGCAGAGCGGGAATTGATCATGGAGACGTGGTGGGCTCTGCATCACTCAATTTTTGCCTCTACAAGTGCGTCGATGTGGGGGGATGGAGGCGATCCCTCTCCACCTCCCGTGGTAGATATGGAGGGCACAATTGCTGAATCTAGTGGCATCTGCTTGAAGACATTGAGGACAATGGCCCTGCTGTATTCCTAGTTGCCACGGGACAGGAAGAGGCTCGATGGCGGTGCCAGTGTCATCAAGGAGGAAAGGATGCAGGCTAGGGGCAAGGACGGTGTGAGGCTCAAGAGCGGCCTTTCTGTCGACGATACAGACATCACTGAACCGTTGCTAATATACGTGTGAACTATTGAACCGGAACTAATATACTGTGAATTATTGCACCGAGAGGAGGAAAAAAAGGGAGCCGAGTGGAGGGGAAGAAATCCTTCCGCGCACACGGAGGAGGAAATGGGGAACACTGCTTCGAGTTCATCAATAGAGAGAGAGAGAGAGAGAGCACAAGTGCGTATAGGATCGAAAAAATTTTCGCTGCAGATGACTCTTTTGTATAAAGGAGCAAGTCATCGTTGTTTGCTTCTTGTCTCGTGCGTAATAGCCGGCTACTGCAAGATAGACAACATTTATCTCTCTCTCTCTCTTAGTTTTCTTTTATCTACATCATCAAAAAAACCTACGTGACAATACCTATAAACAAATTAGATCAGCCCATTATACATGGCCTAACACACCAACGAGTCAATGACATCAGAGTGTATCCTCTGCCTCCACGCAAGCCTATGCGGCCCCAGGAAAGGCAACTCTCCCTCTGCCGCACACACTTGGCAAGATTAAGGGGTGATAATAAAAGGCAAGGGCACGTCAGCAACCAACGAAGAACACAACGCGAGATAGCGCTTCGGGTTCCCGAGGCGGGCGAGGGTGAAGTCTCCCTCCCCGCCCCTCCCCTCGGCACCGCCCAGTTGGCCGCTTCACTCGCATGCTGTCTCCTCCTCCTGCCTACAAATTCCCCCCTCGCATTCCATTTCCGTCCCATCAAAACCCTCGCTCCAGCCGCCGCCGGTTCCCAAACCCTCCCAAATCGGCCGGCGCGGATTCGCCGCTACCAGTGCCGCGCCGCGCCCCCATCCGCCGGCCGCCTCGGAGGAGGCTCTCGGCGGGGATTGGGGAGGCGAGGTTTCGAGGAGTTTTTTTCTCTCCCCACAGGGGGGTGAGCGAGTCGGGCTCCCGCTGTCGCGCGTGGCGGGATAGGAAGGAGTAGGAGGGGGAGGCGATGGGCAGGAGGGGCAAGCAGACCGTGGAGGATATCGCCGAGGAGTTATGCTTCATGTGCAAGGACGGCGGCGACGACCTCCGAGTCTGCGACTTCAAGTAAGCCTCGCTTTTTTTTTGCCGGATTCTACATTTGTACTCTCTGTTGGTGTTGGTAAGCGATGTGTGTCGAATTTCCGGTAAAAGGCTATAGCCCCATTTTGCTTCTAGTTTTCTGTCGTTGCCTCCTTTCCTGTTGGAAAAGGCCTAGATTTGTAGTGGTTGCCTGGTTGGTGGATTGTGTATTTCTATTGCACGTCGTTGGCTTATTCCGGTGTGTTTGGGAGTGCGCGCAACGCGGTCAGGTAGATGCTCATGCAGTGGTGCTGCATGGTGAATACAATCTGCTTACTACCTGTGGTGGCTTGGAAACAGCATCTTCTGGATCAGTTTCACTCTAATTGCTGCCGACAGTTTCGCAAATTATGCCTCATGATGCCTTTCAGGAACTGCCTCAAAGCTTACCATCCACGCTGTGTGGGAAAGGAAGACGGCTTCCATAGTTCCGACGACCAATTCATTTGTGGTGAGCACTTAAGTGTTATCTTTTTTAGTATTTGTACCGTGCATGACTGCTATAGGAATTAGCACTGCAGTGGTGCACGTGTTGTGCTGCTTGATCATGTTCCATTACTCATTCATCGGTCATGGTCAAGTATCCTAAGTCATATCCTGCTTTTATGAACATCCCCCCTTGTTCCTGATTTTTTTAAAAAGGAGAGCTGCTGGATGCTTAACCTTTCATTTATTAGAGCATTTTATTTAGCTCGCTGTTCCAGGCTTCCAGCGCCATGGCACAGAAATGTGTACCAGCACTTCAATATCTCAGATAAAAAAACTTGGGATAGCTAATTGTCTGGAACTTTTGTCTGATGTAGACATAAACCGGGATGTTTAAACGATCACAAATAAGCTGCATCATTTGTTCATGTCTTAGTTCAGTATTGAATATGACATGTGATCAAGAAAGCCTGCCTTATATATAGCTCTACAATGCTCCTCATTTTTTCTGGACTTCAGTTTCTGTTTCAAAATGCCTCCTGTAACTTCCCTCTGGTAAATTAATGATATTGATTCTTGGGCCTAATTTTAACTATTTACAGAGTGGCACAAATGTGTTAATTGCAAAAGGAATTCATACTATCAATGCTTGTGTTGTCCAAGTTCCTCTGTTTGTGGCGACTGCCTTGGAAAAGTTGAGTTTGTCCAAATGAATGAGAGCAAAGGATTCTGCAACAATTGTTTAAAAATGGCAATATCTATTGAGAAGAATGCTGATGCTGATTTTGATGAGGTAACTGCATGCACATCCTCAACTGAATTTTGAATTACAGTGTTGATCTTCATTTTTTCGAAGTGGTATTAAGTTTCCACCTGCCACGCCATGCCATTCCATTAGTTAATCCTGCAAAAACTATTTAACAGGCATGTTGCTTACCATAAAACCATTCACCTTGTATTTTTCTTTTTTTGTTCTCCAGCATAATTTGTGTTGGATTCTTTGTATAAAGAATGTCAGGGTAGTTTAAACAGAATGCTAGTTGACCCCTCCAATATCCTTCTGTCTTTTCTGACAACAGTTCATGTGCATCTTCAGGCAAGGGGTGATTTTAGAGATACAAAGACCTATGTATTTTTATTTAAAGACTACTGGGAAGTAATTAAAGACAAAGAGGGTTTGAAATTGATTGACTTGCAGGAAGCTAGTATTCTTCTTAAAAGAAACCTAAACAGTAAACAAGTAAGGGATCCAGTGAAAGTTCCAGATGAGGATCACAAGGAAGATGAACATTTATTGGGTGACAATGATGATGCTGAGCAAACATTTCTGTTTGACACAAAGGGCAATCCAAATGAAGTGCAAGCATCACTGAAGAGGAAGAAGTCAAACAAGAAAACATATTTTGGCTGGGGTTCAAAAGAGCTAATTGAATTCCTGTCATGTATTGGCAAGGATACAACAAAGCCTCTTGATCAATTCAGAGTTGTTGGAATTGTCAAGGAGTACATCCAACAGAAGAATCTATTCCAGGATAAGAAGAAAAAATCTGTCATTTGTGATGATAAGCTGCATTTCTTATTTAGGAAAAGAAAACTGAAGTACAATATGATCTATAGCTTGCTGGAAATACATCTTGCTGAAAATGCTGCTTCAGATGATGAAAGTCTTGATGATTCTGAGGATGACGATGGCTCAATTGTGAAAAAGAAGCCTCGGAATAGTTTGGAGCCAAAGATTCCTAAGAGGGATTCAGAAAGATACAAGAGATGCTTTGCTGCTCTTAATCAGAATAACTTAAAGTTAATTTATTTGAAAAGATCTTTGGTTATGAATCTTCTGAGTCATCCAGAAACATTTGAACAGAAAGTTGTTGGCTGTTTGGTTAGAGTCAAGAATGATCGCAAGAGTTATAGTTACCAAATGTCTAAAAAACTATACCAGCTTGGGCTAGTGACAGGTAATCTTCAACTGCAAGCATTCTTCCCGAGTCTTTAATTCTGATGGTTTCTAGTTCATTTGTCAAGCATGCCCAGCATATTTGTAGTATTAATGTGGAAGGCCAAATTACTCTGTTGCATCCTTTTGTTTTCCTCGTTAACCGGCAAATGAAAGCGTTTCTGTGCTGAAAAGTGGGTAGAAGACCCAAGTAGATCATATTTCGTACATCAGGCCTATCTACTTGTAATATCCATCCTTTAGAAAGGAAACATTTGTCTTAACTGCTCATGAGAACATCCATAACAGGCATTAAAAAATCTTCAGAAGAATACAAGATAAAGGACACATGTACAAATATTCTTTTATGTGTTTCTGATATGTGGGATGAAGTCAAGATCTCAATGCTGTCAGAGGAGGACTTTGAGGAGGTATGGTTCTTTTAGTCCAGTAACATTAATGTTAGTGTGTACCAAACTACTGATGGAAAACGGAACGAGGGCTAACATTACTGTCAATTAGGCTTTTATTACTCAGTAGAGTAGTTTCTGCAACGTAGTTTCACCTGCTCCAAATATAGCCTTATATTTTTCCTGAATAGATGATGTGGTCACATAATTTTGCTTTTGCCCTTGATAACAGGACGAGTGTAATGATATTGTTCTGTTGGTTAAGAAAGAACTCTTCAAAAGGCCTACTGTTGTAAGTTCACCTTCAGTAAAGCTTTCTTTTCCTAACTGCAATGCTTGACCATGAGATGTACTGGGTGCAGCAGACTTACGATATTGTTGGGCAAACAAATTCTTATTTTTACATACATTGCTTTAGTGGTAAATGAAAATTTTGTTTATTTTGGGGTTGTTTTAACTTTTAACAGTGGAGACAGCCTTGTTGATGCACGTGTGCATGTCAAGTTGAGTGGATCACCCTTTATGTAGGTCCCTGGACCTGCTGCTAGCTAACCTGCGCATGTGCATGTCATGTTGGGTGGATCACCCTTTATGTATGTCCCTGGGTCTGCTTCTAGTTAACTTCTACATGTTTTTTTTTCGTCTGGGGCACTGAAGGTGCATGTGTAATATGCATCTGCATGTCTACTTGTATGTGTGTAACCATTTAATGTGAATCATGTTGTGCTGCTCCCGATCATGCTTTCATATGTACAAGTCCAAACGTCAACACTGTTATGTTACCATATTCATGTGTCAAATAAATCACCCTGCAATTTGTTCTAGTATATTCCAAATAAAATGATGGTACTCAATATACGAGTGTGTTATGAGTATTTATGCTCCTTATGCTGTGTGTCTGTAGTCAAATTGATTTAGGCATTTTTCTTTGTTCTATGTTCCTATTTGATGCATCAAGGACTGTAGCAAATACTTACGAGGAAGAACAAACCAAAATTATTTAGTTATGAGCAAGGGGCTTTTACTAGTCCGGTTGGACAATGTTTCTTTAAGAGATGTTGTAAGGATTACATTAATATGTTGTGTAGGTTATGTTACCAGTGTTAAGGATAGTAGTGTAATGTGTCAAGGGTAGAAGTGTAATAGTCATGTGGGTGCTAGGGGTGGTTAAGGAATTGTAGTCTAATCGGGTTTCACTCATGTACACTATACATTAGCCCCT
Source organism: Melocanna baccifera (assembly GCA_036346265.1). NCBI lineage: Eukaryota > Viridiplantae > Streptophyta > Magnoliopsida > Poales > Poaceae > Melocanna > Melocanna baccifera. The sequence goes on along the minus strand of CM070677.1, from coordinate 44,412,162 downwards.
TGGGTTCTTGTGAATTTGTGATACAACCAACTATTCAGCCCTAATTCCTCCCTTCTCTACTAAATTTAGCATGGTATCAGAGCCTAGATCGAAACTCTAGCGTCCAACTTCTTTCACTACCGCCGCTTCCCGGAGGAGCAATCTCCACTCCCTGGGGCAACATCCAATGTTGTTTTATTCTTTAGCATATCAACACTTTCTTAGCGTCAAGTAGCAGCAGCAACAAGCATTGTCGTCAAGTCTCTTTGTCCTCGATTGGCGGCAGCAGTAAGCAGTCTTTATCGCTAGCAAGGGTGATACAAGAGCTCCTTCGTATCTGAATCCTGGCTGGATCCACTCACTTTGGTCACCCCAGCCAGATCCACTCGTGCCTATCGATCCCCATCACCACCTACCTCTGCACGTCATTGCCACCGGCTGGGAGCAATGCAGCTTGTCTGTCGGTGGCCACCTTGTCCTCTAGCTCAAATCGGGTGGGATCTGGATCGTCGCCTCCCCTTTGTTGTCATTGTCGCCTCCTCAACCTCACCATCGCCACTCAAAACCTTGGCTACCATCGTCTTCCCCTGTCGAATCCAACTGATTCGAGCTCTTATGTTGCTGGCAACCTCGATCCTCACCGGATCGAGCCTTTCCCATAGCCTCCAGCCTTGGATCCTGTTGGATCCGAGCATCCCTATTGTTGGCGGCACCATGTAGAGTCAGATCTGAGCCTCTCCGTCGTCACCCCCGCCATCACCGACCGGATCTGAAGCTGGTCATCGTCACTAACCTCATTAAGTGCTGCTTGTTGTCGCCAACTTCATCTTCGGCCTTCTTTGAGCACACCATCGCCATATCCGCACCGATCTCGTGTCCAGCAACTTCAACCTCGATCTTAGCTCGGATCAGCTCGCTATTGGGCCGTTGGACCCGATTTGCTTATTGTTTGACCTGATTGTTTGCTCTCTTCAGCCCCATCGGGCCTTCATCGACGCCGAGGTCTAGGCGACGACCCCCAAGCTAGTGGCCTTCTTTATTCATGGCGCACCATGGCGGCGCAACCCTCAGATCTTCTCATTGTGGCGGTGTCCTCTGCTTTGCCTATGCTTCGCCACCTCCAGCTGCAGCTTCACCACTAATGTCTCTACCACTGCCTTGCTCTATCGTTGCTGCATGCGTGTGCCTGTTGTTGTGCTTGGGCCTCTCTTTGGTGGTGTGCTGTTGGACCGTTGCTGCTACTTCGTGTCGCTGATTGGTCTACACAGTTGGGCAGAGGTGCTACTGTTTGGTTGCTAAGTGGTGTGTGCTATGATGCTTGTGGGTTGCTGCTTGCCAAGGAGAGATGTTTTGTTGCTGTCTTGGTTTGGTTGTTGCTAGCTTGATGCTACTATAATCTTTTGCCCTTTTCCTTTGATATCCATCGACTCCATCCAAGTCTGTTGCATCTCTCTTCCAATTTGATGAAGCCGTGCTAGTCCATCAAATTCTTTGTCGATCAGCTGATTGCTTCTTCTATTTCAGGTTTTCGTGATCTGTCCAATTGGATTGATTGTGGTTGCACACATCATCGCCGTTGTTGATGCGGCCTTTGCCCTCTTGGTCCTCTCTCGTACCCATCTTGATACACATCTTTGCATTCATTGCGACTCTTGACCAATGGCCTTCTTTCTCGTCATCACACGTCTTTCTATGCCATGTGTTCTTGTGGGCGTGATTCAATCTATCTCTCTTCATCAGCTTGATTCGATACATCTCAATATTCCTGTTGGTACATCTCTTTTCCAAGACTTGATGTGTAGCGAACCATTTAAGCATGTGAAGAGCTAAAGAACAGCTTGCGAAGGCTTGAGGTACCACCTTGTGGATAGCTGTCATCGATGTTTGATGAGCCAAAGAATAGTTTGCAAAGGCTTCGAGGTACCACTTGGTCCAGGAGGAGATTGTTTGCTACTATATAGATTTTTTTGTTCAAGAGTTGCATTGTCATACCTAAGCCCAGCTCGGCCCATATCATACCCTATTTAAGGGGAGAGCCGGGAGGGGGAGGAAGCAAGTTTGGCTTTTGCTTCCCCCCGTGCTCTCGCTGTTGCTCCCCGAGCGGACCTTGCGACACCGCTCCCAGCTCCGCCACTCGTCGCCCTCTGGCGACCGCCCGCCTTCGTCCCCGTTTCCTCCCCCGTGCTGCTGCTGCCGCCTAAGGGAAGAAGGGGAGGCGGCCGAGAGCAGAGCCAAGGAAGGGGAGTGGAGAGAGGAAAGAGAGAAGGGGGGAGTCAGCCGTGGGAGGAGAGGAAGAGGAGGGGCGGGTGAGTGGAGAAAGGAGGGGAGAGGGGCTGGCATGGAGAAGAAGGGGGGCGGGTGAGGGGAAGAAGGAAAAGGAGTAGAGAAAGAGGAGAAGGAAGAGGAAGGAGCCGACGTGAGAAAAAGGGAAGAGAGAAGGAAAAAGAGAGGAGAGGAGGGAGCGGCTGGGCGTGGAAAAAAAGAAGAGGGAAGGAGAAAAAAAGAGAAAGAAAAGGAAAGAAAAGAGAGGGAAAGAAAGGAAGAGGAAAAAAAAAGAGAAAAAGGGGTGAGCCTGATCCAGCATCGGATCCGTTAGATCCAGCCGGAGAGCGATAGATCGTGCCCCGATCCGGTTGTCGGGGGTTAAGGTAACAGTTCGAAATCCTCTTCCGTTTAATTACCGATTCTCGCATAAATTAATATACCGATTAAACATGGGACAACGGGGAGGTGTCCGGTGACAGGCAGATAAGCTATATTGGATTTATGCGTAAGCGACGTTATTTGCTCGCATGTGTATGTATTGTGGTAGCAATGAATTGAAATGGTTAATACTTGTTTAGGTGGCGGTTCGAGCTCGATGCCATTCGCGCATCATTCACCAGGGTAACAAGCAAGTACATGGTAGAACAATACAGTGTGGTTAATGATTGCTACTCATGTTTCCACGCCATGATTTTCAGTGTTTATAAGTTGAGATACATGATTATGAGTTAGGTATATACTAATGAGTGCAGTTTATAATTAAGTACCAACATTGGAAGCATGTGCTTCATGCATTGCACTCATACATAGTGAAACAGAGGCTACTTCGGTAAGAACTCCACATGAGTGGAGGTTGAACGCCCATTTGAAAGAGGACGAGGCAAATGAGTGGTCCATTGATGGGTGAACACTCCGCTATACCGGTATAAGCTACAGTTACAGATGCATCGTATGGCACTGCATTGCATGAAAATGATACAGACGCGACAAACAGTGACACAATTACATAAATATTGGTATACAGTTCATAGTAGATTTGGATTACAGATTATAGACATAGAGTTGAATTAAGGCTTATAGTACAGAGTCATTGATTTACATATTATAATAGATTGGCTTTACAGTTCACAATAGACGTGATTTCTGATTTCTGATATATTGGCTTCTGATTCATAGTAAACGTGATTTGATTTATGTAGATTGACTTCTGATTCATAGTAGACGTGATTTACTGTTTACATTATATTAGCTTTACAGTTAACAGTAGACGTGATTTACAGTTTACAGTTGATTGGCTTTACAGTTCACAATAGATGTGATTTTACAGCTTATAGTCGTAGATTTGGTTTACAGTTTACAGATATGGATTGATGTACTGCTTCATCGTGTGCTTAATGAGTCTTCGGACTCACCTTTGTTTTGTTTTGTTTTAGGGTAATCCGGAATGACGGCGCACAAGGAATGGGAGTAGTTCCTTTTGCACTGTGCATATGAAATAACTGCTTAGTCATGCACTGAGCGTTATGCTTAATCTTTTGTTAAGAAATTTATGCAAATTTTCTAGTTACAGTATGTTCCAGGAGAACGGGTTCTCCTGTTAATATAGTTCTCGTGCGCTAACTCTATTTGTGACACGCCTATGTGAGATAGTAACAGTGTGGTGGTAGCATCTTGGACCCTATGGAGAGTCGGGGTGTTACAGTTGGTATCAGAGCGGACGTTAGGTCCGTGGTAAAGATAAATTGTCAACTTAATTTAATTATTTTCCTAAAACATGATTTAGGCCTAATAATTAAGTTAAACTTGACACATCTTGCTGCACAGTAGGACGGGGTTTGGGACTTGCATTGCATATGCGTTTTCCCAAATTGTATTGTTGACTTGTACTGCTAAAGTTGATGTTTGTGAGTTGATTGGGTGAATGTTCCTCTGTTGTGAGCAGTGATGCGGAGAGGTAGAGGCCTTGGTCGCGGTGCCGGCCGTGGTCGTGGCCGTGCCCAAGCGGAGTAATGCTAGATGTTCAGCAGGAGGCACCTGACGCGGAAGTTGGGTCTGCTGAGCAGTCTGTAGCTGGGAACTAGGCAAGGTCTTCGGCCTTGCTGCGGGAGTTTGTAGAGGAGGTTCGTGCGCTTCACCAACAAGCGCCTGCAGCTGTACCCATCGCTGCCCCGACTGCCGTTCCAGTCGCACCAGAGGCAAGAATGAGCCTACACGAATGGATGGTGTTGTGGTTGGACACCTTTGATGGGTCAGGTACACTAGTCCAAACTGCGGATTGGTTGCGCTATATGGGAAGGCAGTTTGGAGCTTTAGCAATGACCACACAGCTTAGGGTTCGTTTTGTGGCTTTCCAGTTGAATGGTTAGGCAGACATCTGGTGGGAAGGAGTCCTCTCAGCCAGGACTCCTGCCCAAGGTTCCGTCGTGGGCTCAATTCTGAGTTCTGGTATGTTATGGGAGCTACAGCACCACGTGACTTTAGATCCATGGTGGAATAGGCCAGATGGATGGAGATGGAGAGTTGTTGAACTCACCATAGGGGGTTGCAACCCTGGCGGCTACCCTACCCCGGTGGTTTGGGTGCGGATGTGATAGCGGTACCACTATTAGTGGTATTGATTGAGTATGCAATGATTTTGATCGGTTAGAGGTGTTATTACTAGGAGCTAACCTCATGGTTTTTCCGATAGAGTATTTTGACGTCATCCTCGATATGGATTGTTTGCATCGTTACCGGGCTGTGATTTCCTGTTTTGGACGGTCACGTTGCAAGCCCCTTCAGGAGAGGAGATAATGTTTCAGGGGAATGCACCTCTGTGTTCTCTTTTTGTGTTGACCAGCTTATTCCCTGGCCGACGAATGCTCAAGTTTGGGTTACTTCTGCCACTTGCGGAAAAGCCGAGTGCACTTTTGCCTTTGAGGGTATTCCAGTGGTCTGTGAGTATCCCGACGTATTTCCTGAAGAGCTTCCAGGGATGCCACCAGGAAGAGATGTGGAATTTAGAACTGATCTTGTTAAGATTTTCGACCTATTTCTATATCCCCATCTTTGTTTAGCTACGATGAGGCCTATTTTGGTAGGAACTATACGTAGGAGGAGAGGAAGAGGGGGCCGGGTGAGTGGAGAAAGGAGGGGAGAGGGGCCGGCGTGGAGAGGAAGAGGAGGGGGGCCGGGTGAGGGGAAGAAGGAAAAGAAGTAGAGGAAGAGAAGAAAGAGAAGGAAGAGGAAGGAGCCGGCGTGAGAAAAAGGGAAGAGAGGAGAAGGAAAAAGAAAGAGGAGAGGAGGGACCGGCCAGGCATGGAAAAAAAAGAAGAAAGAGGGAAGGAGAAAGAAAAGAAAAGAAAAGAGAAGAAAAGAAAGGAAGGGAAAAGAGAGAGGGGGAAGTTTGATCCAGCGTCGAATCCGTCAGATCTGGCTAGAAAGTGACAGATCGTGCCTCAATCCGGTTATCGGGGGTTAGGGTAACAGTTCGAAACCATCTTCCGTTTAGTTACCGATTCTCGGATAAATTAACATGCCGATTAAACATGGGACAATGGGGAGGTGTCCGGTGAGAGGGAGATCGGCTATATTGGATTTATGTGTAAGAGCGACGTTATTTGCTCGCATGTATGTATTGTGGTAGCAATGAATTGAAATGGTTAATGCTTGTTTAGGTGGCGGTTCGAGCTCGGTGCCATTCACGCATCATCCACTAGGTTGACAGGTAAGTGTATAGTAGAACAGTACAGTATGGTTAATGATTGCTACTCATGTTTCCACATCATGATTTACAATGTTTATGAGTTGAGATACAAGATTACGAGTTGGATATATACTGATGAGTGCAGTTTATAATTAAATACCAACATTGGAAGTATGTGCATCATGCATTGCATTCATACACAGTAAAACATGGCCTATTTTGGTAGGAACTATACGAGAGTGAAGGTTGAACCCCCATTTGAAAGAGGACGGGGCAAATGAGTGGTCCATCGACAGATACAATTTATAGTAGATTGGATTTATAGTTCATAGTAGACGTGATTTACAATTTATAGTAGATTGGCTTTACAATTCATAGTAAACGTGATTTACAGTTTACAGTAGATTGGCTTTACAATTCATAATATTGTCGTGATTTACGTGATTTCTGATGAGATTGGCTTTACAATTCATAGTAGACGTGATTTACTGATTTCTGATGAGATTAGTTTCTGATTCACGATATCGTGATTTACAACTTACAGTTGATTGGCTTTACAGTTCACATTAGATGTGATTTTACAGTTTATAATCGTAGATTTGGTTTACAATTTACATATATGGATTGATATACTGCTTTATCATGTGTTTACTGAGTCTTTGGACTCACCCTTACTTTGTTTTTTTAGGGTGATCCGGAATGACGGCACGCAGGGAATAGGAATAGTTCCTTTTGCACTGCACATGTGAAATAACTGTTTAGTCATGCACTGAGCGTTATGCTTAATCCTTTGTTAAGAAATTTATGTAAATTTTCTTAGTTACAGTATGTTTCAGGAGAACGGGTTCTCCTGTTAATATAGTTCTCGTGCGCTAACGTGCCTATGTAAGATAGTAACAGTGTGGTGGTAGCATCTTGGGCCCTGTGGAAGGTCGGGGTGTTACATGCATGCTTCGACGACATCTTCAAGCTCAAACTCCATATTTATTTCTCTTTCTGTATCTTTCTTTTTTAGTGCTATCCCTTTGAAACTCAATGCTATTGCATACGCATTGAGTTTGAGGGGGTATGTTAAGGATAATAATGTAATATGTCAAGGGTAGAGGTGTAATAGTCATGTGGATGTGTTGTGGTATCAGCACAACAGAGGTCAGAGTACCCTTCTCCATAAGAGGAGGTAAGAGTTAGAAAGAGAGCTAATGGTAGGAGAGAGAGTTTGTACATAAAATGAGTGGATCTGGCCCTCTCATACCCTCTTTAGAGATTTATATATATGAATGGGGTAGAATGAGAAATTCTCATTCTGCCCCTTGATAATTACAAAAGGTGAGGATACATTGGTACATTCATCTATACTATTGGGCCCATTACATACTGGGCTCACTCCAAGACCTAGTTATGGGGGTTGGACTATACCCACAATAGGGTGCTAGGGATAGTTAAGGAATTGTAGTTTAGTCTAGGGTTTCACTCATGTACACTATATATTAGCCCCTTGGGCTCTTGCAATATAACCAACTATTCAGCTCCAGTTCTTCTCTTCTCCACTAAAGTTAACAACCAGTTGAAATTTGCACGTCATGTAAGCAGAAAGATAGAAAATGTTGCATGTTGCAAGAGGAGAGTGCTACCTACTTAGCTCATGCCAGGTCATGTCATGGGTTGTCCATTTGCTATGCTTGTTCATAAGTTCATCATTGATGTATTTCCACTACTCCCTTTGGCCATAAAAGAAATGTGGTCTCCAAAATGCAATTCAGACCACCAATTTCTATTGTAATATATGCTGTAAAATCGAATTTAATTATACCATAATGAAAGTTTTTTTGGGGGACAAATCTGCTCATACCATTTTTTAATACCAATTTAGATATTCACAATTACATTATTAGCCAAAATTCAAATAGACTCCACATTTCACCCACCATGGTGACACTATTTGATTAGAGGGGGTATGTATCTGGGAACAAATATTTTTTGAGTTATTTTGTTCAGTATCATTGCAAAGATCACGGTGTTGAAAAATACCATCGCTTGTGAGAATGACATGTGGGGTCTGGGGCCATCTGTTAGTGACACATTGGATGGTATTTTTCAACTCCACGATCTTTGCGATGGTACTGAGCAATATTGACCAATATTTTCCTGCCATATAAGCCAGCTGGTTTACCAGGTTGTGCTTGTTAGTTTCTGTTAGCTGTGAAATACTTAGAGATGGTTCATTCAGTCTCTCTCTCTCTCTCAGTATCTTGTTTACTTAAGCATCTAATGTGCATATGCTAAGCTCCTCTTTTAGTGCTCTAAATTTGCACTTTTTGACAGGCTGAGTTGGAGGAAAAAGTGGCAAGTGTACATGCGGACATAGTAAATCATGTAAGTGCACTCTGAATTGCCTTTCATTTGAAACTCTATTCTGGTATATTTTGAATAAAAATACATGTAGACACATAAATGGGAAAAGCTTCATAACTAATTGGTTATCTGTAGCGATTTAGAAAGAGGTCAAGTGACTTTAAATCTTATTGAACGACATAGTGCATGATTCAGCAAAAGATTCTTAAATCTCCTCTCTTAATTGCAGAGCATTGAATTATCAACCTTAGCTTAGTTTTAATCATTTAAATGTTGTGGCCTTCTCTTTGGTTTGCTACTTGAATATATTGTTCCGCTTGTCCTGTAGAAGGCAAAGAAAAAACCTATTCAATTTTTTTGTGGACAGAAATCCAGGTAAAAAATTCTAATTTGATCTGCTAAATCAACAGCTGAAATGTGCACATCGGTATCCATGGTGGATAATGCATACACATATTGTGCATGGTGGCAAAATGACCTTTGGAAAACCCAAAAGTGTTATGGTATTCAGGTATTGTAAGTTTAGGGTACACCTGTTCACGGGCAGCCTGGCCCAATTTTTCTGAGATTGGACTCAAGATATCAGTCCATCAGCCTGTCCTGAAGCACGGAAAAATATATAATAATAACAATAAACATTTTATTCATAAAATAATAAATTTATTTTCGGAAAAAAAGTAAAATAAATTTGGCCTTCAGCCTGGGCCAGGCTGGCCCAGACCATGAACACCTATACGGGGCAGGATATCCTTTTTTGAAGTTCGGTAGTTTAAGTGGAGTTCATCTCAAAGTTCAGGGGGTTATTTGGACTTTCCTTTGGGATGTGGCTAAGCTAAGTAGGAGAAATATTTGGAAGTTGGTAGAGGTTTGAGTTGTATGCTACCTTCATTGCATATCAAATTTTGTACATTTGTTAGATACCATTTGAAGTCTGAAAGAAAATTTATTAGCTATGCCAAACAGCCAAACTGAATACTTTTGTCGTCCCTTGTAATATATTTGTTCTTCCTTTCTATATGTTTATTTGTTCTTATGCTTCTCTACAACTCAGTGGCTTGATAAGGAACTTCAGAGATTGGAGAGAGAGATTGAAAGAGCTAATGAGAAGGGGTGGCGCCAAGAATATCCTTTCTGTATTGACTGATGATCATGTAGCAATAAACTATCAATGCTTGTTATTTATAGAAGTTGTCTTATCTTCTTATTTTACTATTGCCATCTTATTTATTGGAACTCAGGAAAGAAAATTTTATGTAGTTCCTTGACTGGTCCTGCTTTTACAATGTTTGACCTAATGGATCAAAAAAAGCTTCTAAGCACACCAGCCGAAAGACAGCGTCGTCTTGAGGAGGTCCCTGAAGTTACTCCAGAAACAGAAGAGAGAAAAGAAACTGAATCTGAAGCTGCAGCAGAAAAACCTATGCTAGGGAATAGAGGTACAAACGCTTGAATTTCTTGTTCTTAATATATAGCATTTTTTCCTTCCTTTCCATCTGTTTTATGTTCATACTGGTGCCAACTACCTCCAAGGTGTTACATGCAACATCCAACAGCTTCCCTCTGGCTCCTATTACAGAAATAAACATTACAGAAGTTCATAACCCGACATTTGGAAAATTCAAACACAATTAGTTAGACAAAGTGGAGAGCATAACTTTTCCCCTATTGTTAGCTGTTTAATTGTAGTCACAACAGCTATTTGATTTTGTCAGTGCAAAATTTTCGTTTGTAGCCTCACCATAGGTCTTTGATAACATTTTTTAGCTTAGGTGTATATTTACCGTTGTAGAAGCTTGTTATCTATTACATGGAAACTGTATGTCTGGAAAGACTGGTTTGGCATTTAGCAAGTACTTGCAATGTAGTGTTCAGATAAGCGGATTTGGAGTGGGTATGGCTACTACCGAATCAGTATATGAATTTCTTTGTGTGGCTGTGAATGCAGATAATATGCTTATGGATTGGGTATATATTGGATATGAGCACACACAATAGCCTTTGAAAAAACACTATGGATACAACCCTTTTTTGTTGTATATAATTCGTTTGATATAATATGAGTATAAAGCGAATGTCAAATAGCAACTCCCAAACCTAGGATGCAAATTTAATGTTCACATCCACATCCATTCAGCTGGAATGCACTAGTGTAGTTTATGCTGCTAGTTCCATCTCTTCGCTGACTTAACCATATGTTGCCCAGAAGTTTTTATTACCACTGAATTTGTTTGTGGTTTGAACTCTGATTCCTGAACCCGAACCATTGTTACTAAACTCTGAGCTTTAAAAGGTTTGTTTCATACATTGATGGCCATGGTCAATAAACTGCATCTTATTTAGGTTCAGCTGTCATGTAGCTTATCGGTGCAGAAGTGTTTCAGATGAAAGATCCCGAGATTTTACCTCCATGAAGACATCTTTCTTCTATGATCCTTTTGTCAAAAAAGGAGCTGTTATCTCCTATTTTCCCGTGGTGGAAACAGAATGTGTACCTGTGTGTTCGAAGTATAATTCAATGCAGATCTTATGTTTCAAAAGTTATACTCAGTTATTTCTTTGAAAAATATTTGGATTCTTTCAAATATTGGAATTCTACAGGTTTCTATGCATATATATTTACTTGTGCTGGATATGTCTAAAAAAAATTGTGGGGTTGTTTGATTGCATAACTTGTGTACATTGGCCACTGCTTTTTTATATCGGAGTTCCTAATATACAGAACTAGCTGACTAGTTTCTGTAATTGCGTGGCTACATGTTATAACACATATCTTCTGGATTTAAAAATGCATGTTACCTTCTGAAACAATTTATTTCAACATCATTTTATGGATGCACCATGAGTGTTGTGAAGATGACTGACAAGGATATAGTACCCCAATTAGATAATTAATAATTTTTTAGTAATTATCTCTAAGTCCTAATCGGTTAGTACCCGATATACATCAATTGGTTGTATAGGATGCAGACACGTGTCCTAGAGTATATTCCTAGGATATACCAATTAATAGTCCATAAAGATTACTGTGGATCCTCTGTCCAACCTATTAGAATTATTAGATAGCTATCGATGTTTTCCTTGTATAGCACATGCTTTCCTTATATATGATTTTCTTGTATAGCACATGCTTTTCTTATATATGCTTTACTTGTATACCTATATATACTTTCCTTGTATATCTATACTGGGCTATATATATACAACCTACCGTGGCGCCCGTGCTAGCTTCCAGGGTGGCTGCGTACCACCATCTCCACCGACTGGTCCCTGATTTTGCTTCAACCCGTGGACTGCCCCAACTGGCCGTCAGTGGCGCCCGCCCGCTCCCGGCCTCCTCGGCGCCCCACCTCAGGCTCATACTATTTCACGCCGTCCTAGCCTTCCACCCCGCAAACCTAGGATCAGCAGAGCCTCATCACCGCGTTGAACCAACTGGTTGTCCAAGGACACGGCGATTGGGTCAAAGACAGCGGCGCCACCTCCCACATGACGACAAACGACGGTATACTTCTCTCTTCCCACCCCCCATCTCATTCGGTCGTCACTGTTGGCAACGGTTCGCCTCCCTGTTGTTTGTCGTAGTCACACGTTCCTCCACACACCGTCCACTCGTTTTCTTTTTCACAACACTCTTATTGTTCCTAACCTAGTTCACAATCTTCTTTCTGTTAGACAGTTCACTTGTGACAACCATTGTTCCATCGAGTTTGACGTTTTTGGTTTCTCTATTAAGGATTCCCGGACGCAGCGTGTGATGTTTCGCTGCAATAGTGCGGGTGACTTCTACACTATCCCTCTAGTCACCACCTCAGCTACACCCAGCACCCACCTCGCCATCTCCTCCCAGCTATGGCATCAACATTTTGGTCATCCCGGCATCGCCTGTCTCGACGCTCTCAATAAAAACTCGCTCATCTCATATAATAAAGTAGACATGTCCCTTTGCTATCCTGTCAACTTGGCAAACATACACGTCTCCCTTTTGTTACTACTTTGCTCTCTTCTGCGCCATTTGAGCGAGTTCATTGTGATGTGTGGACATCTCCAATTCCTAGTATATCCGGTTACCTATACTATTTAGTGTTACTTAATGGTTTCTCTCATTATTGTTGGACCTTTCCTCTTAAAAAGAAATCAGATGTTCCCCAGCACATATAAGATTTTACCGCCTATGCTAGCACACAATTCAATCTCCCTCTAAAATCTATACAGGTTGACAACGGCACCGAATTTGTGAACCACACCAACACATCCTTGCGTCCCGCGGCATTACCCTACGCCTCTCTTGCCCATACACCTCACAGAATGGCAAAGCCGAGCGCATCATTCGCACTCTCAACAATACGGTTCGCACGCTCCTACTCCACGCCATTATGCATCTCAAGTATTGTGCCGAGGTGCTAGCAAATGTCACCTATCTCCTCAACCGTTGCCCATCCTCTTCTTTCGGAGGTGACATTCCCTATGCACTCCTTCATCGCTCCCACCACAGTAGTCATCTCCGGATTTTCGGTTGTCTTTGTTTTCCGAATCTTTTTGCCACTGCTGCCCATAAACTTGCTCCACGTTCTGCGGCCTATGTCTTCCTCGGTTATCCTTTTCACCATAAGGGCTACCGTTGTCTTGATCTTGCCACCAAACGTGTTATCATCTCCCGTCATGTTGTCTTTGATGAGAGTATCTTCCCGTTTGCTAGTAGTGACCGATCTTCACCCCCTCCCTCTCGCACCGACTTCAATTTCCTCGACGTCGATGTTGCCATGCCGGTGTTCCGCACTGCTACAATGGCACCCTTACAGGTACTCCAGATGGCTACTCTACCAGTGCATGGTGTCGAGCGATCATCTCCTTAGTCCACGGCGCCATCCGTCGCTCGCCACCACGTTCGCTCGTGCATCTGATTTACTCCATACGGCCACGTGCGGCTCCTTCCGACCCAGCTGCACCAGCACCGCTGCCCGCGCCGGCTCCGGCTACCCCGGCTCCTTTAGCGCCCGCACCTCCCCGATCGGCTGCCTCCTCGGTCCATTCGATGATGACATGGGCTCGGACTGCCGCCGATCCCTCTATGGAGTTTTTCTCCCTAGTGGCTGAACACTCCCCGGCATTTGCCGTTCGACAAACTATCGTAGCGCCCTCGCCGATCCCAACTGGCGCACCGCAATGGCCGAGGAGTACAAAGCCCTCATGGACAACGATACCTGGCGTCTTGTACCGCGCATGCTAGGTACTAATGTCGTCTCCGGGAAGTGGATCTTCAAGCATAAGTTCCACTCTGATGGCAGTCTGGCCTGCTATAAAGCGCGCTGGATTGTTCGTGGTTTCTCTCAGCAGCATGGTGTCGACTACGACGAGACGTTCAATCCAGTGGTCAAACTGGCCACCATCTGGACTATCTCTCCATCGCCGCATCCCGCTCCTGGCCGATTCATCAGCTTGATGTCAAGAATGTCTTCCTCCATGGCACTCTTAATGAGACCGTCTGCTGCCAGCAGCCTTTCGGGTTCGTGGATCCTGCTCGTTCCACCCATGTGTGTCTTCTCCAGAAGTCCCTCTATGACTTGAAGCAGGCTCCTCGAGCGTGGTACCAATGGTTCGCCTCCTACATCCATGGCATCGGTTTCGTCGCCTCCTTCAACATGTCCATATTTGTCCTCCGTCAAGGGACTGACATGGCCTATCTACTGCTCTACGTCGACGACATCGTCCTCACGACTTCCACCCAAGGTGTTCTACAACACCTCATAGGCTTGCTCCACTCGGAGTTTGCCATGACGACCTCGGCGACCTGCACTTCTTCCTCGGCATCTCGTCGCACGCTCCTCCGACGGTCTTTTTCTGTCTCAGCGACAGTATGTCGTTGATCTCTTGTGACGCACTGGCATGGCTGAGTCACCCTACAGCCACACCAGTGGACACTCACGCCAAGCTATCCGGCCATGACGGAGCTCTTGTGGTCGATCCGTCCGAGTACCGTCGCCTTGCGGGGGCTCTGCAGTATTTGACACTCAGACTTAGCGTACCCCGTCCAGCAGGTGTGCCTTTTCATGCATGATCCACGAGAGCCCCACCTCGTGTTAATCAAACGCATACTGCGGTACGTCAAGGATACTTTCAACGTCGGTCTCCACATCGGCCTCTCCGCGGTGACCTCTATCACCGTCTACTCCGACGCCGACTGGGCCGGCTGCCCAGACTCACGGCGCTCTACCTCCGGCTACTGCATTTATCTCAGTGACAATCTTGTCTCTTGGTCCTCCAAGCGTCAGACAATCGTGTCTCGATCAAGTGCAGAAGCTGAATATCGCGCCGTTCCCATGCTATAGTAGAGTGTTGCTAGCTGCAGCAACTTCTCCAAGAGCTTCACGCCCCAGTTGCTTCGGCGACCGTTGTCTACTGCTACAATGTCAGCGCTATCTATATGTCGACTAATCCAATCCAGCACTAGCACACGAAACACATCGAGATTAGCATTCACTTTGTCCGCGAGAAGGTTTCACTTGGTAATGTTTGCGTTTTGCACGTGCTATCCTCCCATCAGTTCGCGGATATCATGACAAAAGGTCTCCCGACTCGGCTTTTTCAGGAGTTTTGATCCAGTCTTTGCGTCCGGACTCCCGCTGCGACTGCGGGTGGGTATTAGAATTATTAGATTGCTATCAGTGTTTTCCTTGTATAGCACATGCTTTCCTTATATATTCTTTCCTTGTATAGCACATGCTTTTCTTATATATATTTTCTTTGTATACCTGCATATGCTTTCCTTGTATACCTACACTGAGCTATATATATACAAAACCACCGAACCCTTTACCTGTGTGGTGTCTGTGCCAATCTCTCTACACAACCAGTTTATGATTCTACCATAGACCCACACGTGTGGGAGGGAAAAAGGAACGTGCTTTTCCGCCTGCATGCGCTCTCTCTGTCTCTGATGTGATGTAAGTAATAAATCCTATTTGTAAGCAAATAGGTATTGCATGAACATTATGTATGCCAAACTTTTCCATTTTATTGTTTGATTATGCTTTCCTTATTAATTTAGATACCTATTGTAGATTTCTAAAAGTACTTGAATTAATCTACACCGCTATAATCCTTTTTTTAGAAGTACATTGTTATAATCTAGGCCCACTGTAACTGATTGTTTTGATTTTTTTTCTCCTTTGTTACTCTGATCAATGTGGTAATTTCTAGCCCCTAAGGGTGGACATGGGAGCTCCTTTGTTCGTCGTTTTAATAATGTCATGGATTCTTGATTTGCTATGTGCCTGTGTTAATGAGAAGCTAAAATCAGATCATTGTGCAGGTAGCAAAACGGGCAGAGCTGCTTGTCCGAAGGATCTGGAAGAAAATTCTAAAGGTTTGCTCATTTTACATGTGTTGAAGTTAGTTCTTTAATTAATGCTAGCCGCTGTTAAGTTGAGCTGGGTGTGCTCCATGTGTACGTCTGCAAAGGCAAGTGAGATTGGAGACTATGTTCACACAAGAAGCTGAGGAATTCTCATAAAAACCAGAAAAGAAAAGGAAGGAATTTTATCCATCCTTCTATTGGACCCAAATAAAAACATTTCAACCTTATTTCACATTGAGTGCTCCTCTCATATTACCAGTTTTAAAATAATAAAATCATTGTTTCTTATAAATTACACATGAGTGGATAAATGTAAGTTACTACCAGAAATCTTAATGATACTTTGGTTTGGTTGGAATTATAGGACCGTGATTTTTGGTTCTTGAATTTCATTCCTCGTACTTTTCGAAATATGTTGTTACTTTTTTCATTCCAAGAATTAATTTAAAATTGGTTGGTGTTGTTCAATGCAATTTTTATAAATCAGTGTAATTGGGTCTATTATTCAAGTTTATGAAAATGTTGCAAAGGGCTTGGGCGTGGATTTTGTCAACTTCTAGGCAAACAATTTAGGGAATGAAAATTGAACCATTTGGTTTTGGAGTTGCCTAGCAGCATAGGAAACCTTATGTTCCTTTGATACCCATCTCCGACTGAGATGAGACCACTTGATCCATCTCATCCACATGAAAATTCATGTAAAAGCTGTGCCCAAGTGGATCCACACTTTTGTTGCAATAATCTAACGCTTACATCGTTAGAGCATATTCAACATGAATCTCTTTTTATTAGCCTCTTTTTTGGATAACCACACTTTTAAAAAAAAATTGTGAGTCAGATAATTGATTTAAAAGATATTGTCATTCGAAGTTTGTAATCAACCCACATCTCTCTCTTTGTTGGCCCCCTCCATGCTCAGGCATGACAGTAAATCTCCGATAAAGATGCAGTAAATGCCTAAGGAGGACGCAACAATTGTACTTGCAATAAACACACAAGAACGCAACAATCTCAGTCGAATGGTGCAGTAAACATTTTTAGCGCACTTGCTGCTGGATTTTACATATTTCTGGCGATTTTACTGTAGAACAAACAACTATAGCAAAGATGCACATACCCTTTTAGGCTTTTACTAAGTGTGTATGGGTGAAACACATATCCTTCTATTCCCCTCATCGTTGGCAAGCTACCAGCAAAAGCCATTTGTGAATTGGAGCTGCAAATCAAAAGTTATGGAAAAGAAAGATCCAGTACTAATTGATTCTGTGGTTATGGTTATCAATCGTGTACACATTAGTTATAGTACTAATTGATACTAGTACACATGCATGCATGCATGCATCGACACATACTTGGTAGTAGTAATCAAGAAAGAGTAGCTAGTAGCATATCTTAGTCACAGCTAGTAGTAATCTGCCATATGAAGCTAAAATAAATTTTGTTCCCGTTCTAGCCAAAATAGTGCGGCGCAGCTAGTGGGAATTTGGGACAGCATGGGAGGTGTCATGTGTTTGAGCCCTCGGGTTGCCGTAATAGAAAGTATTTTTCCCAACCGTTCTTTTGGCCCAAGTGAGCAGAGCAAGGTGCGGTCTGGAGACAGTGGTGAGTCAACGATTTGGTAAACAACACATGTTGGTTGACTAGACACATGTAGGTAAAGGGGCGAGTGTATATTAGTCTTGTCCAATATATGTAGCAACAAAACTTTTTATCCAAAACAAGTTGAGGTAGACTAGGAATAAAACTTTCTCAAGGTTATAGAAACGAGAGCCTTGTAATAAAACCTACAAGACTAAAACCCTAAACCCTACATTCTGCCATTTGAACCAAAAGCCTAAAACACTGCCCTTAAACCTTCTTCTTACGTCATGGTTCCAATATGTGGATCGTCAACTTCCATACGCTCCTATTCAAAGCCAACTCTTTGTATACATTCCAATCACTTAAGTCTCTTTTAATTGCTTTTTCACACGTCAGTCTTGGTCGATATTTGCCTCTTTTTATATTTTCGGTATATCTTAAAATTCTACTATGTACCGATGCCTCAGAAGGCCTCTGTTGGATATGTTCAAACTATTTGAAGCTATGTTGGATAAACTTCTCTTCAATTGGTGCTACCTCACTCTATCACGTATCATAATTGTGGATTCGATCCCGCCTTGTGTGATAACAGATCCATCGCAGTATCCTCATCTCCGCTATACTCATCTTTTGTACATGTTGTCTTTTAGTCGCCTAACATTACACACCATATAGCATCGCAGGTTTGATCGCCGTCATATAGAATTTACTCTTTAACTTTTGAGGGACTTTTTATCACACAACATACTCGATGCTTGGCACCATTTTATCCACCCCCGCTCTTATCCAGAGGCTCACGTCTTCATCATTCTCATTGTTCCACTATAGTATCGATCCTAAATATTGAAAATTGTCCTTCCTAGGCACTACTTGTAGATCCAGACTAACATTTCCACTATCTGCTATGGCACCACTAAAATCATACCTCATGTACTCAGTTTTAGTCCTACTAAGTTTAAAACCCTTCAGTTCTAAAGTCTTCACAACTCCAGTTTGTATCGACACATATGCTACTTTTATCAACTAGCACTACATCATCAGAGAAAAGTATACACTAAGGGATATCTCCTTGCAATGTCCCATGTGACCTCTTGTCCACATATATATACTCTTGGGAGTACATACCCCCACTTCTTATATATCGCTTAAATAACATTGTTATACCTATTTATCCTTTTAAGCATACTTTAATAATGAATATAAGATACTCCAAAGTGAATCCTATGAAAACTTTCAACAAAGTCTACTTTTTAGGGCATAATTTGCGTATATACTCTTTTTATGTATGGAAATATATCGAGGGTATAAAATATTTTCATACCCAAACTCAAAAAAATATCAATCATACACGTGAATCAGACGGTTCTTGATGTGGATGCCTAGGCACCCAAGTGCCTTAAGTAATTTTCCTATATACTCTTGATATATTTATGGTAAGTGAATTTTGAACTACTTTTTAGTTTGATGCTACTATAGTGAGTATATACCATGAAAGTAGATCAAACTAATTAAACCAAAGTTGAATTTAATTTTTTTCAGAGTTTGATATCTCAAATGTACTTTTTATGGGTATATGAAGATACCCACATCATACATCGCAAATCTCAAAGCACAATGGGTATTGATGTGGGTGCCTAGGCACCTATGTGCATAAAACACTTGTCCTACACACACATATATAGGAAAAATACATTTTACTCTCGAGTGTAATTACACCCATCTCTAATATACCATCTAAATGAACTTGAAATACTCATTTATCGTCTTAGATATACTTGCATACTAATTATAAGATATTCCAATGTGAACCACATGAAAAAAAATTGCAAGGGGTTCATAGTTTTAGCATATTTTGTAAATACCTTCATATACGTAAATAAAAAGGTGTATGTCGAAAAAATGTACATACTACCTCTGAAAAATTGTTCATACCACCTAGAAGGTTTTAAATACTCGTATACTATACATGCATATCCTCCGTTATGCGAGATATTCTCTACGTTGTGAGATATGACAGAGAGTAATTACAGTCAGGAGTAAAAAAGAGGTTTCTTATACACACACACACACATATATATACACATATATATAGGACATTGAAATGGGGTATCACGGTGTTTGGGCACCAGGTCTGCCTGCCTTTGGGTTGCTTCTAAATATGTGTAAGTGCAATGGTATATAATGTATTAGGCAAACCCATTAGCATTCATTAATTTAGAAAGGCATCGATTTGGAAAAGAAGTCATTGATTTGGCATACTGAATTAATCATAGATAGAAAGTCTCAATTATAGATGGAAAATCGATCATAGAGTCCAGGTACCATGGTGCCCCAGTTAATTATAATATATATATAAATACCTTTTACTCCCTGATGTAATTATATATATTTAGGAAAAATACTTTCTACTTCCGGGTATAGTTACTCCCACCTCTGATATACCACCTAAACGAACTTGAAATACTCATCTATCACTTTGGGTATACTCGTATACTAATTATACGATACTTTAATATGAACCATGCAAAAAAATTGCAAGAGAATCTATAGTTTTTAGCGTATTTTGCATATACCTTCATATACACACGTAAGGAGTATGTCTAAGAGTGTACATACGACCTCTGAAAAAAGGTAAATACTACTTAGATGGTCCTATATACTTGTATACTACATGTACATACTCTTCATTACACGAGATACTTTCTATGTTGTGAGATACGACATAGAGAGTAACTACATCCGAAAATAGAAAAAATGTTTCCTATATATATAGCAAAAATAAAGGATTCCAATGAAAATTTTTCAATGAAGTCACGTTGGAGTATTTTAAAATTAGTATTTAAGTATACCGAAAGTGATAAAGAGTTATAACCTGTTTGTTTAAGCGGTATATTGAAAGTGTGAGTATATACTCCTGAGAGTACGGAAAAGGCTTTCTACATATATATATAATATTTTAAATATATATAGCCATCTTCCTATGTCGGTATCTTTGGGAAAAATGACAAATCCCCATGTCAATATCATGTTGTGTCGCGACCATGTGTCCATTTCTATGGAACATAGAATTTGGTGTAGTACGTGTCCCTGAAACATTATCGGTGTGACAAATATTCTACCGAGGACCAGTTAGAGCAACCTAAAATAATCTGAGTAGGTGTAGCTCAATGAAACTTGAGTACTTCCAAAATTTTTGAACTTAATCAGGTTTATTGAATCCAGTCCTTGCTGAATGTATTGAGTACATTTTAGAGCCCTTTGGAGCATTTGCTTGTATTGTGCTTTTTCTAAAAGGAACCGTGTGCTAATTTATATATTAGGAGCCAGTTTGTAATTCTCATGTGTGAGGAACTGAACCCTTCTATTGCCAGTTTTCCACTTAGGGTGCACCTTAAAGATTGTTTTCATATCAGCGCAATTGAAAATTTTGTTTTGGCCATATTTTTCCCCTTGAGTCCTATTCCATTTAATAATTTGTTATTCTGCACCTCTACCTTTTCCTCCAAAATAGTTCGTATTATGAACTTTAGTTGATAGTATTACTGTATTAGATAGAACTAATGACATGTTTGCCTGCTCTCTGTCGAATACTAAGACTCACATACCTTTATTTTCTCCAGGTGCAACAAAGCAAGTTGCTGACTCTGTGGAAGTTGTTCTAGAGGAATCACAAGAAGGTTTGTTTTTAATAATCAGTTATGACATTTTGGGTAGCTAATGCTTAGAAGAATAATTCTACCTGTTTTTCTTGTATTTGTCTTTTTTTTCTTTTTGCCAATTTTCCATTTAAGGTGCACCCCATGATTTGTTTCACATCAGTGACTGAAGCTTTGTTTTGACCATCTTTCCCCCCTTAGTGCTCCATTCCATTGAATAATATGCTATTCTGCACCTCTGCCTTTTCCCCTTAGGTGGTTGCTATCATGAACTTTAGTTGTATCGTGGAACTAATGGCACATTTGCCTGTTCTCTTTCTAATACTAAGACCTGCTTACCTTTCTTGTCTCCAGGTGCAACACAGCAAGTGGCTGATTCTTTCAAAGTTGTTATAGAGCAATCACCAGAAGGTTTGTTTTTAGTAATCAGTCATGATGTTTTCGGTAGCTAATGCTTAGAAGAACAATTCTACCTGTTTTTGCTCGTTTGTCTTGCATTTTTGACAATTTTCAATTTAAGGTTCACCTCGTGATTTGTTTAATATCAGTGTGATTGAAGCTTCGTTTTGGTCGTGTCCCCCCCTCCCCGTGTCACATTCCATTTGAATTTTGCTATTCTGCACCGTCTTTCCCCCTAAAATAGTTGATATTATGAACCTTAATTTTTAGTGTTTGATGGAACTAATGGGAGGTTTGCCTGCTCTCTTTTTTATACTAAGACCTGCTTACCCTTGTCTGTAGGTACAACAGAACAAGTAGCTGATTCTTTGAAATTTGTTATAGGGGGATCATCCGAAGGTTTGTTTTTACTAATCAATTATGATGTTTTGGGTAGCTAATGCTTAGCAGAATAATTCTTGCTATTTTCCCTCTGTCTTGCTTTTTCCTTTTTCTTTTTTCTTTTTGCAATTTTCCAGGTGCACCTTATAATTTTTCCCCTAATATAGTTGCTATTATCAACTCTAGTTGTTAGTACTAGGTGGAACTAGTGGCAGGATTGCATGTTCTCTTTTCAATACTGAGACCTGCTTACCTTTCTTGTCTCCGGGTGCAACAGAGCAAGTGGCTGATCTTTGAAAGTTGTTATAGAGGTATCACCGGAAGGTTTGTTTGTATTAGTCAGCTATAATGTTTTTGGGTAGCAAATGCTTAGAAGAATAACTCTTATCTGTTTTTCATCTGTTTGACTTGTAATTTTGCCAATTCTCCATTTAAGGTGCACCTCATAATTTGTTTCATACCAGTGCGATTGAATTTGTTTTTATCATGTTTTTCCCATCAGTGTTCCATTCTATTTAATAATTTGCTATTCTGCGCCTCTGCCTTTTCCCTTAAAATAATTGCTATTCTTAACTCTTTAATTTTAGTATTAGATGGAGGTAATGGCAAGTTTTCCTGATCTGTTTTTAATACAAAGACCTGCTTACCTTGCTTTTCTCCAGGTTCAATAGAGCAAATAGCTGATTCTTTGAAAGTCGTTACTGAGGTATCACCTGAAGGTCTGCCTTTTGTAATCAGATATGATGTTTTGGGTACCTAATGTTTAGAAGAACTATTCCTGTGTTTACCTTTCATTTTTCTTTGGTGACTAACCGCCATTTATGGGCTACTTGGATTGTTCCATTTGTCTACAGGTGCATCTGAGCGAGGTGTTGCTACTTGTAAAGTTGCTTCTGAAGGTACTCTACAATGATTCTTTTAGCTCCTCACTTGCATCTTTTGAAGTACTAGTAGTCATTTACCAAGGGATATATATTTTGGTGGAGTGGCCCGCCTGCCAAAAAAATCCATCTATTTTAAGATAGGGGGCATATCTAGTGCTAACCTAATTTGGTGCTATCATGCTAGCTATTTGATTCATATATCAAATAAACTATAAAAAAATATCTAACAATGTGTTCGACCCTCATGTGAAAGTTCAATTTCAAATCAAAACTCAATTGGTGATAAGAGAAAGGAAAAAAGGAAAAATGTTACTGTTCACAGCCAATTTCGCTTTTTAAAGCAGCTATGGAGTTTGGACTACAAAATTACAAGATGGGTGATTATATTGAGGAATGCCTGTGACTTGGGAAGCGATCTACCACGATCGGTACCAGCGATTTCTGCTCACCTTTCCACTATTCTGGACAAACTGGCGTGAGGATTTTTAGGATTTTTGAACTAATTTAACATGCAAATCAAAAAGTTCAAGATGACAGCACCTAATGAGGGGTTAGCAATAGTATATCCCTTAAAGATATTAGTGTCTTTGCGTTTGGTAAAGAAAAAACCCTTTAAGTTACGTCCAGAGTTCGTCGACAATCGGAATGGAAATACATCACGGGCCGTCTTGGCATTGAGGGCAGATAGTCGACGCAAAACGCCAACTAGCATCCTTCTTACGAACCAGAGCACCGCGAGAAAAAGCGAGGTGCTAGGGCGGATGATACCTTGTTGCGACATGTCGGCGCATTGCCGCTCAATTTCATCCTTGAGCAAGCTGCGGGTAGCGGTATGGCCTCCGCTGCAATGGGTGTTGTGTGCGGAAGCAAAATGTCGATGGTCCGTGGTGGCGGGAGGGAAGACCGATGGGGCTTCAAACAAGTCGACAAACTCGGCTAGCGAGAAGAAAGCGAGTCAAGCTTGTCCATATGCACGCTTGGTGCGATGACGCTGAAGCGGTCAAGGCCCTTCCACTTACTGGGGTGATCATGCGCGAGAAAGCCATGGTGTGCGCTCAAAGTCCGGGATGGGTCGAGCATCTTTAACCATTGGCAGCCAGTACAAGTTCATAATCATCGGGGCAAGACATAGAGATCAATGAAGAAGTGCTCTTAGTAATGCCGGAACTTGTTTGCGAACACCGGGGACGCTTACACGGTCGCCATTGGCGACACTCTTTATCAAGCTGCCGTGGTTCGGGTTCTAGGCCGAGCGATGTCGCGTGGAAGAGGCGCGACGAGTGTGTGGGGCGAGTCGACAGAGGCGCGCAAGCTGCGAATCACGGCGACGACGACATGTAGATGCATCGTGTCGCGTCTTGATGCGATTAGCGCATGGAGGAGATCTCCACGCCGACATCGAAGTCTGATCGTCCTCCACGGAATCCTCCACATGCGCGTTGTCGTCCAACTCCATGAGATATAAGCCTTTCATTGTACGGCACGCTGATGTGGTCCTTGGAGAATTTCTCGGGCAACAAAGCGAGAGTCCATCGGCTTGCCTTTGTGCCATCTCGCGTGGCGTGGCGCAAGCGGAGTGCGGCGGACGGCGCTCCATGTCGGGCTGGTGGAGTTGGTATGGCCCCGCGTGATTTGCGCGGTGTGCGCTGACCAGTGGCCAGTCACCGCCGTACCGCCGCCTGATGCAGCAGACCGCGCGGAGCGAGCGCGCGGTGACGCCTGCTCATCGGTGTCTTGAGCTCGAGGCGCTCAAGGCCGCGCCAAGGCCATCAGCATCGTCGAGGTCTCGGGCCTTGTAGTTCGACATCGACGAAGTGGATTCCATTGAAACGGTGAATATGTCGTCTGCTGTTGCTCGGTGGCGATGCGGCAGAGCCATGAGAAGAAAAAGCGCTCTCGGTACTCTTCCGCGCATTACTTGTGCGGCGAAGCTTCATGAGAGCCCGAGCGCGTTACTCGACAGCGCGGGCCAAAGCGGCGCTGCGCTCGATCGATGAAGCTGCGCGCAAGATTGGGACATCGCGATTACGCTCGAGACGGTAGTACCAATCTTGGCCGCGCCTTCCATATAGAAGAAGCGAGCGGACCGCTCCTCTTCGTGCGATGGCGCGCGGAAGAAGCGCTCCGCCTTATGCGACCAAGCGATGGTCGGCGGCACCATCGTCTGCATGAAAGCAAAGCTTATCACGAAGAAGGCCAGTAAGAGGATGAGGCGTGGCGGTGGGGTTGATAAGGAGGTGGAAGCGGCGGTGACCCGCGAGCTCGAGCGGAACCTCGATCTCGGCGTCGCCTTGCCGTGCTCGGAGGTATCGCCGGGCTCAGTGGCGAGACGAGGCCGATTGATGGCGACCAGGCGCGCTCAGTCGTTCTTCTGGGTAGCGAGGTCTTCTTTAACCGAGTGGAGTTCACCGAGGATTTTCTCTATGGCGGCGTTGAACTCGGCGGCGGAAAGTGGAGAACCCATGAGAGGTTGCAGGATGAGGAGTAGAAAAGCGATCGCAGGGGGAGGAGAAGTCTGATACCAAAGATGATATGGTAGTTGGAAGAGGATAAAGCAATATGTGGTAAGGGCGTGTTCTCCTCTCTTGAAGATTTGGACACGCCTTCTATTAACTTTTATATTCTTTTCTTGCCTCCCAACGGAGTGCTTACAAGTATATATAGCCCATAGGCCAGCTCATCTTTAAAGCAATATTCTATCCTTTCTCAACTATTATGCATGTAAACCCTAACAAACTCTCTAACAACTCTCTCCTTTGTCTTTTTTGCCAGCTGTTGTGGATGCTAAGTTCTTGTTACGGCGAGTATAGACTTTGCCAAAGAAAGCGTCCATAACATTATATTGAGGAATGCCTCCACTATTCTTTTTAGGATTTTTGAACTAATTTAACATGCAAATCAAAAGGTTCAAGATGACAGCACCTAATGAGGGGGTTAGCAATAGTATATCCCCTTAAAGATATTAGTTCGGCGGTGCAAAGCAACAAACCGGTAGAAAACCTCCATGTAACAGTAGATTACAACAGCAGTAATATTTTCTTGTGTGTAACATGCAGATATAATGTGTGTATTTGCATGTGAGTATAATAAGCATATCAACATATGAATATAGTTTATCTGCTAATGAGGATTGGCAGTCATGTCTGTTTTCCACTGGTTGTCCTCTTGACATCTATCTTCCACAATCTTTCTCCTGAAATATAGATTGTATGCAATTCCTGTTGTTTGATTTGCATATTCATGTACAGATGTACTTTATGTTTATCCATGCAGATGCTGGTAAAGCGCTATGTAACGGTGGCACTCCTGGTCCTGGACTAGGTAATCAAATGCGCAACGTTCAAGGTTTGCCACACACCGCTTTTGCTAATTATGATGAACCTAATGACTTTCTGGTGGTGTCTTATGCTGCATGTTGAGCTACCATTTTTCATTAATTTTCAAGATTGGTCCTATTTATAGAGTGTCAAGTAGAATTTAGATGGCAGTGCATTGTGAAAACATATAGTTTTGCACTTAGCTTGCATTTTCCCATTCAAATGCCTGGATCACTATTCTGGTTGGCCTGGGGTTGATCAGATATCACCACATGAAACAGCTATTCGTTTCCATCCTAATGATTGTTGCTGATGCAAGCAGAAGGCATTGTCATGCTATTCTCAACCCTGTGGTTGCTGATTGCTTTTCTATCGGTTTTCCCTTTGTCTATACCAAAAATAATCTTGTAAAGTTAATGCAGATGGTGGCACAGCTCTGGCCATCTCTACGGACAATGAAAAGGATGAGGATGGCTCCAGTCATCACAACGGTGGTGATATAGTTGTTATCGATTCTGACACCGATGGAGACGAGGATTTAAACCCTGAACCAGAACGTGTAGCACGCGGTGCTCCTGAGGCCATGAATGGGGTCGCTGCGCCTCCGCACCGTGCTTCAGAAGCCATGAATGTGGTCGCTGCACATCCACGTCATCACCGTGCTCCAGTAGCCATGAATATGGACACCGAGGGTATAGCCATGTGGCATTACCTAGATCCTCAGGGACAAGCGCGAGGGCCATTCTCAATGAATCAAATGCGGCACTGGAAGCGAAGTGGCTTCTTCTCTGAGGACTTCGTCGTGTGGAGGACAGGCCAGACAATGGAGCAAGCCATCTTGCTCACAGATGCCATGCGGCTTACATTCCAGTGCCCGCCTTTTTCTCCTCGTCTCGCCAGGTAAACACCCTTAGGCCATTTTGCAAGGGGGAGATAGTGTCTGTTCGTTGCTTTGCCCAACTGTAACTGAAGCGGGCATCTTCGAAGTTTAAATTAATGTGAATGCTTAGTTTTGGTCGGAGGTGGTTTATAGTGAAGTTCTTTCTCCTTTTTTCTTTACATTTAACACATAGCTCGCTCATCTTTGTCAGATTCCGATGTCAACATCCCATCAAACAAACAGAAATGAACGCACAAAATTCAAGCTATCCATATAGCACTTTCTTTCTTTTTTGTGGGGCGATGCAGTGTTGCAATTTGGATATCTATTACGATGTATATTAGATTTGGATAGACACGGCTTCAACAATTCCTTCTGTTGATTTGTGGTTTTATTAATTTGGCATGCGTACCTCCTTCCCATCGATAGAAGTGAGCTACACACTGTGACAACCACATATGATACAATAGAGACGTCTTATTTCAGTCAGGAAGCACTCGCCACACCAATCACTTCCAATCACTACTAGCAAACTATCGCTACGACTATATAATGGGATCTACATCATTTGCCCAGACAGACGGAGGCAAGCGGCCAAGCAGCATGAAAGAACAATCATATTGTTACATCAGGACGTGTAAAAACCGAATACAACATTGTTAAATC
This sequence comes from Melocanna baccifera, assembly GCA_036346265.1. Taxonomy (NCBI): domain Eukaryota; kingdom Viridiplantae; phylum Streptophyta; class Magnoliopsida; order Poales; family Poaceae; genus Melocanna; species Melocanna baccifera. The sequence goes on along the minus strand of CM070677.1, from coordinate 44,384,763 downwards.
GTTGGGAAAACTTAGCCTCTACCGACCTTGACATGGCGTTGGTTGCGAAAATAGCTAAGAAGAACCTGTGCCTGCACATACATAACAAAAATGGTGAGCAGGAAAGGTGTATAATCAGCTGTTTCTCGAACTGAAAATGTTAGTTTATGCCCGACATGATATAGATTATTACAAATGTATAATACCTTCTCTCTTGCACGGGCCGTGCCTGACTGTGACAATGCTACCAAAGGCGGCACAGCACCTTCTTGAAGCACTAGGCTGCAAAACCTGTTACTGTTTGTGCATAGCTGTAGCAGTGCGGCGGCGGCGTTTTCCTTCGATCGTGCTGAGCCCAGCTCAACAACCTCAACCAGTACCGGGATACCTCCTTCCTGAGCAATACCATTCCTTCCTTCCTGTACCGAGGCAAGGTTTGCCAGGACGGCAACGGCTTTGTCAACCATCCCAGCGGCTGGATCCATCAGCTCCACCAGGTGCTTGACAGCCCCAGCCTGAACAATGCGGGCCTTGTTTTCGGAAAGTATTGATAAGTTGAAGAGAGCGGTAGCAGCATCCTTCTTCCCTTGTGGGGTCCCATCTCCCAGCAAATCTACTAGCGGTTTGATGGCACCAGAGCGTCCGATTTTGATCTTGTTCTCTTCAATGACTGAGAGGCTGAACAGAGTTGCAGCTGAGTTTGCTTTCGCTTCAGGATTGCCCACCTGAAGAACATAGATAAGAGGCTCAATGGCCTCGGCGTTCGCTATGGCAATCTTGTTATTGTCGTTTAATGACAAATTCAAGAGAATTGTCACGGCATTCTCTTGAGTTCTGGGGTCTGCAGAATGAAGAAGATTCACCAAGAAGGGTATAGCTCCGCAGTTTGCTATGGTAATTCTATTCTCCATGCTGTGCCTAGAAAGAACGTGGAGCTCTCCTGTTGCTGACCTTTGGAGCTCAACAGAGTCATTTTTCAGGTCCTCAATAAGTTCACGCACTTTAGACTCGATACCAGAAGAATCAGATCTTGAATCCACAGAAGTTGACGATGCAATCCTAGGATCAGTTATATCTGATTGTCGCCACCAGATTGATTGATTTCGAGAACGACCGCCACCCAATCTAGGCAGGACATCTGGTTCTACCTTTGAACATGTGGCTACTGGACCATCTTGTGTAACTTCTGATGCATTGCTGTCACTTGAGACCTGTGCCCTCACATTCTCCTCACCGAGTTCAACATGGTTGCTGCTATCGCTGCTGTCATTGCTTTTGAGATGCTGCTCCACATCAGAAACTTGAAAACCACCCTCTCTCAACTGCTTAAGAGCTTCAGAACCATCAGTTCTTTCATCAAGTAGAGATTTCTTTGCTGCAGTAGTTGCTACTGGTAATCTCAGTGAATCAGATTCAGAATCATCTGTGTCTTCAAAAGATGAGACTCTATCATCTGAATCGGAATCCTCATGTATCAAATTATCATGATGGCTATCATCCGACAAGCACTGTGCTTTTGGATACAATGCAGACAACTCGTGATGTTCTGGTGATCCAGACCTGTTTGCACTCGGAGAACTATCAGAGGAAGGAGATTTATCACTTGTACTTCCATTTGTAGGGTTGAGGCAAACAGGAAAGCTCAAACTCAAGTGCTTCACAGGATCTGGTAGCATTATACCATGTATCTCGCACCAGTTTTCAATCAACTGTTTGACAGTGTAATTAGGTATCAATTTGGTGTGCCCCAATGTTTGACGTGTCTTTGGGCAGACATTGTAGCCCATATCAAGCCATTTCCTGATAAAAACCTGTTCATATGTTTGACCAGATGCCACAATTACTGGATCTGACATTAGTTCAAGGGAAAGGGGGCAACAGAAATCAGCAGGAATGGGCACTCCATTAATGCTATGCATTTGCTTTTCTTCCACATGTTTATCAAGCATATGGTTGACTAATTCAACAATATCGTTAATAGCATCCAATTCTGCAATATCTTCACCATTGCTTTTCATTTTAATCTTAGAAAGAGCAACTGCCTCCATCAGCAACTCTTGATTTGTGGACAAGCTCAAAGTGGCTTGAATTTTTGCTAGTGTATCTGACTTTGGCACAACTTCCCCTGCTATATCCCTGGAGGCCTCCCTAATGACAACCGAAATTTTCTCACAGTAAGTATGTTCAAGTTTCTGCAAATTGCAAGAAGCCCAGCGATAAGGAAAATTAGATGCTGCCAAAAGAGTGTCACTGACAGGATGAGAAAAGCTTTTTTGTTACCTCCAAATACATTGAAACAGAACTAGTTTCTGGTGGTAACATGAGAGAATTGACAACTTGGCATAATTCAAGCACATAGGTCTGCATCTTGGTGATAATTGACTCAACCTGCGTAACCTGCATGCAATAATTTGCATGTATTATACAGTGAATTACTGAAAGCATTGTATATGTTTTGACTAATGTACATGGAAGCTGTAAGAAGAAAGAACAAGAGAGTTACAAAATAAATCTTGCTCATCATCTGATTCCAGCGTCCAACTAGCTCAGACGCTTCATTGATGGTAGCATCAAGTTCCTCAAGCACCTTGCTTAGTTTATCATCTGGAATGATCTGAGAAAAAGCTCCATCTAGGACCATCTTCATAAGATCCAGGATTTCATCAATCTTCCGGCAGTATCTCTTAACTAACGCATTTTTTGAAGCATTGCTGAAAGACAACACCCGGAAATTCGAAATACTGTCGATTATTGACATTGACACCGACTCCTCCATCACCTGTCTGAAGAGCACAAAAACAAGTACATTTCAGGTGCAGCAAACAAAGAAATCGGATAACCCAAACAGGTTCTGTGCGACTAAACTAGAGTTCCCACTGCCATTTGGGGTTCTTATGTAAGAATCACAGATGAGCGCGAACTCACAACCAGGCGCATTTCTGTAAAATAAGATGCTAACATCAAACCTAACACCATTAGCATACAAAGATCAGTCGTATCGCCTTGTAATTTATGAACTAATATATGTGATCTTCCGATAAACAGAACTGCGTGCTGGCCATTGGAAACTGAGAAATTTAGGCGTGGCAGCAACCAAATACCATCGTCAGAGTCGCGAAACAAGGGGTGATCAATGATCACAACTCCTCAGTCCAAACAAGACCAAAATCTTTCTAAAATCCCATTTTGCCCCAATCCAACTACTACCCCTCCTAATCACAAGCCCTAACTGCGTAGGAACATCTCGGCACCTGACACCACACCTATCCCAAGCCTCCGAGTACAAACCGCAAGGCGCGGCGCGCGCACTGGTTTACGCATCTGCGCACCAAGTCAAGCTCGAATCGCCTCAAAGCACGACGCTTCCCACCACCTAAGCACAAATGCAGCACGAACCGCACGGCCCGATCCCAGGGTGGCCAGGCGCGAGTACACAACTAGACACAGCAACCGGGGCACGATACAGGCGAAGAGCAGGGAGCAAATTTCACCGTACCTCCGAGGCCTCCAATGGGGGGGGCGTCGCGGCGAGCTCCTAATCGCGGCTCGCGAGGCGGAGGCGTCGGGTCTCGGAGGAGACGGACTGGCGGAGACGAAGACGAGGAAGATGACTGGAGGAGGGAGGGGAGAGTGTGAACACGAGGCGGCAGCGACCAGCGGGCGGGTCGTTGTGAAGGAGGGATGGAACGGGCGCACGGTGCACCGGTAGTGTTAGTGTCTCGGATTGGTGGGTCCTTGGTGGTGGGAGAGGTGCACGGGAAGGGTAGATGCGTCCGCGGGACGGCAGCAACTGCTCCGCTGAGGCGCGGGGCCCGCCGCCGAGTGCAGTGCTGTTGTACCGACCTGCACGGACTGGAACTGGAAGGTGGGGCCACAGTTTTCTCCTCAGGAGGGTGGGGCCCACACGGCTCGCTTTTATTTATGCGCATTCAGTGGGCGCTGGGTACGGACCGAGGTTTGTGTACGTAACTAGTATCAGACTGGTGGGCCGGGCCGAAGTTGGCTGAGTTCTTGGCCCACATGACAGTGATTGCAGTAGAATTTTCAAAAAATAAAGAAAAAGTGTTCGTGCGCAGAGCCTTTAGGGTGTTCTAGTTTTCTCCAACAAACAGAATAATTTCTTGGTTTATCAGAATTATCTTTTAAAATTGATTTTTGATTCATTTGTATGCACACTCATACTAGAATAAAAAAATCATAAACTATAAATTACAATAAAAAAACACATCCAAATTCAGTCTAAAATTGATGCCGGTTTTGTCCATGCTTGTGCTGGCATAAGGTTGTTTATCAGAAATTCGTCTGATATGATCTCCACTGTATGATTAGATTGTATTACCACTATGCATTAGTATAATTCATCACAATTGGATTAAGCTTGGAAATTTTGGTGTTATTATTATCTCTCTGGATCGGGTTGTATGCAATAATCATCTGAACATTTCATATAGATTAAGGTAACGCTCAGTTTGATGTTGACTTATAGCTTTTTTACTGTAGCTGTCTTATTTTGTACTATAGTCAAGTTGGCTTATTTGGTACAATTAAATTTAAAAAATAGAAAAATAGAAGAAAAAACTATGTTGGTCTATCATGGATAATACAAAGAAATACAGAGAAAAAGAAAAGCCAAAAACTGAAAAAAAAAAAAGATGAAATTACTGAATAGTAAAAAAACCAAATCAAAAACTAAAATTGATTTTAAGTTATTTTGAACACAGCCTAATTGCTGAACAAGGAATGAGGGTGACATGAACAAGATGTATATCCATTTGTGAACAACTTGATTTCCTGGTAACTTTTGTAATGATGGCTACTAATTAATATTAATCCCAGATGGAACAAATTAAACAGTGGGTGTGGCTGATAAGCTAACATCCCTGCAGTCCAATCGTACACGCAGAATGTTGAAACCTGCTGTCTGCGTACTAGGAATCAGGACACATATTATGGTCCTGCTCGGTACCATGTATCATGTATGCACACAGATTCTTCGGTAATGGGCCACTAATTGAAGCAATGTACTAATTAACTATATTAATCCGATTGGCCCGTCAAGGCAACCAAAGCATAAACAAGTCATGGAACCATTCAGATTCACCGATACAATGGCCACCTTTTATTCAACTTATAATTTATAACTCCTTGAAAAACAAATAGACGGTTTGTTTGCTGTTTTTTTAAAACGATTTATTGATATTTGATTGGTTCACACAAGTCCTTGCATTAGGATCAAAAAGCAGCGAAAAACCCATCCAATATTGCAAAGTGAGATCATGGAGTTAGGTCAGCGAGTGTTCCATCTCCGGAACCAGACGCCAATATACTTCTAGTGCCGAGTGATTAATTAAGACAGCCTGGGTGTGTGATTAAACTAACAGGTGCTGATAGTACTGAACGCCTGATAGCTTTCATCTTTGGAAGCACCGGTCGAAAGAGACTTTTAAAAGCAGATTAGGTTACAGATTAATCTAGTCAGGTTTCAGGATCATACCAAGCCATAACTATAAATTAAATTAATATTTGGATATGCGTGCTGATGACGCCTGGTACTGCTTTCATGCATACGTAAACATGCAATTAATTAGTAATTTGTAAAGAATGATGCCACTGTTTTATTTATTTTTCTTTTTTGCGTTTGGTTCTATGTACGTACACACTTTAACCCAGTGGAGTAGTCCTTTAGCTGCCAGACATACGGCTTATTGTTCTGTAAATAAAACAGCTGAAAGGTGAGGAAACCATGGCCGGAATAACTTGCACGTTCATTTCAGTTTAAAACCAACTTTTATTTTTGACTTCTGCTTTTTTCACTATTCAGTAATTTCGTCTTTTTCTAGGTTTTTTTAGATTTTTGGATTTTTTATCTTTTCTTTTTTTTCCCGTATTCATTTATATTATTCGTGATGAACTAACATATTTTTTCTATTTTTTTAAACTTAAATATACCATATAAGTAAATTTAATTATAGTAAAAATAAATTAACTACAGTAAAAAAATTATAAATCAATATTATTTCAAACACCCTAAATCTGATTTGGTACATCAGCATCAAGTACAGTACTGTACGACGCAGCATCCATTTTGCAGCAGGTTCATTGCATGTCCAAATTTCGGCAGCAAATGGAACTAGGGTAGATCAAAGAGATAAGCATGCCGTCCACAATCCACATTGCCGACGGAATATCATTAGAAAAAAACAAGCTTTTTGACCTTTCTACGCTACACATGGCAGCCGAAGCAGCGTTAGCCGGGCATCTCGGAGACTTGGACACGCATTAAGCACGAAACAAATAAACTCTGCAGGCTCGATTAGCACCGTACGTACGTGCCTGATCGATTGGACGTATCTCCATCCGGTTAAACCATCACCGTCGATCAATCAGACCCGAACAAATCACACACGAAAAAAAACGCGCAGAACCAGCTACATCAGCCACCTTTAATTCCTCGAGGGACCTCACGCACGTCAGTTTAGACCTAGCTTGTTTCAGTTTTTTTTAATTTTAACTTCTAACTTTAACTTCTTTTTTACTATTCAATAATTTATTTATTTATTTGAATTTTTTAGGTTTTTTAGGTTTTTTTGTATTTTTCTTTTTTATGTGTTCATTTGTATTATCCGTGATGGATTAATATATTTTTATATTTTTTTAAATTTAATTATACCTAAAAAGTCAACTCAATTACAATGAAAAAAATCAATTACAATAAAATTTCAACGAAAAATTAGAAACTATCACTAAAATAACCGTCCTCTTAATTTCTTGACGAGGGACCTCACGTTTGTGCAGGTGCAAATCCCACAGCTCAACGGGGAATCTAGAACAATTCCATCTAAGCATATTGCGTCCATGGCTGGAAAGCTGGATAGATACAGAAAGGGAAGGTACGGACACGCGTGATCTTCCGGTCCAAACAGGTCCCGAGCCGCGCGTCCAGCCAGTGGGCGTGGAAACAGAGAAGAAAGAAAGAAAGAAAAAAAGGGCGGTGTTTACAAACACATCACCGAATCGGAATCTAATGCAACCTAATCGCCGTCTCTAGCTAGGAGCTTTGTTTGAGCTGGTCTAGCGATCGAAGCCGTCTCTGCCCCTATTCTAAAAAGTTGCTGTTTTTTAGTTTTTAGAAGCCATCTTTTAAATAAAGTGATTTTTCTAAGATAATTTTTATAAACCATCGTTTATAAAGGCCACTGTAGCAGTCACTTTTAAAAGAATGACGTCTTAATACAAATATATTTTATTTTTTAATTTCTCTTATAATCAATTAAAAGTTAAAAATCACATCAAAAATCACACCACTTTTAAACTGGTTCTCTATCCTATGTGCAATTCTGCACATATTTCTACATCACGTGTCCCATATGCTAATTCAACACCCAAGTGCTTCCCCCGGTCACCTTAATCTTTTTCTTTTGTGTGCGGCATTAGAACTTCTTGGATCCCGTGTGGAGTGCGTGTTTTGGGCTCGTCCAGTGCCCGCTAGATCCACCTATATGTGTGCATTTGCTAAAATAGGTGCATATGCACATCTGTGCAAATTTGATTTTTTCCCCCCTCACTATATTACCTACACGTTGATTAATTTTCCCTTTTTATGTACTTTAAGTCCCCCAAAAAATAGCATCTCACCTAAAAATACAAATGTTGATTTTATTGGAAGAGATTATCTCATTCTTCAACTACTGGAGAGAATTCGACTCAAAGTGGATATTATTGCAAAGGTGATCCGAATTCATACCATGTTCATGTAAGACCCTTCATCGCCTCATACTAGATATGACATGATAGGTATATACACAGTTTATATCAGATGTGATATCAATCTTAGCAACCGACTCTGAATCGATTTTCTCTCTGTGTGTGACTCTTTTTCCCTCGCATTATATATACACCCTAGTAGTTCATAGGAATAAGTGCTCTATGAGAAGCGCTCCATTATAATCTCTCCTCATTATAGTGATTTGTCTTCGAGCACCTGTGATTTTTGCCGATGGGTTTTTCATGTAAAAATTCATGTCTCCTATCTATATTTTTCTGTATATTATCTGCAACACACTTCAAACCTCTACAAAATACTCCAAATCTCCTACGTGGGTAGTTGTACAGGTGTATTCTTTTCGGCTGCGGCTTATAATATATGGTTATGGGTAATAGCTTTTGGCTCTAATATGAGCGTGTGCACAAACGAACAGAAAGTCGATAAACTATTTCAATATGACGACGAAAAAATTATCTTGTTTATTTATTAAAAAAATCATACCTAGAATGAACCGGATCAGAACATATACTTCCCTTTCCTTGGCTTTTTTTTCTATTCTAAGGCCCTGCTCAGCGTTGCGCGCTCAGCGGCAGTGTTGAGCGGTCGGTGATTTTTTCCCTGTTTTGGTTTTTTGTCCGTTTCCTTTTTTGTTTTTTTGAATTTTTGTGTTTGTTTTTTCCTATATTCCTTTGCATTGTTTACTCTAGATTAGCATGTCATTTTTATTTTTTTATATTTTTTTAGATTTAATTATACCCAATAAGCTAATTCAATTACAGTTAAAAATAAATCAATTATAATAAAATTTTAACTAGAAATCATCGTTATTCCGAACGCTCCCTATATACGACTAACCCCCCAACTAGATACATAACAACTCATCGTCTCGTCATCTCCCCGAGTCATCCTTTATCCACCACGTCCCCACGCTCGCGCGCACACACGCACACATCGCACTTTCTCGGCCGCCCCACCGCTCTCCCGTCCCACGTGTCGCACCAGCATCGCCCACGCGCGCTGTGTGGCGCACAGTGCGGCGGTCCACGTCCCCGGGCCCTTCCCGTCAGCAGCCTTCCCCTCCACCCGGCCCCATCTCCGCCGTCCGCACGGGCCACACGTGTCGCGTCCTTGCCCTCTATAAATGCCGGGCTCCTCGCTCGGAACAAGTTTCAAGCCTCCTCTCCTCTTGTAGGCACTAGAAGAGGAGAACACAGCAGAGAGCAGCAAGCTGCTCAAGAGAAGATTTTTTTATTGCATCGATCGGTCGATCGGAATAGAAGATGAGCGGCGGTCAGGATCTGCAGCTGCCGCCGGGGTTCCGGTTCCACCCGACGGACGAGGAGCTGGTGATGCACTACCTCTGCCGCCGCTGCACCGGCCTGCCCATCGCCGTCCCCATCATCGCCGAGATCGACCTCTACAAGTTCGATCCATGGCAGCTCCCAAGTACGTTCTTCTTCTCGCCTATTGCTTGAATCTTGTTGCATCTGCCAAGTGATTTATTTGAACGTGATGTATATACTGATGCGTATGCAGGGATGGCTCTGTACGGCGAGAAGGAGTGGTACTTCTTCTCCCCGCGGGACCGCAAGTACCCGAACGGATCGAGGCCCAACCGCGCCGCGGGATCGGGGTACTGGAAGGCCACGGGCGCCGACAAGCCCGTGGGCTCGCCCAAGCCGGTGGCCATCAAGAAGGCGCTCGTCTTCTACGCCGGCAAGGCGCCCAAGGGCGAGAAGACCAACTGGATCATGCACGAGTACCGCCTCGCCGACGTCGACCGCTCCGCCCGCAAGAAGAACAGCCTCAGGGTAAGCGTGCATGGCACCATCGTGACGGCCAAAAATCGTATCACGCTTTCCGATGAACTTGGCTCGCGAATTCGTGTGTTAAAAACAAGCAAAGATCGCAAACTTGCAGTCGTTCAATTCCACACTTTGAAATCGAGCATGCTAGTTAAAAAAATTTCCCCGTAGATTAATCTTAAGATGGTACGGTGAATTTGTCGCTTTCGAAGTGAATGGGAGGACAAGCGTGGGCCACGGATTTGGGCCGCAGAATTTTATAGGGATGATGGGCCAGGGGGCCCGCACCGGGTGCAAGCTGCGCAATGATTCGCGCCTGACGAGTTGCCATCCTGTCCTCGGTGTGGTCACGTAGTTGTCAGGTGTGAAAGCATTCGATGCCATCGCCTCGTCCCTTTCGGGGACCAATAATTTTCGGCCTACGCGCCCCTGGGACGGCGACGCCCACGAAAACAACGCCAAAGTTTAGAAAACAACTCGCCAAATTTAATAATGTTCTGATAAGAAGCTTTGATAGATGGTACTAAAAAAATTGAATCTTCCAGATTAATTTAGTTAGTTGCTGTTTTGTGATCATCTGATATGTTCGTGATTTGTATCGGTGCAGTTGGATGATTGGGTCCTGTGCCGCATCTACAACAAGAAGGGCGGGCTGGATGAGCCGACGGCGGCCGCCGACCGGAAGCCGGTGGTGGGCAGCCAGGGGGCCGCGGTGGGCTCCCCGCCGGAGCAGAAGCCCTTGGTAGGGGTGGCCCCGGCTAGGGGCGTGCCGCCGCCGGCGTTCCCGGACTTCGCGGCGTACAACGACCGGCCGTCGGAGTCGATGCCGCGGCTGCACGCGGACTCGAGCTGCTCGGACCAGGTGCTGTCGCCGGAGTTCGCGGGCGAGCGCGCGGAGGTGCAGAGCCAGCCCAAGATCGGCGAGTGGGAGCGCACCTTCGCCACCGCCGGCCCCGTCAACCCGGCAGCCGGCTCCATGCTCGGCCCCGCCGGCTCCGGCCTCGGCGGCGACCCGCTCCTCCAGGACATCCTCATGTACTGGGCCAAGCCATTCTAAGAGAAGCAGATATTTTCCTCGGTGCTGTATTGGCCAGGAATCCATGTGTGTGGTGTGTGTGGGCTTGGGGTGATGGCTCCGGCGAGCCGCCGGAGTTTGACCTCATGAACAAGAGAAGATTAAGACGTTAAGAAGGATTAAAGACAAAATTGATGGAAGACTCGAAAGGCGGCCATCAGAAGAGACCGTGGGGTCCCCGGCCCCCCTCAGGATCGGAGACGATGACGTCGAGATGGTGCATCGCATTGGTGGTCGTGTGCGTGGAGCATGTGTGTACATATACATGATTTATTCGGTGCAGGGGTTTCTCTTTCTGTTTCTTCATTGGTTCAATTATAAGGGCTTAATCTATACTAGCAGTGGTATATAAGGTATATGGTGATAGCTTAGCTATAGTCCAATATTAGTGTATTCATCGAATCAAATGGAATAAACCGTACTGTGGTTGTTCAACTGAAGAAATACCGGGAAAAAGAGGAATTTTTGGTAAATATGACATTGTTTTATTTCATATTTATAAAAATGGTAGCATCCGATCGGGGATAGCAAAAATGTCGTTTTTGCTGTCGACCATCGGGCAATAGCGCCGTACATATGACACGTGGCCTGGGAGCCGGGCAGTAGTCGCCCGGCCATCGGGTGGCTCCTCACCGACCGCCCTACAACCAAACGGTAGATAATTAAGCCATTAATTAGCTGGTTTAATTACCTACTGAATTAGTATTTATTATTTACTATTTGTTTAAAATTTTAAATATACCAAATGAGCTAAAAAATTATCAAATTTTATACTCAGTCTTTCGACATAACGTACTTCATTGCATAATTTTTTTACAATTTTATCCACAATAGATATTGCTCATAAATTTGTATGATTATGATATTTGTAGGAGTTGTTACATATAACAAACAACCTCTAAAAATTAAAAAAATTTATGCGTAGCCTCCCGACAAAGTCGCCCTAATTGTCTTTTTTTGCAGGAATTTTATATAGTACAAATTTTGCTAGACAAATTGTTCTATGATTTTATTCTGTTTGAATGTTGCCGAAAAATTTATACGATTATACTGTTTGTAGGAGTTGTTATATATAGCAAATGTGCTCTAAAAATTATAAAATTTTATGTGCATCCTCCCAATATAGTCGACTTAACTATCAATTTTTTTGAGAGTTTTATGTGCTCTGAATTTTCCTCGACTGATGTTGGGCACCTGGGTCCTACCCGGGTACAGCATCGTAACACGTTTTTTAAACAATTTCCTTGGGTGGTGTGGTGAAACACGTCTATCAGACTATATCGTGATCCAAACTCTGTCCCACTCGAGCCCTAGGGTTTCGATCCAAGGAACCGAAGCGAACGGGGGCAGGGAGGCAATGATGGATGGGTAAGGAGTCAGAGAATTTTGAGAGTGTTGTAGAAGGTGGGTATTTAAAGTTGAACCACCACATTATGGGCGAAGATATTCAGAAAACATCAAGTATTTGGCTTACATGTGTGTCCTTTAAGTATTAAGCCACATGTCAGTGAGGTATCAGAAGGATTCTGTGCAAGGTTTTTCAGAAAAATAAATGAATATGTTTAGTGAAAGACACTCATCGGGAGCATTTTAATGTGTACAATAGCCACAGCACACAGAGGGCCACAACGTGCGACCTAACACGTGGCACTGTGGTAGCTGTGTGCGGGGTAGCACCCTCAGGGGAATTGTTTCAAAAAATAATGTGTTACACACTCTACCCGCGTGGGACTCGGGCGCTCAGCATCAATCAAGCAAATTTGTAATACCTAAACTTTCTAAAAAAAATAGACAATTAGGAAGACTGTATCGGGAGGTTGCACATAAAATTTTATAATTTGTATAGCTTGTTTGCTATACATAATAACTATTAAAAATCTGTGTGTCTTTACTCTGTGTGTTAACATTACAGCCTTGATAGCTTTCCCCCGAATCCAATAAATATTACGTAAGATCGATATTAGAGCATCGGCAATTACCATACCCGGGTTCAGATATGGTGCATCGCTAAGAGGTTACCCCCTAACGAAACTATTTTGGGTTTTATTACATAAAAAGATGGCTTAATTATATGTTAGCTCGTCAAGTTTAACATAACCCTTATTCTTTTTCTTGGCTTGGGACAGGCTATATAGAAAACTACATAAGCGGAGTATGATTGAACTGGATGATGCTTTTGATGACACCAATAGGCGATTTGTTTGAAGAATTCAAGAGTTAGAAATAAGAGAGGTCTTAAAGAGATGAAAGTGGGTAAGACATTGGGGCCTAATAATATCCCCATCGAGGTGTGAAAATACCTAGGAGAAGTAGCGATTATTTAGCTAACTAATTTATTCAATAGAAGTTTTAGATTGAACAAGATGCCAAACGAGTGACTGAGGAGTACATTAGTATCAGTTTTAAAAATAAAAGAGATATTCAAAGTTATACTAATTATAGAGAAATTATGTTAATGAGCCACATAATGAAGCTTTAGGAGCGAGTGGTTGACCACCGTTTTACGAAAAGTAACTAACGTGATGACAAACTAATTTGGTTTTATGCCTGAGAGGCTGACCACAGAGGCGATTTTCTTACTACGACAGTTGATAGAGTGGTATAGGAAGCAAAAGAAGGGCCTTCATATGGTGTTTATTGACTTGAAGAAACCCTATGATAAAGTGCCAAGGAAGGTCATATGATGGATGCTCCAAAGGAAAAAGGTGGAAACAAAATATATTACCTAATTAAGGACATATACGAAGATATTGTAACTAATATTAGAACTAAGTCAGCGTTGAGCCCACATATTTTTACCGTAGTGATGGACGAGGTTACGCGGAACATACATGAAGATATCCTTTGGTGTATGCTTTTTGCTAATGATTTGATCTAGTTGATGAGAGTAGAATAGGTGTTGATAATAATTTAGAGTTGTAGAGGAATGAAACAACCCGCACAATTACCAAGGGGTAATTATGCTAGTCAACGGATTATTACTCGCTTTAGCAGATAAAACACCGCTCTAACGAGTAATAAGCCCATCAGAATATTGCAGCAGAACAATAATTAGAAATAATACAATCCATATAATTGCATTGCCACGCAGGGCTAAAAGCCTATACAGCAAGATAAGTCATGCTATTACAAGGCTATTACAAAAGTCTGACATGTTTCTAATTAAACAATAGAAGAGAGTACAAAATACAATATATGGCCAGCACAGATACTTAAAACGTGGAGCCCGAACTACTCCAACCACTCTAAGCCTCCCAGTCATCGTATGAGGCGACCCCCATACGACTCATCCTCAGAACCATAGCCCTCTCCGGGAGTAGGGCCCCTCTGCCTGGTCTCATCTCCTGCGAGCTGCGGTGTAAAAGCTATCCTCTAGACAAAGGAAATAATAGCAAGGGTGAGTCAGAGTACTCAAGAAGCGTAAACAACAAATATGCACCAAATGCCTCTATTTCTTCTTTCTCTTTCGCTTTATTCTCAAACTCAAAACCAATCTTTATGCTCATAGGAAAATAAGGTTTTGGTTGTGAAAGATTTCAATTTTATTATTTTGAAAGCTACGAGCATTTGTATGAGCAATGAAAAACTTAGTAAGTTCCGTAATCTCCTTTCCGGAGGCAGGCATGAATTCATGATTTGGTTAGCTACTTGCGAGCTTGTATCACTTTACCCAACACCATTCTAATCCTAATGGCGTGACGGATTGCGCATTTCCTAAGATCGGTGCGGATCGAAAAGCAAATTTCGTAACTATCAAGTATATTATATCTCCACCCGACTATTCTCAATTGGTAGCCTGACGGGAATCACCCTCGCCCAACTCACTCAAAAGGGACATAGCCGTTGGGTGGGCCGGTTTGCTCAACCCTACCCAGCACTCCACTGCGTAATATATCGCCTTCGCGTACCCCACTGCTGAATATCAGATCAGTCTCGGGTTATTGCGATTCACGTACCCCCCTGCTGAATATCAGATCAGTCTCGGGTTATTGTGATTTACGTACCCCTTGCTGAATATCAGATCAGTCTAGGGTACAAGGTTCGGATCCCCCCTTGCTAATCACAACCAGTCTTGGGTTCATTTCCTTTGATTAATACTTACCCATGTGGAGAATATAACAACCCTGATAGAACTACTAGCCCTGTCCGTCTTCAGACGGAATGTGGTTGATACGTATTAATACGGTCCCTTCATACAGATGAAGTGGGTTAACTCCTTAGATTATACCCTATGCAGAGGTCCCCAACCTGCCCCTCTGATACCTGCCAAGGCAACCTCTGCCCACCCTTTTATTTATCTACACTACATTGCTGCCGTCGATGCGATCTTTCTTTCTCAAAACATTCATTTGAAAACTTTTTATTTGAAATGCAGGGTGATATTAAAATAGTATTAAATACCGAGATATCGAAAATACTCAAGAAATTGATCAATAGGATGCTTGCCTGAGTTATACAAAATTTGAATCCCGCACCACTCGGATATTCTTTCCCTTGTGAGGTCGGATTGCGTCTTTGCAATAATAATATCTTGCTTACTTAACTTAAGACTCCGACGAGAAATACCCAGATCTAATAAATGTGATAATGTCGTCGTGAGGCTTCTAAGTCTTGGAATTTGGTAGTTATCGGATTTTCCAAGTGTTGGCGATACTACCCTTAAATTAACCTACTAACGACCGGACTAGAAGTGCTAGCTTACGACTTACTACTCCCAATACTTAATTTTAACGAGCAACAAAATTTTAGACTGGCGACTACTAATACTAATATACCTATGCAACAACATTGAAGAGTAAAACTACTCATGCAACACACTTTCAGCTAGGCTCTCGGACACGTTAATAAAATCTTCATTTATTTTTATTATGCGGCGAGAAGTCTAAATGCGGTGTTACGAACAATTATCCACTTCTAAAATTCTTTCAATCACAAACTCTATTCTTAACAATGCATTTACTTATCAATCTTTATTTTTATTTAGCTATATATATATCTATGTACATAGCCTATATATATATATATATATATATATATATATATATATATATATATATATATATATAACTATTTTTTTTTTCATCATCCTACTGCCCACCTCCTTTCTTTTTCTTGCGCTGCCCAACCCCTCTCCTTTTCTCTCTGCCCTGGCCTCCCCCTTTCTTGCCTTTTCCGCCGCCCCACTTCTTCCTACTCCTCCCCGGCGCCGCCGCTCCTCACTTCTTCTCTCCCCCTTGCGCCGCGCCGTTTCCCTCGCCCTTCTCCTCTGCGCGAGCCGCCCCTCTGCTCCTCTACCATCACGCCGTCTCCTCCTCTCCATCCTCTCTCTCTCCCCTCTTCTCCTACCTAGCGCGCCTACTCTCCTCTCTCTGCTGCGTGCGCCTGCTCTCGCACCACGCCGCCGCCTCCGCTACCTCGCCTCTACTCCGGCGCGCCGCCTCTCCCCTTCTACCACTCGCGCGCCTCCTCGCGACTCACGGTGCGCGCGCCAACACGATCCGGGCTCGGCCGGATCCGACCTCCCCGCGCGCCGGCTACGCGTCGCGGATCCGTGGCCCGGTAGGATCCGGCCTGCTAGGCCCGATTACCCTTTCCTATGATTCTTGCGGATGATATCACGATGCATGCCTATTTCGATTTTCTTAGTACTGTGAGGGGATGGCGGGATGTGCGCTTTGTGGCTAGATCGACGGTGGCCGGCGCGCCCGCATCTTGGGAATGCGAGTGGTGCTCGGGCGATCTAGCCGCGTGGTGGCACGCTGGCGCCTCCCTCCAACTGCGGTACTCCCTCCTCCCTTTTTGCTCCGATGTGCATGCCAAAAGGAATGATGGTTGTGCTCTAATGCGATGGTGCTATGGTGTGATGCTGATGCTAAGAGCTTGCAAGATTGCTAAATGTTGTGTAAATTCTACCAAATGCTTAATGATCTGCGGGTTTATGCGGGCTACCTTTGTCGGTGTGATGGTGGTTGGGTTCGGCTGTGGTGTTGCTGATATTGGTGCTTGGGGTCGCTGTCCCAGTTGCTTGGTTGCCGACAAACCCAGCGATGGACTCCTTCTGGCTTGCGGCTTGTGGTCCTGCTGTCTGACCCCTTGCTTGCCTTCGGTTGGAGGGTACTTGGGGGCTGGAATGTGGTGGGGTTTGTGGTTTGTGGATGGGAGGGAGAAATGGGAAGCTTCTCCTTTGTCCCTCACCAGTGAGCTGTGTGTGTGCTTACCTTCGGTGGTCTTGTGAGTGAGCTCTGGCGCTTGCTTGGGGTTGCTCTTTCTGGGGGTTGTATCTCTACTGGTTTCTTGCTCCATTTCTTGTGCCACACGAAAATATCTGGGAAAGCGGTTTGGCCGCCGCTTTGCAGCTAGCTATCTTTGGGGTCCGGCTGGTTGTCTGGTGTATGAGCATGTGTTGGTCTTGGTCCCTGTTGCTCCTTTCTCCTGTGCTAGATATTTGTGCCTGAGAGGTCGTGCTGGCCGATGGCTGTGCTGGGGAAAAAAATGTTGGGTTGGTTTGGTTTACTTACTTGGCTTTTGACACTTGTTGGGGCTGTTTGTGCTCTGAGTGCATGTCTTTGCAAAAGCAGTTTGTTTTAGACCGGATGATGAACCCTATGGTTGTGAGAGGTGCCGACTGGCCCCCGGACGGTCAGGTATCTCCGTGAACGGAATGCCCCGCCCGAGATAACCTCGAGGGCTCTGACGGCAATTTTTCCTTTTTCTATTGGTTTCTGGAATTTGTTTTTTTGTTCGGTCTTTTTTGGTATTTAATCTATTGGCTGCTTTCAAATGAGAAAGGTGGGGTGTGTGGCTCGATGGTGATTTCTACTGAATGAGATGCAATATGTGTACTACTGTGTATCCTTATAGCTGTGTACTAGCATGTGTGCAACAAATCTAATGTATGTGTGGATGTATGAGATGATCCTTGCTTGTAATTCAATTCCCTCTGATGTAAATGCAAAACTTTAATAAAGATTGGATTTATTTAGTGTTTATACAACTTGTGCTATTGTGTGCAATGATTACAACAAAATTTTGAATTCTACCAAATTTTTAACTAGCACTTAATCCCGCTAACCACTTAACTAATTAACCCGCGTGATTAATACTAATCATGCTTAGTAGATAATTAATGAATGAGGGGTATTTGAAGGAATGCCTTAGAATTGAAGAGTTTTATACTTAGTAGGACTAAAATTGAGTATATAAGGTGTGGTTTTAGCGATGCTATGGTAGATGATGGAGACGTTAAGCTGGACGGATTGGTAGTCCCTAGGAAGGACATGTTTTTTTTATTTGGGATCGATACTACAGTGAGACAGTGAGATTGATAAAGACATGAGCCACAAGGTAAGAGCGGGGTAGGTGAAGTGGTGCCAAGCATCTGGTGCCCTGTGTGATAAAAAAATTCCTCAAAAGTTAAAGGATAAGTTCTATAGGATAACGATCAGACCCGCGATGTTATATGTAGCAGAAAGTTGGGCGACTAAAAAACAATATATATATAGAAGATGAGTACAATGAAGATGAGAATGCTGTGGTAGATTTGTGATTACACAATGCGGGATCGTATCCGCAGTGATGATATACATGATAGGGTAGAGGTAGCACCAATTAAAGAGAAGTTTATCCAACATCGTTTGAGATAATTTGGACATGTCCAATGAAGGTCTCATGAGGTACCATTACTAGTGGAATTTGAAGACGTACTGACAACGTATGAAGAGGTAGAGGTCGACCAAGACTGACATAGGAGAAAACAGTTAAATGAGACTTGAGAGATTGAAATGTATCTAAAGAATTAGCTTTGGATAGAAGCGCATGAAAGTTTATGATTCACGTACCGGAACCATAAGAAAGTTTAATGGTAGTGTTTTAGCTTTTGACTCAGTTGGCAGGATGTATGGCTTGAGGTAATGCATGATTTATTATGCGCTAACAATTTTTATTACTCCCTTTATTCTTTTTAAGTGATATTTTTATTTTTTAGGTCTACAAGACGTGACTTTGACCATTATTATTTATAAGTTTATCTTATTTTATGCTAATAAAATTATAATATTATAAAAATATTTTTAACGATAAATGTAGATAGTTTTAAATATATTAGCAGTTAAACTTTAAAAAGTTTAACAGCACGAATTATAGAACGTTAATTAAAAATTTACGTGGATGACACATGACCACAGGGACACGCTAGAAGGTCCCTAGCGGCCACGGTAAGTACGTGTATCCAAGGAAATATGACACGACGGTTGAAAACGCATCCAAGGAGTGCGGAGCGTGTTCTCCCGAGGAAAATTTCCGAGCTTCGCCGCCGTGTACCAAGGAAACGATCTGTGCCCGGCGCTAGCGGCAGGGGGAAAACGTGCTGAAAGTTGAAACTGAGTGGTCCTTTTCGCAGTCGCGGAGGTGGATATGCACGCGTTGAACGGTGAGTCGGCATGCACGTGTAGGCGGGCAGTCTGGTCCGGAGAATTCATAGGCGGCGCGGCGCGGCGTGCGTTCAGCTGGGCTTCCACGTTCGCACGGAGGACGGACGGATCGTCTCGGTGCCTGCCTCGTGCCTATCGCCTGCCGCCGGTCAGTGGCCACGTAGCTGTCAAGTTTTTAGTTCGTCGTCTGCGCTACGGTGGGATTGGGAGTGCTAACCAACCTTGATCAGGTCGAACCAAAGTAGCTTGCGACTCGGTTTATTACTACTTCGAAGCTATACAAGCTACAACTAGCTAGAACTAGTGTGAATTCATTTATACTGTATCTTATGATTTATAACTTAAAATTTTAAATTCTAATTGTTTGTAAGAGATATGTAGTTAAAACATTGGCGGAGCGGACGTTCAAACTGGACCAAAACTCTAAACGTGAATGGTAGCCCTTTGTTACCGAGGTAACTGAGAGCGTGGTGACCATGATCGTAACCGTGAGGAGGAAGCTATGTCAAGGTAGCTAGTGTTGAGGTAGTCGTTGTCTCGGGGTAACTGGCATCTAACACACATCATCCGCCAATGTTTGAAAGGTTGCGGCAGCAACAGCAGAGGGGGGACTCACGACGGTGGCGATGCGGGGCGTAGGAGGGCCACGCAATACGGCGACTACCATCGGAGAACTCATGACGGTGGCAATGCGGGGCGTAGGAGGGCCGCGCAACACGACGACTGCAGTCGGAGTGGACGAAAAAGAAAAAAAGAAAGAAAGAAAGAAAAAAGAAAAAAATACGACACTGGCGGGTGGCATCAACAATGGCAATGATGACCACAGGCAGCAACACAGTAGCCCTAAGGGGTGATGCAGCAGTAGCCCGTGTATGTCGATGTCATGACCACAAGTGCGGGCTCCCGGTGGTGCGACGGCTCGTGCTCACGGACGACGGGCCGCCGACGATGATCCAACGTGATAACGACAGTAGATGGGGCGTTCAGAAGGCCACAGAGGGAGGGCCATGTTGACAAGCGCACCACGTCACGCCACGATGTCATTGGAGGAGAGGAGATGCCGGAGAAGTCAAAACCAAGGCATTGAAGTTCGGAGCTGAGAAACGTCAATAGGTCGGCAAGGTGACGCAAACCGATCTATGATCGGAAAAAGTAGAGAAAACCCGATCTAAAGATGATCAAGAAAAACTCTAATTGGTCGCCGATCGAATGATTAGTGATACGACTTAAATTACGGGTTGCGCAGCCCCTGAGAGAGATCATGAAGACGAGATCATCTCTCAGGGGCGGCGCGGTGGAAGCTATGAAGGCGACGGCTTAGGAGCGGCACTGCTCTGATACCATGAGAGCGTGGAATATTTAAGGCACTCACGCTATGTAATTCATTGATTCAAATCACATAGGGTTACACATATATATAGACCATGTCAGATAGATGATGAGACAAGTGTGAAATCATATCAAGTGTAAAACTATACTAGACAGGTGAGGAGACAAATATAAAAATATACCAAGTATAAAATCATATCAAGCATATATAAAATCATGCTAGCACAAAGCTAGCTCAAAGTTGAATGGAACTCACCCTAAATATCGTAACAACGTAAGGCTAAAGAAAAAAATTCAGACTTTCGCATCTAGGAGCTTTCAAGCTACAACTAGCTAGAACTAAACGTCATGCGGTGCAACGTCTCGCTTTTCCGTCTGTTAGGTAGAATTGGGTCATCAATTGTGCCTAGCTTCTGCAGAGCGGAGGGAACCATTCAGAGTTGGCAGCCTTGGAACAGCGTTGTTACTACTGCCGGGTTTTCATACTCCCATCGACGAATCGCTGTCCATCGAATCAACCAGTACTGAGTCCCTGAATAATCTGGCGGTTAAAATCTGGAATCGTCAGCAGCGAAAAAGCATGGTCGGAGCTGCAGTTCTGTGGAGATCATCCTGCTACGTATGCACGCACACCACACTGCTTCAGCTCCTGAACACGGTTGTAAGATAAAGGTCTATTCTTTTCAGTTTTTTAAAATAATTTTTAGTTTTTACTACAGTATATAACTTTTAAATAAAGTATTTTTTTAAGATAGAGTCTGCAAGTTAATTATAATACATATTAAAAACCTAACATTTGTGCCATCCAAAATCGCACGCGAGTATCTCTCTCCGTAATCTCTATCGTAAACAGCCAAAATTTAAAATTGTCAACTAAAAATCATAAATCACATATAAAAAAGAACAGACTCGAAGCTGACTGCTCCGGCTACGATGAGATAAATGTTGGTGCATAGCGACGGGATGGTGACATGTCTCGCTTTCCTCGAACTTTCGAGTGACATGTTTGTCCGGTTGGGCTAGGAATTCTACGGTGAGTTTCGGCTGGACATTTCTTTCTGCTCGCGTCACCGTCTTGGCAGGAGCTCTAGATTTGAACGGAAGCGGTCTATCAACCGTGTACCGGTCCTGCTCGCCGGTTAGAGCTGAAAGGCGGCGCTTTTTCTTTTTGAAATGTTTTTTTGGGAGAGAGGGAAAGGCGGCGCTAACTGATGAGTTCAAACTGCACCGGAGAAAAAGGTTAACGAACTTGTGTTAATAAAACTCCTAGGCCCATGGACCAGTCCAAGGAGCTGGAGTTTGTATTGGGCTGGGAAAAAACCAGGGCCATGCTGCAAACATCGACGCTGTTTTGGATGGCTGCTTCTCCCTGTCTTTTTGGGTCAGGATGCCCACGGTCCATCTAAAACAGGCCCACTTATATTTCTCCAGGCTGCAGCCCATTTCGTGTGTGACACTTGTTCAAAAGTGCAGTGGGTTTTGTCTCATTATGAGAGAGATTAGGAAAGTATGAGATACTTATATTGAAAAGTTACTCCGTTCAAATAGGGTTATGCAGTGACTCCTATAAACTCCTTGTAGAAATCACATTAAGAAGCTAATTCATTCAAAAATAGATTTCTAAAAGCTAAAAGTTAGAAGTTGTTTGAAATAAAGCCGTAGTCTGACGAATAAAATCCTAGTGATTTCTTTGTTGTGTCATCATCCATCATGGATTCGTTGGCCAAGATAGCGTTAATTTTGAGTAACCGGTTGCCCACTGGTTCAGTATTAGCTAGGACATCAGCCTGTTTTGCAATTTCTTTTTTCCCCACACTTCAGAGACAGCATTGAAGCATTGGATAACCCGGACAGAGTTAACACTAGTCCGGTTCCAGTCCAGATACGGGTGAGCGTAGTAGAAAGGTGGGTTGTTTGCGTCTGTGCCTTATAATTTTTAGGTTATAAATAAATTAAATACTGATATATTGATTTAAAAATTTTATTTTGATAAATTATTTTAAAATAACAGTAAATAAACTATCTTATTTATTTATTTAATAGAAATCATAAATCATAAATAGTAAAAGAGAACTCGTCCAAAGACTTGTCCCAATCATAAGAGATGCGTCGAAACCAGCAAATGTCTTGTCAGAGTTGGCGAAAGGAAGGAAGTGCGTTGGCCAAGCTAAATTCGGATGGAAGTAAACCAGCCAAGGGACGGTCGCGGATTGGTATAGGGCTGTTCTTTGCGGTTTTTAAAAAATACTTTTAATTTCTATTACAGTAATTAATTTTTAAACGGAGTATTTTTTAAGATAGGATCTACAAATTAATTATAGTACACGTTAAAAAATTAATATCTGTACCATAAAAAATCGCAAGTGAGTATCTCTCTTTCCGCAATCTCTGTTGTAAACAGCTAAAAAGTCATCAGCCGTAGCTAAAGACCATTAGCCGCAGTCAAAAAGAACAGACCCATATTTCCTCGTGTTTCTAAAAATTTAACAAGGCGCTCGGTTGCTTAGTGCCCAACTTCACAAGCAAGTGCGTTCCAAGCAATTGAAACCTCGTACCTTCCTTTTCTAATCTTTTGCAGCTAATTATTCCCTAGCTACCTAATTGTTCCATCATGCACAGTTAGCAATAGGTTCATTCCACTACTACCAGATAGATAAAGTGAAAATAATTATTCTTGTATTTTCTATTCCCACGTTCTAAACAAACCCTCACTGATAATGCATCCTTTGCTAATTAGTTGCGGGCATATCTAGGCTCTTAGCTAGCCGGTGAGCTTCCTCTGTGATAGTCGTAGCCAACGTTGCATACAGTGCACCACCTCACGTGATCATTGGTTTGATCTGCGTGTAATAATCTTAGGTCCTGAGCGTTTTGATTTTTTTCGGTTTCAGTTTCTAACTTTAGTTTTTTTTACTATTCACTACACTATCCACTAACTCAGCTACAGTGTTTTTTCAGCCAGCTACAGTGTTTTTCAACTAAAAGCCAAAAGCCATCGCTATTCCGATCACCCCCTTAGTAGATCAGCGAGCACTGCACAAGCTTGGAACACGAGCGAATCCTGTTGGGGAACATGATGAGCTGACAGGCATGATTGTCCACCTCATCCTAGTCCTCGACATGATCGCCCTCATCCCATGTGGCCTCATCAACGCCAGCATATCCCGTGTCCCACTCGAGGTACTATCAGGTTGGATTGGGGTCTAACGAAGAGAAGTAATAGCAGATGTGAGTACTAATGTACTCAATAAATATTAATAGCAAAAATACATTGTATGACTTATCTCTTTCTCTTTATCATATTTTCTAATTCATCTTTTCTCTTTAGAAAACAATTTTCAAATTAAATTGAGTCGTGGATTTTAATTGTTGAAAATACTACTAGCCACTCAGTGAGAATAGTCCCAATCCAGGAGATAGTTATAAATTCATGATTTTATTTTGTACTACGTAAACTTGTGTCACTGTACCCGAAATTACTCTAAGCTCTCTTGAAATTAGGTATCTCGTATTTTCTTTGATGCGGTGCCAAGTCTAAAGTATAGAATGTTTTCCCATGTTTTGTTATTAAATCACCACCTAGTTATTCTCCGTTGGTGGCTCGAGACAGTTTCCCACCCTCACTTGGCACACACCGACCTCAAATAGATGTTGGTTGAGCTAGGTATTTCTTCACCCAACACTTTGCCAACACTAATATATGCGCCTTGGATCCCCCACTTCTGGACTCTCTATGAATCCTAGGTTTCTCCACTAATTAAACTATTTACCCATTATGGAGAAAATAGTAATGTAAACATGGTAGTATTTTTTGCTTGTCAAAAATGATAATACCGCTGGCACTTGAGTACAACCCTCTTTTCGAGTGAAAGTGTGTTTGTCTTTATGTTATAGCCATATGTAAATGGTCTCACCTTTTCCTCTCTTTCCTGTCCAGGGCACTCTTTACCATCCTAGTATTTAAATCATACAAACAGCTGGACTGCTCTTTTTCTCTTATCTCTTTGCTTCATATTTTCATTTGATTTGAAATAGATTTTTGATTCACATAAATAATATATGTTACAACAATTTAGTTTTTACGAAGTTAGATAACTAGGTAAGTGATCAAAGAATAAGCTTGCTTCATAGTTGTAGAAAATTTTGGCGTTAACCATGGCCAGATCTGCTACTTTTGTCTGTGTCGATTCGTCTTCTGCATTATAGAGCAGACTTATGATTCAAAATATTATATAATTGGGCGATTCTTAATTTTTATAGTCAATTCCCCCTTTTGGGTGGATTTTATTGGGTTTTATTTTATTAATTTTTATCAACCACTTGCTTAATTTCGTGTCTTCCCCTACTGTTATTTCATCCTGATCGATTAACTCTACTGGAGCAATCATCTAACTTATGCTTGCTTTTGCGGGCTCGCATGCACGTCTCGATAAAACTATCCTACCTAAGCACACAAAACAAACATACACCACAAACTACTCCACATGTAGAACACCCAAAAACACAAAACACCACACGCACACAAGATCCACACACCAAACACCAACTCTCTCACACACCCCTAACAACACACACACACACGCGCATGCACACAAGACAACTCACTCGGCTCCTTTCCGACATGTGCGCACACACATTGGCTCCCCCCTCGATGGCCCTCTCTCTCTCCTCCGATGTGGTGTTCCCGCCTCAGGTGCCTTGGGCGTGCCAACCCGGCCTGCCGTTGCCCTTTGGCTCACCGTCGGCATTCAATGCGAGCTAGGTGGCCCGCTGTCACCTTCTAGCTCACCACCAACAATCTCTCCATCGCATCCCCATGCTTTCGATTTATTCAAGTCAGAAGTCATTAGAAACGCATCGATTTTAAATTTTGGCTCTTTTTTTTTTGTCGTTTCTTTTTTTTCTTATTCCTTTACATTATTTACAGCGATATAACATGTTTTTATTTTTTATATTTTCTTTATTTTTTCTTAAAAAAACTAATAGTTACTACAGTGCTAATTTAACTATAAGTTAAAATCTACGATCAGAAACTTAAGCTTTTAAGCTAGTTGGGAAATCAAGGTGTTCTCAGCCGTAAGCTGTAAGCATGTGCACAGCAGCAACTAGCATCCCGACGCAGAGAGGTTCTGTGTTGACGTGCTGTGTTGTCATGCTCATGCAGTAGCACAATACTGATAAAAAAAACATGCGCCATTGCATACAAAGAATACTGTCCAGTGATTGACCACAATGCAGTGCAGCCTAATTAGGGGTTCAACGAACGGACTGCTACTCAACGAACGTATTCTAGGTCTCATAGTCATGACTCTCTCTCTCTGTGAGTCGGCAGATCTAGTCCTACTACGGCGACGACTTGGAGGTCCTACTTGCGAGCAGTTTGGTGTGTCAACTCAACCATGCAGACGAGTAGCCACCACGGCCGGGCAGGGTAGGCCGCGCCGCATTAGTGAGGGAGGCAACCGCCCGCGCGCTACCCCTCGCCGACGCACGCGAGCGCGACCATCCCGCAGCCGAGCCGGGTGGCCTTGTCCCCAACCCTCCGACCCCACCGCACGGGACCACCGTAACGCTGCGCCGGCGAGCGGGCCGGCCGCGGCACCGACACCGGCCGCGCGAGGGGACTTGTTACGCTGCTGTGGGGGGTGGGGTTGTACCGCAGCGGAAGCGCTGGTGCGCCCGGTTCTGTGAGCAGGCTGACTGGTCTCTGGAGCGGCGGGCCTACATGTCGGCGGGGGCGGCGCCGTGGACGAGGTGCGTGGGGGATGATGGGCCGTGGGATGGGAGACGGACGGGGGCAGTGGGCCTCCCTCCGCACTCGCTCCAACGCACTCATGCCTTCGGCCTTATTTTCCGCGCTGTGGTGAGAGGAAAGCGGCCTAATCTTTGCATCCCAACCCTTTTCAAAGTTCTTTTTGCATCCGGGTATCTTACACATGATGCTTCCCAAGTCCTTCGGGATTTGGAATCGGCGACTTCACCGCTATATTTCGGCTCTGATTGTTTTGGTTTTTTTCAGTCTCAGTTTTTAGCTTTAGCTTTTTTTATTATTCACTACACTATCCACTAACTTAGCTACAGTAAAAAAAAGTCAGCTACAATGAAATTTCAATCAAAAGTCAGAAGTTATCGCTAAAACGATCACCACCTTCTAACACGAGTTCTGATTATACTTTTAATGGCGCTGCTGCACAATTATTGTTGTATCTATACAAATTAGCTAATAAGAGATTGAGTATATATTTATGACACCCTTTATACGTACAACACACATTTCCAACACACAAATATAATTTACCTTAAATTTTATTTATAGTTGTAACTCTAAAAATGCCTTCCTTTTATACATAACTAGCCGAGCATAGTCAAGGAAAAGCACCGCTTGACACTGGTTGGCCGAGGTAGAAGAAAAGTACAATGGCTTCTTGTAATAATGTGAGTTTGAAAGGGCAAATATGCAAAAAAAAAGTTAACCCATGAATCTGACTTTTTGAGTCAAAATTTTCACACTAATTTAACACGAACTCCACCGCTCTTTCCTCGCTTGCGGTAGCTGTTGCGCCTTTATAACGCGGCGAGGCCAGTGCGAAGCCAGCAGCGCCCAAGAACACGCCTCAGCTCCTCTCCTCCTCGCTCCTCCGCGAGATCCGCTCGGAGCCCAGCTCCCACGGTCGCAACCCCGGCAAAGGTACGAATCCACCCCCTCTGCATTGCCGCCTCGCTCTTTTCCATGTATCCGTTTGCAGGCGCGGATCTAGCTGAGCTTGTTCGTTCATTCCACTGATTAGCTTGTTGTTTAGTGGTTCTTTTTCTGGAGTCCACAATTTGTTTGCGTTTGTACCCAGGTCGGGAGTCGGAATCAGCTCAAGTCACAGATCCGGTTGCGACTTGTGCGAGGGATATATATAACTTGTCAGATTTCCATGTGTTGAGGTGTTTTAATGCACGCGCTTCGTAGTTTCGTTTCCACGTTTGCTCATATCAGGAGATTTCTTTACTCTTGGATGGCTTTTGTTCTTGGAAAGAGTTGCTTTACTGGGAGAGGAGAAACAAATAGTAAAAAGGAAAGGATTTTTACGATGTTGAGTTGGTATTGCTTTAGCAGATCTAGTGTTTCCTTCTTTAGATCTACTGAGACATAAATTTCCAGTGCTTTCAGTTTTTAACAATGTGTAGTTTGCTCTAGGTGCGCGCGGGTGTGACCGAAAGCAGCGAAGCTGCAACCTTTGGGGTTGTTGGTCGATCGAGTTGATATAGACATCACAAACCGCGTGGAGTGGAGCTGATTCTGTGCATGTGAGTGGGATCGATGGCATTTGGCCGGGGTGCAAAGATGGACGGCAGGCGGCCATCGTCGTCGTCCTCTTCATTCTGCACGACGACCACTGTCGTCGTCTTTGTGGCGCTCTGCCTGGTCGGCGCGTGGATGATGACATCGTCCACTGTATTCCCACTGGAGGTATCGTCGAATAAGAAGTCGGAGGTGAAGGAGCAGCCCCCAGCAGTTGACTTTGGTGCATCCGAGGAGGCAGCATCCAGCAATGCTGTTGAAGGTTCGGAGAAATTTGGGGATATGAACAATAACGATAATGCGGTTCCAGATGAGCCGTATAATGACAAGGTGGCTCCTGAGGAAGAGAAGTTCACTGAGAACACAACGGAGAAGCCTGTGGAGAAGACTGAAGAAAAGGAACCACAAAAGGAAAAGGAGGAGAGTAAGGATACGTTCAGTGATGCAAATGGAAAATCAGAAGGGCAGAGTGCCAAGGAGCGTGGGGATGCTGAATCTGGAGCTGGGCGGTCTGATGGTGTAAAGGGTGGCGATGAGGAGATGAGCGAGGAAAGGAAAGATGATGAGACCACAGCTGAGAATGATGGTGATCAATCTGATGGAGAGAAGAAAGAAGATCAAGAAGAAAAGGTTGATGGTGATGCCACACAGGATACAACTGAACAGCCTCAAATAGAGGAAAAAGTGGAAGAAGGTGGAGAGAAGGAACAGGCTGCACAGTCTAATGAGGTGTTTGCTGATGGGTCTCAATCAGAACTTATGAAGGAGTCAAATACTGAGAATGGGTTATTCTCTACACAGGCTGCAGAGTCAAAGAATGAGATGGAAGTTCAAGCATCATCAAAATCTTCAGGTGATGAAACCACCTATAACTGGAAATTATGCAATAGCAGTGCTGTGACAGATTACATACCTTGCCTTGATAATGAGAAGGCTATCAAGAAGCTTCGATCTACCAAACATTATGAACATCGTGAGAGGCATTGCCCTAAGGAGCCTCCTACCTGCCTTGTTCCACTTCCGGAAGAATATAAGCGCCCAATTGAGTGGCCCAAGAGCAGGGACAAGGTTCTTCTGTCTTTTCATAATGTTTTCACAGCATTGAGCCATTGAGTAATGTTTAGGTCATCAAGATCCCCTTTTGCTTATTACGAGTGGCACTGTTTTTGCAGGTATGGTATAGCAATGTCCCTCATACCAAGCTTGCAGAGTATAAGGGGCACCAAAACTGGGTTAAAGTTTCTGGGGATTATCTTATGTTTCCTGGGGGTGGGACTCAGTTCAAGAATGGTGCACTACATTACATTGATACAATTCAGCAGGTTTATTATCATTTCCCCAGCTGCCCATATTATGTGTCATCCCTTAGTTAGATATTGATATGTCTCATACTTTCATGTATTAATGACTTATTTCTACCATTTCACATACATAAGTCTAGAGGCAAGGGCCACTATTACTCCCTAAAAGAAGTTTGCACTAGTTGAAGGAAAATCTGAATATATTCAACTTAATTACTTGTACTTTCAAGCACCCCTTTTAAATTCTAATAACATTCCAAGTTGGATTTAGGAAAATCAGCTATGTACTTGTTTTTTTTGTAAGCCATAAGCGTCTTCCTTTAATCTATAAAGAAAACAGGGTATTGAACCATGATGATGAAATTTCCATGTTGTGATTTTGAGGAAGATATTATCACCGTATCACGTATGTTCACATTCTTTGCATTTCCTGATGTTTGATCAAACTGCTGTGTGTAGGCATTACCTGATATTGCCTGGGGCAAACGAAGCCGTGTCATTCTAGATGTTGGTTGTGGAGTTGCCAGCTTTGGAGGCTACATGTTTGATAGAGATGTGCTCACAATGTCATTTGCTCCAAAAGATGAGCATGAAGCTCAAGTACAGTTTGCACTGGAGAGAGGAATTCCAGCAATATCAGCTGTAATGGGCACCAAGAGACTTCCATACCCCAGCAGGGTTTTTGATGTCATTCATTGTGCTCGCTGCAGAGTCCCTTGGCACATTGAAGGTTTGTCTTGTTGGTGGCAATAGCATGTTTTCCTTTCTTTTGTAGAACTGCTCTAAATACTGTTGGTGACAACTGGTTACTTTCAGGTGGCATGCTTTTGCTGGAATTGAACCGCCTATTACGTCCTGGTGGTTACTTTGTCTGGTCTGCCACTCCTGTTTACCAAAAGCTCTCTGAAGATGTTGAGATTTGGAATGGTATTGTACTGACCACCTCTTAAAATTTCACTCGTACTGAATGATGTTGCAATATCAATGCCCACATGCGAAAAGACAGATCCTTTATTTTTCTCATTTTGCAATGATCAGTTTAAATCCATAAGTAGAGTGAATGAGTATCCATCAGAACAAAATGACTTACTGCCTTTGAAACCTAATACAGCATCCAATTTTAATGGTTATGCCAGATTTTCTTTCAAATACTGCACCACATATAGAAAGGCCATGCTGTTGCTTTTAACAAAAGTTCACAAGTTGTAAATCCTCTTTGCTTGTGTTTTCCCTACTTATGACACTAGTTGAGCTTATTATCACAAATAGAATTAATCGGTGCTAAGCATTAGATGCACCTAATGTCATGAATGGGCTAGGCTTGTACTTTTTTTATAAACGCATGCTACGAGCCAGCTGCAAAGTTTTTCTTCCAGGTGGACTAGGTTTAACACACAATTGCTTACTCTTTTCAGCCATGTCTTCTCTGACAAAATCCATGTGCTGGAAAATGGTTAACAAGACAAAGGATAAGTTAAATCAAGTTGGTATGGCCATATATCAGAAGCCAATGGACAACAATTGCTATGAGAAAAGATCAGAAGATAACCCGCCATTATGCAAGGAAACTGATGATGCTGATGCTGCGTGGTATGGCTAAGGTTCTTTCAATGGACTGTATTTCCATGAGTGAAGTACTTCTCTACTTTGCTTAAACAACCTTGTGTTATGCAGGAATGTACCTTTACAAGCGTGCATGCACAAATTGCCTGTTGGTCCATCAGCACAAGGATCAAAATGGCCAGAGACATGGCCACAAAGGCTTGACAAGACCCCCTACTGGATAGATGGTTCTCATGTTGGAGTCTATGGAAAACCAGGAAATGAAGACTTTCAGGCAGATTATGCACACTGGAAACGGGTTGTAAGTAAATCATACGTAAATGGCATGGGAATCGACTGGTCTAAAGTGAGAAATGTCATGGACATGAGAGCTGTATATGGAGGGTAAGTATGGTTTGTTCTCTCAATTTTATTGAACACATATTTGGGTTAGTATCATTACAATTTACAGATGTGTAGATAACATGTATATGGAAATGCATTAGCCAAGGTTTGGCCTGAACTGCTTGAAAAAAAAAGAGAAATTTGTTAGTGAAAGGTAAAACCCGCACAATTTTAGCTGAGTTGAAAAAATCATTAATTCCGATTGCACTCTCAATAAAAAAAATATGAGATTGCGCTACTTTGCTATTGGTTTGAGTGGCACTGTGCTAGAAGCAAACATATGGGAAACCTGTCCGTGTGTCACTAATCATTTTGGTATTTTCATTCTAAGTCAGGTCACTAATCATTTTGCTATTTTCATTCGAAGTCAGGGGAAGACGTAAAACCAATTTGTCTATCTCTTGATGATGCATTTGGATTGCAAAACCCATTCATTTCACAATGTTTTATTGTAGACCGCTGACAATGAGAATGCATTTTGGTACCTCATTTTTATTTTTATTTCTTAACTAATGTTTTGCATTGTTGCATTGCAGTTTTGCTGCAGCTCTGAGAGACCAACATGTCTGGGTTATGAATATTGTGCCCATTGATTCACCAGACACACTGCCCATTATTTATGAGCGTGGTTTGTTTGGTATGTATCATGACTGGTGCGAATCTTTCAGCACTTACCCGAGAACATATGACCTCCTGCATGCGGACCATCTGTTCTCAAAGCTCAAAAAGAGGTCAGTATTTTATTGTCTCCGTGATCACAGTTGCTTCATGCTTGCCAGTAGCTTAGCTTTAACCAAAGCAAGCAGTGAAGGATTTATGTGGCTGACGTTGGACTAGAATTCATAATCTAGCTGATAGAAGACCTTTCACTGACTGGTTATTAGTGTATTCTTCTGTAAATATATATACTAATCGAGCAATGGTCTGAAGTTCAAATGGACTGATGCCAATAGTTCAGCTAAAAACACTAAGCATTTGAGACCTACAGGGTTCTTCTATATGTGGTGACAGCATATTTGTGCATGTTATACTCGATGCATAATTGAATCTTCTTAAGCATTTGTATTGTTTGTTTGCAGATGCAAATTGTTGGCAGTATTTGCCGAGGTTGACCGGATATTGAGGCCAGAAGGCAAACTGATTGTGAGGGATAATGCGGAGACAATAAATGGACTGGAAGGCATGGCGAAGTCCCTTCAGTGGGAGGTACGCATGACCTACACCAAGGGTAACGAGGGGTTGCTCTGCTTCCAAAAGTCCATGTGGCGGCCCAAGGAAATTGAAGCAAGCATGTGAAATATATGATGAAGACAACTATTAGACTGAATTTTGGCTCTAGGTAGGCATATGATTCTTGTTGATGCTGAAAGGCAAAAGCTTTGGTGTAATTGTAGAATAATATATGGTTTTTTTCGCCAAATGAATGCACTCTGAATTATTTTGCTTTGGTGAGACGCAGAAAGTGGTCTATCAATACAAAGAACTGTTTGGTTGCAAACAAGGGGATTTTCCAATGAAGTATTTAGGGATTCCTATACACTATAAGAAACTAATGTCAGTTGGCAACAAGTTGAAGAACGATTTCAGAAGCGTCTCAGTAGTTGGAAAGGTAAATACCTTTCAACGGGGGGTAGATTAACGTTGATTAATTCTGTCCTTAGCAGTGTGCCCATGTACATGCTATCTTTCTTCGCGATTCCAAAAGGGGTACTTCAGAAACTAGATTATTTCCGCTCCTGATTTTTTTGGCAGAGCGATGATCAGAAACGAAAGTATCGCCTCGCCAAATGGAGTATACTATGTCAACCTAATGATCAAGGAGGCCTAGGAATTCATGATTTGAACATCAAGAATACGGCCCTCCTTAGTAAGTGGCTCTACAAATTGTTGACAACTGATGGCACCTGCAACAGATTCTCTAAAATAAATACCTTCATTCCAAACCACTTTCACAAGCACAGTGGAGAATTGGAGACTCCCACTTTTGGGTAAGTCTGATGAAGGTGAAGGGAGAGTTTCTCCGCTTTGGCTCTTTCATAGTTAAAGATGGATCACAAATTAGATTCTGAGAGGATAAGTAGCTAAGTCAGTCAACCCTGCGAGATCAGTACCCGAGTCTATATAACATAGCTCGTCACAAGCAGGTTACTATAGCAGAAGTCCTTAACACCTCGACTCCCAATATCTCTTGGAGAAGAGACCTCATTGGTCAAAAGTTAGTAGCTTGGAATGATTTACTTTCGCGCATTGCTAACATAGTATTGAGCCAGGAACCTGATGACTTTCGCTGGAACCTTCACAAAAACGGACAGTTCTCGGTGAAATCACATTACTTGGCTATGATCCATACTGATATTCCCAACTTAACTAAACGGATTTGGAAGTTAAGAGCTCCTCTGAAAACCAAAATTTTTCTTTGGTTTTTACGTAGAGGGGTAGTGATGACAAAAGATAATCTAGCCAAACGCAACTGGCAAGGTGACAAGTTATGTTGCTTTTGTCCTAAGGACGAAACAATCAAACATTTGTTCTTTGAATGCCGTTTTGCTCGGGCTATTTGGTCTATTATACGGGTAGCTTTCGGACTGTCTCAACCTAGTAGTGTGGATCACTTGTTTGGGTCTTGGCTATGGGGTGTTAGGAAAGAATTGAAATCTCTGATTTTGTTAGGGGCGACCGCTACTTATTGGTCACTTTGGCTTTGCAGAAATGATCTGATATTTGAAAAAAAAAACATTTTGCTTCCCCGTTATAGATTATCTACTCAGTCATCCATTGGCTTTGTACCTAGGTTATACTACAGAAGTCATCTTCGCGAGTTTTGGTTGCAGCGGCGTCTCAACAATTGGCGCGTGTGGCCAAGGAGTTTTTTACCCCGGCACATGGGTGACGGTGTAGTCTGCGGATTAATTGTCATTAGCGTGCTTGTACTTCTTTTGTCTTTTTGGTTGTGTGCATCCTAGTTATGCAGAGGCTGGGAATTGTTTTCAGGGGCTTGTATCATCTTGATGTTAAACCTTGAAAATTAATAAATTTTCTCTCATCGAAAAAAAATGAATGCACTCTTCATTATTTCTGTGCTTGCACAACATTGCTGTCGGGTTGTATATGGAAGATTGGAAGTCAATAGGTCGAGCCATAGAGGGCATATGCTCTATAGGAAAACCACACTTCAGGGTCCAATATTCTTGATCTCGTGGCATATTTGAATTCTTTCACGAGTTCTCGCACAACACTCTACGGTGACATCATTGGTGCGTTTGAATGACATTCTTATGGTTATATTCTGCCGAGCAGCGTGACAAGTTACTGCATCTATGGACATTGAATTTAGTGGAGCAGCTGAAGCTAGGGTGGTACAAGTCACCAACTGGCTGTGCGAACATAAGTGAACAGTATGAAAGGTACACGAATATTAAGGATGTGCCATGGCTGGAAGTGGTTGAATGAAGAGATCAAATTGCATTAAGGTATTTCTGTGTCAAGCATGGATTTTCCCTGGGAGATGCAGGCATCTCTCTGTTGCTGGCAGATTTGTTATACTCGTAGATTTACGTTGTTCTGCAAAGTCTAAAAGCATGCAAAAATTACTCTCCAACCCGCATTCACCTCCTTAAATTAGGTAATACTCAGTTTGATATTAACTTATGACTTTTTTTACTATAACTAATTTATTTATTTTTACTATAATTGAGTTGACTTATTCGATATAATTAAATATAAAAAATTTGAAAATAGAAAAAACATATTAACCCATCATAGACAAATACAAAGAAATACGGAAAAAAGAAAAGACAAAAAATCCAAAAAATCTAAAAAACCAGAAAAAGACGAAATTATTGAATAGTGAAAAAAGCAGAAACCAAAGCAAAAAACCGGCTTTAAACTATTTTAAGTGGTGCCTTAATATAAGAATCTAGTTGGTTCTATCCCAAAAGATAGCCATGTCAGGCCGTTCCCAAATATGCAGGCTCCAATTGAAATGCATCTGAGTTGCTCTTGTAACGCGCTAGAGTCCAAACTGACTTAGGCATAACCCCATTATGGATAAGCTACGCACACGTAACAACCTGCTTACGTTATCGTCCTCGCTTCACGCAAAACATTTAAACAGAGGTTATTACCAATGGTGCCTATGAGTTTATATGTTGGTGCTTCTCATGCTAAACTAGTAAGGTAGGACTAATTCACATTCTCATGTGCACACACACATGGGTCATCATGGGCCTAATTTCACATGGGTCGATGTGTCACATACACCCCCTTAAAGGATCTGATGTGCTTGTCGGTCCAATATACCATACTGGGGCAAATGACCAGGATCTTCCATCTTGGCACACGTTTGTGCGTCTAGTGCTGATACATGTACCATACCGTGTGTCCACTCTGGACCCACACGTGTCATGCATCATATGCCTACGTCCCTGATCTGTACGCGCCCGTGTAACAGCGAGGATTAGCTCTGACACCATTTATAATGCCTTAGGGTCCAAACTGGTTTAGGTCTAACCTCATTATAAATAGCTCACTCACACGTAACAACTTTCTTATGCTTTCATCCTTGTTTCGTGCAAAATGGTTAATCGAATGTTATTACCAATGGTACCTATGTTTTTATATGTTGGTGTTTCTTATGCTAAACTAGCAAGATAAGACTAATTCATATTTTCATATGCATACATATATAAATCTTTATAAGTCTAATTTTATATGAACCGAGATGTCTCAGCACTGAACCTCACTCATCTCCTGAATTTGCTTTCTGCCGGTGATACGACACCCCCAACACACACGACAGCTCGAATGGAGCCGAGACACATCAATTGCGATTACAATCCAAGAAGAACAAACCGATTCTCATCCGGGGAACCATCGCTTGCTTGGTGGTGGTGGGTGTACAACTCTACACGTCTGGATTTAAATTCTAGTATAAATCTAACTTTTACGCACACATCAATATACTTCAATAGAAATTTTTTGAGATCGTGTATTTATCTATAATACCTCTATTTCTCTACTTATTTTATCTATGCCTCTGTTTTTCTAGTAGTGTACTAAAGGGCACACTCATACGTATGTGTCTTTTTTGTAATAAAAAAACGATTCTCATGCGGCCTCATAAATATATCTGGACTCCGTGCAGTGCAGCGCTACGGAACAAGGCATCATCAAGCAAGTGAAGTGAGCTTCGCGTCCGTCCAGATTGGAAATTTCAAGAGCCTATTTGCGGACAAGCATTCATCCATCCATATATTCTTCTTGCTTATATGCGGCAGCTGGGAGAGGAAAACGGAAGAGAGAATATATGTATATGTACAATAGACATCGGGATCAGAAGAAATTCAGAAGGCTACGGGGAGAGTGCCAGCGTCCAAAAAAGGAAGGTGGTGCGGGGCCCGCTGACCACGTGGGCGCCACCTCCGAACGGGCCCACCGCACCTGGGGGCGCACGTGGCCAATTCCGACAAAAATCGTGGGAGGAGGAGAGTGAAGGGCGGATCGATCGTAATCAAGCCGCCTCTTGGGCCGTCGCGGCCGGGCCGTGGGGGGCGGAGGCGGTGGGAGGCGGCGGCGCGAGCCACTGGGTGAAGGCGTCGAGGGTGCGGGTGTCGGCTCGGTAGTGGCGCTGCGTAAAGCGCATGAGGTCGGCCCAGGTGAAGTCCGGGTACTGCCGCGGGGAGGCGCCGCTCGGCGGCGGGCGCACGACGCGGTCCTCGCGCGGGCAGAGGAAGAAGGCCAGCGACCGCCGCTCCTGGCGCCGGTTCACCACCGCGCGGTGCAGGCAGCTCTTGTACCGCCCGTTCGACAGCGCCTGCATGCATCAGTGAAACAGAAACGCCGGCCGGTTAGACGCCTTGAACTTCACGTATCATTTCCGACGGCTAATTACATCGTTGTTTGTTGTTTCTTCGTTTCTCTTTTAACAATTTTCGAGACTGCAAAAATGCAGGAAAAAATATGTATATATAGCCAAAAAAAGATAATCTTTTTTTGTGCATCCCGCGGGCCACGTATGGAGAGCGCAGCGAGTGGGGGCGCGGTATGGGCGTCGCCGCCGCGTGACGGGGCGCGCGCGAGAGATGGCGACAAATAAGGAGGAAATGGCTAGAGAGTGGCTACTTCAAATATAAAATAAGAGAATTATTTTTATACTTTTCTCTATAATAAAAATAATATTAATCGTAAAGTATATGAAAAGACTAGTAATATCTATCACTATTTATCGTGCTTTAAAAACTAAGTAAATCATTATTAACAAAAATATAAAAGCACATTTCATAAAATAATAATCTGCCAATCGTCGTGGATGGAAGAGAAAGGGATACCGATGATGTGGAACCTACCTTTGTACTGTAGCTGTACTTGTACATGTGGTGCATAGCATACCACATCACGTTACAAGTGGCGCAGCTAGCTGAAAGCCAAATCAAACGCTCAACTTTAAAACGGCTTTTAGAAGCCTCTCTCTTTCTTCGCTGCGCCACCACACCACGCGGTCTACCATTGGTCAACGCCACCGCCCAAAGGTGTCATCAAAATCTTTGCCTCTGCCTCGACAGCGACACCACACGCTCCACCTCTGTCTCGATGGTGTCGCCATATGCTCCACTGTCGGCCGACGGTGCTGCCACGAGCTCTGCCTCCATCATAGCTAGGGCATCCTCCTCCCCGTCATCCTCCTCCTCTGCATCCAGTAGCCTTCACATTGGATCCATCATCCTGGCAGTCTAAGAGGCCATGGAGAGCACACACCAAACGGTAGTGGTAGCGACATTTGTTGTGATTTTTTTATTTCTTCATACACCTTGGCTATCTCTTTTTTTTTCACTTTTGTTTGATATAGACTAATTACTAGTGTAATAATGAAATTGATTAGTTGTGTAATTATATGATGTGATGATTATTGTTAAGGTTTACTAGTATAATTACCAGCATCAAAAAGCCATAATTTCTCTTAGGGGCAATTTAGATATTTTCTAAATCAGCTCAACCAAAAATAAAAAAATCCAGCCGAATTAAATACCTATCATTTTCAATTACTTCTACTTTCAGCTGCCGCTGTTTCAAAACAAAAAATTTCACCTAAAAAATTCAGAAGCTATAGCCGACACGATAGGTTCCGCCGGGACGGAACAAGCAGACACAGGCCACAGAGCAGAGAAGACCCAACTCCATGTCTCCGTACCAGCAAGGCGGGAACGACAAGAGCGCGCACCTGGGTGGGTGGGCCCGCCACCGAAAGCGCCACCATCCGCATCCACCCTCACCGCCGCTGCCGTGCGGACGCTTCACGAAGCTCCAAGAAAAGACGCAGACGACAAGGCTACACACTGGCTTATCGCCGACTCGAGTGCTCAGAGGGCAGGCAGCTTTTCTGCGAAAGGCTCAGCCTTCTCGGATGGATGGATAGATAGAACCCTATTTTTAGAGAGGTTAGAACCCACTTGAAATGGAATCAACTCACTTGTACGTCTACATTGCATTGTATTTGTTAAAGTTGCTGTTGGAATAGTTTCACATTGGTTGTGGAAGAGTAATGAATTTAGTTTAAAAGTGAGAGAGTCTATCATCTCATTGGTTAGCTTTTAGGATAATAAGACCCTTACGATCCATCAAGTGGTATCAGAGTCCGGTTCTAACATCTCTGGCCCAATGGACACTAGGGTGTGAACGTCTGATGGACTGTGAACCTGAAGGACCGTCGGTGTACGGTGAAGGAGACCCTGAGGGACCGTCGGTGTACGGTGAAGAGGCAGTGAACGGCTGAGGGACACCAATGTGTGAAGGGGAAGATTGTTGAAATAGTCCCACATTGGTTGTGGAAGGGCAAGAGATCTAGTTTAAAAGTGAGGGAATCTATTATCTCATTGGCTAGTTTTTGAAGTGACAAAACCTTTACGATCTATCAGTTGCTAATCCCCTTTTTATCAATATTAACACACTAGCTCCGTCGTGAACGGTTCCATCAATATACAAAGGGCGAGGCAAAAGTGCCCAGAATGTTAAGCGTGGTGTCCCTAGCTAGGGAAGCTGGTGTGGCATTAGGCAGCGTCCTAGGATGGTACACGATCTCACCTTGTTTGGCTCACGGTATAGTTGGTGTAACATAAGATGTCCTGTATGGTACATTTAATCCAATTTGTCTAATCGACTGAAGCCGTGCTTGGAACAGAGAAACCACGTCACGTCAGTCCCCTGCTTTCCGCCGGAAGTCCTACCGCAATCTTTTCGTTTGTTCCAAAACAGCGTCTTCAAAGAGTTGATTCTCTTGTGAGGAAACAGATCAGCAGGCAGGGACGATAACAGAGCAGCATGCGCCAGTTAACTGATAGGGTAAACGAAACCGCTAAGTAGGTCGAGCGCGGTAGTTACCATGAAGGTGTCACCGATGTTGATGACCATGGCGCCGGGGACGGGGCGGACGGGGCGCCAGTCGCCGTCGACGAGGACCTCGAGCCCGCCGACGTCGTCCTGCAAGAGGATGGTGAGGGCGGTGGGGTCGCAGTGCGGCCCCGTGCCGAGCGTGCGCTCCGGCTCCGGGCACGGCGGGTAGTAGTTGCACCGCATGATGGAGCTGCTGTCCGCGAAAAACTCCTGGTAGTAGCCGCGCTCCACCCCCAGGCTCAGCTCCAGAAGCTCCATGATCGTCAGCGACAGCTCCTTCATCTCCTCGCAGTACTTCTGGTACACCCTTCTGCAGCGATTCGTATACGTACGTACGTACGTACGTTCGTGATTCATACCACGTATTCGATCAGTACGCGTCGATCGAAAAAATGCGACGCCAAGATCGATCGATTGACAAGACAGTGATGAATGGATTACCCCATTGGCTCGAAGTCCTGGCCGAGGGTGCTGGTGAAGTAGTCCACGACGACAGGCACGGCGGCGCGGTCGTGGAAGCCGAAGGAGAGGGTCTCCTTCCAGGGGAGCTTGGAGGCGAACCGATCCGCGTGTGCGCTCGTGTACCCGGACACGGTCCCCGGGATGCGCCGGGCGCGCTGCTTCTCGGCCAGAGGCAACGGGAAGAAGTTGCTGGCGCCGTCCAGCGCTGCGCGAGCCAGGGCGGCGTCCACGCCGTGGCCGGACACCTGGAAGAACCCGTGAGTCGCGCACGCCGCGGCCACCTGCACGGCGGCGCGGCGCAGCCCCTCGGCATCGCCATTGCGCAGCACGCCCACGTCGATCACCGGCACGCCCAGCTGCTCGGCCGAGGTCGGGCGCACGTCGGCGTGCGGCCACACGAATGGTGCCGGGACCTTGGGCTCCCGCTGGAGGTCGTACACGGCCTCCCCCTTGTTGTCCTTGGTGGCGGGGATGACCTCAATGCTGGGAGCGGGAGGGCGGAGGAGGAGAGGAGGCGCGGGGCTGGTGGCATCCATGGCCACAGCTGGGCGGTCGGTGGCGACGCTACTGCGGGGAGGAGGTGGCAGCGACGGTTCTTGCTCTACGGGCTGGGGCACCACGAGATGAGATGCGTGAGCTAGCTAGCTGCGAGTGTGCAGGAGAGCTGTCTGGGCTGGTGGGGTATTTGTAATAGACTAATAGGGGAGCTAGGAGAGGGAGGGAGGATGCTTGAGATCAACGAGAAGACAAATGGAGGGAGAAATTTTTTGGAGGCAGGCGACCGCGGCCCCACCACACCATGGAGATGAATTGATTACCGCATATACATCTCTTAGCATTTAAAATAGATATTAGTAGATAAATTATCTCTCTTTATAAGACTATTGATAGCTACTTTTACTTCAATCCTTAGCGCTATCTACAAATGCTAAAGGTTCAACTTTTTCTGACATAATATGAGTTACCAAAATTTGCTTCGGTGCTATACAGTTCGAGCTTAGCACTTACTCTTATATTCCTTAACATCGATGCTAAAAATTTCTCTCATTTATAGCATTAGCTTGGTATCTGGAGATGCACATGCTATTAACGCACATACAGGCCTCGCTAAACCCATCCATTCCCATCTTCTGTATCCAAAAAAAGGGTGCTAACTAAGCCGGGTTTTTTTTTGTTCTGCAAGTAGACCAAATGGGAGAATATCGGATTAATTAGAATTTATTTTGAAATTCCTTTCCACAGCCATTGTTTCTATCATCAATTTTCTCTGTTCACGTCCAGTCATGTTGGTCTAGGAGGGACGGAACAGGAAACCATGCCCACTCAGTATCTTTCCTAATATGCTTTGCCCAGGAGGTTTTCTATTTTGTTTTTTATGTTTCATATTCTTCGAGCTCCGTAGGATTATTGACATACTTCTGCAATAGGTTTTCTCCTGTTATATACAAGATGTTTTTTTTAAAAAAAAATACTTGTAATAGCATGATTTCCACGGAACCAAAATATTACTACAGTCCAATTAATGATGTGGAAAGCGTATCATTGAACTATAGCTAGTGGAAGCACCATGCACGACGCATATCTCCAAACATGAACGCCATTCGCTTGCGGCATAATGTCCATCGATCAATGTCAGCTCCCAAAAATCATGTTGGGCTAAGAATTTGCTGTGAATGATCTCTCACTACGCATGAAAATTAAAGGTTTCACTTTCAAACAGTGCCACACCTTTTAGACCTTTTTCCTGTGAAATATTCGCAGCAATTCCAGACATGCCCAATTTACCGTTGAAACGCTATACGTTAACCCCCCAAAAAAAATGTTGGTCAACCAGCGCGCACTGCATGGTCAATGCATGCATGCGTGAGGGCGTTGGAGCCGGGCGCGACGGCGTCCAGCAGGAAATGGATTATGCTTGGTGTTCAGTAGCGGTATCGCTCGGTCTATATATTTTACGGCGACACATGGTAAAGCGTCTCTACAGCTTAACATATGTTGCCACGTAGAAGCACGTTCCTGTTGTCTGAACCCGCATGTATTACTGGCGCTAGTATTTTTTTTTCCCTCTCTTTTGGATGAAAGGGAGGCGGTTGAACCAATATGCACGCATTGGAGAGGTCGAAGAGAGGAGATGGGGAATCTTCCCCCACAAGTTGTTTGAGAGCCGAATATGTGCGCTAGGATTGAGCCAATATGTTCCTCGCTTTAACTTTACCTTAGGTCTTTCTTGCTTGGTGTACTGTTGAGTTGGTGGTTGGTGTTTTGAGGGAAGCCGCCTGTTCTTTTCAGCTAATGACTTATGATTTATAATTTCTTTTGAACAAACAAATAGGATAATTTTTTCATCACTATTTTGAAGCTGCTCATCGGGATAATCTTTTAGAAGCGGCTTATCGACTTTCAGTTCATTTACATGAGCACTCGCACTCGAGCTAAAAGCTATAAGCAACAACCTAAAAGAATAGGCCAGAGATGTCCCACTTGGTTTCCTGGTAAAAGCTTTCTTGTTTCTTAGGCTTTGTTTCAAACAACTGGCTTTCGATTTTTAGAAGCTGGCTTTTGAATAAAGTGGCTTCTCAAAATGGTTTCTATAAACTGTTTATAAGAGTCTGTAGGAGCCGTTTTGAATAGGGTGATTTCTCAACGTGAGTGTCACTTACTATCTCAATCTCTTGTAATCAGTTAAAAGCTAAAAACCACAGTCAAAAGTTAAGAGCCACATCACTTTCTTTCTCCCAATCATTTAGGTTTGCCTAAAATAACACGTAGTGTTACCTGAATCGACGCTATATTATAAAAATTATATTCGAAATGCCAACGTGCTAATTGCAACATCTGCGTGCCTAATACACAGATATAGGATCCTCGCTGCTCCTAGGTGGTTCGTATTATGAAGCCAATTACGACTATATTATCTCTATCCCGACCAAATGGCTCCTAATTTTATGAGGAAAAAGCCACTGGATAGGTGTTCCCAGTCCAATTTAAACTGCCACAATTTGTAAGAAGCGATGGGGGCATCTCGGGGACCCAGAAAACACTATACGATACTCCTGGCACCGACTTGGACGTTTGCAATGAGTTGCTCGCTACATCCAAAACTTTCACTGAAATTTTTACCTGCACTGCCACCATACGTTTGCACCTGTACTTCTGTTCTTTTCCTTCTTTTGTCCTTCTCTTGTTCGTCTATGTATTTACTCAGTGGAAGTACATCCTCCGCGCGCGGTCCAGCGGATCTCAAAAGAAGGGAGTCTGTGGAGTATC
The DNA here is from genome assembly GCA_036346265.1 of Melocanna baccifera. Taxonomy (NCBI): domain Eukaryota; kingdom Viridiplantae; phylum Streptophyta; class Magnoliopsida; order Poales; family Poaceae; genus Melocanna; species Melocanna baccifera. The sequence continues at coordinate 44,341,728 of CM070677.1, read as the reverse complement.
ATGTAAAAATATCCATAGATAATTAGTGATGAATAATTCATATATTTGTGAAGTTGAATTTTAATTTTATAAAAGTTGGCAAATTTAGTGTTCTATTAGTGTAACTAGTCTGACTGGTATGTGAGATTGGTCAGACTATTAGGTATATGTGGTCAGATCGGCCGTTTGTTGGCGGTCTGACTAGAGTTAAGTTAGGCGGTGTGACCGGTATCGAAGATGTAGTCACACCGGTGTCATGTTACTGGGAAAGATTTTAAGTCGGTTTATACTGGTTAGACTGGTCAATGGTTGGTGGTCAGATGGTGATTGCAGCCAGAGAACAGCGAGAAGTGTTCTTGAGTGATTTGAGTATGTGCATGGCATGTGAGCCATTGGTTGGTTGTGTTGTGTTGCATGATACATAGTTTTGACTAATGTGAATCAAATGCATATAATTTATGCTCAAAATGATTGCTTGATATTTAGATGTGCAAGTGGCTTAGAGAAAGTTAGCGGTTGACAATAAGTGATTGGACTAGGTAGGAGAGCTGAGGTCTGTGCGATCGGGTAAGTTTAGGTAAGGCTACATGGCTCAAGCGGGAAGCACATGAAATATAAGAATCACGAAGAGCCGAGTTCGTTGAAGTGGTGTGCCAAGTGACTTGAGTCGTGCAAGTAGAGACGATTTGGGGGAGACCGGGTGCGTGAAGACTTGACGATAAAATCATTGACCGACATGAGCTAAATGTTAAAGCATGCGGAGAAGCTTTGATGTGAGAATAAAGATAGTCAAGAGAAGATGCCTGGAGGCTTCATTAGGGGTATTTTAGTAGTTTAACAAATACTGAGTTAAGCCTTAGACAAAACCACGTCGTGAGGAAGCGCAAAGAAGAAGTGGTTTAGGTTAAGATGAGCCGAGATGGCTAAGTGGATCAACAGCTAATGGTTTAGCGGATTGAGTCTTGTAAATGATTTGAGAAATGTGTGTGATTGTGTAAAACCCGTGTTAGTGGGTTGATGGGTTCCCATCTGCTTAGCGGGTCGAGACCCACTAAGAGGTTCACGCTATACGAGGGAGGAGAGAGAAGATCTAGGGTTAAGTAGATTTTGGCTGTCTTAGTAGTTTCTTCTCTCTCTCTCTAAGGCTATGTGAGAAAACTTGAGTGAGTAAAAGTTGTGTTTTGGGAGTACCTTGGAACCATTTATATACTCATAAATCACCTACTCTACTAGTAATAGATCAACTCTTTGATCTCTTCTTGGTGTTTCACTTATTCTTCTCTTGGTCATCATGTTCATGAGTAAGAAATTTGAAATCGTGATCTAGATAGGTTTAGTTTGAATTCTTGACTAGATTATCTTGTTAGGACATGTGGGAGTAAATCTGAAAGACCTCATATCTTATATCCCCACGAATAAGAAGCAATTTTGATTTGAAGGTTTTTGGTGTTCTTGAGGTCTATGATCGATTTCCTTTAAATTGATGGAACCAAGTCCAAGAACCTCGTATTTCTTACTTTGATTTGGTTTCTAACATGCTAGATAAAGTGTGTTCAAAGTTTCTTGTCATTTGGAGTTTTCATGTAATAGTTGTGTGATTTTTTATTTGAAATCGTGTTAATTTTTATATCTACGCTGAGGGAGAGGTCAGACCACCCCAACAAGAGGTCATACCGCATGAAGATCATACTGCTAACTAAGTAGCGGTCAAACCGCCCCTTATTAGTTGGATATCAAATCGTCTGGGCACATAAAATCTTGTTTGATTTTATTTTTCTTAGAGACTTCTTCATGTTATTGGAGTGTCTAGGGCTTTATATTCATAGCTTCACTTAGTTATTGGAATCCTAGTCTGTGGACTAATATGAACTTTTTGGCTTGCATAGCCTCTGGAGTGAAAGATCAGCAATCCCTGAGAGAAGAATTTAGAAACAATCATTTATCTCTCTCTAATTGCCTGCATTGGTCCTTCACTTTGCTATGTCCACTCAACCTGACGAGCCTTGCAACCCAAATGCCAGGCCCATCAATCATTATGATCTTTTGTAAGTTTTTGCAACAAAAGAAAGAATAAATGATTCTGATTTCCCCCCTAAGAGATTGATTTTTCTTATGTTAATAAATGATTCTGATTTCTCCCCTAAGAGATTGACTTTTCTTATGTTAATCGTCTTCTAGTTTTTTTTTAACCATGTCACGCTAATTCAGTGTGAGAATATCTCCTTGCACTATTTTTTCGCTCATTTGTGCTATGTCCAGCTTAGTTGCTGTTAGCCCACCAAATCGTTACCACTTCCTTGTTCTTCGGGAAAGATTAAATGTTTCTACGTTTGTTCATAGAGAATCTAGGAAGTTGACTCTTGCGAGTAGTGTACATATACTTCGCTAAATTTGCTGTTTTATAGCGCACTCGGTCAGCCCGACGAATGCCGACGAAATGGATACGGAGAACTCGAGATTGAACCGGCTCTTGCCACCCATGCATTGATCTTATCTGTTCCTCCCCTCGGAGAAGATCAAGGAGAAGAGGCAGGGGGAAACGTCAAGCAGCATTCAGCTTCCCAATGGTGGTGTTGGTACCATCGATCATTCCCAAACCCTAAAACTCTCATCGAGCTTGCAAGTGGGCAAACACTGAAACACACACAAGGAGAGACAGATACAACCTGCCTCCATGTGAGGTCTCCATCTACGTTCCTATTTTGTCACACAAATATGCTGTTTGCTGTGAGTACGTACGTGCGTGCGTGTGTTAAATCAGACGGGTGCGTGTACCTCTTGTCAGTTGTCACGGCTCTATACTATACATGTCCGTGAGTCCACCCTAGCTGCTTGCTGTTTTAGGGTATGTACAATGTGATGACATAAGTTATTCGTAAAAGGTATTACATAGGATTTTTACTGAGATGTATGAAAGAGAAGAAGGAGAGAGAAGGAGATCAACTGCCATTCTATAAACGGTCAAAACGTGAGAAAAAGTCTGTTATAGATGGTTTTCATGCTATTGTATCAATATTGTATATATTTTACAGACAATCTATTATAGAGAACTTACAGATAACCTAATATAGAAGATGTCAATAACCTAATATAGAAGATGTCTTTATTATTGTCTACAGATAACATAAAAGTGTACTATAGACAGCAGCTATATGTACTACTGTACATGTCCTTAGGTCTTTAAACTATTTGGGCGCTGTTTCAAAAGAGAAATCCACGTTGATTATAAGGCACTGCTCAAAACTAGTTTCTACTTTTGGTTTCTGCTTTTTTCATTATCCAATAATTTCGTCTTTTTCTGTTTTTTTAGATTTTTTGGCTTTTTTATCTTTTCCTTTTTTCTCCGTATTCCTTTGCATTGTCCATGATGGGCTAACATATTTTTTATATTTTTAAATTTAATTATGTCAAATAAATCAACTCAATTAAATAAAAAATAAATTAGCTATAGTAAAAAAATCATAAACCAACGTTAAATTGAGCACTACCTAAAGCGACCGCGGTAATAGTAACCAGTAGTTGGTTAGGTTCCTATCAGCAGCAAGCGCCTCAGATATTGCTGCACGGTTCGCCACTTGTCTTTCAGGAGGAAGGAGTAGAGCACATCAACAACTTTTTACAGCACAGTCGACCGGATTGGAGGATCTGGGTGAGACTAACGTGCGATTAGATCTAACTAAACATGAGTGAGCGGATAAATCTGTGGGGCCTTCAATCATGCAGGGCCATGGTGGGTCAAGGCAGCTAGGCCACAACCTACGATCGCAATCTGGAATTCATGGAGGTGTCTGCTTATTGCAAGCTCATTCGATGTGCCCCATACTTCGCTGCTGCTCTCACTTTCTCTCTCCTAATCTCCCATTTGTTATACACGAATAATTGACAAATAGACATACATATTGCCTTTTGTTTTTATCTTGTTTTTGTCCACACTGAGAGCTCTGAGGACAAGAGCCCTTGCTTGAGATGGGTACGATATATTTTCTTGAGATACTACACGCTACGGTACAAGATTGTTCTCTTGCCTAAAAATCAAGGTACACCTTTTTTTCTTGACTCCCGTGACTCCTGTGGACGATCCGGGCGGCGTCACCGGGACATCTCAAGATCCCCCACGCCTCTAGCTCCCCGTTGGCCATCGTAGCCGTCGACAGCTGTGGTTACCCCTCCTCCTCTATCCTTCTCTCTCTCATTCTTCTTTCTTTCTGCTCACACCATTTCTCTCCACCTCCGATCACCACTGACCTCGAATCTTGATGGATCTAGGGCCTCATCGTTGTCCTTAGCCTTCTCTCTCCGAATCCACCGCTATTCCCGTCGTCGTCCTCCCGAGTATCATCGAAGCTTGCCAGATCTAGTTTGCCTCCTCCGCGGCGTGGCAGGCAAGTCTTGGTCCCAGCTGCGATGGGTGTGCACGTGGTTGGACAAGCCTGGCCTTGGCCGCATGGGGGTGAGCAACTGGGTGGGCGACGCTGCGACATGGATGTCCTTCTCCTTGGCGTGGCTGACTGGGCCTGGCCTTGACAACGTGTGGGTGTATGCGTGGCTGGCTGGGCCTAGCTTCGATCGTGCGTGGTGTGTGGCACAGTAGATGGAACGTCAGTGGCTGTAGCGGCCCTGCATCCTCCTTCTTTGCCTCCGGTCTTCGTCGCCCTTGGATCCTGGCAAATCTAGAGCCTCCCCATCGTCCTTGACCTTCTTCTCTTCGGTTCTGCCACCATCCTCCCAAGCATCGCCGTGTGTTGCCAGATCTGCCAGTTGTGGTTGGTTGAGCGTCGTTGTTAGCTCACCGGGAGCGCTACAATCATCGCTCTGGTCACTTTAGTGACGTGTGTCATGGCAAAGTTAGAGCTGTCGTATTGTGGGTGTGCAATGGCCAGCAATGATGACATGCGGCGGGTGTCACAATGGAGTGTTTGGCATGTAGGTGGCCATGGCTTCGGTGGTTCAACCGTCTTGGGCAAGTTCAGGCCTGGCCAAGTCTTGGGCATTGTTGTCAGTTGTCGTCTTAGCCGAGCTTTGCTTCAAGATTTTGTTTGGACGCTTCGGCGATGTTTGTCGCGGTGAACTCAGACCTACCACGTTGCGGTGTGCGATAGGAGACGATGATGGCAAGTGATGAGTGTCGGGGCGGTGTGTCGGGGCACGCAGATGGTGGCGACTTCAGTGCTCTTAGGTGAGCTCAGGCCTACCTAGGCTTGGGCTTCACTAACGGCTTGGCTAAGGCATCACTTCAAGTTAGAGCTACCATGTCGTAGGTGTGCGACAAGCGGCAACAATGACACACGATGAGCGTCGTGACAGGGCTTTGAGGTGTGCAAGTGACGAAGGCTTCTACGACTAGGGGCAAACTCGGGACCAGAGTGGTTGGCGTGTCAGTTGGTGTGCGTTGTGTATCGGCTAGGCAGGTCGCATCATGGGTGTGATGGGTGGCGATGATGACTCGTGATGTGTAGCATTGGTGGATGGCGCATGTCGGGTGACGGCGATGACTCGTGATGTGCAGCATCGGTGGATGGCGCATATCAGGCGACACATGGTAGTGCTTGCACGGAGGTGGTCGCCAACGGTTAGGTACTTGATAGAATTCATGCTTGGGGCCTTTGGTGTTGTCATTCCTCTTCTATTGGGGTGTTGGTGTTGGTGTTCTATTGTTTCTCCTTCATGGGCTGGTGTAAGAACATGCTCAACTTGATTTTTTTATGACTTATGCCTTTTTTTATCATAATTGCTAATAGTTTTTTGACATAATTAAAATTTTAAAAATAGAAAAACAAGTTAGCCTATCACGGACAATGCAAAAGAATATAAAAAAAGAAAAGCCAAAAAGCCAAAAAAAAATACGAAATTAAAGAATGGTGAACTAGAAGCTGAAACCGAAACGAGCGGAACCTAATTCTCTTCTCGGTGAAATGAATGGCAGAGCTCCTACATTTTTTCCACACGAGAAACTTGGATACCATTACCAACAGTGGCGAAGCCAGAAATTGAGAGTGGTTGAATCATTTATCGAATGAAACTAAGTTGACACAAATATAGTTTTTTACTTTTATAGAATTTCAAATTCCTACAGAAATTACACAATTGGAGACAAACAACGAAAAATAGAGAAATACAAAATAGGTACCTCGATAATAGAAAACACATGCCCAAGAATACATAATTGTTCTGCCATGACTCATGAGTATGAAGTAGCGATAAGTCTCCTGCGTATGAAACATATGAAATAATTAAAAATTTAAACTCTAATGTTTATAATAGTAAATTGAGAAAGAAGGAAGAATATTATCGGAGGAGTAGAGGACACCTGTTGGCTATTGAAGTGTTGATCACTGCCTCTGGCTCTCAGCCTTGCAGATGGCGATGCTCAGGCCCCTTATCCTCTCTTGCCTCTCAGCTCCTCCTCACTTTCTTTTCCCCTTTCTCTCACCTCACTCCCTCGGTCCCTCCTCTCTCAGAGCCAGAGGCTCGCCTTGTGGCCCTCGTCTGTCGCCGCCGCACCCGATCCGGCTCCCCCGCCCCAGATGGTCAGATCTGCCTCCCCTCGCCGCCGCGCCGGTTGGCTCCCCGCCCCCAAATTTGCCTCCCTTGCCGGCTCGCCGCCCTCGCGCCATCATATCTGGCTCCCCGCCCCGGTGTTGGTGGCCTGATCGCTCGGCCCTCACCGCCTCGGCTCCGGCGCCTCGTTCCCCTCGGCCGCCGCGGCTCGGCTGAGCTCCCCTCATTGCCCGCATGCCCCGGTCCAGCTCCCCCCGCCCCCGGATTTGCCTGATTGCCTCCCCTCAGGCGCGGCCCAGCCCTCACCCCTAGTCGTTAGATCTGGCTCCCCCGGTGCGGTGGTGGCTCGGCCTCGGTCCCTCCTTCTACTCACCCGGTCCCCCTGCGCCATTAGCCCCCTCTGCTGGTGAGTGGCTTGGCTCCTAAAGTTCTAAGTTGCAATTGGTACTTTGGTATTTTGCTAGGGTTTATGAGTTGGAGTTGGTATCTTAGTGGGTCGGTTGGTGAGATGAATTTGTTAGGCCTCTTAAGTGTTAAGGATAGTGGGCCAACGACTTTTCAATAGGCGTTTTTGATTTTGTTGCTACCGGTCTCCCCTGCTGACCCTGCGCCTATGGTGTTTGTCGACGAGTGAGTCGGCCGGCTGCCAGCGGGGTGTGCCCTCGGGGGGGAGAGGGTTGCCATTAGAGAAGGGTAGGCTCGAGCCTTACTAAGTCTACACTTTGGCTTCGTCCCTGATTAACAAGATAACAAAATTTACATAGTTCTGTTTTTAATGTTTCTTAGCTACTTGTTCGACTGAGGCGCTTCATACTTTTCGAAGTTGGATCTACGGACGGGCTATTACCAGGTGCGTATCACAGAAGGAGAGGAGCAAAAGACGACCTGTATGACAATCTAGGTACGGTGCCTTTGATTTTAGGTTATACTTTTTCTCCTTCTGTCCCCTACACCGAGCTGAGCTCCTACCTTTGGTTTAAAAAAAACAAATCAAGGTACGCACCGCTGCATTATATATGCACTATCTGCTGGCTTACATCCGGACGGATAGCAGTACAAGATGCAGGAGTGATGGCTAGATCCTCACTTGGCAGCATCGATAGATCCAGGCCAGGCCAGGGAAGAAGAATAAGAAGAAGAGGTCGGTCTTAACGTGCCGTAATGCCATGTTTGCATCGTATTAGACCCCGAGTGATATCGAGCCTCGACAAATCCTTGGGCTTAATCCGACGGCAGCGGCATGTGAAACGCGCCGTTGCTCGATCGCTGGACGCGCATCGATCCGAAGCCGCCCCCGTCCTCGAGGACAAAGCCATGCACTGTGGCGCTCCCCTCTCTCCGGCTGTACACGCATGTCGGACGCGCGCGCATCGCGGCACCACCGTACGTGCCATACGTCGTGTGGAGCGATCGAAAACGCCGAGCTCCAGTAGCTGTCAGAATGGTGTCCCCTGCCATATCCTACCATCGCGCGAAAGGAAATCCTTATGCCTCTGATCTTTGGAGGCGAAAACCAATCCTTACATGTGTGAGGTATGAGTCACTGACAAGCGAGCTCCGGTGACGGTGAAGCTCGGCAGGACTATTCGTCGGCTACTCGTGTGAGGAGTTCATCGGTGCTGAATCATTTTTTTTTTGGTGCCGATGATCTTGTCCGAGATGCATTCGATGTATATATGTTCAGGACTTTTGTTACAGGAGCTGCCAAGAGGACAAAAGATCAACAATGACCTGGCCCCCGTGGATACTAGAAAACATCTTGCTAGGCAACATTGCTCTCTTAATTTTTGTGCTTGCAACTTGTGCAACCAAGCCGACCTACCACGGCTGTAGCGACAGTGGCCGGGAAAAATCCATCTTGCCCTCGCTCTCACCCGGGAGCTCTTTTATCCTCCTTTTGATTTTTATTTGCTTTACGCTAAAACGATCCTATCTTTCATACATGGATAAGATAGTAGCTAGAGTAGCATTTGTCCTCTTCTAGTTTTAGCATGGTATTAACCCATTTTCTTCCAAGCCAACTTATCAGCAGGATTATTATGAGACGCCGTAATGCTTACTTTCTACTGTGTTATTGTGATCTAGGAGCACTGAACAAAATCTCCTGACTACAGGTCTCTTAACTTATTGAACCAATTATTGAAAGAAAATTTGAGGTACCGCTCAAAACAGTTTAAAATCAGCTTTTTACTTCTGGCTCTGTTTTTTTACTATTCAGTAATTTCATCTTTTTCTGGTTTTTTTATATTTTTAGGGCTTTTTTCCGTATTCCTTTGCATTGTCCGTAATGGGCTAACATATTTTTTTTCTATTTTTACATTTTTAAATTTAATTATGCCAAATAAACCAACTCAGTTACAGCAAAAAAATTCATAAGCCAACGCCAAACTGAGCGCTACCTCAAACCACCGCCCACACCCGCTCTCTGGTGCATGCCCCCTCGTAGCCGCCAATGTTGGTGCCCGAACTCCTGTCGACCAATCCTACTTTAGTTCATTAACATTATCTCATTGTGCTATTTTCACCAATTGCGCTAAAACAGCAGTGAACCGTCTATACTTAATCGAAGAATGATAAATATTATTACAGGTGGTTTTTACTATGAATCATCTGTGATAATCTATTATCACAAACGATTTGAGTTAAGATGAACTAAAGCAGGCCTATTTATGAGAATAAGATCATCGTGCAATATAAACTATGGCGCCATGTCTTCATCCTAGTCATCCACAATCATCACAAGAACTAAAGCATCAACAATTAATACTCACACACATCCACGAGCATCAAGATTTACATGGCCGAAACTCTAGCTATCCAACAATTTTATAATATCATATCCAAGCATTAAGGAAGAAGGGGAAGGGATCAGATGGGGGTAGATATAGTATTGGCGCTGATGAAGGAGTGGAGGTGGCAACGTCACCGTTGTGTTACGATGGTGATACTGCATAAGATACTCTTACGACAAGAGTGTCATGTGCTGTGAACCATGGCGTCACAAATGGAGATGGAGGAGCTTGGAGGAGACGGAGCTTCGATCAGTTTGGGGAGCTAGCAGACGTCTCTTCGGTTTGGAATGTTTGGGAGAGACGTGTAGGGGAGGCATATATAAGGGCATTTGTGTAGCGGAACCGAGAGGTCGCAACAACGCTTCAGTTTGAAGTTTGAATAGAGCGGGCAGCAAAATATCACAAACGATTTTTAATACAAACTGTCTGTGAGTTGTTAATATCATCTGTGATACTTCATAGACGATTTTTACTATTAACCGTTTGTGATATTATCCCTTCACAGACAATTTGTAGCGTTGACAGCAACACATACATCTCTAAATCAAAACTATCTGTAATTGTATGTAATACTTATAGTTTTAGTTAATCATCTATGATGAAACGTCTAGTATTAACTTTTTTGTAGTAGTGAAGCTATAACGCACAGCAAAAAAACCTACCAAAATAATCCCTGCTATGTAAAGTTGCCGATCAACAAGTTACCGCCTTTTCTCGCCCTAGTAGTGCACAATTAAGCGGGGTATCCGAGCAAATGACAAACTGTGTGACAAGATGCCTGTGTATTAGGGCATACCGGTGTAGTAGGGTTGCACGCATGGCCAATGGGCTCCCCTCCAATCCCCAGTCCCCCAAGCATTTTTAACCCTCACTTACAGCCAAGGAAACGACAAATTGTGTGATGGGGATGTGAGATCATCGCAGCTGCGCATGTTGCGTACTAACGACAATACAATGCCGCACTTAGCAGTGGCTCGAGAGTTGATGGCATCAATGCGTTGTAGTTTTTTTTTTCAAATCTTGCCTTCCACGCATGAATTTTTAATTTTGCTCTCATATCGTGGTAGATTTGAGGTACCGTGGTACCATCTGCCAAGTTAGCTGAACACGACAGCCAATGCATACATTACTAATGGTGCATAATTTAGGCATGCTTAGCACTAAACATGCAATAGTGCATGTGTTATGCCTCCTACAATGACCGTCCAGTGCAGCATGCGTAACTTAAGCATGCTTAGCACTAAGCATGCATTAGTGCATGTGTTATGTCTCATGCAATGACTGTCCAGTGCGGCAGATGCTCTTGAGCCTGCTAATTGCAGCAGAGCTTTCACCTGCCGCATACGCTCAACATGTCATGTTGTGTGGACTCGACAGGTGACATGTGTTATCTATATAATTGCTTCTATGATCAGGATAAAAACCAAAATAAAAAAACTCATACGATAGAAAAATAGATTTTTAAAAATAGCTACAGTGCGGCATATGGGATGGCTTCATGCCTCGAGACCATCTGGGAGCGGCCGGCCCGACTTGACAGGACCGGGCGCTGTTAGTGTGGGCCTGAGTGTTTTTGTGACAACTCACAACTCCTGTTATTAGAAGCAAAGTACGGTGACATGTGTTGCTTCCTGATTGGCTGGCTGCTGGCCGGTCCTTATTGGGCAATACCTGCAGAGTAGTCGCAGCTCGGCTCGCTTTCGGATCGGGCGCCATCGAACGCACCGGCTCTTTCGGTTTTGATCATCCGTGACACTGTTCACTACTCTTTCGTTCCGTATTTCGGTCGAGTTTAGAAAGTCTTGTCGGGTTGCAGTTCCTCTCTTCTATCAACATCCGATACCATTTTTTGGTAATATCTTGAAGCCTTTTGATGTGGGATGTACGAGGGACGCCTCTAAAGCGAGAATGCACTGATATCCCCTCCTCGTGATCTCACATTTTATATCCTTTGTAAGTGCAAGAGATACCTAAACGGCTCGTTAGCCGGACAGTCCATGTTTTCTCACCCATGAGAAAATATTTTTTTGGTTCTTTTTCATCACTAAAGGGTCCATCTAGCAAATATTTAAATTACTAAATGGTCTACGCAGCAAATATTTACCTGATTTCCTCTCAAATATCATGTACATTTCTCACCTGCGACTGAGCAAATTAAATGCCCAATTAACCCCAAATCTCCAGCTATATATGCCTCTTGTACCCTTTCGATGCTGCCTCTCTCCTATGGAGGTGCTCGTTTTAGCGATGGCTTCTGTCTTTTAACTGAAATTTCACTGTAACTGATTTGACTTTTTGAGCATAATTAATTTTTAAAAATGTAAAAATAGAAAAAACATATTAACCCATTAGGGATAATACAAATGAACACGGAAAAAAAAGAAAATACAAAAAACGTAAAATATCTACAAAAATTCAGAAAAAGACAAAATACTGAATAGTGAAAAAAAAACAAAAGCTAGAAACTGAAATCGAAAAAAAGACGAACTCTGTTCTTATTGACTTTTGTTTCTGACTTTCACTTAGAAAAACCAACACGAATATTCAACTTCTCGAAGTGGCCTTTTCACTTTTTTTTGCCACCGTCTCACTTTGAAGATAACATAAAGGTCACATGTATATCACGCATCCTACTTTACTCGCTCTCGTCATACATATGCATCTTTCCTTCACTTTTTTCACCGCCTATTCCACTTTTTTCAAAAATTATTATTTATTTTCAACCAACTGCCTCGTCATCATCAGTGTTAACCAACCTTGCCATCATCAAGCACAGTGCCGTGACTGAGGGCGCCCTAGTGGCCCCAACATCACTACCACCCCCCCATGAAGTTTCTATCACTAGACTCCTCGTCGTCTTTCTTGTGGGTCGATCCTAACCCATAGAGTGTAGACCCCGCTTCAAACAGTTTTAGTTTTTGATTTATTTTGGTTTTTGGCATATTTAAATCAAAAGCCACTTGGAATATGTTAGCTTCTAATTTTGGCTTATTTAGCATTTTGGTTTTTTACTTTTCTTTTTCTCTCTTATTTCTTTGTATTGTTCATGACGATATAACAGTTTTTCATTTCTTCCTTATTTTTTATTAAAAAAAGTTAACAACTACTATAGTATAATTTCAATTATAAATTAAAATCTACGGCCAAAAGTTTAAACCATGAGTAAGTTAGAGCGGGATGGTAGCATCTACGTGCTTCGCCGCCAACTAGCAGTAGCACCTCCGCCGAACCGTCACCGCCATGTAGTCTACGGTTGGCCTCGTTGAATCCCAGTGGTACAAATCCGATCGCGAAGCAAGATCGGATGGGCACAAGATCTCCTGATCAAGCACGAGAAAATCAGGTACCTATTTAGCAGATCCCTTATTTGAAACTTGTGGCACCAGGTTATGTAGAATTACAAGCACTTGCAAAATCAAAAATTAAAAAAAAAAGCACTTGCAAAAAACATGCTTTGAAAATTGAATGGATTTTGGAATTTGGTCACCCAAAAATTGTTGGACCTTCACTAGTACACTTGCTGAAATTATATTAGGGCAGTCCTAATATTTGAAACCATGACTAGTTTCTAGTCTTCTAAGACACTATGATACAAACTACAGCTCCAATCTATCGTTTCTTCGTATGAGACCAAATCGAATCGTGACTAATCCTTTAATCCCATTTCCTGCACATGCATTGGCTGTTTCTTCTAAGACACTATGATAAGAAATCAGGTTTCTTGCCTTGATGATGCGTCAAACACTTCGATGAAGAAACGGTTTCCTTATCTCTCCTCTTTAATTACTATACCACATCATCAAAATGCTTATATGGCAAATCTAATTAATGTAAGAAACTACAATATTAAGACTACCCTTAGGGCAATCCTAATCTCTCGCACAGTTGAAACTATCCATAGAAACTACCTCACACGCTTTGGATGTCTTCACGTAATAAATGTTGCTCTTTTTAGAAACGAGATTCAACTTTTTTCCTTATGAAGAAACGGTTTCCTTATCTCTTCTCTTTAATTACTATACCATATTATCAAAATACTTATGTGGTAAACTTAATTAATATAAAAAACTACAGTATTATGACTACCCTTAGCTAGTCTTGCTTAGTGGATGAATTAAGTGGGTAGTATGACTTTTCAAAGCACTTTCGTTCCCGATGCAAGGTGAGGTGAGATGATTAAGGTAGCTTGGGCATCTCATCAGAGTGTGCTGCCATTGCAGAGGGCAAATCAGTGTGACGAGAAAAAGGGATGCTGACGGCTGCCGCTTCCGGGGCAGACCGACCCCCGAGCTGCCGAGTGAGAAGAGATGAACAACTGCTGCTGCTGATATGACCTGAAAGGCAACTGTCTCTGTTACAGCTTGGCTCTTGGTGGGTCTGGGCTTAGGCCCAAATGAGTCTATCCCTACTGTCGTAGCTCTCACAAAAGGACGCCTTCACGTGGGCTTGAAGTGACTGGTGGGCTCTATGGCCGGAGGACACGGAATAATGGATTATGGATAGAGTGGAGTGAGCAGGAGTTCCTCAGGTAACTAGTCGGTGGTCTCTTCTTTTCTGCTTAAAGTTATTTTTAATTTTTTTATAGTAACTAACATTTAAATATAATATTTTTAAGATAAAATCTATAAATTAATTATAGTCTACGCTGTAACGACTTCATTTATTTCGACTAAAATCATATATGAATTTCTGTTACTCTGTATTCTCTCTTACAAATAGTTCAAAAGCTATAAACCACGCTACAAACCATAAGTCCAAACCAAAAGGAACAGACCCAGTAGCACTCGGACTCAGTGCCCGTGCAGTCGTGTGTCCAGATTAGGGGTAGAAAAAAGCTCGTCAATAGGGCTTATTAGCTTGGTTCAAACTTTATTCAGTTGTACTCATTAATTAGTTAAACATTGAAATGAGTTGATTTAAAATGAATTTGAATTTTGCTCTAGTTCGACTCGACTCATTAGCTCATTTATAAAAATACTTCTAAATTATAAATAAAATAACATTAAATCAAACTATGTTAATGCTAGAAAAAGCTCGATAAGATGATGACTTAGGCTAGATTTTTTTCATCTTATATATAGCTTATGCTTGTATTATCTATAGTAACTAGCTTTAAACGGTGTATTTTTCAAGATAATGTCAGCAGGAAAATTATAGTAAAAAGTATACTGGTTCAGCTGTACCGACCAAAATCACAAACGATCATTTTCTTTTATATATTGTCCGTTATGAATAGTTAGAATTTAAATATTTAAGCTATAAAGCATATCAGCCTAAAAGAATATGATTGTTCATGATTATCTTTTCTACAGAAGTTGCTCGTACGCAGTGCGTTTCTTCTCAGTGAGCAGGACCGCGAGGTCATCTCGCCTTTTCGTGGCGACATGACAGTAGTGGGGCTCTCCATGGCGTCACCGCGTTGGCATGCATGCTTCCCGGTAGCTGTCACCATTCGTGGATGCTCCCCCTTCCATCGGCCGGCCGAGTTCCTGGTACAGGATGGAGCGCTGCAATCTGCGTCAATCAGCTCACGAAAGAGCTTACAGGGCGAAAGTCCACTCGCTCCGGCCCCATTTGCAACGCGGTGATTTCGTAAGGATCCCACGAGATTCTCACGCGTAGGACTCGCGCGAGGTTGAGGTGAGGTGATTCTCAGCTTCTAGCTCTGTGCAGCCACACTGCATTCTGCAACTGCTGCTCACTCTGCATGTCTTCTTGATACAATACGGTACAGCAATGGACAAAGAGAGCCACGCTACGAGCAGTGGTTGCTTGTTTGGTGTTGTTGCGGACACGTTAGCAAATCCTACCAGCTCAGTTCGGTGTCTAACCATGCATCTCAACAGAGGTATGTTAGATCCTAATCCTTATGTATGTCGCATAATCTACTAGTTTAACGCTAGAACACCTAGAATGGAAGGGATCAAGAGACTTACGGTCGCCGATAAAGGCCATTGAGCGAAGACCACGTGCCTGCGTGATGCATACGTGAGGGCGAGTCTGTGAAGGTCGGAGAGACTTTGAGTCCGGGAAGTCACCGGCGATGTCCTGCAGTGGCGGCGGTCTTCCCATTGCTGGCAGCGCGCAGTAGATCGGGTCTCTTTAGGGTATGTGCAGGATTTTTGGCTCTCACAGGAACGAGCGGTAGACACTTTGTGAGAGGTCGGAAGTCCCTTTTTATATTGCGCTGCGCAACGGAGGACCGTAACCAAAGTTGGTTAGACACCCCCAATCAGAGCGCTGAAAAAGTGGAGGACGTGGGTTTTCCCACATCTCGACCGTTTGGCCTGAGATCAAAAGGTCCAGTAAGGTATACATCTCCGGTAAAAAAAAAAGAAAAGACGCGCAAAATGCAGCGAGGTTATTCTGAGGCTTACCAGTCCATCCTTGTAGCTGATGGAGTTCTGATGACTGCTGCTGGCGGACTGTTAACATGTGAGCCTACACATTAGTACCTGCAAGCCTCCAGATGAGAAAAGCAATGCTGTTCAGAGCATAGTATTATTCAGGCCAAAATGATATATGGAATGGTGCACTTAATTAGGACACCTGAGGCAGTTTCTACTTTCCTGAGGTGATGTTTCTCTAACTGGAAGCCATACGCAAAATAGTACCTGCAAGCAAGTGCACAGGATAGAAACTACACCATTCCTAATGACTCGTGGGGTATTTTAAATTGTAACATCCAACTTTTTTAAAAAAACGACGATAATATCCACCTAAGAGGATGATATTGCACTAAGCATCCTTGAGGTTCAGAGGCTGACAAGTTCTTTAAATATGACTTCACAGAGGGGTTAAGGAAACGATAAAAAAGAGCGACAACCTAACGGGTTCTTATTTTCTACGATTAGTTCAAACGGCACATGTTGTTGGCAGACCCTCAGCTTCTCAATCAGAAATCAGCAGCTAAATTTCTCATCTGCCGTTGTCCTGACCATCAGTTCTTCAACTAAGCTAAGTCTCCCCGAACAGCAAATTTGTGCCGCTTGAACTCACGGCAGAGAATACGAATCCACTTACTGACCAAAAGAACACTGAGACTATGATATTGCCAGAGCCACAGTGCAAGGAAGTTGCAGATCTTGTTAGACCATGTGACGGGATTTAAGATTTTTGTGATGATAAATAATTGACAACATTACTTAGTATTGTTATATGAGGTATGTCGCATGTGTGTAGACTGATGTTAGTCAAGTTGAAAAAAATTTATACCAAAAAACGTTCTTTGGTCTTTGTATATGTAGGTTGAGTATGGAGACGATCATCATCGATGATGAGGTGGACGGGACTAGTATAGGGAGATCCGAAGTTCAGACGGTCGAGAATGTCATGAGATGATCGGACTTATGTTTGGATACATGGAAATCAAAGGTGGATGATACGTGAAGAAGATACAGGATATGCAATCCTGGAGGTTTCGACACGTGACGAATTGGAGAAGTTAAAATTTTAGAAAACCCGTGTTAGAAAGGGTTTCGGGTTCCTTATTTGTTGGATTTGGATTAGAACTCATGGGTTTGGGATAAAACCTAGGTTTTGAGCTCTAGACTATAAATAGAGACGGAGTTGGAGGCTAACCCTATGGTTTTGAATATTCTATTTTTGTACTAGAGTTTAAAGGTATCAGAAAGAAACTTTGTAACCATAATAATTCAAAAATAAAATTTAGAACTATTTTGGAAGAAAAGAAATCTACGACCAGTGGCGGACCTAGGATTTATCAGAGCCTTGGGCCCAAAATTAAGGAGGACATAAATCTATAACTAATATCAAATACTATCAGTACTGAGATATAATAAAAGTACAATACAAATACATAATCAAAATAAAATTTGAATTCCATATTGAACGATACGACAAAATAGATAAAATATAGCAAAAAGAAGAATGTAACATACCACTAGCATGAGGTAATTTTTGCGTAATTAACAAAGATTTGGTTCATTTGAGCCTATCATATCTTCATCAACAATAGTACGAGAACCTAAACTTGCAAAGATATATTGCATATGTAAATCAGGGAAACAAGACGATAATATTATTTTTAATGCAAATTATGAAATAAGAATGTAGCATACCACTAACACAAGGTAGTTTCTGCTTACACGTCCTCATATTTTGAAAACGTTGTAAAATCTTGTATCATCGATGCTTGCAAATACATCTTGCTCAATATAGCATATCATGCAATCATTCATCCATTCAACATCTTTAGCAACATTGTATTTCTGGTGAAGTCATTAAATTGTTCCCAGGAGCATTGTCAAATAATTTTGCAACATCTTTATCCTTCTCTTTATATCATTTCAACATCTCTAAAAAGTTCCCTTTATTATTTGATCTAGAAGATTCGTCATATCCACGAAAAGTAAAAGCTTGCAATAAAAGAAACCTTACAACAACTAAAATAATAGTAATACGAGCCAAATATTCCTCCTCCTTGGTTGAACCAGCCCATACATGTGCCACATATTGCCTCTAATTTTTAAAAGCCTCACAATATTTTCTAGCTTTATTGTGAGCACTATCAACTTTACTAACATGCTCATTAAGAGATTGAATTGCATTCTTCCAATAACTAAACCCCACATTTATATATGCATCAACACCAAAGTTGTCAGATCTCCTTTGCTTGAAGTGATAACAATAAAAACAATATACAACATCTTTAGCAACACTGTATTCCAACCAATCATATCTTTTGAACCATTCTTCATGAAAGCTTCTTGTCCTACCACTTATCTTTTTTCTTGGAAATTTATGGCCAAATGGTCGGCATGATCCCAATAACAAATACTCCCTTGTAGCGGCCTCCCCTTCTCAAGCTGTCCCTTTGGCAAAAAGGTTCAGGTCCTTACTTATATGGCCAAAAACTGAAGCTGCTAGTTTGTTGGGCTGGACGTGCCAAATTGTTTGGTAAGTGTAGTTGGCATGAAGCCATGAACCAACAAAGGTTTGCAGAAAAGAGCATGTGAGTTCTGCAGCAAACTTTTTTTTAGTAAATTATGCAGCAAACATGATTCACATTATTATGGTCAAGCTACAAGAAAAGTAGTATGAAACAGCAAGACCTTCACAAAATTTGTGAGTCTGTGATAATTCTTCCTCGGTGCTCTCTCTTCAGTTTATCCTTATGTTCTTTCCTTTTGCCTTTTTTATTTGAGTTGTTAGGTGCATACTGCAACTTCAGAAAATTTTAGGAACTTTAACCTTTGCCAGAATTGTTTGATACCACAGAACATACAGGGTAGAGCTCACAAGAACATGTCAGTATTTGTTGAATAATGGAATGGCAGGGCACAGATTTCTCAATCCCATTACATTCTATTTTTCACATTCTACGGGGACACGCAGCAGAGCTGTGTATTTTTTTCATTAAGAAGGATAGAATATTGTTAGACCATATGGTTAGGTCTAAAATATTTTAATAATAAATAATTAACAATAGTGATTATGATATTATTTGTAGTATGTCATGCGTGTGTGGATTGATATTGGTCAATTTGGTAAGGACTTATGTTGAAAAAATGTTTCTTTAGTTTTTGCATGTACAGATTGAGTATGAGGTAATCGTGGTCGATGACGAGGTGAATCAGAACTAGGCAGCGACCTCTTATTTGTTGAAATTGAATTATAATTCATAGACTTAGGATAAATCTAGATTTTGGATCTTAGATTATAAATAGAGATGGGGTTGGAGACTAATTTGGTGGCCTTTAAAGATGTTAATTTTATGCTAAGGTTTAAAAATACTAAAAGAGTACTTTATAACAACCATAATTCAGAAATAAAACTTAGATCTATTAAAAAAAAGGTGGCACTACGTTTTCATTGCTTCGTCCCGACCATCACCGACGTCTACCTCGGGTGCGTGGCGCACCTCACCGAGGGCAACGGCGTTTGTCTTCGTGTCCTCGATCTGCGTGTGCTCCTCTGCCTTGATCAGTGCGCGTGCAACAAAGCGACTGCTGCTAAGTTCGGTGCAAAGAAAAAGTATACGGCGGCAGCACCACGTTTCCTCGATCCGTGCGCAAGCCAGATTGCGTGATTGCCATTGCTTCAACACAGTAGTATTGCTCTTTACGTGACATCAATCCAGCAGAGGAGGAGCCGAGGAGGTGCGTGAAAGCTAATTGCTTGGACTGGTATTGTCAGAGCGGATATAGCGAGGTGAGCAAGGAACTAGTCATCTTAACTTATCTTTTTTTTTAAAAAAAAATTCTAAGAATTAAGTATTTTTTTTCTCTTTATATCTAGCATTGTTTTCGAGTAGGTGTATATACATGCTCTGTTAGCTTGAGAGATTAACTTCATTTACCTATAGACTAGCACGTTTAACGTTCTGCCATTATTTTATCATGTATTAATCACCTAATGAACCACAGTTATTAGATTCTATTGGTTTTTAGAACTTTAGGACAGATTAAAAATTTTTTTTTGCTACGTATTGCAATCATTTATCCCCATCTGATTGTCATTATGATCCTACAAGTGGTATCAGAGCCAGGTTATAATGACATTAGATCGAGATCGTTTCTCAGGCAAACCACTGTTTTTCAATGAATCAAGTTGATAGTTCTTTTAGTGTCCTTTGTTTGCATTGTGTCTATTTCAGATGAACAATTAGATGATATTTCAGAAGAGCAATTTGTACTTTTCTCCAACAGGGTGACCAAGACAATTAACAACATCATATCAAGATGGAGAGGAGGTCCAATCAAATGCTATGAATGTAATGAGCAAAATCACATCAAGATAAAATTGCACCAAACTGAGGAGTGTGGAGGTCAAAGATGATAAGACACCGACTCGTCCCTCCCAAGTCAAGATTAATTCAAACAAAAACGCGATTATCGCAAGGTGGTTAACAAGATAATTTCAACTATTGATGAGATTGTTTTGAGTGATGATGATTCTGAAAGTGACGATGAGGGCAATGACAAGAAGGTAAAGGAGGTGGACTTCAAAGGGATGTGTTTTATGGTCAACAGTGAGAAGCTCAACGATGATGATCTTTACAGTGATCCTGATGAGGTGGAATTTTCTTATACTGATTTATCTCGTGCTATGCTTATATTAACAGAGGAGCTCAAAAAGTATAAAAAAAATTAAAAATCATGAATTTGTTGTTGAGAGCTTAAATTCTTAAATTAATAGACTTATAACTTCTATTCCTGATGATGAATATTATGAGTCTTGTCAAGTTTTACATTCTGAGTTAGAGACTGCTAGAATAATTAATACATCAAACTTAGTTCAACTTAGTAATATAACTACTCAACTTAATGAATTAAGATTGATACATAACTCTTATGATGAATTCAGCCACTGTTCCTTGCTACTGTAGTAGCAAGGAATCTGTTCCTTTCTTATAACTACTAAAGTGCAGCCACTAAACTTACACAATTGACGCGGGCTGCTGTAGTAGCAATCTGTTCCTTGCTGCCCGGTGAGTAGTGATTCAGTGCAGCCACTTCTCTGGAACTGGAAGTGAATTGTTAACTGGGTGGGGTGCGCCAATCGCAGAGAAGATTACAGTATTCTCGCGATGAGTGTGATCAAACTGACTTCGACAAATGGACAAGAGACAGAAATCTCCGGCAGACGTGTTCGGGTGTTCTATCACACATTCACACACTGAACAAACGTCTCAACGATCAGAAACTGAAAGTAACACATACTATACAGCCAATATTAGGGGTGGAAAGGAAATATGTAATTATGAAAAATTACAAATGACCAATGGTATCCTCTCCGCTAAGATATTTGTTACAGCAGCCGACAAGGGCCTATGAGGGGAATTAAAATTTTCCAATGTCACATCGAAAATAATCAGCTAGGTGCTTGGTCATAGCTAGGGAGACCAAGCACGGTTATAGTTGCCTTGGAGGGCAGGCTACTAGCATTTGCCTCATCTGCATGCTTCGGAGGCTTTTGCTTCTCACTGCAATGTTGCGAGGGAGCCTTCAGTAGGTTAGCTTGTGTATCTACAAGATCAGATTCTGACTTTCTCTTCTTCTTCTTCTTCTCGCCAGCATTTCTGTTGCCATCGTCAGGGACGGCACCGGCGCCTATTTCGCGAACCCTTTCCAAATCTTTTGATCCCTGGTTCTGTCCATAGTCTGTCACAGGGTGTGCAGTAATAGGGTTTGTTATGGGTGGTTGTGCGACTTGCAGGGCCAGTGCACTTTGCATTACAACAGGGTAGCCATCTTGCTGTTTAGCCGCCGCAGCCAGCCTTTTCCTCTTCATTCTCTCCTCATTGCGAACCTGGTTTAATTGAAAAGGAAAAAGTAGTGAGCTACATCATGTGCACTTTACTTTGAAGAACAACATCTACAAAGGGGTTATTACATCACAAAATAAGTTTTCCAGCAAAAGTTACATTAACTATTCAACTGCAATGTGATAATTGTCAAGATAGCAGGTTCCATACTATCACAGGATACCTTTAATCTCTAGCCGCACATCATTATGGTGCATCTGCTTTAACTTTTAATTCTACTCATGTATATTTAATAATTTAAAGAAGGAAAAATGACATGTATAACGATGACCTTCTGCTGGTTGTACAATGATCTCCTCCGTTCCTTCGATCTATATATGGCATCTTTAATTCCAACATTATCCATGTACCCTTGTGGCCATAACTCTGCAAGCTGGTGAAAAAATGATAATATATAAGCATACTAAAGAAAAATGCAGATTGCCCACGAGATAAATGGTGCACCTACAATAATAGCTCCATCAAAAGCATCACTTGCTCTGTTACTCAAAACAAGTAACTAAATTGAAAGCCCACTTAACAAATCATGATCCACAATCCACAGCTATTCACAGTGTACACAACAATACAGCTGAATAAATGCCAATTTAAAATTTACATCTGAAAGCAGTTAAAGGCATTATTTGACTCTGAATTAATCATCTGTCTTCAACATAAGAACAAGGATACCAGCCCCGTGATACAAATTGAAGGAGCAACTAGAAGGGGCGTTACATTTATCTTTAAGACACTATCAGTCTATCAAGTAAAAAACAAAAGTGCATTTCTTTTGAGTTGCCAAATTTGAATTTAGTTTTAAGACACTATCAGTTTATCAAGTAAAAAACAAAACGGCAGTTTTGCCTTGCTTTTTGCCAAAAGAAAGCACTACAAGAAAAGACACAAATGCTACTGAGTAATGACAAAGATTTCCAGATTTGAAGAAGTGACAAGTTTTGGAGCACAATTTGAAAGGGAGACTAAGGCAATGGAATCTCCTATACATACAAAAAGTAATATTTAAAAATTAGTTTGATAACAAACATCTCAATGGTCCTTTTAAACAGATGACTTAAAGAATCAAGCATGACTACTTCATCAAATTCAGATGCTTAAGAATCTTTTAAAAAGAAAGGAAAAATGAGGAAAAGTTTTTAAGGGTCAGGGCTAATACCTCTACATATAACTTCCTGCTTTGAGGGCCCTTGTCTTCGTCCATACCCTGACAAGCATGCAGACAGGCATTTATCAACTAAGCCAAACAAGCTAAAGGAGGAATGAAGGTAGGGTCGCAATGAAGCCGCTTTTCTTCTAAAGCAACTCTGCTACATGTTTCACTAAATGATACGGAATAAACAAGAATCAAATATACCCATATATTTACTTTCACTAACACCAAAATGACAAACCTAATAAACTCTAAATAAAAGGTACCCTTGGTGCTAAAGCCCTTTCTGGCATCCTTGTAAATAAACAAAAAAAATGATCATCATGATTGCAATTTGTCCAAAGCCCAAATTATATATTTACAGGTTTACCTCAACATACAGATCATACAGGTCACATATCCTGTCCTCCAATACAGTATCCATTACAGACTTTCCTTTTAAAGCTCTTCTTTCGTCATTGACAGCCTGAAAATCATCAGCTGAGCCATCCTGTTGTTCGTTGACCTGGTAGCACATACATAACAGAACATCTAACATCAAAAGTAAAAGACAGGAATAATAACTTAATAAGATAGACGAAAGTTTCATACTTGTTACAAAATGATATATCTTTAGTTCTTTACCTTGACCTTGGCAGCCACACGTGCCTTAATCATTTCATTGATCTCCATTTTTACAAGCTGGAACCTATCGGCCTTCTCTTGTTTAGCAGAAAGACCTGATTCTACCATTTCTTTCATGTTTCTCTGTTCAAAAATAACATGAGTTAGAGACGGGGACAAGCGATGCACAAAGGAGTGATTCTCATGGCCATGTAGTTTGAGTGAAGTCAATCGGTCATTCTACAGGATCAGTGCACCACATAGAATATCAACATAAGCATGACTTAGAAACTACAAACTAATGGATGAAAAGAAATTCTTACTAGCAGCATCTCCTGTTTTTTTACTGCAGATGCATAAAAAAGTAGATTTGTTGCTCAGTTGTTCTTTTTTGCCAACATATTATATTGACCTCATGGTGGTGGTAGTTGTAGTGTTTGAAAGGATCTACCATAGCTAAATTATGGTTCATTTTCTCTGATTACCACAAAATCTCACAAGGCCAAATAAGTACTAAAGATAAATATAGTAATGACTTGTGCAGGTGTGCTTGAAAAGGTTTTTCTCATCCTAATTATACTCTATCTAATTTGATGAAAAATACCAATTGAAATGTACTACCAAAGTTAGTTGCCATGTACCCCCTATGTTCAAAAACACGTGACGTTTTAGATTGTGTGAAATCAAAATTTTCTAACGTTCATTACTAATACATACAAAACTATTTAAATTGATTATGTGAAAAATAATAACATTAGTTTCGTCATGAAATGCACTTTCATAAAATAAGACCTTATTATTTTTTGCTATTACATTACTATAAAAATTGATGGTTGATGTTACTTATTGGAGATCATGTCACTGTCAGTGTCCAAAATAACATATATTTTAGAACAGAGAAAGTAACCTTCTTTTTCTTTTTTTCAAATTTGAAATATACAAAAGCAGTCAGCCAAATAGAAAGAGGCAATCAATCAGTGTCCAACTCTACCAAAAAGTCAGGTGCCAAGGACATGTTTGTTTACTTCCATTACTCACCTTCAGTGTCCTACGCTGCACAAGGTGTCCAACTATGCCCATGAGGCGATCAATCAACTCATGTTCTTGGATTTTCCCCTGATTTGCCTGCACAAATCGACAGCATTACAAACAGCTGGCTGGTGCTATACCATTTAAAGTCAGGCAGCACAGGCTAAAATTTCATCAATATAAGCAGTCAAAAGGGTTCTGATAGTTTAAAGTTTGATAAATTGAAATTACTAGCAATAAGTACCAACGAACTAATATCCCACTAACTCTGTATTGGAATAATCGATAGCAGTATCACAAATTTTGAAGAATTGCCACTAGTCCAAGGCCCCCTTTTAAATATAACTTCAGAGAAAGCAAAAGTACAAAACTGCTTAAGACAGGTGCATATATATGTTTGGTATATAACCATGAATTTTCTAACATGCAAGGTTGAAGAAATTATGTATTCACATGATGTCTATTCACTGGTCAAGTACATGTACACATAAGAAATCACATGGCATACGAGATTCAGAATTTCAGATGCACTTGAATCACAGATAAATTTGATTGTGCTACTACATACCGATAGCCTTGCAACCTTGGCAAGCTTTTGTTTTACTTCTTGAGGCAACCGTCTTTTAACCGCTGCCTGACCATTTGGGTCTACCTCATTAATATCAATAGCTGGCAGTCTGTCTGCAAGGAGAAATTCAAGTATCTGAAATTATTACCAGCACTACTCCATGAACCCATGGTCAACAGAAAGACTCCCGTATAGAAGGGGAATGCTATGTAATACTCACATTCAGCAACAATCTTTTGGAGATCCCGAATGGCTCGCTCAAGCCTGGTGCCTTTAGGTTTGGTACCTGAACCCTCCCTAGCAGTGACTGGGTGCTGAATAATCAATACAAAATGTAAGTTAGCGTGCATGTCTCTAAACATACAACCAAGGTTGTCACAACACTCTAGCAAGTCACAGCGAGATGGGGCACCTGGACGCCTAGGCACCCGCAATGGCGAGAGTTAGACGATGGTAATAAAAGATAACAAATAATACCTTATATGGTTGAGAATTAAATAAATATACCTCATATAATACATCATTTGGCAGGGAATTAAATAAGCAATCACAAATTCTCCAAATAACAACTCAGTTAACTAACATTAGTACACAACACACCCTCAAAGTTTTAATAATTCAATAATATCCTAAGTCAGTGATGAACAATAGCATTCTATCTTCACAAATTAATGCAAGTAACATTAAAGTATCGAACACCACTAAACTGCAACCATGGTAGATCAATGTCACTAGACATGCTATTTTACTAACCATCCAACAATTCAGCAGCAGAATCAACATTTTTTAAAAAAACTTTCACAACTCGAATATTTAATAGCATGAACAAATAATATTAGCAAAAGCTGCAATTTTGATTCTATGTGCAACATGGCTTAGCGATCCTAGGCGCTCGCCTAAGCTCCAGGGCCTAGGAGAACGGCCTCGGCGTCAGCCTCTGGCAGCCAGGACGCTTAGGTGATGCCATGACAGCCATGCATACAACTATATCTAGTCTGTGGGAGTGGTTTGATGGTTATCTGTTGTGTAAATGTGTTGCTGATACGACTAACAGAAAAGAATTCTTACCATTGCTTGTGTAGGATAGACAATATCGGTCATAGCCATGCCAGAAAATTCACTCATTCCATTTTTCTCTTTGCGATGTATTTTGTTTGATGGATCTTGATTTTCCCCACTATAAGCCCTTTTTTGTGGGAAATCAAGTTGCATTGAAGTGTCCTTATCCCTGTATGCTGAATAAGCATAGTCATATGTTTCACTGGTTCTTGACTTATGAGCAAAATCAGTAGACTGGAGTGCTGCAGCTTTATGCTTTTCTAGGTCTTTTAGCTCCAAAGGAGAATATGACACATCCTTACTAGATATCCTTGTATGTGCTGAAGTATCAGCACCCATGGCAAGATCAGTGGATTTCCTTCCTGGGGCACTAGTTTTATTTTTCACCACTCTGTTGTCTTCATGGTAATATTCACCATGAGAACCTAAGTTGCTACTAGCTGATTTCTTTCCTACATGTGCCGCATCTCTTGCAGAGGATTTTCCAGGCATGTTGTTGATGCTCAAATAATCACCTGGGGCACCCAGATTATTTCCAAGATAGGCACTTGAGGAGTCTTTTCTTCTCCTTTTCTTTGGGGCAACATTTGTCGATGTACCAGGTTCACTGCAAAAGATGGTCAGATTGACGTATATCATCCATGCTACCATGTATGTAATGCATGTGCATAAGTAAAAATATGTTGCTGTTATTTTGATCCACTGCTTCGATTAAATTGGCACAGATCATCCATGCTGTCATATATGAAGTTATGAATACATGTGCACAATCATGTGTTGCTTTTAGTTTGATATGTAGCTTTGATTATTATAAGCTTGTCCTTACATGCGAAGTTGTGGCATCCTGTGTTTTTTTATGTCAACTGGCACAAATTTGTATAGTGAATAGCTCAAAAGTCAAGATTAGCCCCAAGTGCTACCACGGCCATGGTTTCTATGATAAATCAAACAATGGGCAAAGTCAACATGGTATACTAGAATCAAGGGTGAAAGATTTTTGTATCAAGCAGGTGACCCCTATGCCATCCAACAAGATATCATATTAAAGAAATTAAATGTCCATTAGGATGGCATGACAGAATACGCTCTACCAGCATTAGCAGAAAAAAAAAATAGAGCATGAATTTTGCATCTCCATTGACTCCAAGCTACAGAGTTTTGAGGAACCTTACATCTGTTCCAACTTTCCTTTGTTAACAAAATATCCATTGTGCTTAGTCGTCAAATTATCAACTTCAAAATACTCATCCTGCAAAGACAAGAAACATACACGCAATCACCAATGACAAATCATTCTTAAAGCACATAACAAATTAGCAATGCAGAAAAGTGTTTGAGCAGGCATGTCACCTCACAAGGATAAATTCTTTTAGGCATGCTATTATACGTATAAGATGGCACTATGACTTGCACATAAACTTAGTGTAAGTAATTAGACAAAGGGTTATCTAATATGCTGAGAATATTTGAGTGCAATCTTCCAGACATATAAGTCACATTATGTGTAGACAAAGAACCAACTATTTGTACTGCTGAAGCAGACATGTCATATCAAACTATGGAAAAAGAATTTCTCATAGCAGCAAACCCAGAGTTCAGACAGGCAGAACAGAGAAGAAAAATGGGGTGCACATTGGTAGCAAAAATGGAGTGGACATTGACAGTAAAACAAGAGTTTATCTTAGCATATTATTTCATGTAGTTTGCATCATCACACTAAGCACACACAGCAAGTCCCATGGTAAACATTTAACTAGCACAGTGCCACAGATGGGATCAGAAAGATTCAGAAGTAACAAAACCATACAGTTGTTCCCACAGTGCAATATGTACAAAGATGATGCTAAAAAAGATTTGAAAAACTAACCAATTCAGCATCATCAATGAAAGAATCTTCAGTGTCGTATTGATCATCATCTGGTACATCATCAAGATCTTCTTCATCGCTACTATGTTTACCCTGGGAATTTGAATACAGAGTCAAAACTCAATGCATGATGAATATGGAGTATAATAATATCATGCATTTGTTACCATGTAAAGGCGCTCGATTTTCTCAATAACTGCACTGAACCGATTTGGCTGTGCCAGATCGTTTGGGTCATTTTCTGCAGGGTGCTCCTGATTCAAATAATATGATAAACTCAATGTTAAATATAGCACTTCTTGAATGTCCAGCATACATGCAAAAAACAAAAGGTTTGATTAAGAGCACCACCTATGGGAATAACAAGGTTGTGGCATAAACAACTACCACGAATTACAAAGACGGGATGGAACGTCACTGAATTATGGCACAATTTGCTTCTAGAGCAGCACCCTTAAGAGGTTTCGGTCAGTAAGAGCTAGGCATTAGTTTCGAACAGAAGGTTAATCCCAAGGTACCAGAAACAGACATTACAATCAATACCATAGCAAAATATGAAATGAGAACACCATTATTCAACCAGGGATAAACACAGCCACCATGTGCTCATAAATCAGCTACTGGCTATTGACTAAGAATGTATCGTTTTTTTTTACATTGACTAAGAATGTATCATTATCATCACCATAATTACGCTGAACAGGTTACCACACCTCTTGAGAGGTAAAACATCATAGCTTTTATGCCCTGTACCCTCACCCTAACAAAGCTAATTTCCCATAAGAAGATCAAAAGGTCCACTTTTCCACTTCCGGATCTAACATCAACGCTTCAGCGAATCTTTCTAGTTGCAACTTTGCATCTACTCACAAAGCGAACATCAGCAGCGCACAAATTACAACAGGTAACCAACAGGCAACAGCAGCAGCAAGAGTACTGCTTACCGCACCAGGCGGGTCCGGGTGTTGTGCAGCAAACGCCGGCTCGGCCGCCACCGCTGCCGGCGGTGGCGGCGAGGTGGCCGCGTGGCCGGCCTCCTTCAGCAGCTTCTTCCACGACACGATGGTGGTCTCCCCGGGCCGGAGCTCCACGGAGAACACCTGCCTCCGGCACGCCGCCGCTCCCACCGCTGGGGCGGCAGGCACCTGCTGCGGAACGAGAGGGGGCGGGGCAACGGCGGCGGAGGGCGCGGCCGCCGGAACCCTAGCTGCTGCGGCCACGGCGACGGAGGCGGAGGGCGCGGCCACGGCGTCTTCCATGGCGAGGCGGGGGGAATTGAGAGGTCACAGCATTAGATCGAGGGGCGGGAGCTAGGGTTTTGGAAGGCTGGCTTGGAGAGCGGAGGAGGTGGGAGTCCGGGTCTCTGGGAGGAGCAAGGAAGCGAGATTGCGAGAACGCCCTCGGTTTTGGTCGGGGGAGGACGCGGCGGGTTGTCGCGCGGGATGGGAATGCGGAACGGCGGGGCCGGGCGGGGGTCGGTTACCCGCCGTAGATTTTCCTCGTCGCCGTTGGCTCGCCGCCGTTTACCTTCCTCGTTTCGGAATTCGGATTGGCCGGCCAGTGCCCTTATTGGGTGCTCGTGGGCCGTGGCTTGGGTGATGATGGTCCTCGGCCCATAGGGGTAGTTTTCGCTTTGCTGATGGTAGGTTGGCCCATGGGTTCTTCCATGGTTGGCGGGCAGACATCGTACGGTTAACACGTACAGATTGTTCAGGCCTATTTAGAATGCTGAAAAATCACACATGAAATAAAATAGTCTATGTGATCTTTTTTGTGTAACAAAAAATCTTAAATTTATTTGTAGTTTGGCTTATAAGCCTGTTTTAGCATAAAGCACCAGAAGTCTTTTTCGCTTCAGCACCAAACTTTCGAAACAAAAACTTTATTATTTTGTACTGCATTGCCAAGCTGCAGTTTGTACTGCATTGTAGTTTGTACGTTCTTTCTTCCGTTGCTCCTCTTCCTCCTCATGACCCCCATGGGCCGACATGTGGTCCATTAAGCCCGCACAACCCATACAAATCGCTCGGCCGTTCAGCATTACTAGAACATCGCGCGCTTCACGCGCCTTGTCATAACTTCAATTGCAGAAATTAATTCACATTTCAATATAAAACACTTCAAATAGATGACAAATATATCATAATCACATATTAAATTTCACCGAACCCTAAGGAATCAAAACTCATCGACTCTACACGTGAATTGCAAAAAATTCTTTTCGTTGCGCACTTTAAGTCCCCATTTGAAATATGAGAATTTTTTCCTGTTTCTTTTGGGTTGAAGTCTTTTATCTGAAATTGCTACACCTGTAAAATTCCTACTTTTTTTAATCAAAATACCTATGTTCTAAATAGAACCCAAACCATGCACTTACATATGTTATATTTTTTAATCAAATGCACTTACATAACCAAACCATGCAGGTGAGTACAAAATTATAGAACTCAGCCTGTGGTCACATGTGCTATCGTCGCCATGCGTTAGCCTCTGCTGACATCCACACCGCCCAACATGTCATACACTACATACTTTAGGGGGAAAACAGTGATTAATCCTAGTGCTGTAAGTATCTAAATATATAAATTGACAACTAAAACTATTCACACAAAGGCTTCTGCTTTTGAGATGAGAACATATGTTGGATCTACATTTTTAAACGGGAATATATTTTTGACATAATTTTTAGTCAGCACAAATTTGCAGCACCTAAAGTAATGTAACCACAATCTATAAGGCTATAACAATAAGCTGACATTGATGTGGACCTACGTATATTAAGTCAAATGAGAGGCAAAATTAGGTTACAATAGAAAATCAATATCGAAAGAGCAACATTTCCCCCTTTTGCATTGATTTTTATATGGCAAGCATCACACCTGGTTCGTAGGGGCAAGAATTAGAAATAAGAAATGTGCGATGATATTTTTCCGGTAACTCAATTAGCCACATTCACAATTCAATATCTCTATGCAATTTCAATAAGCCTATACCAGGGGAAATTGGTGTTAAAAGCGCATGCATGCAATGAGTAGATGAAAAAGCCTTTCTGAAATAGCTACGGTACGCAAAATCTGTTCGTAAGAAACATCTTTTAGAATTATATCATGGTGTAGATGACATGAGGTAAGACTTATCAGTGCATAAGTGCCGCTGTGCCTTGAGTGAAATATGGTTGCATGCATCATCAGCATTAAGGATAGTCGCAAAGGCCCACACAATGGTGATACAAAGAAGCAACGCATACCTCCCAAAGAAGAATGTTATTCCTCATCGCAATGCCTAAAGCAATGCGGCACATATTGCATACAACATATTTAGGGATGGCAATTGTACCCATTTACCCGCGTACCCACGGGTAAATACCCTAATAGAGCCGGGTATGGGATGTATTTGTTACCCATGGGTATAAAAACAGGGAAAATTTTTTACCCATCGGGTACACGGGTACGGGTATGGGTGAGCTCCACCCGTACCCGTCTCGCCCATTTATCCGTGAGTCTATAAACTGACAGGTGGGCCAGCTAAAAACAGTAAAACCCTAACATACTAACATTCCCGCTTGGCCATTCCCCACTCGGCCCAGTGCGCGGTGCCCACCCATTCCCCAGTCTCCAGTTCTCCACTCGGCCGCCTCCACTCCTCACTTCCTCAGTCCTCACGACCTCACTCATATCTTCTAGATCCAGAGTTCCAGACTCACCTCCCGGCGACCGACTCCCGATTCAGCGATTCCCCAATCGATCTTCCAGATCCAGCCGCTAGTCCTCAGTCGGTCTCCTCTCGTGGATCTAGATTTGACGCTCGATCTTTGCTCGGTCTTTGCTGAAGCCACCGCAGTCCGTTGGCTAGTCCTCAGTCGGTCTCCTCTAGTGGATCCAAGCTCTCGCCACCATTGCTCGATCTTTGCGATCGCTGCCGAATCTTCGAGATCCACTCCGCCCGAGCCTTTGTCGCTCTGAGTCCATTCAATTAGTTTGGAGTGTTGGCTGTTGCTGCAGGTCCGTTTAATTAGTTTGGAGCTAAAACTGCCTTCTTGTGAAAAAAATTGATTTTATGATTTAGATTTGTCAAGTTAGCATGCATGTTCTTATTTTTTGATGGGTCTGGAGGAGGGGAACAGTTAATACTAAATAGTGTGAAGGCTAGAAGTAGAAGTAGGGTAAAGGAGATCCGAGCTTTCTAATGTTCTGATGTTCTTATTTTCTGCCTTCTTATTTTCTGATGTTCATATTTTCTGACGGGTAGAAGTAGAGTTCTTATTTTCTGATGTTCTTATTTTCTGATGTTCTGACTGTATACTCATTTCTGTATATTGTATATACATAAGCAAGTGACAGTGCCCAGGACAGTAACAATTTACGGTGAATTCAATACTCAATACATCAGAAACGCTGCATGCGATGATTTGAATCACCCTGGTATTGAAGGCATTGGTCTTTAATCCAAGCTACAAATGATTGCAGCAACCAATCCGATTTGGACACTAGAAGCACGCAATCGTGGGCCGGAGAACTTGCTTCTCCTAGTTACACTAACTTGTTTTATTTGCCATTTAAGTAATTGACTAAAAATCGTCCAGAGCCTAATGTGTGATGGTCTATTAGCTTGCAACAATTGTTCAACAAACTTGTGTAACAACCAAATCATGAATATTGTTAAGGAGTGATATACATCTCTGCTAAAGCCTACAAGCTGATCCTGTCATCAACTTGAATCTAGCTTGCTGCACAATGGAAATAGATAGTGTATAGTCTTGTTTACATTTAGCTGGTTCATTTGGTTATTCACCGTAATTTATTTTCCAACATACAGAAATGAGTACCCACTATCCAGTGCCCAGCATGCCCGTGGGCGATGGGTACCCGCGACGTTCGCGGGTAAACGGGCATGCCCGCGGGCGACGGGTACCCGCGGGCGACGGGTACGGGCGAGGTTCTTCGCCCGTTGTCCTTCGTGGGTATGCCCGTGGGCATAAATTAGGGTCGCGGGTATGAGTATGGGCGAGCAGTACCCGTACCCGTCTCACCCGATTGCCATCCCTAAACATATTAAATAGTTGGTCTCTTAACCAGCCTCATGACATAACATTCATGGGAGGGCAATCAGTCGACATTTGACTCAAAATATACCAGCATAGATTAGGTCATTACCTGTTGCACAACAAACGGCAAACTTAGCATCGACAACGCAATCTCCGCTCATTTCCCAACCTATAATAACCAATCAAACATTACATGGTTCCTTTTCAAATAGCGACGCAAGCAACAGAGGCAAGTTTGCCCATTGAGGGCATTACCAAATCTACCTGTTCAACTGCTATTGGATCTATTCCTTGCAAAGAGAACCATGTGTTAGCTAATAGTACTACAAAGTAAATAAGAACACAGTCAGATCATCCAAGATTGAACAGTAAACAACCGACGAACAAGGTAACCTCATCAATTGAGTAAACAATCGAGTCTCTGTGAAGTGCTTAGCTTCCCTTCCAAACCTATCTGGTGGAATTTCAGTAGAAATTGCCGAGGATGCATTCCTTGAGTGTTAAACCATACAAACAAAATGCAATCGAAGAGTAGGAATAATAATGCAATGATCTAGAGAATTCTTGTGTCAATTATACTTATACACTTCCATTAGTTCCCAAGCATAACATGATGAGAAGGCAGTCCCTGGAAGTCACAGCCTTCACCTTACCCCTCAACCATCTTGATGCTCCTGTGTTTGATGCCATGATAACAGCTATACTTTGCAATCAAAAGGAAAGAAGGAACTACATTAACAGCTCAGCCAAATTTAGTTGCATCTTCCCTCCTATTCATTTGGGGATGCTCGCGGGGTGGATGGATCAGACGATGCAAGGTGGAGGCGACGCGTGGCAAGGCGGCTTGCGCTCGCTGGGCCTCCAGGATCGGCCCCCCTCCCTGCGCTATCGCTCCGCTCGTGACTCCGCTCCGAGCTCCCTCGTGTCCAGCGGTCACCGTCACCACCTCCCTCGCGCCGGCCATTCGAGGAAGCATAATGGCATCATCGTTGGAGCAGAATGATCTAATCCATCCACCCCCGCGAGCATACCATCCTGCGGCGACGGCGGGGGAGGAAGGGGGAGGCGGTGGGGGATGGGGAGGCGGCGAGGGAGCGGGGGAAGAGGGGGTTGGTGGGAGGTGGCGGGGGAGCGGGGAAGGAGGGGGCGGTGGGGGAGAGGTGGAGGAGGAGGGAGGAGGAGGAGGCGGGGTAGGAAGGGGAGGGGAGCGGCGGTCGGCGGGTGGCGGGAGACGGGGGGAGCGGGGGGGCGGCGGGGGGGCGGGGGGGGGGGGGGGGGGGAGGCGGGGGAGTGGGGAGGAGGGGAGGGGAGGGGAGGCGGCGGGGAGGAGGGGGCGGGGGGAGGCGCGGGGAGGGGAGGAGGGGGAACCGGGAGGGGAGGTGGGGGGAGCGGTGGAGGAGGGGGGACCGGGGGAGGAGGGAGCGGCGGGGGAGGGGGGAGGCGAGAGCGGGTGAGGAGGGGACGCGGGCGGCATGGGCGAAGACTAGCGAAGGGAGGAAAGGGGCGCGTTGGGGGAGCTGCGGCATGGGCGCGCGCTGACCGCACGGGGGAGTGCTGCCTCGCATGTGACTTTCCAAATAGTCACCTTCCAAATAGTCAGGCATGTGACTTGGACTACTGGGATTTGAATGATGTTTCTGAAAGCAAAATCAGATTTGCACTAAAATTTTCCCCATCTTATCTATTTGAGAAGATGGAGTGTATAGCCACAAAAATGGGTTTTCAAGTACAAAAGAACAATCACAAGGTTAGTGACCTTCGATGTGCATGTATCATTATTAATTTCTGGTGAGGTACTTATATCATATTACAGATTCATAGACCATAATGCTCGTGATAAGATATATTTCTTTATATAATTATGCTCAAATGATAGTTTTCCTTAAGTTTCCTTGACATCCAGAGTTCCTTTGTCATTTGCCATATTGAAGTTAAGTCTACCGACATTCCTTGATTACACAGATGGAAATTTGAAATGTAGGAGTGTCTGTGTAGCATGCGCTTACTAATTTGTTGTTAATAGCCTTTGCTTTGGACATGAAGTCCTAATTTGCTCAATTGAATACTATGTGGAGATCCCATTATTATTTGTACAACAAACAATCATTTATGTGCTTACATCCTAGGAGTCATGTACTTTGGTTGTATCAACTGCTAAGTGCGGACATTTGTTTCCGATTCGATTTCTTTACTTGTCTATAAATATATACATGCAATTGTCTTTGATTATGTGCTATCTTCATTTCTCACTTATCTTTCCGAATACTATTCTAGGATCTTTGCAGTAACTGAAGATTGTTCTCGCACTCTTGACTACTGCAGGCAAAATGTCTTCCATTCAAGGAAGCAATGGTTTCAAACATTTTTAGCATTTGAATGTTGTTGTTCTTTTTAGAGGCAGAAAGATATAGCATCTGTTCTACAAGAATCCAATTGCATTCTAATTCGGCATGAGTAACTTAAGGTTTCTTCTGAGTATTCCTGTTTTAGCTTTGTGATAACAGAAATTTCAATTCATTTCTGACATTTAACTTCACGCATGGAGCACATGTCCTGCCTTTTCTTGTATGTTTGCATGAGAATTGCATAGCATACATGTCCTCATCTCGCTTATCCAAAAGTTACATGCTTGCTTCTTCTGAAGATTTGAATTTATTTCTATGATACTTCCAGGCATTGATCACTGCATATCTCCGTCCCTTACCACCCTCTGCGCTTCCAGTAATCACATCTTTGATCCCTCTACTTCCATAACATTTCACTTTGCTACTAAAAGAATTACCTGACTCATAATTATGTGTGCAGGAGGAGAGTGAAGAAATGGACACACTTAGAAGTCACGTCCTGTGTCTCTTCCCGATTTGTGCCTTACCGATCGACATGTTGATCCTTCTACAAAGCATGTAACTAGACTTAGATGCCTCTTCTTGGAAAGTATGTTGTACATGCCAATCTTATAGTAGTTGCCTCCAATCCTTAGGCGGCTTAATCTGTGTCCGAGATTTCACTTGATACAAGTGGATCATCTGAAGTTTTGTGCTAATACTTCCTGCCATGTGAATTAGTTGTAGTTGGTGTAATTGGCAAGACTCAAGTTCTCTCATCTGAGTTTAGAAACATTTGTTGGTTGAGTGCTTGGTCTACTGCTTTCTCATCAATTGTGTTCTCTACTCTGTCTGTGGTTGGACGAATATCTCTTGGTCCCAGCAAGCTCTTATCCTCCCTTAAGAATACTTGTCGTAATGCGAATTATCCTGCTTTGTGCTCACACTTGAAACTTCTGAAGTCCTCTCTTGTTCCATTCTGTGCTGAAACATTTGTACTTTCAAAGCTGCTCTCTCCTGCCATCCCTTGGTTAATTTGTGCTCCTGAATTCTCTCTTTTGGGCACTGAAACATTTCTCTTCCTGGTCACACTGAGATATCTCTGTTGTCTTCTTGGTACTAAAGGCAAGACATACACTACAATGATGGATCAAACTTGCCTGACACCTAGTTTTCCATTCCATCCAACAGATGTTGAACTTAATTTCCTACTACTCAAAAAAGGAAGATTATGGGAAAGAAACTTCTTGTTCAAGCTATTTCAGAGGTTGAGCTGTACAAATTTGCTCCCTGGGATCTTCCTAGTAATTTCCATATAATAGAAAATCAATATGAATTTTCAAGTAATCAAACTGGCTAGAGATAATTTGTTCTCATTTTATGTGCATTGATCTTCTGTTTTTGTGTGTAGATAAATCCTGCCTTCATAGCAAAGATCTTGAATGGTTCTTCTTTTGCCCTCATGACAATAAATATCCTGATGGGTCCAGGACAAACCATGGCACACCAAATGGTTATTAGAAAACCAGTGGAAAAGATAGAACAATTGAGCTTAACCCTCGCATTGTTGGGTTAAAGAAAATATTGATTTTTCATGAAGGCAAGGCACCTAATGGCAACAGGACTGACTGGGTGATGTATGAATACAAATGGAAGATGATGCAAACCCAAAATGCAGTGCCTGCGGGCTGGAAACGTCATTAATCAAATCAAGACCCTTGTCCCCGCCTTTAGGCCTTTAGCAACCAAATCAAATCGGATATCGAAGCAAACCAGACACAGCACTTGCCGTTTCCGGCTTGCCCCTCTGGACTAACCCGAAAGCTCCCTCATCACCATTCCGCTTCCTCCCATGGCGTCCTCCTTTATACTCCTCCCCCCACCACTACCGCCTCTCGGCCTCTCCCAACCACACCACACCACACCGACACCAACCAAGCGGCTCCAGCCTCCTCAAGAACGCAAGGAGAAGCGAGCTAGCCCCTTCTTGCGCGTTCGTAGCTGGAGGAGGAGGAGGAGGGATGGGGCGCGGGAAGATCGAGATCAAGAGGATCGAGAACTCCACCAACCGCCAGGTGACCTTCTCCAAGCGCCGGAACGGGATCCTCAAGAAGGCGCGGGAGATCAGCGTGCTGTGCGACGCCGAGGTCGGCGTCGTCATCTTCTCCAGCGGCGGCAAGCTCTACGACTACTGCTCCCCCAAGACCTCGTGCGTGCCGTACCTTCCCCTTCCTCTCTCTTCTTGGCTAGTCTTTGTTAATTTGGTGATGTCTGTGAGTGTTTTAGTTTTAGTTTTGAGGTGAAATTTCGACAGAAAAAGAAAAAAATGCTGTTGGGCTTCGCTGTTAGGCAAATGTGCAATTTTTAGCTGTTGGTGTTTGGATAGGGAGATAGATGATGGGGGGGGGGGGGGTTACAAGATTGGATTTTAACCACTACCGCTGATATTCATATCATGCCAACTTAGCATGAACGGAATTGTGTCGGTCTTAAAGTTTTTGCCTTCATTGTGTTTTATTCCGTTTAAAGTCTGTGTCTAATGGTGGTTAAATAAGTCATACTTCTCTTTTCCTAAATTCGATATGAATTTCGGTATCTTAAAGTACTCGGTTTCTGCTGAACTGACACGTTTAACAACCTGTATTTGTGTATCATTTTGGTGGGACATAGGCTATCAAGAATCTTGGACAAGTACCAGACCAACTCCGGGATGATACTGTGGGATGAGAAGCACAAGGTAGTTCTCGTTCTCCAAACCAAATGAATATACCTTTTTAGAGCTAGAATACCACACTTTTTCAAGTCTTATAGAATCAACTGAGCAAAATGATTTATCACTGATGAGCACATGAAACATTTCAGAGCCTTTGTGCGGAGATTGATAGAATCAAGAAAGAGAACGATAGCATGCAGATCGAGCTCAGGTAAATGCTTCAGCCTTGAATAGATTGCTTCTTTTTTCCTTTGAAGTTCAGTATGGCTGTCTACGGAGATTGTGGTCACCCGTTGTGATGGTACAGGCACTTGAAAGGCGAAGATCTGAACTCGCTGCAACCTAAAGAGCTGATCACGATTGAGAAGGCACTTGAGAATGGGATTATGAACCTGAACGAAAAACTGGCAATATGTTTGCTCAATTTTTTGGTCTCATAGTGTTATCTCCTCTTGAAATGTTTAGGTTTCTGATGTTGCTTTGTTTTGTTGGTGCAGATGGACCACTGGGAAAGGCTCGTGAGAAATGTAGGACCTAGTTCTGAATAGATGATTATGGGCCATGCATTTTTGTTGATCATAGGACAGCTCTTTTATACTTGTCCTCATCCACTGCTTTCTTTGTTTACTGCAGGGTAAGATGCTGGAAGACGAGAACAAGTTGCTCACTTTTAAACTTGTAAGTGACCCTTGAAGAATGGCTTTTCACCTGTTGAACT
Organism: Melocanna baccifera; assembly: GCA_036346265.1. Lineage (NCBI taxonomy): Eukaryota > Viridiplantae > Streptophyta > Magnoliopsida > Poales > Poaceae > Melocanna > Melocanna baccifera. The sequence continues at coordinate 44,303,098 of CM070677.1, read as the reverse complement.
TCTACTTGAATAAGTTGTATACATTTTCACTTGTTAGGTTTGGTGTCCCATGCGGTCTAGAGCCCGGCATCCTGTTTCATTTACTGTAGTTTACCGCTGCACTGTGATGTCTGTTTAATTTTTGAAGTTTTTACTAGATGATCATATGATTGTTTTCATCAATATTTGCATGAACACTCTTCAGAGAGTGTGAATTCTATGTTTTAGAGGGAACACCTGGAAATTTCTTAAATTAATTAGTTGAAAGCACATAAACATCCTTCCGTCGATGATGAAAGTTAACAATCATACTGTAATACCACCTGATTAACCAACCAGAAGGTTTCAATACTTATTGGTTCCTGATTGTTATTGCTCATTTCCAGCATTGATTTTTTCTTTGCCTTATACTATCGGTATATCACCAGAGAGCCTATATACCAGGGGTCCTATATAAATTGGTGTGATCACATAAATTGGCCTTTATGGTTTACAATGTTTTGCAAAGGTTTTCAGTACAAGATATATATGTGCTGGTAGTTACAGAAGTAATTTTGTAAGTTGAAAAACCACTGTTTTTCTTCCTTCTCATCCAGCACCAGCAAGATGTTGCGCTGAGCGGGAGCATGAGGGATCTTGAGCTTGGGTACCATCCAGATAGGGACTTTGCAGCCCAGATGCCAATCACCTTCCGTGTGCAGCCCAGCCACCCCAACCTGCAGGAGAACAACTAGGCTGCTGAATCTCCATGTCACTTCATCGGATGATTTTATCACCACCAGCTTGTATGTCCTGATGCATTGCCGACTGTATCTCTTTTCACGTTTTGGACGAACAATTGAACTTGTTATATGTCAGTTGCTTGATGTGCTGATAGAGTCAAGCTCTAGTACACGCTGTGTCTGCCGGTCTGCCCCCATTGTTGATGACTCGATGGCACCAGCAATGGAGCTGAAACATTAGTAACCTGGTACTATATGTTTGTGTAATCACCGCATTTGTCGGACGTTGAATAGTTTGTTATGGTAACTAAAACAGTGTGACAAAACTTGATTTGGTGCGGATGTCATTTCATTCAGCATTTTCAGTGTAGTATGCAAAATATAAATGGGAAAATTGATCATATGCCCCATGTTACATGTGCTATTGGTAATATGGGACTAAGTTCGTGGTAATTGATTATTGACCCCTATAATTACTAAAGTGTGTGCTAAGATTGTACAGTAATTAGGGTTTTGGTAATTAATGACGAATTATGAACATGGGACTAATGTGTGTGATAAGATTGTATAGATAAAGTCTCATATGTACAAAGGTGAAGAACAAGCTGCATGGAATATTGATGTTGAGAAGTCAAAGATGGGATACATAAAATTTAAGGTCTCTTTTCAATTTCACCGGTCTTATGAGTAAAGGTGAAAGACCGGATTATAGGTTAGATACTGTACTATTAAGAGGGATCTGTGAAAGTAGCTTGATAGCATGTCTTGGTGTACATTGGATCAATTTAGGATCATGGATGCATTTGAAAAGAAGTTTGAAAACTCACTGTGCTTTCTCAGAAAAATCGGTAGCACCGCACCCTCCAGCGGTATTACTGCACTGCGGTGATACCGGTGTGCAAACAGCGGTATCACCGCAGTGCGGTAACACCGATTTATGTGCGGTACATTTTTTCTAGAGAAGCATCCTTTCGGAGACTTCAACTCACAGAAATCGGTAGTACCGGATTTTGAACGGCGGAACTACCGCAGTGCGGTAGTACCGCATGGTACTGCGGTAATACCGATTTTCAGAATATTTTTTCCAGAGAGCTCCTTGAGAAAAACTTAACTAGCTAGAAATCGGTGGTACTGATATTAGCACGGCGGTACAACCGTAGTGCGGTAATACTGCACTACCCTGCGGTAATACCGCACTTTCAACGGCGGTAGTACCGTACTAAATTCCAATGGCTAGTTCTGTTCCTTCTGACATAGCCGTTACTGTGTGCTACAGTAAAGTACGGTAGTACCGCACTTTGTATAGCGGTAGTACCGATTTTCCTGATTTTTCAGGTTTAATTTTCTCCAACGGCTAGTTTTGGTTGGTGAGGGTATAAATACCCCCCACCTGCACTTGGGCAGGTTGCTGAAGTTGCATTGAACACATTTGAGTTCTAGAGCATTCACTCCACTCTTATTTCTTTCTTGAGCATTCATTTCGAGTTTGTGGAGAGTTTTTCAAGTGCATTTAATCCTAGTTGATCCAATTGCACTTGAGCGTCGTCAAGCGGAATCAAAGTTTCATTCTCTTGGTGCTTGACGGCACTTAGACGACGAGGAGGTTGTTTGCACGGTGACTTCTTCAAAGAAGATTGTGAAGAAGCCTGGAGCCGATTTGTGAGTGGTTTGGAGCTCGCCATCTCCGGAGAGGAGGAAGAGCTACCCTAGTGATCGAGGAGCAAGGCTTAATTCGTGAAGCCGGTCCAAGAGCGCTTGGGCTTTCCTCAACGTGGACTAGTGAAGACCGACAAGTCTTCGATACTACAGGAAAACATCGCTCGTGTCATTGTGATCTTTTTCTTACTCTCTTTTAGTGTTTCTTTTATTAGTTGAGCAATTTGTTACTTGATATATTAACTTGTGCTTGTAGTTTATTAAATTGTTTGGTTAGAATTGTTATAATTGAGTAGGATTAATTATTCTAGTATTCTTGTCTAGTGTTGAAATTGGAATTACTTGTTTAATTAGGCAAGAATTTTAAAATCTCCTATTCACCCCTCTAGTCGGTTATCATTGATTCTACAGGAGTACGGTTGGATCCCGTGCACCAGCGTCCACTAGCCGGGTAGCCTTCCCTGCGTGCTTCCTTGTGAAGCCATTAACAGGGCGTGTGCTAGTGTTTCTAGCTCGGTGTATCGCATCTTCGCTCCCTGTAATGCCTCGGACATGTAATACACTGGGTGTTGAGCGCGTCCTTCCTCCAACACCAACACCGAGTTGATGGCTTATGGGGTTGTTGCCGAATACAGTAGTAGTGGAGCCTCTGGTGCTAGGCGTGCAACCTTGGGAAGGTTTGCAAGGTATTCCATTAGTTTCATCAAATCGAACATTATATGATTCTTCAACTAAACTGAAGTTTTTGTTGAAGACTCGATATGCTTTGCTACTAGACGAATAACCAAGCAAGAAATCTTCATCACATTGACTTTGAAATTTAGAGAGTCGAACATATTTTCTCAAAATATAGCATTTGCATCCAAATACTCTAAAATAAGATATGTTCGGCTTCCTTCCTATAAGTAGTTCATAGGAAGTATTTTTTAAAAGACAATGTAAATAAAGACAATTTATAGTATGATAAACAATATTAATAGCTTCCACTCAAAAGATATCAGAAGTATTATATTCATTAAGCATTATCTTAGCCATTTCAATTAATGTTCGATTTTTCCTTACTACAACTACATTTTGTTCTGGAGTATAGGTTGTAAAAAGCTCATGGTTTATTCCAAATTCATCACAAAAATCTTCTATTTTGGCATTTTTAAACTCGGAACCATTATCACTTCTAATTTTCTTTATTTTGAAATCAAATTCATTTTGAACTCTTTTTGCAAAGCTTTTGAAAACTTCGGAGGCTTCACATTTGTCATTTAAGAAGAATACCAATGTATATCTCGAGTAATCATCTACAATGATTAGACAATAGCTATTATCATCAATGCTCTTATAGGTTATTGGTCCGAACAAATCTATATGTAAGAGTTTTAATGGTCTAGAGGTTGACATGATACTTTTGGAAGGACGAGAATTTGCCACTTGCTTCCTAGCTTGGCAAGCGCTATAAATTTTATTTTTTTTCAAACTTTACATCTTTCAAGCCAACAACTAGATCATTCTTAAAAAACTTTTTGAGTTGAATCATGCCCACATGAACCAACCTTCTATGCTATAGCCAACCCAAATAGGTTTTTGCTAGTAAACAAGTTTTCGATCCCGAACTACTAGAGGAGAAGTTTACTAAATAAAGATTTTTAAATCTAAAACCTTTGAAAACAAGTTCATTTTCTTTTTTTTTGAAATTATGACATCATTTTTAGAAAAAAAACATATTAATCCTATATCACACAATTGAGCAACAGATAGCAAGTTAAAATTCAATGTTTCCACAAGGGATACATTTAAAATCGAAAGGTCATTAGAGATAGCAATTTTACTCAATTCTAATACATTTTCTTTGCTATTGTCGTCAAATGTAATCTTCTCATTGCTTTCACTCTCAAATGTGGAGAACATCTTCCGGTCTCCGATTATGTGTTGAGTGCAACCATTATCTAGCACCCAGTGCCATCCATCGGTTTTGTAGTTCATCTAAAGGAGAGCTAAAATCTTTTAGGTACCCAAATTTGTTTGGGTCCTTGAATGTTAGTGATTAGTGCTTTGGGCACCCAAATAGCTTTACTCTTAATACCTAAAATAGAAATTCCAATAAATTTTGCAATGATGCTACCATTTTTGGATTTGTTAAGTATATAACAAGAGTCAAATAATCCAATGGAGCGAGTCTTACCCATAGGATAATTTTGTTGCACATGTTCTATTTCTTAGCACTTTTGGCAATACTTACCATTTTGCTTAACAAATCATATAGATTTGTTTGCCGGCTTCTTACCTTTTATGGATACATACCCAAGACCCTCTTTATTAAGTGAACATCTTTGTTCACTTAATAACTTGTCAAGGGTGTCTTACCCTTGTAGCATCTTTTCAAACTCTTGTTTAATTTGGTCACTTACTCTTTTAATTCATTATTTTCAAAAGAAGTTTTCATTGTATGAAATAGTATTTGAATCAATTTTAGAACATGGCATTCTAATCAAATCATCACATAAAGTAGATATACTAGTTCTAGATATTTTTACACTAGGCATGGCATCATGAATATCATAAATAATTCTATTGTTAGTGTAAGTTTTTCTAGAATTCTTATGAATAAACAAATCATGAGATTCTTTTAATTTTTCATAAGAGTTCTTAAGAGAGATATGCTCCTTCTTCAAACTTTTGAATTTTGATTTTTCTTTTCTAAGAAATTCATTTAATTCAATTAGCATATCTATTAACTCATCATAAGAAGGTTCATTATCATCTAAAGAGTTTATCTTCTCTCATTTTGCCATAAGGCATGTTGGGGATGAAAAGAGGGATGAAGCTTCATTGATCGCAATCTCGACTAGTCCCTTCTTCTTGTGGGACTCCTCATCGGAGTTAGAGTCCGTGTACTCCTCATCGGAGTTCCACTCTCTAATATGGACTTTATTTTTGCCCTCTTTTTGAAGTTTTTTGAAAAACTTCTTCTTGCCATTAAAATCCTTCTTCTTTGATGATTTGCCCTTGTCATTCTTTTTTGTTGGGCATTAAGAGGCTATGTGCCTCTTCTCATCACATTCATAGCATCGAATGTTGCTATAGCACTTGTGATCATATGATTGCCCCTTCTTGCTCTTCTCATGACTAGTGCTTCGATATAAGCACCTCTTTATGAATTTCTTTATTCTTCTTACAAAAAGAGCCAACTCCTCATCAGAGTCATCTTCGTCATCTTCGGACTCGTCGCTTAATACCGCTTTAGCCTTGCAAGCGGTTATCTTCTTCCCTTTAGAGGAAGATTGCTCTACAAGCTCCTCCTTGTCCTTCTTGTACAATTCATTGGTGATGAGGTTTTTCAAGAGTTGTGTTGGTGTCATTCTACCAACTCGGGAGAGTTGAGGAAGAGTGTTACCAATGTCTCGTATTTTTTCGGTAACATCCTAAGCATCTTTCTTACAATATCAACATCGATTAGAGAATATATTTCATTTATGCCCTCAAGAAGCAACATTGTGAATGTCTCATATTTGATCCGAAGTCTATGCAATTTGGCTTCTTTAACCGCAGATGTCCCATCATGTATTTCGGAGAGGATGGTCCAAATATTGTGAGTGGTTTTTAAATTGATCACTCTATTGAACTCATTCGCGTTTAAAGTGCCAAACAAGGCGTTCATGGCTTGAGCATTTAGGTGAGCATTACGCCCCTCTTGATACGTGGGGTGTAGTGGATCAAGAGGCATAATATAATCCTCATTTACAATTTTTCATATGCTCAGACTCATGACCTTAAGATAAATAGATATTCTAATTTTTCAATATGCATAATTAAAGCCATCAAATAGAGGAGCCTTCCCTATTGCAATTCCCTCGCTAGCCATCTTTTTCTCTCTAGACGGTCAAGTCTAATAAATGAGATACCAAGCTCTGCTACCACTTGTAATACCAAGGATGATCAACTAGAGGGGGTGAATAGGAGGTAATAAAATTTTTGCAAAATAATTATAATCTAACAAATTTAATTTACAATTTAAATCTACACAATTCTATTAACCCCAAGGCACATTAAAACCAATAACTACACAAGGCTATAAAATAATTAATTGCACTAAAATTGAATATAAAGAGACAAATGGAATCACAAATAATCTCAAAGTGACACACGATGTTTTACCGTGGTGATCAGAAACTTGCTAGTTTTCTCTAGTCCATATTGAGATAAGTACAAACAAATTGGACCGACTCCACGAATTAAGTCTTTCACCTCAAATTCACTAGTGGTTGCCCTTTCTCCGCTCCGAAAATGGTGGACACCGAACCACTACAAATCGGCGTTGGGTCTCTTCACAAGCTTCTTGAAGAGATCACCACTCAAACCTCTGCTAAGCCATCTAGGTGCCGGCAAGCACCAAGAGTAATGAATCGTAGCTTCGCTTGACGGAAATCAAGTGTCAAGGATCAATCTAAAATGAATGTGCACTTGATTTGGCTCAAACGCCTCAAAATGAATGCACACAAAAAAAGAATATGTGAAATAAATGCTCAAGGCTCAAAGATATTCAATGCAAATTCAGCAGCATGTCCTTGAGTGGTGGGGGGTATTTATACCCTCACCAACCAAAACTAGCCACTACAAAAAATAATCTTGAAAAATCTGGGACATGGGTAGTACCGGCGTGTATTTTGCGGTACTACCGCAAATTACTGTAGTACACAGTAACGGCTATGTCAGAATGCAAGAACTAGCCGTTAAAAGTCGGTGCGGTACTTCCGCTGTTATAAACGTGGTAGTTCCGTTTTATCGGCGCGGTACTACCTATTTCCTCGGGGTAAAAAACGACCCTCTCTCAAAAAAACGTCTGCTGGATTTTTTTAGTGCTTCCAAAGTCCGCTCGTTCCGATTTCGGGTGCGGTACTACCATATTGTGGTAGTTCCGTCGTGTATTTTTCAGTACTACCGATTTTGGCAAGCCTAAATCTCAAAGTGGGTGCTCTCTGGAAAAAATATACCGCTCAGCATCCCGGTACTACCGATGTCCGGTAGTTTCGCAGTTTTCACTTCGGTACTACTGGACTTCGGTAGTTCCGCAATATGCACTTTCGGTATTTTTAATTTTTCTGACAGAGGACAATTGGTTTTTAAACTTAATTTTAAGTGCATGCATGATCTTAGATTGATCGAAATGCATAAGAACATGCTATCAAGTTTCTTTCTATAATCTCTCTTAATAGTACGGTAACTATTCTATAACCCAATTTTTCGATCTTTCTCATAAGACTGGTGAAATAAAAAAGGGATCTTATACTACTTGTACATTTGTCTTGAGCCATCTTGATCCTCTTTTCATCCTTTAGCATACACCTTGCCTTTGACATGCTCACTTTTGGGATTTAACCTTTGCAATACTCAACACACATATTAGTCCCATAATCACGTATTGTCATTAATTACTAAAACCATTTTTAGGAGTTTAGATGCTTTCACTCGTCCTCTTTAGCCATGCGGATCTGATGATATCCAGAATATGTGTCGAGGAAGCTTATCATCTCACACCTAGCCGTGGCGTCCACCAGTTGGTCAACGCGTGGTAGGGGTTAATTGTCCTTGGGGCACACCTTATTGAGAGTGGTGAAGTCGATACACATACACTAGATCTCATTTGTCTTCTTGACCAGTACTAGGTTGGCGAGCCAGTCGGGGTGAACCACCTCCCAAATGATGCCAGAGGTGATCAACTTGGCCACCTCCATCTTGGGGGCCTCTTGATTGTCCAGAGACATTCTTCGCATTCTTTGCTTAACAAGCTTCTCATCGAGGAACACCACCAGCTTGTGTTCGATGATAGACCAATCAACTCCCATGATGTCGGTGGGAGACCATGCGAAGACGTCCGTGTTCTCCTGGAGGACCTCGAGTAGGCTTCACTCTGCCTCTAGGGCTAGACTGCCCCCGCTAAGACCTATTTTGACGGGTCTTCATTGTTGAGCAGTATTCTTTTTACCTCGCTGTCCGGCTTCGGCTTCTACCCTTCAATGGAGGTTGAGTATTCAACAAGGTTGTAAGTTCAAGCTCCAATTAGATTAGTTTTAGTGATTAATGGCAAATCTAAATATAAGACTAATTCTTTTATTGAGTATGTTATTATTTAGTCTTATTTGGATGAAGGGGTGACAATCATGGAGGTACACATTTGATGTCAGATTCTTGTATCTTGTTGCATTTCTTGGATCTAAAATAGAGGTTAAACGTCACCAAAACTCTAACTTGAATATGTGCATATGTTTTTATTACACATTCTTGTATACACACATTTAGGGAGAGTTCATTCTATGTTTTATAATTTCATTAATTAATATTCATCCATATTTCTTTTTCACATATATTGGGAATCTCTAATTTAAAATATATTCTTTTAGTATATGAGACTTGTATAGTTCATACATACTTACATTACTTTATATTCAATTTTTTGTATTTGGGACTAACATATGTGCTAAGATGTCTAAAAGGTTTTGTCCCGAATTTTGCTTGATGACTTGGAGATGGATGCTAAGGTTCATAAGAAGATCAACATGGCTCGAGACAAAGGTCATACATGCATTTGAATTAAAACTCCAAAGTAATCTATGCATTATCAGGAAAATCGGTAGTACCGATGTGTGTTTGGCGGTACTGCCACAGTGCGGTATGATCGAACGGTATGTGCTATAGTACCGCACCCTGGTATGATCAAAAATTAGTTGGCGGTACATTATTTACAGAAATGTATATTTTGGAGCATTTTTGCTCCCCGGAAAAATGGTAGTACTGCTCGTGGAAAATGGTACTACAGCATGTCGGTAGTACCGAACCCTATGAGGGCAATAGTATCGCACTTTAAGTTTAAACAAATTTATATTCAATTTATTATCTCATTATTGGTTGAGATTGTCATCAATTACCAAAAATGAAAAGATTGAGAATCTAGTTCTTCCATTATGAGTTAATGGTGAGTTTAGTAATTAATGACAGTCATATTGTAGGACCAATATTTTTTATGAATTGGATGAATAGGTTAGGCTCTGTGACGATGAGGACTTTGGATGATTTTATAAGTTAAAGGTCATCAAGTGAGGATGCATCATGCGTTGACGTACATTAAAATTCCATAGAGGAGATGATCATAAATTTATCAAGATCCCAAGGAGGATATGATCATGAGTTGATCATCAAGTCAAGAAAAGACCCATCATGTATTAATGGAGGGCACTTGAAGGATGCATCGTGGGTCAATGCATATCAAGACAATGACCTGGACTTGAAGTGAGTATACGCATCATCAAACTTTAAGAGGATACTGAAGACAAATGTATAACTAGGTAGGCATAAGGATGTGTTCATAGTCTTTTATCGGTCTTGGAGTTTGGTTGAAAAACTGGATTTCTAGTATAGGATTGCCGTACTATTAAGAGGGGTCTTGTCTAGTAGCTTAAATCTCATCATATATTGATAGCTCAATCTCACTTACTCTAGCTTTCTGTGGTATGATGCTATTATTTGTGAATGTGTTTTTGTGAATAATTGAGGCTCATGTATCTAATCTTTGTAACATACGACTACACTTTGCAAATGTGTTTTGCAAATAGTTAAGTTCATGTACCTTCACCTTATAGCATGATCTAAGTTTGCAAATTGTTGGAGGTCATGCATTATCTCTTGGCATGGTCTAAGATTGTTTGTTGCTATTTCCTTAGACTTAGACTATAGTAGTGACTCTTTGGATTTCTTATACCTTCTGCATTAATATAATGTGTTTGAAATCATGTAAATAGATGGGTTATGTAGCCCTCTAAATAAAATTTCTATAGAGTCCAAGATCACTCAATTCTGACATCGGAGTCAAAAATTTTGACCGTTTTTGAGTGTTGTTTGTGCTGAAATTTAGAAACTGTAGTACCGCCATTATACTTGCAGCATGATCGTAAAAATGTAGTACCATCCTTATACCTACGATAGTACAGTAAATGCTGAATAATTGTTATTGTTATAGTTGTTATGATGGAAAACAGTAGTACCAGCCCTATGCCTGCAGTACTACCGCAAATACTGAATTTTTGGGGTTTTTGCTTTTAACAGGTAGTTTTTATTATGTGGGCTATAAATACCCTCTTGGTTGATTATGAGACTGTCTTTGGTATTTTATTTCACTTTCTTGAGCTAGAGTGACGTTCTCCTCTCAATTATGTTGTGTTGCATTTTGTGAGCAAGAAGAGAGATGTCTCGTTGCATGTATTGCATTTAGAGGTAGATTTTGTATCCACTTGAGATTGTGTATTTATTGCACGTGGTGAGAGTCAAGTAAGAGGTTTGACTTGTTATTCTTAGAGGTTGTCGACTCCTAAACGGTGTTGGATGCATCGTGCCCAGTAATCTTTTCAAATAAGCTTGTGAGAAGACCCGACGTATTATGAAGGTTGGAGCTCACCTACCCAGACTGGAAAAGTGCTATTACTAGTGGAATTGAGGTGTTTAGCTTAATTCACGGAGCTAATCCAATTCGTTTGGCTTTACCTCAACGTGGATTAAAAGAGACCGGTAAGTCTCCGAATAACACAGTCAAAAGAAACCGTGTCATTGTCATTTTTCTCTTATGCTCAATCTACATTTAAGTAATTACATTCATAGAATTAAATTGATTTCTTGTCACCCTAAAATTGCAAACCTTTAACATAGACTTAGATTATTGGTGCACTTAGTGAGATTAGTTGATTTAGGCCTTAATTGAGGAAAACCATTTTGATTTACGCTTTTGCATATAAACTTCGATTTTGGCCAAGAAAAATTTAAAACTGCCTATTCACCCTCTCTAATCGGCCTCCTCGATCCTATAGAGGTCTGGCGTCGGTAACCTCTATCTGCAACATGCTCAGCGATGGTCGGGCGAGTGGTACTTTTGGAGGCTAATATACGTGTGCCATCACCGGTATCCTTGCATCTTGGGTGTGATCCCTGGCCACACTTTTGCGGAGAGCCATGATGGTAGGGCATTCGTGCGTTGTGTGCTCCCCCTTACTGTGCACTTCGCACCACACACTCTATTGATGTTGGTCCTCCCGGTCTCGCACCCTTCCACGGTCATAGACCCTTCCTCTGCTGCAACTATGACCTCTGGGGTAGAGACCTCATCGCTGCCTCCTTCTATGCGAGCATGTACCTGCCTTGGGGCCCCTTTCGTTGTTTTCGATTCGAGGCCTCCTTTTGGGCCACGGGGGTGGGCTTGGCCTCGTTGGCAAGCCTTACAATGTCGGCCTCATGCCTTATCTCATCGTACTCGGCCCTTACATATTTTTCTATCTTGTAGAAGAGCTTAGCCACCATTTTTATGGGTTTTTGGGTGTTATACTCTGCGAGGGGCCTTTTTTGGAGGCCACAGATGGTGACGTTGATATTGTCGTCTTGTTGCAATCTTTCACTTGGCATCTAACCTTCGTAAAACATCCGAAGTACTCATGTAGCTTCTCTCCGGGGGCCTGGTTTATCGTGAAGAGCTGGTCGACGTCGTCTCGCTCTACGTAATTGCCTTAGAAATTGTTGTGCATAAGGTCATGGACCTGCTCCCACGTGTAAACAGAGCCAGGAGCGATCGTGAAGAACTAGGATAGCGCAACCCCCTACAAGGAGAGCAGTAGCCTCTTCACCTTCATTGAATTGTCTTGTCCCGCGACTTTGATAGCCATCTCATAGACGTGTAGGAATTCGTGGGGTCGGTGTCACCCTTGTAGGGCTCCATCGTGGGTATTTTGAAGTCCTCTGGCCAGGCACACTGCTACAGGCCCGCACTCAGGGGGGACTCGGGATCAATCCACGGGGCATTGCGGGCACCAGTAGTGGCATTTAGACTCTGTCATTTCCTCAGCCACCTCCGATGTGACGACAATAGGGGTCTGTTGGCTCTGTGCTTTTTGCATTTCATGCATGGCCCTCTGTAGGTTCGCCAACTCCCGCTACAGCGTTGCACTGATCACCTCTAGTTCGCCACTTCTTAGGCCTGGCGCTAGCACCAGGGCACCCTCTACTCGCTGTGCGATAGCGACGAAGGTGTTGAGGCTGTCGGAGATCGTTGTGCCGATGGTGGGACACCAAAACTACCAGGAGCCATCAAAACGCGGTCCTTCACTTGTGATGCTGCCCACTCTTCAGCTCGTACCGTTGCTAAAGAGCCATCTTTATTTCTTGCCACGGCCCTAGGCATGGCCACCCCGATGCGTTGTTGCGACGAGGGTGGGGGCCCACTTTCGCTTGGGAGCCGGCGTCTTCTTCTTCTTCTTCGATGCCATCTGGCCCCAACGCCTTTGCTTCAGCTCATAGCTTCTACATCGCTCTCCACGGTCGGCACTAACTGTTGTGGTTACACACCAAACAGGAGATATAAGTAGGGATGGCAACGCGAGGCGGGGAAGCCTCGCGCCCCGCCCGCCCCATGAGCCGGCCCCCGCCTGCTTAACCGCGGGAGATCGCCCCGTCCCGGTCCCGGAGACCCGTGAGTCGGGTCCCATGGGATTAAAAAGGATTAAATTTATGTTTTAAAAATAAAATTTTGATTTTATTTATTAATTTATAATTACTTAAGCATATTATTTTAAAAATATAGCCTCAAAATATATATTCTAACATATAAATTCAAGTTTTAGTCTAAATATACAAGAAAAAAATACAATTTTTTATATTAAAAAATTATAATATATTATTAAATATATTTATTTTATTTTTATCGGGTCCCAGGGGCCCAGTGGCAGTGAGGATGGCCCCGCCCCCATCGCATGAGCATAGCGGGGCCCGCCCTGCTTCCCGCGAGAGATATTAGCCCCGCCCCACCCCCATGGGAAATTCCCATGGGGCTCTGCCCCGTGGGGAATTGCCACCCCTAGATATAAGGGTTTCGGGAGGCCTGAGAAGCGTGCTCGGAGCCTAAAAAGGAAGGAGTGGTATAAAATATGGCTGGTGTTTAATCTTAGCTCTAGTCTATTACATTTATGCAAAATGTTCTCTCCCTTCTTATGGTACTTTAGGGGTCATATTTATAGTCATGCGAAAGATTACTTACATAAACACCCTTGGGTCTTTACTAGCAAAGGAAAATATGTTATTTCCTTGTCAAAGCCTCAGTGGGCCTGTCTTCTAGTTATATGCATAATAGGTCTCTACCCTAGTGGGCCTATTGGACCATGGTAGGGGTCACTCCCCCAATGTATCTATCTCTCCCTCCTCTCTTCCTTCTATCTCCTCCTCTCATCTCTCAAATGAGACTCGGCAGCTGCTCTACCACTGTCGTCGGCGAGCGGCTCCGGTGTGTCACCTCCTCGCAAATCCGTTCGCGCAGTCCTTGGCTCCAGTGCAACTCCGTCCGACTGTTGGATATGTCATGGCTGCATTTGGCCATGCCCCCGTCTGCCTATTGCTGCTCAGCTCACCAACGAGAGGAGACTGTTGCGCCATCATCTCCTAGTCGTTGGGTGTCATCTGGCACCGGGTTGGCCATGGCTGGAGCAGAAAGAAGAGAAGAAAATAAGTGAAGGGAGGGGAGGAAGATAGAGGCAAAATTGTCCAAAAGAGCAAATGATCCAAATGTTCTCGAAAGATGGGGCAAATAATTAATTATCATGAAATTAGTACCATATTGTCAATAGCACATGTAAAATGTACCATATGATCAATTTTCTCAATGTAAATACATCATCTGATATTCTGATTCCAAACCCACACATCAATCTCGTTGCATCCATCAACACCACTGCCGAAGTCCACAAACGGACCACTCAGCACCGATGAGGCACTGAAATTGCTTTCGCCTTCGTCGAACACAATCCGGTGGCCGTATGGCTGCGGCCGGTCCGGCAAGTCGGGCACGTCCATGTCCCCTTCCAGCATCCTCAGCGCCTCCGGCATGGTCGGACGGCACACCACCGTGACGTGCGCGCACAAGATCCCGACAAGCACGAACCTTTCCATGCCCGCCACGCTCGGGCTCTCCACCTTGCGCAGCAGCTCGGCGAGCACCTCCCTAGCTCGCCCGGCCTTGACGAGCGTCCATGCCCAGTCGGTGATCAGCACGACGCCGGATGAGTCCGAGAGGTCGAGTGCGCGCCGGCCGCTCATCACCTCGAGCACCAGCACGCCGAAGCTGTACACGTCACTCTTTTCGGTGAGCTGCCCGTAGAGAGCGTACTCCGGCGAGAGGTAGCCGTGTGTGCCGGCCACGCGCGTCGTGAGGTGCGACTGCCCCTCCCGGCTCCGGCGGGCTAGGCCGAAGTCCGCCACACGCGCCCGCATGTCCGCGTCCAGGAGTATGTTCGTCGCCTTGATGTCCCGGTGGTAGATCCCTGGTTTGACGCCGTAGTGCAGGTACTCCAGCCCCCTCGCCACGTCCAGGATCACGCTTTTCCGCTGCGCCCACGACAACGTCGGCCGCCGGCCGCCTTCCCAGTCCTGGAAGATGTAGTGATCCAGCGAGCCGTTCGGCATGTAGTCGTACACGAGGAACATCTGCCTGCCCTGGTCGACGTCGTCGTCGGCAATGCAACACCCGCGCAGCGGCACCAGGTTCCGGTGCCGGAGCTGGCTGATGATCTCCACCTCGTTGGTGAACTCCTCGTCCCCGCCCTCCATGTCCGGGTCGAGCATCTTCTTGACGGCGACCACGGAGCCTTCCGAGAGCACACCGCGGTACACGACTCCGAACCCGCCGCGGCCGATGAAGTTCCTCTCGGCGAATCCACCGGTCGCCTTCGCCAGCTCGCCGATGTCGAACAGCACCGAGCCAGTGTTGGGCCGCGGCCGCGACGTCCGGCGCTCCACGGAGAAACCGTAGTTATTGCTCTTGATGCTGTCATGCCGCTTCCTCCAAACCAGCAGCGCTATGAGGGAGAGGAGTAGGACGGAGGTGATTGGGATGGCGGTGGCTACTGCGATGTTGGTGTGGTTAATGGAGCTGGAGGTAGGCGAAGAAGTGGGGGAAGGGGTCGAGAGAGCGAGGCCGAGGACACAGGTTGCGGTGGCGGGGGAGGTGGGGCCGGCGGAGTTGGAGACGCCGGCGGCGTAGAGGACGGTGAGGTGGAAGCAGTTGAGGGACTTGGAACCCTTGCCAGAGGCGGCGATGAGTCGAGCTGAGGCGTGGATGCCGGCGTCAAGGCAGCTGGAGCAGAGTGACAGCGCGGTGAGGTTGGAGCCGCAGGTGGAGTTGAGCTCGGCAACGTAGTTGTTGCCGACGACAGAGACGTACTGTGCGGCAGTGGTGACCCCGGCGCAATAGGACGGGGAGATGGCGAACTGGGAGGAGACCGGGAAGCAGGCGGGCACGAGGGAGGCCGGGAGCGAGAGCGGCGGCGAGGCGAGCGCGTCGGAGAAGGCGCGGAGGCAGGCGGCCGAGGCGGGCGCGGACGGGAGCCGGAAGAGACCCGTGGCGCGGAGGCGGGCGGCGAAGCCGACGCCGAGCACGGAGAGGAGCGTCGTGCAGCAGGCGGTCTGGTTGGACATCGGCGGCGCGCACGGCGTGCGGTCCCACGGGAACGTCTGCACGTAGCCCAGGTCGAGCGGGCACGCCGACGAGTTCCCACCCGCAGCCGCCGCCGGTGCGCGCAGCATGAGGACTACGACGAGAAGTCGGAGAAGCCCCGACAAGGTCGCCATTTCGGCGGACGAGTAAGCCCGAGGGCGCGAGCAGAAAGAGGTGGAGCGATTACTTAGGGAGGCGGCTAAGCTACAGCGATCGATGCGGAGGGATCCGTGCCTGGAAATGTTTTAAGCGCCATTGGAGTCTATGGCTCGCGGGGCCAGCCTGACAGCTCGGCGTGGGCCCATCGTGGCAGCGGCTTGGATATTGGAGCATCATGGGAAGCAGTGGTGGTACGTGTTGCTGCTCTCTACTTGTTCTCCGATCTGCTCTCTAATCGTACTTATGATTCCTGTGTCGTGAGTAGTAGAGAGGCCTAGCAGCTCTCTCAACAGTTCAAGTCCAGGTAAAAAGGTGAAGTAGCTAGGTGCTATTTCTTTCAAAGACCAGCTATACATATGGAGCGATGACCAATGATGTGCTTCACGTAGCTTTCCTGGGCTAAAGATGGATCAGGAAATACCGCAGCAGGTCGTCTTCTCTTCATGGTGAGAATCATGAGAGAGTTGGTTCCATGTGGCCAAAAAGATGGGCTTTTCTCACGGGGTAGCTACCTTTGCAACTGCAATTTGACGTGATGACGATGGTGCTTGATCAAGCAAAAAGAACTCATTGTTGATAGTTTATCGTTTCTTGTCCTCGTCATGCCAATTGGTTGCCTCCATCAACTATCATCGCTGATATGTCCTCGTCATGCCAATTGGTTGCCTCCATCGACTATCATCGCTGATATGTCCGGTTCTCGTTGCCGAGACACCCTTGAAAGACAAGGATGACTAGTTATATATCCGTACGTTGCAACGGAAAACCAAATAAAAATGATGCATACTATCAAATATATGCCCATGCAACGCACTTTGATAGTATGACCCGGAGGCCAGGAGGGGGAGGGGGCGGCGGGGGTAGAGGGAGGAGCGATGGGGAGGAGGCGCAGGGGCCGGGGGAGGGGGAAGGGGAGGCCGGGAGGGGGGGGGGGGGGAGGAGGAGGTGGCGGTTGGAGGGTTTTAGGGTTGGCCGGGTGGCGGGAGGGGGAGGGAAGATCCGACGGTCCAGATTGAATGGAGGCTTCGGTAACTACCAACTCTTTCTTTTATAATAGTAAAGAAAGATAAGGATAATCGATCGACAGATGAGGAAGAGCATGCAGTATTTGCGATAACACATGCAGCCTGGTTGCATGAAGACTTGGAACAGTCATGGGCTACAGCGTGGCCCATTTATTCAAGAACCCATTTAAGAGCATACTACCTGCTTCCCCATTTCCCCATTTTTTTCAATAGTAACATTTGAATATGCAAGTGCAACACCGGCACCATCCTTGTAGCGGCTGCTGATTAAGGTCTCAGCATTTGCCGTGAGTAAGTCATGGTCTTGGGCCATAGCAGCTTACGCTGTTCAATGACACTTCCGTTGGCCTATGTAGGCGTACACGCATACCCAATGTCCAATGGTCAGTAGTGAATCTTGCTCGATTAACAAGCATAATTTAGTCCTTACAAACTGAATTACTTGAAGCCCAAGGACCATGATTGCATTATGCGGAGCACAAGCAATAAGTTGCTGCTGGATCTGGCTGATGGCTTTTATCTACGTTTTTTGAAATGGTAGCGGATATTAGAGCTGCCGACGCTGATAATGTATAGATTTTAGTCTTGAAAAGCTGTTTAGATAATTCATTTTAAAAAACCATTATATTTATTTTGATTTTTAAAGAAGCCAAAAACTAAAAGCTAAGAGCCCCAAAAGAACAGGACTACTATGGAACAGCCAACCCTAAAATGGTGCAAAGAAGACGCGATGAAGCCTGGCCGGCCATGAGCCATCATGAGTAGGGGTGCAAATAGAGCGGATGTTTTCCGACCGTTCGTCCGTCCATTTTAATTCGGATAGAATTCGGAGCAAATTTTTGGATATCCGGAGGTTTTGCTGGATACGGATACAGATACGGATATTTTTGCGGATCTGAAACGTCCGGAACAAACATTATCCAGCGAGATCACTGGAACTATCGGATATTTTTTCGGATTGTTATCGGATTCAACTCAGAACTCAATTCGGGTTCGGTTCGGAACAACCCAACATGCACTTACTAAAAAGACCATAACTTTCACAAATGGAGTCCGATTCGGGTGTTCTTGTACTTGTTAGAAAGATTATTTTGGGACCTGTTTAGGTAATTCACTTTAAAAAGTCATTATATTTATTTTAATTTTAGAGAAACCAAAAACTAAAAGTCAAGAGCCAGAAGAACAGAACTACTATGGAACAGCCAGCCCTAAAATGGCGCAAAGAAGACGCGATGAAGCCTGGCCGGCCATGAGCCATCATGAGCTCCACCAGAGCAGTTTCTGCTGCATCCACAGCCGGCACACCGCACGAGCACTCGGTTGATAAGCCGAATAGACAAGCGGGCCACGAGAGCGGGAGACGTCCGACTGTGACGGCCCACCACGGCCTACAAAACCTCTCGCGGACAAGCTCGGTCCGGCAGATTAGCGCCGCGCGGCCGAGGGAAAAAGGGAAGCGAGACACAGAACGGCTACACGCGCGGCCTCGGTGGCATTCGCGGAATCAGCCGAGCGGATCAGCGCGGCCCACGCAAGGCAACACGAAACGGCTCCGCCCGCGGGATCAAAAACTAGGACGGATCATGTAGAATTCGGAGGGATCGGCCTGTGAAACCACATAAACTGAGGCCGAAACAACCAATCGGTAGGCAGGAAGGCCCATACACGAGTCGTGCCGTGCGGCCCCAACTGGCAAAGAAACCAACCCAACACCACGGCCACGCCATCGTCGACGGATCGCCCAACGAGCAGAGCAGCGCAGACTTATCCCCTGCAGTTATCTTCCCGCCACAGGCTGCCGCTGCAGTGCACCAACGACTCTTCCTACCCTCTGCAACTCGACCCACACACCCCAGCAGCAGCAGCAGCATGTGGTCGGGAGCGGCTGCCGCGGCGCCCACGGTGTTCCCGCTCCCCGCGTCTGTGCGGAGCTGCGCGGGACGGTCGGGTAGGCCGACGGTGTCTGTGCGGAGCGGGCTGTTCGACTTCGTGGGCGGGGACCTGGCTCGGCCGGACCTGGGGCGGTGGCTGGACGACGTGGAAATGCGCAAGGCGCTGGCCATCTACCCGCTGCACGAGGGCGGCTAGGAGGGCCACTACCTCAACCGCCTCCGCTACCAGGGCTACTACTTCCTCGACCTCTCCGCCCGCGGACACGATTCCAATCCCAGTTTCTGCTTGCTTGTTCATGTTAGTTGTGATCCTGTGGGTGTTGAAGAGCGCTGCTGCAGCCTAGCCTCGGGAGGCAGCCGGTGGCGAGGTGGTACTACAGGCTCAGCTTGCTGCACCCGGATGCAAAAGGACTCGTGTGGATCATCGAAGCCAAGGTACGTACGTCTTGATTTCGCTCTTGCTTGCTTGCTTACTACCCGATCGGCACCGCACTCAAACTCTGTATTTTGTCCTTTTTCCCCATATCAATGTGTCGTTTTGAGTCAGGCCGTTTCCTTGATTTTCAGGTTCTGTCCAAGGCCGAATTGCAGTTCCACGCCATACTCCCGGATCGCCGCCCCGAAGTCAGGGTGATTGCGGAATGCGGCAACTGGTACAGAAATCGACTTCCATCTTAAATCTCGTATCACTTTCTCGCTCCAAACAGCTTTAATTTTTAGTTTATTTTAACTTTTAACTTATTTAAACCAAAAACCATTTGGAACACCTCAACTTTTAATTTCGACCTATTTTAATTTTTTGATTTTTTTTTTCTCTTATTTATTTGCATTATCTATAAGGATATGATGTTTTTTTATTTTTTTCTTAGAAAAAAGTAACAATCACTATAGTACAATTTTAATCATAAATTAAAAACCACAGCTAGAAAATTAAACTATAAACTAGTTAGAGCACCATGGAATGGCATCGTCAGAGAAGAAAAACAGGAAGTTCCTAACTACTCTGTTCCTATTTTATGCAGGAGAAAATTTGTCTGGAAACCACTCAAAGCAAATCGCGGGACTTAGCCGGACCCAGACGCCGAACGATGAGCAAGCAATCGGCGACGGCAGCTGCAACTACAAACAAGTCGCGCCTCATCTCTCACGCGCCTTACATTCGTTTCAGCTTTGTGTTTAAGAGGGGTGAAGAAAAAGAATGTACATATACATTTTGGCTAAAATCCCAGAGGAGAATCGTGCTTTCACAACGATAAATTCAACAGATCATGGTTACTTGTGTGTTGATACTGTCAATGTGAGGCCTTTCAGAATTCAGATGCACATGTGACCACTGCAACCCAATTTCCAGCGCCTTAGGTAGACGAGAAGTCTTCATCTTGGTGTGGATCAGGAACGTCCTTACTGGCTTGCTCAATGAGCACCTTGCATTCTTCTCTCTCAGCCATTGATAGTGCGTTTGCAAGAGCATGTGAGATGGTTGGGCACTCGGGACGATGAGACGAGGCGTGACAAGGCTAATTAAAGAGTGCGCTAAAATGAGCAAAAGCTGAAAAGAATCCACCTTTCGGTATTCATGGCTGTGCATATGGAAGAAAGATTGCTTCCGCAAGTGCAACGAGGCAAACGGAACCTTACCATATCACACAAGCAAAGAACATTGCGACAACAGCGGTATCTCTGACTCCGACAAACTAATGTATAGATTCACTAAACAACCAGAAGTGAAAGGAAGGAGGCAAAGGTTCTTGCCAAAAAGTGCTATCTTCTTCATGTTCCTTTCCTATTTTCTAAATGCTCTGTTGAAAGAATACAACAGTTCCAGAGAATTGCCCGTATCATTACCATGAATTATGTTAAGGGTATAAATATATTTATATTTTTTTCCTATTGTTTTAAGATTTAGTTATGTTCTTAAGTCATGTACTATATATTATCACTTTAGACTATACAATACATGTATAATTCATCTATTCATCTATAGATCTAATATAATATTAGAGCTATGGTTTATACCCTACCCTTTTCACTTCTGCCTCTGTTACCTCTGGGAGGATCAATTGCCGCTCCCGGGAGTGGATTTCTCTAAACCGCCGCCTGTCCCGAGGTCCCTGTGGCTTCTCCGCTGCCAGCTTGTCCCGCTGGCTTGTCAACGACGTCTACACATGGCTCCAGCCTTTGTCGCCGATGTGGATTATGCTCACGTGCGGGAGGAAGAGCTGGAGAGAGAGAAACAGGAAAAGAGACCAAGGGCTCTGAGTTGCAGTCAGCTCTCTTGCTTAGTTGCCTTTTATGAATGTCATGCGCATGTTGTCCAGCATGTGTTGCGCTCATGATAGTGATAAGACAGACAACAATAATGGTAGAGAGAAGAGAACAAAGAAGTACTTAATCTTGATGTTACTACTTAAAGAATTTGCTGTCGAGTCTGCTGTTTTTGAATCCTATTGGTAGTATTTGCTTTCAAGTCTGCTGTTTTTGAGTCCTTTAGTTCATTTTGAGTCTTCCGTTACGTCCATTTAAATCCATAGTCTTATATCTTCTAATTCATCTAAACCGTACGAATCCACAAATTTCTATATCAGTTAATCGATTGCTTTGCTAGTCTTAATCTATCTTAGGATTCAGTATGACCTTTCGCATTACAGCAACCACCGCTCTTCTCTTTGAGATACCACTCTGAACTTCTAAGGCCGTCACGCTTTTTTTTGCACTACGCTTCTGCTACATTTTTTTGCACTACATAGCCATCGTCTCAACATCATACTTTATGAGATACCGCACAATTTCAGAGAGTTCTTCTGGCTTTGACATAATTTTCAAAAACCGCACGATACAACGTCTTCAAGACTTGAATTTTAGATTTTTTTTCCTATTTTAATGCCAACTCTTTCAAATACAATGCTATTACATGTCTTACATTTCAGAGGAATGTTAAGGATATAAGAGTATTTGTGTCTTTTTATATTGTCCTAAGGTTTAGTTTTGTCTCTGTGTCATGTACTATATTGCCCCTTTAGGCTGTACAATACATGTACAATTCATCTATTCATCCATCTAACAAATTACATCTAAAAACTTTTGATTCTAGCCCATTCTGGGCATCTTGAGATGTATAATAAGTATCCCCAATACTCTGGACCGATGTCTTAAAAATTACAAGGGGAGCCGAGCGTTTACCTTTTAAGACCTAGAGTACAATCTACGAAGGGTATCGAATGAAAGAATGGCTGAGCATGGTCGCAAAGATCACCAAACATATCACGTTGGTCAAAATGATTCTGCTGCCCTTGGTGACCTCAGAGGGATGCCTTCAGCAGCAGATCTGAGAGGAATTCCTTCAGCCGCATAGCCATCTTCATCCGCATGTTTACGAATTCGGATAGATAGAGTTGGTGGGAGACCTATGATGTCAGAGGTGAGAATTTACCAAGAGAATCTGTGCGAATTAAGGGGATCATACCATCAACCATGTCTTTTGTCTTGTGAAGAAGAAATGTCCCAGAAAGGATGGTAACAAAACCACACATCTCTGTCGCAATTTGAGTAGGATTTTGACGATCCCAGTCCTGCATGCAAGTAGATTAGTTGTCCATAACATGTGTAGAGCATTTTCAATAATCACAGCAGGTGTCTAACGATATTTGTATCAACTGATAAGACAATAGTGGTAGTTTATCAAGTTTAACATAACCATTTGTGGACTACAAACATATGTTAGATAATTTGGACATATCATATTAGAAGACTTGAAGCCAGATGACAGAAAATTGACCACAAGGCTCGAAACTAGATGATGGAATATTGACCATAAGGCTCAAAGCTAGATGATTAAATATACTCAGAGCATTGTCATGTAGCACAACGGATTTGTAACAACAGCCAAATGAACTGACAAGACAACTACAAAGTTAATCAGGCTAAACAATCATTTCTGAAGGACAAGCATAGATAGTTTGGATTGACTGGGGGGCTCAAGAACAACAACTGTGGCATGGATCATGTTAGGTGCCCTTGGTTCGATGCTTACACTCTCAGACAATCAAATTTAAACCATTAAATTTATGGAAAACATTAATGTCTTTTTTCCCCTTGAATCTAATTTCACAACTACGTGCCTGACTGATCTTGACAGCAGAAAAAGTCACACTCTTAGGCAAGTACTTGGTTTGTTGCCATAGTTGTGGCTTGCTACACTTTCTTAACTCCATGAGTCCATGACCCATGTGTCTTCGCAAAGTTAGCCATGAACCAAACGGGCATCACTGACACCGAGTATTGATCACCCAAGGAGACCCTAACTTGGAAAATATGGTATGGAGTAAATAGAAGCAGCATTTCTATACTCTTCTAGAGAGAACGGCATAGATCTTAAAATCATCCAGCTGAGCACAAATCAAGCCCTCAATCGCCAGTTCGCTGCTTCAAAACATTGCACTTGTCTTGTGGGGAGAGCATACACGCTCTTCCCAGCGAACAGATGTCAATCAAGGAACACGGTCACATTTTTTAGCACTGCATGCTACAATAAGCAGCAAAGTGTTCCAGCATGGCATTATTCATTGCGTTACTACTAATAGAAGCCTCGCAAAACAATTAAAAAAAGAATTGACACGGGGTCGCTGTCATAACAGGCAATAGATGTTCAAGAATCAATTGTCTAACATCATATGGTCAAATTATTGGAGGAACGGGAGCAATTACTAGAAACAAGAAAGTGTTAAAAGTTTGATCCCTAATTTCCTATCTGCCCCAAGGAGGCTCAGTATCTCCCTTAATTGAATAATTCCCATATGTCACAAAAAGATGGCAACCAAAAACTTTTAGGCACCTTTTTTTTTACAAAATGCAGCCAAAAGTACCTCTGTGCATGCAAACAAACAAATAATACAAGTAGCTGACTTAATCAAAGAACTTTAGCAAGTGATGTTTCTAAAAACAACTTCAAGGCATGTTTTTAGCCTAAACAAGCAGTACTTAGTTTTGTGTCAAACTTGCAGTTCAAAAAAACTAGACTAAGAAAGTCTCACACATAACAATGTAACGAAATGGACAAGCCCAAAGATGTTACCTTGAACATTATCACACTGGCCAGTATGGTTAGCGATGTAAACATTGTATAATATATTGGTGAAACAACTGCTGTATTGAATGTGTCAAGAGCCTGCAAAAGGCAAATATAGTAAGTTTTGGGCATTTACGAAGTTCTCTAGAACATTATAGAATGATGCACAAAAATACCAAGCATGAGTTTTTAACAAGCAGAATCAGGTACTGATGTGCTAATTTCAATAGCACCCTAGTGCTCATTAGGGCACGTACAACAGTTCAGACGGTTGTTGTCTGTATATACATGCATATCACACATAGACAACAAAAAGACAGCTTGTACAATAGGCTGTCTATTTAGTTGTTTGTAACCTCATAAAAAAAACAACAAAAAAGACAGCTCGTACAACGCTCGCAACGCCGTCTCTTCGCCTAGGAGCACGAGCGCAAGCCGCCTCTTCGCGAGAGGACGGCTTGTGTCTCTCCCTTCCTTAATTACAGTCCACGTCAGATGATTTTGCTGTGTTGGCATGATAAAGACGGTACTTGTCTCTCTGTTGTACCTGGCCTTAAGACATATTAGAAGCATACTGGCTAGTGGCTAGTACATTGTCTCACGTTCCTTCTGTGCTGAACATGTTATAAAATATATGTGATAGGATTAGAGCATGGTTGTTACGGTATCGCCTAGTTGTTGTTACGAATATTGTTTGTATATTGATATGATGTCTAAGGGGCCATATATATACAGGAGTACAGGAGAATATGCCATATAGAGATAAAGTATATATGGAATAGAATACGGACTCTATCTCCTAATATGGATTCTATCTCCTTAACACCCCCCTTCAAATGCAAAGTGTATGCAATAGCATTACATTTGGAAAGAGTTGATACTAAAATAGTAAACAAAATTAGAATACTTAGATGGATGTAAACGGAAGACTCAAAATTCTAAAAACTCGAAATATTGAGCAGCAAAATACTAAGCAAAACCGAAAATGCCGAAGATCTGACGAGGAAGAGCCGCGACGGGCGGCTGCAGGATGCGGCGGTAGATCTGATGAGGAAGAGCCGCAACGGGCGGCTGTAGGAGGCGGCGAATCTGACGAGGAAGAGTCCGCGACGGGTGAACGGTGGTGAAGGGATCTGCGACGGGCGAATAGCGGCAAAGGGATCCGCGACGGGCGAACGACAGTGGAGATCCGAGGATGAGGGCGCCTGCAAGGACCGCGACGGGTGGACGGCAGCCGAGGGAAGCCGCGACGGGCGGCTGCCCTCTCAGCAGCCGAAGGGACGGATCTGACGAGCGGGCGAATTTGACGAGGTGTCGGGTGGTGGAGATCCGAGGATGAGGACGCTGCAGGACCGTGACGAGCGGACGGCCTCTGCGCGGCGGGCGGGCGGCGGCCGAGGAAGCCGCAGCGGCGGCGCCTCTCTGCAGTCTCACGGTTATGCCTCGGTATTGAAAGACAAAATATTTGTCTCCTCTTCCTTTTTATATGGCGTCAGATCAGCGACCCAGATCATTCGGGTATCTTGCCTATTTGGGTGGCCGAGCTACAACTGAAGAAAGAACGGCAGAGCACCGGGCGACGGCGTCGGCTCCCCAAGCGGGCAACCCCAGGTGACGGCGGAGAAGGGCCGGAAGCATTGACGGCGGCAGCGGCCGGATCCGGCCTGGAGACCGCCGGATCTGGAGACGGAGCGTTGGACGGCGGTGGATCCGGCCGAAGGGAGGCCGGATCCGGTGAGGGTGGCCATGGGAGCGCCAGATCTGGCGCGGGCTAGCGACGGAAGGAAGACGCCTTCTTTGCGACGAGACGGGCGGTGGCGGAACTGACGAGGCCGAGGAAGGAGCCGAAAGGCAGACGCTGCGACGGGCGGCAGCGGCGGCTCCCCGGATCCGCGATGCAAGGACCGCGACAGGTGGATGAAGGACGGTCCCGAGCGGATCCCAAGCAGTCGGCCGATGGAGAATCCATCTCCCGCTCCCCTTCTGCTGTCGAAGATGTGGACCGAGACGAGATGATGCGGGCTCGTGAGTGCACACGACTCTGTTTCTTCGCACGTTTCCATCTGGAGGTAGCGGCGGAAAACGCGGAGCAAGGTCTCGACGGGGTAAATCGAAGAAGTGCCCCCCCCCCCGGAGAGTAGAAATTGATCCTCCCAGGGGTGGCGGCGGCGGAAGAAGTACGGAACTAGATGTTAGGGTTTGAATCTTAGCTCTGATACCATGTTACGAATATTGTGTGTATATATTGATATGAGGCCTAAGAGGTCATATATATAGAGGAGTACAAGATAATATACCATATATGGAATAGAATATGGACTCTATCTCCTAATACAAATTCTATCTCCTTAACAGTTGTCACCAAGTTGATGACTTGGCGTCTAGTCACCCAGAGCTTGACGCCGAGGTCTCCCGCCCAACTTTTCCAAGTTAGGTGCTCGCCGTGGGCGCCATGGCATCGCCAGGATGACCTGGACACCCAAGGCGTGAGTTGAAATTGTGCCTTGTTGCGCGGCTGGGCGACGACTGTGTAGAAAGGTAGAGAGGGATTGGCAGACACCACACAGTAAAGGGCTAGGGTGGCTTTGTATATATATTGCCTGGTGCAAGTATACAAGGTAAGTGCATACATGGAAGGTGTATATAAGGTAAGCGCATACATGGAAGGTGTATACAAAATAAGCGTATATATGGAAAGTATATATAAGAAAATACTATACAAGGAATCTAATAGGCTGGCCGAAGGTGGTCGGGGCGTCTGGCCGGCTAGTCGAAGTCGGAGGTGGCGGTTAGAGGAGGGCCAACACGGGCGTGGGCCGGCGGCGCGGAGCGCAGAGGCGACAGCCGAGGTGGCCAATGGGAGCAGTGGATCGAGGCGGCGGCGACGTCAAGGCAAGCCCAAGGCGGCGGCGGTCGGAGGGTGTTGAGGCGGCTGACGGCAGCGGCGGGTCGAGGTGGCAGCGGCGTCAGGCGGGAAGAGGGGCCGGGTGGGAAGAGCAGACAGGTGGTGGCGGCGCCCAACCCTAACCGGCTCTATGCAATGTTGCAATCAGAGTTGGTTTGTATTCCATGGGCCAAGAGCCCATGTATGTACATGTACATTTGCAATTAACCCCCTACAGTAAATACAAATAAAAGAAATCAGATCTGACCTTGTTATGTTAATGCTATTTGCTATTATGGGCCTTATTATTTGGATAATTTGTGCTATTATGTTGCATGGTTATTTAATTTTCAGTCATATAAGGTATGATTTGTATTTATTACTATCGTATAACTGTCGCCATAGCGGACACCTAGTCAACTAGACGTCCAGGCACCCCGGTCTCGCCGCAAATCGCCGGAGCGCCGTGACAACCTTGTGTGATACTAAAGTAACTTATCAGGTATTGAAGTATGCTCACTAACAAAGCAACTAAACTCTCCATTAACACAGAAATCAGTGTTACCTTGTTCAGATAGTTCATCTGTGTTACTATACACACAACAACAACGATTGTGAACACCCATGTCTGTGGATAGATTAGCTGGTTCATTCCGGAAAAGGTCAGTTTCAACGCTATTCCAAGAGCTTTCACACTCATGACCTGCCAAAACCAGCACATCAAAAAAGGAAAACATAATTAGAGCATATTACTCAAACAATATCGTGTGAATATTACATTGAGAATCACTCGCATGTGAAACACATACCGACAGAGATCCTGCAAGTGAACAAACAGTAATATACACCATGATGTATGTCTGACCATATTGTGGGATAAAGTGGAATATGAGAACAAAAGTTGCAGCAAGCACGATGGCTGCATAAAATAGAAAAGCTGCAAGGCAAAATCAAAAACCTTAGTAATTGTCTACTTGATGAGATAAATATATAAAAAATGTAGTCACTAATGTCTGAGAGTTAACTTGTCAACATCTAATCATGAAAGAAAGAAGAGTACCAGGTTCAGTAGCAAGATCCCACACTTCAGATACAGACTCAATTTCACGCTCCTGAGGGGCATGAAGTACAATAGTTGTTGAACCCACGACACAGAGAACACACCCAAGTATACCAAAAATATGTAGCTTCTCCTTCAACATAATGTCTGCAAGAGCAGCACTGTAATAAAAATATGTTAGAATGAGGAAAACACAAAATTCTGGAATTGTAAGCAGCAGAGATTCTCAAGATTATCATGAAGGACTTTGTGAATTCTAGTTATTACCTAATGATAATGCTAAGTGCACCAAGTGGCGTTACCAGGATAGCAGGAGCAAAGGCATATGCTGCAAAGTTAGCAACTTCCCCAACAATCACTGGAAAACAACACTGGATGCTGTCAATATCACATTGTTCAGTTCTAGCACAACATGAAGACCTACATGTAGTTGTATCAGAGAGGTAGACCTACTTGTAATCATTCCTGCCCACCATAATGGTTCATACAAGTAAGAGTAACCGCCAACAGCTGCAATAAAACCACAATGCCAACACGGTCAGCCAATGAGAACAAACTGTGTTTGAAAAATCACCTAACTGAACAGAACAAAACAGTTTAAGAAGTAAAAGGGCAACAGAACAACTGTCCAGCAAAGGTAACAATCCATACATCCCACAGGCAACATTAGGTCATTGCTCCACAGTCCACACATATTTGCAGCCAACAACCTCTCAGAAGTTTAAATAACAGAACAATATTCTTTTACCATGTTAAGAAGCTAATGCCATTCACCTCATAAATATTTTTTGAGAACACGCACAAGCTTTGCGTGTTATTTTCACTAAGATAAACAATAAATGGTTCAGGTACACAAGGAGCCTCTATATCAGTGGACATGGGCTCAAACAGGAAACAAAAGTTAAGTGGCTGAGCAATGATTACTGTTAGAATATGTCATGTACGACAAGGTTTTTGGAGATAGAGTCAGCAGTTTTATTCTCACGTGTCAGCAGAGAAAGCACTTAAGAATTTTGCTGGTCATGTAATGCTTAATACCGACCAAACTTTTAAGTTAAATCTATTATATTATTAAAACAAAGGCAAGAGAAGGCACCCCGTTCGCTCTCAAAGGATACAAATTACCACGTTAAACGGAGTAAAAAGAAAAATATATACAATATTTATTTTGGTGGGTCTAGATTATAACGGTGTAGATATATAGATATAGGTATGAATACAACTCTATTATTCTGATACAAATATATATATTTACATGTGCTAGCTTCCTATAGATGTGCCATGAAAAGGCTGAATCCTAAAGAAATACATATGCATCATGACAGAAAAGGAAAGCAAAAAAATAAAGATAAAAAACCAAGAGCTCCCCAGTCGAGTCGCCGGAATCATCCACGGCTCCCATGCGCCATCGGTCCAGATCGACGATCTCTCAGGTGCACTAGACGAGCCTGTCATCAGAAGCATGCATGAAAGTATGTCATGCATCGATCAGATTTGTGCTGAGGGTCTCATAGGCTTAGTGACTAGACCGTTGGAGCTAGCAAACGTGGCCACGGCTAAGCACATGATTGCGGTGTGGTAACAAAATTCAGCCCAAGATTGTGGTAAGAAAATTTCATTTATGCATGTTGTATACTTATATAAGGTTATAGCATTAGATTGCCAAGTGAAATATGTTTGTCGCCTGTCTTCAAGCATGTGCCAACTACCAAATAGATGTGCGTGTGGAAGAAGGGATAGAGACTGAGTAGTACTGCATGCAACAAATGTGAATAGCAGGCGACTAAAGGCAGATAGGAATAGGATTGATTCTGGTGGGACCAAAGGAGGATGGAGATGAGCTGCCACTGCCTGGTCAATGTCAAGTCTGCCTACACGAATGTGTTCCCTGAAGAGGTATATATCTTACAAGTGCATGCTTAATTAATTATTCTTGGTACTTTCGTCGTGATAACTCCACTTGATCTTTATATGCAATTCATCGTGCAAAATTTGGCTTAGGATTTAGGGCATAATAATGCTTTTTAATTTTCAGGAAAAGAGAAAGATTTGCACCACCTATTTTAGCATGTGGAAATCTCACTGTAGTTGTTAAGACGTGTGTGTGTGCGCGTGTGTGTGTGTGACACACACACACACACACACGTCTTAACACCTATGGCGTCTGTTGTAAATATTGTGTGTATATTGAAGAGACCCAAAAAGCAATATATATAGAGAGTACACGAGGGTATTACAAATAAGGAGGGCATATCAGAAATAGAATACAAACTCTATATCCTTAGCACCTCCCTCAAATGCAAAGTATATGCAATAGCATTGCATTTGAAAGAGTTAACATTAAAATAGGAAAAATCCAAAATCCAGTCTTGTAAACGTCGTCGTAACATGCGGCTTTTGAAAATTGTGTCAAAAATAGAAGATCTCCATCCAAATCATGCAGTAACCCATAAAGTATGGTGGCAACCTATAAAGCAGATCGAAACCCGAGACGGCGGCAGCGCAATGCACACGAAACGCAATAGAAGCGTAGTGCAGGAAAAGCGCGGCGGCTCAAAAAGAAGCGGTGGCATCATAACGACTTCTACGACCTGCACGCTGCTCAGAGAGAAGAGCGGCGTTTGCTATCATGCGAAAGACCACACAAATCCTAGAGGATAGAATGAGGCTAACAAAGCAATTGACTAATTGACACAAAAATTTATGGACTCGCACGGCTTAGACGAATTGAAAATATAGAGACTATAGATTTGAATGGACGTGATGGAAAACTCGAAATCCTAAAAGACTCAAAATCCTAAAAAAAAAATAGGCATAAAAGATCAGTCTTGAAAACCTGAGCAATCACTCTAGCAAACCTCGAATAGACCAACACAAAAAACCAACCAGCCGTTTCTCCATGTCTGCTTGTTGAAGAGGAGTGAAGAGTTGATGGGAAAGCTTGGATTATAGTGTTAGATATGATTCGCTTCCAGCCAGTCTCAACCATGCAACATCTTACACTTGTAGCTTTTGTGGATGCTCTTCTCTTTGCATTCGTTCCTTGTGTCAAAAGTGGCGCACACCCGTACTCCCGTAAGAGATGCACGAGAAGACAGCTCGGTCGCAGACTCGTAGGTGAGATCGTCGGTTGCCTGCGAGGAGGAGAAGGAAGGGAGCGGCGGCCGGCGCAGGCTTTGGTCGAAGCTCTCCGCGGCGCCACACCCAATGCTGGCCGCTTCCAGGGCAGATCGGGCTGTTTCCTCGGGCTAACTCTTGGTCCCAGTTCTCCATTGGCGCGCTCCTCACATGATTCTGGCGGGAGGTTGGATCTTGAGGCAAACGGTGCAGGAGGGAGGTGGACGTTTAAGGGATCTTCGAGGCGGTGGTTGCTTGGCTCCAAGGGTGGCAGTCGGATCTGGTGCGGGCGAGTTGCACCAGATCCGGGCCCGATCTGCGCCACCGGCGGCTGGATCTGCGAGGCAGCGGCCCAGATCCGAAAGAGGCAGCAATGGCCGGAGACGAGGCGACAAGCACGAGCCGACGGCAGCCTGGCAAGATTCGTCTGAGGACTGGAGGCGACGGCCAGAGAGATAGCCACTCCCGGGAGCGGAGAAATCCTCCTGGGGGCAATAGATGCGAAAGATGAGCGAAGCATAGGAAAGGTAAATCCTAACCCTATCTTTGCTCTGATATCATGTTATGAATATTGTGTGTATATTGAAAAGGCCAAAATGACAATATATATATAGAGTACAAGAGAGTATTACAGATAAGAAAGATATATCAGGAATAGAATACAAACTCTATATCCTTAACAGCGTCAACTATTATAAAATGGTAAAATCTTTAGACTTTTATGGACTTGTAAATATTATTATATTAGTACTAATTACGCATTTTTGCAAAAACTTGTGGGGTCAATTAACCCCACAAAAATAGGTTGGCTACGCCACTGGTTCACATGTACATTGCAGCACTAGATACAAATACCATGTACGATGAGAAGACAAACTACAAAGATCTAAGTTGATCATCATGTCAGTCACAACAGACAGGAAGAAGCATTTAATTAGATAGTAGTAGGAAGCAGTCAAAAGAAAAAAATCATGGAAGGAAAAGATCAGTAAGCGGAAATACTCTGTACTTTATTTTCAAATATAAACATGTGCATTCTAATATCCAGCGCACAGTTGTGCGGCAAATACAGCTAGCATACTAAATTTAACTTGGCATTCATGTAAATAACATTTTGGTGTGTCTAGAAGCATTCGGCTAGATCATACTTCAATTACAATTCCTCAAAAAGGATTTGGCTAAAAAATTATTAACATTTTCAAAAAATTCAAAAGCTTGAATAACCTAAAAATATTTTTTTGAAAAACTCTAAAACAACTATGTTACAACTTTTGATTAGAAAAAGATAAGTGAAAGGGAAAAATAAAGAAATTTTATACAAACACAACTGCAAAACAGAGGGTAGGAAAACACAGAAAAAAAAACAAGAATTACCTTTCGGACAGGAGGTAGGAAAATACAGAAAATTGTGGTAAGAATTATAAAACAGAAGTAAGTCTCGTGCGCTGCCTTGATCCTACAAGTGAAAGCTAGGTTGCAATGGATTTTTTCTACAAAATTAAAGAAAGGGTACAATAATCATACAAAATGTTATGAGCCATTCATGCATTTCAAATTGTACGGAGTAGGGTAGTATCAATCCCCTAAAAATTATAAAATGTCTAGCCGCGCACTTAGGGCACCCTGCTAATTTCAACATATAGTATGGGAGAAAAACGCTCTGAACTTGCTTCTGATCACTGAATATTTGTTGTTGAACTAGCTGTGGATGTTACAGGACATGCATTCTAACAATTACCAGCCAAACTGCAAGGCAAGTATGCAACAGCATAACACAGTAATGAAGAATAAGCGATAACAATACGTCATTATGGCGCCATTAACTGTAACCCTCCAAAGAGGTGAACAACCGGCCATCTAATTTCATGCCGATAACCAACCTAATCTCCCATGCACTCTCCCTATCCATAATTATATTACAGATCAGAACGGAGATCACACGAACATTCGAGACCCCAGCGTCCGCCCGCTCAGGTCGGGGCACCAAGCAGAGCACACGAACAACACACAAATCGGGCAACAACAAGCAAACTAGTGATGTCTCGATTGCAAGCAACGCAATAAAGTCACCTGCGCGTACGCCGGATGCGCCGGCCTTCTTGAGCCCCTTTTTCTTGACGATGAAGCTGGCTCCGATGAAGAAGCTGGAGGAGAGTGCAAGCACCAGACCCTTGATGTTGCCCGCGGACATCCCGGTGTACGACTCCACCCAGCTTCGCCCCGCGCCCGCGGCAGCCGAAGTGGACGCCTCCGCCGCCATACCCTCCACCCGGCGCCCAAATCCCCGGAAGCCTTACCTCCGGCGGGGTGCTCCGCCGCTAGATCGCGCGGCGGCGGCGGCGGCGCATGCGACGCGAGATCCGGACACGGCGAGTGGGAGGCGTCGCGCGCGTGAAGCTCGTCTCGCCCTTCCGGCCAGGTCACGAGCGGCTCGGGCTCCGCATTCGCTGCGCTTTGGACTGTGGGGGGAGCGGAGAAGACGGCGACGTCGTCGGGGAGGAGTGGTGAAGGGGAATGATGCGCGAGTCCACCCTACGCGGATATTTCGGTATGGATTTCGTCGGCTAGTTGGCTCTCTCCGGTCTTACCTACCATCGAGGCAACTTGGGGTGGGGGTGTCTGACTGTGTCTGTAAATAGGGGTGGAAAATTGGTTTGAGGCTTGCGAGCTGGCTTGGCTCGTAACGAGTTCGAGCCGGCTCGGCTCGGGCTCGTAATAATTCGAGCCGAGCCGAGTCTAATATTCAGCTCGTGAGAAAAACGAGCCAAGTTCGAGCCGGCTCGCGAGCTGCTCGTTGGCTCGTAGAGCTCGGTCCGATCGGTACATATTTACCGCTCGCTCCTCATACGACCCGCTCGGCCGCTCGCTCCGCCTCCTCCCCACTCTCTTCGCCCGCTCCCCCGCCTCTTCCCCGCTCTCCCGCCCCCCGCCGCCTCCTCCGCGACCCGCCCGTGCCTCCCCCCTCCCCCCGCGCCCCCGCCCCGCCCCCCGCCCCCCTCCCGCCGCCCCGCCCCCTCGCCTCCCGCCCCCTCCGCCGCCTCCTCCGCTCCCCGCCCCTCCGGCCTCGTCCTCCTCCCCCGCCTCCTCCTCCTCCTCCCTCGCTCCCTCGCGGCTGCTCTCTCTGCCGCCGCCACCTCTCTCCCGCCGCCGATCTCCCGGTGCGCGCGCCTCTCCGCCTCCTTCCCGCTCCCCCGCCGCCTCCTCGCTCCCTCGCCGCCGCCTCATTCCCGCTCTCGGCGCGCCTGCGCTGCCGCGACGGCGACTCGCCCACGTTCACGCCATCGGCGAGCAAGCGCCGCGCCGCCGCCGGCGATGAGTCATGCCGGGCGCGCACGGCGGCGGCGATGTGTTCGAGCGGTCGGCGTCGGTGCGGTACGGGGGCCGCCGCTGTAGAGGAACTCCAGCCGCAGCAGCTCCTCGCCAAGGTATCGAGGCCTCCTGCCTTCCTTCCTCTCACCACAGTGGGATTCGTCGCCATCCTGTGGATCTCTAGTTGAGCTCGCGAGCTGGCTCGAGCTAGCTCGAGCTCGAAAACGAGCCGAGCCGAGCTGGACTTTTAGCTCGTTTCCCGAACGAGCTGAGCCGAGCCGAGCCGCAACTCTGGATGAGCTTGGCCGAGCTGGCTCGAGCCGGCTCGGCTCGGCTCATTTCCAGCCCTATCTGTAAGCCTAAGGGTGTTTCTGGAAACTAGGGCCTACTGTGTCTGTAAGCCTGATCTACCTTTTATTTAATCTATGAAAGTCTTAATTATTGTAAAGTTGTATATAAACAGAAAAGGTAATAAAAAAGAAGTTTTTCTCTTATCTCTCTATGTTCAATTTATTGTTTGTACTATTCTATGTTTGATTCATCTCTTTTGCAAAGGAGAAGAATCGATCGGATTGGGCCCACCAGCAACGGTTCATCAACACATTATTAGCATGAATTGCTTCGGTGGATCACAAGGTAATCATTTGCAGATTAAATATTTAGATTGCTTTAAATTTTCATAAATTTTGCTTTCTAAATTATTTTATAAGGTTCAAATCCGCTCTAATCTACCGCAAGCAGACTTGAAGTCACCGGCATAATGTTGATCGGTAAATTGCATAAAAGATCATATATTGATTGCACTGTAGATTTAAAAAATTATGAGTGACAACGCAGTCGGCCATGCCGACCGCCGCGCCGCGCCTCCCGCACGAGGCTGCACCGCCGAGCCATGGTAACCCTCGCCGCTCGAATGCGGCTGAGCTCCGTGTCGCGCGCCGACCAAAGCCACACCGCCCGTACGGGACCGATCATCGCCTGCATGCAGCCACTCCCGCATGAGTGCCACCGCTGCCCCAGGCTTCTCGCTGGCGCTGCTCCCGCATGATGCCGCCGCTCTCGTATGAGCGCCGTCGCCCCTAGGCTCCTCGCCGATGTCGCTCCCGCATGGTGCCGCTACACAAACGCTACCGCTGCCCTACACGGCTTTCCACATTGCGCCACCCAGCGCTACGCCGCCCAAGTCGCACCTCACTGTTGGCCCTTTTTCCCCACCAGGGGTAGGGGAACCCTACTCTTCTCTCTTTGAATCGGCCATGAGAAATCTGGATCGTCTGATCGGCCATGAGAAATTTGGACCATCCGATCAGTTATATACCATCCGATTGACTATAGAAGGTTCGGACCAGTCCGATCGGCCATAAGAAGTGTGGACCATCTGATCGGCTATGGACCGTCTAATCGATCGAAGGAAACGTTCGGACTATTCGACCGGCTAGAGGGAAGTTCGACCGTCCGATCGGCCGAGGGAACTTCGGATCATCCGATCGACCAAGGGGAAAATTCGAACCAGTCCGATCGGTCCCCTTGACCATCCAAATTAGGCCGTGGATGGTGGGTCAAAAATACAAAATTAGGCCGAGAGGCGCCCAAATATTTGCAAAGGGCCCTCGAAATATCGAAAAATTACGCAAAAATTTTCTCAGAATTGAAAATTAGCAAGAGAAGCTTTCAAAAATCGTAAAATTCACTAAAAATACATATTCTATTATAAAAGGGCCTTGAGAATTCAAATTTTGAGCTATTTTTCGCATCTGAAGCTTGTTTAGCACTATTATTATTATTATTATTTTCTATGCTTTTCTATATTTACTTACTGTTTTTTATTAATCGTAATTATTTAAATTACATTTAATCACTGAAATTAACAGTAGAATTATAGAAAATACACAGAAAATTCTAAAATATCATGAGAATCTTTTTGTATCATTATCCAATTTATTTTATGTATATTTACCTGCAATAAATTTAGCAGTAAATTTATATATTTTCTTCATGCATACGTAGATGACAGACATCACGAACCGGGAGTTCAAGAAGATGGCCCAGCATGGCAAAAAGTACTTGACTTGGGTTTTCGATGTTGAGATCGTATTTAGAGTCAAGAAGCTCCCCGTTGTCATTGGAATTGGTGCACCATAGGATGCCAAACACACCTCTGAGAAAAATGACCAAGCACTTTACTTCCTCAGGCACCACCTCTGCCTCACACTCAAGAACAAGTACATGGCAGAAAAGAACGTGGTAGCCTTGTGGACAGCATTGAAGGAGCGTTCGAGAAGCTCAAGTACATCATTCTTCCTCATATAGAGTAGGAATGGATCTGACTCAGATTTGCTGATTTCAAAATGGTTGGAGAGTACAACTCTGCTTTGTTCTGCACAGAATTTGTATCAATCTTCAGCTTTGTGGCAGGCAAATTATAGATGAGCAAAAGATTGAGAAGACCCTCTCTATCTTCCACCCTAGTGCAGTGTAGTCTACGCGTAACTATCATCAAGACGGCTACAAGAAGTATACTAAATTGATCGATATCATGTAGATTGCAGAGGCTCAAGATGAAGTTCTCTACAAGAAATTTGTCGCACAGCCACTTAGGAGCTCCGCTGGCTGAGGTCAACGCTAGGAGCTACAAGGTGTGGAAGCCTATAATGAAGAAAAATGGATAAAGGGGTAAAGCCGCAGCCCAGAAAGGCAAGTCAAATGCTCTACCTAAGAACAAGACTGGTAAATCAAAGCGGGACGATAAGCCCTATAGTCAACAAGACCAAACATGCTACTAGTGTGACAAGTAGAGGTACTAGTCGCGGATCTGCAAAGAACTACAACATGTTGTCGATGGTTTCCAGGCCAAAAAGAAGAATGGTGGTAACGGGCGGCATGAAACCCACTTTACCTTCATCGAGAGAGAGAATTTTGAACAATAGCCTGCACCAATGGAGGTGAACTCCACTCCTGCAGCCGCACCCCCTCTTGACATTGTAGCTACCATTGCCATGATTTCTCAGGAAGAGCATATCACCCTGAGAAGATAGCGATCAGTTTCAGACTTTTTAGCAGATTCAGTCTAATGTACATAACGCTTTTAGACTTTAATTGTTATGTATTTCATGTGTGAAAGGAATAAATTAGACTTGCAATAATGATACTTAGATAATTCATTTTTATAATAGTTGGATGATATTAATTTATTCATTTATTCAGTCAATAATAACATTATATGTTCTGATATTTGAAGTATTTTATTTTATATGTTGATTGTCTCCTAGTACATATTAATGAAGTATTTTATATTAGAACGTATGTGGTACCCATGGAGAAGTGTGTTTAGCTGATAGTGGCACAACGAATACTATCTTGAGAGAGACAAAATTCTTTTAGTCAATTAGCAAAAATACTAGCAGCCTTACAACAATCGCCGGTAGCGATGCTTGTATAATAGGTTCAGGAAGAGCCACAATTATACTCCCGATGGGTACATCTTTGGTAATTAAAAAAGTCTTGTTGTACCTAGAATTGACTAGAATTCTCCTAAGTTTCAAAGATATTCTCGCTAACGGTTTTTACGTTGAGACTAAAGAAGAGTATAGTAAAGAATACCTGCTCATTACAATGCGTGAAGTAAGTAAAAAAAGGTTATTAGAAAGACTTCCTTCATTTGAATTTGGGCTATACTACACTAATATTAAGGCACCCGCAACCTGTATTGCCCTAAAAACTATATTTAGAAGCTCTGAACTTTTTTTGTCTCTAACATGATAGATTAGGCCACCCAGGTCTTAGAATGATGAGAAATATAATTAACAATTCATATAGATATAATATCAATATGAAGAATTTTTTGAATCAGAAAGATTTTGTTTACACCGCATGTGCCACCAGAAAATTAAATACTAGTCCTTCTACTCTAAAAGTGAAGGATGAAGTCTCTACATTCGTGGAACACATCCAATGAGATATTTGCGGTCCTATACAACCTCTATCGGGGACATTTAAATATTTTATAGTGCCCATTGATGTTTCGTCGAAACTGTCGCACTTATGCTTATTATCTACGAGAAATTATGCTTTTGCAAAACTGATCTCACAGATAATTCAAATTAGAAATAATTTCTCTAATCATTATATAAAATCCATCAGAATGGAAAATATTGGAGAATTTACTTTGAAGGCATTTGATGATTATTGCGTAGCAATAGAGATTAAAGTTGAGCACTATGTTCCCCATGTCCACACCGAGAATAGACTAGCAGAGGCATTAATTAAGAAAATTAAATTTATTACCCAACCACTTTTACAGAATTGTAATTTACCGACTACATATTGGAGACACACAGTCCTACATGCAGCAACTCTTATTAACTTTAGACCATTAGCATATAACATTCATTCATCTATGCAGCTAGTGCAGGGATCATCACCAAAAATCTCTCATCTCCATATATTTGCATGCAAAGTTTATGTATCTATACCCCTACCACAGCGTACTACAAAGGGCCCTCTTCGAAAGTCTAGGATATATGTTGATTTTGAGACAGCATCCATAATCAGATATTTGGACCTGATGACAGGAGATTTGCATACTGCCCATTTTGCTAATAGTATATTTGATGAGGATAGTTTTCCAACATTAGGGGGAGAAAATCAACCCATTGATGAAAAATACTGAGAAATTACGAGACAAACCACGGGAATACATGCACATGACTCGCGCACTATTGAAGCAAATAGAGAAGTTCAGAAGATTATTAATTTGTAGGCATTAGCAAATCAACTGTTTGACCACTTTAGTGATTTACAAAGTGTGATCAAGTCGTACATGCCTGTACGCAATGCACCGGAGAAGGTTGAAATACTGAAGAAAGTAAAGGGCATCTCTAATCCCGTCCAGAGGCCTCAAAATAAAAGGACGAGGACTCTAACCCCTCAAATCCCAAGTAACCGAAGACGCCTAGTGAAAAGGGATAAAAAGGACTTGACACAGGCAATCACCGAAGTTCCCCAGAACTAGTAGGGGAGCCAGTTAAGACTTGACACCAGTATAGCATCTTCAAAAAAGGACATACCAGATCTGAACATTCTCATGGAAGGAGAAACCAGCATGAATGTGTGCACACACATCGGAGCTGACAAACTAGAAGGACTTGCCACCGCAACTAGAAGGAACGGTGAGCAAGCAGAAGAACTACAAGGATCACCTCATGATGAAATAGATATAAACTATATGCACATGGGAGAATCCATGAATAAAACTCTATAGAGTTTTGCTATTTGAAAGTGAAGATTTTGCTCCAATTTTGGTTTGAGACGAATGATTTAAGTGCAAGAAGGAGTTTTATATTTGCGTGGATACTACAACGCCTTCCAGTTGTCGCAGCTCAATATGAGAGGTCTACTGCAATTTATTCTTCATTGACAGCACAAGAGCTCCTTTCATCCAAATAGTTTTATAGAAGCAGTTTCAACCATGTCATGGAATTCAATTACCCTTTGAAGCCAGCAGTTTGACGTACGTGATAGTTACACGTGCAATAAGACTGTTCCAGTATTTCTTGTTGAAGAGTTGCTCCTTCAATGAATATTATTTGACGAGTTTTGTATTTCAAGTGGAGTATGTTAGATTTTATGATATGAGTTCTTCGCTATCTATTCAGCGCCATAGGTGATATTTTGGCTTATGCCATTCGATGATTGAGCATTTATTTCAGGAGGTTAGTTGCATAGATTTAGACTTTGCTGGTGTTATGAATTGTTGAAGATGCAGATTTATTCGTCTGTTTTGTTAATAGCTGTGTGTTCAAACCTGCTTGTGGTTTGATCAATTTTGTTGTGCAAGAAGCATTTTGATTGGATTGTTCTAGTCTTTCTGCTTGAAGATTAGTCCTCCGGACTTTTGGCGTATAAAGTGTTCATGCTAATTTTAATTGGAGGAGTTTATCATATTCTTTGACTACTTAAGAGAATTCAGCTTAAGGCAGAGATTGTTAAAGTTGATCCGAATTCGAACCGTGTCTGTGTACGACACTTCAACACTTTATGCTAGACGTGATATGATAGGTGTTTACACATATTATATCAGACGTGGTGTCAATCTGTGGCAATCGACTCTGATTCGGTTTTATCTCTGTGTGGACTCTTTTCTCTCGCACAATATATGTACTCCAGTAGTCCATAGGAAGAAGTGCTCCATTCGAAGCGCTCCATTATAATCTTTTCTCATTATAGTGATTTATTTTCAAGCGCCCGTAATTTTTCCCGCAAAGATTTTTCCACGTAAAAATTCATGTCTTTTGTCTCTATTTTTCTATGC
This sequence comes from Melocanna baccifera, assembly GCA_036346265.1. NCBI lineage: Eukaryota > Viridiplantae > Streptophyta > Magnoliopsida > Poales > Poaceae > Melocanna > Melocanna baccifera. Next base: position 44,262,413 of record CM070677.1, on the reverse strand, counting down.
ATTATTTGCAACACTTACAGTTACACTCTAAATTTTTGATGGTTAGAACTTTCATTTCAGATCGTTGTAACCCTCAAAATAATTTCTTCTATGTCCCTAGCAAAGGCCAGCAAAGGATGTCATTCCAAAAGAAGTCAATTCCGACAAAGCTGCTTGGGTCATACTAGATAGGTTTTTCCTCTCTAAAGTTACTGTTATATCAGTGGGATGGACTAATCCAGATGAGAAGTTGCATCGTCAATGTTGAATTTGGTGTTCTTGAAGTTGCCACTTAATTTGTAATGGATTTGCATGCCCTTGGGGAGAGGTTACACGCATCTAGAGAAGCCCATCAGTTGCAAGGCGCAGTATTCCAGGTCCCATGACAACCTCTCAGTTCAAGTCTTGAAGCTAATTATACTCCTCCTCAACCGTCGAGCAGAAGCATGGGAGAAACTATGCGGGTGATTACCATAACCGTGCCATTTGAGCTCGCCGATTCCAAGACGCTAGAGGCCGAACTGCAGCATTCTGATCAAGGCATCACCTGACCGAGATGAATCCCAACGTGATCAGGACTTCGAACCACATGTTTCCCTTGAAGTGGAGATCGATCTTTAGTTTAGTCTGGTAATGTAAGTTGTGACGTACACTTAGTAGCAAAGTTTTAGTTGAGTCCTGTATACTTTCTATGAATAAGCAATGCTATTGGTGTGCACACTGCTATACTGTTTGGCTGACATGAACAATTGGACACACCAAGTCACCAAGTTATATAAGAAGTGCATATGAGATTAGTCTGTAGGGTCAATGTGACAACACTTGTGATGCCATGTGGTGGTCACTCCAAGATTTGTGATGAGTATATTAACTGTTTGCTAAAGTTGTTGGAGTTTGAATTTAGTTTTGTGTGAGTTGTAGAGGCTGCTCTTGCTGTCTGAGTAAGGTTGGTCTGACTTTTGGTTGGGCAATTAGACCGGTGTGAGCGGTTGCATTGATCTGGAGTTGGTAGTTGCTTTTTAATAGAGAGCATGTTTTGGTGTTGAGGCGAGCTGTCTAACTAGTTTTTGGTTGGCAGCCTGATTGCAAGAGGTCTGATTGGTGTTGGCACACAGTCTTGAGTCTATTCGGGGTGAAGTTGGCGTGGTCAAACTGACCAATGGTTGGCGGTCTGATCGGCGATGGTCTAATCGACATGATGGCTGCAGTTAGACTAGTTGTGGTGTATCAGGACGTAGTGAGCTGTGTTCTGAGCTAAAATTTGAGAGTTGGTCCTAAGAGCTTGGGATTGGTACTATGGATTGCATTATGCATATTTGGACTAATGTGAGTCAGGTTGTAAAAAACTTTATCAAAAATGTTTGCTTAGTTTATTGTTGTGCATGTAGCTTAGAGTCAACTATGGTTAATGATGAAAATGACCATAACTTGGTTAGGAGAACCAAGGTCCAAAACAGTCATAGATGTCGAGCCAGATGGTTGGTCTCAAGCAAGGTGCAAGATGGACAAGAATCATGGAAGTCAAAGTTTGAGCAAAGACCTTCTGAAGTAAAGTGATGCTTCCGGGAGCGAAGTAAGAAGGTAAGTGTTCTTGGTTCATCAATTGTGTTAATTGATGAATTTGTGTATTATGAGATGCTACATGATGGCTTGCATGTTTGTGATTGTTGCACAACTTCGGAGCTACCACATGGTGAGGCAGAGGGAAATGGAACTTAGCTAAGAGAGCTAAGATCCAGATGGCTATGGTGCTGCTGAAAGATGATGAAGACTTCTGAAGTGGTGCACATGGCGGGCAACGACAATGTGGATCAAAACTATGCACATGGAGGAGTCAAGGTCCGGAACAGTCAAGAAAGCCTGTAGGTGAGGCATGTGATGTGTCAAGTGACTTGTGCCCATTTTCAAGCGAGTATGGCTCAGTGAGATCTAAACATGTGAGAGGCTTGGCAGAAAGTCATTGGAGCCATATGGAAGGTAATGGATCATGGACGATACTTGGGGATGAAGGATTCATGAAATTTCAGTGGAAGTATATTTTGGAGATTTTGCCTAATATCGGAGATGAAATCGGTTTGCAAAATCGTGGCGGAACCTAAGTGGTTTAGGTCATAAAGAGGAGGTCAAGGCAAGGCAAATCAGGCAATTAGAACTAAGTGGAAGTAGTGCTTTGAGAAGCGTACATGTGTAAATGAAAAACCTATTATGTGTTAGGTTATCATGTTTGCCTATGTGTTGACAGATGGAATCTACTTGGTATCAAGGTTTTAGGGTTAATAGTGGCAGGTGAAAGAACCTCCACTGTAAAAGAGAAGGAAGGAAGGTGTGTCTCCCTAACTCACCATGAGAGGGATCGGGAGATAGAACTTTAGGAGAGGTGAGAACACTTGTGTGTGTGCTACACTTAGAGTTGTATCCTCCTTATGGAGTGGTTGTAAATATTGATCTCCAAGTAACAATATATATCCAAAATTCATCCAAGTCTTTCTCGTCTCTACTCAAGTGTTTTGAATCTTGTTTTAGCTTGGATTTTTGTGTCTTCTTATCTCCACTTGATCTTGCTTGCTGCAAAGGATGTATAAATAATGCAGATATGTCTTGGACAACATATCCCATCTATCTAGTCACCTTTATTTTGTAAGTTTTTGGATTTGGCCAGTTTTGGGTTGAGAAGTGTCAAATCTTGGGTTCTTTGGTTTAAATGATTTTAGCTTCGGTTCTTACTATTTTTAGGCTTGGTAGGACATTTGGGGGTAGATGTAAGGTCATCTTGATCATCCTTTGGTTCAAGTTATTGTGTTTTGCTTGGTTTTGATGTAACCTTTATTTAAGTGGAACAAATCATAACTTAGGCAATGATCTTCTTGATCTTTGATTGAAATATATTCATGACATTATAGAGACAGTGTATGTCAAGTTTCAAGTGATTTGGAGGCACGGTTTGAGAGTTGGCTCATTTTATGATTTGAACATGGTTTTTGTGTGACTTGCCTTCGGTTTGGAAAAGATCAAAATTTTAAAAAAGATTTGTTTTTATTTCTTGTTGGATTAGTTTCACAACATCCTAGGCAAGATATGTGCAAAGTTTCAAGTACTTTAGAGCCATTGATAAAAGTTACATCGATTTGTGGTTTTGAAATTGTGCTGATTTTCAGTTTTGTTCTAACAGAGAGGTCAGATCACCCAAAGGAGAGGTCGGACCATATAAGGTTGGTAAAGCTGTCTACTAGTTGGAGGTCAGACCGTTTAAGCAAGTTTTGACTCATTTTGCTTGGTTTTTCTTTGAAATTTCATTGTAGGTGTCTATGTTATAACATTCACATCTTGACATAGCTTTTTATTACTATTAAAGTGAAGAGTCATGATTTATTACTGAGAAAGATTTAGAAAAGAATTGTATTTGTGTAAATTTGCATTCACCCTCCCTCTAACGGTGGTTCTTGGTCCTAGGACACTTGCTCAATTGTGAAAGACGTTGATGTCATCATCAACGATATATTCATTCAATTATTATATGATAGTCCTGATATCTCTCTCTCTTCTTTTACCAATCACATGGATGTTCTTTTCAACTGGGAAAGTGGTAAGTGGCACGTGGCAATTGAGTGGCTTGTTTTACCTCGTCCTTCTCTCCCCTATTCCTTTGTTTTATCTTTTCCTCTTTTGGTATTGGTGATTTCTACTGCATTTTCTCCTTCCGAGAGACACAAATAGAGGTCTTGATAACGGAGCAGGGTAGGTTTGATTATTCAAGCTCGGTTTTGTAGTGAAATATTTTATGAACAAACTAACTTTGACATAATCTATATATCTATAAACAATTGTGATATTTGAGATACCTCCTTCACTTTAAAGGTCTAAAAGATCATATGATAATTCTTCAATTATAAAAACAAAACAAAATTCCTATAAACTTTCTCATTAATGGAGAGAGAAAGAGAAAATTTATGCTACTTATTTCGATGGGGCCAGATTATAATGGTGCATATTAATTATATATAGATAAGAAATTCTTTCATTAATAAAAAAAGAGAAGATCTACACCACTTATTTTCATGAGACTAAATTATAATGGTGCAAATTAATCATGTATACATATTATAAATATTACAATTTGTATAACAAATACAATACATTTTTGGAAGACAATAGAGTTAAATAGCAAATACAATAAGAAAAGTCCATTTTGGTCCCTCAATTCTTCACACGGTTTAATTTTCATCCCTCATCTGTAAAACTGGGTAAAAACATGTTCTCCAACTCTCAAAACCATTTAGAACTCATCCTTCCTGCTAGCAAAAGGTGATTCTGACCGAGTTTGACTCATGTGGCATGCAACGTTGGATCTGAGCTAGCCAAAACGAGGTGGAGCCAACATGTTCATGGTACACTAAGTTCACGGACAGGGTAGGTTGGACCCATGTGTCATTGAAATATTAAGCATTTTTGTTTTTAATATAAGAATGAAGATGGGCCCCACCTCATTTTGGCCAGCTCAAATCTAATGTGGTGTACCATGTGGGTCAAACTCGGTTAAAATCATCTTTTGCTAACGGGAAGGATGGATTATAAATGGTTTTAAGAGTTAGAGAATGTGTTTTACCTAGTTTTGCACATGGAAGATGAAAATTAAACCATGCGAAGAGTTGAAGGACCAAGAATGGACTTTTTTCAATACAATATGTCGCAATATCTAATTGCGTAATTGCACGTAAAATTCCATTAGTTGACTTATATAGAAATGTGCATCAATTTGTTTATACTATAGGTTCATTCAAATAACATCCCAAACATGTAGTGTTGCAGCACGCGACCATTGATGGTCACCCCGTCAATTGGCTTAAAACTATTGGATTGGTTTCTTCACTCCAGGGAAAGAGAGAGAAGACAAAGGCAAAACAGGAAAGGAAACGAAAGAATGCATATACTTGTCTGTATGATTATGCATCTATATATGATGATTGCGAGTTGAATGTCTTGAACACATGCCCACGATCAGCCATTCAATTGCCATACCCAATCAACCATAGATTCAACATGGCAATATTGTTTCTCAACTGCGAAAGATGTGTCGTAGCTTTCATTAACGAAAGGTGTTGTGCCATCGAGTAAGATTTCAATTATTGTACCCGCTTTTTGGCATCACATGTGTATTCTTCAACCCTAGCGATTGTAATCCTAGCCTCCTTTTGCTGTTCCTATGAAAGACATTGCTATTAGTTTTCAGCAAAAGCTGGGTGATCTAGTTATCTAAAGTTGAAGGTCAAAATTTCCAAGTTAAAAGTTTGACTATTTTTTCAAGGTGAAAGTTGGAACTTTTAGATAGAAAGTAAGATGGAGGTAGCCACTCCCCAAGCAATGCAAAAATGTGTTCTAACTTCTAATGCAGTTGAAACAATGTGTGTTTCAACTTTGAAGCTTTCTACTCAGCTAAGCATGCAAGCAAGGACGGAAGGGACAAGCCTCTAGAGGGGAAAGGGACATGCCAAAGGCAAGCAGCTCAACCAAAATTAATGAGAGTGGACCTGTAAGTTTGTTGTTAGCCATACAATTGTTTAGGCTAATTCTTTTTGGCTTATGGCTTTTACTGAACAAACAAATGGGACAGCTTCTCTATCCCTATTTCGAAGCAGCTTATCAAGACAGATATTTGTTAGCTGTACAATAATTCTATGTTTGCATGTTAATGACATACTTATCTTTAGTATAGATATTGACGTGATAAATGAAATCAAAATATTTTTATCCCAAAGCTTTGATATGAAGGATCTAGGAGAGGCTGATGTTATATTGAACATCAAACTGATCAGGTGTGAGAATGGGATTACTCTTACACAATCCCATTATGTGAAAAAAGGTCTTAAGCCAATTCAGCTATATGGATAGCAAGCCTTCTTCAACACCATGTGATCCTAGTCTAATACTTTGAAAGAACAAAAGACTAGAAAAAGATAAATTAAGATACTCTTAGATCATTGGTTCACTCATATACCTAGCAAGTGCTACCCGTCCTAACATCTCTTTTGCTATGAGCAACTTAAGCTGGCTTACTTCAGTGGATTTTGCGCTATTTGAGAGGCACAATGAGCTATGGAATTCACTATATAGGGTATCTTAGTGTACTCGAGGGATATAGTGATTCCAACTAGAAATCATGTGCTGATGAGATCAAAGCTATGAGTGGATATGTATTCACTCTAGGTAGATATGTTGTTTTATGAAGGTTGTGCAAATAGACTATTTTGATGAGGTCAACATGAAAGCCGAACTCACAAAGCTAGACTCAGCAACCATTGAGGCTGAATGGTTACATGAGCTATTGATGGACTTGTCAGTGGTTGAGAAACCTATTCTGACTATCCTTATGTACTATGATAACCAAATAGTTATTGTAAATTTGACAAGTTCTATAGATAACATGAAGTCCTCAAGACACGTGAAACAGGCGACTGAAAACTGTCAGAAAATTGAGAAAACTCTAGAGTGATAGCTGTGAATTATATTTAGACAGCTAAAAAATATGGCAGATCCCTTTACAAAGGGATTGTCGCGAAATATGATTGATAATGCATATAAGAAGATGGGTTTGAGACCTATTTGAGTTACACACAATGGTAACCCACCTTATATGATCGGAGATCTCGTGAAGCAGGTTCTTGGAAAAAACAAGCTATTTGTGTAACTGGAAAGTACACCTTAATGTTAATGAACCACTCCGTTGGAGATGCAATACTCTCATTAGTGTATGGTAGGATGACTTTTGTCTTAATGTGTTCTGAGGCTCTAAAGAACAAGATGCTGATCTAGAGGGTATTCTTGTAAGAACACACCTATATGAGCCCAACTATTGGTCATAGTCCGTGAGATCTGGGTACTCTCTAGGAAGCTCATAAAGAGACATAAGAGTTTGACCTATATGCTCCACCCGAGGAGTAGCCTATCAGCTGCCAAGTGTCAAATTAATCCTAAGTGAAACTTGTCTGTACAAAACTGTCAATTCAAGGCCTAGTCTATTGTGTAGTTATGGATAAGTGTAGCTTGGGAGTGGATGTTCAACTCTAATCAGGTCTCCACCAGAAAACTGGTATATTAATAGTGTTTAACACAATGAGAAATCTCTGGGTGCCTTTGAGATATGGTGGGTGCTTGTTAGAGTATTTGGGCCTCAACCCAAATGGTCCAAAAAATAATTTCCATAAATCACAAAAGCCCACTCATGCATGGCAAGTGGTGGGACTAATAGTTCCATATTGCTCACCAAAAGAGAGTCACACCCATTTATAAGGAAGAGTGGGTATGTCCATGGTGAAGAAAAGCAAAAGAAGACTACATGTGAGCTCGCTCGCCTTGCCTTGCCTAACTTTTTGCACTGATAACGTGTGCATTAATGTAGACATTACAACACAGTAAATTATGTTTGTTGTGTTAGTTACAAGTTTATAGTTAAAAGAGAGGAGGTTACCAGGAAATTCAACAATCTTCTGCTCTCTCTCCCTCTCATTCTCACTATTCTTGCACTTAGCTGCTTCTGGTTTCTTCGTTCCTGCATTGGCGTGCACCTACGTGGGAGGAAAAGTGTCTCTGAAACCATCGTCACTTGAGTCCTACATGGGAATGGGCGAATCAGGTTTTTGGGAAGCGCTTCGTGTGACTACTCACTGCTTCCTGCAACCCTTCGATTGATCCCAGCAACCGCTGTGAGTAAAATGCCATTTTTACTTAATGTGTTGTCTAATATATGCAAGATTACCATGCTATTGTTCTTGGTAATATGTTGAGAACCTGCATTACATATGTATTTGCATTATGCTAATTTGTATTTCTTGCTGTTTATCGGTTTAAATTAGTCATTGAAGTGTATTGTTTTCTAACATCGGGGTAGTTGCAACCAAATAAATAATCAAGATTCACGCAGCTTGGCTCGGAAAGCAGAGTTAAAGTAAGAGCCTACATGACTAATCCAAAGTGGTCAAATGATGTCTCGCAATTTGCCTCTTTTTGGACAGTGATCCTCATGCTGATCTCAAAGGCATTAGCTTGGAGTCACGATGGCTGGACCGGGAGACGACCATCCTTCATCTCCTGAGCTCAAAGGTTGTCACCTCGACATCCTCCTACTTCTCATCTTGCCCTCCTCGGCTCCTCCTGTAAATATATTATAACCATCGATGGTCTAGTGACAATGTTGATTCTTGTGAAACAAATGGGCAGATTCAGGCTTGTAGGACTATAATCCCAAAATTTGAATATAATGCATTCCATGTCAATGCCACACACAAGACGTTTAACTGGCATGTTTTGTTGAGAAAGAAAGAACTGACGAGTTGAATAAGGTAATGAAGGTTCAGCGGTACCCTACTAGTTCTGCACTACTAAATCTAAATTCAGGGGTGTTCAGAATGGTTTTGGTTTATGATTTTTTTACTATAGCTAGTTTATTTTTTACTGTAGCTGAGTTGGCTTATTTGGTATAATTAAATTTTTTAAAAAATTAAAAATAGAAAAATATGTTAGCCCATCACGGATAATGGAAAGAAAAACGGGAAGAAGGCAAAAAGCCCAATTTTTTTAAAAAAGACGAAATTAATAAATAGTAAAAAAACAGAAGTCAAAAACCAGAAGCTAAATTGAGCGGTGCCTTAACATGCTTCTACGAGTGAATGAGAAAACATTTCATTTGATGATGTTAGCATTTGATTGTAGAACACTTTTTTTTTGCATTCCTTTTCTTCTCTCCTTAGTTGTTTGAAAAGAGAAATGAAAGGAGAAGGAAAAGAAAAGGAGATGCACCATGCTGACTATATCTCCATTTTTTAGGTAATGCCACTAGTTTGTGGCTGCATGTATATGACAACACTACTTTATACTTTATAGTGGTATTATAACTACTTTACCCATGTGTATCTTAGAGAATTTCAAGCTTCTCAAAGTAAATAGGGCTTCGATTTGATACTTACTGAGCCTTTGATAAGGAAAAGGGCAACAATTAGAGAAATCTGCATAAAATTATGTCCTACTTAGAACAAAAAATTATTTAGATTTTAGAAACTAAACTATTTTTCTAAGAAATTCAAGTGAAATTCATGCTTTGCTCTAGAGGTAGCCAAATAAGCAGCACGGCTCGATATGGCACAGGTCCATATAGGCACGAGCCCATTTAGTTCGTTACTTACATAGGTCATGTTGTGTCGGCATATGGGCTGAGGCATGGACCCAAACATGGCCTGATAGTCTTAAGGGCCGTGCCGGACTGGCTTGAACACAGTTAAATTTTGGGGAAAAAAAGTAAAATTAAATCCTAGAATATATATAATTCAAAAGGACAATACAAAATTATATATAATTATAAAATAAAATATATAAAATTTAAAAACTACAAAATAAAATTATATAATATTATTAAAAAATAAAGCAGGCCTAATAGACTATGTTATGCCAGCTCCAGTACTATTTGTATTGCCAGTACGGCCTATTTAGGTTGTAAGGCATATCATATCTAAGGGGGGCGTTCGTTTTAGCGATAGCTCCTGTCTTTTGGCTGAAATTTCACTGTAGCTGACTTTTTTTTACTGTAGTTGATTTAGCTTTTTAGGCATAATTAAATTTTAAAAAATATAAAAATAGAAAAAAAATATATTAGCCCATCACGGACAATGCAAAGGAATATGGGAAAAAAAAAAAAAATACAAAAAAGCCCAAAAAATCTAAAAAAATTCAGAAAAAAACGAATTACTGAATAGTGAAAAAACTGAGATTAGAAGCTAAAACTGAAAATAAAAAGCTAAAACGAGCTGGGCTTAATAATATCGTATTTCGAGCCGGTCATGCTGACATGATCCATTTGGCAACCTACACTTAGCACATTGCTCCTCCTCGCCCAGGCCGCCAGGCGCCTAGCGGCCCGCGGGCCGCCGATGCAAGGGCCGAGTTCGTTATATAAGCAAGCGCGCTCTCATTTCCCATGTGGTCTGGTTCGCTGTCCGGTTTCATTGCGGCCTCCGCCGGCGCAACCGTCCGCCCGCGAGGCGACAAGCGCAAGCTGCTGCGGCTCGCCGCCGCCGCCTCGGTCGCCCCTCCAGGTCCCTATCGCTACGCTGGCCATGAGCGCCCGATGAATATATTCGCTTCCGGAGCCTTCGTGATGCCCCCCGCGCCTGCCGCAGCACCGAATGTACTCTGTGCTATCCCGGATATACTCCGCGGCGCTCGGCCGTCTCGACCTACTAATAGCCTCGCTCCCGGGCGGCCACAATGGCAACAGGGCCTCGCGGCGCCGGCGGCGGGACGACCGGAGCAGGAGCAGCGCCACCAGCACCCCGGTCAGCACGCCCATGTCGATGTACTCCGTCATCGGCGCAGGGGACGACCACGCCACCCCCGCCACTACGGCGGGGGAGGGGGCCACCCCCGAAGGCGGGGCCGCGGCGCCGGTGTCCGTGTCGCCGCTGCTGCCGCCGCCGCAGATGGTGGTGGTGGCGCTGGATGCGACGCGGGACCACCGGGAGGAGGAGATCAGGATGGCGCTCAAGGGGCTGGTCGCGCGCGGGGACATACTCCGCGGCCGCGACTCCCTCGTCGTGCTCGGTGTGCTCCACGCAATCACCAATCCGAGTGAGGGCCACGCTCCCCTTTTAGGCCGTTCTTTCCCATCGCGTTGCCATCTCTTAGCCCTTTTAGTCGACTTAATTCCCTAATGTTACAACTCAAAGAATATCTTCAGATGCTTCCAATTCAGTTAAACTATCCAAAATGCTGCCTAATTGCTTGTTACATTATCGTGCGTACTAGAATTTAAGTGTCACTGTGGAAGTGATGCTTAATTTGCCTCATGCATATGTTAACTTTACATTGAGAAAACTGCTACACTGCAGCTAGGTAGTAGTTCACTTTGCATTCATGTCAGAGAGATCAGAGATGTTTGCATAAACGTGCCTAATGCCATTATATTGGCCGTTGGTTCAGAGAGATTGTCCGTTGTCCTCACTTTGGAAGTCATAGGTTCTTGGCTTCACAAATGATGTAGTGACAACAAGGCAATGAAGGGGAACAAAGAGAAAACTGAACAAAAGAACATAATCGAAAAATTAAGTGCCTTTTGTTCAACAAACTATTGAATTCAAGGTTTCATTTGGAAACATATAATTTGATGTGGCACAATTAGAACCTTCCTACCTTGTTTCAGGCATAGGGTCCTATCCAAGAGGCATTCGGCACACTGATGATATGTCCAGCATTTGTGTGATCTGACATTGAATTTCAATGATAATATTTCTATCATGTACTATATCCAAATTTATATTTAGCTGAGCTTCCATTATATATAAAATTTTGCAAAGTATATACTTTGGAGCTGTTATAATTAGATCAAAATAATGGCCGACTGGTGTAATTTCATCCACCTAGCTAATCAGAGTTGTTTGGAAATATGGAGTCATTTTTCAGTTTGAATACTATAGATGAGCATTCCTATTTCAAATTAACAGTTGCATTTACTATAAAACTTATCCCTTTTGTCTTTTTTGTGTTCTTAGTGGGCTACCAAACCAAAGCATGTATTGATTCTTTTGCTGGGACGAGCTCACGACACCTAGGTGATCAGGTCAGGGCGAAAACTGAATTCTACCAAAACAAGCTCCGCCATGATGTGGAGGAGCTCCGCAGAGTCGGGGTAACAATACCTACATCTATTTCATACAGAACTAAAAAGTTTTTAAGAAATAAGCCATATTTATTTTCACCCCTAATCCTCATTCACTTTTTTTGACAGGATCATAAGTGCTTCGTTAGTTAGATTAGCAACATTCTTGAAAATTGTAGTTAGATTCTGATGCTCAGATTTTTTTTATTTCAGATTACTGTAACCCTGAAAGTATCTCCTGGATCACCAGCAAAGTTTGTCATTATCCATGAAGTTAATTCCAGCAAAGCTGCTTGGGTTGTACTTGATAGGTTCGTGGATCATTTCTTGTTTAATCATTGTTAACAGACTAACCCTGATGGAAGTTTTGATGACTGTGTTGGTTTAGTACTTGAGGTAGTATTGATTTTATAATGAAAATTTTAGGCACTTCAGAAGAGATTTCAAGCACTTAGAAAAGCACATTGCCTGCAAAGTTGCAGTATTTGAGGATAACTTATCGGTGCGGCCCTTGAAGTCGATTCGAACGAATCCATCGAGCAAAAGTGTGGGAGAAGTGAAGGCCCTGCAAGACTTATCAGTGTCGGTTGATCTGAGTTCCAAGACACTAGATACTGATACTAACAGCATGTCGATCAAATCATCTCCTGTAAGTTACTTTGCCTCTCTAAGCAATCACGAGATCCACGACACCTCCAGTGTGATTGGGAGCAGCATGCCATACTTGACACCATCAATGAGCGCCATGTCTCTCACAATGATCAACGAGACTGAATCCTTGTCTAATGGTATGATATGTTTCTACAACAAAGCAAAAGCATACAAGCGCAAGCAGGTTATGTTTTTATTAAATGTTAAAATTGGACACTGCACTGAAAAAGAAAAGAAAAAGGAAAGGAAAGGAAGAAAGGAAACTATTTCTGCTCAGTAATGCTTAAAAAAATATAGCAAGCCGTTCTGGTAATTCACTCAGACAGAATTCAGGAGCTTATACTAAAAATTAACTGCAGTTTTACATTCCGATGGTTGATATTACACAGGCCATGTACCATGTCAAATTTATCTATGCTATTTGTGCTCCTGTGATCCTTTCAGGAAAATATATTGGAGGAAACATGATCCCCCACTATGATCTATCAGAACGACCAGTTCTATGCATTAGTTGTGGGCTAAGATCAGTTCTTTACATCAAGGAATCTATGAAATTCCACTTCTCAGAGATTCAAGCTGCAACATCTGACTTCTCAAACGAGAATCTGCTGGGTGAGGGTGGATTTGGGCATGTGTACAAGGGCCAGCTCAAGGATGGCCAGGTCATTGCAGCCAAGTTGCGCAAACAAACTAGCTCACAGGGCTATAGTGAGTTCTTCTCTGAAGTACAAGTTCTCCGGTTTGCCCGGCACCGAAACATCATCATGCTGCTTGGGTATTGCTGCAAAGAAAGCTACAACATCTTGGTGTATGAGTATATATGCAACAAATCCCTAGAGTGGCATTTATTTGGTACGTGTTTGGTTTATATTCATAAAATGATTTCATATTGTGAAGATGGTGACGGACCAATTACATTGCTTGTCACTTGGTGAAATAGACAAGGAGGCAAACTTACTGGAGTGGCACAAGAGGTATGCTATTGCCCTTGGTGTAGCAAAAGGGCTGCGCTTTCTGCATGAAGAGTGTCGTGCCGGTCCAATCATTCATCGGGATTTGCGCCCAAGCAATGTATTGTTGACACATGACTTTGTTCCTATGGTAAGCTGGAGAGTACTAGACCTCACTACTTAAGGTACATTTCAAGATGCAAATGCCTTGTGCTCTCTGATTGTAATAGTATACATCATACCTTCCACAGCTTGGGGACTTTGGTCTTGCAAAATGGAAGGCTGACAATGCTTCTATCCATGCAAGGATTCTGGGGCAATCAGGGTTGGGACAAACTCTAACTCTTGCACTGTTATCAACTCATTCTTCCATTTTGTACTACTCTTTTGCTTCTGTCTTTCTGACAATGCCAGCAATTTATTATCATGTCTTTCAGATACTTGGCACCCGAGTATGCTGAATACGGCGTAGTTTCTGTCAGAACAGATGTTTATGCCTTTGGGATTGTTCTTTTCCAGTTGATATCTGGTCGCAAGGTACTCGATGAACGTGGAGGACAGTGCACACATATATTGCAATGGGTATTCCTTTTCGTGGATTCTTCTTGTTCTGTCAACCTGCTTACAATACACCTACACCATTCATTTTCTGACACCTCTAAAATTTTCAGGTAGAGCCTTTGGTTGAGAGTCTTGCACTACACGAACTAATTGATGAGCGTATTGCCGACATGTATGATACATATGGGTTGTACCACCTAGCCAGAGCTGCATATCTTTGTGTCAGGACAAACCCGGAACAGCGGCCTTCTATGGGAGAGGTAGTTCGTCTTATTGAGCCAGAAAATGGGCATATCAGGGATCTGTCCCGACAATTCATCACACATTTCACAAAGTGAAGCGGTTGCTCCGAATTCTTATGTTTCGAGTTCACTGCTGAAGTTTCTATATGTCCGTACACACTAAGTGCAAAGGAATATCAAAGGAATATCTCCCTCACAGGTGAAAGGAATAAGTCTAAATTACTCTCTAAACTATCAGGGTGCGTTTAATCTACTCTCTGAACTATAAAATCGTCTAAACAACCTCTACACTATGTAAAGCCGTCTAAATAACGCTTTGAGGCTGTTTTAGGGTGGTTTTGCCACTCGGCAAATCAAAGTTATAAAAATTTTATACACTGAGGCCCACGTGCTGTCAACTCCCTTCTTCCTCAATTGACTCAGTCCCTATTTGTAGTGATTTTTAAAAGCTATTTTTCTATAGTACCTAACTTTTAAACGAAATATCTTTTTAAGATGAAATTTATTTGTTGATAGTAGTACACACTATAACAACTTTATTTATATTGACCAAAATCATATGCGCATGTCTCTCTACAAGCTTCTTTATAAGCTGATATTATATATAAGTCAAAACCAAAACCAAAAGCTTATATAAACGGACCCTAGTATGGCTGGTGGTGTCTCCTCCCTATTAGCCCTGACGGCCACCTCCTCCCCCTTCCTCAGCCCTAACCGATCGGCTCACTCACGCCTGCACCCCTGTTCCACCCTCCTCCCATCCCTCATCTCCCCTACCCATGGCCTCCCTACTCCCTCCCCCTGCACAGCGTCGTCATTCGCCATCCACCCTCCTTTCTCATCAATGGTCGACCAACTCACTCCTCTTATCCCCTATGCCCTTCGCCTCCTCTCTCCTCCTACCCCCTATGTGCCCATGTCCCCTGCCTGCCTGCTCCCTCCTCCCATCCGCTTGACCGACAGCATCGAGCAACTCATATCGCCGGCCCACTCTTCCCGTCCTCCATGTCCCCCGCCTCCTCGCATCCCCCATCAGGCCATGTCCCCTGCCTACTTGCTCCCTCCTCCCGTTCGCCCGGCCAACAGCATCGAGCAGCTCAAATTGTCGGTAGTAACATAGCACCTCAACGCCGCATCTTCCTCTGCTTCACTCCTCCCCCAACTCGTACTGCTGCTGCTTCAATCTAGAGGTGGCCTGCGCACTTACGTGGGTATCATCTTTAAATGACTTGGCATGTGTGTGTGTACACACACACACATATATACACACACATATATATACACATATATACAAAATATATATATATATATATATGTAATTTTGCTTTTTAAAAAATAGATTGTTGCAGAACTTCATTTTGATGTTTTAATATTATATATTATAAAAGAGAAAATACTTATTTTATTCCTCAATACTTGTCACATGTGACCAAAACTTTCTTCTCTAGATACTTTTTGATAGAAATACTTGCATAGCAAACAGTAAATATAGCATTACATAACATTTTTCATTTATATCATCATCGTTTTTTCATTAATGCAATGTTCGTCTATACTACATGCTCATAAAACACATTATATATCTTACATCGGTACAGCCGAGTAAACACTTGTTAATGATCTTGTGGAGGTCCACCAAACAAATGGTCATAATGTTTTTGTTTTTGTGAGAGTTTTTAGCTATTATCTTTTTTTCTTAGCGATTGTAAACTACCTGTCATCGATTTTTAGTATATAATGGATTTCAATTCCTAATTTGTGTGTGCATATATATACAAATCAAATTAGTTATCTTATTTTTCTCAAATTAGAATATTTTTGTAATTTTAATTCTGAATAAAACCAAAAAATTCTATTTTTACTTAGTCTAGAATTAAAAAACAAATGCTATTTTTCTTACCTTTATTCTAAATTTGCATATATTTGGATTGTACTTATTATAGACTTTATTTTTTAGTTTTATGTTGGAATTCATTTATAAATGCAAGTGCTAATTTTTATTTCCACGCCAGCCAGCCCTACCCCCACCGGCCCCATCTCCCCAATCACTGCCGACGCGATGTTCTAGATTACTTACAGGGGTATGATGATCATGAGCATGTTCTTCTCACGCTCGTGCACACACAACTGTGAAAATGTATGAGTGTTATACGTGCGTGGAACTCTAAGATTTGTTTCTTAATAAGGATTATCTTCTCTTCTAAGTTAAGAAGAAATAAATCTTTAAGCACTAATATTTTAATAAGAATTATTATCTCTTTTAAATTAAGAATAGATATATATTTAAGCAATAACATTTGACGACTGCTATACTTTTGCTTAATTAAGACCCACTTGATTAAAAGCCAAATATTTTACTTTTTTGTGAGAATTTCTAGCCTTTTCTCTTTTTTTCTTGGTGACTCTAAAACGCCCTTGCCTCTCCTCCCCCTGATGAGCTTCAGGAAGTTGGGCATCACCTTTCTCTTCCTCCTGATGGTGAACGACAATGACCGCAGGTTCCGGGCACCCACCGACACCTGATGATCGCCGCGATGATCGCCGCGTCTTCGCCCTCCTCGACGTCACTGACACCCTGCTCAACCTCCACCGCAAGTACACGCACTGCAGGCTATCCCTCTTCGCTGTCGCATTCAGGTCATACAACTCCTGCTCCAGTGCCTTCTGCTCGCGTACCGTCTTCTCCGCCTCTGACGCCACCTGCGCCACCTTAGTGCCCACCCCCTAATCTCCTGCTACACCGCCTCGCCTCGGGTTGTGGCCTCCTTCTCGCTAGCCTTCAGCGCCTGCACCCACGTCTGCATTGCGGCCACCACCCGGACCAGCGCCGTGCGCTTGCTCAGGTACTTATAGTTGAACCGTGAGATAGTTATGGTCCTCGACCACCGTGGCACCGATGAAGCCCAGGCTTGCATTGTGCTCTCCACATTGGCCTTGAGCTTCTTCATCGTCGTGGCCTTTGATGCCTTCACCGCCTCGAGCTCTTTCACCGACTGCCTTAAAGAACCTTAACTCTAATACCCTGATTAAGTAAGTAAGTAATTAGCGGTAATTATTAATTTAAGCATTAATTATTGTGAGACTTCATCTCATTAACTCCATTGCAGTTTTGAGCACAAATTGAATTTGCATGATTGCATAGCATTTCATTAAACTATATTACAATTTCTAATACAAACTGAATTTACAAATTGCATTACATTCCATCAAAATATTTTACAATTAAGATTACAATTGAATTCCATACTCGCATTTGCATCAAATATATTAGTTACAATATGTTTACAAAAATGATTTACATAAAGAGAAAGGAAAACGGGTATCTTCGAGGTCTTCGGTGTGGGAGCTGAATCACGCTTTTTGTCCATTACCTGCGATTAGACTGCCGTCAATATCAGACCAAACCTATTTTCTTTAGTAGCTAGAAAATTAGATAACTAGCAATCCAAGGGAGAATAAAGGGAATTGAGAAGTGATTTGCCGTCAGTGCCCTTGGGTTGCTAGGGCCAATTCGAGACTGTCTTAGAGGTTCCCAGACCGTCCCGGGCCAGTCGGCGCCTCTTGTCTCTGTAGGCGTCATCACTCGGTAAATCTTAAGAATTCTAAGCCCACAACACTTACCTCAGCCCAAAACCGCAAACCATGCATTCATTCAGCCCATTTCATTCAAAACCCACAAAGCCCACTGTTGTTCCTTTCTTTTAGCCACAAGCCCACCAGTATTTCTTTCTTTTCAAGCCCAAAGAAAAGCTCACATTACTTCTTTTTAGTCAGCCCAAACCAAGGCAGCAACGCTCAGTTCACCCTTTTGTCCAAGAGTTAACCAGCACAGGAGAGTAAGACTCAAGTATGGATAAGCACCAAGGGGAGCCAACTGCATCCAGTCAACCGCAACCCCAGCAAGAGCCAGTCCGAAAACCACCTCCCCCCTTAGTTGTTCAATGCATCTAGCGCCCCCGTGCCTTCACAAGAGCCACAGGAAGCTCACTTGGCCAGTAGAGAACAGCTACTCTTTTTCCCCTTTTTAGCACAACCCATCCTCCCCAACTTACCACTAAGTGCACCTTCGGCCGGAGGCCAGAAGGTGTAGATCAAGCTCAACCGCAGCAAGAGGAAGAGAAGAGCTACGGGGGAGAAGAGAAGAATGCCTCAAGAACGATCATAGGCCAGCGGGAACCAAAGAAGCAAGGCAAGGGGAGCTGCAGAAGGGGACCACCGTGAGCCAGCCACCACCCCAACAAAGACCGCAGATGTGCCTTCCCCGACAGCAACCACGTGAAGACCCAACCGACAGTCCCCCTCAACCTCATCCCTTCCCTTTCCAACCCGACAATCAAGTAGGCCACATTCCTGCCTTTTTCTTTACTTTTGGGGGATGTCATCCGAACTAAGCCAAAGCCTCTCGGCTCCACCCCCTTTAGCTCAGTAGTTAAGCGAGGAGGAAAAGAAGTCTTCCCCAGCCTAACTAGTTTCTACCGCGGCTTCTGGCAGCAACCCCGAGTTGGTGCGCCCTAGAGCCAAGGTAGCCTCGCGGTAGGCTCCCAAGACCATAGCCTCACCACCAAACCGCAAGGCCCCCAGCAAAGTGCAGTAGAATAGAGCAAGTACAAGAAAAGATCATAGGAGCAAGCAGCATATATAGCAGTCACCAAGAAGTATGAGAGAGGTAGCACCGGGGTAACAGTCGTAGAGTAGATCGGCGGGCCTCAGACGGCAGTAGCTGCCGTCGCACACCCCAAAGGAGTCGCCGCTGCACCCCCCCAAAGCAACCGCGACCGCAAGGAGCCGCCACAGATAAAGCCTCCACCAGATCCAGCTATCTCAGCCCCGATCGCAGCCTGGACAACCCGACGGCCCAGGATCCATCGACCCCCTTGCCAGCACCAGTCAGATCTGCGCGGGTCCAGCGAGACCGTGTCCAATCCAGCCCCAGGGCGGTCAACCGCCACAGATCCACCATAGGCCGGCCCTAACATGACACGAGCCGCTCGGATCCGAGCCAGGGGAGGAAGAACTGAGAAGAGGAAGTAGCGCAGCGGGAGCGGGAAGGGTAAAGCCAGCCGGGGGATGAAGGGGGGAAGCCCTAGGCCATGGGGACAACCGAGAGGGAGCAAGACACAGGCGAGTTAGGAGGCGGCGGCAGGAGGAAGGAAGAAGAGTAGAGGCGAGCAGCTCGAGTGGGGAAGATAAGGCGGAGAGAGAGTGGAGAAGGGGAGAGGCACCGAGTGGGCCGCGTGTGCGGGCAGGCCAGGTGGGCCGAATGGGAATAAAGGGTTGGGCCAGAGAGAGTATATTGTTCTTTTTCTTTCTAAGTAAATGAGATCTTTCTTCCTCTTTTTCTTTGATAGGATTACTTCAAAGGCAAATTTAACTAAAATAGTCCAATCAATGCAATAGATTAGTTTTTGAGCTGAGTACATTAAAAAGAAGGAAGGGGAAAGTTTTCTAAAAAAAGTATTACTATAACTACATACTTTATTTTATTTAAAACCAAGTATTGGCATTGCAGAGTCCGAGCAAGTGCGAGTCGGGGGCGCAGAAGTGATTTTTGACAACTCCGTTTTACGCTGCGACTCAGGCAAGCTTTATTTTGATCATGCACCTAGTTATGTCAAATGTATGCAGTATTTTCTGAATAATTGCTTTATGTATATTTAAATGCATGAAACTGTTTTCTGAAAAAGAAAAGGAATGCATGAGTAAAGATGTAAGCAAGAAAGAGTAAGAAAAGAAAAGAGGAGAAAAAGAAAAGAGAAAGAGGAGTAAGAAAAAGCAAGATGAAATCTAGTAGCCGTGGTACCGCTGAAAGGATGCAGAGTGGTTAGGCGGACTCCTTTACATATGGCTATAATGTAAGGACCTACCCCATTTTCACTCGGAACCAGGAACCGTAATTATCGTGCCAACCAATCTCCCGTCTCGGATGGGCAGGAATTAGTATCCCGTTACGTTATCCAGTCCACCACATCGGGTAAGTAATTATGTGTGAGTAAAGAGATGGATGGAGCTCAGAACCAGTAACGCAAGTCTGGAAGTGAGTAAGTCCGAGCAGACGCTATATGCGTTAGGCGGAGTGTTGAACCGGGAGCCGGTCCAGCCAAACACTATTAGAAGTTGGTGGAACCCAAGTGAGCGACTTGGTACACCGATGGATAATAGATTGGCCGATGGATGGAATAACGTAATCGGATAAAGGTTCTGTACTTTGAACCTGAATCCACACCTAAGGCAGTGTGGAAAACTGAGTTCAAACGGTTCAGAGTAGTTTTGGGTACAGTGGTACAAGCCTGTGCAGTGCTTAACAAATCATGAATTCATGCCAGTCCGATGGAGTGCGGACTACGGTGATCGCTCAGGATCTTACCCTACCGGGTGGAAAAATAGAGATTTTTGGCAAGTAAAAGATGACAGCTATTTTCATAAGTTATTTTCAGAATAAGGATTAGAATATGGAATTAAGGACATGAGAGGCATACAGTGCACTTTTGCTAATATTATGCTTGCTGAGTACCGTGATACTCACCCTTGTTATTAATTTCCTTTTTTAGACCCCACTTCGCTGAAGCTTACTTCGAGCAGGATGAGGGGGAGACAGGATTCGCAGAGCTCACAGAAGAGGAGGTTGGCGAATTCGGAGGAGCCAGACGAGGTGGTGTAGGATCAAGGATAACCGACTAGAGGGGGTGAATAGGAGATTTTAAAATTCTTAGCTAAATTAAACAATTAATGACTAGATGAACACTAAGTAATAAATTGAGTGAAGAACAAACCTACATAATATGAACAATTCTAAGCAATTGACAATAAGCAATAGAGAGCAAGAGCAATTACTATAATTGACAAGAAACAAACACAATATGACACTCGGTGTTTCTACCGTGGTATCAGAAATTTGCCGGTTTCTACTAATCCACGTTGAGGTTAGCCCGAACTAATCGGACCGGCTCCACGAATTAAGCCGAAGCACCTCTATCACTATTGGTAGCTCTTCCTCCGCTCCAGAGATGGTGAGCTCCAACCACTCACAATTCGGCACGGGCTTCTTCACAATCTCCTTTGAAGAAGTCACCGGCAATCAACCTTCCCGCCGTCTAGGTGCTGACAAGTATCAAGAGAATAGACTGTTGATTCCACTTGATGGCGTGCAAGTGCAATTGGATCAACTAGAATGAATGCACTTGAAAACCCTCCACAAACTCAAAACAATGCTCAAGAGAGAAAAGAGAGTGGAGTGAATGCTCTAGGGCTCAAATGAGTTCAATGAAACTTCAGCAACCTGCCCAAGTGCAGATGGAGGGTATTTATACTCTCACCAACTAAAACTAGCCGTTGTTAAAAATTAATGCTGAAAATTCAAGAAAATCGGAATTACCGCTGTACAAAGTGCGGTATTACCGCACTTTCACTGTAGCACACAGTAAATACCGCACTTTACTGTAGCACACAGTAACGGCTATGTCAGGACGAACAGAACTAGCCGTTGGAATTTTGTACGGTATTACCGCCGTTGTAAGTGCGGTATTACCGCTCAGCGGTAATTCCGCAGGACTGTGCGGTATTACCGCACTGCGCTAATTCCGTCGTGCTAATACCGATTTCTGGCCGGCTAAGTCTTGACTTGGAGGCTCTCTAGAAAAAACATTCGAAAACGGTAATATCGCCGTTCAATTTTGGTATTACCGATTTCAGTGAGTTGAAGTCCTCAAAAGGGTGCTCTTTGGAATTTCCATATCGCACATAATCCGGTATTACCGCCTAGCGGTAATACCGCTGTGTACATGCCGGTATTACCGCACGGCGGTAATATCGTTTGTGAGTGCGGTATTACCGATTTTTTTGAGAAGCCTAGTGAGTTTTCAAACTTAATTTCAAATTCATGCATGTTCCTAAATTGATCCAATGTGCACCAAAATATGCTATCAAGCTACTTTCAACAATTCCTCTTAATAGTACGGTATCTAACCTATAATCCGGTCTTCCACCTTTACTTTTAAGACCGGTGAAATTTAAAATAGATCTAAAAACTTATGTACCTTATCTTTGATCTTTTGGCATCAATAACCCTTGCAGCTTGTTCTTTACCTTGCACATATGAGACTTTATCCATACAATCTTAGCACACATATTAGTCATATGTTCATAATTCGTCATTAATTATCAAAATTCTAATCTTAGGAGCCTAGATACTTTCAGGTGGACCCCACATACTTCGGCTAGGATGAGTAGGCGACCCAGTGGAGCGGGCAGGAGGGCCCTGGGGTACTAGTTTATACTTTTGTTATCTACTTTTGTAAACCAGATTTTAAGCTATGTGGTTACTGTTCTAATAAAGAAGATAGTGTCTATATTATTGTTCTGCTGCGCTACTTTGGTAAAAGCTTATTATTTGCCGGAGTAGTATTTTACTGATCAGGTAAATATTAATCTGTATGTTATCGTATAATTATCCGAAAGATAATGACGTGGAGCGTCACACTGCCTGACACGTTCCTCGGTCATGGCAATCTTCGCCGCGACGTTCTCAGTCTCTACTATAATACATCGTTTCTCCAGCTTGGTCAGGTCCTCCTCCCTCCTCGCCGCCTCGGTCTTAGCACGTAGCTACTGCAATGCCGCGATCCCGGCCCTTGCCTTGGACCTCTCGTCGGTCGCTGTGTTGGCCTCCATCCCGGCCCTTGCCTTGAGGAGCTTCGTGTTCAGCTGTTGCACCTGCACATCCGCCTTCTTCTCACGTGCCTTGAGTCGGCTGACCTCCTCAGCGATACGCATGATCTCAATGCGCATGTGGTCCATGGACGTCATGAATTAGAAGCCGCCCGCCTTGATAGTCTCCAGCTCTGTCTCCACCAAGCCCAGCTCGGCCTCTGTAGCCTGCAGCAGCGCCTTGTCTTGCACCTGTTCTTTCTTCTGTCTCACGGCAGCCTCTGCTGTCTCGTCGTTCTGGACGTGATTCTTCTCCATGATATATCTTTAAACAATAACCTCTCAATAAGGATTATCATCTCTTTTAAATTAAGAAGAAATATATCTTTAAGCAATAATATCTAACGGTTACTATAGTTTTGCTTAATTAGGACCCACTTGATTAAGGGTCAGTGTTTTGCTTTTTTACGAGAATTTCTAGCTTTTTCTCTTTTTTTCTTAGCAACTTTAAAACGCTTATCATCGATTTTTAGTAATAAATAGATTTGCTGACTCATATCCACACAATCGGCCATGTCATCCTCTGTAGTGGCAAAACCACATTCGAAACCACCTCAAGAGGTTATTTAGATGGTTTTGTATAGTTTATGGGGCTATTTAGACAGTTTTATAGTTCAGAGAGTAAGGGTCTGTTTGGTAGAGCTCTATATTCTTATTTTTAGCTTTTGCTCTAGATTCGCTGAGAATCCACTCCACTGAGAATCTAAAACTGGCGAAGAAAAGTGTTTGGTAGGAAGTTGGCTCCCAAAACTTTGAAAGAACGGATATGTGGTAAAAAGACCATGCTACCACTAGTTTTAACACTTTAAGTCTATTTGTCATATACCCATTTGTATTTGTAAACAAGATTTTGATTTTGATTTTTTTTTTGAAAATTTCTCAAGATCAACTTAATTTGAATGCATATGATGTTCATATCTCAGAGGATAACCAAATGGTAATTGTCACACTAATTTCAGATAGTGATAAGATCCTATATGTTCATACATCAGAGAGTAACCAAATATCATTGCGCATCACCATTCCCAGGCCATCTGCATAATCATCCAAATGGGCCTGTGTGGCATCAGAGAGTAACCAAATATCAATGCGCTTCAGGTGCTTCTGATGTAACACTGCACATCAAGATCCTATCTGTTCATACATCAGAGAGTAACCAAATATCATTGTAACCAAGTTTACTCAATTGGCAAAAACATTATGAAAACTTCAGTAACAAAATACACCATCATCGAGAGAAACTTGACTGAACCATGTGAAATCTCATACAATTTGTACACTATAACAATAAACTGATCCATTTCTACCCAAGCATCATTCTCACAACTCAATCAATTACAATTGAGCAGTGCTTCAATGCTTTTCTATCTAATAAGAGTAGCACTAATCTCAAAGCAAATAAAGAGATAAGTAACATCTATCCACCATTCGTTATGCTTTAAAAATTGTGCAAATCACTATTGAGGAAAGCATTGAAGCACCTCTCATTACAATCTCTAATCCTTGCAATTTGCTAAACACTTCTGTGAGCATAAACTAGTAGTAGCATCTCTCCTCAGAATTGCCTCCTACATTTGGAGCATTCCAGTCATAGATCCTGACATCTAGGGGTGAAAACAGATCGGATATTTTCCGACCGACCGATCGCCGAATCCAAGTCAGATCGAATTTGGATAGTCATATCGGATAATTGTCGAATTCAGAGTCGGATTCAAATAGTTGTTTTTGGATAAGGAATCAGATTTAGAAAAGAACTATCCGACGGATATAGAAAATATCTGAAATTTTATCGAATAATACCTGGATGTATTTATCAGATATCCGACCCATCAGATGAATCATCATTTCAGGCTTCAGCCCAATGGCAACCAGTGCCAAGCCCATCAGCCCCGATTAAGCATGCAGCACGCCTGGCCCAGTACCAGAGTCTTCAGCAGTTTACTTCAGCCCCGATTAAGTTCAACCACTACCAATACCACTTTGTGACTTCGAGAATCGAGAGGGAGATTTGGGGGCTCCAGGCTGGCTTTGGGAGAGGCGGAGACATGTAATTTGGAGACTACACGATACTCCATGGTCAAAACTCAAAGGAGGGAATTTGTGAAACCTTCAAAAAAGAAATACACGCTAACTCAATCATCTTTTTTTTATAAAAAATCAGCTAACTCCAGCACTATATTATTGATTGGTGTAACTTTTTTCCCTGAATAATTGCATTTTAAAAAGTACTCCAATAACGTATGACACCAATTGTCGTTGTACGTAAGAGCTGAGAACTGCAGTTTAGATCGAACACACCTATCACTTGCATAGCGGATCATTTGATTCATTTCTGGTCTTCTGGATGTGATTAAAATGAAGCATATGTGAGTATGTAACTATGTGCCTGTAAGTATTTGGTTCATAGTGAATGACCGGATGTCATGCGCGTACTATATATGTCTTTTGTATTTTTACGTAATATCTGACTACATATTTGTTATCGTATTCACATCCGCTCCGTATTCGTTCCGTATCTGTAATCGATACTATCCGGATTCGTATTCGTATCCGGCACTATTCGTATTCGACTCCGAATCCGAGAAAAATATAGGATATGATATAGAATAAGCAATATCCGACCCAATTCGACCCGTTTTCACCCCTTCTGACATGCTCATCCTGATGTAAGAATAGACTAGTTCAGAACTCATGTACAAGCAGCAACAGACTTGTTCATTAACAAGTAATAGCAGTAATAGACCTTCCTGATGCAAGAACTATCAACACTAGTATATACTTCCAATCATTCCACATATGGCACTTGCTAGGCCAATAATGAATCATTCCAGAACAACTAGCTTCTCACATACAAGTTACTTTCCTTGCAGATAGTCCTTCCTGTTGCTGTTGAAGATGTAAAGCGAGAAGTTAAAATACTGAAGGCCTTACAAGGGCATGAAAATGTTGTACATCTTTACAATGCATTCGAAGATGATAACTATGTATATATTGTTATGGAGTAAGTTTTGGAAAATCTCTTAAATGTCTGTGAAATCACTAGATATTTCGTATATATGTACAAGGTCTGTGTGAACTTTGCATGGTGTTAGCTTCTGTAAGAGCCTCAATCAAAGTTGAAGGAGAGAGGTTAATAGGTTGTACTTTGCATGGTGTTAGCTTCTGTAAGAGCCTCAATCAAAGTTGAAGGAGAGAGGTTAATAGGTTGTCAAATTGAATGAAGGGTGGATATTACTGGTATACTTCATTCATTGAGATGTCGAACACTCTAGGAATACCATTGAACTCAGCAAAGTGTAAATAGCTCCGCTCGTTTCGACTTTTTTTCGATTTCTGCTTCTAGTTTCTGCTTTTTTTTTCACTATTCAGTATTTCGTCTTTTACTGAATTTTTTTAGATATTTTAGGTTTTTTGTATTTTCTTTTTTTCCCGTGTTCCTTTGTATTGTCCCTAATGGGTTAACATGTTCTTTCTATTTTTACAATTTTTTTAAAATTAATTATACTCAAAAAGCTGAATCAGCTATAGTAAAAAAAATCAGCTACAGTGAAATTTTAGCCAAAAACCATCGCTAAAACGAGCGCCATTGTACATGTCCTGCAGGATATCATATTGATCTAAACGAGTAATAGTTGAATGAATAGACTAGATCACTAGGCACAACAATATTCCTGTATAAAATTGCCAAGGCATAGTAGGCACTGCAATGTTTGCTTGTGTAGTCCAAAAAACTGCTTTCCATTTTTTAGAAAATAAGAACACCCTTAAATATTATGTTAACAACAGTCAATAATTAGCTTAGAAGCTGGGCAGAAGTGCAGAACAAAGCAGCAAGTATAGAGCTTAGGTGGCACTTGATAGATCTGCAAGTTATCAATTGGTCTAATCTCTAGTGCAGATATAAATGGTACACCAGACCCTGTGTTCTTCAGGCAAACTGAGAAATAGTTTGCTACGCACAACAAAAAGAGAGAATCATTTCACAGTACATGTGCTAGCTATTGTTCATGAACCATCTGCCATTAATCACAAACACACATGCTCATGCATTCATCAAGAAATTCCAACACATGCTCATGCAGTCAGTGGAGAAGAAGAAGAGCACACTGGTGTAGACGACGAGACGTTAGTGTAGACCACCAAGGACAACGTTTCCATGCTGGTGTAGACGAGGAGACGTTAGTGTAGCACACTGGTGTAGACGACGAGACGTTTCCATGCTGCTGCTGCACTAAGATGGTGAGAAAGAGAGAGGTAGAGCGGTACTCAGTGGTGAAGAAGAAGAGCACACTGGTGTAGACGACGAGACGTTAGTGTAGACCACCAAGGACAACGACGGAATGAAAGTGTATACCACCAAAGTCAACAACCAGGTCGTGGAGTACACCAGCACGGACGCTAGAGGTACGGAAGAACTACGAAGCTAGCAAGGTCAGTGAGGGTAGATCCAGAGCGGCGATTCAACAACGACGGATTCGATCGCACCGATCTCACTCTTGATGATATGATATCTCTTTTTTAATATTTATTGCATGATTTAGGTCATATTTAATAATATGTATTATCTTCTTTTTAAGTTCTATTGAACTTACGGGTATCTTAGATATCTCGGTAGACAGGGGGAAAAAAGGGAAAGAGGAGGAGAATGCATAAATTGCTTGTACTTGGCATGGGACCATGCCCACGGAAGCCGCAGCTGCAAGAAACAGGACAACCAACTTGGAAACGAGTTCTCTCTTGTTTGCTGTTCCGCTTCCTCCGCCGTAGCGGTCGGCAGCCGCCGCCTCGGTTGCCCCTCCAGGTCACCGTCGGCGATGAGAGCCCGCGATATATTCTCTCCGGGCGCCTTCGTGATGTCCCCCAGCCTGCGTCAGCACCGAATGTTACTCTGTATTCTCCCGAATATACACCGCGGCGCGCAGCCATCGCAACCTCTTAATGACCTTGCTCCCGGGCGGCCACAATGGCAGCAGAGCCTTGCGGCGCCGGCGACGGAACAACCGGAGCATGAGCAGCGCCACCAGCACCCCGGCCAGCACGCCCATGTCGACTTACTCCGCCATCGGCGCGGGGGGCGACCACGCCACTGCCGCGGCGGCGCCCGCGGGGTCGGGGGCGGAAGGAGCCAGCCTCGAAGGTGAGGTCGCGACGCCGGTGGCCTTGTCGCCGCCGCCGCAGATGGTGGCGGTGGATCTCAGGGCGCTAGCCGCGCGCGGGTATATACTACGCGGCGGCGGCTCCCTCGTCGTGCTCGGTGTGCTCCACACCATCACCAATCCTAGTGAGTGTCAGGCTCCCCTTTTAGGCCGTTATTTCCCCTCGGGTTACGATCTCTTAGCCCTTTTGCTCGACTCAACTCCCCCTGTGTTAATTGTACATTAAAAAATGATTATTGTAGTGGTTATACTGAGGGTAAGTAGAAACTTTTGTATGCTATTCTCCTCTTGTTGGAGACCATCAATAGGTAATGTTGACATGTTGTTCATTGCTACTATCACATTGGAGGGTGGTGTCACGGTTTTGAGAATCATCAACATGGTAGAGAAGGACTGTAATTTTACCTTCCAATAATTGATGTTACACAGGCCATGTACCATGTCATATTTAGCCATAC
This sequence comes from Melocanna baccifera, assembly GCA_036346265.1. Taxonomy (NCBI): domain Eukaryota; kingdom Viridiplantae; phylum Streptophyta; class Magnoliopsida; order Poales; family Poaceae; genus Melocanna; species Melocanna baccifera. The sequence goes on along the minus strand of CM070677.1, from coordinate 44,234,075 downwards.
TATGTGTGTCTCATGTGATCCTTACAGGATGTATTGAAGGAAACACGATCTCCCACTAATACTATTATTCATCAGAAAGACTAGTTCTATGCACTGTTTGCGGGCTAAGATCAGTCCTTTACATCAACGCCATGAAATTCCCCTTCTCAGAGATTCAAGCTGCAACGTCTGACTTCTCAAATGAGAATTTGCTGGGTGAGGGCGGATTTGGGCATGTGTACAAGGGCCAGCTCAAGGATGGTCAGGTCATTGCAGCCAAGTAGCATAAAGAAGCTAGCCCACAGGGATATAAGGAGTTCTTACAAGTTTTCAGCTTTGCTCGGCACAGAAACATTGTCACACTGCTCAGGTATTGCTGCAATGAAAGCCGTGACATCTTGGTGTATGGGTATAATGCAACAAATCCCTTGAGTGGCATTTATTTGGTACGTGTTTGGTTGATATGCATAAAGTGAATTCATATTGTGAAGGTGGTTTCTGTCAGAACAGACGTTTATGCCTTTCAGATTCTTGGCGCCCGAGTATGCTGAATACGGCGTAGTTTCTGTCAGAACAGACGTTTATGCCTTTGGGATTGTTCTTTTCCAGCTGATATCTGGTCGCAAGGTACTTGACGAACGTGGAGGACAGTGCACACATATATTGCAATGGGTATTCCTTTTCATGTATTCTTGTTGTTATATCAACCTGCTTACAATACACCTGCACGTGGAGGACAGTGCACACATATATTGCAATGGGTATTCCTTTTCATGTATTCTTGTTGTTATATCAACCTGCTTACAATACACCTGCACCATTCATTTTCTGATTGTTAGATCATGTGGTCAGGTCTAGAATATTTTAGATGATGAATAATTAACAATGTTGGTTATGATATTACTTATGATAATCTTGACTTGAGCGTATCAACATGGTGAATAATTAACGTGGAGGGTCGCTTGAGGTATTGTGCGGATTGACTTGAGTCAAGTCGTTGACTTGTACTCATACACGGTTGCGTGTTTATTCATGTGCAGGTGTTGCTTGAGGCGGAACATGGTCGATGACGGGACTGAAACTAGGTTCGGGTGGAATTGATATTTCGGGACTAAGTTCAGGGAGGAACTGAGGTCCTATCGGTCAAGGATGTCATACGGGATGTTCAGACTAGAGAACAATGCGTATGGAGATGATGCGTGGAAAAGATACAGGATGTGCGGTCCTGGAGGTTTCGACACGTGAAAGGTTGGAAAATTTGGAAGCGTAAAAAGAATTAAAAATCCATGTTATGAAGGGTTTTTGGTCCCTTAAAAATTAGTAGGCCAAAAAGCCTGGTTGAAATAAAAAGGCTCAGAATGAGTTGTATTAGGGTTGATGGCGTATCGGAGTAGGTTGAGAAGAGCATTAGATAAATAGAGGACTAGCGGCTGTTTTTGTGTGTGGCTTTGAGAGAAAAAAGTGGTGCGCGGCCTTTTGTTTTGGCCGTGATTTGTAAGCCGTGAGTTTGGGGGTGATCGGAATAGCGATGGTTTTTGACTTTTGCTAAAAAAAACACTGTAGCTGGCTGAAAAAACACTGTAGCTGAGTTGCATATTAGGCATAATTAAATTTTAAAAAATGTAAAAATTAAAACGGCTTGCTAGTCTAGTGCGGACAATGCAAAGGAATATGAGAAAAAAATCGGAACGCAAAAAAATTAAAAAACAAAAAAATTCACTACGTGACAAAAAAGCTACAGTGTTTTAATCGCTGCTACAGTAAAAAAATCGATAAACAGTGTTTTCGCAGCCAAACTGATCGGTGCGGACTGCTAGTTGGTTGCTGTGGCTTTTTGATAGAAAGAAGAGGAGACGCTGGCTGGTGATTCGGAGACCAGACAGGTACTTGGCTTCTGCTTCACCCTCGGCGCGCTTGATCTGGACAATCTTTTCAGCCTCTACCTTCTCGTTTGCGGCCACCAGGTGAAAAATATTATGTATCAGATTGTGCCTATTTATCATTGAGGCTAGAATACGTATTTGTGTGCAAGATTCTGATCATGTTAGAGCTTAGTAAAGCCTGCAGCCGTGACCCTTTTATTTTTGGAGGCGGCGCCGTGATCCTTCCGGGCGGAAGAAAAGCAGAAAGAAACGGCGGCTGGTTTTTGCTGCTGTGTTGTTCGTCTCGGAAAAGCAGAAAGAGCCAGCGCGGTGTGCGGGTCGCTGGAAAGAAAAGGCAGCAGAGTCGTGGCCGGCTGTTCGCATGAGTTGGTGATTCACGCACGGAAAGAAAAAGAAGAAGGCTGTGCTGCTGGTGTTTACGAAGCAAGAATGTGGCCGACGGCTTTTCGTGCGGACGTGGTGATTCTCGGCCGGAAAAACGAGGACGCCGGCGTGGTGGGGCAAGCGAAGCGGCAAGGCAGCCACGGCCGAGAGCATCGCCGAGGCCTACGAGCGGCGTGCTGGACACGGTTGACGGCCGGGGTGCATGAGCCTTTCGTCAACGAGAAGCACACAGTGCTTGAAGCCCGTGCGCTGCTATACGTCAAACTCGGTCTTGAAGGTATATGCAAACTCAGCTGTATGCACGACCAAGAAACGCCAAAAGCAAGCACACATCAAAAGGCTTTGCTTAGTTCACGTAAGCTTTCAACCATACACAACATGCATGCATGCGTTAGGTGTAGTTGATTTCTTCATACACTACTACTTTTTGATACGTATACTAAGTGCTAGGTGGAAAGTTTGTTTGATTTTAGATCATCTGTTTTTAGTGATTTCTATAGGTTGCTACAGTAATCTGAAAATAAATAAAATCTGTTTTCCTACTCTCTCTCTCTCTCTCTCTATATATATATATATATATATATATATATATATATATATATATATATATATATATATATATATATATATATATATATATATATATATATGGTTTCTTTCTTTTGTCTCTTTGTTTTTTTTCTTCTTTAAACTGCTATCTAGGTTAAACGATCAAAAGAAATCAGAGGTATAAAAGAAAAGCTTCCGTGTGGTTTACAATTATTCACCCTTTCTGATTGTCTATCTTAATATGAATCAATCCTACACTGACACCTCTAAAATTTTTAGGCAGAGCCTTTGGTTGAGATTCTTGCACTACACGAACTGATTGATGAGCGCATTGCGTCATGTATGATACATATAGGTTGTATCGTCTAGCCAGAGCTGCATATCTTTTGTGTCAGGTCAAACCCGGAACAGCGGCCTTCTATGGGAGAGGTTGTTCGTCTTATTGAGCCAGAAAATGGGCGTATCAGGGATTTGTCCCGACAATTCATCCCACATTTCACAAAGTGAAGTAGTGGCAGGGAAATATTATGTTCCGAGATTGCTACTGAAGTTTCTATATGCCCGTACAAACTACGTGCAAAGGAATATCTCCAATTTTCAACGGTGAAATTGTAGCATTTCTTGCTGTCTTTTTCTTCCCTTTTCCTTTCCTCCCCTTCGTTTGTTTGCTTCTTACACACATATAACGCTATATATTTGGCGAATTAGTAGTGCCCTTTTTGTTGCTTCATGCTTATCTATGTAAACGAAATGCCATCTTCTCATGGTATTGTCCATTTGGTTTTCCTGGGCTTCATTTTGCTTGTGTGATCTCTGTTTGTGTAGCTGTTGAAGAGTTTGGTCTGTAGGATGAGAAACGAGACTGACCCGTTGTGGTGTGATCTTTCCATTGAAGTGTTTCCTCAACCAGGCAGACAGAAAAGAGAAACCACATGTAAGACAACTGATCAGCATTTACAGCTTCTGCCAAAATAAAGTTAGAGAGGTGCTTCAATGCTTTCCTCAACAGTGATTTGCACAATTTTTAAAGTATAACGAATGATGGATGGATATTACTTACCTCTTCATTTGCTTTGAGATTAGTGATACTCTTATTAGAGAGGAAAGTATTGAAGTACTGCTCATAAAGTTATCATATGCAATTTAGGCATCTATTTTTTTATTAGTTTCTCGATCAGGTTGCCTTTTCAGGCGAAAATGAGGGTACCAGTCAGAAGAGGATATGGACAAACGAAAACTCGATGTTACTCTGGCCTGCTAGATGGTTGAGTTCATCACTCTAACGTAGGGGTCATAATTTTGGCTGCATAAAAGATAGACTTTGTGATCAGAAAATTCATCTAAATATTATAACTTATTGAATCCTAGTCTGCTTTGATCCGAGTTGATTGAGTGTCTGCCAGAATTTTGTTGATGGGGCATGGCTAGCTCTGCCATTCTCAATCCTTGATTTTTTTTTTTGATAAAATTCTGTTTAAGAAAGACAAGAATCATGCTCAAAAGCAATTAATAGACCTGTGGCTTGCTATCTGTCGTCCTTTTCCAACCTCTGCAAGTTGGCAACGGAACCATCATTCTGCTGAGAGGAAAGTCTGAAAAATTCTGAACCACATGATTAGACGGCCAGACTGTTTCGATGATTTGTGTTTCGAAGGAATAAGATGCCTATTCTCAGGATGCAATTTCAGAAAATGTAAGGGAAGCAAATTGTTATTACCAGAAAAGGTGCTTTTCTTCTTCACTACTGGGAAACTATACCAGATAAGGAACTTGTGGGACACTCAGGTCTTATCATCAACCTGATTTTTTTTTCACCACAACCAAGTGCAATGAATCACGCAATCACCCCTAGCTAAGGGCAAGCTTGTCTTCAGTGATCAGACAAAAAATCACTGGCAAAGGAAGTCTTTGATCATACTGTTTCCTGTTCTTGATATCTCAATATCTTGTCCAATATCATACTCCCTTCTCATGTCATGATGTGTGATATTTACACCTCCATTTGAGAAGGGGCTTATTTGTAATATCTCGCAACCTAGAGGGCTCTTTAGCTAAGTGTCAAAACCAGCCCAAAAAGATGTAGTGTGCCTCCCTTCCCTTGAGTGAACTCATTTTGCTTGAGAGAAAGAAAGGAAGATAGAGAGAGCTAGGGTTAGGGAAGAGGAGAGTGCTTGATCCACCAAATCCACCACTAAAAGAGAGAGATTTGTGGGGGATTTGGAGCCTCCCCTCATTTGTTGGCTCCCACCTCGTGTGTTGCTTCATCTCATAGTGGATTGCTCACCGTCGCCCGTGGTTTTTCCCCGCAAGGGGTTTTTCACGTAAATCTTGGTGTCCTCTCTTGATTTGGTATTTCTCTTGCCATATAAGTTGATTAAGTCACCATCTTGCTTGCTATTGTTCCATATGTGAAATGGTTGCTTGTATGGATATGTTGGTATAGAATGGATATGTGTGTTCTTTGATATATTGATGTTGAGATGATGGGGTTTGGTGATCTAGTGAACTAATTGATGCAAGTATATTGTTGTTGGATATTTGGACAGCTTGTGGTTTGATAGATTCAAGGTAATTTGCTATTTTGCATCCACGCACACAAGGTGTTCGGTGATATGCTTGTGAGAAGTTAGTTTGCTAATCTTGATTTTTCCGCTGCCTCTCTGTTATCACAAGTGGTATCAGAGCAGTTAATTATCAAAGGCACAAGTTAATTTGTTGTTTTGGTTCAATATGTCAACATTAGAAGTGAGCAAGTTTGATGGCAATGGTGACTTCCGGTTATGGCAAGTAAAAATACAATCTGTCCTAATTGACAAGGGTTTGGATACTGCTCTAGAGGAGAGTGATCCAGATTTGGCTAGTACAAAAAGAGAAGAGATGAAGAACTTAGAAAAGAAGGCATTGGCAGTGCTCCGTCTGGCTCTTGCTGATAATGTGTTGAGGCAAGTTTGTGAGGAGAAGACTGCTATAGCTCTTTGGAAGAAATTGGAAGCTCTCTATTTGGACAAGTCACTCTCAAGTCATTTCTACCTCATGATGCGCTTGTTTAGGATGCGTATGCAAGAAGGCACTCCTATCAAGCGATATATTGAAGAGTTCAACAAGGCGGTGCTTGACTATCAAAATGTTGCCAAGTCTATGGATACAGATCATATTGCTATCTTATTCTTGTGTTCACTCCCAGATTCTTATGACAGCATCAGAGATAAGATCCTTTATGGTACGGATTCTATCTCCATGGATGATATCACTTCTATCCTTTTGTCTAAGGATTTGCTCAGGAAGTCTCGCATGGAGAGTGGCCAGAGTGAGGGTCTTGTTGCCAGCCGTGGGAGGTCCATAGAGCGTGGTCATAGTGGTGGTGATGCTTCTGGCAGTGGTAGGAGGAAATCTAAGGGTCGTTCAAAGTCCCGTTCAGGTAACAAAATTTAGTGTAGATATTGCAAGGATTATGGCCATATTAAGTGGGATTGTCCCAAATTGAAGAAAAAGAGGGACAAACAAGGTGATGGCAATAAGGGTGAGAATTCTTCAGACTAATGTGGCGATTGCGGATGGTGATTCGATTGAGTCAGTGAGTTACTTGTTGTCGGTCTGAGATAGTTCTTGATTTAGGCGGTGTGCTTCTAATGCTCCGGTGATTGTGACATGAGCTTGGCCTTTGGTTGGATTCTTGATTACGCTTGTTCTTACCATATGTGTCCGCATGCAGAGTGGTTTGCCACTTATAAGCCATTAAATGGTGGTTCGGTTTCTATGGGCAACGACACGAAGTGCAAAGTTGTTGGTATTGGCTCAATCGATTCGGGATGTTTGATGGTATTGTTCGTACACTCACAGATGTTCGCCATGTGGTTGGGTTGAAGAAGAATTTGATCTCATTTAAGGCACTTGATCGGAAGGGCTACAAGTTTGTGACTCATAACTATCAGATCAAGGTGTTCAATGGTTCCTTGTGTGTGATGAAGGCTCTTACTACTCCGCATCTGATGACTGTATTTCTTGCAGGCGGTTTGCTTGCATGGGGACAGCTTGATGGCTTCTAGTTCCCAGGTTGATGATGACACTATGACTACACTGTGGCACATGAGATTGGGGCACATGTCAGAGCGTGGTATGGGAGAGTTGAGTCATCGTGAGTGCATTGGGCGATCGAAAGACAGGCGGTTTACAGTGCGTGAGCATTGTGTGTTTGGGAAGTAAACTCGTTTGAGGTTCAGCAGGTCAGTTCACACGACAAAATCCATTCTTGACTATGTGCACACTGATTTGTGGGGTGAGGCACCGATGACATCTATTGGAGGTGGAAAGTATTTGCTAACCTTTGTTGATGATTTTAGTAGGAAGGTTTGGGTCTACATCTTAAAGTCCAAAGATGAGACATTTGCTCGTTTCCGTCAATGGAAGGCCATGGTGGAAACACAAATAGAAAGAAAGGTCAAATATCTGAGATCAGACAATGGCACTGAGTTCTGCTCGAGAGAGTTTGAAAAGTATTGTCGGGACGCCGGCATAATTCGACATCACACCACAGTTGGCACTCCACAGCAGAATGGAGTAGCAGAACGTATGAATAGGACACTGTTGGAGAGGACTCGTTGCATGCTCTCTCATGCCGGGTTACCACGAGTCTTTGGGCGAAACAGATTACTCTGACATGCTATTTGGTTAATCGCTCGCCATCGATGACTATTGATTGTAAGACACCGGAGGAGATGTGATGCGGCAAGCCACCTCGATATGATCACTTGAGGTATTTGGTTGTCGGCGTATGCTCACATTCGCCAGAACAAGTTAGAACCTCGAGCATTGAAGTGTGTCTTCCTTGGTTATGGTGATGGAGTTAAGGGGTATCGTTTGTGGTGTAAAGATCATAAGCCCCCTAAGGTGATCGTCAGTAGAGATGTGACCTTTGATGAGATGGCGATCGTTACTCGGCTTGTCGGCGATTGGGAGAGCCTTCCACCGGTGGAGCTTCTTGGTGGTGATTGAGGCGAGCGGGTAGCACAGAGGGTAACATTTGAGGTGGGGACTCCAGTGACCGAGTCTACTACAAGCGACAGTCAGCAGCAGCAACAACCATTATTGTCAGAGTCTGCAGATGATGTTCAGGGTGACACAGATGAGGCGAGATCATGAGTCGAATGCGATTGATAGTCAGTGGAGGATACGATTTGGTGGAGCTTGAGGCTCCAGACTCTCCTATAGCACATCGTCCTCTCGAGACAAAGGAAACCACCACGGCTCTATGGAGAGTGGGTCACACCGATGAGAGCGAGAGGATCAGATGTACTTTCGCTTTGTGATTCTGAGAGGATATTGTTCATGATGAGCCTAGCACTTACAAAGAGGCAATCAGTAGTCCTCATGCAGCTAGTTGGGTCCAGGCTATGACAGAAGAAATGGAATCATTGCATAAGAATGACACTTGGGACTTGGTGTTGCTGCCCAAAGGGCGCAAGATTATTGGTTGTAAATGGGTGTTTAAGCTCAAATATGTTTCTCGGATGTTGTTGCTCCAAGGTACAAAGCTAGATTGGTAGCAAAGGCTTGATCGAGAAAGGGAATTGATTACCATGAGGTATTTTCTTCAGTTGTGAAGCATACTTCCATTCGGGCATTGCTAGCTTTGGTTGCTCTATTTGATTTGGAATTAGAGCAAATGGATGTGAAGACAGCGTTTCTTCATGGTGAGCTTGAGGAGAAGATCTATATGGCACAACCAGAAGGTTATGTGGTTGAAGGCAAGGAAAATCACGTTTGTTTGCTAAAGAAGTCATTATATGGCTTGAAGCAGTCTCCAAGGCAGTGGTACTATCGTTTCGATTCTTATGTTACTAGCCATAGCTTTGAAAGAAGTTCCTATGATGCTTGTGTGTTTCAGCAGGTACTTGCAGATGACTCAAGGGTGTTCATGTTGCTTTATGTTGATGACATCCTTATTGCAGGAAAGAGCAAATCTGCTATTGATGAGACAAAGGCCATGCTCAAGAGTGAGTTTGAGATGAAGGATTTGGGTGCAGCCAGGAGGTTGTTGGGTATGGATATTCGCCGTGACAGGTCAAAAGGCAGACTTTGGCTCTCACAAAATCAGTATATTGAGAAGGTTTTGCACCGGTTTCATATGTCACAAGCGAAGACTGTTTCTACCCCATTGGCAGCACATTTCAAGTTGTCTACTTTATCAGGGCCATTGGATGCAGAGGAGGAAAGGTACATATCTGGAGTTCCTTATGCTTGTGCTGTTGGCAGTTTGATGTATGCTATGGTTTGCACATGTCCTAATATTGCGCATGCAGTTAGTGTTGTGAGTCGTTTTATGTCAAAGCCAGGCAAAGAACATTGGAAGGCAGTACAGTGGATCCTCAGGTATCTTCGAGGCACAAGCAAATATGGATTGATGTTTGATCAAAGGGCAACAAGTCCGGACAAGTTGTTGGTTTTTCGATTACGATTTTCTTTGGGGATCTTGATGAGAGCGCTCCCTCACCGGTTATGTGTTTCACTTTGTGGGTCTTGTGTTAGGTGGAGGGCAACCTTGCAAGATCTGATTGCTTTATCTACCACAGAAGTGAGTTTATGTCTTTGGCAGAGGCAGTGAAGGAGGCTATTTGGTTGCATGGTTTTCTTGGTGATTTGGGCATTGAGCAAGTTGATCGTGTTCTCTTTTGTGATAGTCAAAGTGCGATTCACCTTGCAAAAGATGAAAAGTTTCATGAGAGGACCAATCACATTGATGTGCGCAATTTCTTTATTCGACTTCATGTGAAGAAGAAGGATTTGTATGTTGAGAAAATTGGCACAAAAGACAATCCGGCTGATATGTTAACCAAGGTGGTCCCGAAGGCCAAGTTTGAGCATTGCTTGAACTTGGTTGGAATTCGTTCTTGCCCGAGCTAGCTCCATGTGGAGCTTTGGCGGCGATGAGTTGTGTGACTTGTTGAATTGTTCACTCAAGATTGAAGCATTTGAAGATTGGGCACTTGGCATCAAGAAGTTTGATGCATTTGTTTCATGGGTCAATTGTCATTTGAGGTGGAGAATTGTGATATTTACACCTCCATTTGAGAAGGGGCTTATTTGTAATATCTCGCAACCTAGAGGGCTCTTTAGCTAAGTGTCAAAACCAGCCCAAAAAGAGGTAGTGTGCCTCCCTTCCCTTGAGTGAACTCATTTTGCTTGAGAGAAAGAAAGGAAGATAGAGAGAGCTAGGGTTAGGGAAGAGGAGAGTGCTTGATCCACCAAATCCACCACTAAAAGAGAGAGATTTGTGGGGGATTTGGAGCCTCCCCTCATTTGTTGGCTCCCACCTCGTGTATTGCTTCATCTCATAGTGGATTGCTCATCGTCGCCCGTGGTTTTTCCCCGCAAGGGGTTTTCCACGTAAATCTTGGTGTCCTCTCTTGATTTGGTATTTCTCTTGCCATATAAGTTGATTAAGTCACCATCTTGCTTGCTATTGTTCCATATGTGAAATGGTTGCTTGTATGGATATGTTGGTATAGAAGGGATATGTGTGTTCTTTGATATATTGATGTTGAGATGATGGGGTTTGGTGATCTAGTGAACTAATTGATGCAAGTATATTGTTGTTGGATATTTGGACAGCTTGTGGTTTGATAGATTCAAGGTAATTTGCTATTTTGCATCCACGCACACAAGGTGTTCGGTGATATGCTTGTGAGAAGTTAGTTTGCTAATCTTGATTTTTCCGCTGGCTCTCTGTTATCACATGATGCTCACGGATCAGTAGCCTGAGAGTTTGATTCACACGTATAGATCGTGCTTCCCTTCACCCTGAGGGTCGACCTTTGTGCAAAGGAAAGCAAAGTCAACAAGCAAACGTGCAGCAGCAGACGCCATTGTAGTTCCATCCCGTAGGCAATCAATCAGTAGCTACAAAAGTAAGGAATTCAGATAAGGATTTTGCGTTCATAATAAGTACAAAAGCCAAGTCTCAATCATGCTGGATAAGCTGCCCGGGTATGCTATATTAATCCTGTTTATATGGAGATTAAATGAACTACCAGCTGGGCATTGTTTAACTGAAGAGATCGAACCACCGGGGTAACTCTCACTGCTGGCCACAATAGAAGAGAAGCAAAGAGGCCTATTTTTCCAAGTTTTACCAACACTAACAAAATCACAGCATTACAGCAGGGGCTTCTTCTTGACTAGGATATCTTGCATTTTTCAAGGAAACATGCGTGTCATTCGAAGAATTATTATTCACTTTGCAGGAATTTGTTCTGGGACTCCACTTGTCCAAGGAGCTAGACTAGAATAGTAGAATACAAACATCTGGAAATTTTGCCGAGCATTCAAACTTCAGAGACTCTTCCTGGTGTCTTCTTACTCCGAGCGTGGTAGTTTCCTGGGTTTCTTTTCTTAGTTTCTTCCTTTCTTCCTTTCTTTTTAGTGACTAGTTTCTTTTCGGTCTGCATCAGCTATGGAGCTGGCCAGCAGTGAGACAGATAGCTGGAGGCAATGGATAGGGTTGGTGATGTCTAGAGAAGGAAAAGAGGAGGGCATGATAGAGGAGAAGAGTGGTGGCTTCGAGGTGGAAGAAGAAGAGGAGGGGCAGCATGAGGTAGGGACGTCGGCAGTGAGGAAACCATTAGGGGCTGTGGTTCTAGAGCGATAACGGTCCGAGACCAAAAGAGAGAAAAAGCATGAGAGAGTAAGAAGAAGGGGGAAGGTGGCGATGGTTGAGAAAGATGGAGGAGGCCATCAATGGCGGGAATGGCCACCAGCATCGGTAGATCTGAAGGCGTCGCCTGCCCGATAAGAGAGAGAGAGGAAGGAGAGGTGGTCGATGGCACCGTCCACGCTAGGGCGGCGTGGGAGGCACGATGGCCGGGTAGCATAGTGCAGGAGTCAGTGAAAGTGCTGCTTAGATATGCCCACGCCAACGTGTTTCTACACCGCCTTGAGCACCCGCCGGTACAGCTCTGCCACGGCCACCATCGATCTATCTCCTTGAAGCGGCACCGATGACAGCCGGATGCTAAGGCAGTGATGCAAGAGAACCATACCGTCTAATGCCATGGCGGCGAGAAGATGATCGCCCCGAGAGTGGAGACGCTCCTCCTAGGGGCAGCGCAGCGGAAGATGAGCGATGGTGCTAGGATTTGAAAGCTAGAAAACTTAAAGCTCTGATACCATGAAGACTTATAGAAATAATGTACTTGATTGATTCATTGGTATACAGGGATATATACACAATAATGATACTAATATAAAAACATATAATAACTGCTGTTGCTAATGTGAATATATATAGCAACATAAATTAATCTTATCTTGAATCATAACATCACATACATATAATAAATCGAGGCATATGTATGGTAGGCTAAGGGGGTGATCGGTTTGGCTTTTTTGACTTCAGCTTCTAACTTCAGCTTTTTTTTCACTATTCACTACACTATCCACTAACTCAGCTACAGTAAAAAAAGCCAGCTACAGTGAAATTTCAATCAAAAGCCATCGCTAAAACGATCACCCCCTAACACTAATCATCACATTGCTTTTGTCCCTTGCTGGTCTTTGAGCTCTTGATAGCTCCGACCTTAGGGTGAGTGCGAATATGGGCCAAATTCATGGCTACATTCGTGGCGACTGCAAACGACAAGCGAGCTGGTAATAATGTAGTGGCATTAGCAAGGACAAATTAACTTCGTAGCCGTGGGCAGTGACTAGCGACTAGCGAGTGGAGAGCGACACTGCATGACTGGGAGCAATTGAGCAAGATAGATCGAAAGGCCAGTGTCATTTTGCTTTCGCGATCAATCAATCAATGAACGGAGGCATGATTGGTCTCATGAAGGGTAGGGTCAGGTGTAGCCCATTTTGACTGATTTTTTACTATTTAGCCCTGTAATTAAGTTATTTTATACTATATTTATTAGTGATTTTTAATGTAATTAAATTTAAAAAAATAGAAAAAACAGATTAACCTATTACGAACAATGCAAAGAAATACGGAGAAAAAAGAAAAGAAAAAACCCCAAAGAAAGCCAAAAAATCAGAAAAATATGAAATTAAGAAACCATAAGTTAAAAACCAAAAACTAATGCCCAAAAGAGCGGAACCTTAGTTCATTGAACTTGGGCAACTCCTTGGATGACCTTCTCTTTAGGTTTTGGATATTTTTAGACCCGCTTTAACCGGATTATAAGCCGTGGTTTCTGATTTTTTACTGCAGTGGCTAAAAATGTATTGTGGCAACAATTAATTTTTTAAATAATTAGTTTTAAAAATTTTGAAAAAAGGATGAAAAAGTTATATCATCATAGACAATGAAAGTAACAAGAGAGAAAAAAGTCTAAAAAAGTTAAAATACCAAAAAGGACACAATTAAAAAGCTAAAAGTTATAAGCTAAAATCGTTTGAAGTGGAACTTAGTTGTACAAACCGATTTCCTCGTGCTTTGTGTGCGTGCCATTGACTCCTTTAATGGGTTCAAACCTACTTAGTTCTCATTTTTATTTCGTCTATACAAGAAAAGAAGGATTTGTGTTTAGCAAGACAGAGAATTGAATAACTACAAAAAAACACAAGTGTGCACTTTGACCAATAAGCAAATATGATAGATAGGATACAACATGTTGCTTAATGCTTATTCCTGATTGATCTAGTTGACGACAGTTGACTTGTTGGACAGATTGTGGATTGGAATATAAGTTTCTTATATACATATATTCGTGTTTACTGATTTCGCATATTGGGAATGGAACTTGATGTAACCCATTGGAAACTCTCTGAGGTAGCGTTGGAATAACGATGGTTTATGACTTTTTTACTGTAGCTGGTTGATTTTTACTGTACCTGAGTTGGCTTATTAGGCATAATTAAATTTAAAAAAATTTAAAATAAAAAATATATTAGCCCATCACAAATAATACAAAGGAATACAAGAAAAAAATAAAATACAAAAAAACCAAAAATAAAATAGAAAAAAACAAAAAAACAAAGTGAAAAAAATCGCTGGTGTCTATCGCCCATGGTAGACGCCGGCGAAGCTAAGCGGGCTTAATTTTGATTTTTAAAATTTTTTTGGCTTTTTTTCTATTATTTATTTGTATTGTTTGTGAAGGTATAATGGTATTTTTAATTTTTTAAATTAAATAATTTAAAAAAAATTAATAGCTTATAATTTTAACCAAAAAAACAAAGCATAGCCGAAAGCCAGAGCTTAGCCGTTTGGAACGCCCCCTTAGGCTCATTTAGGACCTACAAAGCTTGGCGTAGTCATTTAGGCTCCATTTTCTTAAAAAGAAAATTCCACGTGAAATCCAAAGAAACTACATTTGTTCCTACAAATATAGATGCTGAATGCTTATATTTTACTTTATTTCTTAGAGGAGATTAGATTTCAAGAGGACATCTCATTTGAGGTTACCCTCAAATTCAAAAACTTAAGGACACCCTCTCGTATACCACGTGTCATCTTTTCCATCCACCCCTCCATTCTTTTCTCTTCCCCCACCTCATTCATTCCTCCCTAACACAAAGATTTTAGATCGAAAAACTTGAACTCCAAAAATTTTAGATCAGGAAGTTTCAACTCAAAAAATTCAAATCAGAAAATTTTCCAATCGGAAAATTCAACTCGAGGGAATTTTCAAAACATGATTTTTTTTTTTAGTTTGAGGGGGGGTGGGGGAAGATTGAGGAAGAGGATACCGCCATATGTCGTGATGAGAGATCATTTGAGGGGAAGGGAAGGGAAGGGAAGGGGAGAAAGATAATGCCACCACATGGTGCGATGAGACAGCATGGGGTAATATTAAGGGGGTGTTGATGTTGGCTTTTGTTGATGGTTTTTGGATTTGGCTGATGAATACTTAAGAAGCTTGTAGAGAGATACGTGTGTACGATTTTAAAAAATATAAATAAAATTACTATAGTATCTACTACAATCATCTAGTAGATCATATCTTGAAAAGACACTTCGTTTGAAAGTTACGTAGAAAAATTATTTATGGTAGAAAAATAGTTTTTTAAAGTCAATATAAACAGAACTTAAATTAACAAAATTAACATTTCTAAGAGGTCCTTACGGTTAACATGAGTTTTTTCCTTGAGAAAGTAACTGAGCTAAGATAGCCCAGCCCGCCATTCTGAAATGGGATTGGGCAGCCGAGCCCGGCCCGGGCCAACCCGGTGAATACTTGGCTGGGCTCTACACATGAACCGCAGTCTGCAGAGGATCCGGGCCCTTCCAGACGCTTCCTCCCGACCGGCGGGCGGCTTCGCGTCGGGACAGCTGACGTCTCCCGTTTTCCCGTCCCCGCATCCGGGAAACACAAAACAAGGGGATAAAAATCCCGGGCCCTAGCCAAGCCGTCCGTCGCCTTCTCGATGCTACCGCTGGCGCTACCTACGTGTTGTGTCACGCCCACCCGCCCCCGGCCTCCTCAAGCCCCTCCCCTCCCCTGCCCTCGCCGTTAGAACCCTGCCTTCCTGCGCCCACAGGCAGCCGCCAGTTCGCGACTGCGGCTAAATTTTCCAAGAGATTGCTTCTAGGTAGCGGTGCTTCTTCGCGTCTTGGACTGGGTGAGTAGAAAGCACACCTTTTTCTCCTACGGAATCTCTTGGTCTTGTTTTGGGGGTTGTGGTCTGCTTTTGATGTTGAGATCGCTTTCAGAAACTGGATCCTCCGTGGTTTTCTGCGGTTCCCCTTGAATATTTGAGCTTGTCTGCATCTCCGTAGGTTTTTTTTGGTGTGTGTGGTTGTCTGTGCGCGAAAGCTACTGCAATCCTCGGCAAGCTTTGCGGTTGTTTTCTTGGGTATTCCGTTCATCCCGATATTTGTACCAGGTCCCTGTCCTGAGCGGATGCTAGCTGCGTGTAGTTTGGCTTTGTTACCATTCGGAGGATTTCAGATTTCTCCATGGTTCTTCTTGGATTAGCTTCTGGTGGTCTCGAATCACCTGAAGCTTAGTTTTTTTTTGCTTTGATTTATTAAGGTTTGAGTTGCTGGGCACGTCTCTGATGGCTTAGCATTAGAACGGGAGATTTCGATGCTTTAGCAAAAGAAAGGTTCGGCGCCTTATACTTGCCGTTTCCTCTCCGTTTTGGCTTAATGCATTTCAGACCTCTCCGTTGTACAAAATCCCTTGTTGGCGAAGTTATGTGCGAGTTTCTGGATCGAGAGTTGCTAATGGCAGCAAATATCCTCTTAGAAGCTCCCTTGATGTATCTGTTTGTGCGTTTCCTGTAGTTATTTAGCTTATTTTGGCCATAAGGCTGTGCCATGTTTTTGATGCAGAGTTCTTGATCGTAAGGTCGCTCCTAGTAGCCTTTTTCTCTCCTTTTTTTAGTTGCCTTTCGGGTTCTTTTGAAGATTTGAGCTATCTTGGAGCGATTGGTGCCATAATTGTTGCATCTTGAAGCAGTATTGTCTAGATTCTTGGAGCAGTATTGCAACATTACTAATTTCAGCTCGACATATGCTTCGTAGTTCGTATGTGCTACACCACCATATTGACTCAGTTCAGTGTAGGTTTCCTAATAACTGTACTACTATTTCAGGTTTGATCCTGTTTGGGGCTCCAATTAATATTAAAATGGTTAGTGCTCAGTCAATGAGTGGGGAACTGAACAATTCGTTCGATGCCCCCATGGTTTCTGCTGGCCGTGAGGGTGGACAGGCGCAGTGTGGTGGCACAGGGACCACCTTGGCAGGTTGGAAAGACCTTCCCATGGAGCTGCTCCTGCGGATTATATCGATAGCTGGAGACGACAGGATGGTCATCGTGGCCTCCGGTGTTTGCACCTGGTGGCGTGATGCATTAGGATGGGGAGTCACAAATCTTTCCCTCTCGTGGTGAGCAATCTGCCTTTCTCTTCTCTCATATGTGCAGATCATTTCACCAAATATTAGATTCTGCGTAGTCCCCATCCAATCACTCATGGAAACATGTCACCCATATTATGAATTGTAGATTGAAGATGTAGTAGTTTGTCTTCAGTTTATGAGTTGGGTTGGAATTTTGAATATAATCATGAAATGTTACTCGCAGCACTGCTAATCACAGATTGGCTGCCTAGATCATTTTTGTTTTTGTTGCTCAATTCTAGAAGGAACAAGGTACGAAAGGTGTAATATTGTGATACATTGCTCCAGAAGCTGTTTGCACTAAATTCTCCTTGACCATTCCCATAGTATGGCAAACAAAATACACAACGTGGTGGTGATATGGATGCATAGTAGTTTGCACTTGGACTTCCAGTTTTGGGGCAGTATTCCTCCACGCTTTGTTTGGTGTAGTATAATATTCATGGATAGTTATGTAGCTGTGTTGCCCTTTGGAAAGAACTGGTGCGCATGTTCTTCTGACGTAAGAAAACTCATCATACAATGTTCTAGATTCTCATTAACTGCCATCCTACATATGAGCTATAAATGTTGGACAAGATGTTCTTCTTGGCTTGTTCCATATTTTGTGCTATACAAGCGGTCTAGCACCATTTCTAGCGCTACCATGCAAAAAGGCATTAGCACTTAAAAATACTCTGGCTGGAAATTTTGAGATTGCAAGACATTAGTTATACAAGAGTTAAAGCGGTACAATTAGATGATATTGTACCAACCAATATTAATTTCCTAGTCCCAAAATAAATATATATGATTTGTTCAAGACCTTATGTGATGAGTGCAAAACATGGTCCTTCTGAACAATGATTGCATCTATAAGAAACAATGGTGTTGATTGATCCAAGAAAGTGCCATTTTCAGGTGCCAGGACCACATGAGTGACTTAGTAATATCACTGGCTCACAAATTTACAAAGCTTCAAGTTCTTTCTCTACGGCAAATCAAAGCTCATCTTGAAGACAGTGCAGTGGAGGCTGTAGCAAATTCTTGTCATGATTTACGCGAGTTGGATCTTAGCAGAAGCTTTAGGCTTACTGATCAGTCTTTGTATGCTCTGGCACATGGGTGCCTTCATCTTACCAGGCTCAACATTAGTGGATGTTCCAATTTTAGTGATGCTGCTTTGGCCTACCTTACTAGCCAATGCAAGAACCTGAAATGCTTGAATCTGTGCGGGTGTGGGAAGGCAGCTTCTGACAGAGCATTGCAGGTACTTAAGTTGCTTTAGCATGGTGAGATGAACTAATATTTAATCTCTGTAATCTTGATGCAGGCCATCGCCTGTAACTGTGGCCAGCTGCAATCTTTAAACTTAGGTTGGTGTGAGAGTGTCACTGACAAGGGAGTGACCAGCTTGGCATCAGGATGTCCTGAACTTAGGGCTGTGGACTTGTGTGGTTGTGTTCTTATAACAGGTCATTTTCAATATTTATGTTTGATCTGAATATCTGATATTCTTCAGTCTGCACAAGCACAACCTTGTTGTTCAGTAGATTGGTACAACAAATGGTATCAATACTAGTGCTTTGTTTCTCTGCCAGGTAGCTGCCTTGAATCCTTGTTTTCCTTTTTGGTTAAAAATCAGGCATGCTCACTGAAACAAACAATATCAGCAGTAGTGTTGGCTTTCTGCCAGGTTGATGTCTTGAAATCATTTTTTTTTAATGCCCACGTCACTGTATATGTGTTACTAGTATGTCATTCAGTCATTGTTGTCTTATGTGCATCTTTCCCAAGTTACGGTGTATGTCATTGTTGTCTTAAGGTTAAACAACATTGTAGTTACCAGTAAGTGCGTCACTTCTTGTTGCTTTGCTTTGCCATGCTGATTATCAGAAACTTGGCTTTTGCCCATTTTTTGATCTCCAGATGAGAGTGTGGTTGCTCTTGCAAACGGGTGCCCTCACCTGCGGTCCCTGGGCCTGTACTACTGCCAGAACATCACCGACCGGGCCATGTACTCGCTTGCAAACAGCCGCAGCAAAGGCAGAAGCTGGGACGCCACGAAGAGCAGCAGCAGCCGTGGCGACAAGGACGGGCTTGCGAACCTGAACATCAGCCAGTGCACCGCACTGACGCCCCCAGCCGTCCAGGCGGTGTGTGACTCCTTCCCGGCGCTCCACACTTGCCCGGAGAGGCACTCCCTCATCATCAGCGGCTGCCTGAGCCTCACCTCCGTCCACTGCGCCTGCGCTCTTCACCCGCACCGCTCTGGGAGAGCCATCTTGTCCAACCATGCTTACTAAGATCATAGTAAGATGTCATGCATGTCTCGTAAGAAAGGAAGGGTCGTGCATGCGGTTTGATGTAGTCTTGTAGAACTTTGAGAGGGCTTTGTGTACATAAACCCCCAGATTTGTTGGGTGGACTGGACTGCTGCTGTACCAGTATGATGGGAGTTTGTACTGTGTGTGTGGAAACTAAGGGAGCGGTGAAATCTGGAAGAATGTCTGCTTGTTGCCTTGCCTCCCCCGAGCTTTCAACTGACATGTGACGAAGTGAATTCTCTCTGGAAATGTTTTGAGCTTGCGATCATAATTCTCTGAAGAAATAAGCGGATTTAAGAATTTGCCACTGTAAAAGATACGTGTTTGAGGATTTTTCACTCATGTCTTGGGATATGTCTGTTAGTGAGACATTGAGTGATAAATTTGCTCAAATCCTTAATTATTCCAAGAAATATGGACTAGGCCTTGGGATTTTTGCAGTCCAGCTCAAAACTTCCAGCCTTGGGGGGCTTGTATAGAATTAAGTGCAAATCGGCGGGAAATGCAGTGCTATGCCGCAACGTAATGTATACGTGACTATGCCTATGTGCACGGCACAATCTCGACGATTTGCTAGTCAGCTCAATGCATTCGCCGTCTGATACTCTGATAACGCAAATCGGAACCATCAGGTGCCCGATGCCGCCGGCGGGACCGGCAAGGCGGCAGCAATTGCAACAGCGGTTGCGGGAGGCCGCGGTTCTGGCCTCTGGGGCGGCCGTATTGGGCTCGGCAACGGGGAAACGCTCATCGGCGAGGACGAATCCGCGCCGTGCCATCCATTCGCGTTCGGGCAGGTGAGGGCACGCGGCAGTTTTGGGGTTTTTTTTTGCCTGGCGCGGGACATCAGCCGACGCAGACCAGCCAGCGTCGGGCTACCCCCAGGGCCAGAACCAATCTAACACATAGAGTGGGCTGCCTGGCCCGTGTAACTGATGGGCTGGCAGGCGCGGTCGATTTGCCGCTACTTGTTTTCTTCTACAAATGTGATCTGTCTGTTGAGAAACCTAGATTTGGACTTATAAACTTGATCTATAGTAGATATTCTCTACTTAGTCTATAAATAAGGGTCTCAATTATTATAAAATTAGATGTGAACATAGAAAGGAATAAAGAAAGGAGTTCCTCTTTTATCTCTGTGTGTTCAATTTATTATTTGTAATATTTTATGTTTGATCCATCTCTTTTCTATAGGAGAAATTGATCGGACTGGACTCGCCAGTAATGATTTCTCAACATGTTATCAGCACGAGTCCCTCTAGTGGATCAAAGGTAATCGTCGAAATATTCGTAGATTGAATTATCCATCTAGATTGCTTTAAATTTTGCAAGTTTCGATTTCTAGATTATTTCTACAATGCAAACCGTTCTAATTTACTATGAGCGGACTTGAAGTCGCTGACACAATGTCGATCAGTAGAGTAGATTGTATGAAAGAGTTGCACTGTAGATTTAAAAAAATGATAAATGACAACGCAGTCGCCCGCGCCTCCCGCATGAGGCTGCGTAGCCAAGCCACGGCGGCCCTCACCGCCCAAACACGGTCGAGCTCCGTGTCGCACACCGACCAAAGCCACACTGCCCGTATGGGGCCGACCACCACCTGCATGTAGCTGCGCCGACCGCCATGACACCGCTCCCGCACGAGGGCCGCCGCCGCCCCCAGCTTCTCGCGTGACGCCGCTCTCGCATGAGCATCACCGTCGCCCTGAGCTTTTGGTCGGTGTCACTCTTGCACAGCGCCATTGCATGAGTGCTGCGTTGCCCCGCACGGCGTCTGCGCCACTCCACACAGCCCAAATCGTCGGCCCGGAGCCGCACCGCGTCGCTGGCCCTTTTTCCCCCACATGTGCCGCCATGTGCTTAACAAGGGTAGGGGAACCCTACCCCTCCCTCTTGAATCGATCAAAAGAAATTTAGACTGTCTGATCGGTCATGAGAAATTCAGACCACTCCGATCGGCCATACAAAGTATGGACCGTCTAATCGGCCATGGGACGTTTAGATCATTCTGATCGACCGAGTGAAGTTCGAACCGTCCAATCAGCCGGGGATAGGGATGCCTAGATTTTGTAGAAGGCCCTCAGAAAATCAAAAACTAGCATAAATTTGTTTTAGAATTGAAAATTAGCAGAGAAGCCATCGAAAATTGCAGAATTCATTGAAAATATATATTCTAGCATAAAAGGGCCTCAAAAATACAAGTTTTCGATTGTTTTTTGCATCTAAAGCTTGTTTAGCACTATTGTTATTATTTTCTGTGCTTTTCTATATTTACTTACTGTTTTTGATTAATCATAATTATTCAAATTTCTTTTAATCACTAAAATTAACAGTAAAATTATAGATAATGCACAGAAAATTCTAAAATATCATGATAATATTTTATATCATTATCCAATTCATTTTATGCATATAGATGACATGCATCACGAACCGGGAGTTCAAGAAGCTGGCCCAGTATGGCCAAAACTATTTGTCTTAGACTTCTGGTATCGAGATCGTATTTAGAGCCAAGATGCTCTGCACTGCTATTGGGATTGATGCACCATAGGATGCCAAACCCACACCTGAGAAAAATGACCAAGCACTTCACTTCCTCAGGCACCACATCTGTCTCACTCTCAAAAATGAGTACATGGCTGAGAAGAGCATGCTAGCATTATGGACTGCATTGAAGAAACGATTTGAGAAGTTAAAGTACATCATTCTTTCTCAGGCAGAGCAGAAAAGGATTCGACTCATATTTGCTGATTTCAAGATGGTTGGAGAGTACAAACTCTGTTCTAGACAGAATTTGTACCAATCTTCAACTTTATAGCAGGTAGATAACAGATGAGCAGAAGATTGAGAAGACTCTCTCCACTTTTCACCCTATGCATTGCAGTCTGCGCAACTATCATCAAAACGGCTACAAGGAGTATACTAAATTGATCAATATCATGCAGGTTGCAAAGGCTTAAGATAAAGTTCTCTGCCAGAACTTTGTCACACAGCCACCTAGGAGCTCCGCTGCCCGTGAGGCCAACGCTGAAAGGTACAAGGTGCGGAAGCCTATAATGAAGAAAAGGGGAAGGAAGGGCAAAGCTGCAGCCTAGAAAGGCAAATCAAATGCTCTACTAGATAAAAAAGGCTGGCAAACCAAAGCATGACGACTAGCCCTATGGTCATCAAGATCAAACCTGCTACAAGTGTGGTAAGTAGGGGCACTGGTTGCAGATCTACAAAGAGTCGTAACATGTTATCGATGCCTTCTAGGGTAAAAAGATGAATGGTAGCAAAGGGCAGTATGAAACCCACTTCGCCTTCATCGAGGGGGAGAATTTTGAGCAGCAGTCTGCACCAATGGAAGTGGATTCCACTCCTGAAGCCACACCCCATTTTGACATTGCAATTACCGCCGCCATGATTTCTTAGGAAGAGCATCTCACATCTGAGAAAGTAGCAGCTGAAGTCTTAGATTTCTTAGCAGATTCAGTCTAATGCACAGAATGCATCTAGACTTTAATTGTCATGTGTCTCATGTGTGAAAGTAATAAGTTAGACTTGCAATAATGATATTCAAATAATTCATTTTCGTGATAGTTAGATAATATTAATTCATTTATTTATTCAGTCAACAATAGCATGATGTGTTTTGATATTTGAAGTATTTTATTTTATATGTTGATTGTCTTCTACTACATATTAATAAAGTAAACTATATTAGAACATGTGTGGTGCCCATGGAGGAAGTGTGCTTAGCTGACAGTGGTACAATGAATACCATCTTGAGAGAGACAAAATTCTTTTAGTTGATTAGCAAAAAATACTGGTAACCTTACAACAATCGCCCGTAGCGATGCTTATATAATAGGCTCAGGAAAAGCCACAATTATACTCCTGATGGGCACATCTTTGGTAATTAAAGAAGTCTTGTTATACACAAATCAACTAGAACTCTCATAAATTCCAAAGACATTCGCACTAACGGTTTCTCTGCTCATTACAAAGCGTAAAGCAAGTAGAAAAGGGGTATTAGAAAGACTTTCTTCATTTGAATTTGGGCTATACTACACTAATATTAAGGCACGTGTAGCCTATACTATCCTGGAAACTATATTTAGAATCTCTGAACTATCCTGTCTCTCGCATTATAGATTAGGCCATCCAAGTCTTAGGATGATGAAAAATATAATTAACAATTCAAAGGGATATAATATTGATGTAAAGAATTTTTCAAATCAAGAATATTTTGTGTGCTCCGTATGTGCCATCGAAAAATTAATTACTAGACCTTCTACTCTAAAAGTGAAGGATGATGTTCCTGCATTCGTGGAATACATCCAAGGAGATATTTGTAGTCCTATACAACCTCTGTCAGGGCTATTTAAATATTTTATTGTGCTCATCGATACTTCATTAAAATAGTCGCACGTATATTTATTATCTACGAGAAATCATGCTTTTATAAAACTAATCTCGCAGACAATTTAAATTAGAAATAATTTCTCTGATCATCATATAAAGACCATCAAAATGGACAACATTGAAGAATCTACTTCAAAGATATTTGATAATTATTGCATGACAATGGAAATTAAAGTTAAGCACTCCGTCCCACATGTTCACATCCAGAATAGACTAGCAGAGGCATTAATTAAATGGATTAAATTTATTGCCTGGCCGCTTTTGCAAAATTATAATTTACTGACTACATGTTGGGGACACGTAGTCCTATATGCAGCAACTCTCATCAACTTTAGACCATCGGTATATAACATCCATTCACCTATGCAACTAGCATAAGGATCACCACCAAAAATCTCTTATCTCCGTAGGTTTGGGTGCAAAGTTTATGTACCTATATCCCCACCACAGCGAATTGCAATAGGTCCACTTTGAAAGTCTTGGATATACATTGGTTATGAGACAACATCTATAATCAGGTATTTGAAACCGATGACGGGAGATTTACATACTAGTCGTCTTCCTGATAGTATATTTGATGAGGAAAGTTTCCCGACATTAGGGGGAGAAAATCAACCCCTTGATGAAAAAGGCCAAAATATTACGTGGCAAGCCATGGGAATCCATGTACATGACCCCATACTAATGAAGCAAATGGAGAAGTCCAGAAAATCATTGATTTGTAAATATTTCCAAATCAACCGCATGACCACTTTAGTGATTTAAAAGCATGACCAAGTCGCATGTGCCTGCACGCAATGCATCGGAGTGGGTTGAAATACCGAAGAAAGTAGGAGGTATCCCTAATCCTGTTCAGAGACCTAAGAATAAAAGGATGAGAACTTCGGCCCCTCATATCCCAAGTAGCCAGGGATGCCTGGTGAAAAAGGATAAGAAGAACTTGACATAGCCAATCATCGAAATTCCCTAGAACTAGCAGGGGAGCCAGTTGAGACGTGGCACCATAATGGCACCTTCAGAAAAGGGCATACCAGATATGAACATTTCCACGGAGGGGAAACCAACATGAATGTATGCACACATATCAGAACTGACAAACTAAAAAGACTTGCCCCCGCAACTAGAAGGAGCGGTGAGCAAGCAGAAGAACTACAAGGATCATCCCATGATGAAATAGTTATAAACTATGTGCACACGGGAGAATCCATGAATAAGACAACAGCCAATGTTGATATCTATTTTGCAAAGAAAATTGCCATAATTGTTGATCTTGATTCAGAGCCTGCATTGCTCTCTAAATGTTAGAAATGATCAGATTTGGAGGATTAGAAAAAGGCAATAGAAATTGAATTATTATATCTGAAAAAAAGAGAGATGCTTGGGTCTATAAGCCGTTTGCCTCCCCATGTGTACCTCGAGGGTATAAGTGGGTATTTGTTCGAAAGAGAAATGAGAAAAATAAAGTTATAAGATATAAAGCAATGCTTGTTGCATAAGGTTTCACTCAATGTCCAAGAGTTAATTATGAAAAAAATCTATTCTCCGGTCATGGGTGGCATTACCTGTAGATATTTAATCTCGATGATAGTAAATCTGAATTTAGAAATTAAATTGATGGATGTGGTAACAACATACCTTTATGAAAACTTAGATTCGGATATTTATATAAAAGTACCTGAAGGTATCTGTCGAATCAAGATAGAGCAATCAAGATAGAGCAAATAGAAATCTGTATAGTGTAAAACTTCTAAAATCATTGTACGGACTTAAACAATAAGGCAGGATATGGTATAATCGCTTAAGTGACTTTCTATGTAAGAAAGGCTACACGAACAATGAGAATTGTCCTTGTGTATTTCTACAATGATTTTAGAATGGATTTTGTATAATCTCAATGTATGTAAATGATCTGAATATCATCGGAACTGTGAAAAATATAAAGAAGCAAGCTCTTACCTACAATCAGAGTTCGAAATAAAAGATTTGGGTAAAACCAAATATTGTTTAGGCTTGCAGGTCGAGCATATCCCAGAAGGAATATTAGTACATCAATCGGCCTACACTCAGATGGTGTTAGAAAGGTTTGGTTTTCAAAAAAGCATACCCTTTAAAAGTACCAATGGTCAGAAAATCTTTGTAGCAAGACAAGGATCCATACAGACTTGGAGAAAAGGGGGAGGAAGTCCTAACACCGGAATTTTCATACTTAAGTGCAATAAGAACACTTATGTATTTAGCAAACTGCACTAGACCGTATATCGTATTTGCTGTAAACCTATTAGTAAGGTATAGTACAGAACCTACTAAAAGGAATTGACAGGGAATAAAGGACATCTTTCGATACCTCCAAGGAAGCAAAGACCTTGGACTGTTCTACAGAAAGAACCAAGATCTGAATATGACTGGTTATGCAAATGCCGAGTACTTGTCGGATCTGTATATCACCAGATCATAGTTAGGCTATGTATGTCTGTATGGTGGAATTGCTATTTCATAAAAACCGTCTAAGCAAAGTCTTGTATCGACTTTGACGAATCACTTAGAAATCATTGCACCGTACAAAGCCGCACAAGAATGTACTTGGTTTCGACGGATGATTCTCCATATCTAGTAGTCATATGGACTAAATATCATGTAAGCTCCCATAATTATCTATGAAGATAATACAGCTTGTGTTGCACAAGTATTAACGGGTTACGTGAAGAGTTCATCTCATAAACCATATCAACCCAAGTTCCTTTATGCTTATGAATTCAAAAGATGGACAAAATTTAGGTACTGCATACTAAGTCACGTGGAAATCTTGCAGATTTATTCACTAAGTCACTTCTAGCATCTAATTTTAAAATATGTATACATGGAATTAGAATGATAAGACTTAGAGAAGTGCAGAACTCAGGGAAAGATTCTTCTTGAGCTAACTATTAAACTTGATCACAAAGGTTGAGTACCCAGAGAATAAATTCTATAGATTAAATAAAATTAGGTGGATTATACTCTTTTTTCCTTGATGAGTTTTTCTGAAGTTTATTGGCCAAGGTTTTTAAAGAAACAATTCGTACAACACAATATAACATATATTATGTATTCTTTCTCTAAATTTTTTTCACTGGATTTTTATAGAGTTTTGATGAAGTATGAATGTGTCGGTGAGTGTCCAAGGGGGAGTATTGGGAAACCTGGGTCTGGGCCTATAAACCTGGCCCATGGTGAGCACCTTCCACTTAGTCTACAAATAGGGGTTCTAATCATTTTAAAGTTGTACATAAACAGAGAAAGTAATAAAGAAAGAATTTCCTTTCTTATCTCTCTGTATTCAATTTATTATTTGTAATATTCTATATTTGATCCATCTCTTTTGCATAGGAGGAATCGATCGGACTGAACTTGCCAGCGACGGTTTCTCAACACTGTCGCTCAAGACAGCCGCGCAAAACATCGAAGTCATTGCGCTTAAGCCGAGTCCTACTCTACCAATCTAGTTGGACCCTATCACTTAAGCCAAGCTATTTTATAGTGTACAGAAGGAGTCCGACCATGCGTTTTGGCAACGGTTTGCCTTCCCATGGTGGACACACCTCCATGGTGTGTAGAGTCCTAAATACTAAGCCGAGCTGCACTTGTGGTTGCAGAAAGGTCAAAATGATATAGTCACTTCTTTGCAGAAATGTAATAAACTTTTGTCTAGAGGAAGAAGAGCATTAAACGCATGTACAATGACATTTTCCTAACGACGTTGATCCTATCAACTATCGATCATCGACGCGGCTCACCATAAAAAAAAGGCAAAAAGACTAACAATCTAACCATGAACTACTATGGACATTCGTATTGACTAGGGCTAATGTTTGTAATAAAAAATGAATGGTAGTAGCTAAAAGAAGTGGCTCTTAAAAGGAGAGAACGAACAGTAAGAAAAACAAAAGTGAGATGTGTGCGTGAGGCGGGAGCGAGAGGAGTGGAGTGTGTGATGCACCCGAGACCCCCTGTTTTATCTTTAGAGCGAGACGGGAGCAAAAGAAGTGAGGAAGCCACTTTGAGAAATCAGGTATTCATATTAACTTCTGGTTTTTCTAAGTAAAAATTAGAAACATAAATCAATATGAACAAACCATATGCAAGGTCGACTAATTCAAATCTAGTTACCAAGATGAATACGAACAACTAAACATGCAACGAATATTTGAAGTATGATAATATGTTTTACACAAACTAGATGACCGGTCGCAACAATAGATGCAAACAAAGACTACTAATATAACAACTTCATGACAATAGATGCATTTCCTCTATTTATATTCTTCGGGATTAGATTGTTTCAACCGATGACAGACGGCTTGAAGTACATGCAGATAGGTGGATCATGTGAGAACCAATATTTTCAAATCCGTTTTAATTGACAAATTACGACTAATTAAAATTAATTAAATAGTTGATTAAAGCAATTATAGAGGATTCTTTTTCTTTAAATACAAAACAGATCAAAAAAATAAAAAAATTTCAAAGAACAAATCTAATTAAAAATTTCAAGTCACCTCACAAATTTCAAATTTTGAATACGAATTCATCTCAACATGATTTCAATTAACACATGTCAATTAAAAATATTTATAGTCCGGTTACAACAAATAATTACATCCATCAAGTAATAATTAAAATTGTTCCTTGAACCAAATAAAAATATTAACAACCCATATTACATCAATATTAACAGTCCATATTACATCAGTTCATGTTTAAAATTACATCCATTTACAATCATTAACCTTCATTGAGTATAATTCAAATTACATCAATTTACAAATCTCGATCTCAACCAAGACCATCATCTCTAGAATATAGATAATTACATCACAATTACATAAATATTGCTAAGTTGGAATAACCGATGTTATTAATTGTAAAGAAAACCAAGAACATGATACCGAAAAGTTAAGTTGCCGTCAGAACCCATTCAATTTTTAGAATACTGAACCTTAGCACTTATCGGGATACTAGGACCGTCTGATGCCAGCCGACACCTCTCGCTTTAGTGGGCCTCATCATCTGGTGAAAGCCAACTCAACACCCACTTTAGAATTCACTACCCTTAGCTTGAACAGTAGAGAACCAAATCACTGTGTTGAATTCACCCTAATGACCTTCAATCCATGAGGGTAAAACCTCATTTTTTATCAAGCCAACAATAGAATGAGTGGAAGCAAAGGATAAAACCCAGCAACCACTCGAGGAAAGAGGAAGCCAGGGGATAAGACCAAGCCACCCGAGAGATTGAGAGAGAGAGAGAGAGAAAGCATTCCACCAATCTCTCCCAAAGCCACCAGAGCAAAGAAGAGAGCAGGAAGCTACCTCTCCTCCCATTCCCATTTGATTTCCCTAACAGAGCCCATCCCACCGGAGGCAAGAGCGAGAGAGAGAGAGAGAGAGAGAAAGTTGACAGTCGACACACTAGAGGGGCACTAGAGGGGCACTAAAGGAGGAGGAGGAGGTGACATTCAAGAGGAGTTGGAGAAGAAAAAGAGGAGGAAACCACGGCTTTGGCATCTCATGAACGAAGAACCAGCTAGGGCCATAAGGAACAAGGGGAAGAGAAGGCGATCGTGTTCTCAGTGACTCTGGAGCAAGGGAACCAAGCCAGGACCAGGAGCAGCTAGGAGAAGGCAAGCCTTAGGAGAGCCACGACGGAACCGCAACGCTCGGTACAGACCTCATCCACACTAAATTATCCAACAATTAACCAGCAAGCAAAGTGCCCCCCTCAAGACTTCTGTTTTCATCATGCCCACCCAAACCCACATCACCATGGTAGGAGTACTAGCCTGTATTCTCAAAACCCTCATTCACACATGTCCAAACCCTCATTCCTAGTAGAGCTACCGCAGTAGAGTCAGTAGATTTCATCACTAAAATGGATAGATTAATATTAGAGAGAGTAGAATATACCGATGGGAGAGCTCACTTGTCATTTCCATTGAATATTATTTTCTAATATATACATCATTCCCGTGTTACTGAGCAAAATTTACCTCGATCACACTGGCTTTGAAGGTCAATGGTACCAACCATAGTTTGTTGAGAGGATCTAGCACTCCGTTATTGATTTGACTACTAAGACTAAACTGGACTTGAGTTGTAGATCCACAAGCCACGCCTCATCACGAAGCAATCGGCCGCTAAATCGAGCCATAGTTACCAACACTCCGCGTTAAACCAGACAAGAAGCGCCGTTTCCTCTGTTATTTTCAGGTTGCCACAGAAGCCTCACCCAAACAACCCAAACGGCCTCCTCCACCGTCCGCGCGTCCACCCTCCCATCAACCGCCCAACTTCCCGCGCGCGCCAACATATTTCCTCCTCCTCAATTCTCATTCTCCATCTCCATCCACGGCACTCCAAACCCCCCATTTCCAAACGCGTTCGATCATTCGCAAGAAGCGCGTCGCGCGTGGCAGCCGATGGCGCCGAGCATGCTCCGGCAGGCAATGGGCGCGGTGAAAGACCAGACGAGCATCGGGCTAGCCAGGATGGGCGGCGCGGACAAGGTGGCCGCGGACCTCGACGTGGCCATCCTCAAGGCGACCGGGCACGGGGAGAGCTTCCCCGCCGACCAGCGCCACGTCCAGGAGATCCTCACGCTGACGTGCTACTCCCGGGCGCGCGTGGCCGCCTGCGTGGCCTCCGTGTCGCGCCGGCTCGGGCGGACGCGAGCCTGGGCCGTCGCGCTCAAGACGCTGGCGCTGGTGCACCGCCTGCTCGCGGACGGCGACCCGGCGTACGAGCAGGAGGTGTTCCTCGCCATGCGCCGCGGCAGGCGCCTGCTCGACATGTCCCGCTTCCGCGACCGGTCGCGCTCCCGCTCGTGGGACTTCTCCGCGCTCGTGCGCGCCTACGCCGCCTACCTCGACGACCGGCTCAAGCATCGCATGCAGGGCCGCGGGGGAGGAGTGGCTAGCCCGGGCGAATGGCGCCTCGGCGGCCGTCGCGACAGCTTCCACGACATCGACGGGAGGTACGAGACGGGCGAAGCTGTAGCCGAGGCCTGGGCGCTCGTGCCGAGGGAGACGCCGGCGACCGTGACGACAACGGACGAGCTATTCGCGAAGGCGCAGCATCTGAAGCACCTCCTCGACCGGTTAGTCGCATGCCGGCCCACAGGGAAGGCGAGGACGAACCGGGTGGTGAAGGCGGAGATGTACACGCTCGTGAAGGAGAGCGTGGTGATGTACTGCGAGCTCACGGTGGTGATGGCCGCACTCATCGACCGCTTCGCCGAGCTGGAGACTCCAGGCTGCGTGCGCGTCCACTCCATCTTCACCAGCCTCGCGAAGCTGCTCGACGAGCTCGACGATTTCTACTCGTGGTGTAAGGCGTCCGCCGTCTGCCGTCCGTCCGACGTCCCCGAGGTCGAGCACGTCACGCAGAAGAAGCTAGACCTGATGGACGAGTTCATCCGCGACAGACAAGCATCGGCATTGCAGCGAAGGCGTTCGCTGCAGTCATCACCGGCTCCGTCCAGACCACCAGCTTCCCACACCACGAAGTATGATACGGACGCAGCCAAGCCGCTTCCAGCGCCGAAAGAGCGGCAGGTTGCTGCCCAAGAGGACAAGAATGCCAGCAAGGCGGCACCAGCTGAGCCGGCAGGTTCCCTAATCGTGGTCGACGGCCAAATGGCTGACTTCTTGAACCTGAAGGAAGACACGGCGCCGCCATTGTCCGGCGAGGAGCATGGGCGGAACCTGGCATTGGCACTGTTCGACGGCCACCAGGCCCAACCAGCGCCGAAATGGGAGGCGTTCGACGATCCATCGACGGATTGGGAGACGGCGCTGGTGCAGTCCGCGAGCAGGCTCGCCACCCAGCGCGCGGAGCTCGGTGGCGGCTTCAACACGACGGTGCTCGACGGCATGTACAGCCATGCGGCGGCCAATGCAACAGTGACAAACGCACGAGCGTTCGCCGGAAGCGCAAGCAGTGTGGTGATGCGGCCGCCCGGGGTGACGGTGCTTGCACTGCCACCACCGCCTGTGGCCAGCGCCGCCGTCGCCGCGAGGGCAGATCCGTTCGCGGCGTCACTGGCAGTGCCTCCCCCGGCGTACGTTCAGATAACGGATATGCAGACGAGGCACCGGCTTCTTGTCGAGGAGCAGATGGTGTGGCAACAGTACGAAAGACAAAGGCCAACCTGGAGTTACAATAATCTATTGTAAGATCGTAATGTTTTGTGTTGCAAAAATTTCAATGTCACGATACACGACAAAAAAATGTTGCTGAGATTGTTTACAAGTTGATTTACACCATAATTCGGAATATGGAAGCATGATGATCAGGAACTAGTGTGTGGTACTGTGGTAATTGATGAATGGATTTAAAATGACAGATATTTGATGAATGGATTTAAAATGGCACAGACATATAATAAGCCAAATTAGAACATATTGATCCAAACCATGTCAATATTTACAGGCACACAAGTTTTCATCACATAACTTAATTACACTGCAAGACACAGTTTCTTTGCATTATAAGGCAGAAAAATACTATTAAGAGTTACTACACATTAGACGCAGCCAACTGCAATCACTTCGAGTACAAGCTTTGGAATAGTAGTGGATAGCTTGCCAGATAAACACCTGATTTGGGACTTCAGGGAAGCAGGAAGATATCTTAATAGCTTCACCATGCAGATGAAAAGAGAAGCTGTTGACTCAAGTAAAGTTCGGTAGCAGAGTTCCATAACCGGTTTGAGGATTTCGCTCAGCTTGCTTGCAAGGTTGATAAGACTTAATTGGATCGACAGCCAAATGCGAATGGCAGAAGGGCTAGTTTGCAACAAACTTTAACTTGTTCAGAAGAAGCAGCAGCTTCGTAACACTATCAAACACCGCCAGTGTATCACATCACCAGCAAGGCCTAGTATTAGAAGATCCTTCTAGCATTGCAACTGATGAAGAGCAGTAACATTACTACCAATTCAACAAAAGATGCACAGGTGAGAAAATGGAAAACAAGAGAACGAATTTATACCTCTGAAAAAGTTGTGTAGTATTCGTGACGCATCAGAAGGGGTAATGCCTTGTTGGGTTTGAGCCGTTGTTCCCCATAAGGTTTGTGGTGAAAGTAATATCATCAACAGACATATCATGTATAGAGGAGGGAATTGATGGGAGCAAATTGCCTGCTGCTAAAGAAACTGCAAGAGCACCACCATTGCCATAGTGGGGATAGTTCAACTGATTGTATGGGAACTGATCGGAAGAATAATGGGAGAACAAATTGCCTGGCACAAGCATCTCGGAGAAGGTAGTTTCCCCAATAGGGAAGAGATCATCGAGCTCTATATAATTATCACCAGTTTCATGTTCAGATATCATGGGCGGATTGAAGTATTCGGTATTAACATAGCCAGGGCACTGATAATCGACAGTAGGTACACCTTCTAACTCTACAAGCCTCGCTAGTTCATTGTAAAGATAATCAGAGTTTATCTCAAGAGCATGAGCCTCAGCTTCAGGCATGGCAGGGAGTTCAGCAAGCTGCATTGGGAAGACACGTTTTATTAACTCTTGCAGGCATTTGTGTTGTAACAATTCTTTAAAAAGAGCACAAAAAGAAACATGAAATTTAAGAAAGCATGTAATTGGTACATACATGTTCATTGGCACCGTCACAATCAGGGGAATCATTCAAAAACCCAACCCATTCATCTGATACAATTCCACCAAATTCAGGAGGATGGCATGCATTTCGAGCATCAGAAGCATTGTTTGCAGAAACCACCCCACTTCCTCTACATTCAAGTGTGTGATAAGACTGTAGTTCATCAACAGCTGTAGTAGAAGTACTATTATATTCAAATGGTAATCCCTCAGCAGCAGCAGCAGTCAAAACAGGTGGTTCGTCAACAACACTAGCAGCAACAGTGTGCTGACCAGGTGATTCATCAACAGGATCTGCTAATTCTAAAGATGGACAAGCTATCAATGGGAACATAGCAGTTTCAGCATTTACATCATCCCATTCTTCTTCATTAAATGGAGCCCCATATTGTTCCCCTATTTTTGGACCAAGGCCACTCTTTTTGAAAATTTTGCAGAGTACATAAGCATCCTGTTAAATAAAAAATTAGGTTTAGTTCGAATGATAGAATGTTGCACACATTGCCTTACATAATAACCAAATGATGTGCCAAGCGCAACAGTTCATAGAGACTGAAATTCCAGTAAGGACATACAGCACTATTATATGAAGGGAGTGTATCATGCCTCATTCTTAAATCAAAAAAAGATTAATTGTTCTTAGCTGTCATTTTGAAAGACGAATCAACTTGAAAATTCTTAGAATAATACATCTTGATTTACCAGGAATGGCTACAGCAGCAAGTAAACATTGATGCCAAGACATTCAAATATGGAACCTTTCCTTGTTTATACATTAGAATTGGTACTTTAATAAACCAAAAGAAAGGGATATATCATTACCTTTGAGAAACCAGCAACTTCCAGTTGATTGTCTTCCATCTTATACTCATACATCACCCAATCAGTTCGATCACCTTTAGGTGCCTTGCCCTCATGAAAGATCAATGTTTTCTTTGTTCCAACAATGCGAGAGTTAAGCATAATAGTTCTATCTTTCCCACTAGTTTTCCAGTATCCATTGAGAGTCGCACGGTTTGTCCTAGACCCCTTTGGATATTTCTTATCACGAGGACAAAAGAAGTACCATTCCAGATCTCTGCTTCGGAGACAAGATTTATCTACATGTAAAACAGAGGATTAGTGCCAAGCAGTGGTAACTCACACATAAAAGAAGACCAAGCAGCTGCCACCACTTGCTGTTAAACATTAGGAGCATCAATGATTTGGACAATTGATGAAAAAGTTCAGTACCAGTATTAGATGGCAATTACCTGGAAGATCCCAAGGAGCATATTTGTACAGCTCAACAACTGGTATAGCCTCAACAAATAGTTTCTTTCCCATGATCTTTCTTTTTAGGTAGTAGGAAACAAGCTCAACATCTGTTGGATGGAATCGAAAGCCAGGAGGGAGCGAAGTTTGCGCCATTATCGCAAAATTTTAGTAAGGAAATAAACAGGAATGCTTCAGCAAATGAGAGGATTAACCTTCACAGTAGTTCAAGGAGAATCCAAGTTCAAACAATCAGGAAATTGTTTCAGTGCTCAGATGAGGAAATTCAGGGGAGATTACCAGACAGACAGGAGGAGAGAGAGAGAGAGACAGCAACAGGTTGAGTGTTTGAGCTCAAAATGAGACAAGAGAGTTTGCCTCACAGGAGAAGACACTATTCTTGTCCAAGCACAGAATGAGGTTTTTCCGGACTCAGACAAGAGTATTGGAAGTAGAAAGGATCTTAGTCCAATCACAGAAAGAGATGTTTGAGAACTTAGAAAGCAGTATTCAAAAGGATGAATATGCCTTACTAGGACCAACGGGAATTATCAGTCCAACCACGTCGAAATGTTTTGAGTACGAGGATGACAAGAAACAAGCCTTGACAAGACTCAAGCAAAGCGTAGTCCAAGCAGTCACACACGTCAAATTGCCTTTCCGCTTGGACGTGGGGGCTCGAGTCTTGCCGATTAGACCAGCAACAATCGCTTCACATGGTAGGAAATGCTACCACCAGAAATACAGTGATTCCACTTGTATCAAGTGAAATCCCAAAACTTTACACAGTATATGAACCAGAAGTAGCAAGAAAGAAAGCAGGGGTATTCCTCGTGGACTTCAGTAGACATGAGTGATGTGAGTCAAAATCCTGAATGAACAATACAGTAATAGCATCAACACTTGCGAATATGAATAAGAAGAAATGACAACAAAACAGGACATATTCTAAAATTAACACGCTGCACGTAATCTGAAATTAACAAAAGTTCCTGAACTCCTGAGTTAAAATGACAGGGCTAGCAAATAAACCAAATCAAATATTGCGTCAGTCCGAACAAGCTTAGTTTGCCTATGGAGAGCAAATCCAAGAACTCAAATGATCAGAACAACGGCGACAGTTAACTCAGATTATACTAAAAGAACCAATTAGCCCCTAGATGACCGTTAGAGCTGCGAAATACAGCTTCCGCAATCGCAGATCTAGAAATTTCAAAAGGATCAGCTTAATCTCTCAGTATCTTACAAGAACATAGATGGATTTCAGTCAATGTCACCGAAACACATAATAATCGGTTCCACATCTCGAAATAAACCACGGATCGAGCAAAGACCACCTAAATCACACCCAACTCCACACCTAAATCAACTCAAAACTAACGAACCAACACCTGCATCATAGGCACATCAAGCCATCACTTAAATTGACCGTTTACTACCCAAATCTTGACTGGTTCAGAACTACACGAACACCAGACCTAGGCTTCACATATCCAGACCCCGTTCCACAGATCGTTTCCAGACCGCCCAAACCCCCATGAATCAACACGCTTTCCAGGTTCAAGGACCCTCCCGAATCACCACCAAACCAGCCAAAACCACCCTCAAATCGCAGAGGGAGGCGAGCCGATCGACATCGACGGGTTCGATTAAGGGGAAAACCAAACCAATCGCATGAGGTTTCGGAGATCTAAGATCTTACGCGAAGGAGGATGGGGAGGACGCGAGGAGAGGTGGGGTGGGAGTAGCAGCGCCGCCGTTTCGTCAATTGAGGTTGGTGTGCGGTGCGGGGCGGAAACCAAAGCGTAGCCGCGCACACAGAGGCATTTTATCAGCGCGGAGGCAGGAGTGGGCCGGAGCAACTGACAGGTGGGGCCTCACCAGGACTTCGACGTGCCCGTGGGCCCCGGCGATGGCAAGGAAGCTTCCCCTCCCCTGCGCTTCCGCCGGTTTCCCCCCTCGTGCTGGAATTATCTGTGCAAATAAACTATGAGGCAGTTGGGTGTTTGGTTTGAAATTTGTTTGATCGAACGAGACTCGCACGTCCCTGCCAAGTGGGCCACATCGGTCATGGTTCGCCGCGTCGGAGTCGTGTTACTTTGGGACACCGGATGGTTTACGGACTGTTTTTTTTACTTGGTTGATGATGGTAGAGAGTATAGACAATTGCGAGCCTCTGAGTGCTGCTTTGATTGATCTGGACTAAAGCTCCGCTTGTTTTAGCATAAGTTTTTAGCTTCTATATTTATTTTACTATTTTTTAATTTCTTTTTTATTTTTTTGTTTTTAGAGTTTTTTTTGTCTTTTTTTCGTATTTCTTTGTATTATTTATGATGAGTTAATCTTTTTTTTTATTTTTAAATTTTTTAAATTTAATTACGTTAAATAAATTATCTTAGTTATAATAAAAAGTAAACCAATTATAATAGAAAAAAAGTAAGCTATCACTGTTCGGAGCTCCCCAGTGCTAAACCTGTGCATCCACGGACAACCCGGTCCAAACCGATTTTTGTGAGCCTGTGCTGGGTCAGTCATCGGTCGGGCCTGGGCCCATGATTCCGCGGCCCAAAGCTTGAAAAAGCCTAGTAAAAAACAACATGAATGAAAAATAGGGAAAAAAGTATTAAAAAATTATTCAGAAAACGCATTCAAACTATTTTTTATTCATGACTAATGGAGTTTTCGGGCTTTGGCCTTTCGCGGATCTAACCCATCCTTGAACAAGTCTGGTGTCTAGCATTTGACAGCTTTGGATCAAGGCATGTGAGATTATTTCAATTTCTCTCGAGAAGTTCCCAACCCATCATCTTACTTTTAGGTGGTTTTTTTAGACCGTGATTTTGATTTTTGGTTTCTAAATTCTAGCTGATCTTTGAAATAGTTGCATGTAAATTTGGACAGTATAACTGAATTCGGTATAATATCTACTACAATATATTTGTAGATTCTATCTTAAAAAGATGCACCAATTTCTCGATTGAATTGTCCACGATGCCATGGCTTTTGTCGCCTTTGCTGAGTAAAGACACAAAGTACAGATGGAAGATATGCATCTGACAAAATCATAGGTATTTAGTCTATAACCAGAGTTTGTCACACTAACCTTAGTGCATGTACAATAATCTGTCTCTTAAGATTATATCTAAGGCTTCCATCTCATCTAAAGACAACATTATAAGCAACCTCTCCAACAGTAAATCATTCATCTAACTATTTTATATTATTTTCATGATAACTTTCTGTCTCATACCATTTTACTATTTGCGTTGGTTTATAAATTCAAATCGTTCCTTGTATAAGAGACATCATATTATCTCTTCTCATATTCTTTCTTTTTCACATAAAATTTTACAACATGTTACTTTTAGAGAGGTAAAATCTACCTCAATTGGTGGCTAGTCCTGCCTCTCAAGGGTCGGATCGCTCAGGTTTGTCAGAAAATACACTTACTTCAGAGGGATCGACCGACAGGCATGCCCTATTACCGAAATTGCTGCTTCCAAAATTTGATGGTGAGAATCCTAAGGTGTGGCGTGATCGTTGTGTACAATGTGTGTGAATCCTTGTGGGTGACTGCGGCAACAATACATATGGAGGGAAACGCCGTATTCTGGTTGCATGCGTATCAAAGTTAGCAAGCGCTGGGTGGATGGGAGGAATTTATGGGTGCTGTGGAGGCGGAGTTTGGCTCTTATGACCGGAGGAAATACATGAACACCCTGCTCAAACTGAAGCAAACTAGACCATGATGGAGAAGTTTGAAGCTCTCATGTACAAGGTTACTAAGCTCTCACGTACACGGTTACTGCTTATATTCAGAATTCGGAGGAATCTTTTCTTGTGGAGAAGTTTGTGTTAGGATTGCGAGACGCATTGAGAATTGCTGTGGAGATCCAATTGCCGGAAATAGTGGGGGTGTGCAGCATGATGGCAATGATACAGGAGGAGATGATGAAAACAATAGGGTGTGTGATGACAAGTTCAATTTCAATACAAAGGCAGCAATTCTAGGGGTGAAGAATGAGGCAACAACACGTCGTGTAGTGTTGGAGGATATACAGAAGGCAAAGAAATTGGGGGATTACCGCAGAGCAAATGGTTTGTGTTTTACATGTAGGGAGAAATATTCACATAAACATCAATGCAAGAAGATAGCTCAAGGGCAAGCGCATACTATGATCATAGAAGAACCTCCAGAAATACTTATAGAAGAGACTTTGACATTATTAGAACAAATGGTTTCAGTTTCAGAGGGTGAGTCCTGTAGATTATCACTGAATGCTCTGTCAGGGGTGGACACTGAAACAAATCCGACTGCGTGCTATGGTTGGGAGTCAAGTTATGCTAATCTTGGTAGATTTCGAGAGCTCTCATAGTTTTATCAATGAAACGTTTTTGCAGCGAGTTCAGTGTACCATAATTTCTATTCCCCAAGTGCAAGTTAAGGTGACCAATGGTGAAAATATTATATGCAACAGAATGGTAAAGGATTTGGAGTGGTGGGTGTAGGGCTACACAATCAAAACTGACATGAGAGTGTTAGACTGGGAGCTTATGAAGCCATTTTAGGAATGGATTGGTTAAAATCCTGGAGTCCCATGAACTGCCATTGGGAGGAAAAATCCATTGAATTTATGCATCGAGGATCATTGATCAAATTGCAGGGAGTGAAATCCTCAGAAGCCATGGTTCTGTTCGAACTGGGTATTGAACAACTAACCAAGTGGAGCAGGGGCAATGAAGTATGGGCATTAGCAGTTGTAGAACGCATTAACAATATTCACTATAATTGCAGTTTGGCGCTGTAGGATCATCGACGGCAATAACAGGAGGTGAATGATTACAACGTCTAGCAGAAGGTTTTTTTACCTCACTATTTTTTTTGCCGTCAAAACCTACAACAAAGAAAACCAAAACCACAAAAGGACAAAAGAAATAAAATACTAAATTTCTTCTTTGCTATGTGGCATGGAAACCATGATGTGATCGCTACTTCTGTTACCCTATGCAAAATAAATAGCAATGCTTGCTATGCTCTTCCGTGTGCAAGGCCAAAAAGGACTTTCACGTTGTCTCCTGTTGGCTTTTGGTGCTCCAGCCGAAGATGCACTGCGTGGTTCCATGCGATGACAAGACAAGACGATACGAATGAGTAGACGCACACGATGCCGCTTCTCACATATGAACAGAGCCTTGCTGCTCTGGATTATCACACGCGAACCGAGCAACGCATCAATCTGACTCGTTGCACGAAACCAAGCTGTTACTTCGATGCATGCGTGTAGTTGAAGAAATCAGATGCGGACGGAAGCGCCGAACAAACGCCTGGACAACATGCATGCAGCGCGGCGTTCCTCTGCACGACGATTGAGATGAAACTAAACAAAACGAAAGCACTGCCGGAATTTTTTTCTTTCGGATGAGATCTAAACTTTATTTAGGAATTATGGTGGCTACAAAGTATCCTCCTGACACCTCTAAACCCTAGCACAAAATTAGCACCCTCAAAAGTTTTAGAGTTAGCCTCCAACCATATCTCTGTTTATAGTATAAGGCCCAAAATCTGAGCTTATCCTAAGCCCACGAGTTCTAATCAAATTTCAACTAATAAGGGATCCGAAATTCTTTCAAACACGGGTTTTCCACGATCATCACACGTCGTAGCCTCCGGACCACACCGCCGTAGCTCCGACATGTATTGTCCATCTTTGATCTTCTTGCGCCCCAACTCAAGCACGACCGTTTCATCCGGCATTCTTGACTCTCTGGACCATAACTTCGCACCAAGTCATCTCCTAGTTCTTATCGTAGACCACGATTGCCTCCGAATTATTCGACAAATGCTAAGACCAAACCAATATTTTTCCTGGTATAAGTTTTTTCAAATTTGACCGACATCAGTCCACAACATATGCCACACACCTCAAATAATAATAAGCAACGTTATCAATTATTCAGCATCTACATTGTCAATTATTCATCACTAAAAATACTAGACATAGCTAATTATATACGGTGAGCGTTTTTAATATTTGTTCTAGCGCACTGCACTGCTCTGTTGGCACTGATTATGCCTTCCTGTTTTTAGATCCTGATTTCAGCCATTTATGGACTTGCAAGCACAGTCCAGGGCTCACCGGATTGCCCAAACTCGGCCAGTTGTTGTTTACCAACTCATTGCAAAATGTTCTGTTGAAGAGAAGATACTGCAAAAGTCTAAGCAGAAGTTGGCCATTGAAAATATGTTAATGAACTCTTCCAAGAAGCCAAGTGCAGATTAGCTACAGTCTATACTACTCCATGAGGACAATACAATTGTTGACAGGAAGAAGATCAGTTCTACATCTATCCATTACAACGACGAGGCCATCGAGAACCTCAAGTTAGACCCTTCTACTGGTGAGAAGTGCTCTTGAAACGACAACGGTTATCTCGACAGCATTGTGAGCTTTGCTCATGACGTCGGGGACAAATAACCTCCCTCCCCCAAGGCTGAGGATCTGAAAGTTCTCAAGCCTACTAGGCTGCTACTCCCAAAGTAAG
Source organism: Melocanna baccifera (assembly GCA_036346265.1). Classification (NCBI taxonomy): domain Eukaryota; kingdom Viridiplantae; phylum Streptophyta; class Magnoliopsida; order Poales; family Poaceae; genus Melocanna; species Melocanna baccifera. Next base: position 44,193,262 of record CM070677.1, on the reverse strand, counting down.
CCTTGGTCGTGGGAAGAGGCAAAGAAGGCCGTGAACTATGCCGATCAGATTGAGAATGAAGATAGCTATGCTATGTATGCCCCAGAGGGTTCCTCGACTTCCTCGGAATCTGGTAGCTTTTTTGATGATGAAACGGAGAGTGTAAAGCCTGAAGTAGCTCTAGTACTAGTACCTGGCAGTTGATGCAGACATCGGCTATCTCATATGTTCTGTTTGAGGTCGTCTTACCTTTTGCCCTTCAATAAAGGGACGGAAGTTGGTCTTTCTAGGAAGGAAATAGAAGGAAACTTTTGTATACGAGTATATATCCACTTAAGTAGAATTAGGCCATTGATTTATACACGGACTTCGTCATTTTATGGGTAAACCGGTGTGTTATGTAACACCCTATTTCTAGGGGCGTCCTGTTCTTCCCACAGTTGTTCAGAACTGTTCAGCTATGAGGTACTGCAGATGAGTATACATCATTGCCAAAACAAACTCAAATTCAAAAGCCAAACTTTATTATAGCTCAAAGGCTTAACAGCCTAGTCTTATAGCGGGACGAGCAGTCCTTAGATATTATAAAACAAAAGAACACCACAGGTAAGCATGAGCGAGAACAACCCTAATACCAAACATCATCTATACCGTACGGATCCTCTACGTCGTCTTCATAGATTTCCTCATTTCCTTGAGATGCACCTTCTGTTAATGTTTTTAGCAAGTATGAGTACAAACAACTGTACTCAACAAGTCACATGGGGAATACTATTTAATTACATGCAAGGATTTCCAAGGAATGGAATTATAATGGTTCTATTATTTTATGTGGATACAATTTTATTTGTAAATATTTTTTATCATGAAATAACAAAACATAAACTTCTTAAGGAATTTGGGATTTTATCAACTTGATTACCATTCCTTTTAATAATTCCAAATCTACTTATATTTTATTGTTGGAATCACCCATTAAATATAGCTTCATTTACTTGAAGCATGACGTATTCGAATATCATTTATAATTGATTCTACAAAGTTGCCCAGCTTTACCCACAAGATTTCTTAATCCCCACGACAAGGTTAAGAAAACAAGGTTTTTTACTGCTCAATTCTTTACATAGTCTCTACCTGATAGATTATGCACCACACAAACTCGGGTATCCACTGGTCAGGTCAGAACACACCCGCCCGATTTGTGTGGACCCATCGTTGTTAGCTATGGTGCCATTTCCATACCACACCCCTCTGCTCCTTCTTTCTTGTAGATGTTTAATCAATTTGAATAGCTACTAGACCAAATTTGATAAGTCAACGCTTATGGTTGAGCGATCACTATGTTCTTTATTTGACATAAGGTTCTAGTCCCTATATTTTCACTAAGACATCTTCCATCCACAATCCCTTATTTCAATGCTCTACGGCATTGCTACCTCTCCGGTCTAAGCCTCCTTCCTAGGATAAGGTCATGAAACCCAACCATCCTGTAGCTTCTCATGATACCTCCTAACCCTAGAACTACTTTTGCTACTAGCAAAATGCCAAATCTCTTAGTAGTATAAATCAATTGTGTTCCTATTCTACCTTGATTATTAAATAGCATTTTTAATAACACTAAGTCTTGTCAAGGTGAATATAGCCATCAAATTAAACTGAACATTTTCATGTGGTAGGACTTAACTAAGTATCATGTCATACTAAACAGTATTTGTACATAAAATAATAGTGCATAAATAAGGTAATAAAATATTGGTAATTAAATAATTAAATGAATATAGATTCGATATGATCAAAACATGTGACTTGCCTTGTTGTTCAATGAATTCCACGAGTTCATATTCACCGGTGTCTTGGACTAGGGCAAAACAAAAAGAATGCTTCAATTCCATGCTCGAAGGAATGCGCTAGGAAAAGAAAGAATACAGTAAAGAAAAAACTAGAAAATCAAATAAAAGGGGTTTTGGGTTTATAAAGGCTTGATATGGGGAAACAGAGCTGAGAAATGGGTAGACGGGCTCGAAACGGATATATATATATGTGTGTGTGTGTGTGTGTGTGTGTGTGTGTGTATTTTAGTGTTTGATAAACAGTAACGGTTATTCTACTGCTTATTGCGGGTCTACACTATTCATATCGAGTTTGGTCACTGTTCACAACGAATCCGTCAGCTACAGTACAACATAGTGATCTACAGTGAAAAGGTCGACTCGGGTGCTGCAATAACTAGCCCATCACTGTTCATCATCTCCGTTCGGCAAGCACTATAGCGACTAAGAAACAGAGGAAATGGCGACGGCGAATAGCGAGGCTGTGGTGGTTTGCGATAGGATTGGGGACCATGGACAAGTTCCTTGAACTATGGGGAGTCCATTTTTGGGGTCGACAATGGCTGGAAATCAAGCGATCGCGGCATCGAGGCTCTTCCTCCTCGGGATGTTTGAACGGCACATGTGCTACGAAGTGATTCTTCGGTCCAATCGACGGTGGTTTAACCATCTACAGGGGTCTAGGGTGGCCTAGGTGGCGTCAATTTGGGTGGTGGTGGACGGTGGTGGGCTACAGACAGTGGAGGGGTGCGACCAGGTGACGACGCTAGGCGCCGGTGAGCCAAAAGACTCGGGGGGCTTAAGGCGATGCTTTGGGGGTACTTCTTGGGGCATAAGGAGGCTACGAATGAATGCAATTGGATTATAATGGACTAAATCACAAAAATAAAAAATGTGGCTTACATTGGGTTTTCCAGTGATCAGCGGTGGTGCTTCAAGTGTCTCGGTAATTGGGAGTGTGTAAGGCTCACTGGGCACCGGTGCTACCAAATGGAGGGCTCCTGGGTTTAAATAGGGCGAGGATGCGGTTCAACACAGTGCTTGGGCTAAGGCGGCAATGGCGCGTGGCCGAAGTCGGGCAGGCTCGGAGAGGCGTGGCGCAGCTGGCTGGGGGGGGCAAGTATGGACTTCCTCGGGTGTGGTGTTGCGGTAGTCAAAAGTCAAGAAGGAATGTCGGGTCGGCTGTGAGTTGAGAGAGTAGAGTGATAGGGGTGGTCGGCCGTGAGAGGGGAATAGGGTGGCGATGGCAGAATCCGTCCCAGCGGGTCTGACGCGCAGCCCAGGGGCATTTAAGAGGCTGTCAAGGTTTTGCAGACGAGGCGTACAACTTTGACGAAGTTGCAGTGGGGTGGCAATGATGGATGGGTGGGAGATTTTTCGGATAATGAACAGTGCCGATCAACTCGGTTTTGATCAAGTGGTAGAGGGAGGCAATGAGATTGGTGAGAAAAGGCTGCCAATGGTTGAGATGGGTATTGAATTGGCTAAGGTTTTGATTAAGAACAAAATCCAAAGAAATTCAATTTCCTTTTGAAATTTTGAGGTTGTTTCATGTCACACCCTATGGAAGCAACCTGGTGATGCATGAAGAAAACCTAGATGACACGTCTGACTGCCATTTGGAACAGCGTTGCATTTCTCACGGAATTGTAAATTGCTGTTACTTGTCAACGCTCGTATGTCTAACAAGCGGATTCACAGGAAACCAAGCCGCCTTACGTTTCACTCGCCTTATAAAAAGCCCCGAGCGGCTGAGCGCGGCAGCATGAGCGGCCTCTCCCTGCATGGCCAACCGAGCGAGGCAGCTCCACGCGCTCTACCTGACAAGCGGATCCCATGACCATGACAAGTGGGCCCGCCTAGTCAAAGATTACGCCTCCCATTCCTCCCTCCGGGGAGCCGCTGTCGTCTACGCCAAGAACCTGCCCCGGCGAACCCACCACCTGCATCTCCTCCCCGTCCTCCTCAAGGCCGCCGCCTCCCGCGCCGAGCCCGACCTAGGCAGGTCCCTCCACGCAGAGGCCGTCAAAGCCGCGTTCGCCCGTGACCTGCTCGTGGGCACCACGCTGGTGTCCATGTACTGCAAGTGCGGCCTCCTCGCCGACGCGCGCAAGGCGTTCGACGGAATGCCGGAGAGGAGCGTCGTGACGTGCAACGCCATGCTCGCCGGGTACGCCGCGGCGGGCGACATGGGCCAGGCGGAGGCCCTGTTCGGCAGCATGGGTTCCCGGACGGCCGTCACGTGGGCAACGGTGATCCGCGGGTTCGCCGAGAAGGGCGACATGGCGGAGGCACGGAGGTGGTTCGACGCGACGCCGCCAGGCTTGCGGACCGTCGTCACGTGGACGGTGGTCGTGCACGGTTATGTGGCTGCCGGGGATATGGAGACCGCGAGGGAGCTGTTCGGCGAGATGCCCGCTAGGAATGCGTTCGTGTGGTCGTCCATGGTCACCGGGTACTTCAAGGCTGGCAATGCCGAGGAGGCGCAGGTGGTGTTCGATAGAATCCCGGTGCGGAACTTGGTGAACTGGAACACGCTGATTGCTGGGTACGCGCAAATTGGGTGCTGCGAGAAGGCACTGCAGGCCTTTCACTTGATGATTGAGGACAGGGTCAAGCCGGACGAGTTCACCATGGCGAGCGTGCTATCTGCCTGCGCGCAGCTTGGGTCGCTAGAGCAAGCAAGGAAGGTTCATGAGTTCATCAACGAGAATCATATCCGGAAGAACCAATTCGTTCTGAATGGCCTGGTTGACATGTACGCCAAGTGTGGTGACCTCGCATACGCACGAAAGGTTTTTGACAACATGCAATGGAGGAACACCGAATGCTACAACTCAATGATCTCTGCGCTTGCCAGCCATGGCTGGAGCGATGAGGCGATACGGCTGTTCTTCCAGATGGAGTGTTCGGAGCAGAAGCCTAATGAGATCACACTTCTCGCCGTGCTTGGAGCTTGCACGCACGGAGGGTTCGTGGAGGAAGGCCTAAGAATCTTCAACAGGTTCAACGTGTACGGAGTTGCTGCTGGCGTGGAGCATTACGGCTGCCTGGTTGATCTGTTGGGCCGTGCTGGAAAACTGAAGGAAGCCTATGAGATTGTCAAGAACATGCTGGTGGAACCCAACGAGGTGATCTGGGGTGCCCTGCTCGGAGCTTGCAGTGTGCATGGCGATGCGGAGATGTCTGAACGGGTATCGGACGAGATACACCAACTGCACTGCGATCAAGCATCGACTAATGATGCAGAGTACATCATGCTGTCAAATATCTTGGCAGCGTCGGAAAGGTGGGAGCAGGCAGAGCGCGTGAGGAGAAAGATGGCGCGCCATGGGGTTGAGAAGACTCCTGGGTTCAGTTCCATTGAGCTTGACATTCCTGAACATCAAGTACATTGCAGGCAGTAGTACATTATCCCGAAGTGTAAGTTTCTTTATCTGTATTTCGTCTTAAATGTTTTAGTGATCTGATTTCACAAGCTGACCCGAGAAAAAAAAAGCTTTTGATATGCTGCATTTGCTAGAAGATACCAAACTAATGATTATTACTTGTGCTACCCTAAAACTTGTGGATTGGACTCCATCATTTGTTTGTTTCTGAAAGTTTAGCAACAATGCGCAGCTTAGTTTCACTATATACCTCTTGTCCATTTGATAGGATATTATTAGTTGGCAGGACTAAAATCTGTATACCATTGCCGATTCATGGGGGTTCAATTGTTCAAAATCAAGCCATATGTTGTAAAGATTCCAGAACATATATTCCTCTCAAGTTTCCAAGATCAAAATCACTATAACCACTGCTGCATTGCAAAGAGAGAAACACAAGAACGCAGACAACGACATGGCATGATCGTCTCAGACTCAGAACAGAAGTCATCGTCCAAGACTAGACAACCACTTCCCTATCAAAGATCCAGCTGAACTTGACCCTCCCGGGCTCATCCTTCTTGGCCATGTCCTCGGCACGCTCCGAGGCCCGCCGCATCCTCTGCGCGAGCCCGCAGACGAAGTCCCGGGCCCTCCGGCCTTCGCTGGTGAGCCCGCCCTCCAGGGTCTCCAGTTTCCACCGCTTGACGAGGAACTCGACGATGTCGGCGTAGTCCCGGGCGGTGTACACGCCGAGGCGCTGCGCCACGGCGGCGAAGTGGTCGAACAGGTTCATGTCGCGACCGTCGTGCATCAGGTGCGCGGGCATGGTGATCCGCTTGCGCATCATGTCCGCGATGGCGAGCATGGCGCCCTCTGGGTCAAGCTGCAGTAGCTGCTCCACGATGCGGCCGTACGCCGTCTCGTGCCGCTTCTCGTCGGCGGCGATGGTGCCGCAGATGCGCGCCAGGACGTCGTCCCCGTGCGCCTTGGCGAGGCGCGCGGTGTTGCCGTGCGAGACGGCCGTCGCGCGCTCCTGGAAGCTCGTGTACACGAAGCCCAGGTACGGGTTGTTCTCCGTTCCCGGATCCTGCAATTGATTCAAAGCTCGTCATGTTTAACTAAAGAAATGGAAGATTCCAAGGTTCAAGATGATGATGGCCTTGATGGATGCGTACCATGCCGGAGCCGATGAGGTACTGGACGGTCTTCTCGACCATGCGCATGTCGACGCGGCCGGAGAGGTACATGTACTTGCCAAGGATGTCGCCGTGGCGGTTCTCCTCGGCGGTCCAGGAGCGCGTCCAGACGGCCCAGGGGCAGGCGCTGGCGCCGGTCTCGTCACGGACGCCGTCGAGCGTGTTGATCATGGTCTGGTACGTGGGCAGCGCCTCCTCCGTGATCATATCCCCCACCAGCACGACGAAGTACTCGTCGGGCAGCCCGGCAGCGCGCGCCCGCAGCTCGCGGACATCGTGCTCGAACATCTCGGACGACGAGTCCGGCAGGAAGTCCGTCGGCTGCCAGCACTCCTCCACGGGCTTGAGCAGCGGCAGCAGCGACCGCGCCGCCCAGCCCTCCAGCGACCGGAATACCTCCTTCTTCTCCGGCGGCATCGAGTGCGTCACCCGGCACCGCACCGACGGCGCCGCCGCCAACGGGGCAGCCACCGCCGCGGACACGCGGCATTGCCAGCGCGCGGGGGGAGGCGGCACCGCCGCCGCGTGGCCGCGAACGCGGACGATGCCCTGGGCCTGCATGGCTCCTGGTGGGCGGTGGCGGTGAGTGATCCTAATGAGCAGTGGCGCACGGACGCAGTGCGGCGCGGTGGTGTGGTGCTGCTTTCTTGGGCGGCGGTGCGGGCGCGCGGAATATAAGCAGTGGCAGAGATGACATGCGACAAGCTGGAGCGGCGCTGCTGGTGGGCGGAAAACCAGTGGGTGCAGTGGTTTTGTGCGGGCAGTGTGGGGTTAATCCTGTGGGTTTTCCGGGGAGGCTCCACAGTGTCCGGGTTAATGGGTTGTCTCTTGTCTGTCCTCCTTGCTTGGATTCGCTTCGTGCGTTCCTCGCGCGAACTCAAACCCGTCCGTTGGATTTTGATCCGGTGTTTCTGTCCAAATTACCAAATCCGACGCGTTAAAGGGATCTGACGATGTTAGCCACTTCTTACCTGTTACCCTTTGGTATCCAAGGGCATTGATTTATTATTAAAAAAAGGTATTGATTTGAAAAGGAGTAACTATGGGCATAACAGGAACATCCATCGATATATATAAAAAAAGATGGGAGTGGAATTTACAATGTGGCCGTCTTAACTGTTTGACCGTTGTGATATATGCTGATGAGATGGTTAGAGATTGATTCCTCACGTTAGAACAGTTCATATAAAAATAGTATCCTTAATGAAGGGTGTGCAAACATATAATTTTGCTCTTTAAAAAGGAAGGGGCAGGAAAATTTGCCCAGTAATTAAATTTAAAAATGTAAAAATAAAAACATTGTAATGACAATGCAAAACAATACGAAAAACAAAACACAAAAATACAAAAACAAAAAAACACTTAGAAAATAACATTCAATATTACGTTGAAAAACTTTAGCATGCGTTGTAATGAAATACAAATTAGAAAATAACATTCAATATTAGGATAACTAGTATGGTGGCCATGCATTTGGCTAGATTTATTTTAAAGTTTTTACTATCAAATGATATAACTTAGATGTTTAAGAATATATTTATGTATCTTGTAGGTTATTTAGAATTTTAATACATTACAAACATTGAAAATAATAATAGAAACTTGAAGAAAAATACAACTTGAGAAATGCAATTGAAGTACAAGCTTAATGGATCGAGGTTCTTAAAAGCGTAAACATTCTCCATCATGCATAGATCATATAGCTGCATGCTCCTATTGATCCTCCATTAGTTACACTTTCAAAATGTATGTGTGCACATGTATCTCTATTTAATCTCAAAACAATACATTGATTATATGTGTGGTAATCTCATTATTTTACATGGTATTAAAGTATATTGCTCAAGTATGCACCAATGTACAATAGGCGATCTACCTTGAACTTATAATCATTCACACGTTGGTTGCCCCACCGAACCATATGTCTTCTATCTCTACTCACCATTACAACTTTTCTGCTTGAACCTCCAATAGCACACCCAATTCTTGATTGATCTCTCTTAACTGTTACTCATTCCAATACAATATCTTAGATGCTATATATTCTAATACAATACTCTACCACAAAATTATCTTCTACTTCTCTCAATTACTACTTAATGCTAACTGTTGCAATATCAAATATGCATACACGTGCAACCATCGTTGATCCCTGTATGGGAAATCTGTCACGCTATCTTTGGTGGCCCTAAGCTTATTTCCTATGGTTGCTCCATCTCTACTTCGAGCTCTTTGCTCTATTGCTTTTGTACGTTAGTGCTTCTATTTATATAGATACATGCATGTATATACATATGCATGATGTTATATGTGCTGAAGTCCCTCTTCTCCCATGTCGATCACTCTTCTTCTTAGATATTTGCCACCTCAACGCTATGCCTTCCTCATTAACAACGATGTTCTAGCATCTTCACTGATGTTGATATGTTTGTTTTAGTCGTTGTCTAATGATATAAAGAATCTTTTGCCCATACCAGTGATGGTACGCTCCTAGCCACCTGAAAGCCCCATTGTCTAATGATATAAAGAATCTTTTTGCTTTTACCAGTGATGGTACGCTCCTAGCCACCTGAAAGCCCCATCTTATTATAGCTCATCTTTAATGCAAAAGTTTTATCTCATCTCTGCCAAAACTTTTCTATCATTGAGCTTATTTAGATAGTAACTTCTTCAACAATGTTGACGCTCACCACTCGTTATCATGGCTCTTGGCTCTTTTGACTCCGGTCTTTCTTTTCAACAACTTCGGTGAGTAACACAATATTATCCTTATCAAATGGCTAAGGTGTGCAACATAATATTATCCTCATCTCCTTTGCCATCACTTAACTCTTCGCTTTCTAGTGGGTTAATGTCTTCCTATTAGATCTCCTCTCACACTATTAGTGTTAACCTTGTTATAAATTTTATTTTTATTGAAATTTTTAGTTGTTTTTACTAGAGTTCCTATATAAATCAAATTGCTAATTTTATTTAATTTATATTTAATTTTTAGTTATTTAAGTATTTACAAAAATTGCAAATTTTATTTTGTTTTTACTATAAATTTTAATTATTTTTATCAAAATTTGTATACAAATTCAATTGTTATTTTTTGTTTAATTTTTATTTGGAATTATAGCTATTTAGGGATTGCAATTTAAAATTCGTATTGAAATCAAATTGCTAATTTTATTATATTTTTATTCTAATTTTCAATTATTGGTTTGTTGGAATTTGGGTACATATCCAATTACTAATATTTGTTCAATTTTTATTCTGAATTATATTTATTTAAGGATTTTACTTAGAAATTCTCATTTAAGCTAAATTTCTAATTTTATTTAATTTATTCTAAATTTTATTTATTTAAGGATTTTACTTTAGAATTGTATGGAAATTAAATTACAAATTTTATTTTATTTTCTTTTTCAAATTTCCATTTTATTTGTTGGAATTCATACGCAAATCTAATTACTAATTTTATTTAATTTTTTTAGCACAATTTATAATTATTTGGAGATTTTAATTTGGAATTCATATCATAGTCAATTTGCTAATTTTATTTTATTTTTTATTCCACATTTTAGTATTTTTTGTTGGAATTCATATATAAATCAATTATTAATTTTTGTTAATTTTTATTTCAAATTATTTTTACTTAGTTTTACTTAGAAATTTATATGAAAATCTAATTGCCAATTTTATTTTATTTTTATTCTGAATTCCAATTATTTTTTATGTTGTACTTGACATAGAGTCTTTCATTTAATCTAGATCGTTATAATTTGAACTTGTCATGATCATTGGTGTAGATCTTACTCTTTTCTTCTATTAATGTGGGAGTTTTTACCCATTAAAAGCGGACGTGATGACTCTTTTGCCTCTGCTTTAATCATATAGTATATATGGGCCATAAAGCTATGTATCACTGACACATCATGTTATTTCCCAACTCGTAGTGTGTTTGTAGTGTTAATAAGTAAATTGCCAAAAGAACATAATTCTGAAAACAGTGATGGATCTTGATCTACAAACGAGACCCAAAAAGACCTACCCAGAGCCCGTGTTCAGGCCTCGGTTAAGTCCAAAATCCCTGTGAAGTTGATCTAGATGAATGATCACCTTACTCGTTTTGGCTACTCTTGCTCACCAGTAACATAGCAGTCAGCCATTTATGGCCGCTCCGATGATTGGACAACGCTCATTTCAGCTTAAAGTCAGTTTTGTTTCTAACTTCTATTTTTTTCACTATTCAGCAATTTTATCTTTTTTTAGATTTTTTGGGTTTTTTTTGCCTTTTATCCTCCTATTCTTTTACATTGTCTATAATGGACTAACATATTTTTTCTATTTTTAAAATTTTTTAAATTTAATTATACCAAATAAACCAACTAACTACAATAAAAAATAAACTAACTAAAATAAAAAATATAAATCATCCCTATTCCAAACGCCACCAAATCAAACCATTCTCCTGTCCTCTTTCGTCGAAAACGATGCTCAGTTCTCTGCTCACAACCACGCCGATTCGATTCGCAAAAGTCAAAGCAAGCGGACGTCACGCGGGCCACGGCGCACGCGGCCACCGCCATGTAGGACCGTGACCGATGGGTCCCACATGTAGTGAGTGGCACTTTTCTCATCGCGCTTACAGAAACACCCCCGAGTCACCATCTATTTAAACAACCCTAATTCGGATTTACCTCTGGTCCACAAGCGACCCCATATATCATTGAATGAGGAGGATAAATCCTGAATTTACAAAATATAGGGAGAGGATATGATGAAGAGCCCCATTTAAAAAACCCACTCCAGACCTCAAGCACCACCTTCCTCTGTGAGTCGTCCTTCCTCGGCTCTTCGCCTCTTCTGTTCGGACTTGGCCTCCTCGCGCGAGATGAGAGATCATCAAGCCGCCGCTCGCGAGCCACGCCACAGACTACCGCGTCGCAAGCTGTTTCCTAGTCCGCTTAGGGTTTTGCGCAGCCGCTCCGTTGATCGCCGGAGAGGGAGTCAGTCGCCGGAATCCGGTGAGTTCCCAATCCCGTTCTGGTGCCCTACCTCGAGAGTCTCGAGAAGAGTCATCGCCTTTTGCATCCGCTCACTGATCCGGAGCTCCCTGATCTCGAGAGCTGTGCGCGCGCGCTTTGAAGCCTCACGGCTCGATCCGGTGAACACGGGACAAATTCAAATCCCGCTCGAGAAATATCGAAGAGATCATTTGGAGCTCCCGGATTGAGATAAATCCGCGCCTGCGAGTTTGGAAGCCATTTTTTGGTTCGGTAAAGTTTTGCGCGAGTTGGTTTGAGCCGATTTGGCAATAGGGGACTTGTGGAATGGGAGATCGGGCGGCGGAGGCAGCGGCGAGATGGTTAGCGGGAGCTTCAACCGGAGCACTTCGTCGTGGCCCACTGCGAGGGGCGGCGTCGGGAGCCCTCGGGTCTCGGCGCCCGCGTCCACGCACCGCAAGTGGTGGGCGGCGCCGTCGGGGCCGTCATTCGAGAGCATTGCCTTGGCCTTCTTCATCGCCTCCGTCGGGCTCGTTGTCTCCTGCGGCCTATATTTGTATTTCTTCCGGTACCAGCCGGAACGACCGAGTTCGCCGGGGGAGATGTTGATCCTAATCTTTATGAATATTGCATAATCCGCTAGTCTTCGCTAGAACACCATGAGATCGAGAACTCACGGTCGCGATGAACGCCATGGTGCGTGCTGCGGATGCGGCGTGAGGAAGAGTCGGTGCGAGAGGGTCGCCGCCGGCGAGGTCTGCGGTGGTGGCGGCGGCGACGGCCTTCCGTTGCTCAGCAGCGCACAATAGATCGGGCGTTTTGGGTGTGTGTACGGGTTTCTTGGTCTCACGGAAGTACGTATGTTCGTGAGAGGCCGGAACCCTTCTTTATATTCTTATTTGTTGCAACGGGGACCGTAACCAAAATATGGAAAGCTCCCCGATCGTAGTATTGAATAATCTCTTTCTCATTTTGACCGTTTGGCCTGAGATCACATTCCTAACATTCTCCCCCTTGATCGTAAGGTTAAACATCATAAGCCTTCTCTCAATAAAAATTCACACCAAAGTAGTGCGTCACAACAATCAATTAAGTATCGCTGGACATCAGTACTTATAGTGCTTCATTCTATCTCGATCGGATAACATAATACTTCATGGGAGTTGGTTACTTTATTTGGTCCACTTATTCCAGGATCACAGGCTCTCCAATAAACCCATGCCGGCAACATGATCACGAAAATTATTGGGTGGTAAGCCTTTTGTGAGCGGATCCGCGAGCATAAATTTAGTTCCAATATGCTCAACCTTAATTGTTTGATCCTGGACTCTATCTTTCACAACATGATACTTTATGTCAATGTGCTTGGCAGCCGCACTTGACTTGTTGTTACTCGAATAGAAAACTGCGGGTTCATTATCGCAATACAAAGTGAGTGGTCTAGTAATCTTTGTCTACCACTCTTAATCCGGGATAAAGTTCTTTAGCCATACTGACCTGCCGGTAGCCTCATAACATGCCACAAATTCAGCTGCATTGTCGACGATGCGATGAAGTGTTTGCTTTACACTTTTCCATGATATTGCTGCTCTGCGAGGTGAAAATATAACTGATGTGGACTTCTTAGTGTCTTTACACCCGCAAAATCAGCATCAGAATAACCGACAACCTCAAGGTTATCGCATTTTCTATATGTGAACATGTGACCTTTAGTGCCTTGCATATAGCGTAGGACTTTCTTAACGGCTTTCCAGTGGTCCGGTCCTGGATTTGATTGATATCTGCCAAGCATCCCGGTAACAAAAGCTAAATCAGGGCGTGTACATACTTGAGCATACATAATACTTCCGACTGTTAGTGATATGCCCTAGATGCAACATGGAGATGTTGTATATATCACATACTATGTTTATGATACATTACTTTGTTCCTTGGAATAGACATCATCATTATTGATCAATGAGTATGTGACTTATTCATGAGACTCTTAAATACTAAGATGTTGCTATTTCTAAATGATCCCTGATCGTATATCATATGAGGAACAAATATGATTCAAAGACAAAGATCAGCATATGTATTGATTGATGATCATGTCTCATGGATCATGGTATGGTGATACCAAATCAATAATATGGACATGTGTTAGTGAACATATGTTGGATAGACCTGCCATGAGACACTGCAGAGATTCCATGTGTCATCAGTTGGTCCTTAGACTTGAGATCATCATGGTTCCCAACATGAGTAGTAGCTTATTTTGGGACTACTAAACACTACTCCGTAACTGGGTAGTCATAAAAGTAGTCTTTGGGTTTGCCATGAAACATGTAGTGGGATGTGAATGATCAAGATAGAATTTGCCCCTCCTTATGGGAGAGATATCTCTGGGCCCCTCGATGTAATGGATTATGAAAGTGCATGGCCATGCCAAGGTGATTGAGGAGTCAATCACGAGTTTATAATCCATCACGGAATCGAGAGAGTGATTGAGCTATTAAGAGGATGACACAGTCTCGCCTTGAGCTCAATCTATATCGTGAGGCAAAGGGATTCGTACATGAGAGAACATTACGAGTTCAAATGATATGATCTTTACATATACTTTGGGGTTAATATGTCTTACTAGAGGCCGCTATTAACATGGTAACCGGAAGGCGTTCCGGTCACGACCAAGTATACGTGAACCTCTGTGGTCGCACGCTTAACGGGTTGGAACACTAATTCGAATATGATTCGGATATGGGCTCAATTCGAATAGAGATCCGAATAGACTCCTATTGGGCCTCGGTCCACGAGGCCCACGTGAGGAGGTCTATATATATGGAGGCGAGGCGGAGGGCGTGTGCGATTAACATCTAGCAAAACCCTAGCCGCCACCTCCCGAGCCAAACCCTAGGCGCTCACGAGTGCTAGTACACTCGCGATCGGCGCCCAGCCGGGCGTGTGGATACGGTGGAGGCACCGCCGTTGCTCGGTCGATCTTGATCGGCGCGTGGAGGAGACGATCTGTCTGGGACGATCGGCTACTTCCATTACTACCTCGACGCGCGTGATTGGATCGGTTTCAATTCTTCTTCACGCGCTGGCGTCTAAGTGGTAACGATCCATGATCCTTCCTTAGCATGATGTTCTTGGGTGCGCGGTAGAAAAGTTTTGTTTTTCGCTTCGTAGCCTCACGCGTATTCCTTTAGCCGGCAAAGCAGCGTAAGGTATAGCCTTCATCGATCAGATTCATAGTCATTCTTTGGGCATTGAAATTTCCCAAACTTATCGCCCTTAACAATAGGAGCGGTAGGCGAGCATTTATGCATATTGTATCTCTTTAGTACTCTGTCAATGTATGCCTTTGTGATAAACCTAATGTTCCTTTGGACCTATCTCGGTGAATTTCAATACCAAGAACATAAGATGCTTCACCGAGATCCTTCATGTCAAAATTGGACGAGAGAAATCTTTTAGTTTCTGCAGCATGTCCACACCTGTGGCGGCCAATAATATATCGTCCACATAAAGAATTAAGAAGGTGTAATTACTCCCCGAACTTAACATATGTACAATTGTCAACATCATTCTCCTTAAATCCAAAATTCCTTATGACTTCATCGAACTTAAGGTACCATTGCCTAGAAGCTTGTTTGAGGCCATCTATGGATTTCTTTAACTTGCATCCTAAATGTTCCTCGCCTTCCACAACAAAACCTTAGGTTGTGTCATGTAACGATCCTCATACAAGTCTCCATTTAGGAATGCAGTCTTAACATCCATTTGGTGAAACTCTAAATCAAAATGTGCTGTGAGCGCCATTATGATTCTAAAAGAATCTTTAGTCGAGACAAGAGAAAATGTTTCATTATAGTCAATGCCTTCTCTTTGTGTAAACCCTTTTGCTACAAGTCTCGCCTTAAACCTTTCGATATTCCCTTTGGAGTCCGTTTGGTTTTGTAGACCCATTTGCGACTCTCTTGTTTTGGCTCCATTAGGAATTTCTACTAAGTCCCATACATCATTATCGCTCATAGACTTAATTTCATCTTTCATGGCATCTAGCCACTTAGACGAATCCTTACTCTTCATAGCTTCTTTATAAGAGTTAGGATCATCCATCTTCCCAAGATCATCTTCATTTAAGTAAACCTCATAATCACTTGAGATAGCAGATCTCCTCACTCGTTCTGATCTCCTGACAGGTACAATAGTAGGCTCATTAGGCTGTTCATTAATTGTCACAGATGGCTGTGAAAACTCATCATTAGGTACAGCACTAGCATTTTCAGAGCCCTCAACAGGAGGAGTGGTCACAGGATTAACTGGAGATGCAACAGGGGTTGCAACAACAGGGTCAACAGTGGGCACAACCACTTGGGGTACAACCGCTTGGGGTACAACCATTTGGGGCATAGGAAAATCAGTTTGTCGGATTAGCGGTGAAGGGACATAAATCCGCTTCTCCTTAAGATCAATTTTCCTAGGCTCCAAGTCCCCACTGATCCCATCATTTTCCAAGAACACTGCGTGTTTTGTTTCTACAAATTTTGTGATACGATCTGGACAGTAGAATCGGTACCCTTTAGACCTGTTAGGGTAGCCAATAAAATGGCAACTCACAGTCTTGGGGTCTAATTTCCCAATCGTGGGTTAAATAATTTAGCTTCACTGCACAACCCCACACATGTAGGTAGTTCAAACTTGGTTTTCTCCAGTCCATAATTCATAGGGTGTTTTAGGCAATCGATTTCTGGGAACCCGATTGAGTATGTGTGCGCGGTCTTTAATGCTTCCATCCATAACTTTTCGGCAAGGTGGAGTAGCTCAACATACTTGAACCATGTCCATAAGTGTGCGGTTTCTTCTTTCCGCTACTCCATTTCTTGGGGATCACGGGCATTGAGTCTTGGCGACTATACCATTTTCTTGTAGGAACTGGCAAAAGGACCGGGAACTCGTCCATAAGTTGTGTGTCGCCCATAATACTCTCCCGCGATCCGAACGCACTACTTTAATCTTTAGATTGTGCTGATTTTCAACTTGACCTTAAATATCTTAAATTTATCTAGTGCTTCCGATCTCTCTTTAATGGGATAGATGTAGCCATAACGTGAGTAATTATCGATGAATGTAATGAAAGAATTATAACCATCCACCGATGTCACAGGAAAGGACCACATATGTCGGTATGGATTAATTCCAAAATCCCGTGGTTCGAGTAGCACCTTTCTTTATTTGCTTTACATACTTGCCTTTGATACAATCAAGACAATGATCATCCGAATCATTAAAATCTAAAGGGTGGAGAATTTCATCTTTAATGAGACGTTCAATTCTCCCCCTCGAAATGTGGCCCAAACGACAGTGCCACAATTTCGACGAAGTCTCATCAATTAAGCTTGCGCTTTTTATTCACATCACATACATTCATGGATATAGGAGAATCTTGCAGGATAACATATAAAGCTTGTCGTGTCGGATGGCACGACCAACATTATTATTATTGAAGTAAACAAGACACTGTCCGTGTCCAAAATTACATGAATATCCATCATTATCTAATAATGAGACAGAAATTAAGTTTCTTCTCATCGAGGGAACATAAAGAACATCATTAAGGTCTATTACAAAACCTTTATTCAAAACTAAAGAAACTGATCCAATGGCTTTAATTTCACTTCCATTCCATTAGCCACTCTTAGGCTTCTTTCCTCCGAGATTTCTCAACATATGGAATCCTCGCAAGGAATTCGTAATGCGTGCCTGATGGCACCGAATCAATCCACCAAGAATTTACAGAAAATCAGCATAAAATGCTTCATCAACGAAAGTAATTTCATAAGTACCTTTCTTGGCGAGCCATTTTAGCCATCCAGGACAGTTATCTTTGAAATGGTCCTTGGACTGACAAAAATGACACTCATCATTTTTCTTTTGTCCATTTGAGCTCCCAGGACCTGAAGCGTGTTTAGGCGCTTGAGGACGCTGTGGATGCTGTGGCCTTTTATTATAAGGGGAGTATGTTTGCTCCTTCTTGCCCTTTCCTTTATAGTCTCCTCTATTTCTAGAGGAGCCAGCTCTGTTTGAGGAGTTGATGTGATTCACAACATCATCACCCCCTTCAGCCTTGAGCCTCTCTTCCTCTTGAGAAACATTGGCGATTAACTCACTCATTGTCCACTTATCTTTAATGGTGTTATAGTTCACCTTGAAAGCTTCAAATTGCTTAGGAAGAGACATCATAATATAATGGACAACAAAACCGTCAGAAATTGCCATGTCCATTGTCTTAAGTCTGGCAGCAATATTGATTATGGTCATGATGTGCTCACGGACATTTCCAGTACCATTGTACTTTGTGTTCATGAGCCTGTGCATCAGTGTGGTAGCATAAACCTTAGAGGATCCTTTAAAATGATCCTCGATGGAGGACAAGTAATCCTTCACCCTTTCCTTTTCAGGGATTGCTCCCCTAATAGCCTCACTGATGGAGCTTTTCATGACAGCAAGTGAAACGCGGTTAGACCGCTCCCACTTTTCAACATTAAGTTTGTATTCCTTCATTTTATCATCAAAATTGTCATCTCCTTCATTAGGAGCGACAGGCTCATCGAACCTAAACGCATAGTCTAGGTCCAAAAGCTGGAAAGTCGTCATAAGGGTGAACTTCCATTTCTGGAAGTTGCTGCCATTAAGTGGCTCAATTGCATTAACCTGAGCCGAAATAGAACCAGCTGAAAAATTTTAAAAATTTTACATTAGGAAAATACATAATTGATTTGCATGAAAAATTAATCTTACGTTGGTATGATTAACAACATGCTCATAATAATTTTTTGTATCACCGTTGGGCAGATGACGAAAAATTTAACATAATTTAAGGCATGCTATTACAATTGACGTTGGTCAAAAGTAATAGCATGGCCAAAAAGACATATCAAAAGAAACATAATCGACAACATGCTATTACAATTAACGTTGGCCTAAAAGTAATAGCACGTAAAAATTAATTATACCCCTCTAATTGAATTTCTCGTTGGTTCCATTCAATTAGGGGAGGAGATCATGCAGCGGAAAAAGAGCATAATAATAATAATAAAATTCAGCTTAGCAACATTATTTAGTAATAATTTCATCAGAGGCATTATATTATCATTAATCAAAACATGAGGTATATCATAAATATACATGAAATATATATATATATATATATACCATAAATGAATACATGAAAAACAAAACTTAACAGCGTGAAACGCATACCATAAAACAATTTCATGTATATATATCCTGCATAATATATATATATATACATATATATACTGAAAATACATGAGATTGTTCATAAGACCTTGCTGTCAAAATCCCTGCGCGCAGCCCACAAGAAAACGGCCCAAGAGACATAGGCCCAAAAACATTAAGCCATGCCATTAACGTACACCGTTGGATCAAGATGGACGGACGAGATCGCGGCATGGGGGAACAAAAAGCTCAAAGAACCTAACCCTAATCTTCATTTGGTCTGGTCCCAGGCGAAAAAAATGGGGAGGCGGCGGCTGCCCTTGCGGCAAACGAGCAGAGGCGCGCGGGAGGGCCGTCCGAGCGCAGCGGGCCAAGCGGCAGCAGCATCTGCCGGCGCATGGAGCGCAGCGGCCAAAGCTCCCAGCGGCGCGCGCAGGGAGGCCGCGTCGCGCAGCGGCGCAGGGGCCGGCGAGCCAGCAGCTCGGGCCGGCGGCCGGCGGGGCTTGCGCAGGGGCTGCGCGGGCGGCGCAGGTCGGCGCCGACAGCAGCCGGCCGAGAGGCAGCGCACGGGACGCGCAGGGAGGCAGCGGCCGGCCAGCAGCAGCCAGCGCGCAGCAGAGGTGCGGCTAGGCAGCGGCTGTGGCTGGGTGGCTCAGGCGCACGCGCACAGGGGCAGGCCGAGCAGCGGACCGGCGCAAGGCGCAGGGAGGCCGGGCGGGCCGGCGGCGCCAGTAGCCGGCAGGGGCTCGGCCAGGCACGAGGTAAGAAAAAAAATTTTTTTTTTCTTCGCCCCGATCTGTTTCTTGATTCGATAAATCCCCTCCTTCTTGATTCTTTGCATTCAACAGTGGGTTAGGGTTCTAAGGAGACTAGCAGCTGGCTCTGATACCAAATGTTGATTCCTAATCTTTATGAATATTGCATAATCCGCTAGTCTTCGCTAGAACACCTAGAGGGGAGGGAGATCGAGAACTCACGGTCGCCGATGAACGCCATGAGCGAAGACCCGTGCCTGCGCGATGCAGGCGTGAGGAAGAGTCGGTGCAGAGGGCTGTCGCCGGCGAGGTCCTGCGGTGGTGGCGACGGCGACGGCCTTCCCGTTGCTCAACAGCGCACAATAGATCGGTTTTCGTTTTGGGTGTGTACGGGGTTTCTTGGTCTCACGAGTACGCACGTCCGTGAGAGGCCGGAACCCCTTCTTTATATTGCGCTGTTGCAACGGGGGACCGTAACCAAAATATGGAAAGCTCCCCCGATCAGGGCGCTGAATAATCTCTTTCTCGTTTTGACCGTTTGGCCTGAGATCACATTCCTAACAGGAGAATCTAGAGTCCTGCGACGTGTTCGACGGCAGCTGGGTGCCGGATGAGAGGCACCCCTTGTACAACAGTTCGGAGTGCCCGTTTGCGGAGAGGGGGTTCAATTGCTTGGCCAATGGGAGGAAGGACATCGAATACCTTAAATGGCGGTGGAAGCCGCGGGGATGCGATGTCCCGCGGTTCAGTGCTCGGGATGTGTTGGAGTGGCTGAGAGGGAAGAGGGTTGTGTTTGTGGGGGATTCAATGAGCAGAACGCAATGGGAGTCCTTCATTTGCATGCTCATTACAGGGGTGAAGAATCCAAAGACGGTTTACGAGGTTAATGGCAGCCAGATCTCAAAGACAATCCGATTTTTAGGAGGTTTGCATCATTCAACCTGAATGTGGAATTCTTCTGGTCGGTGTTCCTTGTACAGCAGACCCCTGCTCCTCGCCATGGGCCTAAGAGGGTCCGTGCGATTCTCAAGCTCGATAAGATGGATGATAGTAGCACAAAGTGGGCGAAAGCCAATGTGCTTATATTCAATTCAGGGCATTGGTGGACTCCCAGCAAATTATTTGACATGTGAGTTTTCTTGCTTTAATTCACATCACTCTTTGTTCTTAGGTACTTGTTTTCGTATTACTATCATCAAATTGCTAAGTTCCATTAATCTGATATATTTTTGTTCCAGTACATTTGTATCCACTCACAATCCTTGAAAATAGATGTTGTGCATGTTCCAATGTGTCAGCCAAATAGGTAGCACAAGGTCCCTTGGAAGATCTCTCTGCCATTTAGTATTTTGTAACTTCAAGTTCTAAGCAACCCCCTAGATTGAAGGGCGGCTACACAAAGTTGTTGTTTCAAGAGTTTACGCAATTTATCCTCTTCAGGAATCAATGATGTGGATTGATTGTAGCAAAAGTACTGAGGATAACAAATGCACAAAAACAAACAATGGGATTGCCTTGCTAAGTTGGTGATGTTAGGTTCTAGTTGTTTCTTGAGGTCAAGGCAACACCACAGTGTGTTACGTTCTCCTGTCAACATATCTGATGTTTGATGTTGGTACATTGTAGGCTTCACCTGAGTGTGGTTAGGCACTATTGAACATTGCATTATGTTTTGATGATGATAAGTTTTATGCATCTTTATTAGAGATTATCTCCTTTTCTTCCAGAAACCTTGGCTACCTTGTTTTTCATGTTTGTAAGATCATGGCATACTACACTGTGATGAAACTATACTGTCTGGTCTTGTTTTTGTGTGTGTGTGTTGAAATTTTGGGGGATTTTTAGGAAGCGAAATTCGAAAACTTTCATCCCAGTAATTAATCTTTCGAATATTTAGCCGTAATGGTTACTGTGTACATCTCAATGGACACTGGTATGCTCCTTACAAGTGTTTCCACTAATGTGGATGTTCCATTATTGCAATTTGGTAGCATTTTGTACTATTATGCTTAATCAGTTTAATTATCATTTCATTGTTCTACTCATCAAGGGACTTTGGAACAGTGCCATGTCCTTGTCATATAATATATCTTTCTTTAATTTGTCATGTATAGTTAACATTAACTTCATATATCTCAGATATTCTAGCTTGGTCATTCCAACAGGGGTTGCTATTTTGAGGCCAGAGGTGTCCTTAAACTGGGAAGATCCATTAATTCTGCTTTCAAAATGGCACTGGAAACATGGGCTTCATGGGTAAAAAAGATATGAGCCATCTCATTGGAGGTGTGTTTGCCCATGTATACTGAAAACTTTTCCCTAGTTATTTATTTTTTCTTATTTATTGCATTATAAGAGTACGTACAATTTGAACTGAAGATGTAAGATTGTGGATTACAAAAGGTATACAAATTATTTGTGAAAAACACACACATTGAAAATTTTCATATTTACAGTGGCTCAAATCAAAAGGTATGTGAAGTGGCAGAACGGCCTACAACTGAGGCCAAAGGAACTGACAAGAATGAATTTGGGGATATACTTGCCGAGGTTGTGGTGAACATGAGCGTTCCTCTCGCTATACTAAATGTGACTTTGATGGGCGCCTTCAGAAGTGATGCTCATATCGGTATTTGGAGTCATCCTTCTACCATACTTGATTGCAGCCACTGGTGCCTTCCTGGAGTCCCAGATGCTTGGAATGAACTTGTATTTTCCCACCTTTTGACGAATGGTGAGGTCCTTATTTATGATATCATTTTTTGACATATTATTTATTCATGATAACATGTTCCTCAACCATCCAAGCAAAATATTATATAGTGACCAAACAAAAAATTATTCTCATAGGTTGTTTTCAGTTCCATGGTAACCTGAATCCTTCGGACCTTGTGTATATACCATGCATACGGGTATTATTCGGTAGGTGCCATTCCCCAGAATTGTTATGTGTGACACCAAGACCTGAACTTGACAATTGTCCAGGGTCAAAATTTAGCAGGGTGCAATAGTAGAGAACCAACCTGTACACCATGAATACATTCAGGCTCAAGTAGTCAAGTAACTCATCACTAATGGTCAATGTTATCCTGCATAAGCCTTGATTGTGTTCCAGAAAATATAGATACGTAGCATATAGTAACCTGTCCACCAAATTCCAACTGATTCCAGATATTTTCAGTCTGTTGACGTAGTTTGCAGCTCTTCATACTGTGGTCTTTAAGTATATCTGTTCTATCTTTAACTTGATGACTTGCTCATTCTGGAGTTGAATGGTGGTCTGATGTTGCCTCACGTCCAATATCTAATATTTTTTAAGATCATTGCAGCTTTTCCGAAAGTTAAAATTTGTGGTCTGCATAATTGCATCGGTGCGTGACCACTTTCCTCAGTTCAGTGGACACTGGCCAGCCGACCTCTCCACTGTGATCCCCGTGACCACGTCCGAAACCCGGTTGGCAAACCGGCGAAGGCAGGAAAAACCATCCATCTCCATTCCAGCGGCTGTCCCATTATCCCGTGAGAAGAAAGCTTCCTCCGACAAAATTCCAATGTCACCTCCGACAAAATTCCAATGTCACATGACTACATTGTGAGCCTGTGACAGCAGGTTGTTAGTCTTCCATAACTGACCGGGTATGGCGATCTATTCGTGTTTTTCCTAACCACCAGCTATCATGCCAGCCAAATGAACCCATCAATGCGCCCGGATGGAGAGGCAACCCATGGGGACTCTGCCGTGCACGGTTGTGCAAATTCAAGTGTCCCTAGTGGCCCAAAAAACGGTAGATCCTATCATCCAATCTTCTAAGCAACAACCTAGATGAAAAATACTATTAGCATTCACTGGAGAAATACCGTTTCGATTCACTCCCTGGTACAGTAAGCCAGACAAGATTGGAATCATGGGCATTTTATGGAGGTCTTTATTTTAGGCGCATGGAACATTGGGAAACGATGGAATGCAAAAATCTTTAGAAGTGTCTCCCCATCAACTCAAAATTGGAAGATGGCCTTCGAAAATGATATTGCCCTAGCTGCGCATAGGGTACAGGAGCAACAAAAAGCGCGTTCAGGGCGCAGCCAGAGCGCGTTTGGCGTTGAGGCTTGCTGTTTGGTGCTGTGATGGGCAGAGGAGAGTTAGGAGAGTAGATAGAGACTGGTAAGTGGGTCCATGGCCCACTGGGAAGTGAACAGGGGGGAGAGAGATGATATATGTTCGAATACGCCTTCATGACAGAGCAAACGTGTTTTGAATTTTCAGGGGGATTGAAAAGGGAAAAAATTCCAGAAATTGGGAAAAATGCAAATGAACTCAGAAAATGAAATAATTTGTACTCCAGATTATTTTGAATTCAGAAAGATTGGTCTTTCGATTGAAAGTTTTTAAAATCTAAGTTTTTAATTTTTTTTTCAAAGCAATAAGTCAGTTTCCCTTAAGTTTGGATATTTACAAGAGGTTTTTAATAGCTTCTGGGTAATAGGAAATTTTATTTAAAAGTTTTTTTGGATGTTAGAATTGTTATTAAGTTGTGGTTATTTGCAAATTTTGTGCGTGTCGTTGTTGCTTTCAATATCGAGAATTTGGATAACCCTTCTCAAGTGTTTTATTTGCACAATATTTTTGGAAGTTAGTAATTGTTAATAAGTTTTAAAAGTTTAAGAAATTAGGAATGTTACAAAAAATGGATTACCAAACTTTCGTGAGTGCACTTCCTGCATGCATTATAACATCATGAGAAGCATTTGGAACCATTCCTAAGTAGTGAGCCAAATTTTGGTGCACAAGAGGTTACGATGGATATCAATTTTGGTCCACGACTATATAAAAAACTCATGCGTGTGAAACTGGGGCACGGAATGGAATTGAGTACCAAACATTGGTGAGTACAATTCCTGCATGCCCTATAACATCATAGGTGGCATTTCAAACTATTTCTAATATCTGAGCCAAATTTTAGTCCATGGCAGGTCATGTCGGGTACTAAAAGCTTGTGCGGGTGAAACCAAGGCATGGAAAGGACCCGGGTACCAAACTTTGGTGAGTGCACTTCCTGCATATCCTATGACATTATGGGAGGAATATGGAACTATCTCTAGTTAATGAGCCATATTTTGGTCTACAACGGGTCATGATGGGTATCAATTTTGGTTCACGACGGATACCAAAAGCTTGTGCAGTGAAACCGAGGCACAAAAAGGAAACGGGTACCAAAGTTTGGTGAGTGCACTTCTTGCATATCGAATGACATCGTGGGATGCATTTCGAACACTTCCTAGTCACTGAGCCAAATTTATGTCTAGGGTGGGTCATGATGGGTATCAATTTTTGTCCATGACGGGTACCAGAAGCTCATGCAAGTGAAATCGGGCACAGAAAGGAACTAGGTGCCAAACTTTTTCTAGTACAATTCTTGCATGTCCCATGACATCTTGGGTGCCATTTGGAACCATTCCTAGGTAGTGAGCTAAATTTTGGTCCACGACGAGTACTAGACAGTAGTTGTGCGTGCGAAATTGGAGCATGAAAAGGAACTGTGTACCCAACTTTGGCAAGTGCATTTCATGCGTGCACTATGACATTATTGGATGCAATTAGAACTATTCCTTGTTAGTGAGACAAATTTTGGTACACAGCAGGCCATGATAGTTATCCCCATGACAGATACTAGAAGCTTGTGTGGGTGAAACTAGGGCAAAGAATGGATCTGGCAGCAAACTTTGGCGAGTGCACTTTCTCCATGTTCTATAACATCATGGGTGGCATGTTGAACCATTCCTAATAAGTGAGCCAAATTTTAGTCCACAACAGATCACATGGGGTACTAGAAGCTCGTGCGGGCAAAACCGAAGCACATAAATGAATCGAGTACCTAACTTTAGTGAATGCACTTCCTACTTGCCCTATGAAATGATGGGAGGCATATGGATCCATTCCAAATTAGTAGGTCAAATTTTAGTCCACAGCGTGTCATGATGGATACCAATTCTGGTCCAATACGAGTACAAGAAGCTCGTGTGGGCGAAACTGATGCACTAAAAGCAATTGGATATCAATTTTTTGCGAGTGCACTTCCTCCAAACCCTATAAAATTATGGATGGAATTTCGAACCATGCCTAGTCAGTGAGCCAAATTTTTGTGCAGGACAGGTCATGACGAGCGTCAGAAGCTCATGCAGGTGAAAATGTTGAACAAAAAGAATCGGCTACTAAACTTTGGCGTGTGCACTACCTACAGTCCGTATGACATCATTGGAGGCATTTGGAACCATTGCTAGTCAGTGAGCCGAATTTTTTGGTCCATGATGGGTCACGACGGGTACAAGATAGTCGTGCATATGAAACTAGGGAACATAATAGAATTGGGTACCAAACTTTGATGAGTGCACTTCCAGCATACTCTATAACATCATGGGTGGTAATTTGAACTATTCCTAATTAGTGAGTCAAATTTTGACCTACAATGGGTCACGACAGGTAATAAAAGCTCGTACAGGCGAAACTGGGCATGAAATGGAACCGGGTACCTAACTTTGGTGAGTGCACTTTCTATTTGTCATATGACATGATGAGAGGCATTTGGGTCCATTCATAGTTAGTGGGCCAAATTTTGGTCTACGACGGGTCATGTGGTCAAGACAGGTACATGAAGATCGTGCTGGTGAAGCTGAGATACGAAAAGGAACTAGGTACTAAAGTTTGGCGAATGCAATTCCTCCAAGTTCTATGATATCATCGGTGGAATTTTGAACCATCCCTAGTCAGTGAGCGAAATTTTGGTTCACAACGGGTACTAAAAGCTCGTGCAGGCGAAACCTACAAATGAAAGGGAACATGGAACTAAACTTTGGCTAGTGCACTACCTACATGGCCTACAACATCATGGGAGGCATTTGGAATCATTTCTAGTTAGTGAGCCGAATTTTAGTCCATGGCGGTTCACGACGGGTATCAAACACTCATGCATGCAATAATGGGGCACAAAAAGGATCCGGGTACCAAACTTTAGCGAATGCACATCCTGCATGCACTATGACATCACAGAATTCATTTGAAACCATTCCTAGTTAGTGACCCAAATTTTGGTTCACTGCAGGTCAAGATGGGTATCAATTCTGGTCCATGATAGGTACCAGAAAGCACATGCTAGCGAAACTTGGCCATAGAATGGAACTAGGTACCTAACTTTGATGAGTGCATTTCTTTATTATCGTATGACATTATGGCAGGTATTTGGATCCATTCCTAATTAGTGAACCAAATTTTAGTCCACGGTCGGTCACAATAGATACCAATTTTGGTCCAAAATGGTTACAAGAAGATTGTGCGGATGAAGCCAAGCCACAAAAAGGAACCGAGTACCAAAGCTTGGCGAGTGCACTTCATCAAGCCCTATAAAATCATGGGTGGCATTTCAAACCATTCCTAGTTGATAAGCCAAATTTTCATCTGTGACACGTACCGGAAGCTCGTGCAGGTGAAACCAACGAACAGACATCCTGCGTGCGCTATGGTATCATAGGATTCATTTGAAACCATTCCTAGTTAGTAAGCTAAATTTTGGTCCACTGCATGTTAAGATGGGTATCAATTTTGGTCCATGATGTGTACCAGAAACTCGTGCTAGTGAAATTAGGGCACAAAATAAAATTGGGGATCAAACTTTGCCGAGGGCAATTCCTCCAATCATGGGTGGCATTTTGTATCATATCTAGTCAGTGAGCCAAATTTTGGTCCACAGTTGGTCATGACAGGTACCAGAAGCTCGTGCAAGCGAAACCGATGAACAGAAAGGAATCAGTTACCAAACTTTAACAAGTGCACTACTTTTCAGGCCCTATGACATCATGGGAGGAGTTTGGCACTATTCCTAGTCAATGATCTAAATTTTAGTTCATGGCTGGTCATATATGGTACAAATTTTGGTCCACAACAGGTACCAAGAGCTCTTCTAGGCAAAGCTAGGGCGTGGAAAGGAACCGGGTATCAAACGTTGGTGACTGCACTTCGTGCATTCGCAATGACATCATGGGTAGCATTTGGAATTATTCCTAATAAGTGAGCCAAATTTTGGTCCTTAAGAGATCACGATGGGTATTAATTTTGGTCCATGACACATAGCAGAAACTCATGAAAGCAAAACTAGGGCACGAAAAACAACTGAGTATAGAACATTGGCAAGTGCACTTCCTACATGCCTATGACATCATGAGAGGCATTTGAAATCATTCCTATTCTATGAGCAGAACTTTGGTACACGGCGGGTCATGATGGGTTCCAAAAGCTTATGCAGATGAAACCAATGAATGGAAAGGATCCGGGTACCAAACTTTGACGAGTGTACTTTTTGCGTGCGCTATGACATCATCAGAGGAATTTGGTACTATTCTTATTTAGTGAGCCAAATTTTGATCCATGATAGGTCACGATGGGTATCAATTATTGTCTATGATGGGTATGAGAAGCTTGTACGGGCAAAATCACGACACAAAATGGAACCAAGTACCAAACTCTAGTGAATGCACTGCCTACATTCCTTATAACATCATGGGAGGCATTTTGAATAATTACTAGAAGGTCACGATAGGTACTAGAAGCTTATGCGGCAAAACCAGCGCACAAAAAGAAAACGGGTACAAAACTTTGGTGAGTACACTTCTTGCATGTCCTATGATATAATGGGAGGTCTTTCAAATCATTCCTAGTCAGTAAGCCAAATTTTGTTCCACGGTAGGTCAAGACAGGTGACAGAAGTTTGTACGAGCAAAACTAGGGCACAGAATGTAACTAAGTACCTAAATTTGGTGAGTGCGCTTTCATCATACCCTATAACATTGTGGGTGGCATTTTCAACTATTCCTAATCAGTAAGCCAAATTTTAGTCCATGGTGGTTCACGACAGGTGAGCCGAATTTTAGTCTATGGCGGGTCACGATGGTCCAAGACGAGTACAAGATGCTCATACGGACGAAACCGAGGTATAAAAAGGAACTAGGTACCATAGTTTGGTGAGTGCACTTCCTCCAAGCCCAATAACAACATGAGTGACATTTAGAATTATTCCTAGTCAGTGAGCTAAATTTTAGTCCACGGCGGGGTAGGATGGGTGCTAGAATCCCATGCGGGTGAAACCAACGAATAGAAAGAAAACAGGTACTAAACTTTGGTGAGTGCACTACCTACATGCCCTATGACATCGTGGAGGTGTTTGGAATTATTCCTAGATAGTGAGCTGAATTATGGTCCATGGCGGTTCGTGACTGGTACTAGGCGTTCATGCTTGTGAAATCGAGGTACGAAAAGGAACCGGATATTAAACTTTGGCAAGTGCACTTCATGCGTATGCTATGACTTCATAGGATGCATTTGGAAAATTTCTAATCAGTGAGCCAAATTTTAGTCTATAGTAGGCCATGATGGGTATTAATTTTGTCCACAACGGGTACCAAAACTCGTGTGGGTGAAACTGAGGCATAGAATGGGACTAGGTATCAAAAATTGAAAAAATGGTGAGTACACTTCCTCCACGCCCTAAAATATCATGGATGGTATTTCGTACCCATTCATAGTTAGTGAGCCAAATTTTGATCCATAGCAAGTCACGATGGGTATTAGAAGCTCATACTGGTTAAACCCAGGGAACATAAAGCAAAAGGGTACCAAACTTTAGAATGTGCACTTTTTGCATGTTCTATGACATCGTAAAAAGGCATTTATAACCATTTCTAGTTAGTGAACATAGCCAAAACGATTCACTTTAGAAAATAACTATTGCCAACTATCTCCCGATCAAACCACATCCGTGTTAGTACCACGGCCATTGTACCGATACTAACGCCCTAGTAGTATCGCCGATATTTGATCGGTACAACCATCAGCAACCTAAATTTTAGAAAAGTATAATATCTTTATAAAATCTTAATTAATTTAACCCAGCTGCCAACTGTTCATCATAGATTGACCCATACCCCGCGCAGTCTTCTCAATGGATGATATGAACCCCAATAGTAAAAGTGTATCTTTGCCACCAAATGGCAAGAGACCAGGGTTCAAATTCTATCGTCGGTCGTTGAGATTTGATCTTGCTTCATCTGGTAGCGTAATGCTTTGGGTAGATATTCTAGCTAATTCCCCTCACGGAAATGAAACGCAAAGGAACAAAAACGGGAAGCAAAATCAAGAGAAAAGATCCATCGGTTACACGCATGAATGCTTTCCTTTTCCCCAAACTTTCGGTGACATTTGCACCCATCAAAATCCGTCCATCCTCGTCTCGACTCGTCTCCTTCCCACTCCCTCGCCGATAAAACCAACCCCACCACCGGCACGCTCCACCCCTCCACCACCTCGCACGACGCACGCGCTCCACTCCGTCCAATCCAACCATTACCAATGCCTCCTCTTCGCGTCCTTCTCCTCCTCCTCTTCCACCTCCCCTGCTCCCTCTCCTCCCACCACCACCACCGCGCCCCGGCGCCCTCCCCGACCACTCCTCCGCCGTCCAACTACGCGGCGCCGCTGGCCGTCCTCCTCGCCTGCAACGCCACCCGCTTCCAGCCCGCCTGCGTCTCCACACTCTCCAACGCCACCGCCGACTCCTCCCCCTCCGACCTCCTCGCCGCCACGCTCTCCACCCTCCGCGCGCGCCTACCGCCCGCCGTCTCCACCGCGCGGTCCGTCCTCGCCGCCTCCTCCAACGTCAACCTCTCTAACGCTGCCACCAACTGCCTCACCTTCCTCTCCCTCTCCTCCCACCGCCTCTCCCCGCCCCCCTCGCCGCAGTCGCTCCTCTCCGCCTCCACCGCTCTCCTCCACCTCTACGACTGCTGGTCCGCCTACAAGTACGTCAACTTCTCCAGGACCATCTCCGACGCCATGGCCTACCTCGACGACACCATCACCGTCAACAGCAACTACATCTCCATGCTCGCCGCGCTGCAGCGGTACGGCGACGATACCTCCCGCTGGGCGCCGCCGCAGACCGAGCGCGACGGGTACTGGCCACCCGCTGCGGCGGACGCCGACGTGGACGCGCTCGGCGTGCCCGAGGGGCTGCCGCCGAACGTGACAGTGTGCGGCGCGGGGTGCGACCACAAGACGGTGGGGGAGGCGGTGGCGGCGGCGCCGGACTACGGCGCCAAGTGGTTCGTGGTGCACGTGAAGGAGGGGGTGTACAAGGAGACGGTGAGCGTGCAGTGGGAGAAGACGAACGTGGTGGTCGTCGGTGACGGCATGGGGAAGACGGTCATCACCGGCGACCTCAACGCCGACACGCCCGGCGTCTCCACCTTCAACACGGCCACCGTAGGTCCGTATACGTGTATTTCTCTTCTTTGTATTTATGTGCTTCTGTACGTACATACCGGTGGATTTACGAGTAGTTCCTATTACGGTCGTCGTACACGTACGTCAATGAGATCAATGCGGCGGCGTTAAACGCTCCTCGTGACGGTTCGACGCGTTAGCTCTCTGTCTGCTTTCCGTGAATTTGGTGCCGTGAGTTGTGACGTGGACCATCAATTCTTAGCTTTTTTTTGTACGTTGCGTCCGGCATGGCACATGAGGATGTCAAATTACGGGCCTTCTCTGTCCTGGAGAAACAGTAGCAGGGGCCTTCTGTTTTCGGCTGTGCCTGCGACGGAGGGTTTAAGTCCTACCTCGTACGATCGAATGGACACTAATATATCGATAAGCTATTTTAAACTATTTTTTATAAATTATTTTTAAAAAATTATCTTATTTATTTATTTATTTGAGGGAAACATAAGTTGAAAAGAATGATGCAGATAACCGCCTGTCGCATTGTAGCTTTCACTGCTGACGGAGTAGTAGTAACAGTTTATAGCTAGCAGGTTGCAGTGAACATTGTCATTTACTCGCCCATATACAGCGTCGAGCCTTTTTTCCGGTTGAATAAACAGTGTAACCTGTGCAAATTAGAGAGAACTACGGGCTTTGTTGTCGTAGATGCAGAAAAAACCACAGATTCTTAACTAATGTATGGTCATAAATTTCACAAAACCTATCCTAACCAAATCAGAGCTCGTCGACATAGAATGGTCGAATAGAGGTCGCCAGGAGTATTTAGACGGTGGAGGGCAGTGGCATATTTGGTTTGGTGGGGTTTCACGAAACATTACGACTATAAAACTAAATTGTGACTAGAATTAAGACTACCGTTCTATGCGACTATTACCATGGTATAACTCTGATGGAAAGTTACTTCCAGAAAGGTCCCAGCCTCATGGAGTCGTTGCGTAGGCCATCACGAACTGCACGCTACACAGTAGCGGTTTTTTGACTATTTTTTTGGAACCATGTATTTTTTTACTAGTGTTTTCTAATCGAAAAAAAACACTAGTGTTTTCTCTTGCGGGGCTTATTGATGGCAAGAATAATATCTAGAAATAAATCTCTCCATGAAAGTAAACATGGAAAGAAATATCTCCATTGAAGTACACATTAAAACTGAATCAAAATCAATTCAACTTTATAAAAAAATAAATTCAATTTATTCACTGCCAAAAAAGGGGTGAAACTGGAGGAGAGGGAGCGGCCCGGTAGTTTTTTTCCTTGAAAGAAGAAAATTACCAGCTAATCATTGTAGATATCTTCTAGTAGAAACATGTAATCGTTACCGGCGGTTGCTAGCTATCAGCCAGGGCGGACGCGACAATGCGGCGTGTCGACACGAGCTCCACTTTCCCGTGCTTTTATGCTGCCGTACCAAACAAAAGCGTGCCCCGTGTCCTTTGTCCATAGATGATGTCCTCCTATATAGACTAGGCTTTTGATAGATATTATCTAGATATTTTTTAAAAAAAATTATCCAAATTTTTATTTTTTAGATGCGCATGCGCCTCCATCTCCACCTTCTCCGACGACTCCTTCCTCCTTATCGATGAGCCTGAGGAGAAAATCTCGTCTCTTACGCCTAGGGTTTATCGTTCCCCAGGCATAGAGGGAGACCAGGGGGCGGTGGCCCAGCAGTGGGAGGTGACGGCGGGGTAGAAGGGTGGTAGGCGGTGCCGGTGGCGGCGGCAACGGAAGATACTAGCATTAGGTTAGACGGGGTCGGCACGGTGGGGAGGGATATGTCACGGTGGGGGCACCACCGGCCAAGGATGGTGGAGGAGGGGGTAGGGTGGCAGTAGGAGGCGCGCGGAGCTGCTCTAGTGAGAAAAGAGAAGGAGGCTGTGGGAGGGGGTAACATAGAGGGAGTGACGTGGTCAGGGGCGCGAGGTGGGAGGCGGCAGGGTCAAGGAGTAGGGTTAGAAGGTAGATGGGTTAGGGTATCCATAATGTATGAAAAGGGGGTCTTAAGCCACCTTAAAGTCGATTTTATACATTACAGGGTTGGCCTTAAAGTAGATCATAAGCAAAAAAAAGCTTAAGGCCAGTCCTCAAACTAAAAACCTAGCCATAAGCATTAAAACACAATTTTTTATTGAATCATGTGTTCTCTCTCCCCCCTACCATAAGCTAAAGGCCAGTTTTTTTATTAAAATATGTGCCCCATCTTAATACCCATAAAGACCTTACACATTGTGGTAGATTACACCAAGTCATGTCACCATACATTAATACATTAAGACCAACCTGGGTCTTATACATTGGAGATACCCTTATATAGGAAAGGGGAAGAATGACGATTTATATATCTTAATTTAAGCATTATAAATTTAAATGATTATTTAAAAAATATACGACCGGACAGACTATTCTCCAGACAGTCCTTCGACTATCAATTCAGCGAGAAAAAAGTGCGTCTCCATCCGCCGTTTTAACTTTATTCTGCATTTGGAATGTCACGAGGCGTGATTTTCTAGTTCGCCACGGTGATCTTGCTGTAAATTTTACGTTGCCGAGTGCATGGTAACTGACGTCAATTAATTTTCAGGTGTGCTCGCTGACGGTTTCATGGCGCGCGACCTGACAATCGCCAACACGGCGGGGCCGGACGCGCACCAGGCGGTGGCCTTCCGCTCGACGGGCGACCGCACGGTGCTGGACACCGTGGAGCTCCTGGGCCACCAGGACACCCTCTACGCGCACGCCATGCGGCAGTTCTACACCCGGTGCCGCGTCTCCGGCACTGTGGACTTCGTGTTCGGCAACTCGGCCACCGTGCTCCACGACAGCACCCTCCTCGTCCTGCCCCGGCAGCTGCGCCCGGAGAAGGGCGAGAACGACGCCGTCACGGCGCAGGGCCGCACCGACCCGGCGCAGCCCACGGGGATCGTGCTCCGCGGCTGCGTCGTGAACGGCAGCGAGGAGTACCTGGCGCTGTACCGCCAGAACCCCGACGTGCACCGCGTGTACCTGGGCCGGCCGTGGAAGGAGTACTCGCGCACGGTGTTCGTCGGCTGCACGCTCGCCGAGATCGTGCAGCCGCAGGGGTGGATGGCGTGGAGCGGCGACTTCGCCCTCAAGACTCTCTACTACGGAGAGTACGACAGCGCAGGCCCCGGCGGCCGCGACGCCAGCCGGAGGGTGGCGTGGAGCAGCCAGGTGCCCAAGGACCACGTCGACGTGTACAGCGTCGCCAGCTTCATACAGGGAGACAGGTGGATACCCAAAGTACAGTAGTATTAGTACAAACTGAAGGAAGCTGGTGAAACGATCGATTGAGATGGTGCCACTGACGTAGAGTGGTGCGGTTATGCAAATGCGATTGTGCCTAATGCAAGTGAAAGAGTGGGAAACCTACCTTGATCGATGATGATTGGTGAAAGATCCACTAATAAACTTTTGCTGTTTAGCACGAAGACCGACAAATCTAGCAAAAGCGAGCTAAAAATGTTATGAATTCCCATTTAGGTGGGTAACACCGCGACAAGATAAATGTGGCCACAACAGTGGCTCGGAAGAATGGCAGAGCGCAGTTGGGGCAGTGGCAGAGCGCGAAGAAGACGAGCATATCTAGGCTCGGCGTGCGGTTTCCTAGCTTCACTTTTGGTGGTCCATCGCTAGCCGCGTCCTTTCGCTACGCTCTTCGCCACCGTAGGTGCAACACCGCCCTGCCACCTAACCAACTTCGGAGTTGAGTTCATGGCCGGTCGTGGGTCCTCTCAACAACCCACCCACTTCAGCATCCATATATCCATGCGCCGTGACTCACGAGTCCATGTCAAAAAGAGACGGAGGGCTGCTACTCTTACTAAATGGAGTTCTTCTGTGTATATAGCATTGTGACTTTTTTCAAATTTAACCTATTTTTATAAATCTAGTCTCCTCTCTGAGCTCAGTAAGAAGACGTCACCACGGTAGCACTAAAAATTTATATGTCGAGAGACCATATTTGAAAAGAAAAAGTTGATGAGGTGCCAGTTATGCAATGACTTCGTTAAATTGATCTGCTATAAGCATTGAAGTGAACCATCATGCGCGCGCTTTTATGTCCGTTTCTTTCGCTCCGGGAGTGGAGGCTGTTCCTGAAGATCGAAAGCCTGCGTGAATAAACATATCGTCGGTGAGAACATGATAAGACGGCAGCTGTGTACCGGCCGAGAACCCATCTTGAACAAAGAAATCACAACATCATTATACGAGCTATTAGACCAAATTGGGCAAGGATTGTTGGATCACCACCCGGTTGTACATAGAAAACGTACGCATTTTTAAGAAGATCATCACCGGCAAGGTAGGCTACGTCCTCGAGTGTTAAGATAGTGCGGTTACTAATCATTGTCTCTACTACCGACTTTGTTCACGCACCCAACGAGTTCAATGCCATTAATACAAAGCGTGCTTATAGAAGGGTATCAATGCCGAAGTGCCGAGGGGTCGAGATAAGGGCATGTTTCGAAATGTTGGAAATTAGAAGCATAGGAATAGAAAAAAAAACGCATGAATTGGATGGCATGCCTTGTTCAATCCTACAGGAACTTGAAACACAGGAATATGTGGCAATTGCTATTTGGTTGGACCACAGGAGAAATACAAAAATTCTGATGATTGGCATAGACTGAAAGAAACTTTCCAAGAAGCTTGAGTGGATGTTTGTTTTCCTTCAAAATTCCCATGAAAGTATAAAATTCCATAGGAATTTCAAAGGAACTCTCATGGCCTTTCCTTTGAACCAAATAACCCACATGTAGGGATGAAAACAGATCGGATAGTTTTCGACTGATCTGGACAATTTTTGAATACGGATTATACCAGTTCGGATATTTGTCGGATAGTATCGGATCGAAAACGAATATGGATTTTTTTTGTCGGATGCGAATACAAATTTGGAAGCTTACTATCCGTTGAATACGGATTCGGATTATCCGGATATTCAGGGGCCGGATATCCACAGTCTTCATCTTCTATTCTAGCCTAGCCTATTTACAAGATACTTTAGTAGCCCATCATACACTAATATATACATGAATACATAGAGTTAGAGAAGGAATCTTAATCTATATGAAGAATTCATAAATGTTCTTCACAAATGTTTAGATCAAATAAATTAGTTATGTTTTTCTGTTCATTTTGTGCATACAATTAAACTGTTTTCATATTTTGAGAAATATTCGTATCCGTATTCAATTTGTATTCACTCCATATTTATATTTGATATTATTCGTATTTATATTTGTATCTAGGGTATATGTATTTGTATCTACATATGGGGAGAAAATATGAAACCAAATATGACAGAGTCATTATCCGTATATATTCAATTCGTTTTCATCCCTATCCACATGAGATTTTTTCCCCTTAGAAATAGATTCCTCCAAAAATATCTTTGTTTTTCGTTCAATCCAAAGAGCCCCTAAACCTGTTCTGAAAGAGAACAACAAGCTTTAGACAGGTACAGATGAAAATTTTAAAAAAATGAGATGAAGCTCAAATTTCAATCATAAGAAGGGGAAAAGGAGAGGAAAAGACAGTGCATACTCGCAGGCCGTCCATTACACCTGGGGTGAAGGAGTGGGAAACTGCAACAGATATAGGGGATGATTTTTTGAGCTCTGATTTATATCTTCTAGATATAGCTTATTAGTTTGATAAATAGTGATCACTAAAAGAAATTGAATCTAAAAGTCGGCTGAAAAGCCAAAATAAATGGGGGCATATATAGGCGACAAGCTGATGGTCAATGAGCCTGTTATTTGAGTTACGATTTATCTCTTTTAACTGTAGTACGAATGATTTATTCAAGAAAATTCGTAACTCCGAAAAAGAACAGGCGCATTGCCTTTAAAACGAGACGTGCTCTCTCTCAAAAAAAAAGAAGGTTACGAAGGTTTTGCAGAGATTAGGGCTTCACCGAACCATTGAACAGGAAACCGTCACTTTCTACTTGTCTGCCTTGGGTTCAGGCCGCAGGACAACTGCTGCCTGCTGGGCCCTTGGGAGGATCGGCCCATGCAGCAACGCCGACGGCAGCAAGCCAGCAACAATCGCAAGCACCGACAAACCAGCCGTTTTTTACGAGAAGCCGCTCCCGACTCCGATCTGAGATATCAGATTTCTGAATCCCGCCGCCGCCGAGAGCGGCGCTTGCCTCGCAACCGCGGACTCGTTGTTGTCGGTGACGGCGAGAGGCCAACCACCCCGCGGCGTCTCCTCGTCATCCGCCCAAGATCCGTACGTGCCGATGCGCAAGCCGCCCTCCGGGTTGGCTCCGGCATGACGGCATGACAGGTGGTGACGAGCGTATACTGGAGTACAAGACGACCCGCCGGCCAAGGCCTGGCCTTTGTTCGCTTGCCTGGTC
Organism: Melocanna baccifera; assembly: GCA_036346265.1. Taxonomy (NCBI): domain Eukaryota; kingdom Viridiplantae; phylum Streptophyta; class Magnoliopsida; order Poales; family Poaceae; genus Melocanna; species Melocanna baccifera. The sequence goes on along the minus strand of CM070677.1, from coordinate 44,156,200 downwards.
ACAACCCAAAAGCTGGCACCTCGCTGACAAATGCACGATGCATGGACGCGTGGCGTGTCCGGCCTAGGGCACTGTGTAGGTCCATGCCATGCGTGATCACTGAGCTGCTGCGAGGACGGCATTCGATGGCCGCATCCCTCTCGTGCTCGCCAAACAAGGGACACCGCGGGCACCAACACCACCCCGTGTACGCCTCTGCCTCTGAACCCGTTTTCTCCATAGCTCTACGAGTTCTAGTACATGATCGTACTGGCACCTTAAGGCCTGTTCGTTTCAACTTTTTTTTAATTTCAGTTTCTAGTTTTAACTTTTTTTTTCACTATTTAGTAATTTATCCTTTTCTGAATCTTTTTAGATTTTTTGAGCTTTTTTGTATTTTTCTTTTTTCCGTGCGTGATAGGCTAACATATTTTTTTCTATTTTTACATTTTTTAAATTTAATTATACCCAAAAAGCTAAATCCTGATGAAATTTCAGTCAAAAGCCAGAAACCATCGTTAAAACGATCACCCCTTAAGACTTTGTGCAAAGCATGCCACCGGGCTACCGGCAGCATGGTACTGGTTAGCTGTGCAACGCCTTTTCCATGGTTTTGGTGTAAATGCCGGACAACTAGTGGCAGTATAGCGCTCGTGCGTTCAGATCTGGGTGCATTTTAATTTTACAGAAGAAACCTACTCGGTCACTTGCAATGCAATCTTCCAAGCTCCAACTACTCCCGTCTTAAAGGACAGACAATTCTACTAGAACTTGTCCAGCCTAATCCTCGTGCTTTTTAGGTGTGTTTGCTGTTGGAAAAGGGGAGCATGCTGATGCTGAGCAGCTACAAAAGACTGCATCTGGAAGGAACGGAGCATGACGAAATAATGGGTCCTTTCTCGGCAGGACGGCAGTTAGAGGTAAAAAAAAAAAGCTTAAGCCTCGCAAACTAGTTCAGCTCATTTAGAATTCAACTCGATTTGTAACACAAATTAATTGAGTCGAGCCCAAATTTCAGCTCGATCACGTATCAAGTCAAGTTTGAGCTAGTAGCTCCTTAGGCTCGATCTTTCCCCTGTCAGCCTACGCCGTGCGGCTACTGAAAGTGGGCAATACGGCGGTAGGCTTGTAGACAGCTCTAATCATTTGATCATCGCTCTAAGGGACTAGCCTATTATTAGCAACTCGTGCAACCAACTCTACTCGCCTCAGCTCCTTGTTGGTGTCTCCGACCTAGGCCGCGCCGTTGCCGCCTCCTCGACGTCTAGTTCCGGTGCTCCGTCTCCTCTCTTCTCATTACTTACATTGTTGTTTCGATTGCGCGCAAGTTGATCACATCTCGGGATTAGCTTGTGAGTTCACTTCAGGTGTGGGCTGATTCATCTCATCAGCGGATGTGGGTTTGGTGGATTAATTCATCTGATGGCAACCACCGCTTCAATGGTGATGCTTCTTCACTTGTCAGGTTCTCTGGGAATGTTGGGGTCAATTGATTAGTGTGATAATCCATCTATGATTTTTTTTCTTGTGTGATCAGGGATTCGGTGGATGGTTGACTGGTTGGTACAGTACAAATATAAGTTTTCTAATGGTATCCGGGTCTTGAGTTTATGTTAACTGAATTTGACTACTATTGTCAGTCGTTAACATACAATTCTCAGGCTGTGGTATGCAATCGTAATTGCAGTCCATAGCACGTTGAGCTTTAGAACCTTGGATAGCAAAAGATATGGTTGCCTGAATACATGGGTTCTTAGGGTGAAATGCAAATAGATAGCTCAGTCCAGTTGTCCATGGTTTAGGCTTTATTTATATTGACTTCTAAATTTTTTTGTAGTAAATGGCTTTATATAGTACATAACTTTCAAACAAATTATTTTTTTAAGATAGAGTCTACTAGTCGATTATAGTACACACTGTAGTGATTCTATTTATATTGTTCAAAATCGTACGTGTCTATCTATAAATTTCTTTACAAACTGGTACTATTTATAAGCTAAAACTAAAAGCAAGAATCAAAAGACTTTACAAACCAGCCCTTAGTCTTTAGAGATAGCAGCTCAGTACAGCAGTACAGCTGCTTATACTTGCTATATATACAGCCTACTCATTAACATTTCCACACTCATTTAATTTCTCAGTCTGACACACACAGCTTATAAGGGGTGCTCGTTTTAGCGATGGTTTCTGGTTGAAATTTCTTTGTAGCTGGTTTTTTTACTGTAGCTGATTTGGCTTTTTGGGTATAATTAATTAAAAAAATGTAAAAAATAGAAAAACATGTTAACCCATTATGGACAATACAAAGGAACATGGGAAAAAAAGAAAATACAAAAAAGCCTAAAATATCTAAAAAAATTCAAAAAAGACGAAATACTGAATAGTGAAAAAAAAAACAGAAGTTAGAAGTAGAAGTTGAAAAAAACTGAAACGAGTAGGACCTAATTAGCTAAGCTTGTATATGTATAGGCATGGCAGGTTAGGATGAAAAACAGACATCGATTGGTGTTTAGTGCAGGGTTAGATACATACTCCTATGTAAATAGTGCTGTTTAGGTGAATCTGCTTTTGTGTGCACCTAAATTGCAGCATCTCCAAAAGGGTCGTCGGTTAACGCTCTCGGCAAGTGTACGGATATTTTTTTATCACTGATGTTGGTGTCAAACTGATAGTACTTTGTCCGTTGTGCTGTATTAGATTCAGGACCAACCATGTCTAACAAGCTCACCATAACGAGCCTAACGACCCATCGAGCTTGTAGCCGAGCCTCCATTTTGGCTCGTTAGCTTACCGAGCCGAGCCGCTTTGTCTACCGAGCTTCTGTGAACCAAGCCGGCTTGATATCCCCGCTAGTGGCAGTGCGCCAAGTCTCGATGCAGTCATGTTCTACGTCTGCACTGAGGAGCAGGGCATCTCAATGCTGCGCTGCTAGGTGGTACTGTACCATGCAAGCCCACAGATGTGGCTCATCACTCGTGTTTTGAATGCAGTTGATAGGAAATTAGTCCTGCAAGAAACACACGATGCACAACTCTGAACTTCCATGCTGGCTAGATAAGCATAAATAATTTCGTGAGGTTCAGGTAACTTTATATACATGGTCCGTTTGAGCTCAGGCATTAGGATGTCAGTAGTTGAGCTAATCCAGTTCCAGAACAACATAAAAAAGTGACATTATCATATTCATGTCAAAATGAAGCAGTGTTTGCTGGTCAGCAATCTCATGTTGGATCACTCCAGATTGATCACTGAAGCAGTTTAGCCACCATATGTCAAGGACTAGGCAGACTATTACAGCAGAGCAATAGCCAATGCAAGTAACTGACAAAACAAGTCTTGGAACAGAAAATTTACCTATACTGATGAGTTATTAGCCAAAAACCAAAAAATCGTTTGCCATCAAAGCAGCGGGAGCGCGCTGAAGCCATGTCAGCGAACACAAGGTATAGTTGTGTCGAAAGACCTAAGCATAGCTACCTTTACAAGCTGTTGCTATGTATGTATGGAGCTTTAGAAGTTTGTTACTACTTTCTCGGGCTATCTACACATCTCATGAGCTTGACAAGCTCGCAGTAGGCGTTGCCGGCGCTGGGTTTTTCTTCGTTGAGTTGGTCTCACCCCAATGCCATAACATACTCTCCCAGAAACAGAACTTCTCAAAGCAAGTTTTCAGCCTCGGATCAGATATGTTACGTCGCCAATGCCCATCAGTGAAGTTCGCTTTCTCAGCCTGCCTCCGATCCCACTCCAAACCAGCCTTCTGCCTTGATCTCAGAAGGCAGTAGCTCTGAAGTTTCTTAGGCATCTTGTCATGCACCTTCCACCAACGGGCATGCGCAACGTCACTGGCAAACTCCCGCAGTATTGGAACATTCCAGTTGCAGTCATAGTCCCGGAAGCACAGCCATGGTTTGAGGCCTAAATAGTGAAGGACATAGAGGATCGGTGGGTCAGCGCCAAACAACCGAGTCTTCTTCACCTTCACTTCCTCTTCATCACCCTCCCAGAAATGCTTCAAGAAGTTCATGTGTTTTGGAATTCGATGCCACCATGTGAATATCTCATTCAGGTACCCTTGGTCACCACCATTGTACGATGTTATCTCATTGATGTGCTGCATCAACAACTGGAATGTGCAGTTTGAAGGTTCAATAACCATGACACCAGAATTGAAGAGGGTTGCATTGTTGCCGGTTGCAGTGATTTCTGGCATTGCAAACAGAAAATCAATATTTCTCAGGATGATGAGATCTGCATCGATGAATATAATCTTGTCATAATCTGTGAGCTGCCATAGCCGGAATTTGCTGTAGTTCCACTCGTTGTAGGCATCATGCTCGGCCTTTGGATTCCGGATCCTCTGGATTATTCTGACCTTCCACCCTGCAGCTTCCAGACCCTTCCGATGGTAGTCACTTATGGTGTCATCAACAAGAATAACAAGGTCCCTTGTTGATCCTGCCTGGCGAATGCTTTGAGCTGCTGTGATTGCACCACAGACATACTCACTTGCTGAATGCAGTATTGTAGCATATGCTTCTCTGCGTCTGTCTACTGAGTAAAGTCGTGCTGTAAAAGAAAGGATGAGTGTTATCTAGAAGAAATTTCCAAGTTATTCAGGAAAAACTAAAAGGTGTAGACACACATGATATTTTCCAACAAAAGTTGCTCATGCATGTCTATGATAAAGCAGACAGTCTTGCTATGATACTTCAGAAAATGGTACCATACACATAATTCAACCGCCACAATTCTTCTTAGACGCTAAATGCTTGCAGCAATGCTGGTGTTCTAATTAGAAATTTTCAGACAGACAAGTATATAGTTACTGGGTATAATGAGCGTCTTTAGATGGGAAGCTATTGAAAACTGAAGACAGCAATCAACTTACCTTTTGCTTTGAGTGGAACAGCAAGCTCACAGGATCCAACTGGAAGTCTAAGCTTCTCCCTTAATGCCTTCAAGTCAGGCTTGTATAGCCAAGCATTGCCGTCATGTTTCACAAGATTCTTGCAAGGGAAGAGATTTGGAATTGGGAGGCAATCAGTCACAAACAACACGTGGACCCCACGATTGCCTCTCGCAGCAGTCACCGCCAATTTTGCCACTGACAGCTGCAAATGCAGCCTTGCAACATCTCTTGACCAACCCCCCACACGGGTACAGGGAAGCTTCACAGCAACGACATCAAAGTGTGTCCCTCCTGGAAAATGAGGCTCTGGAAGTGACGGACAAGATGGTATTTCTGTTTCTTCCTCCTCATCAATCCATTCGGGATAGAGAGTCTGCCAGGTAATGCTTTCCTTAGCATGCTCTAGCCTTATGATTGAAAAGTCGCTTTCTGGGAGCAATTGTGTCCAAGAACCAAACTCAGTGCTGTTAAAATTTAAGAGTCCAACTTTGAGTTTCTGTTCACCACCATTCAGATTTTCCATCGTTCTATATACATCCTCCCACTGAACACCAATAGAAGATACATATCGTGGATCAGGGCTTGTCTTATCAAATATCCACCCAACATTGACAAACCTGAAAAGCATATGAACTGAATGAGCTCCAGGGTAATAGGCAGTTTTTGATCCATATATAATTCCACCTCAACCTATACAAGAGCCTAGTGCCAATTGATGTTAAGGTTTCCTCATGTTCTGCATGTAGTACTGAATATTGTAATGAGATATCTCCCGATAGGCATACTCACTGAGAACTGGACTGCAATTGATGCTCGTACACAGATGGCGTGTATAGGAGTGTCAGAAATGCAGCAGACATGATAGCGAAGAGCAAAAGTTGCAAGGATCGGAACTTGCAACCAGAGCTTTTCTCTAGGACAAAGACATCAAATTTTCCAACCTCTTTGAAACTTTTGCTTTTCTGGGTCCTTCTCTTTGCTGTGTCATCGCTGAAAAAAGAATAGAGGAAACATTCAAGAGACAGCAACTCCCTTCAGTAAGTATTTGAACATGAAGTAATAATTGGTCAAGAAAAATTAAGAATGGAACTGACATAAACAGCTGTATTAGGTTGGTCTATTGTGTATTAGTTAAATAATATTTTGGTGTTGATCCCATATAAACAGTGGAGTGCCTTTTTTAGGTTTCATTTCGTTACGCAGGAAGGTAACTTTTTCCCTTTTTATGTTGGTTAGTATCACAACCATCGGTGGATGCTAGACAATCATTAGAAAAGGGGAGCTCAATGTAGGTAAGATGACACAAATAGGTGTGCATGTTGAGCTAAACCTGGAGCTGTAAAGTACTATGTGGTTTATTGTGTTCTATAAAAATCTGGAACAGGAACTTATGCCCTTTGGTTCTAAAAAAAGGATTAACCAAAAGAATATTAGCGCACACTTATATTCCACCGGTCCTCTTATTTATTAGTAACATCTTTTAGGAAAGGAAAGCATCATTAATCACAAAGATGCCCCATGTTCATGGTCTCAAATCCAAAGCATGCTTAACGATTTGAATACTGTCAAACACACAACGAAAAGCTACAACGAAAAGCTGCACGGACGAGTAATCCCAGATGTAGAGAAGACAGCCTTACAAACATAAACATTAAGAAGATTGATGCAAAAATGGTGACGACCAAGGTTGCCGAAATCACTCGGTCATGCATCGAAGTATCAAACACGCCAATACCCAATATTTTCTAACGCTAAGCGCGCCCCTTGGGCCACAGGCACAACGCAACTGTAGCTGACCTGCTCAGCGTGGCAAACACGGTGCCCACTGAAGACTGCACATGGAACTAATGCATGCAGAGATTTAATAGCATTAGTGACACAAGGAGCAGTCTTTGGGGTCAAATTTGCAGTGAGAAACACATGACCACCGACGCCTGGCTCCACAAAACCAACCTAAATATGGGCTCAAAATCGTCACAAAAGTGAGACTTAACTTTCCGTTAATCTCACTCTCACATAGGGAAAAAGGTAAAAAGAACAGACATCCATATTTCTCAACACATCGGCATCGAACAAACATATCAGGAGCCACAGCACAAGAGAAAAGGAGAGTATGTTTTTGCTGCTTCTCTAGCTGGAAGTAGTAGCAATATGGGACGATGGATGGATATCATAAAGGCACAGCTACCACCAACCACACCACCAACAAAATCAGGGGAAGTTAAGGAGGAGGGCATGATGAACGGAAGCCAAAAGGAGAAGAACGGCATCTTGTACAGGGTACAAGGCAGTACAATCCTGCAAGATTATGTGATGATATGGACACCACCACCACCATCACCACCACAGCAATAGCTTAATTAGCCGAGCCAATCTAACAAGAAACACGTGACAGCATATGGCAAAACACACATCTGCAGCTGGATTAGCACGCAAGCAGCCTGAGTATAGCCAGCTAAAAAGCCACACACAGACACAAAGAGGGGGGGGGGTGCTTTTCTTTAGATCGAGGGGCATGGATAGAGAGATCTTACCATGTTCCGGCCGGCCGGTACCGCGTCTCCAAGGAACCCATGAGGCCTCTCTTTCTCTCTCTACCTGAGTCCTCTGTGTTTACTGCCTCTCCAGTCTCAGGCCGGCCACACTATCGCAGCCGCAGTTGGGCAGCTTCTCATCTGAAATCGGAACACCAAACACAGGGGGGGCTCGTGTGAGCACGAAGTTCAGGTAAACAAAGATTAACAGACAAAGAAGCGAATATTTCCAGAGACGAAGAGCGGAAACAGGGAAGAAATGGAAGTAGAAAAAGAGTAAATATTGGATAGAAATGCGAAGTGATGCTGCAAACCAAAATCCAACACCGCCAAGGCACCATGGCAATAAAACAACAACAACAAAAAAAGCAAAGAGAAAAGGGCAAATCTGCTGCGCAAAGAGAGAGAGAACCCAGAGATCGAATCGAGCAAATGGTGGTGCCACACCGCCATCGGAGAAAAGAACCCAAAGAGAACCAATAACAGATCAAGCAGCTCCCTCAAGAACGCGCCAAACCAGATCAGAAGGCCAAGAACAGCGCAAGGAGGCAGCGGATGTCACAGGGGAAGAAGGCCGCATGGGCGCCTACCCGGAGCGCAGGCAAGGAGGCGGCGGTTGCGGCAATGGCAAGAAGAGCAGGACGAAATGGGACACGCAGTGGTTGGTTTGGTGGCGTTGCCTGGGCGGCTGAGTGGCTCCAGCTCCCTCCTCTACAAAGCTCTCAGAGAGAGCTTCTCACAGAGCGGCGGCGGCGGAGGAGCGCTATATATACACACACTATAAACTACTCCCTAGCATCACCCGCACAAAAGGGGAAAGCGAGAGCAAGATAAGCAAAGCGGATGAAATGGGAAACGCGAGCGCGGTAACACTTCTGTCGTTTTCAGGGTGATTAGGGGAGTCGGTGACAACTGTTAGGCGTCCTAAACAAATAACGATGGGCAGAAAACCTAGAAACGGAGGGGGAAAAAAAAGATGGAAACTGATGTACGACAAAAATACGTGAAGAACACGGTAGGAAAGCGTGAAATGTTTTCTAGAGAGGCAACTGGATTATACTAAACGGCTAAAAATTATGTTAGGCTGGCGACGCACGTTCTACCCGTGGCACACATACGGCGGTACATGATCTTTCAACCGGGCACACACAAGAACTGAGGGAACGAGCAAAGGAAATCACGACGTCCTTCCTCGGCTGCACATGTAGCATGTGAAATAGTCTAGAAAATTGTTTGTTTTGACCAACTTTGACTGCTAGGCGGATTAGAGCGTCTACAGTACAGGTGCTTAGCAATTAAAAAAGTGATTTTTCTTGTCACATAGGATAGATAATGTGCTTGTTTTGTAGCATCGATGTTTAAGTAGGGATCGGTGCTTAGCAGATGCTTATATGTATAACTATATCTAATTAATAGATAATATAGTATCTAAGCACCTACAAAAGTTTACGCTTGTATCGGAGAAAACGACTTTGCCAAGAATGCTTAATAACATAGCTATATTATCTATATGAGCATAAGTATCTTGTACTATACACGCCACCAGCTGTTGTCGACTAGTAGATCTGAAAACCGCTGTATTTCCTATTTTACTAGTGTTAACCAACCTCTGTCTAAATTCCAAATTTAGCGGCACCGGTTTCCTTAGAATTACTGGCACTACTCTTGCTCCTAAAGCAACTCCACCGGCGATCCAAACTCACGTTACTGAGAGGGGGGGAAAATGGCATCACCATCATCAATGCAAGACCGAATGCCACAATGGAGAATGGAAGTGAAGGGGTAGGCGTAGACTGAAGAAACGGCGGGTGAAATCAAATCCTAGTGGGTCTCCTGTTCCAGTTTCTACTCCGCCCTGCAACTCATAATATCTGTGGACCTTATCGATTGGAGGGGGCCTTGAATGTGGTGATCACGATGTCTTGCTGTCCCTGGGAGGCGTCGGAGGGGCAGAGCCCATCCATACAGGTCTCTCGAGCATCAAGCATTCACTGCCTCTTGCTAGTTTTCGTGTCACGTTTGTCCGGTGGAAAATGCAAGTACCAGTACTAGGCCAAAGTTTTTATTGGACGGGTGTGCCATTCAATTCACATTCCCGGTGATATTGGGTAGATATGGCTCACTTATTTCAGCTTTTTTCAGGTTTATCTTCTAGCTTCAATTTTTTTCACTATTCAGTAATTTATTTTTTCTGAATTTTTAGATTTTTTAGACTTTTTGCATTTTTTCTGTATTCCTTTGCATTATCCGTGATGGGTTAATATATTTTTTTATTTTTTTAAATTTAATTATATCTAAAAAGTTAAATTAACTACAGTAAAAAAAATCAGTTAGTTAAATCCGTACGGGGCCGCATCCGTTGCGAGGAACGTGCCAGATTTGGGTGTGATGGAAATATGGAAGGTACGCGCCGCGGCTGCGCCGACTCACGGGGTCTCGGCGTACGCGGTACGCGCATGGCGTTGTTGTATACGGGCACGGCGAATGTGCTTCAGAATGCAAGCATCGGACAACACAAATCGTGACAATGCCTCGGCATTTTGGTCCATGTAATGCATCACTGTGGAGATTAAGGCTGTGTTTGGGAGGGCTTATAGCTTCTCCTAAAAGCCGGTTCTCACTCTGAAAAGAAACTTCAGCGATCTGCCCAGCTCAACGGCGGCGTTGGGCGTTAGTGATCAGCTTCTTTTTTACTGTTTATTTTTTTATTTTTTTATTATTTTATTTTGTTTACAGTTTCTAGATGCGGCGGTAAGTTGAAACTGAAACTCTCACGAGTCTAGACGGACCACAAGTAACTGGTACCTCCTTTGTGCTCCTGGCGAGACAAATGCTAGTGATGTTCTCCAGGCCAATTCCATGACACCCAAGAAACGGTTAAGCCTGGATTGACGGGCGCTTTCACACGATGGAAACGTAAGAGCAGCTTTTCGGTGCCATCACATTGATTGGGAGCTCGAGCGGAGCCCTGCGATCTAGCTCATCTCATCCCATGACGCCCATAGTTTCCTCCCAAAAATCGCCGTGGAGTCGAAATGGAAGGTAGCTTGTGCCATTCACGCCATGAATGACATTAACGCCTCGAACTAATACTCTATTCCGCCATCTTAATTTGTTGGCGACTTGAGGAATCAGCACGCTTCAGTTTTCTCTTTCATTCCTGCATTCCGTTATGCTCGCATAAATCTCTGTATCCTGTGGAGAGCAGTGGTACTAACTTGCAAGGCTTCACGCTCTTTTCGCTAAGTAAACCGTAGATTTTTCGCTCGTGCTACGAAAGAACAGAGAAAAGAGGGAGAAAGCAATGATTCCAAAAACGCCTACCTACCTTTATCGCACCGACTATCTTGATCTGACCTTTTTTCCCTTTTCTTTTTTTTTTCTGAACGTTAGGACACTTCTGAGCTAAAGAAATGGGAAAAATGAGAGGGAAAAAAGAGCATTACACTGCTACTGGTAGTACCGTTCCTCTCTTGCACTCCAATTTCCAGAATTGGCAGAAGTGCGACACCAGGTCAGTACAATGATTAGTATTGGGCACAAGTAGCCTACACATATCATTTCATCGAATGCCCAGTGCTTGTGCTTAACTTGCAAATACTTGTGGCGCTAACCCAAAGGGCAGAATCCTACTTATTGTGCGCAATATTGTAGGTAGTGGTTGGCACAGGGCCTTTCTTAACTCCCTGAAGAAGACGAGTGGTTGTGAACTCTTCAGATAAGGGAAAAGCGACCGAGCGCAGCAGGAGCCACGGCATCATGGGGATAGCTAGGCTCTTATCATCGCCATTTTAAAACCGAGCCAGCCACAGCTCCGACGCAACATGGCAAGATAAAAACATTTCGAGTTACCAACTCCAAGCTTTCGGTTAAGTCCAAAATGTTCTTTAATTGAAGAGCTAGCTAGTACCCCATCTGAGGGCATCTCAAGATCTTCCTGTCTCAGCAGCTGGCGGTGCTTGTTTAGTACTGTCCTTGAATCTATTGGAGCTGTCCAAGCCACATAAATTCAACGGTTGAGATCTCAGAAACTGATGGTACTGTATCGTCCATCACTAGCTGAAACATAGATATTCTTCTACCACTACCAATACCATCTCCTGGGGTCTTTATTCTTGGCATTTTACGAGTGCCTGCCCACTTAGGCACTTAACGGCATGTGTGGTCCAGACCTGAGCTGACCTAATCCCGAAGGGGTCTCTGCAAGTGCAATGGCTGACAATTCGTTGCCCCTATAGTCGACCACATTTACGCCGGTGCTGCGGCGGGTGGTTGCTTGTCTGGCCATTGCGCGTGGGTCGCATTTCACGCTCAATTCTAACTACTACTAGAAAAAATCATTACAAATGATTTAAAAACATTATCATAGACGATTTTATAACCGACGAGTTTATGAGTTTATAGGTCAGTAATGATATAAGATTAACGCTGACGGTTTTTGAACCATTATGATATCACAAATGGTTATTAACTCAGAACCGTCTGTGATAGTTGACAATCTATCACAAATGGTTTGTAGATGGAATTGTCTGTGATATAAATATATCACAGTCGGTTTGTAGATGAAACCTTCTATGATATTCTTTTGTATTGTTAAATTTATTTCTATTTGTTGGCTAGTCTCAGGAAATACTAGCCATGCCTTCGAAATAATCATAAATACAATAAGTACATGTATACATCCATTTCACACTTATTTTTTAGAAATAAGAACATTCATTTCATAAATCAATTAACTCAAATGAAATAAATTAATCATTCATTAATAAATACATACATATACCATTAATTTCAATTTTATCTTAATTAAGTTCAAACCACATTATGGAACTCCCTAGCTTGGTTTATGACTTAAGACAACAAGAAGTACGTAGATTATCCTCGATTGTTTTTGAAACTCGACCTATTCCAACACAGTTGTATTGATGATCGCAATCTATCACTAAGAAGATCAAAGTCGTGCATACATATACATTGATAAGTATTAAATAATTATTGCCAGATTGATAAACCTGAGAATCATTGGTTACTGCGGAACCGAGGAGTAGTTCTATATTGTGGTAAACATAGTATTCATAAGTGTTGTTCGATGGCTACTGGTGGTACTGCAAAAATAGAATTACTTAGTTCAAGAGGCATTACTACGAAATATTATATAGGATTAATATATACTAGCGAATACCAGAAAATTTAGATCATGTCGTAGGGCGCTTTTCCCTCCCTTGAATCTCCCTCCAATATCTATGTATGCGGTTAATGACCTACATAATTCTAAAAAGTTAGTTTTAGCCACTGCAAAAGAAGAAAAGAACCACAATAGAGCTATCTATAGAGCTATTATGTTTACCAATCAATTAATTATTGGATAATTGTGAAGTCTTGTTTGGCCCTCTTTAGGAAATCAATGTATATTACCCTATTCCATTTTGGTACAATTACAATTAGAATACAGTGAAACCTACACAGGTATGTTGCTAAGCTCGTATTGCTTGTAAAGTATAAATCAACAAGTATAGCCATTAGTGCAGCACTTACCGTTGATTGTAGGGCAAAAATATGAATTCCTTATTGCGGTGAGCTAGCAATGGCGTCGTCATGTAAGCCTCGACAAAGGATACATCCTCTCTCTTATACTCTCCCTCATCATAGTTCCCTTCTGCATCGCAAAGTATTTGATCTAGATTATCATCGTGTAGCCTATCTGAATCGAAACCACAATTAATATCATTCGGCAGCATATCATTGACTTCGTTGGTGATATTGTAATTACTATTTTGCTGTATAATCTGCTCTTCATCGTGACTGGTCCAACGTATTTACCTCCTTTTGAATTCCCTTCAAATCAAATGTGATTCAATCTGCGTTCGGGTCTTAAACATTTTCAAATTCTTGCAGTCAATGCATGGACTCAGCCTGACAGGACCGACTTTAAATGCTCATAGATTTCATATCAAAAGTCCATTTGGAATGTGTGAGTATAGCATGAAAAATTTATCTCGCTCTCTTTCCAATGGATCTAGCCCCATCTAAAAATTCCTTCTGTGCGCGTCGGAATCATCAAAATAATCTTTCAATTTTGAAAACAGAGATAGAATCTAATATGATTTGATTACTTTTATGTGTTGAAAACTTCCATAAGTAAGGGTCTGCGTGCTCCTATAAATAGAAGCTCAATTGGCAATATAACACAGACCACCTTTGTGAATAAATCTACTATTGTTTGTGCTTGAGATTCATGAGGAATTAGAGAATTTCTTCAATCAAGATCGTTCAGCCTTTCCGTTGGAAATTGGGTGCACGATAGATCTTCGTTTGATGGTCGACGAAATCGACACGGGTGTGTTTTGGTATATTAAAGAGTGTTCGTCCCTTACACTGGCATTAGAGAATCACTACAATTCATCAAGGCTCCCGTGAGCATCCAATCCTATGTCGAAAATATCGGATGACTCGTATCAGTAAGGGTCCGGTTTGCAATAAGTGAAATTATCATAAATAATTTTTAATACAAATCATCTGTGATAATCAAGAATTATCACAAACGGTTTTAAGAAAAATCGTCTGTAATATGTAGTGTGATACTTCACAAACGGTGTTTAACATGAACCGTTTATGATATTATCTCTTCACAGACGATTTTAGCATAGCCAGTAATACAGACGGTCGCTAAACCAAAATCGTTTGTGATTGTTTTTAATACTGATGATTTTGATTAATCATTTATGATAAGATATCCAGAATCAGCTCTTTTGTAATAGTGATTGTGCTCACCGTGAGACCACCTAGGAGCAGATACCGGTGCATTTCCCCCTTTCACGACAACTATAAGAGAAGGACACGATACTGTATTGCTGTAGCCTCTAGCAGAGTATACGAGCATACGATTCGGTAGGCCATGCGAGGGGACCGGAGCAGAGGGCGGAACGTCGCGGTAGAAGTAGATGTGCATGCCGGCGGGCAGCGGCGACGACGACGACGACATAATAGCATTCTCACGGAGATTAGCTTATCCTTTTGGTTCCAGACTTCCAGTAGAAGAAAAAAGCAACTGGGAGGGAGGGAGCCAGCCACAGCTCAAGGCCTCGAGTGATCGGAGGACACGTGGAAGCATGCAGCCATCCGGGCAGTAAAAAAATGGATCTCTTGAAAGCGATGCGGTGGTGCTGCTGTCCTTGTCCAGTCTTTTGATTCTACCGAGATTTCGTCCGGGAGTGTACATCGTTGGAGAAGAAATTCCTCTTGTGATGTGGGTGTTGACATTCTTTTTCTCTACGTATTCCATTTTGTATTATCCGTGTGTAGCTTTACAGGCTACACCTCTCAACGTACAGGTATGTACAAATCATGTACTACCAAGAGCTTGCGCAAGTTGTTGCGAGTGTTTTCTTTTTATATATCGTGAGCCTTATCTTGTTTTTTTATTATTTTGTTATTTGAATGGATGAGCCTTCTCGTCGTTTACAAGCGTGAGAGGAGTGTACTAGAAGTCTAAAATCCTCTTATCAAGACATCGAAAAGTGAAGACCACATGCGAGGGGCTTGCGTAACTCCGCTGTCCACGTAGATCGAGGAGAATAGAAAAACAATAGTCCAGAAATCAGCTCGCTTTTATGATGATACCCTCTAACAGACACCAAACTGAAATAAAGCCACGCTGTCGATGTCGTGTATGCAACCTCTTTCTTCATTTCAAGCGTTCTCTTTTCGAGGCGTAGATGATTTGTTTAAAGGTAAATCTTCTTTCATATATAGGCCGAATCTAGCTGAGCTATGTTACTCGAATTGATCGTGCACGTTCGGAATGGCGAGTGAAGCATCATTACCTTTTTCATTTCTTGTAAGTAGAGATAGTTTTTCTTTGTAAAAAAAATCCACCACCTCCTCGAATACTCCATGGAATATTCTACTTGTGATAAAGTGACCTTGCATGCGCTAGCGGCCAAGCTAGTCTCCGGCCAGTACGCGAACGGGATTTAGGGCCGTGCAAGCAACGATCTCCTGAACGCCGTCGTTTGGACACGGTTTTCACCGTCTGAACTCTGTGCTGTGAAATGTCGCAGCTAGCCAGCTGCTGGCCAGCTAGCTAGCGACGGAACGTAACATCGGGGCCACACGAGCCATGCAAGACAAGGCAGTGTATCGGCACTGAAAGCAATGTATGCTAGCATGCAGAATAACTCCGAAGGAGCACGTGATAAGGTTTAGATAGTGTTCGAAATAACGATAGTTTTTATTTTTGTTAAAATTTTATTGTAGTTAACTTTTTTTACTGTAACTGAGTTGGTTTATTGGACATAATTAAATCTAAAAATGTAAAAATAAAAACGGCACGCTAATCTAAAGCGGACAATGTAAAGGATACGGAAAAAAAACTAAAAAATAAAAAAATCAAATAGAGATAAAATTGCTACAGTATTCGCCAACGCTGCTACAGTAGAAGCTGTCGCTGAACAGTGAAAAAGAAGTGAACTTGAGCGTGGCCTTAGAATATATTTGATGATGAATAACTCGTATTTTGGTTACAGAAAATTTAGAGTTGCTACCAGTTACTCAATCGGTCTGATCGTCCCTCGTCATGAAACCGGCCTCCGACCAAGGACTAGTGTGGTCATGGGACTGACCTCCAACCAGTGACAAGGTGGTCATAGGACCAACCTCCAACCAGCAACCAAAGTGGTGATGGACCGATCTCCGATCAGCGATCAGTGTGGTCATGGGACCGACCACTAAGAAGCAACCAGTGTGGTCATGGAACCAATCTATGACCAGCGACCTAATATTCAGGGCATGGCCTTGTCGTGCCTCCCTCCACTGCCGACCACCACCTCCCCAGCCTCCCTCTACATCCAGGGGACATGGTGAACCTATCGACGGTGGTGGCACCCCTCTGTCGGTTGTCACATGTGAGGGTGAGCGAGAGAGAGAGAGAGAGAGAGAGAGCGAGGGAGCGGCAGACTGGAGTGAGAGGGAGCATGAGAGAGAGGGAGGGGTGGCGGCCGGGAGTGAAAAGGAGCGTGCGAGAAAAGGGATGGTATATCGTTGGAACGACATGTTGTTCTCTAGTTTTTTGCTTTTGTCGTTGAGCTACATGTCACTCAAAAGCGAAATTAAATAGCATAATACTTTATGCAATTGGCACATTGGCGTTTAATCATAAGGAGTTAGCCTACATGCCTATCGTTTGGCCAGCTTCAAGGTACAACAACAAATATGATGATCTGGCATTTGTTCTAAAGCTAACAAGCTCATCTAGTTCGATAGGATCGATGCTTAGTTTAATTAGTTGTTGATGTTGTCACATAGTTGAGAGGAGAAGCTGCAGTAATAGATGAACGTTTAGCGGTGACAGGTAGACCTAATATGGATAATGAATGTGTTTAGCACTACTACAAAAGAGGTTATACTGAACAGTTCATAGGGAATCGTCTATGCTATAAATATCACAAATAATTTTACAAGCGTGATCGTGTTCCATCTATGATACTCAACTATCATAAACAGTTATTACAAATAACCATTTGTGATATTTTCACATACGGTTATTTATACCAACCATCTGTGATAACGCCAGGCATCACAGATGATTATTGACACAAACCATTTGTGATAATGGTAGTCATCACAGATGGTTCTTATGATTAACCATCTATGGTATTTCACAGACGGTTATTAATATGAACCATCTTTGATACGAGTATCACAGACGGTTTATGGTTAGAATCGTCTGTGATATGTGTTTGTGTAATGAATATTGGTGCTTTGTCTTCCCGATGCATGTGTGTCTCTTCGATCATTTTAGCTCCTCGATGCGTCTCGATCTTGTCCCACACACAATGTATAAAAATGACTGTCTGCCACCAGAGATTAATCCCAACATCGTTGATCTTTTTCGAGCACCTCACCGGTCGACCATTTTCCTTACCTTAGGGGGCGTTCGGAATAACGATGGCTTTTAGCTTTTGCTGAAAAAACACTGTAATTTGCTTATTTTTTACTGTAGTTGAGTTGATTTATTGAGTATAATTAAATTTTAAAAAAATATAAAAATAAAAACGACACATTAATCTAGAGCGACGAAGCAAAGGAATACGAAAAAAACTAAAAAAACGAATTTTTTTACTGTAGCGCGCACAGTGCGCGCTACAGTAATTTGATCGTCCGTCACCAGTGTTGGCAAAAGCCAACATGAGTGGGGCCTTAATTCCTTGTCTCTCAAGCACACAAGTAAATATATGGCTTCCAACTCTTCCTTGTTGATAGCATTGGTGGCCAACCTAACCATCCTAGATGAGCACCTTTCGCCAGCATCCAATAGCGTACTGCCGGGATTTGCCAAAGAAGTTGAAGACCACCTTTTGCTGTCTTGACATCGTCCTCCGCCGTGTCTTCTGGTTTATCTCCCGCTTTCAGTGAGCTAACCTCGCCATTAACGTGATCCTCCACAACGACGTTGCATGTCTCTAGAAGGAATGTTGTTGCTTGGAGTGCTTACTCAAGGCAACGAGCGACCGAGTTGACCTTGCCAAGACCCTACAAGAAAGGGAAGAGAGCTTATGCGCTCCATATGACTTGATTATACGGCCAAATGGTAGGGCCTACCGCAGCACGCACTGCGCCCGTCAGATCATGACCCGCCCGAAACGGCACGGCACGGTGTAACGGCGGGCGGGCGGCACGGCCGCCGGGCCGGGCGTGCACGGCGAGTGCGGCGGCACGGCGGCCGCGCGCGGGCGTTTAATGTCAGGCCGGCCGACAGCCGCGGCTTGCGGCGCGCGACGGCGACGCGCACGCACGCACGGCACGGCCGGGCCAACGGCTCTAAGCGGGCGTCGCCGCAAGACGCAAGACGCCGCGCCGGATTTTTGAAAAAATAGCCGTTTTTGAACCGTTGGGGTAAAAATTCGAGAAAAATAGCAAAACATTCGGAAAAAATCTGAAATTTTTCTATAAATAGGTGGGCATCCGGCCTCCATTCTCCACACCTCAAATCTCACTCTCTCTCTCGGTTTAGCTGTGAAAATTCGAAAGTGCTTGCACGAATTTGGTGAAAATTCGGAAAAATTCGAAAATTCAAAATCTTTAGATTTTTGTGAGAGCTGCAAAGGAGGTAATAATTCTGTCTTATTTTAATTTTTGAGTATTATTTATTAGTTTAATTTATTGCTATTATTGGTTGGTTTAATAGGAAGTTAATCATTCTTTACTATTTTAATTTCTGATTGATTTAATGGAGAACTACGATTTTGAACTCTCCGAATTCGGCCTCTCGGCGGAGGATATGCAACCGTTTCCACAAGCATATCCATCTGAAAATGCCGAAGAAATGATGGCCCGGAGCGCGAGGTCCAATCGATCCATCTTCATTGGCTCAACAAGTGCATCCACGACTCAAAGCACGGGTGCAAAAGATCAAGAGCTAGTACATCAACAGTTTGGAATGATTTGACAAGAAGTTCAAGACCGAGGATGATGGGACTTGGTGAGGTATCTTGTTTGTAAAATTTGTGGTAATGAATTGATTGCAAAATCTTGAGTGGGACGGGTCATCTACAACGACATGCTGCAAGTTGCAAGAAAAAGCAAGGAATACAAATCGCCGGACACAAGCGCAATATAACCACGACGGCTCGATGCGTGCGTGGGAGTACAACCCGAGGTAGCTCGGGAATCTCTTTGTAGATTAATTGCTTCTCAAGATTTACCTTTAAATTTTGGTGAGTCGACGCTTTTCAAAAATATATTAGGATTGCTCATAACCCTCGATTTAGTATTGTATCTAGGCAAACAACAACTAGAGATTTAATTAAATATTATAACAATTGTCGTGATAAAATGAAAGAAATGTTTCATACTGTACATTCTCTATTGCTTTAACTTCGATATATGGAGTGGTAGAGCTAGAGAGGATTATATTAGTGTTGTTGCTCATTATATTAATGATGGTGGGTAATGGAAAAAGAATTATAGGATTTAAATTAATTAATGTTTCACATAGTCTTTGAAAATATTGCAGAAAGTATTATTAGAGTTGTAGAAGATTTTGGTCTCACAGATAAAATTTTTTCTATAACTTTAGATAATGCAGCTGCAAACACTAAAGCTATGGAAATTCTTACACCTGTGTTTAATTCTTATGCACACTCTTTCTTATTGCATCAACGTTGTGCTTGTCATATTATTAATCTTATTGTTAAATCCGGTTTAAAAAGATTAAATGCTTGTATTGATTCTTTTAGAGATGCTATTTCATTTATTAATTGTTCAAACCAACGAATAGCCGCATATAAGAGTTTTTGCGTAGCAATGAATGTTCGTCCTAGAAAATTTGCTTTAGACATGCCTGTTAGATGGAACTCTACTTATCTTATGCTTAAACATATATTGCCATATAGGAGCACCTTATCTGTTTTCCTTCACACCCAAAGCCATCAATCTCGTAGCTCCTCCAAAGAGAACCCAAGTTAGAGACCACGAACTTCTGAAAACGATTGGGTTGTTCTTTGAAAAAATATTTTCCTTTTAGAAATTTTTCATAAAGCTACACTTTGCCTTTCTGGAATATATTACCCTACTTCTCCTATAATTGTTCATAATATTGTTGAAATTGCAACTCACCTAAAGGCTTTTGAACATGATCATATACTACGGGATCTTTGTAGGTGCCATGAAAATTAAGTTTTAAAATATTGGAGAGAAATTCCTATTTTATATGCATTCGCTTTTATTTTGGATCCTAGGGCCAAACTCCAAGGATTTCTGAATGTTTTACAAATTTTAAGTGAGGCTACCGATTTAGACTATTCTTCATACTTTACATTAGTTAAGAATAAATTATATGAGGTATATGATAAATATGAAAATAAGTTTGGATCATGCGTTTGGAAAGACCCCGGTAGTCCCTAGCACCTCTAGGGGGCTATGCAATGGGGCAAGATTTTTGGTTCTTCGTCTAGTTCTCGCAGTACACATCGGTTAGGAGGAGGAAGGCGACAAAGCACTGGAGACCTATCAAGCTATCTCAACGATGATAGCGTCGATTTAGCGAGAGTTGAACATCCTCTCATGGTGGCAAGCCCAAAAGGTGTCATATCGATGCTATCCATATTAGCGCGGGATGTGTTGGTATTCTGTCTCTACGATCTCTTGAGTCGGCATTGATCTTTAGGAAGAATAATCGAGGAGCGACGAACAAGTCTGTCCAACGAGATGGTCGAAGTACTTATGACCGTCAAAGACTGGGAACAAGCTGAATCAAGACTCCAACATACTGCAGAAAATAAAGATTTAGAAGAATCTTTTGAGAATTTGTATTTAGATAGCAATGAATAGGATTTTCAATATTTTCTTCACATATAGTCACTAATGAGCTTTATAGGTTGTACTCTTTTTCTTTACCAAGGTTTTCTCAAATTGAGTTTTTACTTGGTAAAGTTTTTAATGAGGCGACCATCCCATGTAATTTAATAAGTTAATAAAGCTCATTATGTCATTGCAAATATTTATTTTATGATTAGCAATGTCTATAAATTTCTATATTTTTTGAATTTTTCTAAATTTTTACAATTTTTACAATTTTTCTTATTTTTACAATTTTTCTTATTTTTGCATTTTTGGGCTAACGGGCTGGCGGGCCAAGACGCCGCTTAGCCTTAACTGCGTCGCCGGCCGCACGGCGGCGCCGGCGCGTGCTGGCTTGCTCGCGGCGCGCGGCGACGCGACGGCCCGCTTATTACACGCCTTACGGGCCGTGCCTAAGCGGGCCGTGCGAAGCTGGGCGTGCGTCTTGCGTCGCGGCGCACGCCTTGATGGTGAGTTTGGACTTGATTGTTCAGTCGAAGGGTGTTCGAGAGACACTCGAATGAGCACATCAGCAGGTAGATGTATTTCATGCTTCATTCGTCGATGATCTCGAACCATCTGATGCCTACCATGACACCTACGAAGCTTTAAAGGTGAAGATAGCATGCTACCTCTGCCACTAAAAAAACTTATTAATTTCTGCTTTTTGTCGTTATCTTTTGTAAGAAGCGACTAGCCACGTTGTTTGGCCATATGTAAAATAAAGTAGTTAAATTTGTATTAACTATCTTCTATATATGTAAACAGTCTCGGTATAACGAATTGATGGCATTATTGACTGGTAAAAAAATAACTATATAATACATATTTACTCCTAAGGCATTACTAAATTTGCATTTACGTATATGAGAATGAATTTAGAACCATTATCACAGACGTTGTACTTTAGGACTGTCTGTGATGTATTTTTATAGACAATTATAAAGTAGAACCGTCTGTAATAATAACTAATGACATACGGTTATTAATGAGAATCGTCTGTGATAATTAGATATCACAGACGATTATTGATATGAACCATCTGTGATAAGCATATATTAAACGCCTAACTACCAACGGGGCCTCGATAGATGGTTTGAGGTTGGATGTGTCTAGGAAAAGCCGTGTTATTAAACGCCAAGCTACCAGTAGGGTCTCGAAAGATCTGTGTTCATTGCGTTGCATTTAAGGAGCTAGGCAGCCAGTTTTGAGGAGTTTGATGAAAGCATCCCGCTTGTAGATCTAGCTTGTAGATTGATTTATTCTTGGTGATTACATGTTAGTATTTACTTCTAATTATATGCATTATAATAGGGAAAGATGATAACTAGCTAGGTTTTCAAATCTAGCTAGTTAGGTTTAAAAAGAGATGGTAGTTTGCTTCAATTTAAAAATGGGTTAGTACTCATAGTTTACTTCCATATATTCTTTCTTGATATATATTGCTTCATGAATACGTGGTTAGCTATTTAATTTAGATACGGACAATTTATTATAAGGTGAATGTCGACAATTATGTTTGTAAGTAGCTAGGCTGGTTAGCTATAACAGCATTAATTATATAATTTGATACTAATTTGTTACATGTGTAGCATAAATGGATCGGAGCTGGATATACATTGAGAACCGTGTGAGTGAAGAATATATTAATGGCATGTCTGCTTTTAGAAGAGCGACTGAGCATGATATGTTGAAAAGAGGATAGAACATATATAATGTCTATGTATTGATTGTGATAATATGAAGATGTTTATCAACAAAGTACATATCAAAACTCACTTGATTCGAAAGGATTTCAAAAAGGAGTATACATGTTGGATCAGTCATACTGAAGAGAAGATTATACAGGAATGTAGTTGAAACATCATCGAGAGAGACAATGATATGCTGGTTGTGGACTATGCTTTCAATGAGAATAGGTCGCAGGATGACAATCTAGATCAGATACTACGCGATGCGGAAGGGAACTGTAATGAGAGAGAGTTTGGTAAATTTATGGCTTGATGGAGGACTCGAACAAACCTTTGTTCCTAGGTTGCAAGCTGCAACACACAAGGTTGTCATCTATTCTTGAATTATTGAAATTAAAGGCAAGCAATGGTTGATCCAATAAGAGTTTCACAGCATTATTAGGTCTCCTAGCGAATATCTTTCTAGAGAGAAATATGTCGCCGAGAACCACCTACCAAGTCAACAAATTTCTTTATCTATTAGAAATAAAAGTAGAAAGAATACATGCATACTCGAATTATTATATTCTCTACCGTAAAGAGTATGCAAACTTACATATTTGTCCGTGTACAAAGCATTCTAATACAAGTGTAAAAATAACTCCGATGATGGGGAGGGCATCGAGGTGAAGCAAGGATCTCCTGCTAAAATGTTGTGGTATCTACCTATAATTTTCTGTTTGAAGCATTTATTTGTATACCAAAAGGATGCAAGTTTGCTGCGTTGGCACTCGGAGCAGCATAAGAAAGATAGAATGATAAGATACTCAACTGATTCTGCCTAGTGGAGAAATATCGATAGAATATTTGTAGAGCTCGGTGCGGAACCGAGAAATATAAAGTTTGGATTGAGTATAAATAGAATGAATTGAAATTATATTTTGATGTTACTACTTATCCAAGGTCCGAATTAAGTTGGGAACGATATTGATGTGTACCTAGCACCATTTGTGGAAGATCTTGTGATACTATAGAATGAAAGGGTACAATACATGCATGGGATGCAGACAATTGAGAGAACTTCACTCTACGCGCTATATTATTTTGCACCATCAATAGTTTTTTTGCCCTTGATAACTTATCGAAGTTGAGTACAAAAGGAGATAAAGACTGTCCACACTGCTTAGATTATATCAAGAGTGTGTGGCTGAAAAACTTACATAAAACTGTGTACATGCGTCACCATAGGTCCTTCCAAGATATCACCCATACCGCAAGATAAAGAAACAATTTCACCAAAAAAAGAAGGTGACTCGGTATCAAGGCCTCTTAGCGGAAGGAGGTTTACGATATGGTCAAGGATATCAATGTTATACTTAGAAAGGGACGTAAATTGAGAACCCATCAGAAGAATATGTGAAAGAAAAGATCAATATTTTGGGACTTGCTTTATTGAAAACACTTAGAAGTTCACAATTACATCGATGTCATACACGTAGAGAAACTTGCATGTGATAGTTTGATTGGTCTATTACTAAATATTCGTGACAAAACAAAGGATTGTATCAACGCGTCGCGTGACTTGATCGCTATGAACATCATGACCGAGTTAGCACCGATAGAGATTGATAAAGGTCGGATGTACCTTCCCCAGTTTGCTACACTCTGTCTAAATCCGAGAGAACTGAACTGTACTAGTGCTTATATGGTGTCAAAGTTCCGTTCGGTCAGTCCGCCAGCATGAAGAAACTTATTTCTAAGAAAGATTTAAAATTTATTACTATGAAATCCCATGACTGTTATGTGCTAACGACACAATTACTTCCTGTTACAATTAATAGTATTTTGTCCAACAAGGTTTGAGTAACAATCACGAGACTGTGTTATTTCTTAAACGCAATTGCTCAGAAGGTCATCGATTTCGGTGGACTATATGCTTTGCAGATCGAGGTGGTGACGACTCTATATCATCTTGATATGTATTTTCCTCCGTCATTTTTTGATAGCATGGTCCGTCTTATTGTCCACCTTGTGAAAGAGATAAAGATGTGCGGCCCCTTGTTTCTATGTCATATATACCTGTTCGAGAGATACATGTGAATTCTCAAGTCCTGCGTACGCAATCAATCTCAGCCGGAGGGTAGTTTATCGAAGGTTATGCAATCGAAGAGATCATTGAATTCTGCATCAATTACATGGCTCAGGTTAAACTGATAGGTGTACCTCTATCTCATCACGAGAAGAGGCTAGATGGTATCGGGACCATCGGAATGAAAGCAATAAATATAGATCTGGATATGTATGCTCAAGCCTATTTCACAGTCTTATAACACATGACTGAAGTGTCCTCGCATATTAAAGAGCACAGGGACATGTTACGCCAAGAGAATCTATGTCAGTTAGACATTTGGATCATGAGACAATTCAATCGTCGGTTCAACGAATGGTTGAAGGTATGATTCACTAGGAGGTCATCAAGTAAAATATTGCAATATTTGGTAAAAGGGCTGAAATTTATAATTGTGATATGGTAAAGATACGACATTAATAGATATACATTTTATATAAAAGATCGGGATAGAAAGGGCATAATGCAGAACTCAGATGTCTGCATAGATGCATTTCATGTGCACTTTAGTACCGATGGCCTAAGCTCGTATTATAGACTTGTAGAGGAGATTTGGAAGCTTGACTATGTATTATTCAAGATCCCTATATTTTGATGTTGTTGGGTCCAACTCCCACGGGGTGTAAAGGTCGATATATACGATGTTATTACTGTAGACCTTAAACTTGTACAATACAAAGATGAATCATTTGTACTCGCGAGGCAAGTTGTTCAAGTTTTTTATATAATTGATCTGGCAAATAAGAAACGCCGCATAGTTGTTCATAGAAAAAGAAGGATTATTGAAGTTAAAAATATCGTGGATGAGGAAGAGTACAATTAATTTGACGAGTTGCCTCCATTCAGAGATGGCATCAGGCTCGAGGAAGAACAAGTCGATGAAGCAAGCTATGTGTGTGTCGATCATCATGAAGGGCTTTATTTAAAAGAAAATATCTAAATGTAATCAATGATCCCACAAGGCGAACACCTGTTTGAAAATTATTGCAATGTAATCGTAAGAAACTTGACAAGTAATTATGAAACTATTTAATTGTTATTGATTTAGTAATTAAGAAATAATTACATCTGTGATTTGCTTGCTTTTTTCATATGGCATGGCTAGCATTTCCTGAGGCTAGCTAGCTGAAAAACAGGATTTGTTATAGAAGAAACTGTCACATGCGGTTTAGTGGAACAAACCATTGATGATATACATATTACAGATAGTTGCATAACAGAACCATCTAAAATATGTGACATATCACGGATGGTTGTATAATGGAACCGTCTGTGATATGTGTCATATCACAGATGGCTCCATTATAGAACTATTTGTGATAGTTCCTCTATAAATAGGCTCTGCTAGGTTTTGTGCTTTCACTCCTCACTAGCGCACTCCATCTCTGCCACTCTTGCTAGTTAGGTTTTGCTCTCACTCCTCACTCGTGCACCCGATGTCGTCTCTCCCCCTAATGTCGCCTCTTTAGACACCACCGCCTCTCCCTCCCGACGCCACCTCTCTCTCCCAATGTTGCCTCTTTAGACGCCACCGCCTCTCTCTACCGACATTGCCTCTCCCTCCTGATGCTACCTCTTCTCCCTATCGCCTCTCCTCCTAAATGTGTGGATCCGAAATCCCACTTCTTTTAGGAGATAGATCATGGTGAGTTTGGACATTCTCTCCTTCCTACCTGCTGCTACTACATCAATAATATGCATTAGATTTTATTGTAAATATTTGTGGGTATGGCTTAATGCTCAATGATGATAATTGTGTATTATTGAAATTAAGATGATAAATTAGTTTAGATTTGGGCTCTTTCAAGTGATGTTTATTGCTGTCATTTGCTAGTAGTGTTGTCAGCAATATTGGTTCCTTTCAGTCCTATTGCTTGTTCTCAACATATTTGAAGAAGATCCTGCTATCTTTAAGGTCCTGTGATCTTGTTTATTATATGTTGATCAAATTTTCATGGTTGGTACAAGTACTGTTAATTTAAGAATCAGTCTTTTGGTGCTATACTGTTAATTCACGGTAAATTGATTCCTAAGTGTTGGTAGATTTTTGTGAATTTTCACTGAAGCATAATTTTAAGAGCTCAAATTCAAAACTTTAGTTATCATTTCTTAATTTGTGAAAAGTATAAACAAAGTATCGAGAAGGCCAAGAATTAATCTTGAGCAACTCTACCTCTAAGAGCAATAACAATCATTACAACATGAGCTTTTTGTTGGTTTTAATTATTTATTTGTTCTATGCCTTGAGTACATTATTTTCTATGTTGGGCGAGTACAAGGTTGATTACTGTATACTCGCTACAAAAGGAACATTATGACACTGAACATTTGGGCTTCAAAAGGATTGAAACTAATTAGCTTTAATCCTTTTGAAGCTCAAGTGTATGGTGCTTTAATATTCGTCTTGTAGTTGTTGAGAAATACATGTTGTGATGAGAATATTTAAAAAATAGCTAGAGAATGAATTTAGAGACTAATTGTGGAAGCTATTCTTTCTAAGTGAGTTGGAGTTCTTAGAGACAACATTAAGAAAGGGTCGTGTTATTGCTACAAGATTTATTTAAAATAGCATATGACTATTCGAAAGGGATCTTGTAGTAATAATATATGCCAAAGTATAGATAAAGTATCAAGAAGACCAAGAATTAATCTTGAGTGACTCTACCTCTGAGAGTAATAACAATCATTAAAACATGATCTTTTTGCTGGTTTTAATTATTTATTTGCTCTGTGTCTTGATTATATTATCTTGTTTAAATGTCTCAAAAAATTTACATGATATCATGTTAATTTTTATATTTATATGCTGTTGAAAATATACTATGATTATTTTTTATTATGCTGGAATCAAATCTGAAATTTTGTTAAAACCGCATTACTTCCTATATTGGCTGAGTACAAGACTGATTACCGTATACTCGCTACAAGAGGAACATTACAACATTGAACATTTGCACTTCAAAAAGCATGAAGCTAATTATGTTCAATCCTTTTGAAGCGCAAATGTATGGTGCTTTAATATTCGTCTTGTAGTTGTTGAGAAATACATGGTGTGATGAGAATACTAAAAAAATAGCTTGAGAATAATTTTATCTCTAAATTATTGGAGCTATTATTTCTAAGTCAGTTAGAGTTCTTAGAGACAACATTAAGAGAGGGTCGTGTTATTGCCACAAGATCTATTTGGAATGACGTGTTACTGTTCCTAAGAGACCTTATAGCAATAATATATTCCAAATCACACATTTTAATCTGTCAAATTCTATAAAGTAAGTTTTGTCTGTTGTTTCTTCCTCCTCATCATGTTGTGTGTTAGCCTTGGTTGTTGTCTTAGGCATAAAAGAATATTTGGGCTATCGCGCTATTCATTTGTAATCGAATAGGGTCCCTTTACAACCGAAGAAAGAAGCGACATCATTCGGACTACCTACGGGATAATTGGAAGGCAACGGGTCTCTATCACCGCAGCAAGATGAAAAGATTTGACAAAGGATTAGAAAAGTCAGCTGTGGGTGAAAATAACATAGTTATTCGAGATCCCAGTAGAAGTCCAAGGACTTGTACGATGGTAAGCACTCCTCGCGATTGGAAAAGAGTGGAAGTATTTTAAGAGCACGCTTGCCATGCAGTACGTGACCAAGGATCGCAAGCTCTTCACAAGGTATCCTTTCGTATCGCTAGAAACATGAAAGGCTTTTATGCAGATGAAGATGGAGACCAAATTTCAACGGTAAAGTGCGACACACAAGTCTCTCTGGGCACAAAAAATTCACCCCCACAAACTCGACACCGTTGGGTACACTGGTAAAATCTCACAATGGAGGATGTAGGACAAGGTCACAATTCGATCGGAGGCCTACCCGCTATTTGCCGAGATCACAAACGAGCGCGGCCGAAACTGGTTAAGAGGGATGTCATCAACCACATCTTCGGGTGTCTTCTCTTTCAAAAACCCTATAGACGAGGAAGTGTCCCAACGTCTGGTAAGATATGTTAAACTACCTAGTTAATAGCTCCATAAGTTCATGGAATCTAAAATAATTTGATTGCCTCTTGCAGCAAACATTGACTATCAAATCTTCCCAAGGCTCCTTTGAAGAAGACAGGGAGAGAGATATACTACACAGGCTCTAGGAAACAAGGAGCACTCAGATCACACACGAGGCCTAGGGGTTTACGTTCCTTGGAGCCATGGATTCCTAAACGACTATGAGGTGTATATAAGTAGGAAGAGGTCCCAGGCCCATCGTAAGAAACAAATGAAAAATGAGCTTCGTGCGCAACTTGAGAAGCAGCTATATGCCTCACTTCAAGAGCAGATAACTACCTCACTTTGAGGAGAGGTAGATGCATTGAGAGAAGAAACTAAAATAAGTTCGCAACCAATCGCAACTCACTCCCATTAATACAGTACCTAGTCCCCCTCAACATCGGAGTAGTTGCGCGTCCACACGCACTTATCTATCGACAACATTTAGGTAATGTACCTCTCTAGAATGCTACAAAGATAGACTGGTGGACGCCTTAGCTCATCGTGTATCGTTATATAGGAGCACACGCCATGCATCCTCAGAGTCAGGCTTGTTGGCTCCATTCCCATTGATGCTGCACGGGGGATAACATATCTATTCTTGACAGGGACGCTGGTGCACGGTGCCCAGCTAGAGATTAATTTCATAAAGGTCAATGTGGATATGATTAATAACGTTTTCAAGACTGTCCCTCTTGAGAAGCCTCCAAATAAAGAGATTATGATACTAGGGAATGCCATCCACACATTCATCCAGTGGCCTAAGAGAGACATCACCATAGATCCTTCTGTTTCACGATCTTCACACGATTATACTGTCAAATGTAACCCTTTATGACTCCACCTTAAACTCCGCTTTAGAAGCCCGTCACATCGACTCCCGTGGCTCCACGTCAAGCTCCACTTCAGAAGCCCGTCGCATCGGCTCCGCTTCATATATATTTCAAGCGAGACGATAAGGACCAAGTTAAGGCCAAATCGAACAAGGGTAAGATAAAGGCACCTTCTGAGATCTAGAAGTTCAAACTCGGACTGTTGTTGGTTCCAGAGTTACAACTATCCAGCCTTGGACTGGTTTGCATGTCTTTGCTTTCCTGGTACATGCAGAGGTCTAATAGAAAACGAAACCGTCAAAGTGGATTCATCATGAAATTCATAGAATAGCATTTCCTCTGTGACTCAGGATACTTTGTCGTAACCTTCGAGGACTTATTCTTACTATTTACCCTCGATGAACTTGACACCTCACTTCTACGGTGCTGGATACTGTAAGTGTATTGTGCAATCAAGTTCTGCATTCACGTAATACCGATAAAAATCGTAACTCATTGCTTATGTATAGATTCAAGATCCAAAAAGTCCAGCAACAGCGACAACCTGTGGATTTTCTTGACCTACACTTGGTCTCTGAGCAATGCATCAAGGACAACACATCCTTCATCCAAGATTACATAACAAAGGGATTACTTGCTCAGAGTGATAAGGATTACATCATGGTACCCATTAACCAGGGAAAAGTGCTTCACTAGTTGTCATACATGTTTTATTTATACTTTATATGCAACATAAATTTAGAATTAATCACTATGGCAACATACATGGCTAGGGGTCATTGAATTCTACTCGTGATTGTACTAAAATAGAGCAAGGTAATATACATTGATTCCTTATTTAGTGTGACCACGACTTTACCCTTATACAAAAAAACATTTGATAAGTAATTAAATTCATTTCTTACGTATATAATTCTATTGTATTCCTCTCTTCGTTTGCAATGTCCGTCTGTGATTATGGCTTCGAACCGTCTGTAATGACAATTTCTATAGTAGTGTAGGTATACGCTTAATGAATGAATGAGCTAGTTTTATTTGGCAACTAAGCAGAAGACCTTTTTTATCCGCTTTGTCTACGAATAAGGAAGCTATAAGTATTCGATCCTGTGCGCTACGAACGAAACACAGGTCAGTTAGCACCGAACAATTTCTCCTTCGAAGAGGAAAACAGATGAACCGGTCAGCCCGTTTAGTTAACCCACTGGGAAAAATACTAAGAAAATTAAACAAAGGAACGAAATGGTTTGGCTTTGCCTGTATTTCACACGTGTTTGAATCAAAATCATCTGTTTTGTTACGGGATTTGATTTGCTGTCAAGCACGGCAGAGACAGCAGCGTACGTGTTGCCGGCCGGCCGGTCCCAGGTACGTACGTATGAGGAGTTATTGGAGTATATTGGGTTGGCCCAATTTTATTTCAATTAAATCTAATAAATTCCAAGGCAATCCCACATGGGAAATCAAGAGGAGATTAACTCAACTTAAATGGGTGGAACCAAGTTACACCTGTTGAGAAGTTGAAAAGGGTGGAAGATGTGCTACGTGAGTTGAATATGCATTCGATGACTTTTCCGTTACTAGTAATCGATGCTTTGATGGTGGATGTTACGGTGATTGATGGCACATGATGGCTTCCTCCTTGTGCGATTCATACGTGAGCTATTCTCTAGTGCGATGCTTTGATGGTGGATGTTACTAGTGATTGATGGCACATAATGGCTTCCTCCTTGTGCGATTCATACGTGAGCTATTCTCCATTGTTCCATAAAAATGCGCTGTTTTTTCGCTTCCCCATCCTAGCTCCTCGCAAGACAAAGCGTTTGGGAGAGCAGCCTCGGAACCACGCCCGGTGCGATATCTCGCACGGATAGGCGGCGATTAGGTTTTGGGGAGCGCTGTGCGCATCGCCGCTTCAGACACGACGTGATCGGCTATTTCCGGTGGCATTCCGATTACACGGCAAGTACGACAAATTCCGAAGGCCATTCGAGGGACCGCACTTCGCACTCGCCCCGCACCAACCGAGATCGACTACATCGAGCATTTGCTCATGTCAATTGAGCGAACGGCGCATCGGTGCCTCCGCACCGCCCCGCCTCTGGGTATAACACTTTGTCTCGATCTTTTCATCATCGTTCTTAGAGATAGTTGCACTGCTCAGTGTTCTAAAATGAGCGATACTAGCACAATACTTGTCATGATCTTAATTGTTAATTTCGGATTAAAATATGCCGTAATTTGCCAACTTTTCTAACAATCCAAAACACGATAGGCAATTTTGTTATGGCTTTGCGCGCAATAAACCGAATGTGTTCGATGGCACTAACTACAAGAGATGGCGTGCTGAATGGTGCTATGGTCGACCATGCATGTATATTACGTGCATCGGGGTAAACTGAAGGAACGCTTTCTCCGAAGTGGATCGCATTCGAGGTTCACGATAACTGTTTCGTGGTGCCGTAATTAGCGCGGTTGGCTGAAAACATCGTGGATGTGTATATGTCGCTGCCGGTCGCAGCGGATATGGGATGCACTCGAGGCTAAGTTCGGTGTTTCTGATGCCGGGAGTGAGCTGTACGTCATGGAGAAGTTCTACGATTATCAGATGGTTGATGACCGTTCTGTAGTAGAGCAGGCTCATGAGATTCAGGCTCTGGCAAAAGAACTCGAATATTTCACGTGCGTGTTGCCAGACAAGTTTGTGGCAGGAGGCATTATTGCTAAGTGCCACCCTCTTGGTGGGTTTGCCACTTCTCTAAAACATAAGAGACAAGAGTTGGTGCAGACTGACCTCATTGGCTCTTTGGATGTTGAGGAGAAGGCAAGGGCAAAAGACACTCATGGAAAGGAATTGTGGAAGTTCTAGCGCCAATTTGGTGCGGAAGAAAACTTCAATGGCTTCCACAATAAGAAAAAGAAGAATAAGCTCGAAAACAAGCGGAAGATTAATCAAACAACCACTTTTAAGAAGAAGAACAAGGAGAAGGGCAATCGCTTTGTGTGCGGTAATTCTAGCCATTGGGCTAAGGATTGTCCGGACCGCAAGGATAAGCGAAAAAGTCACTAATATGATTATTGGCGATCGAGACGAACGCCGTGGTACGGTAATCTATTACCCATTGTTCTTTTTCATCTGTCATTCACACGAGTGGTGGGTTGACACCGAGCGAATATTCATGTATGTCTTGACATTTCCTTATTTTCATCTTATCGGTCGGAGGAATTCTTCCTTGTTGATGGGAAATGGAACGCATGCTTCGTTCTTGGTGTTGGCACGGTCGATCTCAAGTTTACTGGAAAGATCCTGCAGACTAAAGAACGTGCGCATGTCCCCTCAATAAAGAAGAATCTTGTTAGCGGTTCTCTATTGTGTAGAGATGGTTATAAACTTGTGTTTGAATCCAATAAATGTGTATTGTCTAAATATGGGACATTTGTTGGAAAAGGCTATGAGAGCGGAGGCTTGTTCCGCTTTTCTTTATCGGACATGTACAACAATGTTGTTAACCATGTGTGTAATGTTGATGAGTCTAATGTTTGGCATTCGCGACTTTGTCACATTAATTTTGGTTGCATGACACGGCTAGCTAGTTTGAGTTTAATCCCAAAATTCACTTTGGTCAAAGGTTCTAAATGCCATGTCTGTGTGCAATCGAAGCAACCTCGCAAGCCTCACAAGGCCGCGGAGGCGAGAAACTTGGCACTTTTAGAACTAGTTCATTCTGATTTGAGTGAGATGAACGGTGTGTTGACTAAAGGTGGTAAGAGATATTTCATGACGTTGATAGATGATTGTACTAGATTTTGCTACGTGTATCTCTTGAAAACAAAAGATGAAGCTTTGCATTATTTTAAGATCTATAAAGCTGAAGTAGAAAACCAACTTGAGAGAAAGATCAAGCGGATAAGGTCGGATCGTGGTGGAGAATATTTTTCAAATGAGTTCACCTTATTTTGTGAGGAACATGGTATTATTCATGAGAGGACGCCTCCATATTCACCTCAATCTAATGGGATTGCTGAAAGAAAGAACCGCACTCTAACTGAATTGGTTAACGCCATGTTAGACACAGCGGGACTTTCCAAAGAATGGTGGGGTGAGGCTATATTGACTGCAAGTCATGTCCTAAATAAAGTTCCTACAAAGAATAAAGATGTAACACCATTCGAGGAATGGGAAAAGAAAAGATTAAATCTCTCATACTTGCGAACTTGGGGCTGTTTGGCCATGGTTAATGTGCCAATTCCAAAGAAGCGCAAGCTTGGACCGAAAACCGTGGACTGTGTTTTTCTTGGTTATGCTATTCACAGCGTGGGTTATAGGTTCTTAATAATAAAATCTGGAGTACCTGACATGCATGTTGGTACAATTATGGAATCCAGAGATGCTACATTTTTTGAGGATGTGTTTCCGATGAAAGAGGTGCCTAGCTCTTCTAGTCAAGAACTAGCATTAACCCCTGAATCGTTTGATCCGATAGAACACGTTGAACAAACATTTGTGGAAAATCACGAGGAAGATAACACTGTAGCTACTCGAAAGAGTAATGACAAAGGACTGCAAAGTCGTTTGGTGATGACTACATTGTATACCTCGTGGATGACACTCCAAGAAACATTGATGAGGCATATTCATCTCCGACGACTATTGGAAGGAGGCGGTACGGAGTGAAATGGATTCTATTATATCTAATGGAACTTGGGAGGTTGTTGATCGTCCTTACGGATGCAAACCTGTGGGATGTAAGTGGGTGTTTAAGAAAAAGCTTAGGCCTGATGGTACGATTGAAAAGTATAAGGCAAGGCTTGTGGCCAAGGGTTATACCCAGAAAGAAGGCGAAGATTTTTTTGATACTTACTCACCAGTTGCCCGATTGACTACAATCCGAGTGCTACTTTCTTTGGCAACCTCTCATGGTCTTCTCGTTCATCAGATGGACGTTAAGACAGCTTTCCTAAATGGAGAGTTAGAGGAGGAGATTTATATGGATCAGCCAGATGGATTTGTAGCAAAAGGTCAAGAAGGAATGGTGTGTAAATTGTTGAAATCTTTGTATGGCCTTAAACAAGCACCTAAGCAATGGCATGATAAGTTCGATAGGACTTTAACATCTGCTGGCTTTGTTGTGAATGAAGCTGATAAATGTGTGTACTATCGCTATGGTGGAGATGAAGGAGTGATATTGTGCTTGTATGTTGATGACATACTGATCTTTGGGACAAACCTTAATGTGATTAAGGAGGTCAAGGAATTTTTGTCTCAAAATTTTGAGATAAAAGATCTGGGAGAGGCTGATGTTATCCTAAATATAAAGCTAGTGAGAAAAGGTGATGGTGGGGTTACACTTTTACAATCCCATTATGTGGAAAAAGTCTTGAGTCGCTTTGGATATAGTGATTGCAAGCGGCTCGACACCTTATGATGCTAGTGTGATATCATGCGGAAAACAAAAGGATAACAAGAGATCGGTTGAGATATTCTCGATTATTGGCTCACTTATGTATTTAGCTAGCGCTATGAGGCCTGACATCTCGTTTGCTGTGAGCAAACTAAGCCGGTTTGTTTCAAATCCAGGAGATGATCATTGGCGTGCTCTTGAGAGAGTAATGCGCTATCTTAAGGGCACTGTGAGTTATGGTATTCACTACACCGGGTACCCTAGGGTGCTAGAGGGTTTTAGTGATTCAAATTGGATTTCTGATGCTGATGAGATTAAAGCCACAAGTGGATATGTGTTCACACTTGGAGGTGGCGCTGTTTCATGGAAGTCTTGCAAGCGCACCATCTTAACGAGGTCAACAATGGAAGCGAACTCACAAGATTAGACACCGCCATCGTTGAGGCCGAGTGGCTTCGTGAACTCCTTATGGATTTGCGGTTGTTGAAAAACCAAGACGCTATCTTGATGAATTGTGATAATCAAACGGTGATTGTCAAGGTGAACAATTCTAAGGACAACATGAAGTCATCAAGGCATGTGAAGAGGCGGTTGAAGTCCGCCGTAAAACCGAAAAACTCCGAGTAATAGCGTTGGACTATGTCCGACGGCTAAGAACAGCGGACCAATTCACAAAGGGTCTATCACGTAATGTGATAGATGATGCATCGAAGGAAATGGGCTGAGACCCACATGAGTCATCTTTGTAGTGGTAACCTATCCTATGTGATCGGAGATCCCGTGAAGTAGGGTGGTGAAACAAGCTATGCGCGATCGGGAGGAGAGAACCTTTGCAAAAGGCATATTCCATTAAAGATGCATTTCTCTCCTAATCTGTATGGCAGGTTGGTTTATACCTTAATGTGTTCCGAGTGGCTGGTTTAGCAGAGATGTTGTCCTCTGAACATCTTATAAGGAACACACCTATTTGAGCTTGATTGCTGGTCACATTTATGAGATTGGGTGATCTCTAGAAGTTCATGAAA
This sequence comes from Melocanna baccifera, assembly GCA_036346265.1. Taxonomy (NCBI): domain Eukaryota; kingdom Viridiplantae; phylum Streptophyta; class Magnoliopsida; order Poales; family Poaceae; genus Melocanna; species Melocanna baccifera. The sequence continues at coordinate 44,120,352 of CM070677.1, read as the reverse complement.
GGCCAGGGAGTATGACTTATACGCTCCAAACCGAGGGGATACATTTGGCAGCCTAGTACCAGTAAAGGGTTTTGGTAAAGCTTGTTCGCACAAAACTGTCAATTCAAGGCATAGTCCATTGTTGATTGTGGATGAGTGCGACCTCGACCTAGGTGGATGTTCAACTTAATCTCCATCGAAACACTGGTATATCAAACAACAAATGGAAATGAGAGTATTTCTTATGTGCCTTGGAATTTGGTGGGGATTATTGGAGTATATTGGGTTGGCCCAATTTTATTTCAATTAAATCTAATAAATTCCAAGGCAATCCCAAATGGGAAATCAAGAGGAGATTAACTTAACTTAAATGGGTGGAACCAAGTTACACTGTTGAGAAGTTGAAAAGGGTGGAAGATGTGCTACACGTGAGTTGAATATGCATTGGTGACTTTTCCGTTACTAGTAATCGATGCTTTGATGGTGGATGTTATCGGTGATTGATGGCACATGATGGCTTCCTCCCTTGTGCGATTCATACGTGAGCTATTCTCTAGTAATCGATGCTTTGATGGTGGATGTTACTAGTGATTGATGGCACATAATGGCTTCCTCCTTGTGCGATTCATACGTGAGCTATTCTCCATTGTTCCATAAAAATGCGCTGCTTTTTCGCTTCCCATCCTAGCTCCTGCGCGCACGAGCGCTTGGGAGAGCAGCCTCGGAACCACGCCCGGTGCGATATCCGCACGGATAGGCGGGCGTCAGTTTTGGGAGCGCTCGGCCACGATCGCCGCTCAGACACGACGTGATCGGCTATTTCCAGTGGCATTCGAAGACACGGCAAGTACGACAAATTCGAAGGCCATTCGAGGGACCGCACGTCGCACTCGCCCCGCACTAACCGAGATCGACTACATCGAGCACCGCTCATGTCAATCGAGCGAACGGCGCATCCGGTGCTCTCCGCACCGCCCCGCCTCTGGGTATAACACTTTGTCTCTCGATCTTTTCGCATCGTTCTTAGAGATAGTTGCACTGCATTCGTTGTTCTAAAATGAGCAGTACTAGCACAATACTTGTCATGATCTTAATTGTTAATTTCTGGATTAAAATATGCCGTAATTTACCAACTTTTCTAACAGGAGTATACGCTTTCCGAACACAACGCGCGCAACGATGGAACAATCGTTAGGTCGGATCAAACACCGCATGGCACGGAAAAGATCGAAATGGCGCACGAGTTGACGAACCATGCATCCATGCGTATCACGCGTACGTAACCCAAGACGTACGCCAGCCAAAAATACGTACGGATCATTGCTGGATGGGCTATGTTTACCCATCAAATATGAAAGACGAAATGCAGAAGTCCGAGGCTGAGAAAAGAAAAAGAAAACATGGCCCGGAATTAATCACAAAATTCTGGCCTGCCGCAGTTCAATCGTCGTCGTGGATCGTCATTATCGTCGTGGAGTAAGGTTGCACGCCTCTGGAGCGAGCCCCACGGCTCGGTCCAGATCAGTGACCCTGTTCCTGCTGCACTTGCCACGCGCTTCTGATCCATTGGTTGAATGCTCGTTTTCAGGCGAAATGTGCTTTTCCAAGTAGACAAATATGGTGCTACTCAATTTCCCCAAGTAAGACACGGCTTCGACGGACACATGACAATCTAACGGTTGGAACATCTTTGTTGTTGCATATTGAAATCTCTCCTAGGAGAAGATAATGAAACGGGTGGCTGTACCCATCGGCCGTCGGAGGGTAGCCTGAAACCGAAATCGATGGCTCACAGGCCTCGAGACAACCGACGCATCGAATCCGGCAGTGCAGAACCGACGAGCCCGGGGCCAGTTCAGACTTAGGTGTGTCCGAATAACGATGATTTTGATTTCTAGTTAAAATTTATTATAATTGATTGATATTTTACTATAAATAAGTTGGTTTATTAGATATAATTAAATTTAAAAAATTATAAAAATAAAAACGATATACTAACCTATCACGATCAATACAAAAAAATATGAGAAAAAAACCAAAAAAAAAGAAGACAAAGACGCTATAGTGATTTAAAAGCAAATACTATAGCAAAAGCCACCGCCCAACGAAGTTGAGCGGGGCATTAGGTGACAGCAGCGGTGTCGAACTGATCCGGATTATCCAGCGTATTTGTAGCTATCCGCTGCCCACTATTAACATCAACGCTTAAACATCTGTGTAATTTAGGTTCCAGTAGAGCACAAAAGTACTGATCACGTGTGCATATGCTTTTGCTTCAGATAACGAACAAATTAAGAACCCGCTTATTCCGTTTAGAGCGGACCATCAACTTCTGTTTGATGCTCAATTCGGCCATTGATTTTGGCTCTACGTTGTTCTCTGCCCAGGGATAATTGCTTGTCAGAGCTAGCTAGCGACGTCCTACTTGTCAAATATGTCTGTGTCGTTACTTGACGAGAAGAACTATTTATATCAATTTTTGTAGGCGATTAATATCGTGTTATTGTTATGATTGATTTTGCATGTCAAAATCTGTCCGTGTCGTTACTTGACGAGAGGAACTACTTTGTTGGCTTGTCATCATTTTGCAATTTGCATGCTTTTAGCTTTTAGTTTTTAGCTTTTTAAATTTTTTTTTGTTTCTTGGCTTTTCTTTTTTCTGTATTTTTTTATATTATCTGTGATGAGTGAATCAATTTTTTCTATTTTAATTTTTTTAATTTAATTATATCAAAAAGTTTACCATAGTTATAGTAAAAACCTCAAACAATATCAAATAAGCAAAAAAACCAAAATCATAAGCCTAAATAAGCACCCTTTTTCATAAGGTGAATATGACCGCACAGGTCGACTGGAAAAGTTTCCAGGAAAAATGCAAGGATCAAATTAAATGATCAGCGATTCAGTATTACCATCTATTTGCTTCAGCTCATCAGGCATAGGTCTTTTCTTTTCAGTTTTAAAAATTGTTTTTCAATTTTTCTACGTTAACTATCTTTTAAATAAAGTATTTTTTTAAAACAAAATTTACAATTTGATTTTATAGTACAATTATAGCAACTTTATTTATATAGATCAAAATCACATATAAATTTCTATTACTTCGAATTTTCTCTAACAAACATTGTACATCTAGCTACATATGTACGCTGATATGCCCTATTTGGATCATGGCAAGCTCTGAATCGTTCGACCAAAATCGAGCAGCAACAACTGAGCTAGCTGACATACGTCTCGTAACTGTGATACACGCAGCCATGTGGAAAACCGATGATTTCCAAAAATAACTGACACCTAGGCAGAGAATCCTGAGAGGTTCTGTCCGGTGGCATCTGCATCCTGTCGATCGACCAGATGATCGATTGATGGTCCGGTGGTCACGAGAACTGATAGTGCATTGCGCCGATCGTATCTCCTTCCGTACCGGATTAATCAAAGGGTTCGTACGAATCCCCCTCAAAAAGAGGAGAAAAATGATGAGCCGTGGATCTGAAGATTATAAATTTAAATAATTATTTAAAAAATATCTAAATTATAACTAGATACAATCTCACTTAATCAAAATGAGACTCACTTAATCAGTGCTGTGCTTGATTTGGGGGCCCATCCAGATTCCGCCTGTTGCGCACAACAGGGACAAGACCACCACGCGATGCCAACCTGTGATTTGCTCATCAGCACGACCGACATGTTACTCTCGTCTCTCTCACACACTCAGATGCTTTGGAGAGCTGGAGAGCTGGCACATATGACTGAGTTTTTTTAGTTTTAACTTATTACTTTTTATAGTAATTAATTTTTAAATGATATATTTTTAAGGTAAAACCTACAGATATATTGTAGTAAATATTATAATGAATTCAGTTATACTAGCTAAAATTATATACGATTATTTGTATTTACATATTATCTATCATGACTAATCAGAATTAAAAAATCATAAACTAAAATCTAAAACCAAAGCAAAAAAAACCCACTCATCGACCCTAGTGCGCAGTGTGCTCTTAATTAACCTGCTAACCTACCCTTAAAAAAACTGCTGATCTGCTCTTGATTGAGTGCACACACGTGCTTGCCTGTACGTACGGTCCATGTGCGAAGCGACGCCGCTCCTGCAGTGCGCCCCCACAGGCCAGCGGAACCGCCAAATGCGTCACTCTGGGCGTCTTGCTTGCTTGGACGTTGGAATCATGGTCCATCGCCTCCTTCACTTTGGCACACTCGGTAGGATATCCTTGATCATAGAAACCAATTTGAGTTTCTTTTGTTGCACGTAAACAAATTGAATTTGAATTGATCTTTCTATCTTGCTTCATAAGGAAACCAAACAATCACTACTAGAGAAGAATATACTGGACATCTTATCACATATGGTTCCCCACAATCCATCAGTGTTATAATTATCACAAATAGCTATACAAGCGTGACCGTTTATGTTACTAGCTATGGTTAGAATCATCTGTGATACATAATTATCATAGACGGTTCTTGCTAAGAACAATTTGTGATGTATCACAGACGGTTCGAATTAAAAATTATCTGTGATGTTCGCAATTTTCACAGATAGTTCTTAACATAAACGATTCGTAATAAAAACTATCTGTGATATCATACATATTATAAATGGTTATTTTTAAAAATCATTTATGATATTAATCTTTCATATACATACAAGGGTGAAAATCTAACCTACTATGCTCCTGCGCATACTAGAGTTTTTCAACACACCCACACGCCTTCTCAACTCCCCCGTTCTCCACCTCCAATGCTGTCGCCTCCTCCTCGGCTCCCGTCATGTGGCTCCTCCTCCCGGCTCCCCATCGCTATTGCATCCTCCTTGGCTCCTTGTCATCGTTGCCTCCTTCTCACCTCCCCGTTGCATGGCTCCTTCTCCGGCTCCCCATCGCATGTGATGCTACATTTTCATAGGTGATCCAATTTAATAAACTACCATTTAGTAATTTATTTGGTATTTCTTTGTTAATAAAAGGCAAGTAAAAATACAATATTTGACATGCATAGAGAATACAACTTGAAAAATAAAATTCTACATGAATATTACTACTGTTCATATACTGGACTCATACGATTGGCCCAAACATTAATATGAATAGGGTTTTTTGTGTCAAGCATGTCAACTTGAATATAATCTTAGATGATTATCACTCTATGATCAAGGCTCTATAAACATGATTGATTAATCAATTCTAAGTATAGAAGCATACTAGTGTGATTTAATTTGCTATGCTTATATTGTAGTATTAGTGTCATATTTCAGTTCACACAAATGTACACGCATACATGCATGTATATGTTATAGTTTATAAGGAAAATGACACTCGTTGAAAATAGAGTGCAACCGACATAGGAGATGGCATGGGTGTCGAATGACAATAATGGAGCTCTTTTGACACTAAGGTAAACTACACAACATAAAATCACAATTCATAACTTACTTGTTCTTGATTTAGATGAATGTAAATTTTAGCAATTCATAACATCAAGAAAATTTTAGCAATGTTCCATAAATATTGAGGAAGAGTTAAATGTTTTCCTTAGTGTACAATTTTTGAGAAACTTTCCTAGTGTAATTTTTTTTTAAAAAAAGTAAATAAAATTGTGTAAAGTTATCCTTAAAACTTTTCATTGCTTTTTTGTCTATTTTTCTTGATTTTTCTATTTTTTGGATTTTTCCATATTTCTTAATGGTCTAACCTATTGAATTGACGAAAAAGTGGATGGAGCACAAAAAATGAAATAAGCACTAATGAAAGGATGGCAGAAACAAAATAAGAAAATGTATGATGACAAAACCGATATTGCATGTATTTTGATTGGCAACAACAAAAATTTCCCATTTTGGAACGGTCTATGTTAATTTGTAAACCCTTCCTCTTGCCAATCATGGAAAATTTTTGAGCTTGAGATTATCCATGTCGAAATACTTCTTTGCATGGAGAAAATTGTCTAACGTTTGTTCCAGAATCCTTTATACTACTCATACATTAGCCGGGCTAATCTGAAAAAGCTAATGTAAAGTTTTCAGTTAAGAGGTGACATTCTCTCAATCTCTCATGATCGAAACCAATCCAACACACACAGACTTACGACTGGTGAGAGCTTAAGAATTAAGTGCGCGTTAGTAGTATGGTAGGATCCACGTAGTACTGCAACCGTACGTCGTCTTCGAAATTGATAGTCTAGTCAAACAAATGCTGGCGGAAATTTGTGATAATTCTCTAAAGTATGTAGAATAATGTCGTTAAATTCAGTCTGCGTTTGATTCATTCATGCATGAATGCATTCTTGGGAGACCAAACTTTTGAACCGTCCCATACGTTACGGAATCGAAGGAATGCTGCTATATAGTCATAGTACTAGCTTGTACTTTGGGCAGCACACGGCGCTATTATTTCCTAGTAATTGCGTACTTAAGACCAGCCTAGCATGCAGCTCGAGCAACTAATGTAACAATCTAATCTTCGATTTAATCCGTGCAACGTGACAAAAATTAGGTACTAGTGACGGAGACCCAACGGACAGAAGACAACAACTAGGCAACATCCTGTGTACTCATACTTCTGGTATATTTATTATACACTTCAACTAAAAAAATATGAAAATTTTCTACATATACTTCTAAACTTATTTTAATTATACATAAAATTTCAAATTTAGATTTATTATATGTTATCGGTAGTAAAAAAAGAGAAAATCTAACAATAACTAGAAGTTCAAATTTGTCGAAATTTTTTCTTTTTTATTGCTCTTAATATAGAATTAATTTGAATTTAAAATTTTATACAAAGAAGTAAACTATGGAATACATATAGAATTTTTTTACAATTTTTTGTGACCTTTTAGTTGAGGTTATGATGAGTACATCATAAACTTGAGTATATAAGATATATTGCCCGACAACTACTAGCTACTTGAAGCTTCGAACTCTTCTGGATTGAATTCGGCATGCAGATTGTATTCGTCGAAGTCAAAAATAATCGCCATACTCCATGTAGTCATATATATGTCCATAAGAGTAGACTCCAAGCAGAATGCAGCCACGGTGCCTAACTGGTTCTATCCGATCTTCATCTAAAAGGTTCTTCTAATGGATGGGCAAACCGTACCATTGGATCTAATCTAATTTACTACGTCATGTTAATCCTTTCGGTTTACGAAGAGACCAACACGACACACTTTTTAGCTCCAGATGCATGTACATGTACAGACGCATATACATGTGCAAAAGTTACATGCTTTTTGTTGAGCTAATCTGCTCTGGAATCAACAGTCAGGTGATCGAAGGCCAAGTTAACACCATGTGTACACAGGACTCATGTTAATTGCTCCTGATTTATACTTTGCTTGTGATAGCTGGAACCATGGCCCCACTATTTATCTCATCGAATGAATTTCTACTACAGTACGTACGGTCTGTTCAAAAGTGTTATATCTTTTGATTGAAATGTCATTATAGCGGTCGTTAACTTTTTCCTAAGTTATTCAATTAAAATAAATAAATAATAGAAAATTAAAGTAACACCTTTATATGTCTATAGATAATACAAAGAAAAAAGAAAAAATAGAGAGAAAAAGAAAAAAGTCACATTAAGAAGGTAAAGTATTCTAAATATCTTTAAATTTATAAATCCAGAAGCTGTTTAGAACAAGTTACCAAGGATATACTTGGAAGATCGAGCAGGCAGGCTTGGGCATTCAGTTCGGAATAGCGCCCTGCTACAGTAAGAGAACAAATGAAGTGACCTGTTGCGATAGACTCCAGTCCAAATGGCTTTGGGTTCTAACTTTTCTTGGTTTCTGACTTTTTAAGCACTTTTTTAAGCGAGAAGTCACTTCAAACGTATTGACTTCTAATTTTATTTTTGTTTTGCTTTTGCTTTTCCCTCTTTTCATTTCCATTGTCCGTGGAGATATAACAGTGTTTTCTTTTTTTCTCCTTATTTTTCTTCCTTTTCCTTTAATTGAAGGACTCAATAAAAGCTAACAACCACCACAGCATAATTTCAGCCAAAAGCCAACAGCCACAGCTTCAATAAAAGCTAACAACCACCACAGCATAATTTCAACCAAAAGCCAAGAGCCACAACTGGAAGTCATAAGCTTCAACCATTTGGAGTGGGCCCTAAGTGTAGAACTGATACTATGATATACACAAAATAAATATCCTTGCAGTAGCGCTAGCTCTCCTCCGCAGACAGCAGAGCGATTAAAGGCACCGTCCATTAGAGCTTCTGTTTCTTATTTCTGGCTTCTTAATCTTGTCTTTTTCTGATTATTTGATTTTTTGTTTTTTTTAATTTCTTATATTATCCGTGATGATATAATATTTTTTATTTTTAAAATTTAATTACATTGAAAAAGATACTAACAACTATAGTGTAAAAAAATCACTATAATATAAATTAAATCAGAAACTCGAGCTTAAAATCACCACCTAAACCTTCCTCAAGTGCTGACAATACACACACCGATATACTGCTATGATATGGAGTACCTAGGACGGCTGTAGCATGGGCCGAACGGCATCCGTCTCCATTCCTGCTGTTCTGGGTCCATTTATAGGAGCTCAGAATTAAAGATCACATGCTACCCCTGCCATGTTCAGTAGCTCATCCAGCCGTGCTCCATCCAGACCGTCGGTTTCACATCGGGTAGACTGCCGGAGTCTCTCTCCCTGCCGCGAAAGGGACAGACACGGCGACGGGATAAGAGGGCACGTGCGAGCACAGTCCGACCAGCACACTACGAGATGATTTCGACAGACCAACTCCCAACTCGTCGCCGTCGCATAAAAGCGGAACCGTGTTTTGTTTAACAGCTGCTGCTAACGCAAATCCCACTTGGAGCGCCAAAGGCAGAGCGCGTAGTGGACGCGCGGAGTCTGTGGACTTTGTAGCGGTTGAGCTAATCAACCCGGCCAAGCGGCCGGCGTGTTGCCGCAGCTCAGCTAAACCGGGATGATCTAAGCATCTTGTGTGATGTGTCTGTATTAGCGAGGTTTGGTTCAGCTCTGACATTGTTTCACTCTTAGACTGGGCCGATGCAGCTAACATGGGCATTGGGCCGACAAAGATAACTCTCTAAACAGAGTTTTTCTGCACTTTCTCCATCTGTCCGCTCTAGGGCCTGTTTTTTTAGCTTTTACGAAGCCGAAATAACATATGGTTTCTCTAAATAACTTTTCAAAACTGTTATCTAAATGGCTTTTTAAGCTCATCGGCGTGTGCATCACCTGCGTCAGTGTCTCTCTATCATTTAACACCTTCTCAAGATTTACAGTATAAGACCATAGGCTGTAGCGTCTCTCTGTCAATGCCATGGCTGTCTTTCCCGATGCCATCACCGCGCTCCGCCGTCAGATTCACTAGATTTGAGCTCCCGTCGTTGCCTCGATCCGTTGAACCTGGCTCCACGGCCATGGCCGCCGATGCCATCAACGCCACAGTCTCGATCTGGGATGGGGAGCGAAGAGACAGGGAGAGAGAGGAGGGGAATAGCCGAATGAGGGAGACGATGGGGGGTTTTCGCTTTTTTATTTGTGTGTGGATCCCATCTACAGGTACTACACATTGTGAAAAAAATTCCCAAGTTTGGACACCCTCAAATGTATCATCTTGGGACCCTTTTAAGGATCCATAAACTGTGAATGCCCCTGCAAAAAGCTTCTCCTGCTCACTGTGATTATTTTGTCTCCCCTGTGTTTGGGCTCTCAGTCCTCACCAGAACAAAGGAAATGGCCCCATAACAAACCGACTTGAGCCTGATCATAACAAACGAATTTGGAGGGAAACAATGGAGCATTTTTTATGCATAGCGTGGCTACGCTATGCCGCATCCGTCTCTTGACCGTGGAAAGAGCCGCTTTTGCAACGTTGGCAAACACAGCTCCGCTAATCGTATTACTCTACTCTTCGGGTACGTTTTCCTTTTCTTTTTTTGCCTCTTTCTTGCACTTGAGTCCAAACAGAAGCAAGGAGTAGTGGGGTAGTACTGGAGTCTAGAGAGTAGAGACCAATCGTCTCAAACCTCTAAAGAGGAAAAATAAAAAGCAGGCAAAAGTGCCAGCCATGCTGGTGACATAGAAATCTGAAAAAAAAAAGTAGCGTCCTCCGTTCAAACCCTCCATGGAACCCCGTGCGCCCGATGCGACGCACGGAAGCAGTGTCCGGCGCCATGGCAACACCGCGCACACAGCGTACTGCAGGATCGGAATAGCCATGGGTTATAGGTTTTTATTATACCTAATTGATTTATTACTGAAGCTAAGTTAGCTTATTTGATATAATTAAATTTAAATAAATTTAAAAATAAAAAATATGTTAATCCATCACAGACAATACAAAGAAATACGAGAAAAAAAAGAAAACAGAAAAAAATATGAACAGCAAAAAAAAAGCTATCACTAAACGTCGAACGCTAGCTTCTCCTGAAGTTGAGCGCGGCCTTCGCACCAGTGCTATAACATATACAATTAGTAATGATGAACTATCTCATCGTTATCGTTCCTATAGCTTCTTGGTATCTTGTCAGGCTCTACTCATTTTGGCTTTTTTAGGTTTATGATTTCTTTTTTACTATTTAGCATTGTAGCAACTTATGTTGCACTGTATCTGCTGGTGGTTTTTTGGCGTAATTAAATTTAAAGAAATTAAAAATAAAAAATGTTAGCTCGTCACGCACAATGCAAAAGAATACGAAAAAAATAAAAAGCAAAAAACCCCCAAGAAGTCATAAAATATAAATTTAAGAAACAAGAATTTAGAAGTCAAAAGCCCAACAAAGAAGCTGAAATAAGCAAGACCTAATAAGGTGGTATTCATAGAGCGGTTAAGAGAGCATTCGGAATGGCGTTTGCTTATGATTATTTTTACTATAGCTAAGTTAGCTTGTTTGGCATAATTAAATTTAAAAAAATTCATAAATAGAAAAAACATGTTAGCCCATCAAGAACAATGCAAAGGAATACGAGAAAAAAGGCAAAAAAGTCTAAAAATCTAAAAAAAAAAACGAAATTGTTGAATAGCGAAATTACTGTAGGTTACTGAAGCCTATTTTTGTACAACGCAATTTACACCAACCACATGGCAACGGCGTCGATCGAGAGGACGTGCCAGAATTTTGGGGGCAATTATTTGAACAACCGAAGGGATGGAGGGGCCAATAAACAAGTATCATGGTTTCGGCTTACCGGTAATGAAGCTCTTTATCATGAGAGCCTACTGTTGAAGGAGTGGCCTCCACCGTGGCCCAATCAGTCCATGTAAACTGTATGGTAAGCCCAAAAGGCTTAGGACAGGGAAAAGATATATTTACCCTTATTATTGTAGACTCTAATAAAGGTATTTGTGTAAACAACCTCTTCATGACTATAAATACGTTCCTTAGGATGTCATGGAGGAGACATAATTCATTTTTTTTAGAGAAAGGGCTATAGTTCAGACATAATACACACATCTTTTATATCCATTCTCCATTGAGTTTCAAGCTCCTTGTAGCCTCACTGTAGCCCCTATTATCCACTGTCTGGTTTGTAATCATAACAATTTCAAAAAGAAAAATGTCGCATCAAACCTCTGATGTTAGCTACAGGTTGGTCGTGCTCGAGGGTCAAACCTCTAACGTTCCACGGCCAAGTCACTGACAAGAGGGGAACCAAAATTGCAGTACACAAGCTGTTCGTGTTTGTTATAACAAAAAATGGGGATTAGTCGGCCCGAGCAAGGCCCATCAGCGTATTCGCAATGCCCCCGCGTCGCGACGGGCATAGAGCCGGAGCGAGGTGTGCGCATAGTCTGTTCATGCGTCTAACGAGTATAGCTAGGGATGGATATCAGCGCCTTATCGAGTTTTTTTTCCTAGGTTGGTGTATCTTAATTTAATATTATTTTATATAGTTTGAAAGTATTTTTTAGAAATAAGTTAATGAGTCGGGCTAAAGCAAAATTCTAAATTCATTTAAAATTAACTTAACTAATTAATAAGTATAATTAAAATAAATTTAAATCGAACCAGTCCCATTAACAAGTTTTTTTACCGTACGGCTACAACACAAGGCAACAACGATCCTACGGCCTTCCCACCGTCGGAGGTCGGAAGCGCACGGTGCTGGACCATATCACCGCTTCCACCGAACAGGCGCTCGCCTGGGGCAGTGCCACGCGTTCCCGAGTCGAGGACAGTGCCAAGTGCTAACGGACGCTTCTTGCCAAGGCAGGCCTTTTGGTGGACTTCGCTAGTCGCGGAGTGTGGTCGGTGTTTCTGGGCTTTGAAGGCCGGACGGGACGGTGCGGTGAGACAAAACAATTTTGCCGGACGAGGAAGGCAGGGTTGGTGCGTACGAGCGGCATAGGCCTGATCGGTTGGCTAGGGAGTAGGGAGAGAAGGATACTGCCACAGGCGCTTGCCATTTTTCCATTTAGGCAGAAAAAAGTGTTGTAAAACTTCGTCGACAGCAGGATTCGAACCTGCGCAGGCAAAGCCCAACAGATTTCGAGTCTGTCTCCTTAACCACTCGGACATATCGACTTCTTGGTTCATTAGGTTACAGACATTTAATATTTGTAATGTTAGATCTCTTACGCTGAAATGACCCGATCCCACTACTACCTCCTATGTACTGATTCATCGGAACAAAACGGCAAGAGACCCCACGCCGCCGCCATGGACGCCGCCACCGCACGGTAAGATCCCCCGCTTAGCCTCCTCTCTATCCTCCCTAAATCCCAAGCCCTAACGCCAGTTCCTCCGCGTCCGCGCAGCCGCCTGCGCGCCTTCAAGCGCTGGATGCGCGACCATGGCGTCGTCTGCAGCGACGCGCTCCGCCTCGACGCCACCGAGGCCGGCGGCGTCTACGTGCGCGCGCTCGCCGCGCTCCGCGAGGGTGACCTCGTGGCCACCATTCCGCGGCGCGCGTGCCTGACACCGCGCACGTCCGGATCCGCCGCGGCCATCGAGGCCGCGGAGCTCGGTGGCACCCTCGCTCTCGCCGTCGCCGTCATGTACGAGCACGCACGCGGCGCCGACTCGCCGTGGTACGCCTACCTCCGCCTGATCCCCGACCGCGAGCCCGTGCCGCTCGTCTGGCCCGCCGACGAGGCCGAGCGCCTCCTTGCCGGCACTGAGCTCCATAAGGTGCGAGACCTTCTCTTTGTAATAAGTTGCAATGTTTGTATCTATCAGTTGTGATTGATGCTGCAATGCAGTCAATTTTGGTTCTTCTATGGTCAGGGAGTGGATTGGTCCATCTTGCACTCTTTGGCTAGTTTGAGTTGCACGAAATTATTTTTGTTCTTGTGAAACAATATGAACTAGTTTCATTTTATCTTCTTTCATATTGCTATTCTTGTCCAAGAATGGAGACGACTCTAAAAACGGCAAATTTCTAGGCAGATAGTGAAGCAAGACAGGCAATTTCTTTGTGAGGACTGGAAAGAATGCATCGAGCCGCTCATTTCGTCAGGAGAACTGGAGGTTGACCCGGATGATTTTACCCTGGAGAAATATTTCTCTGCTAAGAGTCTTCTTTCATCAAGATCATTCCAAATAGATAGTTATCATGGATCTGGAATGGTTCCCCTGGCTGACCTGTAAGTTACAATCTTGTCATGTAATTAGATCATCTTATTTTACCTGGTTATCTTGGAAATATTGCATCAGTTTTGCACACATTTGGTCAGCTATTGTTACATGTGGTGAAGTATGGTGGTCTGAACATTAAAGTGGAAATGCACTTCATCCTATTTGGTTATCAGTTTTAATCACAAGACTGGCGGTGAACATGTCCACTTCACTAAGGTGTCAGACGCCTCAGATTCAGATGGTGAGGAGGAGGAGGAGGATGATGATGATCAAAGTGATGCTGCTGCCGTTGAACAGTCAACTGTAGAAAATTCCGGCAACATCCTTTCAGGTTATATTCATGAACGTATGCATGTACATCACTAGAAGTTAGAACTTATCAAGACTTTTAAGTGATTGATGGAGAGTTTCACTTATTACTGTTATTTGTTTTTAAGATGCAGGAGATGATGATGAAGATTTGGAAATGATTATTGTGAGAGATGTCAATGCAGGGGAGGAGGTAATGCACAGTTACCAACTTACCATTGATTTGGAGGTCCAAATGATCATTTTATAGTTATGTTGGATCTCCGTTATGTTCCTACATTGATGGGCATCCCTGTGCTCTTCTGTGTGAGAACCAACTTCATAATACAACTTTGTTTCTTCTTCTCTTCCATTCTAGGTATTTAATACATATGGTACCATGGGAAATGCTGCTTTACTTCATCGATATGGTTTCACAGAACTTGACAACCCATATGACATTGTCAACATCGACTTAACTCTGGTTACCAAGTGGTGCTCATCCAAGTACTCCAGTCGATATGCAAGAGCAAGGGTATCACTATGGCGTAATCTGGGCTATTCAGGCTGCACCAGCCAAGATACCGAGTACTTTGAGATTTCATATGATGGAGAGCCCCAGCTTGAACTTTTAATCCTCCTTTATATCTTCTCTTTGAAACCTGATGCTTATGACAAGTTGTGTGTGGCTCATGATCTGATTCGCGATGATGAGCATGATATTATTAGTAGTATGGTTAAGGTTGTTAGAACATGCTCCAACCAAAATTCAGAACTTAACGGGTTTGAAAAACTGCCTGATATGAAGAAGCTATTGTATAGTGAGAGCATTTGTTCTGCACTTGCATCCCTGGCCGACATGAGGGAGAGCCTCTATGGTTCGAACACTTTGGAAGATGACAAGGAAAAGCTGCAAACATGTTCTTTTGTCAGTGAAAGGAATCTTTATCATTCTCTGGTGCTGCGGGTGAGTGAGAGAGGTATACTTCACAGATTGAGGCATCATGCTTCTAGTTGGTTGAAGACCAAGAAGAGGAAGCATCTCTAGTGTTTACATTTGAGTCCATATCGTGGTACTCATGGCCAACCTTTAAATTCTTCGAGAACCCAGCTGCTTGTGGATTTTGCTTTTGTGATCACCAAGCAGTTGTAATTTTTGCGCAGTTAAGATGTGATAGTTTCTGAAGTGTTAGGATCGCGGAGTGAGGCATTTGTTGTTCTTTCTGTAATGTTGTGGCTTGTTACCCCTTCTCATTTTTCTGAAGTGGACATCATTTTAATATGCACTTCCAGAGTTTCAATAGCAAATGTATTATTCTTTGTGTTTGCCTCTGTTATTTGTGGCTTTGATTAGTTGATTTGTGTGTATTTTGCCTGCTTTCAATGTATACTGCCTGGAAAGATGAGATTATCGGATTAAGAGGAATCGAGTTAAGTTTTCTTTTGGCAAGCGAGGAAATTTGATCGAGTCCAAGTGTCCAATCGAAAGAAAAATCTGAGTACAGGGAGCCTGAATTGATGTTAGCTCCGTTTCCTCGTCTCATAGCAGGTTGTGTGATCACAGATTTGGCATGCACGTAATGACACAGAAGGAGATGTGCGAAAACCGTAAGGTGCGGATTAACAAATTCAATTTCAATACATAGGTAGCAGTTCCAGGGGTAAAGAATGAGGCAGGAGCACCTTGTGCGGTGTTGGAAGATATATGGAAGGCAAAAAAATTGAGGGATTAACGCATAGCAAATGGTTTGTGTTTTACATGCGGGGAGAAATATTCACAAGATCATCAATGCAAGAAGAGTGCTCAAGGGCAAGTGCATGCTATGGTCGTAGAAAAGCCTTCCGAAGTACTTGCAGACGATACTCTGAAATTATTAGAATGGATGGATTCAGTTTTAGAGGGTGAGTCTTGTTGATTATCACTAAATGCTCTGTCAAGGGTAGTGGACACGGAAACAATCCGATTGCGTGCTATGGTTGGAAACCAAGTCATGTTAGTCTTGGTGAATTCGGATGTTCTTGCAGTGTGTTCCACATACCACAATTCCTATTTCAGCAGTACAAGTTAAGGTGGTCAACGGCAAACAGCTCTCATGCAATAGAATGGTAAAAGAATTTGAGTCCATTTTAGAAATGAATTGGTTAAAACCCCGGAGTTCCATGACCTACCATTGGGGTGACAAGTCCATTGAATTTATGCATCAAGGATCATTAATCAAGTTACAGGGAGTGAACTGTGCAGAAACCATGGTTCTCTCTGAACTGTGTATTGAACAACTAGCCAAGTGGAGCAGGGGCAATGAAATTTGGGCATTGGCAGCTGTGGAACACACCAGCGATGAAGTGCCAAAGGAAGTTCCTGCTGAAATCAATAACGTCCTGAAAGAGTTTGAGGATATATTTGAGGAACCTAAAGGTTTGCCACCTCACCGTCAATATGACCATGTTATACCATTAGCACCCGGAGCAACCCCAATGAATGCAAGGTTGTACCGCTGTTCTCCTTTACATGAAGATGAGATTGAGCGACAAGTAAAAGTGATGCTAGCAGTAGGTATTATTCAATTGAGTGTCAATCCTTTTGTGTCATCGATATTGTTGGTGCAATAAAAAAGATGAAAGTTGGCACTTTTATGTGGACTATAGGAGGTTAAACACTCTCACCATTAAGAATAAATTTCCAATGTCGATAGTGGAGGAATTATTGGATGAACTGGCAGGTACCAAGCATTTCTCCAAATTGGACCTTCGGTCCGAATATCATTAAATCTGAATGTAGAAGTGGATGAGGAGAAAACAACATTCAAGATGCATCAAGGACATTACCAATTCAAGGTTATGTCGTTCGGTTTAACCAATGCACCGACCACATTTCAATGCCTTATGAATTCGATCCTGCAACCATATCTAAGGAAGTTTGTCAGCGTGTTTCTAGATGATATACTGATTTACAACCCCAGTTTGAAAACCCATGCTTACCACTTGGAGTTGGTTTTCAAGACTTTGTGTGAGCATCAACTCTAGGTTAAGCACAACAAATGCTCGTTCGCATAGAATCAACTGGAGTACCTAGGCCATATCATTTCAGATACGGGGGTGGCAACATATCCTGTCAAGACTAAAGCCATGCTAGCCTGGCCTACACCCACCAGCATCACTGAGCTCCGAGGATTTCTGGGTCTGACTTGATACTATCGCCAATTTGTTCAAAACTATGGGGTGATTGCGAAGCCACTTTCTAATTTATTGAGGAGGAAAACATTTGAGTGGACTAAGGAAGCCCAAGAGGCTTTTCTAAAACTAAAACAAGTTATGGCATCTACAGCGGTCTTGGCTTTACTAAACTTTACTCAAGTATTTGAAGTCAAAACCGATGCATGTGATTTAGGCGTAGGAGCAGTTCTTATGCAAAATGGCCACCCCATTGCTTTCTTGAGCAAAGCCCTCAGTCCTCTTCATCACAAACTCTCAATTTATGAGAAGGATTTTCTTGCTTTTATTATGGCCATTGACAGATGGAGGCCTTATTTGCAGTGTAGTGAATTTGTGATTCGCATTGATCATAGAAGTTTATGTCATCTAGAGGATCAACAATTATGGTCAGACCTACAACGTAAGGCCATGAACAAAATGATTGGACTTCAATTTACCATTCGGTACAAGAAATGGACAGAGACTCATGCTGCTGATGCGTTGTCCCGAGTGGGTGTCATGTAATGGAATTGCAAGCTATAAGTGATGTCCAACCGCTCTGGATACAGGAAGTTGTCAATTCTTATGAAGTTGACACTAAGGTGAGAACTCTTTTAGCTCAGCTGGCTATCCATAGTCCTAATGATGTTGGGTATACTTTATCTAAAGGAATTATTCATTACAGCGGAAGAATACATGTGGGTGCTAATTTTGGGTTACAAACCAAATTGATCGAAGTCTTTCACTCAAGTGCAATTGGTGGGCATTCTGGTATGACAGCCACATATCAGAGGGTCAAGAAGATGTTTCACTAGGTTGGTTTGCAACAAGATGTAGAAAACTTTATCAAGCAATGCAAGGTCTGTCAACAAGCAAAGCATGAGAATACCAAACCAGCTGGCTTACTTCAACCGCTACCTACACCCAAAGGTTCATGGCAAGATCTTACAATGGATTTCATTGAGGGACTCCCTCGATCTGATGCATATGATACTATCATGGTGGTCGTGGATTGATTTTCAAAATATGCTCACTTCATAGCATTAAAACATCATTTCACTACTTAACAAGTTGCTAAGGTATTCTTGGAGCATGTGGCCAACCTACACGGGATACCTTGCTCAATTGTCAGTGATCGTGATAAAATTTTCACCAATTAGTTTTGGAAGGAATTATTTCAAGTGTTCCACATCATGCTGATGTATAGTACGACATATCACCCACAAACAGATGGGCAAAGCGAGCGAGTCAATCAATGCCTTGAGTTGTATTTGCGGTGCTCAGTTCATCAGTCACCAGCAAAATGGAACAGGTGGCTTGCTATGGCCGAGTTTTGGTATAACACCATCCATCACTCGTCTTTGGGGTGCTCTCCTTTCAAGGCGTTGTATGGCCATGATCCTCACTATGGTCTAGTACCAGACTGGGAAGGGAATTCACATAGCTCAGTCAATGAGTTGGTGCAAGACAGAGAAACGTACAATGTTATGCTCAAACGACAGTTAGCAGTGGCACAAAATTGAATCAAGCTAAATGCAGACCACCATCGAAATGAAAGAACATTTCAAGTCGACAAGCAAGTCTTTCTCAAACTGCAGCCCGCCCAAGCTTATGTGGTCAATCGGAGCTACCCCAAGTTAGCATTCAATTTTTTTGAGCCATACAAAGTTTTGGAGAAATTTGGAGAAGTGGCTTACAAATTGGAATTCCTGAAGGCAGTCAAGTACACCATGTGTTTCATGTCTCACAGTTGAAGGCATTTGTCCCTAATTACACTCCGGTTTACACAAACCTTTCCAACCTGATGGACATGTCTGTGGAAGAAATTGAACCCGAGCAGATTCTTTACCGTTGGCTAGTGAATAAAGGAAATGCTGTTATGCCTCAGGTACTAGTGAAATGGACAAAGTTATTAGTTGATATGGCCACTTGGGAAGATTTGTATGTTTTACACAAGAGGTTTCCCCATGCAATTGCTTGGGGACAAGCAAGTTCTGTAGGAGGCAGAAATGTCACCAACATAAGCTAGGCAGCAAAGGAAATAGAGGACAGGGGAAGCAAACAGAGACAAGGGGCCAATGCAATATGAGCCAGAGAGGGGTGTATAAGTAAAAGCATTGTAGTAACTTTTGGGACTAAGAAAGAGATGAAATCGAATCTCATCTCCTACCTGCTGTTCTACTTCCCTTGGGGACAAATTCTGGTTGGCTCGGTTCAGAGAAGCAGCCACCATGGCTCCACCAAAGCCCTCAGTTCAGTCAAAACTGATCTTAGCAGTGATAGGGGGGACGGTGGAGTAAGATGCGGCGCGCTGGGCGCAAATGGACAAGCGCTGGAAGGAGATGAGTGCGAGTATTGCTGAGTTCACGGAGAAAATCAGGCTAGTGGAAGCCATCAACGTGATCGAAGCACAGATGGGGGATCATCGGGTGGCCATTGCTTAGCCCGACAGCCGCAAGTGGGTGGCGCTACAGGCGCTCAACGTCGGTGCGCTCTTCATGTCGCTGCTCGCCGCGGTGGGCTCGGTGGCCGACATTGTGCTGCGCCTCGGGCACGTCACCATCTTCCAGACAGAGCTGTGAGAAACTGTTCGACGTGTGGCAATTGATGCTTGTTGTACCGTGCTCTACCCTACCTGCTGGGATAATGCGGCCGTGTGCCCGTGTTATTTTGTGGTATACTAGTGTAACGCTTTATTAAATTCTGATAAGCCTATGAAAACATAATGTGTACGTTATTCCGGTTAGAATCATCGTGTATCGCATCTATGCTTTGGGGTGAAAATTCTTCTTGAGATCAAAAACTCTCTTGTGAAAACATTACAGTGCCATCAAAACTTCTTGTGAAGAATGCTACTAATTGGTGTCGTGGTGTAGTTGGTTATCACGTCAGTCTAACACACTGAAGGTCTCCGGTTCGAGTCCGGGCGACGCCAGTTTTATTTTCTCAACCCTTTTTTTTTCTCAACTGCTGGTCCACCGCCTTCAATTCCGAAGACGCGCGTACGTCCATCCTCCGGCGACGGCTCTTTGGACGACCACGATCGATCAACCCGAGCAGCATGCATGATAAGCTCCTGCGTATTCAGCTTTCTTTTTCTCCTTTTAATTTATCCATGTGTTGATCTCGTCTGATTAGGAAGCTTCATTTTTTTAGTTTATAGTTTTTCTCGAATAAATAAATTGTATAACTTCTCCGTCATTGTTTTAAAACGATTTATTAAGGTATCTTTTAAAATAATTTATCAGTATTTAATTTATTTATAAAAACTCATACTAAAATCTAAAATTATTAATCATAATTATAAATCATAAACTGTAGCTAAAAAGAGCACTGAAACTTAGCAGGCCACAATTTTTATGGGAAAGCTATTTGGTCTGAAAGAGCGAGCCAGCGTGAGCAGCCCATGGACGTAACCACGACGACCGTCCAGCCTGCCCATCTGACGGATCGGTGATGGGCCAAATCTTTTCCGTAGGCTGTGTAAAGGAACACTTAAGAGATGGCCTCTCATTTTCCTTTTAGAGGACTAGCCATGCCTAGAAGTGTGCAGGAAATGGAATGCCCATGGCTGATGGCTTGTCAGCCCATGATAACTGGACAACGCGAGATTATCATTTAGGATAGGAGGAATTCCAGTTTACCCCCTTTAACTATTATGGTGATATAGCCACTTAGCCCCATAAACTATAAAACTGGGTATTCTATCCCTGAACTCTTAAAATCGGATCAAATTGTTGAGAAATAATGAACACCAATGCAATTCATGTAACTAATCAATAGAGAAAACACTAGAGAATAATTGAGAAAGAACACCTTCATATGAGGAAACTTCAGGAAAACTCACAAAAGGAAAAAAGAGTACAACATTAGATCTTAACGATTATATAAGTCTTCTAGTCTTAAATAACGGATATGGTTTAAGGATCATATAAGTCTTCTAATCTCAACTAAACTAGATTATTTATAGCTTCAAGTTTATTTGCTTCTGGATTTGATTTAGGATGTGTCACTATGCTTGTCATATGATTTTCATGCCTCGAAGGTTTCAATATTCCATATATGCCCAAATTCATCCCTTTTTTCACGTCAACCGTAAAATTCCGAGTGAAAGTGCCTGCTTCTAGTATTTGCTTTGAATTAACCTAGAGTTTTAGCAATAAATCGCTATTATACTGCTTCATAAGTAAAATTTTATTGATATGAAACCGACATATACTTCAAGATGAGGTTATATATATATAAACTTCAAGTCTTCCGATGTAAGTTATTCCGTACTTATTTGAGGTTCATAGCATTTTCTAGTCGTAGTGATCCTTCTGAGATTTAACAATTGACTAGATCTCTTGTGCCTTCAAGAGGGACAATTTTTCTATTGCTATCTGGGCAATAATGCACAAAGAACTAGTGAGCTGAGGCTTAAAAGATATTAAGAGCACATGTTTAATAACTTAAAGTAAGGTTTAGCATATCATTCCTTTCAAATGTCAAGCATGATATTTACAAAAAAATTCCATGCATGATTAATAATTATCATGCATGGAATAATTTAGACCAAATATATTTATGGCATCTGAAAAATAATTATCTAATATACAATTTTAGCCTAAAGCAAAATATAAGAGGTGCTCTTCATGAGCAAGATTTACTTTTATCTATTCACTCCATCTCACTCTTTTCCTCTCCCAAGTAAAGTTTTAACCTTTTCAAAGTGAATTAGAGCCAAAGAAACATACACTTGGTGGTGACTACAATAATAAGTGATGATTAAATGGATTTAAAAAGTAGTTCATAATTGCACGACAAATAATATTTAGTAGAATTTGATATGGAAGTATTTATCCTACATAATCTAAATTTTAAGATGTTGTAAAATTAAGTAATAATATAAGCTAAGAAATCTTGTCTATGTGTTGATCCAACGGATATAAGTGAAATATATGAACGCACACGTAAAAATCAATGTAACTCAATACAAGCAAAGGAATAAGCTAGATAGAGACAATCTAAAATAGACATTTAAATAGCTCGTTTTGCACCAAATATTATGAGAGACGCTAGCCAATTGCAATAATATAAATTTAAGGGCACAAGATTACTCAAAGAAATTAAATATTCAAATTGAATTTATGGGTAAAGGCACTCATTCAATTCGACCTTCTCTCGCTTCTTTTTTTTGCTTACTTCTTTTTATTTTGCTAATCTACACCTGACTCAAATCTCTTCAAAATGCTCTTCCAAGTCTAGGGAGGTATATATGTCACAAACTTTTTGTAAAATGCTCTTTCTCTCTCTATCTCTCAAAACTCTGAATTTTTTAATACTTAACCATGGCTCTTTCTTTTGGTGTGGTAGCCTCTTTCTTTTTCTATGTTCAGCCGAAAGAGTGTTGCATGAGCCAACAATGTTCAGATGAGAGTTACTATTTCAAGAGTAGCCCAAAATGCAATATTAATGGCTAGTCTCAAGTATTCAAAGGATTTAAATGAAGCACTATTAATAACCTTATTTTTGGTTGGCCCACAAGTGAGGAGATCAAGTACTACTAAGGCCTAACCCGCAGCCAACAAGTTCATCTCCTCCCTCCCCACTAGGGTTTTCTTGTGCAAGGCCAACGGTGGCTAGGGTTTCCTTTTGGCCGAAACCCAAAAAGGAAAGAGATCAATTATGGTATCAACTATGAGTTTTTTCCAAAGGTGTGCAAGACTTAGGGTGGGCAGCAAGAACAAGAATTCAAAAAGTAAATTGAATTTATTTCTTTTGGAGCTAATTGAAGGATCAACTAGCAGATTTTTAAAGATTTAATATAGCAACAATTAAGCAACACAAAGGACACTAAGATCAGCACCAAACAAATTTTTCTAAAGGAGTAAAATCGAATCAAACTCACATGAAATAATAGATTAATCTAAAGGTTCATATTTATATTTTTGTGGAGCAAATTTTTGGCTATATTGGACTATAGAACAGCAAGTAATGAACTAAAATTAAAGGGGTAAAATCATACCGAGTAAACCGCGCTCTGATACTAAGATGATACGAGGTCGCCAGATCTTTTGACGTAGAATTGAATACTTACTGGAGTCTTGATGAATCGTAGTGATTCAATGCCAGTGCAAGGGAGGAACAATCTTTAATCAGGCAAAACACACTCACGTTGATTTTCCGACCACCAAGCGAAAATTTATCGTGCACTCAATTCCCAGCGGAAAGGCTGGATGATCTTCATTGAAGAACAAGCCTAATTCTTCATGAAAATTTGGCAACCAGGAAGAACACGAATAAAAATTTTAGTAGATTGATTTTTATCAAAAAGTGGTATGTCCTCAAGAGAGGAGTGACGGCTACCTTTATATGTGCGCACCTCCCTTGTGCCCACATCTTGGGCCACACACTCGCACATGGGCTTAGTGTTTTCTCCACACGCACACACACAACCTAAGGCCTTATTCGACTTAATTAGCCCATTCATTTACAAGTTGAGCTGAGTTCATGAAATGGAAAACATAAGTTCACAAAAGTATAAACATTTGCATTTCTCTCATATTGGGCCATGGGCTGGCCGCATAAGGCTTGGGCTTGCATCTCCATGTATCTTGGACTCTTGTTAGTCAGCTGAGCTTGAATTTCTCCTATTCATTGCCTTCTCTAGGGTTTGGCCACATGAGCCCTTTCTCCTCCCTCTTGGTCACATGGATCATGGCTCCTTGGCCACATGGGCCCTCCTTCTCTTGACCTATGGCCGGTTGGTCCTTCTCCACTTGATCTCTTATTGCTTTAAATCTGAGAACACACAACGTATTTGCATAAGGTAGTATACCATTCTCATCTAAAGCAATAGGAAACTCTCTAAGAAACAAAAGCATATGTTGTTCGAGTAGCTTAGCTCTTACTCTTGTCATAGAACCTTTTGGAGCCTCATCAATAGCTTGTCATGTACACTTGGAGCGAAAGATGAATGTATAATAGGGATATCCTCATCACTCTCTGTCGTCCGGCCCTACCACTAGGTACGTGGTAGTCGTGGACGTGCTGGAGAAGATTTCTAGCTCCGAAGCTGCAGCCCCCCAAGCCCCCAAGGCAAAGTGGTGGACTCCGCTTGAGCAAGCCCCCCTACATGAAGCCCCACACATCCTAACAGTGGTCGGACTATCGTTCATGCCACCGCTAACTCCGCTACAAGTGAGAGCCCTTCCTTCAGTTCCCAAGGATTCAAGGTCCATCCGCCAGGGGGCGTTGCGGGTGACAGCGTGGCATCTAGGCTCTCTGTCCTCTCTGCGGCCACCTCTGTCGCAGTGGCGACAAGGGTTTGCTCGCATCGCACCTCCTGTATCACACAAATGGTCCTCCACAAGTCTATCATCTCCTGCTATAGCGTTCTACAAATCGCTTCCAGTCTGCCACTGCTCGTGCCCGGTGTTGGCACCAAGGCACCCTTTGTCCGCTGTGTGGTGGCAACAAAGGTGTCAGGGCTGCCAGAGGCCATCGCATCGACGGCTGGGACACAAGAACTACTAGGAACCGTCAAAGTAGGGTCCTCAACTTATGATATCGCTAGCTCCATAGTATGTGCCGCTGCTGAAGAGCCATCTTCATTACCCGCCGTGGCCCCTAGCGCGGCCACCTTGGTATGCCACTGCCACGGGGGTGGGGCCCTCGACCACCAGCTTCCTCACTCTCGCGGCAACGGTTTCGGTTGTGATGCTCTTTTTCTCTGACATTGCAATGCAGTAAATCGTAAATATGTTCACAACATTTGTACAGAAACTGCAAAGTACACGACTGAAATTTGTACAGGATAGAGGTAAAACTTTACCTATGAACAAGCTTTCAGAGGCTACTACACCTCCAGATTATTACCAGCCTACTAATTACTGGTTTGCTGCTGACTAGTCAGGCTTTCTAAGGTCCTAATTGGCTGGCCCCCAGAGTGTTGCTTCTGGGTTCCTAATGTTCCTGATCTTATGCATGATTCCATCTTACTAAGAAAAGGTTACCTCTTACTTTTTGTCATTCTTGTTCTTTGCCCTCCCAATTGTTGAGCTAGGATCGATGTCGATGAGCATTTTCACAACTTCTCTCATTGTTGGTCGTTCAGAAGGCAGTGAAACAGTGCAAAGAATGGCAATGTTCAAGACCTTTATCATGTTGTCTGATGCGTAGTTGCCAACTTTTGGATCAAGAACAGCTGCAGTATTTTGGTCAGCCAGATGGGACAAAACCCAGGAGATGATGTCCAGTTCGCCGTCAAACTGTTGGTCTATCGGGCTATGTCCAGTAACCAACTCTAGCAGTACAACACCAAAGCTGTAAACATCGCTCTTCTCTGTCGCCTTGAGAGAATAAGCAAGCTCTGCATTTTAAGAAAAGCTGATGTGAGATTGCCAAATTGTCAGACCAGTACCGTGAGGTATATGCATCTGAGAATTATATAGTTTGAGGATTGAATAATATGCATCTGAAAATTATTACATAAAAGTAAGAAAAGTATCACTTAATTAAATTTACTACTCAAATATGCATGGATATATTAATAAATGACACCAAAAACGTGCAAAAAAAATTCAGAAGAAACAACAAAGCATATTGCATCCATCCATTGAAACAGATCTAAGTGACAAATACTACAGGAATTGTACTCTGTAATAGAAACGTTACACATACGTATGTACATACATACATACTCTGCAGTATTCATGCAGAAAACTGACCATTAACTACAAGTCCACAACTATGCAAAGATAATATACATGTAAGAGATGACTTGTTCAGAACTTACCAGGAGCCATGTAGCCATGAGTACCAGCAAAGCAGCTAAGTGGTGAACCTTCCAACAATTTAGCGATACCGAAATCTGCAAGCTTAGCTTCATACTCCTCATCCAGCAGTATGTTGGTCGATTTTATGTCCCGGTGAATTATGGCCGGGGAGCAATCATGGTGAAGGTACATGATGCCCTTTGCAACCCCGACCGCAATCCGGTACCGCTTGCCCCAGTCCAGCTCCGGCTGCCCAGCTTTGAACTCACGACGAATGGCATCGTAAAGATTGCCATTCACCACATACTCATAGACTAGAAAGTTTGATCCACCACCGGTCAAGAATGCATGAAGTTTCAGAATGTTTCGATGGCGTATCTTCCCGAGGGTGTTTATCTCAGCATTCAGCACCTTTGCATCATCACGCTTCCACAGCTGCTTCACAGCCACAATTCCCCTCTCCTTGCTCAATTCTAGCCTGTAAACTTTGCCGGTGCCTCCACAGCCAATCAGATACTCCCCATCCAAATTGCACACCTCTTCAGGATCGAGCTCCGGGGGATGGAAGGACTCAAGAACCCACTTTGAGTCACTGTCATCGCCACTCTCGATGTCTCGTTTTCTGTTGAACTCTTCAAGCTTGTAATTTTCATATCTGAGACATGCCAACCCAGATAGGAGAACAACCAAAGATATCACTATGATCAGCACAACAAATAGCCGTCTCCTTGAGAAGTTATGACGGTTTTCGGTCCTGCGGCAAGAGTTTAAATTGGTAGCAATTTGCCTCCACCCTTCTGAAATGTCAGTGACACAAAGGCCTTCATTTTCAGAGAATGCATCATCTCCAGCTACCATCAGGAGTTGTGGAGAGACTGGTCCGGACAACTTGTTGTGGGAGAAATCAACATAACTTAGCTTCAGCGACTGCAATCCTTCAGGGATTTCACCAGAGATCATGTTGTGTGATAGATTGAGTGAATTCAGCGTGAAAAGTGAGGCAAGTGTATCTGGAATGTCACCAGTCAAATAATTCCCTGCAAGATTTAGGTCAACCAGGCTGTTGCACATACCGATGCCCGGTGGTATTGGCCCTTCCAGTGCATTGTGTTCCAAATGTAGGTATGACAACAGCTTCAGATTTCCAATCTGTGTAGGGATTTGGCCATAGAATCTATTGTTCGAAGCAACCAGCTTCTGCAACTGGGAGAGCTTCCCCAACTCCAATGGAAGCTCAACAGAGAAGTTGTTATTCTGAACATACAGCTGGTTCAGAGCGGCTGAAATGCCTATATCAGAAGATATGCCCCCGACAAATCCGTTGTCAGCAACGTCAATGATCACGGCATTAGGCAATCCCCATATGCCATCAGGAATACTACCAGTGAACTGATTTTGACTTATTCTGAACCTCTGAAGTGTCTTGCAAGAAGAGTAAGAGCTGGGGAATTCACCTGAGAAGTTGTTGGTCAAAGCCAGTAAGAACTGCAGTTTGTTGTTTTGGCACAGGAACCTTGGAAATTCACCGGAAAAATTGTTTTCTGATATGTCAATTGCATTTAGTGGCGAGAACCGGCCAAGGTTGGCTGGGAACTTTCCTGAGAACTGATTTTCATAGGTTGAAAATGACTCAAGAAACTGCAAGTCCCCCAGTCCTTCAGGAAGCTCACCAGAGAAGTTGTTCCGGTATATATGGAAGATCTTAAGCTTATTCAGGTTAGCAATTTCCTTGGGCAGTATACCAGTAAGTTGATTCCGAGACACATCAAATTCAGATAACAATGTCAGATGTGCAAGCTCAGAAGGAATTTCACCGGTCAAGTTGTTCTGGTAGAGCTCAATCTTCCACAGGTTGCGCAAGTTGGATATAGCCTTCGGGAACACACCGGTCATCTGATTGCGTGAGAAGTCCAGAGTCCCAAGTGACACCAAATCAAAGACTGAAGCCGGTATATCTCCTCTAAGGTTGCATTGCCCCAAGAATAGCCATGTCAGATTCTTCAGGCCTCCAATGCTTTCAGGAACATCACCTTCATCGAAGTTATTCTCTCCTAGGCCTAATTCGGTTAGGCCTGATAATTTGCTGAGCCATACAGGGAATGCACCATAAAAAGCATTTGTTGATAAATCAAGAACTTGTAGTTTGAGTAATGATGAAATATCAGGCAATTGGCCTGTCAAACTGTTCGTTGACAGATTAAGAACTTGCAGATTCGTGCAGTTGGCCAGCACAGCCGGAATAATGCCTGAGATGGAGTTTGCACCGAGTTCCAGAGTACGCAATTGGCGAAGAAGAGAAAATGATGGCGATATAGTGCCTGATAGTGAGACATTTGAGAGTGATATTCCAATGACATCACCGGAATTTTGGTCGCACGTTACACCGTAAAATTGGCATGGTGAGTGAGATTCATCCCAGTTGCTTAGGTAATTTTGTGGATCCTCCAGATGACTTTTGATGTCCAGGAGTGCATCTGTTTCCAGAGGTAGAGATGTGGATATTCCAAAACTGGCAAATAGGAGAATGAACCAGAAATATATCTGATACTGTGAAGTTGACATAATGTGTACCTGGAAACAAGGGAAGCTAAAATTAGTTTGGTGGCATACTGAACTTGATGGTAAAATTAGTACATTGAAATTTCCACGAAAGTAGACACCGTTTAAATTTCTGAAATGAACGAAAGCAATGTGCAGTTGGCTTCCACCACAGTAATCTTTTGAGTACAATTGAAGGAAATTGAAGTGTGAAAAGACTTGACTAATCATTATACTGAAAGCCAGCTACAGAATAATCATGGGGACCAAGTAATACTAGATAATTAGATGCTTGTTCATCTAGTAAATATCAGTGTTTCCATTCATCAGATGTTTAATCATGGGGACAATATTGAGTTGCATGCACCAACCAATTCACCCAAAAGCTTAACCTGATGAGGAAAGGTGGGCAATTCACTTATACTTCCAACACTCCCCCTCACGTGTAGACTTCCTTAGGCCTAAGACGTAGAAATAGAAGTGGGCTGCAATTATTTTCTTTTAATTGCGCCAGCCAGGTCTCGAACTCAGGACCTCTTGGCTCTGATACCATATTGAGTTGTATGCACCAACCAATTCACCCAAAAGCTTAAGCTGATGAGGAAAGATGGGCAATTCACTTATA
Source organism: Melocanna baccifera (assembly GCA_036346265.1). NCBI lineage: Eukaryota > Viridiplantae > Streptophyta > Magnoliopsida > Poales > Poaceae > Melocanna > Melocanna baccifera. The sequence goes on along the minus strand of CM070677.1, from coordinate 44,091,372 downwards.
CTTCCAACAGACAACACATGCAAGTTACTACTACATATTTCTTTGGGCTTCCGGCAACTAGCCTACGGTGTTTCCTTGAGCAACAGTTCGTGCTTATGGTTTCTGATGTACTTTTCAACACAAGAAAGTCGAATAACTATACTTGTTAAGAAGCATATATGTCCTCTTTGAATCCCAAGTACAAATACTAAATTGCTTGCTAACCACCGCAGACTTATACTATATAAGAACTTAGTCGGAAATTTTAGCAGATACATCGGACATATCCAATATTGTTGGATCGTAAGGGACTTCTCACCCCAAAAGCTAGCCAATGAGGTGAGAGACTCCCCTATTTCTAAACTAGGTTCCTTACCCTTCCACAGCTAATATGGGACTATTCCAACAATCTCCCCTCACACATTGGTGTCTCTCAGCTGTTCACTGCCCCTTCACATCGACGGTCCTTCAAGGTCCCCTTCACCGTACACCGACGGTCCCTCAGGTTCACAATCCATCAGGCGTTCACACCCTGGTGTCCATTGAGCCAAAGATGTTAGAACCGGGCTCTGATACCACTTGTTGGATCGTAAGGGCCTTCTCACCCCAAAAGCTAGCCAATGAGGTGAGGACTCCTCCACTTTTAAATTAGATTCCTTACCCTTCTACAACCAATGTGAGACTATTCCAACAAATACCTTTCTCTGCCTCTCAGCTAACTAAGATTGGGCCTTATATGTGTTCATACTTCATGTCAGCATTTAACTCAACCAGCAAGTGGATGCACTGAATGATTCCATACTGAATCATAGCAAGGTCCTTATTGTCGTTGTCTCTATATGGCTCTTATAGCAAGTGATATACGTGGGGTTGGATTGCAGGTAGTAGCGGGGATGTGGGTGCAGACGAGGACGGAGAAGAGCCCAGCGTGGAGGAGCTGTGACTGCTAGATGAGGAAGAAGGAATAGGGGAGGAATAGAGGGGAAGACATAAGGAGGAAGGTAATTTCTTGCTTGCTATATTCATCAATTAGCTAGCCTCTTATATCCTAAGGCTGCCCTCTTAATAATCCGGACACAACTCAACTAAACAAGGAAACCATAACTGAAAGGAAATCGGAAACTAATAGGAAACTAACCGCCCTGGAGATAGAACCCAACTATTCCTTATCCGCACCAAGGTTGTGGATTGTGTCGTGGATGACCCGTCCATCGTAGGGACTCTGTTTCGTCGGCGCTGGTACACATTCCCAAAGCATCTAGTTAGGATCTCTGCAACATTTCTCCCCTCCTGGAGGAACAGCTTGTCCTCGAGCTGAAATTCTGAATGAGCCTCCGGAAAATCCTCCAAATTCTCCCAAGTTGCATCAGTGGACTGAAGACCTTGCCATTGCACTAGAATCTGCCAATTTCCCTGCTGGCAATAGGATCGAAGTATAGCCTCCGGTTGTAGGACCACTTTGTTGTGAATTGTAGGAGGAAGTGCAGGTGGAGCTGGCAAAGGGCCGTGATATGGCTTGAGGAGTGCCACATGGAACACATCATGTAATCATGCACCCTTCGAAAGGCAAAGCTTATAAGCCACCGGGCCGACTCGGGCAATGATCGAGTAGGGCCTAAAGTACTTGGGTGACAATTTCTACCAAGGTTTCTCAGCTAAGGATGCAGCTGGGCAGTGCTATAAGCGGTGCCAAACCCAACCACCGGTGCTGAAGGTGACATCTCGTCTGTGCATATTATGCTGTTCCTTCATGTATTGTTGGGACTGTAGGAGACGCTGGCGAACTTCCTTCAAAAACTCATCCCGATCGAGCAGCGATTTGTCCACGGCATCCACTCTTGCTTGTCTCGGTTCATAGGAAGCCAATCCAGGGGGTGTTCGGCCATAAACAACTTGGAATGGCGTGGCACAGAGAGAGGACTGGAAGGAAGTGTTATAATAGTACTCTGCCCAGGGTAGGAGATGGACCCATTCACGCTGACGATCTCCGTGATGCAATGAAAATGCATGGCGATGATTCGGTAGACCACTTCTGTCTGGCCATCCGATTGAGGGTGAAAGGCGGAGTTAAAGTTTAATTGTACCCCCGAGAGTCAGAATAATTCCCGCCAGAAATTGTTGGTGAAGACGGGACCCTGTCGCTGACGATGGAAGCCGGTAATCCGTGGAGGCGGACTATCTCCCCAAAGAAGACTGAAGCAACTGATGCTACCGTATATGGGTGCGCAAGGGGAATAAAATGGGCATACTTGGAGAAGCGGTCCACCACGGAGAGGATCATGGACTTGCCATGGACTTTAGGGAGCCCTTCGATGAAATCTATGGAGATATCGACCCAGACTTGGCTTGGCGCCGGTAGGGTGCTGGAGTAACCCGGCCGAATGGACATGTTTTGACTTGTTGCATTAGCAGATGATACAGCTCTTCACCCAATCCACGACGAGACTGTGATCGCCCGGGATGTAAAAGTTTGCTTGCAACCGGTGAAGGGTCTTCTAGGTCCCTTCATGCCCCATGTTGTGAAGAGCGCCGAGGATCGTCGGTATGAGAAGGTAGTCAACTGGTAAGAAAATGCGACCGACGTGCGTTTCCAACCCATCTATCACCACCCAAGGGGCTTGCAGCGCACCTTCTACAATATGCCATGTGTAATCCTACAGAATCAGGTTGACAGCCACCTCTCATCTGATTTCATCAAAGATGTCCAAGTGCGGCAATGAAACAGCACGAAGAGCATCTTCGTCTCGGTGTGACAACGCGTCCACCACTCGGTTGAGGTGACCTAGACGAAATCCACCATGAAATCATACCCCAGGAGCTTGCTCACCCAATGGTGTTGTGAAATGGAGGAGAGGCGTTGATCCAGGAAGAACTTTAGGCTATAGTGGTCGGTACAAACTGTAAACCAATGTCCCTAGAGGTACACACACCAATGGCGGACGAGTTGGACCAGGCCAATAAGTTCATGCTTGTAGGTCGCCAATTTCAAATGACATGGTGCCATGGGTCTACTGAAGAAGGACAATGGTTGATCCCCTAATGAAGAACTGCGCCAAATCTAAACCCAGAAGCGTCGCAATCCACCATGAAGTCTTGAGTAAAGTCAAGCAACTAAAGCATCGGAGCAGCCGCCAGTGCTGCCGTGAGTGACTCAAAAGCTTGTGCTACCTCCTCTGTCCAAGCAAAACTCTCCTGTTTAAGGAGGCGTATCAAGGGTGCGGCGAGCGCACCATAACTCTAGACGAACTTGCGGTAGTAGCCCGTGAGTCTAAGGAAGCCACACAAAGCCCTGAGAGAGCGGGGCGTGGGCCACTCCTTGACCGTGGAACCTTGTCATCATCCATGGCCACTCCTTGGGCGGATACCACATGGCCCAAGTAAGCGACCTCGCAGCGTCCAGAAAAGCATTTGCTCTCCTTGAGTCGATTTTCTTGGAGAGTACGGAGAACCACCCGCAAGTGGCGTAGGTGATCCGCCCCCATGCCCTACTATAGATGAGAATATCGTCAAAAAAACAAGGACAAAGTGACAGAGAATAGGCGCAAGATGGTATTCGTGAGAGCCTGGAATGTTGTTGGAGCGTTGGTTAGCCCAAATGGCATGACCAAGAACTTAAAAAGGCCCTCGTGTGTGCGGAAGGTTGTTTTCTTGACGTCGTCGAGATGCATGCAGACTTGATGGTAACCGGAGCGGAGGTCGAGCTTGGAAAAGTATGGGGCTCCATAGAGTTCGTCAAGAAGCTCGTCAACCACCAGTATAGGAAACTTGTCTTTAATAGTCTTGGAGTTGAGGGAGTGGTAGTCCACGCACAAGTGCCATGAACCATCTTGTTTTTTGACGAGAATGACTGGTGATGAAAACTCCGATGTGCTTCTCCGGATGATACCTTGTGACTCCATGGCAAGACACTGAGATTTGAGCTCCGTCTTTTGGTTGACCGCATAACGGTATGGGCGAACAACTACGGTGCCCAACGGTAAATGGATGCGGTAGTCGCAATCTCGCTGCAGCGGTAGATCCTCTGGCTCTTTGAAGAGACCTTTAAACTCGGTGAGGAGTGGTTGCAGTAGGGAATAGCCATCACAGAGGTGCGCACGGGTCGTCGTTGGACTGGCTATGCCCATCCACTGAATATGCCGCCAGCCAAGTAGAAGGTCATTTGTAGAGTCACAAAGTCCCAGGTGATTGGTCCTAGCATGCGGAGCCATTGAACTCCTAGGATGACATCAAAGCCGCCAATTGGAAGACCGTAGCAGTCAATGTGAAAATGTTCGTCAGCAATCTGGAGAGGCACCGCCCGGGAGAACCCATCGCTTTGTACCTGATCGCCATTAGCTATTGCAACACGAAGGTCTGGTCATGGCACCAAGCGAACATTGGCAGCTGTGCGACTTTAGCTGAGATGAAGTTATGAGTTGATCATGAGTCCACCAAAGTGAGACATTCCACAGATCCCAACCAGATGCCCAACTGCATGGTGTCACCCAAGCAAATGCCCGTGAGCACATACAGGGAGATGTCGGGATCCTCTTTAGTCTCTAGAGTGTCAGCCGAATCATTGGATGTGATGTCATCCTGGTTAGGGGTGGAAACGGATTGAATACAGGTCGAATAGTCTTAAATACGAATATGAATCCATATTTTTAAAATGAATACGAATACAAATTCGAACATTCTCGACTACGAATACGAATCGAATGTCATAACTTATATGAATTTGAATTGGATATGTACTTAATTCAGTCGAATATGAATATCCTCCTACGAATGTCGTAACCAGCCATTTTTTTGGTTATCAATTTCAAATTCAAATTTTGACACTTGAAATTTAGTTGGTTTTTTCGGTTTTTCCGATTACCGACTGATAGGCATAAAAAACAGATCAAATACGAATACGAATGTTCTCGAATGCAAATATGAATATTCTCAAATACATATATGAATATTGTCAAATGCGAATACGAACATTTTTTAATACGGATTTTGCTTACCGCATTTGCGTTTTCTCATATACGAATATCGGATAAAACGGATTATCCGTTACTGTTTCCCACCCCTAGTCGTGGTGGAAGTTGATGAAGAGCCGCTTGCATTTGTTAGCAAGTCTTGCGTGTTCACACAGCCTCGACTTCGTGTGTCGCCTCGACTCTAGCCAACCTTGAGTTCACATTAATCATGTGTTGTGTTCATATTAGTCATACGTTCCCATTAGCTATTTCCGTTCACATTAGTCATGCGCTCCCATTAGCCATACCAGGCTATATATATGTAACCATTTGTGACTTGAACCAATCAAATGTGTGATTATCGCAAATATCCCATACTTACATAGTATCAAAGCCTCTCATGGTATCAGAGTGGTGCCGCTCCTAAGCCGCCGCCTCTATAGCTTCGCCATGCCACCCCTGGGAGATGACCTTGTCTCTATGATCTCTCCCGGGGGCTACGCAACCCGTAGTTTAAGTCATATCGCTCCGCGACCGCCACCATCGTAAGTCCTCCAACGGCAGTCGCCGTGTTGCGCGGCCCTTTTGCGCCCCGCGACCGCCACCGTCGTGAGTCCTCCGTGTCGCGCAGCCACCGCGTCGCGACCGCCGTGAGTCCTCCGCCCTTCGCGCGCCCTTCGCGACCACCACCGTCGTGAGTCCTTCGACGGCAATCACCATGTCGCGCGGCTCTCCTGCGCCCCGCAACCGCCACCGTTGTGAGTCCTCCGACGGCAATCACCGTGTTGCGCGGCTCTCCTGCGCCTCGTGACCGCCATTATCATGAGTCCTCCGACGGCAGTCGCCGTGTTGCGTGGCAGCAACACCAGCTACCCCGATGTGTGTTGGACGTCAGCTACCCCGAGCACAACGATAACCTCAACAGTAGCTACCTAGACATGGCTTCCTTCTCCACGGCTACGATCATGGTCACTGCACTCTTGGCTACCTCGGCACCAAAGGTCTGTCATTCACCGAGTTTCGTTCCAGTCTGAACGTTCGGCCTTCTCCCATTCAGACTGTGGGAGGATGTTAGCAAGTCTTGCGTGTTCACACGGCCTCGGCTCCCGTGTGTCGTCTCGACTCTAGCCAACCTTAAGTTCACATTAATCATGTGTTGTGTTCATATTAGCCATACGTTCCCATTAGCTATTTCCGTTCACATTAGTTAAACGTTCCCATTAACCATACCAGGCTATATATATGTAACCATTTGTGACTTGAATCAATCAATTGCGTGATTATCGTAAATATTCCACACTTACAGCATTTATGTCCACGATGAAACGGCTCATCACTGTTGAAGCATAACCCCTTCTTGCGGCGATCATCCATCTCAGCTCCCATGAGATATTTGAAGGGCCGCTGTCCTAGCAAAGGCGGTGAAGACTGCTGCTCCGGTGCTTGTGGACCAGAAGCGCGCGACCAAAACGGTGGTCTTGGGGTAGAATGTGCGGCAACTGGGCTGTCGCCACCTGAGCACGCAGCTCATAAGAGCGTGCCAAACTCATGGCCACCTGGAGGTCGGCGGGTTCATGAAGCTCGATGTCGGTACGTAGCAAGTCGGTCAAGCCTACCGTGAATAGCTGGGCCTGTTGGCGGGCTATCAGGGGATCCGCACGGTAGAGAAGTGCCAGGAACTTGTCTTGATATTCGGACACGGTGCCCGTGAGGTACAAGCGAGCCAGTTCGCCCAAAGCATTGTTTTGGTGGCCCGAAACAAAGGTGGCACAACTCCGTGAAATGCTGCCATGTCGAGGTTCCCATCTCGCGCTGCAGCTGAATGTACCATTGTTGCGCCCGCCTATCATGTGGTAAGAAGCTAACTCTCTTCCGTGCATTGGCCTTAGAAGAATTGTTCACAACGGACTAGCCAAACCAACGGATCTTCCTTGCCGTCGAATGTCAGGAAGTCCAACTTGTGGTAGCGAGGAACAGATGGTGGGAGCGCGTCTGGAGAGGGCATGGAACTGATCGGTGGGATGGGGTGGGAGAAGGGGCGGGAATAGCTGTGTAGGGACATATGTGGCGGTGGCTCCGATGGCAATGTCGGAGGCAGCATGGTCGCAGATGAGGGCGTCGGCAGGATGCCCGCTCCTCCAGCTGCGGATGCGGAGGCTGCAGACAACGCCGGTCTGCCTTCGCCGGTGAACAGTAGCTCCAAGGTTTGGAGACGTGCCACCAAAGAGGCCTGGGTGCGGCCCTGCTCAGCCAGTCGCTCCATGATCTTTCCAAGTTGCTTCTCCAGGAAGGACTTCAGATATTCCGCTTGTGGAACTGGCGCATCAGAAGCCATGGCAGGAGGCTCTGATACCAACTTGACATGCGTGAGGTTGGATCGCAGGTAGTCGCGGGGATGCGGGTGCAGACGAGGACGGAGAAGAGCCCGGCGTGGAGGAGCCGTGACTGCTAGATGAGGAAGAAGGAACAGAGGAGGAGTAGAGGGGAAGTCATGAGGAGGAAGGTAAGTTCCTGCTTGCTATATTCATCAATTAGCTAGCCTCTTATATCCCGAGGCTGCCCTCCTAATAATCCGGACACAACTCAACTAAAAAGGAAACCATAACTGAAAGGAAATCGGAAACTAACCGCCCTGGAGATAGAACCCAAGTATTCCTTATCCGGCACCAGGGTTGCGGATTGTGTCCCGTCACCCCGCAGGGACTCCCTTTTGCTCGGCGCTGGTACACTTTCCCGAAGCGTCTAGTTAGGATCTCCGCAACAGGTCCTTACTGCCGTTGTCTCTGTATGGCTCTTGATTACTCCGTATCTCTGCATCTCATGATGAGGATGCGCTACTTCTCTTGCAGTATAAAGAGTAGATCGCTTTGGTCCAGTAACGATCAAACGATGGAGATTGCGCGTTGGAAGTTCGACACTCTTGTACATGATCTGGAAATGGTTTTGCTACATTAAATCCTACGCTTTCTGCGTGCATCCTCCTAACACAGCTAGCCAATATTTTGTCTACCCCTGATGAGTGATGACAACAATACATCGTTGTCATTACTCATGAGAATGGAATGCTGATTCCTCCCCTCAATGTCCCTACCAGCAATTCTCCCTTCTCTTGGTCACAAGAGCTACTCTGAATCGCAATACGTCCATGCGGTTACCTCACCCCAAGAAAAGTAAGAATCAGATCGTGGACACGATGCCAGAACCAAATCTTAGGGTTGCAACTTACTACAGCAATTGGTTTCTCACTCTTCAGCCGTCACTCCCGTCCCCCCTTCCCGACGGAGCTTCCTAGAGTACACTCGCAGCCCCAGTCAAACATGAACACTTACACTATGATATATTGGCACGAATCAAGAAACGCACAAAAGCAACGCACTCCTTCCATTTCGCAATATTTGTCAAGCCCATCGTGCGCAGACCAAGAAAACATCAAATCTAATAAATAATTCGTAACTTTAGACTATAAATATCTGATACAGTACAACTGCTCAGCCTCTTTTGCAACGTTAAAATTAGGGACAGGGAGTGGAAATAATTCCTCGGAGGAATATAGCGAAACGGAGGGAGTAATATAGATGGATACCAAATTGACTAGCATCCAGTCTTTACTGTAGTAAAGCTGAATCTCATGCCGATAAGATGACAAAAAAAAAAAACTTAACCGGAGATCAGACTGGGGAATGTAAGTGGATAGGCAGGAAGGAAGGTACGCACCAGCTAGAAGGCAGGGCAGGCAGCAACCGCAGAATTCCTTAACCTCTGGCCAAGCTCAGCAGCAGAGGAGAGGAGAGGAGAGGAGAGAATTAGACGTGTATATATAGCAGTGTACTCAATGGAGCAACCAAGTGGTGGTGCGGCGAGAGAGGGGCGGGGCAAAAGAGAGGAAGCGGCCACGCGGGCAGTCTCGGCCGCGCGTGCACTTGCGATGGTCACACGTATGCTGATACTACTGGAATACCGATATACTGATGCTGTTCTCAACCCCTTTTTTTTTTCTTTTCACAGGGGAGCGTATTGTCGAGATGCCTTTTTCATATCTGTCCACTGGTCGAGGAACGAATGATGATACACTGCCAAGTTGCCAACTGGAGTACTAGCTAGCTTTTTATGTACCATGCATAAATACTTTTGCTTCCCAATAAACGAAAGGAGCAGGGCGACCGTATTTTCTGAACCTGACGAAATGGCTGCTCTGTTTCGACTTTGCCCAGCTCGAACGTGAGGACTCGGTTCATTAAAAAAAATGCGTCAATCATCGAATCTCGACACGAATGGAAACAATGAGACAAGAACTCCGGAACAAAAATTCAAACAGAAATTGGAGTCAAAGATTCGCTGATTCAGCCCCGTGTTCTACAAGAAACAAAACCACTATTTCACATAGCAAAAGCACAAACCGGAAGCTGCTCGACCTGTCTCTCTAGGCCAAATCTCTAGCTCTGCGCTACATGAACACTTGGCTGCAAATAATATACTGCCAGATAAGTTCTTCCTCTTGATGTACATAAAGAATTCCGGTCAAGTGCGAAGTGATTTGAACATGTTACAATACTAGTATTTTTTGTACAAGACCGAAGAATATAGATTTGTATCCACATGTCTATTAGATTGTGATGTGTTTTTTCCCGTACTGGACATCATCCCCGTGAACTGATAGCCGGCAAAATTCCATTCACAGGAGCAGACTATGCACAAGCAGGAAGTACTCTGTTTGATTGAAAAGTACTGCTAGTTGGCTTTGATTGTGCATTGTACTAGCGATTGACTATTATAAAATAAACATCACATAATCGCCATTACACCAGCTTGTATCGTCAACAGTGTAACGATTCAAGGCTTGATTTATTCTTAAATCAAACATTAATTATTGCAGCCGTGGATGCTCTAGCATATGTTACTCCTTGCATATGAGCTTTGACCTATCCTTCAAAGTGAGGTGAACAGTAATGGTCTAATGAAATTACCCAGGGAAAATATTTAATAATCGTTCAAGCTATTGATGTATAGTTAAGCGCAATCTGTCCATCTCCCAGTACACGTAACCTAAAACCATATTATCATGGAACAGTCATTCGGGCAGGAGAGAATGTCTTTCTTCAAAAATAAATTTGGGGAGCTGTTGCTACTCCATTATTGTACCTACTTGTGACTTGTGACAACTTTGGCTCATGTTCCACTGAGTGACCAGCGAATTCGGTCTCAGGTTCTTGTCATAGACATGACATGATGCTAGCATTTAGCCTCTTTTGACCAGCACTGGGAGGAGACACCTGCTTTTAGTGCCACTTGGTTTGGACTATCGCTAGTCACGGCAGGCACTACAATCGTGCAACTGCATGTGTAGCTCAAGGGCTGGGACAATAGTACTTGTGGTTAAGGTATTGTCGAAGGCTTAAAAGAGAGCCTATAGCGTGCATTCTATCTGTGATTGGACGCACTAAGATGCACTGAGAGGATGATTAGGTCTAGTCATCATCTCAACAGCAACGGGAATATCGGATCTATTGAGGTGATTCTTCGCAGGTCAAGTCGTGATGATTCTGTGAGCACTTTAGTGTTACAAAGGATCAGATTTTTTAGTAGTGGACAATGTTCAACACGACGCCATGGGCCATGGTCTAAACTCTGAAAAAAGCTTGGATACAAGCCTGTAGCAGGCGAACTCCAACGAGACCTATACCATAATACCAAGGCAACAAGGTACTCTCACTGCATATGGCCGTAACTTCTCTTTTCGAGATCACGTGTGGCTGTAACTCGATCCATCCTGCACTTGCTCTCATGTATCAGGAGTCAGAGTAAGCTGCAGGGAGAGGTGCTTATCTGGACAACGTTACGTACCGACAAAGCCCGGTGGCTTTGGGCGGCAAGCTATCGTGAATTCTTGATTGAAACTAGTTAACGTCTGATCTCCAACCCATATCAGCTTCTACTTAAATTATTGCTCATGGTCATGGATCATGGATGGACGGTCGATAATTCCATGCCAGTAATCATCCACAAGTCACAACAATGATTTGTTGGCCTCCAATCTCCAGCGCCTCCATCCTATGTGCTGTCGGATCGATGACCGGTCCGAGTTCTTTTTGGACTTTTTGCGCCTCAATCCATGTGAAAGTGAGGTATTGAAGGGCACCAGCGAGACCTCTATAGTGAGTGGGATTGGACACAGGGGCGCCATCAGAACTGGATACCTTGGAGCTTGTATCAATAGGTGTAGTACAGGGCTTGCAGTCGGACATACCAGCGCGCTCAATAACCTCCAAGATGTACTGGCGCTGCGAGAGAAACAAGCTGGAGCCCACAGTAGACACCGAAATACCAAGAAAATGATGTAAAGACCCCAGGTCTTTCATGGAAAATTCCTGCTGCAGTGCCGATATGACATGCCGAAGTAGACGTACAGTAGAAGCAGTCAAAATGATGTCATCAACATAAAGCAACAAGTATGCTGTATCATCTCCCCGGTGATATACAAATAGGGACGTGTCAGATTTAGCCGCAGTAAAGCCAAGAGAGAGAATGTGAGATGCAAACCGAGTGAACCATGGTCGGGTGCTCGTTTCAAACCATAAAGGGACTTGTTCAGCCGCGCACATGATTGGGATGCGTAGAGTCAACAAATCCGGATGGTTGAACACAATACACAGTCTCCATCAAGGTGCCGTGCAGAAACGCATTCTTCACATCAAGCTGATGAATAGGCCATCTCTGAGAGTGAGCAATGGTAAGCACAGTACGGATTGTCGCCGCTTAATAACCGACTAAAGGTCTCACCGAATCAATGCCGTGACGCTGTGTGAACCCTCGAAGAACCCAGCGTGCCTTATATCTCACAAGAGATCCATCCGATGAAGTTTGTGGCGAAAGACCCATTTGCCAGTAACAAGATTAGCACCAGAGGGACGAGGAACAAGGTCCCATGTGTTGTTGGCCTGCAAAGCTGAGAATTCCTCGTTCATAGCGGCGCGCCAATTGGGATCGACGAGAGCCCCACGATAGCTCTTGGGTAGAGGAGAGACTGATGTGGCATGAAGATTGAAATTGTGCTTTACCTGCTGGTAACCAGCTTTGCCTCGGGTAACCATAGTATGGTCGTTGGAGACCGAATAATTTGCACGGCACCTTGGGAATCGCTGACACGGAGCCGGCAGCTGCGCAGGCCACGCGATGCAGATGATGTGGCCGCACGGGATGTGACCGGTGCAGCCGAGATGACCGCACGCGACGTAGCACACGCGTCTGGTGCCGCACACGCTGGCGAGGTGGCCGCATGGGACGCGTCCGCGGGGGCGCACGCGTCAGGTGGAAGTGTCGGACATGGAGCCGGGGCAGCTGCAGATTCGTCAGGTGCCGCACACGCAGGCGATGTGGCCGCACGAGACGCGACCGTGGGGGCGCGCGATGCGGTGAGGTGGTGGCGACGCGACACGCGCATTACGCGCTGGGGTCGAAGGACGAGCACGCAACGAATCAGGTGGTGCCGGCGCATGCAGACCACCATGCACGGGCGTGCACGTGGAGGGGCCAGCACGGGAAGATCCTGCCTGCACAGGACCATGCACGGGCATAGTGCCATGCTGCACTGGGCTATCGTCGAGGGCAGACATATTAGGTACCGGATTGGCTCCGCTGGCAACAACCCGTGATGATGGTCCGACGGGGGCAGCAGGGCTAATCCGAAGGCCGCATGAGGGGTACCGCAAAACAGTGCCAGTGCAACAAAGAAGCGTGCATGGTCGAACTCCGTGAGGGAAATCAAAGTCGATGAAGGTGGTGTGGAGCCTTGTTAGCGAAGGGAAAAGATGATTCGTCGAAAACAACATGTCGAGAAATAACGACACGGTTAGTGGATAGATCGAGGCAACGATAACCCTTGTGGTCGTAAGAGTACCCAAGGAAGACGCAATGAGTAGATCGCGGTGCGAGTTTATGGGACGAGGTTGCGGACAGTTAGGATAACAAGTGCACCCAAAAACACGAAGGTGGGAATAAGAGGGTGGACACCAAACAAAGCAAAGTAGGGTGTGGAAAATCAAGCGCCTTAGTGGGGCGACGACATGAGATAAGTTGCGGTGTGTAAGGCCTCAACCCAATAACTAGGGGTAAGTCGGCTTGGAACAGAGGGAGCGAACGATGTTATTGGTGGTGCGAATGATGCGCTCAGCGCCATTTTGGGAAGAGGTGTATGGGCAAGACATGCGCAAAGTCACCCCATGGTAAGAAAAAACAAAGTAGCTGGAAGTGTTATCAAATTTATACCATTGTCACATTGAACGCGCTTGATGGTGCAAACCAAACGGGTGGTAACATAAGAGAAGAAATTGGCTAGCGCCAAAAGTGTCGACTTGAGACGAAGAGGAAACGCCCAAAGGTAGTGGGAGCAATCATCAAGAATGACAAGATAATACTTGTAACCAGACACACTAACCACAGGAGATGTCCACAAATCACAGTGGATTAAATCAAAATTCGTGGAAGCACGAGAACTAGAGGACTCAAAGGAGAGACGTGTATGACGCCCAAGCCGACATGCATGGCGTAGAGAGTCGGCCGCATGTTTATTACAAGCAATGATCAAGAAGCAAAGCTAACCTAGACAAGGATTCATGACTTAAATGACCGAGACGCCGATGCCATAGGGTGGAAGAGGAGCCGCTGGCAAGGAGAGCATGAGGCTGTGACGCATGGAGCGGGTAAAGTTGGCCGGAGCTATAGCACCTGACGATCACGTTCTTGGTCTGGAGATCCTTCACAGAAAGGCCATAAGGATCAAACTCAACGGAACAATTATTATCGATAGTGAACCGACGCAACGTAAATTAAATTTTTAATAATATGGGGAGCAACCAAAACGTGATTAAGGCGGAGGGAGCCGTGAGGTGTAGGAAAAGACACAGATCCAGTGGCACTGACGGGAAGAGAAGCACCATTGCCAACAACAATGCTAGAGGGACAAGATGATGTGGGTGGGTGGGAAACAAGAAGATTACCGGAGTTCGACGTCATGTGAGCTGTAGCACCCGTGTCCATATACCATTCATTATTGGCCGGCGGCGGGAGTGTCATCGTGCTGAACGCGTTGGCCAACGCGTTTTGATCCCACTGCATGGTAGGTGGCGGTGGCGCATGGGCGCCATGGGGTTGTAGGAGACATCGGCGACCATGGTCGCATGGCCCCGGCGTGGCGTGAAGGCCGGCGTGCAGCAGCGGCTGCCGGCATGCCGTGCATCGAATGAAGCATATGGGGAGGCGGCGATGCGCCGCTGCTGGCTTCTGCCGCCTGCCGCTGTCCGACGGCCGTGGACGAGAGGGTGCGGCGCCAGCCCACACCTGAAAGGTACCCGTCCAGGGATTATACGTCGTTGGCCCCCATGTGGGAGCGCCGCCTCTGCCGGGCGTCCGCGCGCGCCGATTCCGCCACGGAGCCCCGCCGCCAAGCATAGCTGGAGGTGCCTTGGCCGCCTGGAGCAAATCCCCCGGTGCGGCCCGTGGCATTGCCAGAGCCCTGGCTAGCGCCGCTGCCGCACGGAGCGGGGGCGCGCGGGGCTGAGGATGTGATGGCAGCGAGGGCGCCGACGGGACCGGCACCTGAGGTTATGGTGAGCTCCTCGAGCATGAGGTCGGAGCGGATGTCGACGAACGACGGAATGGCTTCGCGCGGAGGAGGGCGACATGTGGGCAAACTTGCCGCTGAGGCCGCGGGACGGAGAGGACGAGCGTGCGATCCGCCATCGCTCGCCAAGGTCTCCGAGAGTGTCGCCATCGCCTTGAGTTTGCGACAATAATCTGAAATTGAAAGATTACCTTGCACGGTTACGGAATTGGACGCCGAGGTAGAGAGCGCGCGGTTCCTTGTTGCCGAGGAATTGTTGCTCGAGGCCCGCCCAGACAGCGAAGCGGCAGCAAGGCCATGACCATCTCGAGAAGATCCGAGGAGATGGTGCCAAGAGCCACGACCGCACTGCGCAATCCATCCGCTTCCGGCCAAGACGGTAGCATCGGTTCGCCGACGTAACGTGGTCGCCCAACTCGCATTTGCCGAGCGTATTGAGGACGAGGCCACGCCACATATCGTATTGTGTAGAAGCTTGGTCGAGGACGACGGACGAGCCTTGATGTTGGGGCACAGCTATAGCTCGCGCGTGAAGGGTCGGCGAGATCGAGCGGCGAGGCTCGCGCGCTGTCATCCTCGACGCGCGAGGTCGGGCGGTTGGACGAGACGCGCCTGGCCGCTTTTTCAAAGACGCAGACGGGCAGATTCGCCTCGCAAAGACGCAGCGGTGGCATCAAGAGGAGCAACGCGTGTGCTCTCGTGAGCAAGATGCGCGAGCGCCGCGGCATCGTGAGCGCGCGCGGCGGCGTTCGAAAGCAGCGGAAGATCACAGAACGAACGATATTCGATACCATGATAGCGTAAAATAATCGCCATACATTAAACGCTGGTTCACGATTACATTTATAGCCAGCATACATGAAAGGCAACCAACATGGTTGAGCAGATCACGGCTAGAGAATCGAACCTATCTCAACCAAACAGAGATATAAAGGAAACTATCTCAACCAAATCAAGGAGATAGAAACTAACTGATAACGGAATATAGTCTAACAAATATAGTCTAACAGTTACTTTAGCTTTTGGCTTATGCTACAGTAACTGAGAGCGTGAAATATTTGAGGTAATCACACTATATAATTCATTGATTTAAGTCACAAATAGTTATACATATATATAGCCTAGCATGACTAATAGGAACACATGACTAATATGAATATAACACAAGATTAATATAAACTCAAGAGGTTAAGCACAAAGCACAAGGTGAGATGTTCGGTAACCAAAGGGTCAGGCTAACACGCCCTCACAGTCTGAACGTCGGCAATACGAACATTCAGGTTAGATCTGAACTCCATGAAAACAGAGATAGGTAACCCCTTGGTGAAGATATCTATGAATTGTGATGACGTCGGTACATGAAGAACGTAGACATGGAGCGATGTACTCCTAGTGGTGTGACGGCTCGTGCTCGCAGATAACGAACCAGCGATGATGATCTGGCGTGATGATGATGGTAGACGGGGCGCTCAGAAGGCCGTGGAGGGAGGGCTATGTCGACAAACGCGCCGCATGTCATACCACGACATCATCGGAGAAGATGAGGCACCAAAGAGGTCAAAACCAAGGCGGTGAAATCCGGAGTCGAGAAACATCAATAGGTTGGTAGGGCAACGCAAACCGATCTATGATCGGAAAAAGTAGAGAAAATTCGATCTGAAAATATCCGAAAAAAATTTTAATTAGTAGTCGATCGGATGATCGGTGACACGACTTAAACTACGGGTTGCACAGCCCCGAGAGAGGTCATAGAGATGAGATCATCTCCCAGGGGCAGCGCAGCGGAAGCTATGAAGGCGGCGGCTCAGGAGCGGCGCCGCTCTGATACCATGAGAGCGTAAAATATACAATCACGCTATATAATTCATTCATTGATTCAAGTCACAAATACTTACACACACACACACATATATATATAATACTTTTTACTCCCAGGTGTAATTACACCCACCTTTATTGCCATTCGATTGCTTTTAGATTAGTGCATGCTTTAACGGGTTGCGGACGAGAAAACCACACCCGTCAATACGATGCTTCTCCCGTTTAGTCGGCGAATCGCGCCCATTTCTTTCCCCGCTTTCGCTCTGCTTCGATTGACTTCGACTTGTCGCCACGAGCTCCGATTTTGCGGCGGCCAAATCAATCCCGACTCCGGCGACTACCAAATCTATTGGCTTCCCTTCCGACTGCTTGCGAGTATGTATACTCGCGTATGGGAGTATGTTACATACTACTTCATGTAGTCACAAGGAATATGCAGTCTCACGTTCATGCAGTCACATACTACTTCATGCAGTCTCGCGTGGGGGAGTATGTTACACACATGCAATAGTTTTGTAGAATACATACGACTCCAAGCGTAGTACAGACTGCCGCAGAATACATACTCCCCTCGCGTTCGAGAGTTTGTTACATACATGTATTCTCATGAATACATATTACTGCAGTATCACTAAATTTTTAGATATATCGCGTATGGGAGTATGTTACATACTACTTCATGTAGTATCGCGTATGGGAGTATATATCGCGTATGGGAGTATGTTACATACTACTTCATGTAGTCACAAGGAATATGTAGTCTCACGTTCATGCAGTCACATACTACTTCATGCAGTCTCGCGTGGGGGAGTATGTTACACACATGCAATAGTTTTGTAGAATACATACGACTCCAAGCGTAGTACAGACTGCCGCAGAATACATACTCCCCTCGCGTTCGAGAGTTTGTTACATACATATATTCTGCGGTAGAATACATATTGCGGCAGAATACATGTTACATACTACTGCATACAGACTGCCGTAGAATATGCTTTTGAGTTTGTTACAGGCTGCTATCTTGCTTTTGAGAGTTTGTTATCCCGTTATGAAACAGATCTCAAAAGCATACAAGGATTATTACTTTCTTCAGCCCGAGATAGCAGCCGTTGAGAAAGCACAAGAATCACGGCCATCAGTTGCTACGTTAATTAATGCACGAGTGTATTCAGCAAGTTAAACAGGTTAATTTGCAGTGTGTTAAGAGGTTTGGGCGGTAGTACTCTTCAAGTCAATCCAATAACCCAAATCATCTGATGGTATCACGAGATAGATGAACGGTAGATACTATGGGTGTAATTACACCCGGGTGTAGAAAAGAGGCTTCCTATATATATATATATATAGCCTAGTATGGCTAATAGAAACACATGACTAATATGAACATAAGACTAATGTGAATACAATACAAAAATAATATGAACTCAAGAGATTGAGTACAAAGCATAAGGTAAGGCATTCGGTACCAAAGTGTCAGGTTAACAATAACTAATTTTTAAATAGTATGTCTTTTCAAAGTGAGATCTACAAATCGATTACTACCGATTTCATTTATATCGGTCAAAATTACAAATGAGTGTCTCTCTCAGTACTCTTTCTTACGAACAACCAGAATTCAAAAACTATAAAATACAGTTCAGAAGAACTCACCCAATCTTGGTGCCATTCAGGACAGTTGCAGGCTTGCAGCACATGTCAGGTCGCATCTCGCCCCTAGCTAGGCAATACTAGTAAGCAATAGTACGTGTCTTGACTCCCGCGCTCGTCAAAGCATACACATGTGAAAAACGGAAAGACCTAAAAAGCAAAAGTGCCTTAGCTAGCGACAAGGATGACAGTTGCGCGTGCGTGACGAGTGAAAGGGAAGAAACCAACGAATAATGGATGGATCGGAGAAAGAAAGAAAGAAAGCATTGGCTCATTGCTCCTCCACTACGGATGTGCGGTATGCTTCATCCCGAACGAGCAGTTTGCACGGCGATCCATTGGAGTTTGTTGATGCCTTTTTGCTGGGCGATGTGTCGATCGCTCGGCGAAATCTATTCCGGTGCAGGCTGTATCCGCCTAGCTAATCGCCTTCATCGGCGGCGGCCGGCATGCATCATGTGACGTCCGTGCGAGCAGATGTATGTGAATTTGCAAGGTAAATTGTCGCTGACCAGGATCCCATCATCTCGCAGGCTTCTTTCAGGGTCGTCCAACCCCCGAAGTGAGATTGATGCAGATTTTATTGTCTCCAGTACTGTTGATCAAAGGCAGGCGTACGTACTCCTACTCCGACGTTTGGTCTCGTTATCTACCAGCTCTGTGCCACGCTGCTTTGATCCTAAGAGCAAGTGCAAGACAGGAAGTGCAGATCGTGTTTTTCGTGGGCACCGTACGTTCAGACAAACGCGCGACAGCGTCGTGCTTTCGATGCACATGTTTTGCGCTGATGTAGACGCGCGCGTGGCCGCGCTGCACAGCTCGGGCAGTGGCGCGTGCTGCCTTCGTTCGTGTCATGCACCGCGCGCCCCGGCGGCGAGGACGGCGTGGGGGACATGACAGGCCAAGTTGGACGGCGTGGGGGCATGACAGGCCAAGTTGGACGGCGGCCATGCCGGTTTGCCGAGGCGCGTGCTAACTCATCCACGGAGCCTGCGTTCTCCCGTCCGCCTGGCTCGGCTCGTGCAGTCGCGCGCGTAACTGGCACCGTTCTGACGTTGCCACGACTCACGCGCTCGGCGACTGAGACGCCGGGCCGTCTTACGGTGCGGACGTTTGCCGCTCGAAAATGCCCGCCTCTTCGGCCGGGTCAATAGATAGGCTGCGAGGGGCATGGGCCAGGCCCAGTAGGCAGCCGCTGCTAACATGCGCAAACGTGGCCTTTGTTTAAAGCCGGTCCTTATCACAAACTCTTAGGCCCAGCCCAAACGCGGGCTTCTGCTGAACGCAGGCAAGAAAGTACTACAACGTTTGCAGCAAGGAAAAACACACACAAAGAGAGCAGACAAAAGTGAAACAGAAACAGAAAACTCACTGTCTAGCTAACTAGAACACTCTGGTCGAACAAGGAACTCTACCACACTCCTTTTTCACCACAATCCAATCGCTGCCTGGGAGGAGTCCACCACAAGACTGCGACGATTGTGCTATCCAAGCCTTGAAACCAGAAAGACACCTTCGGGCAGGGACGAAACATCCATTTTCTGAAGAATTTGTTAAAATTATATCGATGTTCTTGCCTGACATAGTACTGTATATAGTACTGCTATCTCTGCAAAGAGCCAATAATCACACGATCTCTGCCCGATTTTTCTTAAAATTTTGAGTTCATGTATATATGTAACAGGTTATGATTTGATTTGAGCCGAGTTACACGGAAGTTTCTCATGTACAGCCAATTCCTTTTCTCGTCATCTGTAGGTCTTCTTTTTTAACGAGCCGAGGAGGATGGAGACATGTGAGCCCCTCCACATGCATGTGGTCTTCGGCTGGGGAAAAGACCTTTTCCCTTTCTTATTTCTACTTTTTAGGGCGCCAAGTTATCATCATCTGCTCCTTCCTCGATGTACGCTTTAAAATGATACTGCACATCTTGTCAAATACAGAGCCAATTATCTACAGTACAAGCATATTCTTGAGCAATCTTTCATGTCACCTGGATTAATATTTGTTGTTCTTATGGACTCTCCATACTCTATTTTAGCTGTGGTTCCATCTGGTCTAGGCTCTTCCTGTGACCTCATTCATTAATTATTGCATGCAAGGCATCTCGTCGCATCGCATGGTCATATTATTAACCAGGATAATTTTCTTCGTTTGTGTTTTGCTTCGCGTCGCATGGTCAATCTTGCATGCAACACACCTTCAGGATAAATTTTCTTCTCAGTCCTATATATAGCTCCTAGGTGATTAGTTTTCTTGGTTTGTGTTTTGCTTTCTACTACTGCTTCATGCTTTTCCCCTTTGTTTTCCTTTGGATGATTGCTTCTCTTGGGGCAGTGCTGCAGCATAAAGTTGGAGCAAGAAGTCCAAATTAAGATTTGCTTTCATAATGGAAGCGACTATAGATTGTAAACGCACAGAATTATATGTTCGCTCCAGATGAAAAATGTGCAGCTAATAACAATACATGGCCTTCGTCGATGCTCTCCTTGCCAGCCAGTGGCGCCGATGCTCGGAATTAAAAGTACTCCGATGGAGTTGCACTTTATTAGTTGTCTCCCAACTGCTTACTTTGGAAGCGAGCATTGATGATTTTAATACCCTCCTCTTTAGCTTGGATTGATGCTTGCTCAAGGCAAGGAGACAGGACGATTTGGCGATGAAGGAAGCGTACAAAGATAATCCATATATATTCTTATATTAAGCCCCAGGGATTGCGCCTCGGATAGCACCGTCACGTTAGCATTTATGCGAAATGGCCCTATGGTTTTCCAAAATTGTATACGGATCCCTGATTTTCCCAGAGAAGCCCCTATGGCCCACCACATCAACACTTTCATAAAAAGACCCTTCACTTTTTCAACATTATGTATGGGTCTTCGATTTTTTCAAAAAAAACCCTTCTTTTACAGTATAAAACCCCGCGCTTTTTCGAGAATTACGTATGGACTCTTAATTTTTTCATAAAAGCCCTTCTTTACGAGATTAAGCCCAGGGATGCGAAAAAGCCCTTCGCTTTTTTTGAAATTACATATGAGTTCCTTTTTTTTCTTCAAAAAAACCTCTTTATGAATTATCGGTTCTTTTTTAGTCCACATGGTAGCTAGCACGGTGTAGCACCACACTTCCGCAGCTAGTATTCCATATACGAGGAATTGAGGACTACCACACAGAGGGCGTAATTCATGTATGTATAATCATTAGTTACTAATTTACTAGTAATGGTAGTAGTATTGCCCAATTAAAAGGCCCCACCTATATGAACACCACTTGGTCAGAATACACATACACTTTTCCTGCTTAGGTTATCTTGTTGCAAACTATTAGTTAACAGAAAAGAAGATAAGAAGCTTAAACCAGTCGGTCTACTGATATTGACACGCAGCTTTTGGAACGTTAGTTAACTCTGCTGTTTCCTAAGAGGATCCTAATAGAACCTAAGAGAGTTTTACTGCACACAGAATCAATCCATTCCATTGGAATCTGCACTGGGGATCAGTATCTTACTACTACTGTTCAGTGTTCACCATGGGAACTGTAGCCAAAGGGCCATCCTCAAGCAGTATCTACACTAATTTTTGTAAGTTGGGTATTGGGGTAGCCTTGCACTGCCTCCACAGACCATTGTTATTGACATGTCGCTGGATTGGATTCTCCATCTTTTTTGCCACTGGTGACAGCCCACCTAAAACATTATCCATGGCAGACAAGCCAATGCTACTGAATTATCCTGAAGGGGATTGTCACGTCATAATGCAAAACTTTCTGTACTACAAATACTATTGATGATAATCACCATCTCTTATATAACATAATTATATTAAATTATAATTATCCTGAAGGTGTTTGTCCACTCTACAATGGGTTCTTTTGGGCCGTGTCCTTTGGCTTAAAATTTTAAATTTTGGTTGTTCGTAAGAGAGAGTACGAAGAGATATACTCACATATGATTGTAGCCGATATAGATAGAGTTAGGGTAAAATCTACTACAATTAATTTATAAACATTATCTTAAAAAGATACTTCGATTAAAAATTAGTTACTATAAAAAAACTAAATTATAGGCAAAAAAATTCACCTATATTTCTTACTACATCTATCAAAGACAAATGGCCGTGGTGTACGCCAATACTCTGTTGATCCACACATACAGTAGCAGGGAGAAGAATGCCCGTACAGATATCGTGTGGTTGCAGATGATCCACAGAGCCGTCCGGCAGTAGGGACCTGGTCGCCTTTTGAGCCTCAGTAGGCCACGACTACCTCCTCGCATCCTCCACAGAGTCGCTCACAATGATAAGCATCTTCCTTCTTCCTCATCACAACAAACAGAAGAATGCTTCCTTGAATTCTCCCTTGGAAGCAAAGAGAGTTCGGTCCCTTTTGCTCGCTACCTATGCTTAAGCTTGCATCCACAGGCTACTGCTCATCATCTACTGATCCTAAATTCCTAATCATCAAATACCAACACATATACATCGATCATATGTGTAAGACCGGTATAATAACAGAGGGATGAATGATACCTTCAAATTTTCGATCCTTTACTTCAATAGCTACTGAGCTATAAAGATCGGTATTGAAAGACAACACCAAAGCATGCAACTCAAGAAACTAAAATCCAAAGATCTCAGGGCTCTAACGGTCAGATGGCTACCAAGGGAAGTCTGACCAGTGCTGGCGATCTAACCGTTGGCTAGACGCCAGTCTAAGCGGAGGTGGGCGGTCGGACCGCTCCCTTGTTCCAAAACTAGATAATAGCCTAAGCCAATGCAACTTTTAGTGCAACTCCAAAAATCATAGTTCAAATGATATGAGATTTTGCACACATCTCACTTTAAGGTCTCAGGAAACTATTTCAACCAATGATCACAAGAATTCATGTTAAAGTTTAGATTTTTCTCAAACAAAAACGATGAATATAAGGATGGCATAGGTGGCTCTAGATATATTCCTACATATCACAACAACCAAAAACTTATAAGGATTTGAGGCAAAAATAATTGGATAAAAAATCTTTCAAGAATGTCAAATTCAAGCAAAACCGAGCAACTTTATGAACTTACCAAAACTGATACCTAGATAGATGGCGATTGATTTACAGAAGATATCATCATCACTTGCTCATCCTTGGCATCCAGCAAGATTAAGAAGGGGGAGAAAAGATCAAAACTAACTAGATCAAGAGCAAAACAAGAGGGATCCATAAAAGATGAATAAAATTGATGTATTGCTACTTGAAAATAAATATTTTACGGCCACTTCACCTAAATGATAAAAGAGCATAACACAATACTCACACTTTTTCAAACCCTAATCCTAAAATACTTGGCTTCAATAAAGAAAGTTAGGAATGGTTTGATGATTAACTAGCAAATCTTCATCCCACCCTCGTTAAATAGATAGGCAATGTAACACCCTGAAAATAGGAAGCCTCTCAACATTTTAAAAGATGACAATTATTCTAATTAGCTTTAATCTCATTGATTGCTTTCCTTAATCTATTTTGGAGGGGATTAGTTAGCCTTCCTTTTTCCCCTATTTACCCGTGTGCATGCTTCCATCTCCACCTCTATCTCTAACCTCTTCTTCTCCCAAACTACTCTCTTTTCCTCCTGTGAGGCCAGTTTTGAGCGGGGTGGCCAGCTAGGGCAGGCGACGTTGGCAGTAGGCGGCACTGGCTAGCGCACGCGGTGGCAGCTCACGGCGCGGGCGCAGCATGGCGGCGCACATAGCGTGCAGGCAGCGCGAGTCAAACAACGTCGTAAGACGGGAGGCGACGTAGACCAGCCGGGGCGTAGTGGCCGCAGGCCAGGAGGTAGCATAGGATGGAGGCGGCAAGGTGGTGCTTAGCGGCGACTAGCAGCACGTGTGCGCAGGGTGGCGGTGTGGCACATGGGTGGTGGCGTCGCGATGGCGACAACGACAACGGCCGGCGGTGGTGCCTGGCAGTGGCAACTAGCAGCGGCTAGTGGGGCGCACGGCCGAATCATGTTTTCATATAGTATTTCAGTTGGCCATTCAGGAGGGTGTGATTGCATGGCCAAATGACGATTCGCACAGCCGAGCGACATTTCGCACGGTCGAATGGCATTCGCATGGCCGAATGACATTTTGCACGGTGCCTAACCGTGGCAACTAGCAACAGCCAGTGGGGCACATGGCCGAATCATGTTTTCGCGTGGTGTTTCAGTTGGCCATTTAGCGGGGTGTGATTGCACGGCTGAGTGACATTTCGCGCGGCCGAACAGCGTTCGCATAGCCGAATGATATTTTGCATGGCTGAATGACGATTCACATAATGGAGGCTTAGTGAACGCGAATTCTTCCAACTGATTGCACTTCTGTTCGCATTTCCACAAGTTTACCTTTGCGTTGACCTGATCCATCTTCATTCCATCATGTAGGTTCCCGCACAGCTATTGAGGAAGCGTTTGGGTAGTTGCGTATTTTAGGCCTTTCGTGCAGCACGTCCGTCGAGCGTTCTCAAGGCAAATATCTCACGGCCGTAACCTTTTCCGTTTCACAGACCACATTATCCATGATTATCTGTCATCATAGCCATTGAGTACAAATATCATATCACTAAATCTCACCTGGTTATAATCATATCATTGAACTTTACCCGGTTATCATATTACTATTGTGTGCCTGGTACTAGACTTCTGATACTATATTCATACTATGATACTTTATATTATCTTGTTTCACATACTTTTAGATTTATTAGAATACTCAATTAATAATGTTCTAGAATTCATGTTTTTAATTAGTGTTTAGAATTCATGCTTAAATCGTCAATGGGGGTAACGAATGATCATATTGTAGATTTAGGCTTAAACCATTAGCAATTTTTTAATATCAAGCTTCTATGTTTATCTTTCTGATATCTTGATATATTGTTGATATGATTTCTTATGTGATCGATATATATTAATAATTGTTAATTGACTAATAATCATTTGTGACATAATAAAACGTAGTTGATTGTCAACCTTTGTATGTGTACTTATGTTATAATGTCTCTTTTAGAATAATTTCTAAATCTCTACCTCCTTAGTATCATTCCATACCACTCTCTTATTGGGAGCTACGCTTTCCGTTTTCAGCCTCAGCGAATCCTTCTACTTATCATAGCCTTATCTTCGCCATCTCTTAGTTGTCTTAAATTTGTATTATATTATAGTATGTATATAATGTAACAGTTACCTCATCACTATATTATCATTTCACATTACCCTATCGGGTATTAGGCCTTCCGTTTCCAACCCTAACAAATCCTTTCACCTGTCGTAACTTTATCATAGTATTTTCTTACTCATCTCAAGTCTTACCATATAATCTGTTGACAATTTAATGATTACATGGCCTAAGGTTATCCACATATAGGGGAGATTGCCGCTCACCTAGTAACATACGAGGGGTTGTACACTTTCGTTACTCAGTATAGTATACCTCATCGGTGGTTATACAGTCGATGATAGTGTTGTGCCTAACTATTCTTGTATAACCAGGCATGTAGAGAGTAATCACCGATGTCATTACCATAATTTTCCATATCACAATTGTTATTGCCATAACTCAACATATCACAAGTGCTATTGTCATAACTTGTTATATCACATTTGTCATTGCCATAACTAGCTATATCACATTTGTCATTGTCATAACTTGTTATATCACAATTATTATTGCCATAACTTGCTAAATATCAATCACATTTAATCATATCATTTCTATTAGCTCGATCTCTGATCCTTATTAGTGTTTTTTTTGGTAACCTGGTTTCATTGCCTTGACTTGTTTCAATTACTTGCTTGCATTACTTATCCTTTACTCGTCGTGTTGCGACTGTTGTCGCGTACTTGATGAGATTTTCAAATCTCACTTTTGTTCTTTTCATTCTCAGGTAAAAGGCTAGTGGAGTGATAACATCATGCATGGGTGGAAGCACTCGAGTTTTCAGCACCGTGGCTTGCCACTATTTGGTTATTCCATTTGTTCTTCATTTGGTTAGAAGTGAACCGGTCCCATGTTTGAAACATTTATTTTAGCTTCCGTTGGTTTTCTAATAAAGTACTCTAAAAAGTTTAAATTTTTGGTGAATTCTAGTATTACTTTTATTTATTCTTACTTTGGCGATGATGTTCCATTGTAGTATCTCATATTGGTATGTAAGGTGCTATAGGCAACCAACATCTATCTAACTCTAATGGATACTATCTACTAGCACAAAATGGGTAAAACTCATTAACCATATACAACACGGGTTTTATTTACACACTACACTTATACATTCTTTTCAAAGCACATAAATCTTAATATGCTAAGTCCTTAGTTTTTGATCCATCTTTATTTTCTCAACTTCTTCTTGACTTAAATCTCTTTTACAAGCGCCGTAGTTTTGATCAAGATAGTTTCTGATATTTTAGTCTATTTACCAAAATACCATTCCTTAACCCCATCTTCATCTCCCCCTGTAAGCAATCGCTATACTTGTCATATGTAGGTGCATCACTAGCTTATCACGCATCAGCAAGTCTCTTATATTCTGGTTCCATTAGATCACGTCTCACTTGGACCGACTAAACCATATAGTGCAACCCATTGCTTGAATATTTCTTTGAATATTTTTCGTTTTTCTCATATCATGTTTGAGCTCAATTATCTCACTCGGTATCATTGGTCGTTCTAGTCCTCGGCTCCTCTATAAACTTAGCCTTGATTCTTGCTATTAATTATGGTTGACTCCAAACCTACCTACACATTCAAAGATAAAGAAATTATTTTCGAGCACAAGTTCCTTACAATTTAACCCACGTTAGTTGAAATATGCATCATGTAATATATATATATATACACTAACCTAGATCAAACTAAATCAAGTTAAGACCAAAAGAATCCAAATTCCAATTTTCTACCGAATCAACATAGTCGGCTAGTCAGACTGTTGGCATCGATCTGTCTGACCACCACCTTTAGTCAGTCAAACTGTCAGATCTATAACCTATTTTGAAAAACCGTAAATTTATAAAATTCAAATTTCATCTCGTCTAATTTAACAATGGCGCTAAAACCCTAACCCTTCTGACGTGGCCTTCACATGCAAGTTGCTGTACTAGAAATGGATAAATTCCTGTACACTGCCACTTACCTGACACGCACCATGATGCCCATCAGAGGCTGATTGGTCCCGGCACAAAGGCCACACAAAACTTCCCTTCTTTCCACGAGCTGCTTTTCTTGCATTGGCCATTCCTTTTGCTTTCCCTTTGGCTTGGCCTTGGCTACACTAGCCATTTGAGGTGCCGCTTCAAAGAGTTCCTGCTTTTAGCTGCTGGTTATTAATTTTTAGCTTTTTAGTTTTATCTTTTTCTTGTTTTTAGGGTTTTTTTTGTATTTTTCTCTTATTTTTTGCATTGTTGATGATAATTTTTAATTTAATTACATCGAAAAGATTATCAACAGATACAGTAAAAAACTATTATAATATAAAATAATCAAAAATTCAGACTTAAAACCCCAAATAAACTGTGAATCATTCCCTCCTCTCCTACGCTGCACACTGCACTAACGCTAGTCTTTAGGAGGATCACGTGGGCAGCTGCACTAGAGTGTGCATGGGTGTGGGGAGCCACTCTTTTGAGGTGCCCAGACATGATTCTGGGATTATTTTTCGTACCAATCTTGCAGCCTTCCCCTCCCATCAACTGTTGAAGGCTCCCTATCATCCATCTCTATACGAGTGTGGCGAGCTTTCCCGCGGCACTCCTTTTGTTCCTCCAAACTTTTCCTCTAGTTTTCTCCTTCGCTCCACATTGCCACCACCAAATCAGCTGAAATCTCGCTTTTGATTCAGTGACCGGCTTTAAGTAGAGGCAGCCAAGCCATCTCTCTTCTTCTTGTAGGTTCTTGCGTCCTTGGCATGCGGCAATCGCCAGTGAGCTCCCATTAGAAGAAGCGAAATAGACTGTCGCTAGTTTCTGCCTTCAATTCTGGGAGGAGTGCAGAGTGCTGGTGCTAAAGCCTGAAGGTATAGTCTCTTTAGCCTGCAATGTACATTCTGCTGAATGATGAGTTGCTTGGATAGCCTTTCTTCTGTTTATCCTGTTATTTCTCCTGCTTTCAGCGTTGCTTTTCAGCTTTCTTGGTTGATCACTGGTAAGGAATAGAAGAGCTAACTGCCGTACTGAATATGCTGGAAAAAAAAGTTGCTATGCCAGTGTACAACTAAAACTCACTAGTTTTTCTCATGTGATTCTTGATTCTTCGGTTCTTGCTGAACTTCCCATCATTGGTCATAGAGTAGCTAGAGAAGTTCCAAAAGAAAAATCAGCATTCAGTTCTAGCATGCCCCAGAAATTGTCGCCGTTCCACACTTAGATCGCATCTAGACCCATTTCTTAACGAGTACAATACATGGCGTGCAGGGAGACGCCCTGATTGCATACGACGACCGAGAAGTGGGCAACCATGAGCGGGTTTGGGCAGAGGTCGAGGCCGTGGCCAGGGGACCCCACGCCGACGCCGTCGGAGCCAGCCGCGGCGGTTGCCGCCGCCGCGGACGCGAGGGGCGAGGCGTCGACGCTCAAGGACTTCGGCACGTCGATGGACGCCATCTCCTTCGGGTTCGCGGCCACGGCCATCCTCATCTCCATGTTCCTCCTCATGGCCATCTTCGAGCACCTCATCAAGCCCCGGGCCTTCCGGCCGGACGACTCCCCAGACGGCACGCCCTACCCCTCCCGCCGCCGGCACAACCGCTCTCCCGGCAAGCTCCGGAGCCCGCCCATGGTACGTACTAGTGTACTACACCAGCCAAACGTGGCAACCAACAACGCAACTCACCGATTCTTGTGCCATGCAATGTAGATCGATGGGATGTTGGTTCATGTATGTTTCAGGTGGAGTCAGTGCTGCAGGCGGCGGACCTGTCGGTGCTGATGCCGGGGCAGCGGTACCCGACGTACCTGGCGCAGCCGGCGCCGCTGCCGCCGTCCTGGCCCAGGGAAGGGGTGCACTGGCCGCCGCACGACCACCACCGCTCCTACATGCCACCCTGACAATATAATCTCTGCGACGACGAAACACGTGCTATCGATCCGATCGGGCTGTTGATTCATTGTATAGCGGAAGGGTTGTAAATGCAGGTTGACTTGGATATCGACATCCTGTCCTGGCTGCCCGGTCGTTCTCGCTCGTATGCATATTGCATTGCATGGTCTTTTCTGGTGTTGAGATCGTGTAATTCCTCGAGTGGTTCGGGCCCAACAGCCCAACCGGTACAGTACTTGGCAAGGATAGGCAACTGTTCACTAGCAAAATCGTACTGTAAGGTTGAGCCTTGAAGGGGCGGCCCAACTACCCTCTGATCCATCCCTAGCCTGTCGTTCTGTTGAACGAGATGCGAGCACTGAGCTGCCATGAATGAGATGCTGCAATGAAACACGTACGTCATCTTAGGAACACTACTCATCAGCTAGGGTTGAGTCAAGGTGATCTTTTAGATTTAAAAAAATTACATTACAAAGAGTTCTAGATGAATTCTACTAAAATCATAACTTTTACTCCTCTTTAAATTAGGATTTCTACTATAAACTAGAGAATTGCTAGATGGACTATATAAACCATGGGTGAGCATCAGAGCAGTGACAAGATGCACTGTAGCACTTTCATCTTTATTTGATTTTTTTTGTATTTTTTGTGTTTTATTTTTTTTCCCGTATTCCTTTGAATCGTACGCTCTAGAGCGTGAGGAATTAAGCAATCAAACCTACTCATCCAAAGCAAAAGACACAGGAGAGAATTAGAGGCTGGGATATTATTTAGCACTAGATTCTTGTATATAGCAAGCATCCAAGGATCCTAAAAAATTTGAGAGGGTTATGAAAGAACAACAATCACTTTTACGCTTTTGTGGTTATACTTAAGGAATTTATAGTCGGCTTCACCAAACCTTTTCTCTCTTGTCGTGGTTGTTTCAACGTCATTATCTTGGTTCTCTCTACGAGATTTATCTTCTTCGTTCTTGATACTGTGCACACTCATGCCATATCTCACAGACTCTGATCCAATTCGAGAGTTGCTGCGCATAAGAAGTGGTATCAAAACCAATGGTGGATTAAACTAATTTGTGAGAAGGTTAGTACAGTGTAAAGTGGCACAAAATCAATATTAATGTTGATGATGTGGAATCAAGTAGAGAAATTTAACAGCGGAGAAAATTTTAGTGTGTGGTAATACCTGGTGAATGGTGCCCTTATACGGCAAGAGCTAATTGATGCTCTTGAATGGGACAAACTGAAAAAGACGTTCGATGAAGACTGGAAGGTGATGGAGCGAAATATTATCAATACAATCCATATATGTCTTTCCAATGAGGTAAAGTACTCGATAATCAAGAAAAAATAGCCAACAATTATGGAAAAACTTAAAAGAATTGTATATGACAAAGTCACTAATAAACCAGTAGGTGTTGAAGCAACAACTGTATATGTTACATAGGGAAGAAGATACACGGTTTGTTGATCATCTCAACAACTGTATATGTTACGTAGGGAAGAAGATACACGGTTCGTTGATCATCTCAATGTCTTCAATAAGCTTATCGCACAGTTGACTAGTATAGATAAGAAAATCGAGGAGAAAAACAAAGTCGTCATACCGACATCATCTCTAGCATTATCATAGGAGCAATTGGTGAGGGAGATGTTTGATGAAAGATCTCTACATTCGGCGCATGTAACTACTCACTTAGCGGATTGCTAGGAGCATACAATTACTGAGATGGGAATAGTTACATTGGAGATATATGATGGAGCACATAGCATGTTGATATGAGTTCGATATGTTCCCATATTAAAGAAGAGTCTAATATCTACAAGGTTGATTGAACTCAAATGTTATGATGTATCACTTTGAGGTGAAGCCATGTGAGTTACTTGTAAAGGGCAGGTAATCATGAAAGGTACATAGAGTAATTGAGGATACCGATTGATAGGTACACCAAAAGGAAGGGTAACCAATAGAAAACCTGATAAAAATCTAGGCCT
The DNA here is from genome assembly GCA_036346265.1 of Melocanna baccifera. NCBI lineage: Eukaryota > Viridiplantae > Streptophyta > Magnoliopsida > Poales > Poaceae > Melocanna > Melocanna baccifera. The sequence continues at coordinate 44,060,311 of CM070677.1, read as the reverse complement.
GGAGAAGAAAATAGTGTCATCAACGGTGGGGACTCAAATCTCATCTGAACTTATGTGTAGAATTATAAAGGCGGTTATAAAATCTAGCAGACGCAAAGACGAAGGTGCAAGCTGTTAGAAGAAAAAGATATGGTAGGACTAACCACGTGATACCAGCGAGCAAGTGGAGCTCGGAGGCTGTATAAACCTATAGCATGGACAATTGTAGGAACAGAATGTGTGGTTAATCAAACTACACAATGAAGAAGCTCTCAAGTGGAGGCCTGGGCAGGCTAGCCTGAACACTGATACGCATGTTATGGTGATGTGCATGAGTGCTTGTGGTGGGGGCACTCCCAAAGATGGGAGGAAAAATAAAAAAGTAATAGAAAAATGAAGCCAACTTAGAGCAAGTTCTTGGAGGAACACAGTGACTTCTACAAATAAAAGTTAAGGTAGATATTGTTTAGTTATAGTGATTCATATCTTATCTTTTAGAATTTAGAAATGTGTACTATAAAGAGTTATAGATTAATCTTATTAGGATCATGACTCCCTCCTATTTAGATTAAGATTACTACTCTAAATTAGAGAAGGGCTAGAATGAACTATATAAACCATAATGACGACCATGGAGAGTAACCAAGTAATCAAGCGTATTCATCCAAAGCTGAGGGTGCATGAGAGAATCAGATGTTAGAATATTCTTTAGCACTATATTTTATATAGGGTAAGAATCCAAGGATCCTAAAAGATTTTGAGAGGGTTTGTGAGAGAACGACAGTCCATCGTATTCTTTTGAGGTTATATCTAAGGAATTTACGGTCGGTTAAGCCAAACCTTTTCTTTCTCCCATCGTGGTTGTTTTAACGTCGTTATTTTGATTCTCTCTACGAGATTCAACTTCTTCATTCTTGATACCATGAATGTTCATGTCATATCTCATAAACTTTGATCTAATCTAATAACTGCTAAATTTGAAAAGAGGTATCAGAGTGTAATAGCTAGCCTTGAAATTTGAGAGTGAACAAATTAACGGTCTATAGTTGGCACCAGAAAGCAGGGATGTTATGGCATGCCCTGCCCGTCAGACATGGCTAGAGATCAGCGGAGAAATTTGCGCGGGTTGTCACCTCCCAGGTCAACACAGAGCTGAAAGTAATGAAAGCAACATGGTCTAAGAGACTTGAGCCTCCCTTGCAATGCGAACGTCTCTCCTGTTAGAACCACATAGCTACAAGAACAAGGGATTGTTTATTGTACAATCGACTAGTTTTTCTTTCACTTTTAGTTATTTTTTCATCTTATCGATGTTTTAATATCGATTTTACGTATGATTTTTTGGATTCGGAGGAAAGTTCTCAAGACTCTCGTATGATCATGCAGAGTAAAGATATAGAAATTTTTATAAAGGTTCGGGCCTTCTCCTTAGATAATAATAACTCTACGTCCTATGTTGCTATTACTGAAAAATAGTTTACAAGTATAAATAGTGCGAAAAGTCTGACGGTCATTCTAGAACTAATTGCCTTCCATTCTTCTCCAACATCAACCCTTCTATCGACGATGAATTTTAGGTGATTTAGAAATAGAAAAATTTTAATTAACCGTACAATAACAAAACCGGGAGAACAAACACGAGAACACGTACCGGTACTGATGCAAATTGACCGTTCTCGATCTCGTGCTGAGCACGGTTTTTTTTTTTTCGTGATGGCTTTTACTCGCAATGTCCAGTCCAATTGACTGCAGTCACGGCACGCTCAAGAATAGTGCATGCACACCTCACCTGTATGAGTATGCAGCATGTGCAGTAACTTAAGGTGCGTTGCGCGTACCGTAGGCTTCTTTACTACTAGAGTACTACTCGTAAGTCAACGATTGCACGTGGTTGTGCATGCACACCCGTTTTCAACACTTCTCGTGCAACACGTGGCACCACCGAATAATTCATGCTGTCTCCTGGCACCAACCAATTAACCATCGATGATTAACATGAGTAAACAGCTTAATACTAGATCTACTTAAGCATAACCACCAGTGACCAGACTACAAGCTGGTTGGATCACCGACAGATACGCCTGACAAGTTGGTGACACATCATGTCCAGGCTCCAGATGCATTCGATTCCCCTGGAGCCGAATTATTAACCTGGGTACGTGTTGTGCCGTGGTGGTCTCTGGTCAAATTGGACGCTTCCACAGGGGTCACCCACCCAACACCACAACAAGGACGCATTTGGCCTCGCCATGACCGCAATTTCCCACTCGCGGACAGAAGAACAGCCGGTCGTACCGACGCGCCGCCCACATCTACTCCACTTCCCGCACGACTACAAAGTCCAACCCTGAAAACCCCACGCCGAACAACTCCACGGCCGCTCCCAACAAGTTTCAGAGTAAACCAGCTGGAGAGATGAATGGCTACCGCAACCTCGTCTCCTCCCCTCCAGTGGACAGCGGGGGGCTGCCGGCCCCGGCCGGCACGGCGGAGGAGGGCAAGTGGGAGGGGGTGACCGTCGGGGCAGCGACCCTGGTGAGGAACCTCTCCTTTGCCTCCCAGAGGTTCAGGGCCGTGGAGAGGAGCAAGTCGACTAACGGCCACCACGGCGGCCTGCAGGCCGTGGTGAGGAGGGCATTCTCCTTGAGGAGACAGCCCTCCAGCTTCGCGGAAGGGTACTGGAGGATCCATGACGACATGGATGGCGACACAGCGGAGCAGCAGGAGCAGGTGTTCAAGGAGGAAGAGCGGAAGAAGGGAGTAGAGCAGGTGGAGGAGGAAGCTGCGAGCGCGAAGGAGACCAGGAGGACGAAGAAGAGGGGTCACATCTTGAAGGCGTGCAAGAAGCTCCTTGGTTTCTACTGATATGTTACATCTTACAGGAAGATTTCCTTTTTATCGGAGGAAAAAAAAAGCGTGTTACGAGATCTAAGCAACGTTTTAGTACTACTTGTTTCATGGTTCTTGCTCCCTGTTTGCCTCTTGTTTTGTCATGTTTATCGCTTGCAGTAAATAAGGACTTTGTCTTGATTGATTTGGTTGACAAGAACATGGGATGGTGTTGCTGTATGTGCGTGCCACGTGAGCTAGATCTTCGACTCTTCGTGCGAGTTTGATTGGACTTTGTAGCATGTGGCTTAGTGGGTATACATGCATGCATGCGGCCGGCGTAGAGTCTTTAGTCAAAAGAACACCTGGGACCTGGCCCGCCCGGCCAAGTTGTGTTCAAATGGATATTTGGCCTGTTCTTTCCGATGTATGGTTTCTTTATGATTTTTTATTATTGTTTTAAAATGATTTATTATGGTAATTTTTTTAAAATAGTTTATCGGTATTCGATTTGCTCACACAAATATTTGTACTAGAGTCAAGAAGCATAAACTTCAGCCAATCGCGTGCGCGCTGACGCCGCCCTCGCCGAGCATCCGCTGTCTCGGATCCGCCGGCCTCCAGCGAACCACAAAAAATCCACCCTTTATGTGTAGTGTGGATCCATCAAACACTTTGTAAGGTCTTCGTCATAAAGTGAAGTTGGCAGGATCAAAGGTGTAATGTCCTATTGCATATAGGACTAATTTTTTCGGCGAGGTATTTGGCGAAGGGAGGTTTGCATTATTTTTATTTCAAGGTGTACATTTTTTAGTAATCATTATTTATCATACTAATAAGTCACAATACAAAATCAAAAGCACCAGCTCAAAAGAACATACCATTTATATGCTTGTAGCTGATTAACTTTAGAGTTCTTGCCTCTATTTGGAGTTTCAATGATTATGGACATTAATGCCAAAAGCCGAAGACAGCGCTTGAATTCTCAATCCTTCACCCACGGAGCGTAATTGAGTTCGGTCTTAGAGGCACGTTATCAGTAATTGACAATTTTACTTAAGAAATAAAGATCTAAAAATTAGGATGTCATTTATATTTTAGCTAAAAGTAAATAGTAGTACCTAAAAAGTGGCTTTTAGAAGCAAGGGACAAATGGTGCAAAACGTTAGGGAGAGAAGCATGTGCGTGACGGAAGCGAGAGGAGTTGGGTAGGTGACGGAATCGAGGTGTTCATATCGGCTTTTGGCTTTTCTAAGCAAACTAGAAGCATAAACTAATACAAACAGTGCCTTAGTTGCAGAAGAAAATTATAAGGTTTCAATTTTCTTATTTTTTGGACTTAATTGACCCTCTAATTAAACCTTTTCTTTTCTATTAATTTATCAAACTAGCAAATCTGTTTCTCACGTAACTGAAGAATTTGAAAATATTTTCATCGCTAATTGGGATTAATTAATTGTGAGGACTCACATTTTTCTAATTCATTTTAATCAATAAATTATGATTAAATATAATTAATTAAGCAACAAACTAAATAGAACAAAAGAATCATTTCCTTTATATATGTAACTGACCGAATTAATATAATCAACCCCAAAGAACAAGTCTAGTTAATAATACAAGCCAGATCACAGATTACAAGTTATAGATATGAATACATCTCAGCACCATTACAACTAGCACATGTCAAGTTAAAAATTTTACAGTCCAATTTATAGCAAATAATCACATAAGTCAAGTTAAAGTCGAATGTCATTTTCAAATCAAATAAAAATATAATAGTCCATGTCACATCAGTTACTGGATTACAATTCGATTATACCAATTTACATTTTCTGATCTCAATCAACACAATTGTCTCCAAAATATAAATACTTATATCACTATTAAAATTACCCTAATGATTGCTAAGTCATAGTTCCAATCCACTTTTCTGTAGGAAAAACACTTCCTTATCGAAAAGAGAAAACCCAAGAAAAGAAAGAAGAAAAGATTGTCATTAGAACCCGTAGTCCATATCATCCTATAGAGTTCACTATTGAGGTACCAGGACTGTCCGGGGTGGTTGGCACCTTTCGTTAAATCGGGTATCATTATTCGGCATAAAAACAAATCTAAAATCAATTCAGAGCATATTTTCACCGCAAGCCAATATCAGTAAAAGCTAATTTACCATAGTGCATAGCAACACATTGGTACCCGTGAGTCACAGCCCAACCCATTCGGCAACAAGCAGATAAGATAAGAACCAATGAAGCACCAAGAGAGAGAAAGCATTCTCTATCCCAAAGCCACAGCACCACCCAAAGCAAGCAAACCACCACTAGATCAAACCCTATTTCCCCCAAATCCCTAGCCCATTGCTGCAAAGGAGGAGAGGAGAGGAAGTGAGCCACGACGGTTGGACCAAAGGAAGAGGGCTGACCCAGAAGAGGGGGGAGACAGTGAAGAGGAGACCAAGCAAGTCATCTCCATCCCATCCCACCTTAGTGCCCAAATCCAACCTACAAAAGCCAAAGGCCAAGAGCAAGGAGCCATTGAGACCTCACCGTGGCCAGATCGGCAAAGGAGTAGGGGAACCAAGATGGGACCAAGAGCATCCAAGAAGAAAGAGAACCAAATCCCAATAGAGCTTATGAAAGAACCATAGCCATCAACACCAACATCATCATCCTCACTAGATCACCCAACCCCCAGACCAGATCAAGCAAGGTGCCCCCATATGCTTTATGTTTTCATCACTCCCACCCAAACCCACATCAACATGGTAGGATCACCAACATGCATTCCTAAACCACCAGAGTAGGGTCATTAGGAATCACCACTAAAATAGATGAACAAATGACTAGAAAGAGTAGAATATCTAGAGGAGAGCTAGCCGTGGTGTCAGTGTACTTTTAGTCAGTCAGTCGTGCACACATGGTGGCCTCCGCCATGTTCCTTGGCACATGAGGAGACCCCAAGCCCTGGCAAGGCATGTCAACTTCGAGCACTCCAGCCTACCACCCAAATTACCAACAGATGAAGAAATAAATCCACAAATTAGAAAAAAAAATCAAAAGAGAAGAGAAAATAAAAAGTGAATTGGAGGAGGGAAATAGAGAAGGATAGTGAGGGATTCAAATCCTAGTGACAAGAGATGGGAATCACTATTGATGGAGCAGATCTAGCTGGTGAGGAATCGAGGTGGTGCCCTGGGCGGTGGCAACCCGAGAGGAGGGGAAGGAGTGCACGCCGATGAAGGGCAAGAGAGGGAGAGATGGGGTAGAGAAGCCGTTGTCCAACAGGTAAATAATAGGTGGGTGAAGGGTGCCCAAAAAAGAAAAGATAGTGGCAGAGGTGAGGCCCTCTATATATTATTATAATAAAAGAACTAACCAACTCTCACTTGTGTACGAGCTGTATTGTCATGTCGGTTATGGTCCCATTTAAGTTGGGCAGTATATGTTACTCTCTCGAAGTTTATTATACACTTCACTTGGGTACATAGAGACTGGGTAATACCAAGAGTGGTAAGACCCTATGGTGGGTGTTGGGTGATGGATATGCCTCCCTAGCATGATGGAAAAGCCTTCCTAACACAATAGTTAGCAAGGTGGCCATCCCTATGGTGGGTGTTGGGTGATGGATATGCCTCCCTAGCATGTGTCGAGTGATGAAAAAGTCTCCTTGACACAAGGGTCAACATTGTGCTAATTGGGTGTAGTTATAATATACTAAGTAAAGAAAATATTCTAAACTTCAACTTGAGCATCACATCTAAGAAACACGAATGAACTTGTTGCGGTCAAAGTCAGAGTGGCTATGGGTAGAGCGTACAAGCCTACGCAGTGCTAAATAAACCATGAATTCATGCATGTCTCCTGAACTGGAGGTTGCGGAAACCTACATGTGGTCTTTTCTCTAAGTACTAGTGACCAGTAGCTTTACAAACTAAAAACCTGACAATTTCATAAATTAAAAACTTATTTTAAGAATGATGATGAGAAAAGATATAAATTTTGATTTGATAATGTTTATCATGAAGTTGCATATTTGCTATTAATGCTTGCTGAGTATTTTGCACCCACCCTTACTATTAAATTCCTTTGTTAGATTCTAATCTGACCGGGGATTACCTCGGGTTGGTTGTGGGGTTTATAGACCCAAAGAGTGCCGCATAGGACAAGGGTGGTCATATTGAGGATCAAGGTGGGATGGACACCTTGTTCGGCAGTTGGGACAAGTAGGCGCCCTTTAGTGCTCTATCTCTAAGAGTTAAGGTATATAAATAATTGTATCTGATATTGGTATAATCAAAGTCTATGATAGAACTTATGTAATAGTTTTGTAGGATTATTATTAATCAAGAAGCAGTGTATTAAAGATTTTAGTCATGTGTGGCAATAGTATTATAATAATATTATATTATCTCTGGCTGTTGTTCTACTATGTAACTCAGGTATATCTTATTATTTGATAAAATAACGTTTTTATCGAATAATAATCTGTTGCTGATGATTATGACACGGGCATCACATTAACACATAATATATGTTTAATTATAAGGTGAGTAATTAACATACCGTATTTGGTAATTGCTGGTAATCTGCTCTAGCAGGTCATACAAATGCATAAAAAACTAATCATTGGTGGACGCCCGTGATTTAATCTGTGTATTAACTTTGAGTAGGTAAGGCGAGACCTCGAGTGGATGAAGCAGATGCGGTAGTAGGTGCCTGCGGCGCCGTGGACTCGTGGTGTTGTGTTACCGTCCTTCACTTCCATATACAATCCCTAGCACTGGGTAATTTAGATACACTAGAGAAATTTGACAGGGAAATCAGAGGGATGGGTACGAAGAACCGCAGGGGACTGGGACTAGATAGAGGACATGGAGAAGGAGCCCAGAAGCTGGTTTGGGTTTTTTTATTTATGGTTTATAATTTATATTATAATAACTAGATTTTAAATAATATATTTTTTAAAAATGTAATAATATATATACATAATGTACTGAGTTCAACATGTTTACTGCGGGTCAAACTTCATCAGCCGCCCGGTCGCGTCTCCCTTGAGCAGAATCAGCTCATTTTCTTTGCACGCACGCTCTCATGCTTAGAGTCAGTTAATCACTTTTATCATCTAACCTAGTATCAAATCAATTGAGTTAAGGCTTGTGTTTTATTTGTACTATTCAATTAATGGGCTAGCTACTTGACGTGGCGCTGCTGTCTGTGAAGTAGATCTCGCCGGTGACCTGGTCGACGTCCACGCCATTGACAAACTTGAACGGCGCGCCGTCCGCCTCGGTCGCCAGCGCCTCGGCCTCGCCACCGTCCGGACCTACTCTCACGAGCCCCAAGTAGGCATCGGCGAAGTAGAGGTCGCCGGATAAGGCCCAAAGGCCGCCCGCACATGTTCTCTGTTGTAATTGGGTTCTTGGGCGCCCAGCACCCAGGCACATCGCTGCACATACACAATTACACATTTACACATGTAGGACCATTAGAGAGAACTTGGTGAAATATTGTACGGTACTCGCCCGATCTTGTACTATCTCGATAATGATAATAGTACAGATTTAGGCTCCCCAAAAAAATGTACGGTACGGCCCCGCTCATTTCGGCTTTTTTCGGCTTCAGCTTCTAGATTCAGCTTTTTTTCCACTATTTACTACACTATCCACTAACTCAGCTACAGTGTTTTTTCAGCCAGCTACAGTGTTTTTTCAGCCAAAAGCCAAAAGCCATCGCTATTCGATCACCCCCTAAGTGTAGTCCAGCCAGCGGCCCTTCCGCCCCACTTGAGGACGCGGCCATCGGAAACGCTGGTGTACGACCCTCCGCCGCTGCCATCGAACTCGAGGCTCTTTGGGCCGAATAGAGTGTTGTCGCTCAGCGATGGATGGAAGCTTTCACGGGCATCGGTGATCTTGACATAGTCGGGCGTCGCCTCACCGGCCATGCACGGCAAGACCGAGAGCTCGGGGAAGGAGAAGACGAGAGCAACAACAGCTGTTGCCGCCGGTTTGAGTTCCGTGTACGTAGAGATAGCAACGGGTACATACCTGCTGGATATGGTTATCATATACCCACACCTGACAGATATAACTCTACCTGCTACGATACCTGTACCCGCACACGGGTATAGAAACTTAACTATACTCGCACCCACGCGGGTATTTGTACTCAACGGGTAACCCATACCCGATAGCACAAAGTGACAGGTACAGATTTCTTTTCCCACAGATTCCACACAATTGACACCCATACCCGATAGCACTAAGTGACAGGTACGGATTTCTTTTCCCACAGATTCCACACAACTGACATGCACAAAGTGAATAAGGCACAAAGTGAAGATATCCCACGGATTTTCATCAGCTTTGTTTAATATATATATATACAGGCCACAGGTATATGGACTATGAGTGGGCTGAATTGATAAGGATATGTATTATGTATATGGGTCGTTGGGTATATTTTACTCACAGGTATATGGGTATGGATAGTATACAGCCGTACCTACACCCGTTCTACCCGATGGGTAAAGGTTTTTGCTCATAAGTATACCCACGGGTGAAGATATCTTTCTATGTTTACCTCTTTATCCGATAAAACTCATCAAGTATTCGGGTTTTAGATACCCGTTGCCATCTCTATGTGTACGCCTGTTAGCCGCTGTTCTCTACCTGAAATGATTAGGTGATACATGGTGCACTGCAAGTTGTTAAATGCTAGTTATCAATTGAGTAAGAAATCAATCAGCACAAGTAATTGTGACTTGTCAATCATGGCATCACCTGCATGTTAGGCTCCACTCGTTTCAGCTTTAACTCTGATTTTCAACTTTTAGTTTACTATTATTTAATTTCGTCTTTTTTTAATTTTTAGGTTTTTTATCTTTTTTTTTCCTGTGTTCCTTTGTATTATTTGTGGTGATTAATCTATTTTTTATTTTTTAAATTTAATTGTATAAAAAACTATCAATAACTATAGTATAAAATAAAATAGCTACACTCAATAAAGGCGTAAGCCAGCGAAATAGCCAAGTTGAGCAGGGTAATTTGTTGTCCTTTTTGGACAAATAAAGGTGTTTGGCACGGTGCTTTAGGATGGTTTGGGCGAACAAATACTAGTACATCTGTATGAGTAGTTAGGAGCGAAACAGGAACACCCATCTTGTGCTCAGTGGCTATGCCTGTATCATTAGTCCTTTTGTTTAGAGGCAACGGAGAGAACAGAGATGAGGAAGAAAGAACAGAGGAACAGCGATATGGCAGCCATCTGTGCATGGAAAGGAACATGTTTTTCCCCTTCCCTATAATTTGAGTGAGCAATTTTGGATTTGGCGAGCTTTCACTTACACCCCGCTCAACTCAGCTTGTGTCATCGCAGCGGTGGCGATTTTTTCACTGTAGTAGGTACTGTAGCTACAGTAGCTGCTACAGTAAAATTTATTTTTAAAAAAATTTAATTATACTTTTTTTTCGTTTTTTATATATTTTTTACATTTAATTATACTCAATAAACCAACTCAGCTACAGTGTTTTTTCAATCAATTACAGTATTTTTTCAACAAAAATCAAAAGTTATCACTATTCCGATCACCCCTGAAAGTCACTGTTGATTTTCTTATCTCAATCGCCTCACTTGTGCTGTAATTAGTAGCTAGTGCCTATGAAACGGGGACCAGCCACTGGTTATTCTTTGATCTTTACAATGGACAAGACAGTGTTACAGGCAATTATCAACTCACACTCGATTCCGCTGGGGCTCCACTCTGGAACCTGACACGCGATGAAAACAACACTGCCGCAGAAAGCAGAAACAGTTGTGACACCTCGAACAAAACGCCATTATCATTAGTACTAGCACTAGGCTAGCAACCAGTCGTCGACTCATCATTTCCGAAAGGTAAAGTGAAAGTAAACATCAGAGCTAAGCTACTTGATGGATACACAAAGAGATGAGGCAGCAGCCAGCGGCCCATCGGTGCTGGAAGCAGGACAGTTATTTTGACGTACGACACAGCTCTCAACTCTGTGAGGATCACAGAGGCTTCAGAACTCAGAATTGCTGCAAGCTTGTTAAGCACGAGGGAGTGTCACTGAATGCCACTGCTGAGACGAAATGCAGTGAAGAGTTGATGTTTTCAGCAAGTCAAGGGTAGATGCAGATTGAGCTTGCATGGGCAAGAAGAGTTCCCACCTGTGTCCTCACTCTCGCGGCAGCTCGATGGGCAGCCCAGCCTCCCGCGTTGGTCCCTGAAACGGGACGCCCGTGGCCGTGGGGTTTCTTGGCCGTTACCTGTGGCAAAACCGTCGTCGCGGTGCAAAAGCAGAGCGGTCCAATATTACAGCGATGCTGGATGCCTGGATGTGATCGAGTACCTGGGAAGAGATCCCGCTGTCTTCGTCAGAACATGCAGTCTACTTTGTTGAGGTTTTATCTACTCTGACGTCTCAACGTACGCACTAGATTACCCCCGAAAATGAACTATAGATGAACACCTACACGCATCCTTGATTGGCAACTGGCGGTCAACCAGTCGGTCAGACTTGCTCCTTACATGCATGCATGCATGAAGAAATATATGTAGGCAATACTAGGCATGCTATTGCTAGCTGTACGCGTTGGCATGCTAGTGCTAGTAGAGGAGGCAACACACCGAACGACTCCAAAAGTGCAAACCAGACGCCTGCTTCGTCGATTTGAGCCAGTAAAAACGGCGAAGCAGAGTAGGTGCCACGCGTTGACAAGTCTCGCTCTGACTCGACTCGACGCTGACCAGACAGCCAGCCAGTCAACCAAAAGGGGGGGTTAAAAAAAACCACGGGCCCCACACGCAGCGAGCGCAGCCGCAACGCGAGAACCCTAACCCACGGTTTATTACTGCAGCCGGTTTCATTTTTCGTTATTCTTCTCGCACCGCACCCTTCCCCTCCTGGCTCTCTCTCTCTCTCTCTCTCTTCCCGCACCCTCGCCTTCTTCCTTTCCTCTCCCCCGGGCGACTCACGAATCACGCAAACGCTATCGATTATCGAACCCCTCTCCGCCGAACACGCGCGCCGCCAGCCCTCCGTCCACCGAGAGAGAGAGAGAGAGAGAGGCACTCCTGCCATCTCGAAGAGAAGGAGTTCTTCTCTAGGAGGTGTCGTTCTCCTCCGCCGCGCTACTGGACTGGCGTGGAGTGGAGACCCATCCCAGCCGGGCTTTGCTTGGATCGATTTCTTCTTTCGCTGGTAAGGAAGCCCTATCTTGCTTGGATTGTTGTTCTATCGTTTTGTTCTGGGGGACTATTTCGTTTCTGCGAGCAATCAATCTAATCCAAATCTTTCTTTCTCTCCGATCCAATCCATGGTGTTTGTCGCGGATTTGTTGGCTGCGTGGTGGAGTACCGGATTACTACTGATAACAGTTTATTTTCCTAAACTTTTTGGGGGTTCAACTGAACCTCCATGCCCCCACGTTAGGTCCGCCCCTGATTGGGCAAGTATATTTGAGGCCGCGATGCTTTGTTTGGATCCAATGCGCGATTGTTTCGGTTTTGGTTTCGCGGATTCCATGCTTTTCTTTGGGTCCAATCGTGGGATTCCGAGTCGCGGCGCAGCTAAAACGTCTGTTGTTTGAAATTGTGTGATGTTTTGCGTAATTTTTACTTTCCTAATACTTTGTTGTGGTGAGTTTTTTTGCTTCAAATTTCTGTTCGTTTGGTGTTAGTTTTAATTCACAGTCGGATTTTGTGGTTCGTGTCATCAGTTTTAGAAGCCTGCCTTAGGGTTTCTTCAGTCTAACTATTAAATTTTGCGTTTTGGTTCTTTGATTGGCCAAAGCGAGTGCTATTTAGAGGTTTCTTTTGGTGTTAGATCTCAGAGTTTTGCTTTTGTCGGCCAAATTTTAGGGCTTGGCGCTTGCCTACCAGTACGGCATTTGGAATCGGTCTTGTGTTGACATTCTTGATGGACGATTATATTTCGACTGGCTTGGAAATCCGATACTTTCTTAGGTTTCAGTTGTGATGATATATATTTTTTTATAGGAGTGATGATATTTATCTACATGGCTCGGATTGTTTTAGGGCCTAATCTTCTGCATTTTCGTGTCTTGTGTATCAAGACAGGTGCTGGAAAGGTGATGCATCCTCATGTTCTCAGTACTTGTTAATGTTAGTTGTATTGGTGGCCAGCTGCTCTTTTCAGGTAACTCTATTCAAAATTTAGTGAACTCTTGGTCTGCTTGTTTTCATAGTTTTGGAATCTTTGGATTGTTACTTGTTGGATTGTTTTTGTATTTGAGAATGTAAGATTGGTTTGATCAAATGCAAATTAAAATGATCGGAGTCTAACTTTGATGGCTCTAAAAATGTCTTAACCTTTGATATAGTTCGTATGATCTTATTTTGTGATCAATCTTGACAGGGGTTTGTATTCTAAACTTTGTGAAGAAAATTGTTAGCTTCAGCTTATTGAACAGTAGTATGATGAACGTCAAATGTGTGGTACTTACAAAGTTATAATAAGTTGGGTCTTAAAGAGTAGCTGGGCTAAAGGCCAACACACAAAAAATAGTTTGTCTTCGTTGTCAAGAGGTGGATTGCAAACCCTTCAACTCTTTGTGAATTGTTAACTCAAATGCTAGTTGTGTGCAATAAAATTTGTTAATCATTTATAAGATGTGGGTGGACAATACTAAAGTGAGAATGGACAAGCCAACCCTGGTTAATCAACTTATGCTTATAGTCCAGACCCGAGTATCCAAGAGCCTTACTTTATTCAGGACCTCATAAGCTGCAAGTAGTAAATAATCACTTATATATGAAGTCACATATATAATATCCTTATATTCTTCATGATCTCACATAAAGTGTGTAATTCTTACCAATGGTATATTGCAATTCTATCGTTGAATCTTGCTCAATATAATGTACTGATATATCCGTCAATCCATAACTTCATATCCCATCATGTGTAGTTTGTCCATTTCACTAAAATTCTGGTGACAATTCTGAGTGTAGCCATCAAGGAATTTCAAATATAAGAGGCACTTAACCGATTATTGTTAGAAGTTTTTGGGTCTGTACATTCTCCTACACTCTTGTAAATAGTACATGTAGACGTAGTTATATGCTGTAGGAGCCTACTGTTGCAGTGTTTCCCATTAAAACAACAAATGAAGAAGAGGCACAGAAGTTCACTTGACCTTTGCAAAACTGTAATGTCGTATACTTGTAATTACAATTGGACATAGCTATCATTACAATAATTTATGAATATACAGGTTTAGTATCCAGAATTGCTATGTTCTTTTAGGGTGATAACATAATCAGAAAAATGCCAACTTTAGAAATGGCTTCAATATATTTGCTAGTTAACTGGAATATGCTCCTAGCATTTCCACTGTAGGGTTTGCAAATATTGCAGGCTGGTGTTGTGCATTATGATCAATAATATTACAAAAGCATAAAATGTGTACATCAGACTACTTAAACTAGCATATCTGTTGGATATCTAACTACTGAAGGCTGCTATAATGTTATTGGTCATCATAAATGAGTTGCATAAATCACACACTTCTCTATGCATATTGTTCGCTACAATTATGTTTTGTAATAACTTTTCATCTTTATTTCATACCTGCATTATTAATAGACCACCTGGAAAAAGCTCATTTTATAGCATAAATAACATATTTGTGATAAACACATTAAGGTGCTCTATGCATCTTTCTCCACACTTATCATTCACTTATTGTCCATCGCGTCTGCTTTCATGCTCGATGTCTCGCATATGTTGCCGTCTACCTGGTATGGTAAAGCACTTCTACAGAACACCAATTTCTGGTATATCCATATATGGGTGCTTTTTATAGTGTTAAGCAATAAAATGAAAGTCTGAAAGTTGTTCATGGATTTTTCATTCGATAGATTAGTCATTTCAATCATCAGTCATCTTTTATTCCAGAGTCATCTTTTATTCCACTCTTTTCATGCTGTATTTATGTCATGATTGGGCTATGTAAAGAAATTATCAAGCCAAACTTTGATTGATTAGCCAAAATATTTGTCTAGTAAACTTTTGACAATTAAGTTTGATTTTTCTTATATTAGTCCGATTCAGTTTTGGTGCAGTTTTCACTCCCAAAAGACCAAACTAGCCAAAAACTGAATAAGCTCATCATGTCTTTATGCTTTGGCATCTTTATCTACTGTTATGATGTTGGATGATAACGAACGGCATTTTTATCTACTGTTAAGATGTTGGATGATAATGAATGGCAATTTTATCTACTGTTAAGATCTTGGATGATAACGAACGGCATTTTTATCTACTGTTAAGATGTTGAATGATAATGAACACGTAGTGCATTGTCGTCTTCTATTTTGTATTATTGGAACTTGTAAGGCTTTGCCATGTTTTTGTAGTAGTGTAGGCTCGGTGTTACTATAAATTAACATGTGTGATTTTATTACTTATGGGTAACATGTAACAAGATATCTTTTTAGGATAAATGTAGCTCTTGAGCATTTTTCATTTAGTGATTTCGTAACGATGTAACCATACGTTCAATCATAGAATCTTCAAGGTTTCCTTTATTTAATGGGTCAATATTGGTCAATTAGGTTTATTTATTGAACAACATTTAGTCCTTATTTTTCAAAAAAATTATGCCAATTCTAATATTTCAAATAAGACGAATTCTTCAGCGTAACAACAATGTATTATCGTGCATGTATTTATATCCTGATAAAACCGGTACTCAACCTGTCATGGTGTAGCAGTATTGTCTCAAGGAAATGAAACTTCCTGTTATATGTCACAAAATGCTCGATTTCATTGCACTGTGCTATTAATTATTGTTGTGTCGTGTAGCATTTGATTGTCTTGTGTAGTTTAAACTTAGCCTGTCATCGTGTATTAGCAAATATTGTGTCCAAAGAAATGCCTGATTTTGTTATGAATCATGTTATATGTTAGAAATGCCCGATTTTGTTGCACTGTGATATTTTATTGTTGTTGTATCATTGGTTGTCTTACGTAGTTTATACTTCAGCTCAGCTAAGCCTTCCATGTTGCAATGCAGAATTACATGTGCTTAACACATAAGAGAAAGGATTACTTCCAAGGAGAATAGATTAACATCATATCACTTGTCAGAAAGACAAGATTCCATGAGCCACTCGAAGGTCCAGAGGTGCCTCAGGTGCTGCTTCCCACACTCAATATTTACATTTCAGTACAGTATGTACAGTCACCCAACAGTTGCCATGCGCCCAAATTTGCCTGCACCGCCAACAGACGATCCTATTTCATCCTTGCACCTCCCGGCAGCTGCCACCTCCATCCCGCCGCCACCATTGCCACTCTCGCCACCACGACCCTTTCCTCTGCGTGGGCTAGCACACTTCCTGCAGATGAATTTTTCAGGGACATCCTCAAAATCACTGATCCCTGAGCACCTGGTATGCTGCCAGACTCCGCACACGTCACATGCCAGCATCCTCTCACCATCATCATCCTTAGCGCCACATGTGCAGTCCACCGTCCAGTTCTCCAAACCCCTCTCCATCCTAAACTGCACAATTCTCCGGTGATCCCCAGTGCACCGTCCTCTCACCCTAACAAGCTGACTCGAGCCAAGCACATGCTTCACCAAGGTTGTGTCACTGAAGTTTGGGAAGTCTGGGAGCTGTTCAGCCTGGAAGCTTTGGAACACAAGGTATGATTCTTGAAAGGCCCTTGCAGCCTGTATTTTCAGTTCAGCGAGGGTAGCACTTGCTGGTAAAAGTACAAGTTCCACCGGAGGTGCAGTATAGTTCTTTGGGTGATCAAGGAGTTCAACGGAGCACCTCACACAAAGCAGGAACGGGTTAGGAGTTTGTGGAGCATGCTCATCATAGTGTTTGATGAACTGCTTGCAGTCCAGAATCCTTGCTGCTGCACTGTGTGATGATGCACCCACCACCTCTGGTTGTGAAGACAGCATGGTTTCTGGGTTCAGCAGAGCATTATAGAGGAATCTAAGATCATGCTGAAGATGTTCAACAGAAGGCCCAAACACAGTTGCATTAACCGGTGACTGATTGGAGTAAGTTTCCAGCCTGCTTGGCATGAAATAAAGGTCAAGACAATTACCTAGTGAAGTTAAGCAAATTGGAGCAAAATACTGGAAACAAGGCTCACCTGTATTCAATTGCACTGGTCTCAGCATTGCAGCGGACAGCAATGAAATGTCCATCATCCATCAATTTTCCACCCAGTCCTCGAAGGGAATGATCGAGCAGCTCCTGCGAATTGACAGTCTTCGATGCAGCTCCCCTGAGCGCACGCCAAGACACCCACTGTCCAGTTTGGACAGCCCGGAGAACCTTGAGCATTGCAGCTTCTGCTCGATCAATATCTTTCTTTGTCCACATGCAGAGCACATTAGGTGCAACCTCTTTGTGCTCATCTATTGTGGCTCTTGATATCGGAGTCTTCTTGCGAGCTTGATGAAGCAGGTGCATTATGAACCGGAAGAGGTCCCGCACAGTCATGAGCTGACGATCGGAAAGGGCCCAATACAGAGCAATTGTGTTCTGCAAAGGGGTCCTGATGGGGTTGCGATGTGAGAAGTACAGTGCCAGATGTATACCGGAAAGCATATCTACTGCCTCTTGGTATGTATCCGAGGTAAGTGCAAAGCTACCAGCGCCAAACTTGTATCCCCATTCACCGTACCATGGATGGCCACTTGTGATGGCATGCAGAAGCCTGTAGTCCATTCCATGCTTCTTGGATATGTCCATGACAGTGACCTTCCTGCAGGAGGGGCGTGGCATTTTTAGTGCTAAGACTGAATGAAGGTGTTTGAATAAAGGTCATGCCAGCCAAGCTCTGGTGTACAAAGTAACATCATGCTCATTGCACCAACACGAGTTTTCGTTTACCTCACATGTAGCGCCTTGCACAAGCGATCCCAGAAGCTCATTATGTCACGGCCAGTAAGGTGTCTTGAGCCCCCTTCACGGCCATTTACCCTGAGAAGGTGCCCATAGCCATTTGCATGCACCACAGCATGCAGCAAGTGAGAGGACTCATCCAGATGCAGGTACCCGCACTCCTCCAGCTCCTCACCGTTCATGTCAAAGTTGCATAGGAGACACCTGGAGAAGACATTGCATCCACGCTTAGTCATGTCAATTAGCATACAGCAGCATCACTTAGAGCACACTACAGATCTGGACCAACTGTCCCATTACAATCTCATTGCACCGAGGCATTATCATGATCGCAACCAACTGCTTGCATTTGGAGACACGAGCAAACGCTCTGAACAGAGCAAATGTTGATGCACGCCAAACAGAACAACTTCGACAGCTTTGCGCAATACGAAATCAATTGGGCATGCATTATCATTGTTACGCCACATCCATCGTTGCTACCATTTCTTTTATGCAATAACTGCACCGTATGAAACTAACAATGCCTGTTCTTCCCACCTTGATTCTGCAGCGACCACGGCAGTCCCGCAGCGGAGGCAGCAGGTGCGGCGGCGGCCGGACATCTGGTTGTCGTCGTTCTCGATGATGAAATGGTACCGCTTCCTGCAGACCGGGTGTCCACTCCATCCTACAACCAAAGAGATGCATCGCGCACAAGATTCCATTACCGCTGCTGTATTGATTGTGACAAGCAAGATTGCGAAAACAAATATGGAGATTGTGCATTCAAAAGCAACAGCCCAACAATAGTTGCCTAACAATTGGCTAAGAGAGAAGAAAAGAAAAAAAAACAGAGAAGCTTCAACAAAATTTTCCCATCACTATCAAAATTTCCAAACACATATAACAACTTCTTAAATCAAATAGCATTCGATAGTCGCAAAAGGAAAAAAGAAAATCTAAACCGATAAATGAGAGGCATTACCCTATGAACCATCCCTTCAAAGAAATAAAATAACATTATCTATGTGGAAAAACATTTTTCTGAGAAGAGAAAAAAGAAAGGAAAGCAACTCACCTACGACTCTGCACTGATCACAATACACAGATCGCGATCGGAGAACATCCTCCTCCACCACGTTGAGCTCCACCCCGGCGCCACCGCCCTCCTCGTCCCCCTCCTCGCCGACCCTCAGCGACACCCTCCACGTCAGCAGGTGCGGCGGGGCGGCCGCGGCCGCCGGCGAGAAGATGGAGGGCAGCGGCAGCAGCCGCGCGTGCCTCGCAAGGAACCCCCTCACCGCCTCCCGGAACGTCCCGGTCGCCCCGCCGTCCCCGGTCGGCGGGAACCCCGCCAAGTCCATGGCCTCCACCCGCGTCCTCGCCCTCTTCAGCGGCCGGCCGTTCACCACCATCTCCCCCTCCTCCGCCGTCGGATCCCCTCAGATCTGCCACTCTCCACCGTCGTCTTCCTCGTCGTCGTCGTCGAACCAGATCGGACTCGGGTTAGGGTTTGCGGCGGCGGCGGCAGAGAGATAAAGAGGAGGGTGGTGATGGGGTCGATTCCTTCGAGGGGAAGCCCGGTCCCGTACGCCCGGTCCTTGTACACCACAGCTCTGAAATGAATATGAGGCCAACGTGGGGGGGTGGGGTGTATGGTGGGATGGGTCTATGTGCCTCGGGTGGGATGGGCTCGTCAGGTCGTGGCAGGGCGTTAACGAGGGTTAAGCAGGGCTGGGTCGTGTTCGGGGCCTTTCCGAAAAGAGAGCGGGAGAAATGGGAGGGAATAAAGGCTCGGGCGTACGCTCGTCATTTCGCACCCCTGGTTTCCGGAGGGGGCGACTACGGCAGATCAACGTGTCCTCGGTGAGGCGGAAATTACTGAAGTGCCCCCGTCGCACTCGGAGTTCGAATTTTTCTAGATTGTTCGCTGCTGGCTGAGTTGTGTAGCCACCCACCACGTGGCAATGGCGCGAACCGAAGCCATCCTCTCAATCTGAGCTAAACACAGTCAGTTTCCAACGGTTAACTCCCATTCATTCTATTACTAAGGGTTTGTCGTACTGTTTCTATATATGAATCTCTACCGTTTAAAATAATGAATGGGCAAGTGATACATTTCCACCTCCCTCTCTTGTCTTACAAAAAGATTCGTGTGGCTCGATCCGCTCCGAGCAAACATCCCACTCCCTGAAAGTCAAGGCAACGCACCTCATTTATTTCCATAATATTATAATTATATTAGGTTTTATAAATATTTTACAGAATAAACGAGTGAGCAAAGTTGTGTTTTGGGAACTAGGTCGATATCTAAAACGATATGTATTTGTGATCAGAGTACTTCTTAGAAAGACCTTAGTTTTTACCTTCGTAGGCTAGTCAGGAGCGAAGGCACTACCCGACGAGCCTAGGCGGCTACCCGGGCTCACCAGCGATGAGCAATGGAGCATGGTGTGCCTTCCTACTGCACATAGTGCAACATGGATGACTTTCTCGGGCAAGCATTGGTCAATCGGCGCATTACACGGAGGCACCGATGAGTAGCGAGTGCAACTTGGACCAAGCATGGGCAGATGGGGCAATCATGCAGGTCCGCAAGACATTGGTCGGTGGCCCATCTATGATTTGCAGTCCATGCGCTTGGAAATGGCTCCATTGGTCCAGTCCATCAGACCATCACCAAAGTAAATCAATCCTCGACTCATTTGTCCAATCCTCAGACTCAATTGACTCATTTGTCCATTCCCCTATTCCTACTCTCCTAAACTCATATCTTAGTGGCACACAGATGGCGTGCGGTGGCTAGGGTGGCAACCGGCAACGGGAACAATGGCAAGGGAATGCCTTAATGGCTCAGGTGCTAAGGCGTAGGTGGACGACGGACCGGCTCACCAACAAAGCCGAAGAGGGGTGGGTTGGGCGCCTGGCAGGGGCGCAGCATGTCGGGAGGCAATTTGGCAGCTGCAAGTGCTAGCTGTAGGTCGAGCCAGGGGCAAGCTAGCAAAGCCCAAGGGGCCAGTGGCCAACCGGCAAAGGCACTGCTTAACTGTTGTAGGGCGCAACCGTGCAGTGTAGGCAAGGCAACAAGCCAACTATCGACAAGGCAGGTTGGGGCTAGGGACTGATCGGTTAGGGGCTGGGGCCTGGGGCCTGGCTACTTGGGACAACGGCTAGTTGGGCTTGGCTTTGGCCCTTGGTCAGTTGAGACTTGGAGTCGAAGCTTAGAAGCAATCAAGAAGACAAGTAGTGGATTGAGACACTGAGTGAAGCAATTGAGTAATTTTGTAATTGTCTACTTGATTAGTTGAGTAGATCAGGCTGCATTGCAAACTACAAAGAATCAAGTGAAGAAGTATTGATTGAGTCAATTGAGTAAGTAGTTGATGTCTTCATGATTTATTTCTTGACGACTTGATGTCTTGATGAATGAGGATCACTTATTACTGATCAGAGATAGACAGATAGATCATGGATTCATAGATAGGTGATGATTGAATGGGACTATGGGAGTGTATGTTAATGTTTTTGTCATAATGTCATGTCGTAATGTCATATTGTCATGCTAGTATTTTTGGGCTACTAAGAGATCGATTGATCCATCCTGCCAATTCAATTTGTCATATTGAATATTTGAATGGTCAGAAATGAGGAGGTTTTTGGTTGATGCGAAATGCCTCGCAAATGATGGAACTCATGGACGCACAAGTCTGAATTGTGCAACAAGATCACTGATGATTGGTTCAATAACATGATGGTGTACTACATCGAGCAGGAGTTATTTAAAGCACTTTCTGATGCTACCATTACCTGATGGTTTCAAGCCATAAAGACTCATAAAATGGATTTTGCCTCGTAGACGTGATTAGCACATTTGTGGTATATTTTCTTTTCTTTTCATCTATTCAATTCACATGTGTATTGGATCATGTTTTTAGTTTAAACATATTGTGATTATCAATTTTGCTATGTCATGTATATATTATTTTGTTGCCGCTTATTGGCTATGTGACGTGATTATCAATTCACCATATTGGCTATGGTGAATCCCGCCTAGACTCCCAAATTATCCTGGCTCCTTCACATAGGGCTAGTGCTAGTGAACGATAGCAAGGTTTGAATTAGATGGTATATTACAGTTCCAATAATTTCATCCGCTTATTATGACTACTAGTTTGATGCCCGTGCTTTGCTACGGACTAAAAAAACATACTAAATCAGCATATCGAATCGCTGTCACCAGGCTCTGTCTACAACACCCACCAGGCTCGCCATGGCACTCGGTCGAGCTCTGCCCTAGCACATATTCACGTCTTCGTTGTGGTATTCAATGCCCTCAACTCTGCCACCGCGGCCCATGTAGACTAATCCTGAACATCTTAAAAATGTAAAATCAAGTATACTCAAACAACAAAGATATCAATGTTAACGTGAGACAAAATTTCTGATCTTTTAATTCCTAGCCACTCTAGTCATGAGAATAAATTAAGCCAAATCCGTATCTATTTACTTGATAAATCACCTCCCTTTATCTCAAACATAGATCCAAAAAAGGCCATCACCTATGTATTGTGATGGATAATTCGACCCTTCGCAAGAAAAAACCACAAATGAAGTCCTTCCTTCCTTTTCCTTTGGGGTTATTAGTAGGAAACAAACAACATAAGTGATTGCACAAATATAAACTTGTACTTGATGTTGAGTACTGCATCTTGCACAGATGAGGCCGAGAGCTACCTCCTCGTGCACTCTACAGCCACCACACCGTCACCAAGATCTTCTCCCTTGTGTCCTCTTGCTGCCACTCCATGCTACCCTGCCTCATCTCCTTGTTGACCTTCTCCCCCACCTGCCTCCACTTCGGCCTCGTTGGCTTCCTTGCCACTGCACCTTCATTGCCTAGGCAGTGACTGCCATGCTCAGCCACTGCCCCCAACCCCTCAAGCTCAGAGTAATCTTGGTAGGATGCCATGACTATTGCCACTCCTTGAGCAATACAATTAGGGTAAGGTCTCATATGGATCCTTTCCAAATCTTCAGGTAAGTAAATGGCATTCCCCTCATTGATCTCCTTGTCCGTGTCACCGTCCCCTACGAAATGCTTGACACAAGCACGCACATTCTCTCTGCAAACCACATAGACCCATTTCAAGAAACAAGTTGTGGGCATACAAAAACCACACTATATCTCTTTACTGAAGTACCTAACCGAAGCGAGGAATAGGTAATTAACCATGAGGGTGGTGGTCGGCCGACAGCTAGCCCTGCAGGCCGGTGACAATGGTGGCCAATGGGCACAATCTCTGGGTCCTCGCTATAGCTCTCGTAGCATCTCCCCCACCTTAGATCCCTACAAACCTATCCATCACACACCAGACCAAATACACATCAAGGAGATCCCAAACAAACATCATTAACTAATTTGAAAGGTTTTTTAATTTTACTCACGATGACGTAGGGCGCAAAGGTCTAGTGGTTGTCGGTGGCCCGGACCTTGAGCTATCACCACGTGCAATCTTATGCATGAGTTCCTCGTCCCTGAGAGGTCAACGGCACACAAATTGGTCAAACTAACCAAACACTAGAAGGACAAGTACGGCGAGGTGATCAACGAGTGTCATGTCACGTGATTTGGTACCTAGAGGCATCGATGCTGATGTTGTGGGGGAAGACAGTGGCGCCGAAGATGTTGTTGTGGCTGTGGACGATGTTGGTGCAGTAGAGGATGGGGACGGCAAGGCGGGAAGAGAGTGCGAGGCGTTGCATGTCATCGACCATGCGGGCCTAGTCCAAGGGGAGGGCTGTTGCTGGCATTAAGGACGCTGCCAGTGTTGAGCTCTATGAGCACGCGGGGCGACGCGATGGTTTGCTCGATTTGGGCCATTTGTGCTGCCTTCTCCGCAAGCATCATGCGGCCCAGCAGGTCACGCACCCACGCCTCCACCGACGCCGCACGTCCTTGTACAGCAGCGCCTCGCCTTGCGCCGCCATGCAGATAAGCACAAGGGAGAGGAGAAACGAAGATGAATGTGGATTGGACTTGCGAAGGTTTAAGACAAATATACACATATAACTTTCATGTATTCAATGTAAAGATTTAAAAGATATTGATAGTCAAAGTTTTTTGATTGTGCGTATTCTAAAACGATGTGTATTTATGACAGGAGGGAGTAGTAGTTTTGTGGGGTGGGTCGCTTTGGATAAAATTTGGTGTAATTACCAGCCTTTAAGCAATATAAACAAGTAATCGCAGTATACTATGTTACTTTATTTTATACATTTTCATTCTACGCTCCACATATATTTTAGTTATATAATAAAATTAGAGTGTGATTGGAAAAAATAGTGTAGTACCAGCCATTGAAGCGCTGAAATATAGGGTCTATTCTTTGCGGTTTTTAAAAGTGGTTTTTTATTTTTGCTACAGTACTTAACTTTCAAACGGAGTATTTTTTTAAGATAGGGTCTACAAGTTAACTGTAGTACACGTTAAAAGTCTAATATATGTACCAACCAAAAGCGTAAATGAGTATATCTTCTCTTAATCTTTATCATAAATAACTTAAAATTTTTAGTTAGAAACTAAAGAACATAGCTATAAACTAAAAAAAAAGAAAAGGCCCGTATGTGGTAGCATGGGCTGGACACTGGTAGTAGCAGACTGTACACTGGTTGTAGCAGACTGTAGTACTAAACCTGGCGGCAGCAGAGCAGAACAATTAACAGCGGAGGGGCAAAGACGGTAACACAGACAGACCAGGGAAGGGATGCGCGGATGGACGAAAACGCCCCCCTCAAAGTGTGAAACGCGAACGGGTCTCCGGCCTGGCGAGACAGCCGGGCGTCCAGTCCAAAACTTTCGGCCTTTTCTTTTTCTTTTGTGGGCTCTTCCCTCTCTTCCTCCCTGGCGCCTAAATTTGGAGGGACACGTGGTTAGAGGCTCACAAGATACTGCTAATTAAATGACGGTTCAGTTCAGATGATCGCTGCTTGATCCGCGTACGTCGTGTCCTGATTTGATTTGCTTTTTCTCTCTGGACCACCGACGAATAGAGGAACGTGCAGCGTCGTCATTGGGCTGTCGGTGGGCCCGTACTTCAGTCTTGGGGCAAATCCGAGGGCCGCACGTGTGTGTAGTGCATGCTAGTACCGGTTTGTAGACCACGTTCTTTTCTTTTGTGTTTTTAGCTTTTTTCTAAATAATTCTTCAAGTATATAAAATTATGTGTACTATCTATATCAATATTTTCGCTATCGATGTTATCTCAAAAAACATAATAAAAGCTATCAACCACAATCTAAATCTATAAAAACATGACCATAAACTTAGGGTTTCCACATTGTGTTTAGGCAGTTTTCTTCCAACAGGGCACAATTACATACAAATACGAATAATCTCATGCTAATGATCAACTTCTCAACAAAAATCGCTAACCATCAAGATTGGTAGAATCATGATCCATATCGTATGATCACTCTGGTCTTGATCTACATAGGTAGGATCGTTAAGGAGGCGATCGAGCGAAGAAAAAGGTGTCTCCCGGTTCTTGTTCCGAGTCTTTCTCGTGTTTATTTTCCCTGCCTCCTCCTCTACTGGTGATGTATCTTGGCTTTGCAAGGGCCTGCTCTCCTCTGTTCTTTCCTTAATTGATCAGCAGAACTCCTGTCTTCATTAAAAAAAACATAGGTAGGATCGTGATGTGGTTGAACTATACACAAAACAGTGGTAAACATTCGACATTCAGAATCACAAATTTAGAGCTGTTTTGATTCAATCACCTGACGTAATCATCTGTCGCACTATTTCTTATCTATAGCGACGGAAAGTGTTGATGCAGAGTGAAGATGGTGTCAAGGATTAGGGATGGCAATAGATATCTGAAACCTGATACCCGGTGGATTTTTACTCTATTAGAGCATAAGTTTGAATCAATTTTTTAACTTATGGATCTCTTAATGGGCAAAAAGTCTAACCCATCAGGTCTACTGGGTTCAGATACGTTCCTATAGTACCTAAATCCGTAAACCCGTGAGTAATATAATCCCAGCAAACCAGTCCATACCGGCCCACAATAGCCGGCCTGGCCCAACTAATACATATAAAAGATGTAAACTCTAACTCACTTGCTCACTCGGTCAATCCTTATTTCTCCCTAGTCCCCACATCGAAATCCCGAATCCTCCCCAGGTAGGATAGCGCTATTTGTTGCACAAACCCGTTATTTGCCATCCCAAACCTGTGGGTTAGGAAATTGACTTAGACCCATACCCTAATAGAGTAAAAATCCACTGGGTATCGGGTTTTGGGTACCCATTGCCATCCCTACTTATATGCTACTCCTACCCATGGGCGACCCATGGGTACCCATTACCTGAGTGGGCATGGGTCTGGGCAAAAATTTGTACCCGTCACATGTATGAATTTTTTAGCGAGCACGTTCAACTTTCATAGACACGGATTTAGGATGGCAAAACTCAACGAATTTGTACCCGTTACCATCCCTATCAAGGATCAGGACAGAAAAAACAAAAAATCTAAAATAAAAAAATAATCAGAAAAATAAAACAGTAAAAAAACGCAGCCGCCGAAGGCTGAACACTACAATGAGCACGGCAGAAAACTGTTCTGTAATAGGTAGGATAGCGCTATTTGTTGCATACGTTTATTTTACCTTGCCCTGACAACTTAATAAAAGCAGGGCCTTTGGTCTTCACAAATTTCGAGGAAGGGTTCTATCATGATCACATCCATGTCAATTCTACCGAAGATCGCGATCCCGATAACGTTGCTAATGACACTGGACAATTACCTTTTGTCACTCAATGCATTGACATCGCTTCTTTATTTTCCAATCAAACGAACGAAAACAAGGCAAATGCATGAGGTTTCGTGGGCAGTCATGATTAACCACCCTCGCGTAAATTGAAGTTGTAATTGAACAGGTGAAGCATTTGGCATGACCCAACTTCCTAGGAACGCTAAAGACATGAAATTCCGCTAAAGCAAGCACAAAAAGGGTAACTTACATACAGATACCACTCACCCATTTCTTGTTTCCGCAATCACATTCAATATTCATGGATCTTACCCAAATTGATCGTACATGTCAGAGTTCATATACGAATTAATTGACCTCGTCTCCGACAGTTCGTAGTTAATTTCACGAATTGGATTTTAAATCAAGCTCTAGCTAAGTTCAATTGTCCGATTGATTAAGTGATCACGTAGCGACGTTCCAGACTGCTCCTTGGCCTTCGCCGCAAGCCTTATGGATGTGCTTCATCCTGTCGACCGACTTGCAGACCCCACTGCACGACCAGTCGAACGACGCCACGCAGACGTTCCCTGCTCTCTTCTTCCACTCACAATCTACAAGACGAACAGGTGTTTTATAGCAACAAAAAAAATGCATGATTTATTCGATCCTGCTGTGAGTCAAATGTTCTGTCATCTATGCAAGTCATTGTGCAACCGCAAAACAATTCTGACTAGATGAACGACTCGGATCGTGAAAGGAAATTGATGTTTTGTTACCTGGAGGGGTTGCACAGCACATGCTCCGATCGTCGACATGCTCGACCTCGAGTCCAATCAGCCACGCGCCGAGAGAAACGTCCTCGTTTGCAAATCTATGCAGGATTGGCCTGGAAAATGTGTAGTCGCAAACAAATCAGATAGGCAGTTCTTCACTCAGCCACACTAACAAATCTGAACATCGCAAGACACGAACTTGCTTTGCTATACAGTTAGCTAGCTACCTGCAACGATCCAGGAAAGAAATCTAAGGACGTGCTAGCTTACTGGTTTATGGAGATGTAGGCGGCGAGATCCTTGGAAATGGCGTAGATTTGGCCGGTGGCGTGGCGGAAGTACTTGTTCCCCTCGTCCCCGAACTTCCAGTACTCTGGTTCGTGGTACTTCACTCCTCTGCAAGAGGAGGTCAAGGGATCAATGCACGGACCTAGCTGAACTTTTCAGATAGAACGCGAGTTTAGATTCTGCACTGCGTGGAGTAAGGCGTATGATTTTGCTCACTTCTGCGACAGAACAGGCCCGGACTTCATGCAGCCGACGTACACCCTCGGCCGTGTTCTGTATTTTGCCAGCCTGCTCGTCAGCATCCCTGGAATTCACAAGCATGAGCGTGATTTCGAAATTGCACTCGGCTTGATTACACGTGCATGGTGCATGCATATATATGCAGTTACGCACGTACCGAGGTTGACGTGGACGTCGTCGTCGACCTTGACGTAGAAGTCGGCGTCCCACATGGCGACGGCGGTGGTGAAGTAGATCCTGGTCTTGGAGGACAGCTCGTGGTAGCCCTCCACGTGGTCCAGCCGCAGGAAGTCCTTGTTCTCCGCCGCCTCCGCGTCCACGGCGCGGTCCAGCGCCCCGCCGGGCGTCCCGCTGCGCCCGATCACGAACCGGATCACTATCCCCTTCTCCTTCTCCAGCCTCCTCAGCTTCTCCCCTGCACGCGCGCACGTCAACAACAAACCGATCAGTTCATCCAGAATTCCAGATACACAAAGATTTCAGTACGCAGTTATACCTTTGGGAACCCAGGTCTCGCGGAGCGAGTCGCGGCGCTTCTTGCTGCTGAAGGCCGTGTTGATGCCGATCACGACGAAAGCCTTCTGCAGGCCCTTGGACGAGACGGCCGCGCCGGCTCCGCTGCTCCTCGCGCGCTCCACGGCCAGCTCCATCTCCAGAGAGGACACCGCCTTGTCCAGGGACCTAGAGAAATTCACAATGCATTGTGCTCATGAGATGCATGCGATTCACATATACTGATATGTGTATGTTACGACAGGGCAAATGCTTACTGAATTGCATGGTGAGTCCTCGACACCTCGTTCATGATATCCTTGGGATGGCTCTCCCCTAGCTTCTGACAGATTCAGAGCAAGCTCATGCGGTTAGCACGCAAAAAAATCATGAAAACATTTCTGGTAAGTTAGTTTGGATTTCGGAGTGTGCATAGGCATACACTTACACGCTTGTTGTTGCAGCCAGAAGCAGAGGTCTTCACCTCGACAGTACTGTCCTTGCTCGTCGGCGGCGCCGAGGCCGGCAGAAGCGACACCCGGCCGCTGAGCAGCAACCCCACAACGAAGCTCACCACGCACAGCGCGGCCACAGCCTTCCCCGGCAACGGCGCCCTCGCCCGCGGCGGCTTCTTCTCCAGCTGCGGCTGCCGCTCCGCCAGCGCCTACATAAATTTCAGCGATGTCAGTTCACCCAAGCACACTGCTAGCTTGTCAGGTTAACCAGCAACTAGGAGCACACACACCATCATTGCAGCAACTTGGTAGGAACTAGGTAGCGCTTGGATGCCTGGCAATTTTTGTTAAAGAACGCACACAGATGGAAGCGTATGGCTTGGGCACTTGGAGATCGATATGATTTATGAGCCGACGCGCGATGAAACCGCTGGTTATCTGCCAGCCCCGGCCGCTTGCACCGCCGGAGGGTTCAGTTTGGGAGGCCGTTTTGTGTGAGGTGCCTCATGCCGAGCGTGTGAGACAGTGAGAGCGAGACTTGCGCGCCGTAAGAGACGCCTCATTTGCAGTGCAAGCACTGCCAAGTTCATGATCACCAATTTACGTGTGCGAATTGTACGCCAGGGTTCGTTGCTGCATCGGCTAATCATGAATTGGTATGGCCCCAAAAAGTTCATCTACTTTCGGCTGGAGATTTCCAGGATAGTACATTATGGTTGCGTAACCTATATATATATATTTAATACAACTCTGTTCTTTCTTCCTCATCACTTCTGTAACTCCGGCCAGGTGTCTGATGTCTCCTCACCCCCTGGAACTGGCGTCGAGTACTTGCGAACGGCCAAACGAGGAATGTCGCGCATAATGGATTTCAATTCATCCTCAACCTTCGGCATGATTTTGAGGATTAAATAATCCTTTAATAGGCTTTAATACTTAATTAAAGCTTCAGGATCCACTTGGTCGTAAGCTTTTCGAAACGATTCCCGAGTACCCTTGTTTGAAGTATTAATGTATACTTTACGTGATTAGAAGACTACTCAGAGATTCTATGAACTGGTATGAGGGTCCGCTTCAGAGAACTCTTCTCGTGCGATAGATAAAACATGTGCTTATTCATCCCAAATCGCATGATGTTTTGGCCCTGTATCGCTGACAACTACTGCATGATGTTGTTCCCATGATAAGTTCCCACTAACAACGATCAAAAATCAGTTATCATCATATGTCTCTCTCTGATAGAAACCGCCCCCTTGATTGGACACGATGATTCCTCAAGATGTCACCTCAAATGGATAACTGGCACCCCTTCAACGGTATTTAAAGGATGACGAGAGAACTTGAATGAGAATTCATAGAAAGTCAAGGCAACCAAGATCTTCCGAGTAGTGGGAAGATTATAGATTAGAGTTAGTTAAATCCCTTTGTAACTAGTTCATAGCAATAAAGAATTATCCACTTTATCTTGCTAAGATCATTCCAAGGAATATAGTCTCTTTTTCTCACATTTTCGTAAGATCGATGACTTAATCGTCGACAATTGGTGCCGTCCATGGGGAAGAAGGCACTGATCGTGGTAGAAACCTGGGATAAGGAGAACTGGTTCGATCTGAGAGACTACGCCGACCTTGACATGGACGCATACATCCGTGCCATGGAATATAATGCTTCATCATTGTCTTCCATCCTAGGCTCATCAGTCTTTGAGACCAGCGAAATCGACCGGATGCAATAAGACATGCCACCCTCGCCATTAGCATTACCACGAGAACCGGTCGCTCTGACCTCATTAGAATGCCCAAGCAACACGGCAAGTAGAGTATTTCTGTCTAGCAAACATGACAACAAGAGAGTAGCACCACAATCTAAGGGTCAGAGTACTTTCAATGAGGTCGTGGGTGACCGCTATTTGCTAACGGCTCCTACGTATAGTAGGAGCTGAACGACACCTAGTCACAGTGTCGATGAGATTGCATCTAGCAGAAAGCTAGAAAAAGATAATAACACTTATCATTCGATCGGCAATTTGCCAGATCACGTTGAGTTCACCACACAGCTTTTCACAAGTGGTGGTTTCCAATCGTTCCCTATCGTGGAAGCTACTTACTGAAGAGGTGAAAGGCTCTCCCTCAGTTTCAATGAGAGTTCATTGAAAGGTTTTTGCTGAAAGTACGAAGTTAACAAAATTGGAGATACTACTAAAGATATCATGTGTGGTTCCCCATGATGGACTCCCCAATAACCCATTGGTTGGAACGGTACGAACACTCATGCATCACCCAACGGGAATGAAAATAACGGAGCTGGTGGACATCGACCATCTAATCCACTTGTTTCTACCGCTCTGCACTTGCTAGGTCATGTGGAATGAGCAGGGAACTCAGGGCGAAGCTTGAATCGTCGTACCTCTTCTACTAGCAAGAACATTTTGAGGTTTTCGGTAACTATCTAAAATCTACAACAAGTGGATGATATTCCGAACAACCCAGACCCTACTTTGGCAGAAACTGTGACATCCCAAAATTTTGCCTTTTATTTATTTTATTCAATAAGAATTTTTCTGGATTTAAAATCACTTTTTCTAAAATCTTAAATTTAAGCCTAGAGAGTAAGTTATTAAAATTAATTATGCAATTGTGGTCAAATCAAGCTAAAATCATTTTAGTTGGGTTCCTTACCTTTTCGTAAATTTTTAGGAATGCTTTGAAATTTATTTGGATTTTTTTGCTATTTTCTAAGCTTTAAATGAATTTCTGGGCTTTTTCTAAAAAGTTAAAACGTAAAATAAAATTTTAAATCTTCCCGCCCTTCCTTCGGACGACGCATGGACGGCCTAGATATGCCTACATCGCAGCTCGCGTCATCCCCGCTGCTCGCCCTCGCTTCCCTCCAAGGATCGATGCATGGACAGCTTGATTCGAGCCACGTCCCATGCCTGCCTATCCCCGCCGCCCTCTCCTCTCTCGCTCTCATCAATGGGTTAGCCCCACTCGTTAGGCCTTTCTTCCCCACCGCACCACCCTTCTTTTCTTCCCCATCGTCTTTCCATTTTTGCCACCGCCCAAATCCCCGGTCTTCCTTTCCTTTCGCGCCCCTTTCTCCAGTTTTGGTGTCTACACTACTTGGGGAACACCTGCCACGTCAATAGCGAGCCGACCCTATGCCATGCCAGCGCCATGCGCCAGACGTGTGGAAGCCATGTCAGTAAAAATCCGCCATGTCACCTACCACGTGTAGGGCTACGTCAGCATGACGTCACAATTCAGATTTTTTCAGAAATTTAATTCGACCAAAAATTAAATTCCTTGCTAACGTCATAATTTTGCATTTCCTTTAGAAAAAATACTTCCTCAAATTCCTTGTTGATGTCATAAATATATATTTCTTTAGAAAAATAATTCCAAAATTTAAGTTTTTCTTTCTATTTAGGATTTAAAATTCTAGAGGCGCGTTCTTCTTCATCATAATTTTGATCAAGCCTATTCAAATTTATAAATTTATCTAAAATCAAGATTTATTCAATATTTTCAAAATTTGGATTTTATTTGAATTTATAGAGTTATTTTTACGTGTAGTCCGCGATGATTCCGAAGAGTTTTACGGTGATGATCCACATCAGACCGCAGAGTAAGACAAGTCACACATCCTTGACCATATTTATCTCAATAAACCAATAAAGTTATGTTATTTTTAAATTATGTTGCAAGCTTAATTTCTATTAATTGTATTTTAAATTCAGTTTTACTTTACAAATTTCCATTTGTTATGATTGTTTTGACTTTGCAAATCTTTGTATCTTATCATCATAGATTAAAAACTCTAGTTTGTACACTAGTATGGCTAGAGAATTCTTTTGTAGCAATGCTTAGATCTGCATAGATATAACTTTAGATTTGAGGTACTTTTTCACATAAATGTTAAAATTTTAAAATGTATTCTTGATTTTGGTGAGTCAAGAAAGTCTATAGAATATTTTAAAATAAATTATAAAACTTGGTTTAGACTTAGGCCATGCTTAGATCTGCATAGATATACTTATTTGAACTCATTTGGTTTTTGTCTTAATTTTTTTTGTGTTTTTATGAAATCTAAAAATGAATTTTAAAATTAAAAAGTATTTTAGTGTAAAAACTAAATACCAAAAAAAGTTAAAAATATTTTTATTAAGTCCAAAATGGTACAAAGAATTTCTGTGTATTTTTGAAATTTATTTGGTATTTGTCTGAGCCTTTTTGAGTTTCCTTGGGTTTTCTAAGAAATCAAAACAAAAAATCAAAATTTAAATTTCCCCGTCCTCGCCCCCAAGCGACATGTGGAAGTCCCGATCCAGCCACATCACTGCTCGACTCATCCTTGGCCATCGACCCCTCTTTTCTCCTATCTCATCTCTCCACGTGTCAGCCATCCAACGGCCGCACCCACCTCTTCTTCCTCCCCTCCATCTCTCACTACCACTGGGGCCCACCAGTTGACTTCTTCCTTGGCCCCCTTCTTTCCCGTGTGACACCATTGCCATTTTCACCGCTCTCACCACCACCATCACCCATGCGATTCGCGCCACCCCCGGACGTCTCGTACCCACCGCCCCTTTTCGCGTGCCTGCTTGCCTCAGCTCCCCCTCAGTCGCCGCCATTAGCCGTGATCTTTGTCCCAAAATTTGGCCACAGGTGCTCCCTCTCTGCCTTATAAAAGGGCCCTTGAGCATCCTCTAACACTGCACCACCACTTCCCTCCTTCCCCTCGCTTAGCCGAGCGCCCAGTCACTCCCTCGTCACGCTCACCAAGCTTCGATCCTCAATGCCACTCCAGCAAGAAATTAGGCCCTCTCTGGCTATTCTCAAAGCTCGTCTCCACCACCTCTAGCTTCACCGCATCACAACGATTGTTATCCGCTCCTTCCCCGTACGTGAGCATCACCGAAGTATCGACACCACCGACAACCAAGCTCCATCATCGTCGATCTCCGCCGACAGCCGACTCTGGCCACCGTCCAGCTCCCCAAAAAGGTGAAAATGAACCCCCGCATACTCCTCTTCCTTTTTTGTGCTTCGCCGGCAGCCACCATGCCCCACACCATCGGTGAGCCCTCAGGCTTCGAGCACCCCTCCGCCGTCCCTGCCGGTCACCATTCAGATGGTCCGAATGTTCCCTATTGCTGATCGGATGATCCAAATGACTCTCTTGCCAATCGAATGATCCAAACCCCCTTTGACCATTTGGACTGGTCTAAAAGTTCCCAGCCAATCGGACGATTCATTGCCGAACGGATGGTCTGAAAGATCCAGTGCCATTCGAACAGTTCGAACATTCAATTGACGATCGGATGGTTTATTGTCGATCAGACTGTCCGAAATCCTCTCGTCATTTGGATGGTCTGAATATTCCTTGCCGATCGAATGGTCCAAAAATCCCTTACCATTCGGATGGTCCGAATGTTGCTTTTCGATCGAACGGTCTGTTGCTGATTGGACGGTCCAAATAATCCTTCACCGTTCGAACTTGTCCAAACTTTTTTGTGATCATAGCCGCCTGATCTCTATCAGATGGCTTCCTCTAGCCTTTCCTTCTCGACCCGCTTGTCAACCATGTGACAGCCACCTCAATACATTTGCCGAGTCAGCAACCACGTGGCATGCCATGTCAGCACCAAAACCCTCCCATGCCACATCAATGCCACGTGTCGAACATGTGGAGTCACGTCAGGAAAAAAAAGCCATGTCACCTACCACGTGTAGGGCTGACATTATATGATGTCATAAATTAGCGTTTCTTTTAGAAATTTATTTCAACCAAAAATTCAACTCCTTGCTGATGTCATAATCTTGATTTTTTCCTTCAAAAAATAATTCTAGTAATTCCTTGCTGATGTTATAAATCCCTTTTCAATAGAAAAATAATTCTAAAAACTCTAGTTTTTTTAATTTATTTAGAATTCAAACTTTCAGAAGTCCGTTCTCCGAAAGTTTATTTTTAATATTTGGAGTTTATTTGAACTTATTTGGATTTTATTTGAGTTTGCTTGCGTACTTTCATGTGTTGACTTCGACGGTTCGGAAGAATTCTTTGACGATGATTCACATCAATTCACATAGCAAGGCAAGTCACACTTCTTGATTATATTGATCCCAAATTATGAAATAAAATTATATTATTTTAAATTATTCTACATGCATATTTTTATTCAATATATTTCAATTGCTGTTTTAATATTTAGTTAATGCCTATTTGTTATTACCTTCTTTGACATTGACCCCTCAATACATTGTCACTCTAGAATACAACTTTGGTTAATACACTAGTATGGACTAGAGAATTTTATATCAAATGCGTAGACTTGCTTAGACATAATTTTTTTTTGGGGGATAGTTTTTATATAAAATGATAAGCTTTTAAAAATTATTCTTGACTTCAATGAGTCAAGAAAATCTATAGAATATTTTAAAATAAAATATAAAATTTGGTTTAGACTTAGGTAAATAGTTAGGTGGTGGGTGCTTGCTGGCAGGTATTATTGTTCGGAAACACAATGTTGATTGCTAGGCACAAGGGGTATGTGATTTGAACCTAAGTCAAGTAAAAGATCGGTTGGTGAGCTACTGCTACAAAGCTCTTATCGTACTACCAAAAGGTTGGTATGGGACAGTCCTGACTGACTAATTTGCAGTTCTCAACTTGAGTCTCGTTGTAGGTCGTAGGCCATGTGAAGTCTCATTCAGCTCAAGAGGAGGTGCCGGTCTGGTGGATTCTTTATTGGGGTGAAATCTTAGTGTTGGTTTGGTCAGGTTGAAGGCTTTACTTTGTAAAGACCTTGTCATGATCTCCTCGCCACACACAAAGGAAGTGTGTTTATCTGGTGGCAATATAGGATGATCATGTCTTGTGGGTAAAGTTGTACAACTTCTACAGAGTGTATAAACTATTCTAAATAGCTGTGCCCACGGTCATGGACAAGCTGAGTAAAGTTTTTTACGGATTAGACTTTGATTTTCAAAATGATTTCCGAATAGGCTTATATATGGATGGAATCCATATGAGATTAAAAATCATATGGATGGATGGAATCCATATAAGATCTTTTGAAAAAGATGGTTTGGGTGGTATGCTCGTGGTTAGGTTATTGTAGGGGATGGATCTGCACTAATGGTATTAATTTTATTTATAATATCGATTTTACTCACTATATTAAGTTCAGCAATTTTCAATCTATTTATGATATTTCTTTAAATGCTGCTTTACGCTCAAACTAACCCTATATGCCTTCCTTTGTTGCCTTTAACATTATATTGTATTTTTTATGTGATTTACGAACTACAAGTTAGTACTCACCCTTGCTTTCACATCTCAGAGATGGATGATTTCGACTACGATGAAGAGGAAGACGAGTAGGCCGCATCTTACTGTCGTTTGTCTGTGAGCAGATTTAGTGAGCTTCTTCCGTTTTGGTGTTTTTCTTCCGCTACTTTTATTTAATTTTGGCCTATGGGCCATGGATGTAAACTTAGCAATCAAGTCCATATTTAGTTAATGAATAAATATCATTATGGTCGATATTTATCTTTGTTGTTCACTGTGTGCACTAGCTGATTTTGGACTAGTACGATTTACATAGAGGATTCAGGAGTTGTTACTCGGGGTCCGACAGAGATGGTATCAGAGCTATGATGACTCTAAGACATGACCGTAAGTTGAATAGAATGATCAGACCTTAAGAACTTATTTTAAATAACCAGTAATTTAAAAAAATTTGTTTACTCTTACCTCTCAATCTTTACTTACTCTTAGCTCTCCATCCTTTCTCACTTTATGTCATTACTTGGAAGCCTATTTCTAAATCTTTCCTTATTCAAAATAACTATAGATGGACAATAGAGGGAATTCATTGACTCTGCTGCCACATCAGTCTTGGCCTAAAAAGATCAAGCTTTATACCTCGAAGACCGTGAAGGATTACACCAAGACAACCCTTGTACCTTTAGGATAAGTTGTTAGGCTAGTTATTAGACGGTGTTACAAGATATCAATTTTCTCTTTTGTGGATAGCCGTAACTATTACCAGTCATTTTCTTAAAAAAAGATTTTGCTAAGTTAAAGTTTTATGTTGGGTTGTGCAAAACGTCCCATGTTCCCTCTTTGCCTTGAATCTCATCTCTCCTATTCTTAAAAGCATCGAACAGATGATGAACATAAGGAACACCAACAATGGTAACAACCACAATAGCAACAACAATAGAACCCAAGGAAATTAGCCCTTTCCTATCCCTCCACCACAGCTAGCTAATGGATCTAATTGGGCACATATGATGGCTAACAGAATCAGCTCATTCAACTACTAGTGTAGAGCATCAACAACCTTGCATAACCTGCTCCACTAATACCAGTTCAAGCTCCACAATCAAGACTATCAAAATTTATGAGGATGTGTCCCTTGACCTTCTCCAGTAGCATTGATCCAATGGACGTAGATGATTGGCTCAGAGCCATAGGAAAGAAGTTGGACATTGTCTAATGCAATGATCGGAAAAGAGTCTTGTCGCCTCTTATCAGTTGAATGGACCAGCTTCAGAATGGTGGGATACTTACATCGCCGCTCATGCCAATGTTCAAACTATCACTTGGAATGAGTTCGAGCAAGTTTATTACCAATAAAGGTAAGTTTTTACATAGAGTATTTCATTTTACATAATAACTAACTACTCCTCGGAGCCACCCAACTAGCCGTTGTACGATGGTGATCTGACCATCATCTCTTCTACTATCTGGTTCATGAAGGGCTTCACCTCTTCAAAGAACTTGGTAGCTTCTTTCTTTGAGAGTCGAATTCCGCTCTGAGTGCTTGAAGGTTGAGAGAAGGATTGAAAGCTTTAAGATTTGCTAATGCAAAGCTAACTCCATCTACGATGGTGTCTCTCATGGTTCGTTCATGGTTACTCCTGGAGGTAGCTAGCAGATCTCGAAGGTTTTTAAGTTATCGATCAAGATAACTTACCTTCTCTATCGCCTCCTCCGAGAAGGAGGCAAGTGGTTCTGAGCCCACTTAGTAAGCAAACCATTGAAGATATGGATTTTATCTTGAAGAACCCCTTGAATCACCTTCTTCGTCTCCTCAGATTCAAGAGCTTTTTCCATTTCTTGAACTTTCACTTGCTTTGTACGAGTAGCTTAAAGTTAATCAAAATATCTTACAAACAAATTAAGACTGATTGGATCAATGATCAATTATCTTGGTTCTTCTTTTATATGCTTCAATGGCTTCCTTATGTTGAAGGACATTGTCATTGAACTTGTTCGATCAGTTTTTGATCAATCGGTCTTTAGCTTTGCATATGTCCACAAGCTTTAGGATGATAATACTCTTTGCCTTTACCTCTTTCTTGTAATCTTCTAATTCTGTCTACCATGACAAAGAAAGAAGTGAGAAAAAGCAAGATTAAGAAGCAATAAAAGAAACATTAAGAAGCTTACTTCTCAGTTTTAGGCTCTTCTCTTCAAGCTATTCATTTTTGTTAAAGAAGATCCGAACAGCTCCCTTTCTTTTTTGATGGTGTCCTCAAGACCTTAATGGTGCTTCCCGACCTGTAGAGATACGAGAAAAGTTAAACAAAGAAAGACACTTTGTAACCAAAATATAATTTGAAGAAAAATCATTACCATTCATCAGCTTCTCGGCGGAGGGTAGCCCTTTCTTTCTCAAGTGCTAACGATCACCTGGTCATCTTTTTGATTAGGGCAACTCCTTCCATCATGTGCTAAA
The DNA here is from genome assembly GCA_036346265.1 of Melocanna baccifera. Lineage (NCBI taxonomy): Eukaryota > Viridiplantae > Streptophyta > Magnoliopsida > Poales > Poaceae > Melocanna > Melocanna baccifera. The sequence continues at coordinate 44,021,844 of CM070677.1, read as the reverse complement.
ACAAAAGAGGAGAAAAAACTTAGAAAAGTTTCAAAAAGATAAAAGAAATGCATCTTAAAGTGATTTTGAGGACTTACCAAAATTGCTTTACTTGTGTATGGGGAGTAGAGTGCTTTGGGACTAGTATTCAGCTCTTGGTTTGAGACCTTTCTCTACCAAAGCTCCTTGAGTATTTATTTATTGAAGATCCAACCTCAGTCAGGAATATCCCTCAGATGTGGAGACATCTTGATCAATGAGGAACTCTCAACCTCCGGTCCTCCAAAGAATGGAGGAAACATATCTACATCCTCCTCTTTGGCCACCTTTTTCCCAATAGAAACAAGAGTCTGCTGGGACTTCATCTCCACTTCAACATCCTTTGATGGTGTCAGAGCTAGCAAAGGTTCCTTGGTCGCAGCAACCTCTATCGATTTCCTCATTGGTTTGGGTGCTGCTACAACTACTCCCTCCTTAGATGTCTCTTCAATAGGAGTGCTCGGATCAAAACTGATTGGAGTGGTAGAGGCCACAATTATTGAAATTGGACCACTCACTGAATCCGCTGGAGGCTTCGGTTCATTGGTTTAGTGCTCCAACCGCCAGTTGGCCGGTTAGACTACGGGTTCTACATATCATTAATATCACTTGAATTGCATATGCAACATCTCTCAGTTGGTTAGGAGAGGGAGGCTGGAGTCCAGAGATGCCAATAGGTCTAGGGCTCGATCCCTGGCATCCCCCTTTGTGCATCAATTCACCACAACCCACTTGCCAACTCACCATCGGTCCAACGGTCCAACCGTCTCTGGTTCTCAGAGGTTTGCTGCAAAACTGGCTAGTTTAATAGGGAATTATCCGGTTCAGAGCAACTCAAATGCATAGTTGATCCAATAGCAAAACCAAATCGGTTTGGGCTTTAGCTCTGGTTTTCTTCGGTCGAACCGTTGATATGGTCCAATTTCAATAACTATGGTAGAGGCGCTACAAAGGAGAATAAGAAGAAAGAAATAAGGAATTCAAAATACCAAGAAATCAAAAGGTATGAATTTACGTAGTTTCTTATAACTAGCACATACCTGGTTTTCTTTATTTTGAAGTTGAAGTGCCCTAGAGCATAGTCCAGAGCGCTCGCCTTCCTCTTGTTCTTGTCGACTGACTTCACTAGTGTAATACTGGTAGGGCTGTTCGGACCCTTTATACCCCCAAACTAGATGCACTCATCCTTAGTCGGCTCATCCCTAGAGTAGTCAAAGACAGCTTCTCCAATCGTCCGCTTAGAAGGTTGAGCTTCCTCAATCATCGGAGCTGTTGTCTCCACTGGTGTTATCGAAGCCTTAGGGGTGGCCATTGGATCTTCAATCCGATTGATGATGGCTATCTCGGATCCCATGACCGACAGATCTGATGGCTTTATGGTCATGGTATCCTCGATCAATGACCCTTCCTTTCCTTTTGCCTTGTCATCGATCAAGATGCATTCGGATGCGAAACCGTTCATCCAAGAAACACACTCCCATCAATGTAATTTCTCTATCCTTTATACAAGAGCAGGAGTAGGCTTGTAAGAAAAACTCTTAGAGTCATAGTAAAAGTCTACCTCCGAGAGGATCTTTGCCTACTTCTTAGGGGCTTATGCAGTCGGAGGAGTGGTCGGAGGAGTAGTCGGAGGAGCACGAGGAGTATTCAAAGGATCATGATGCGATCATGATGCTCTGTTTGACTTGTTAATGTTGCATTGCCTCTTGGGGCTCAAAGCAACTTCCTTCAAGCTCTCAGTCGGCTCACCACCCTCCGACTTGACCATCTTCACATTTCTAGAATGTTACTATACACCAATCAAAAAAAGGAAATCCAAATTAATAGAATTATTCTATTACCTTAATTCTTCTTTCTGCTTAGGCTCCCCTTTGCAGATCATCTTTATCCTCTCCCTTACCTTAGAAGGAGATAGGGTTATAAAATCAAAGTAGAAGGAACAATTTTATGGTTGGAAAAATATAACCAAACAAAAAAATTCAACTGGTCAGAATTCTCGATGATTACCTTTTGTGGAGTCGTTGGTTGAATCTTTCGAGCCCTCTAGCATGATATGATCACACAATTTCAAAGGAATGATTGAATGCATGGAGAAATCACTCACTACTTGCCATGAAGTCAATCCTTTGTCCTTGAGATAGATGATGACATCAACCCATCGCTCTGTCTTTTTCTCCTTAGGGGAAGACCTATACCTTGGATTCTCCACTACGATTCGCCTCACTTCGAAAGGTTGGATTCTTTGCTGAGCGTCATGTAGAACCAAAACTTCTTCCATGACGACCATGAGGACTTGGAGAACATTGTAATGTACTCTCTTGCCTTCCCATCATGAAGCCACAAAGAACAACTATCGGATAGCATTGCCACTTTTCTAGCTCTTTCCGTCATCTTGTAGTAGTCTTACAGTATCTAAGGAATTTCAAATTTGCCAGAATCCCCAAATACGCTTCACAAAGATAGATGAAAATGCTGAGGTTGGCGATTGAGTTAGGGGACCTCCGACAAGAAAGGATGCGCCTGTAGCCTGAATTCACATTTTTCGTATGTCCAAAAGATTGGGATTTCAACGTCGCTTCCGCTCAAAAAGTTTTCCCTAATTGCAGACCTCCAAGGGACTAGAACCTTATTGGGGATTATCCTCGCCTCTTTCATAGCCTTCAACTTATTCAATCAAAGTTCAAATACTGGCCAATCAATGATCAAATTCGACATTTTGGCTATAGTGGTCAAAAATTTAGCGTGGATTGAAACGATTTGAGGCTATAGTTGAACAACGCAAAGGTGAAAGGGCTGAAGAAATTGAAGAAGAAAAAAGGTTTGTTTGGAAAGGCATGAAGCCAATAGGTACCATACTAGGTTTTTATAAGGAGTTTTCCAACTGCAAAACAGTAGTTGCTCTATCTAAAGCCCAAAGGATAGAAAACCTTTCACTTTTTCCAATTAGTTTTCTCAACCTTAAGTGGATAAAAACCGTCTCTTTACTCTTATTATTGAAAGAATATTTTCTGAATTGAAATTCAATTGGAAAAATTCATGTTATAAATTCACTTAATGTTCGGGGGCTAGCTAACGAGGATTAAATAATCCGTTAATAGGCTTCAATACTTAATTAAGGCCCCAGGACCCAACTTGTCGTAAGCTTTCCAAAGATCAATATGTTTTGAAGATTCATGTGCTTTATCCATCCCAAACAACACGATGTTTTGGCCCTGTGTCTCTAACAACAATAGCCATGTAGTTGTTCCCACGATTATTTTCCACTGATAACAATAGAAGATCAGTTATCATCAGATATCTCTCTCTGATAGCAACCGCCCATCTGATTGGACATGATGAGAGAGGGAGAACAAGAGAACCTGAATAAGAATTCAGAGAATAAGTCAAGGCAACCAAGATCTTTCGAGTAGTAGGAAGATTATATATTAGGACTAGTTAAATCCCTTTTGTAAGCCCCTTTATAATCAGTTTATAGTAATAAAGAATCATTCCATTTCTATTGCTGAGAACATTTCAAAGAATCCAGCCTCTTTTCTCACATTTTTGTAAGATCGACAACTTAATTGTTGACACTTTCTTATTTGTACTTTGCTCATCCCAAATTTAGTCAAATTTTGAGACTTTGAACCAAGGTGAAGCCCCATTTAGCAAAGAAAAAACCATATTGGCGGGGGAAAAGAGAAAAACTAATTGATATTATACAATCAAAACATCATCTGATAGGATGTCATCCAACCACCCACTATAGCCACGCCATATGTGATCCAGGCGTTCAACTCTTCTTCTCTATTCAGGCCTTTAACAATTCACAGCCTCTACCTCAAGACCACACAAATCCTATCCATATTCACATATACACTCCCCTCACCCCCACACACCCCCATGTTCACCGGCGTCCTCTACTCCTACACACTTTGGTGCAGCAACAACATTGCAGAGACGCGGCCCCACGACGCGGTGGAGGCAACAACATGGCCTAGAGCACCAGCAACTCTTGCGGTGTGGACATGTGACAACGTTTGCTTGCGGAGGTGGTGGCGTAGCAATGGATGCGTCAGGGACACCGCATTGAACAAGCAAGGTGCAATGGCGGAGCAAGCCGGCAATGCAATTGCCACCTCGAGTCCTTGTACACCATCGATTCATTTACTTGTCCCCTATGTCGTGAGTTTGCCGCCATCGAGCTGATTTGGCTTGAAATCCATCTATATTCATGTTGTGCTCCTCAAATTATGCACTCAAAAGTTCTTTTTTTTTACTTGAAACATGCTGAAGTTTGTGGTTTGGTGATGTTGTTTGCTTTTGAAACATCCTGAAATTTGGTGAACCCTGCAAGACCCAATTGAAACTTGATATTTAATTTAGATGCATTCTTTAAAAATCTCATGAAACATGAGTATTGCTTTTGAAACTTGGACGAAACCTGCTAAACTCATATGAAACTTGTTTGGAACATGTTCCTTTTTTTTCCTTCTCTCCTCAAACCAATTAAAACATGTTGAAACTTCATTTTTGTAACATTAAACTTACTAAAACTCACTTAAAACTTGTATTTTTGAATCTAAAAGCACCTAAACTCACATGAAACTTCTTGAAAAATGTATGTAACTTTTTTAAACTTAGCTGAAACATGTACCAAACTTTTTGAAGCATGCATGAAACTTGCTGAAACACAACAAAACTTGAAACTTTGCTGAAACACGATGAAATGATCTTGAAACTTTGCTGAAACACGATGAAACGCGTGAAGGCCCCGATGAAACTCCTTGAAACCTTCCTATAATCCCAATGGTATAGCTAGTTGTAGTAATTCCCGGGAAAACCCTCGCATCAGAACGGAAATTGCTGGTGGCTACAAAAGTGTCCTCATTATGAAAAAATGTGCCATGCAGGGCTATTGTTGCCGTAGCAATTTGCCTTCCACAACTGGACTATGCACTCCAGTGGACATCGTGGGGGCTACTCTAGTCGCTAAATGCTCGAGTGTGTTGTGGTGGCAGGGATAACCTGCAAACACTCGGCAACGGTTCTAACACCTAGGAGGGATGGATTTGGTCTAGCGAACATGCCAGCGCAGAGCCACAAAATGTGTCCAAGAGACTCGACGCAACGAGTTGGCGAGCAAAGACCAGTGGGCCATCCAGACCGACTGAAAGGGGTAACCGCACCCCGTGGACGCCATCATGATAGGTGACAACCACAGTGGGTACATTTTCGGCCTAGTTGAGATAAGTGCGCCGTTGACCTCAGCTGCCAGGCGCAGACTTGGCCAAATGGGCCAGCTGGCTCGACACGACAAGGGTCCGGATAGGGCACGGTACGATTATGCTTGGTACGACTGGACAAATAAGTTACCATGTCGTGCTGTGCTCGTCCATATGTCTGCCCTCCGACCTAGGCACGACACGAGAGAGTGGTCGGGTCGTGCCTAGCTGATCGGGCACGCTTAGCCCTATAGGCCACAAGTAATTTTATTGCCAAGTCATTTGTGTGCGCTTAGAAGAGTGCACTAACTATAACATAAGTAATTTTACTGTCATTTACAAGCAACTTTATTGCACTATCATAGGAGAATAAAATTATTTATGATTGATAGTAAAATTATTTATAGCTGACGGGCAAGTAAATGATGTGACGTGTTAAACTGGACCGTGTCGAGTACGCATCGTACTAGGCTGATCTGTCATACTGAGGTGCTGGTCTAAACACATTGTTCCTAACGAGACTTGAGTCGGTATTAACTATTTATTATTTGTACCATGCTATATACGATCAGTGTCATGCCCAACGAACGTGATGCCAAAAGGAGCGGTAGCCAAACTCGGCGCGAGGCCGTCACAACTGGAGCAACTTACGGCTCTTCAATTCATGGCACGGCACGGCACGGCAGTAACCGCGGATGAGGAAAAGCGACCAACCGTCGCTGTATCTCATCCGGACCGGTCCCGCCCAATCTCCACCCGGAAGCGATGCCCCCCACACCACACGCCCGCGAGCGCGAGGCCACTCAGCTAGCCTCACCATGGCCACGCTGCTCCCCTCCTTTCCCCACGCTCTCCCCAAGCCCCACCACGCCCACCTCGCCGCCGCCGCCGCCACCAGGCCCGAGGCCCCCAACGCGACCCCCAACCCCGCCAACGCCCGCCTCCGCCGCCTCATCGCCCGCGACGACCTCGCCGACGCCGCGCGCCTCGTCGAGCGCTCCACCTCCCGCGGCGAGGCCCCCGACGTCTACCTCTGCACCAAGCTCATCCGCAACCTCTGCCGCCGCGGCCGCACCTCCGACGCAGCGCGCGTCCTCCGCGCCGCCGAGGGCTCCGGCGCCGCCGTAGACGTCTTTGCCTACAACACCCTCGTCGCGGGTTACTGCCGGTACGGCCACCTCGACGCCGCCCGCCGCCTCATCACGTCCATGCCCGTCGCGCCCGACGCGTACACGTACACGCCCCTCATCCGGGGCTCTGCCGCCGCGGTAGGGTCGGCGACGCGCTCAGCCTGCTCGACGATATGCTCCGCCGCGGCTGCCAGCCCAGCGTGGTGACCTACACCATACTCCTCGAGGCCGTCTGCAAGAACAGCGGGTTCGGGCAGGCCATGACGGTCCTGGACGAGATGCGTGCCAAGGGGTGCACGCCCAACATTGTCACGTACAATGTCATCATCAATGGAATGTGCAGGGAGGGCCGTGTCGATGATGCCAGGGAGTTCCTGAACAGATTATCGTCTTATGGGTTCCAGCCCGACACTGTTAGCTACACCACTGTACTTAAGGGCTTGTGTGCTGCTAAGCGGTGGGAGGACGTTGAGGAGCTCTTTGCTGAGATGGTGGAGAAGAATTGCTGGCCGAATGAGGTAACGTTCGACATGTTAGTCAGATTTTTTTGTCGAGGAGGTATGGTGGAAAGGGCGATTGAAGTTCTTGAGCAAATGTCGGAGCATGGATGCACGGCCAACACTACCTTGTGCAATATTGTCATCAACACTATTTGTAAACAAGGTCGTGTGGATGATGCCTTTGAGTTCTTGAACAACATGAATTCCTATGGTTGCAATCCGGATACCATTAGCTATACAACTGTGCTGAAGGGCTTGTGTCGTGCTGAGCGATGGGACGATGCCAAAGAGCTCTTGAACGAGATGGTCCAAAAGAATTGTCCCCCAAATGAGGTGACATTCAATACATTCATCTGCATCTTGTGCCAAAAAGGATTGATTGAGCAAGCTATTATGCTTATTGAACAAATGCCGGATCACAGATGTACAGTGGGTATTGTCACATACAACGCTCTTGTTAACGGCTTTTGCGTGCAAGGGTGTGTTGATAGTGCTCTTGAGTTGTTTAACAGCATGCCTTGCAAGCCCAACACCATTACATACACTACCTTGCTGACAGGCTTGTGCAATGCCGAGCGGTTGGATGCTGCTGCAGAGCTCCTAGCTGAGATGCTTCAGAAAGATTGCCCTCCAAATGTAGTGACTTTCAATGTACTCGTGAGTTTTTTCTGTCAGAAAGGTTTTGTCGAGGAAGCAATTGAACTTGTGCAGCAAATGATGGAGCATGATTGCACCCCTAACCTGATCACATATAATACTTTACTCGATGGGATTACCAAGGATTGCAACTCAGAAGAAGCCCTGGAGCTATTGCATGGTTTGGTCAGCAAGGGAGTATCCCCAGATATAATTACCTATTCTTCAATCATTGGTGTCCTCTCAAGAGAAGATAGAATCGAAGAAGCCATTCAGATGTCTCATGTAGTACAAGATATGGGGATGAGACCCAAAGCTGTGATATATAACAAGATACTACTTGCGCTCTGTAAAAGATGCGAAACAGACCAAGCTATTGATTTTTTTGCTTATATGGTGTCTAACAGCTGCATGCCTAATGAGTCGACCTACATTATACTCATTGAAGGCCTTGCCCATGAGGGTTTGTTGAAGGAGGCACAAGATGTAGTGATTGAGTTGTGCTCAAAAGGAGTTCTAAATAAGAATTTAATTGAAGAGTGCCACTAAAATTTTGGATCAAACTGTTCATACTTTGAGTCATGATGAATCTGAGCCTATAGTGCTTATTAAATTCTGCAGTCCGTGGAGCTTACTCATTTGCGATAAGTTGGAATTGGTGGCATGTCTTCTACGTGTGCTTCAAGATACAATGTTTCGTGAAGATGATAGCCGAGGGTTTATAACCTCATACGGAGGAATCATGAAGATGTAAGTTTCTGCTCCCCCATCTCTGCTGCAAAACCTAGTCAACCTACTCCTGCATGTATGCATTTGCCTATTTTGCTCTGGTAAGAAATTAATCAAAAATAGCATTCTTTCCATGTTTGAAGGAAAACGGGTATGCGTTACTTCTATGAGTTTATTTTTTTAATAAAATTCTTGACCGTGCGAATATCTTGAAACCTCTTCGTTGTAGTATGCTACAGGTGTTACCTTATTCATCTCTAGCTATTTCCGTTAAAATAAAATCCTCTGAAGCTATCTTTTTTTTTTCTGTGAACAAACTCAAGCTATCTCTTGGGTCGCTTAAAAAAGTGTGCTACATATTTGGTACTTGTACACTTTTCTGTTATCCTGTTAGCACTTGGGTGTTTGTTAGTATATTGTGCATTATAATATGTTATGTGACTCGACAGATTTTATATTTGAGTAGGATTCAAGTGGGCTCAGAGTTGGGCGATGACAAGGATCAGTGCCTAGCCTGTTTATAAACAAGCAACCCTCCCATGATCTTCGAAGTTCAGACAATTACAGTTGAGACAATCACACTGGTAATGCTATGTGGAATGACTGCCGTTCTGATTTATCTAAAATGAAATGCCTTTGTTATGACCATTGTAATTTCCCAGTCTATGTTGCTGGAAAGAAAAAACTGGATTGGAAAATTCTTATGGTACAAGATATTCAGTAGCCCAGTAGCCTCTGTACGGTCCACATCATCTTTGCCATGCACAAACAACCTTGTCACAGGAAGGATCTTACAGGGGCAAATTCCACAAATTAGTGCAGCAATCTACTTCCTACACAAACAGGGCTGTAGAAGGCTCGCTCAACAGAAACGCAAGCTTCTACGGTTTGTTCACATCGCCCATGTACCGGAACGACAAGGCAGCACCGAAGTTCCTCCGCTCCTCCGCAAAGTCGCCGTCTGTATCGTCGCTGGAGCTGGACTCTGGGTAAGCTTCTGGGGACTCGTCGATGCCTTTAGCTATGCAGTCCTTAGTTACGAGCATCTTGACCTGCCCGGCATGGGAGATCTCCACTACGACCTTGCCGTCATCCTTCGGAAGAGGCTGCTTCCAGGGCTCCCCATCAATTCTCATGTAAGAATGGTCGGTAGCGCCCTTGTGGAATTTGAATCGTACGCGGTGAGCCTGGGGTTGAATAGAATTTCAGTGTCCATGCACTAGCTTAACTCAAATTGAGGGTCAAATATGCTTTAGCAGTGTAGTTTTGTTTGAGTAATTTCTGCATAGGGCTTAAAAAATTTCACTTCTGATACTTATGTCGTTCAACTGGCATTCGAGTCTTGCAAGTCCCTAACTAGCGTTGTTTGCATCCATAGACTAAGCGATGAAACAATGTAGTGGCGAGTCACATGACGGACCACAAATAAAGAGGCGTGGAGGTGGCAAATAGCAACTAATAAATCCAACGTGCATTTGTATTTACCATTTTACCTGAGCAAGACGAGTGCCATGGCCTTTCGGAGATAACAAGACAAGCCCATGCCAAGCATCTTTGAAACCCACAATCTCCAAAACGCCATCATCCACAAGTGGAGGCGTTACCAAGTCTCTCTGCAATAGTATAATTCACATGATATTTTTTGTATTATTAAAACAATATTCAAATTAAGTTCAATACCACCAGAAATAAAATTTTGCTTCACAACGAATGATGTCAACATTATTCCTTGAACTCACTTTTTTTTGCTTGCTCTTACTTGGTGTTCCCCAGGGATTCAGTCCACCAGAGAAGCTGGGTAAACTGAGACAAACAATGGAACGTATACTGCATTTGTGCAAAAGCTTGTTCAGAACATTATGTATTAATGTCTAATTTTGAAGAAGTAATCTGACATCATATAACCAAGAGCAATCAACCTAAACATCATAAAGTAGAGGAGAATTTTATAAGTTTTATAAGCTGGGTTCACAGGAGAATTTTATGAGGTTTATAAGCTGGGTTTACAGAGAGGATGTCTAGACCCTATTAGCGAAACCATAGTTATTAAGACGGTAAGGCGAGGCGAGGCGACCCACCCCCCTCACAACTTTTAAGCGGTAAGGTGTAAGGCGAGGCGACGCCTTACACGCATCTTAAGGCGAAGAAAACGGAACTTTGGAAGTTTAAATCAGAAGATTTCTAACAAGGACTTAATTGCAATTTTAAAGAACTCTGAGGACTAGATTGTAAAATATCCAATCCTTTAAAAGGACCCCAACCCTAATCGACCGATCGACCTCGATGGAGTCACTCGGGCGATCTCCCCGAGCGCCGCCGGCCGCCTCCTCCCCCGAGCGCCGCCTTCTCTCCGAGTGCCGCCGCCTCTCCTCCGGATCGGCCGCCGCCTCCCCTCCAGATCGGCCGCCGCCTCCTCCGCCCCGGCTCGGCCGCCGCCCCAGCCCAGATCCGGCCTCCCCGCGCCGGATCCGGTCTGCGCCGCCCTCCTCCACCCAGATGACGCCGGATCCGGCCTCCCCGCGCCAGATCCGGTCCTGCGCCGCCGCCGCCTCCACCCGGACGACGCCGGATCCGACCTCCCCGCGCCGGATCCGGTCCTGCACCGCCGCCTCCTCTGCCCCCCCAGGCCGTCTTGGGCACGGACGGCAAGGCAGGGGCGACACCTTACCCCCCCAGGCCGCCTTACCGCTTAGGCGACACTTAAGTGTTGCTTAAGCGACGCCTTAATAACCATGAGCGAAACCCTCCGAAATTGAGCTTGTAAGCGTCATAAGCCACTTTAAGATAAGCCAAATAAGCCCCCGAAGTTATTAGCAATCACAGAGAGAGAGAGACAAGACAGACACACACACAGAGAGAGAGAACTTCCAAATAAACCCGTGCTATTCTTGGTATATCATTGTTTATGCTAGTTCCATCAGTGCTCAAATGTTAGCACATAAGTACATAACCTCCCAAACTGATTTGTGCAGCCAGTTTCAGTATGGAAAAGGGAGAGCACAGCAGACTTACCTCTGTGGAATTTCCAAGTTTTCCCATTTTCCATATTTCTTCATTATCTTTATTTTTGCAAGGTGAGCAATGTTCCTGTGGTCCAGTAAAAGGCATGCCAAGCATCATGTGAGCCAAATACAATGTTATCAACAAGTCTTGACTATTTTTTCCTGAATGTACTAAATTAATATTGAGTTTGTGACCAATATTAATTTTTCACAAGACAGTTCCATACTCAATTAGCGCCAACAAAGGAATTACCGTGACATTGGATGACATAAAGAGGTACAGAACCATCCTTGCGTGCATGCCAGCTTCAAATATGTTTTCTGCACTACAGAGCAAAAAAGCGGTTGGTCTCTGTACTGCTGAACATACACATAAATGAGACTAAATCTTACGGGAGAAAAATTAAAACCAAACAGTGAACACATTAATGATAAATAAGAGAAATGCACAGAAGCTTAGTTCACCTGATTAGACAACTGATTCTTGAATTTCTCTGGATGCAATTTCCTCTCAGAATGAAATGCATAAGACACTTGGGCATCCATTCCTGTGACAGAATAAAAGAGTGTCTTTCAACCTTTGGCTTAGCTAAACAAAAAAAGTTTATGTTCTTTTTTCCCAGCCCACTTTTGTAAATGAGCAAGAATCAACCAAAAAATTGATCACCGACGTACAAAATACATTTTGAACAAGTAACTCACCCATACTGAAATAATTCCAGAAACCCCCACGGAATGTGTAAGAATATTCCTGGGAACATATCGAAAGAAGGTTATACAGATAACATGGTGCTGAATAATTCAAAAGGTTCGTTTTCTCTTTTTCAACAATTGACATTTAACAATTCAATTTATGAATGGAGAAACATATAGTGCAAATCAAGTATACTGAGGTAGATCAAAGCAAGGAACAATCTTCAAATATTATAAACAAAGCAATCATAATTAAGTTCTATTCAATGAGTTGAAAAATGTCCAGATTAAATATTTTGAAAAATATAAATGACGTGGTACAGAATAGCACAAGACCACAAGCAAGCAAGTGTAATTTTTCGGAAAGCTCTTGTTTTTTATGCATGATATAGGTTACCTCACTTTGTTAAATAATAACTATTTCACATATTCGTCTAATGTATCTCGTCCGCATGACAAATAAATGTAATGAAGGTGATGAAAAGTGCTCTTTCCGAAAATACACAACAGCTTCACAAAAAGCAAAAAAAGTGAACAAAGATACTCCCTCCGTTCTTTTTAATTGACACCCTAAAATCCGTGCCACCAAATTTTGTAAAATTTGACTACTAATATATTTAAAACTATCTAGATTGGCTAGATGAAAACTATATCATTAGATTTATCATTGAAAATATTTTTATAATATTATAATTCTATTAGTATATCGTAGACCGTAAAAAGTAAAAAATATCACTTAAAAAGAGAACGGAGGGAGTAGTAATTAAGCTAATACAAAATCTGAAGAGGTCAGTCCTCTAATAATTATAAACATAAAATTAGTCTTAAGTCAAACATAGTTACCATATCTTCTGGATCTGTCTTTGGAACACGGCGAAATGCATGCAGAGAATGAGGCAAATCAGAAGAAGCAATTGGATTGCAAGGAGAACCTTTTGGGCTTTCCATTCTCATGACAATATGCCAACTGAAATATTGTAGTAAATATCAATGTTAGCCACCATTCATATGAAGATTACGTACAGGTTTCTGAAAACTGTACAAAAGAAACCCACCTATCAATGTTCATCTCTCTTGTTTCTCTTACCAAATGTAGAAAGGATATGACCGACTCATGATCCGTTCCAGGATTTCTCTTCCCCTGCATGTCAATTGTTTGCTATTATTGACAGCCAATCATATAAATTATTATGTAGCAACTAACACATAGAGATGGCTTCACGAAACGTAAAGAGAAATAAGAGTTGTTTATCTAAACCGATGATGTGAAATCTATGCCACTAACATGCACAGATAATTAAGTTGAAGATGACTGCACATAGAAAAAACTAAACATAGCTAAATTTAGTCTCTGCATATCAAAAAAGAAAAAAATTTGAATTCAACACTGGAGGTCTTATCATCAAGTTAAAGGCAAAGCAGGTCCAACAGAAAAGGCTCATGCAATTATAACGCAATGCTCTAGTATAAGAAGATCTAACAGGAACTTTCTTGGACATACCCATCCAAATGAATATGGCAAGTTATTTCCAGTTCCCAGGGGAACTGTAGCAATGGGAGGTGGATGTACTAGCTTGAGATCAGATACAACTCCAAGCAACCAACCTGCTGTTCCATCACCTCCAGCAACCTAATTGAATTTCCATGAAAAAAAAGATATAAGTTCAGCCTCAAATAAGTAAAAAGACAAAATAACGGTAGAAATATTAGCAAGAGATCTTCTTAGTAAAAATTGCCTGGCTGCACTCACTATTAGCCTCAATCTCTTATGGATTTCAGCAGCAAGAGTATCTCCATCACGCTTGAGCCTTTCCAAATTGCCATAGAATTTGTGCAAGACCTTGTCTGGAGCTTCCTCAAGCAGATCAAACACCTGAAAATCAGATATTTAGGACTGGCCATAAATCTAGATATTAATTTTTTTTGCAGTAAAAATGCAAGAGTACTGTAATGCAAAACAAATATATCTCGCGAAATTGACACCTACCTGAGCATTGTTGAGAAGCTTACGGTATGTGACAATTAAATCATGTCCCAGTTGGCCACCACTTCTGGTGTTGATAAAAACAATCACTGGACAGCTGGGTATCTGAGAAACTTGCTCCGGTGGAGACTCCGGCACAAAAATATAGGTTGGGACATAGAATTCTTTCAGCATGTTATTTTTGTCAGAAATTTTCTGCATTAAAGCTTGCAACCTGCAATATTCATGATACATTACAAAGATATACAGGACCACGGAATCTACTGGTGTACTTTAGCTATGTTCTTTTGCAGACAAAATGTATACTAACCCAATATATCAATTTTGTTGATTACTGGCACAGTTTCTCAAGCAGATGTCTACGAAAATTTAGTAGATGGAACGTATGCACCATTGTAAGCACGTTTATAGTCACTTTGTTGCAATATGCAATTCAAAAGCCTAGTTAACATTCATTAATATCTTGGAGAGTTTTAATTAGGATAAAGTAAATGTGCATGTACTTTGTAAAATTTAACTTGTCATTAGATGAAACTATTTTTGGTTCTGTTTTTGGTAAGTGCATGATTCATTCTATTAAAACAAATGGTTTGGAGATGGTAATACTAGATCATAACAAAGACTTGGCTAAACTGCTATATGGTCATCTGCTTCAAAATTCACAGCTGCTTATATTTGGAATAGAATGGAAGCACATCCCTTCCAGTACAAGGGAAGAGATATGAGTCACTGTCATCCTTAAAATGGATCATAGCAGTGTCGGTTATCAATTGCTGTCACTGTTAATTGGTCACTAAAATCGAGTCATCTACCAATGCTCTAGAAGAATCTAAAACAAGAGAGCCGTAAATGATCCCGAAATAATTTGTATATTAGTAAAAAAATTGTAGAACTCAACGCTGGTTGCAGACTTCGATAAGGTAGACAAATAGTAAGCTCGAAAAGTTCAAACAAACCGAAGTGCTCAAACTGGAGTTACGAATTATATGCACCCATCCTGACAACTAAGACACCGAAAATCCAAACGAATTATACCCCCCAAAAAAAATCTGAAAAGCTTGGCAATTATCCCGGAGCATTGAAGCAAGCAACAATATGCGCTCAACCACCCTTGCCCCGCCAGATCGGAAGCGCCACATTTTGACAAGCCATTCAGAACTCAAATCTCACGAACAAACCGCCGCTATTTACCTATTAAACCATCGCGCCGCCCAAACCAGCAACCGGTACGAGCTTTGATCACCCCACCAGATCAACCGAGGAGCAGCAGCCTAAGGGATCACGAATTGACGATCACGCACCAGGGCGAAGGCGAGTCGCTTGGCGCGGACGGCGCGGGCGGAGGAAAGGAACGGGAACAGGATCCCCCCTCCCTGTATCTGCCTCCCTCTCTCTCTCTCTACGAGCTTGTGTTGAGCTCGGGGGGGCGGAGGTGGAAAATAATTTGGCGAGCGCGTGCAGCAGGCCTATATAAGCGGGAAGGCTTTTCTGCGTCGCGCTGGTTGGTCCACGTGCGTCGCCGACGCGTGGCTTCTTCTATTTCCGGGCTTGCACTGCGCCGGTGGGCCAGTTGGTCGGTCGCTTCCCGTTCCAGCTCCCGAACCTGCCTTTCAGGTTCTCACTCACATGCGCTGTGCCTTGCTCGGCTGACTTGTGGTCCACACGCAGCTTGGGGACGGCTTGTCGGGTTCGTGGGGTGGGCTGTCTTCTGGTTGGTATGGTTCGAATCTCCGGTGGATTCATGTTTTTCTTGCTGCGCTGATCTTTTTTTGCTACAGTTTTTATCTATATTTTTAAAATGATAGTAGATAATAGAAACATTGACTTAACAGTGTGTATAATTTTAGATTAAAAAATCGTTTAAAAATTGTACTTTAAAAAATCATCTGTTTAGAGCAGATCTTTCT
Source organism: Melocanna baccifera (assembly GCA_036346265.1). Taxonomy (NCBI): domain Eukaryota; kingdom Viridiplantae; phylum Streptophyta; class Magnoliopsida; order Poales; family Poaceae; genus Melocanna; species Melocanna baccifera. Next base: position 44,006,041 of record CM070677.1, on the reverse strand, counting down.
CTCTTCTCGAACGAAAGTACGAAACCGTTTCGGTTCTCGCGAGCTGTGAAATGCGGAATTATGGTGCGGCCAGCACGGCAGCGTCCTCGTGCTTTTCGTACGTTTCTCCGAGCACGGCGGCGTGGTGGGTGCGACGTTGATGGGGCCGGACAGGTCAAACCATCGGACCAATGTCGCTCCCCCTATCTCGATGGGCACATCTAGGAATCTTAGCAGATCTTTGACAGTAGTTCCACGTGTGATCGGGATCCTGTACTAACAAATGAGTGTCATTCTGTACCAACTGCGTGTTCCAGCATTGTAGGCCTGTATTACCAGTTTCACGCTAAAATTAAGATCAGTTCATCGAATACGTACGTTGGGAAACTCTGTCGAGAATGGTCACGTCCTGGAAAGAGAAAATGACCCTCTCCAGAGTCTCCTTCGATGCAGTGGCGTGGGAAAGGACTTAGGTAAGCATCAGTAACAGTCTGTCAACGCGCGCCATAGCCCATAGATAAACAAGCAACAAGACGATCACAGGTGAAAAGTGCGACGATTCTGTCCACGGATAGAAAACTTAGCGACGAGTTCCCGGTGTGTATGTACAGAGTAAAAATTCCCGCTTTCGACGCTGGGGTTGGACGATAGCGGCATACCGAATTTGTTCCGGAGAAGACCTTCTCTGCAAGCAAGACGGGATTCCTGATGCGATCGAAACATCTCTCCTCCATTTATACGCCCGTGCTGACCTGGAGCTTAGCTTACAAAGGGCTTTATTTTCGAATGTCCATAAAATCGGACATGTTAGCTGAAAGTTGGTGCCGAAAGTTCCTGCCGACAGTGTGGCGCCATTGGCATCGCTCGGTGTGCAGTAGATGCCGATGCGGCGCTTGTCGTCCATAGCAGGAGCGTTTTTATCACCGGAGAGATACTAAAAAACGGTATATCATTCCGACATATACCGATCCACCATCGGATTCAATCGTCTTTGGCTACCAAATGACCACCTTCGGCGTTGCCACTCCACCTCCTCCTTCAACTTTGGCGCTAGTTTGGCACCGTCCTCACACTGAATATTTGGTTAGGTAGGATAGTGACTGAGGAAGAGACGGAGAAGGGATGCGGAGCTGCCCCGGCGCCAGGGACGAGAGGAAGGGAAGAGGAGCGGCTGTAGAGGGGAAGCTATGCTATGAGATAGCATTCCGATAGTTCTCTTATAATATGTACGGATGCACCGAACTGGCTAGTCTTCCGAATTTTGGAGGTATCCTTGTTATTTATGTCCCTTGAGTTTCCGCATCCGAACTGTCTGAATGTTGGGCTAACTGCTGCTTAATGTTCCCAGCCTTACAAGTTACATCCAACAGCTGCAGTAGGTTTATAATTTGCATTACTGTATATACCGCACATTGAAATGTATCAGTAACAACAAATAAGTAGACGAGCATATTTAGCAATCCAACTACTGTAAAACATGACAAAAGGAAGATCGTTATACAACGTAACCGAGTCTGAAATGCATCTCGTTAACACAACAGGGTTCCAAGAAACAGATGTCGGCGATAGCATCCAGACAAGCAAGCTGGTTAATTTTTTCAGAACACTTCCCATTCAACTGCTTCCACCATCCAGTTGTTAATCTTTACAGGAGAAAACATTACATTACTTGGGGACATAACTCAGGCGACACTAATAGGTTCTTCAGGTTCTTCAATCCTTGCACCGCAGCACTCCTTCCTTTTCATTGTAACTCTGCTTCTATACAAACTTGAACTGGAAATCCCAACCTTCCTTTCTTTCGGAGTCTTTGAACCATTTGGTCTTCTCTTAGGTGTCAAGTTTCCAATATGTCCGCTCGTGTTCTTCACGGGTGTGTTGTCAGAATACACAGTGTCTCCGCAAAGATGACTGAAGTGGTGACGAGGATTCACATAGCAGAATGATGCACTGACGATTCCTATGACTGTTGACGGCCGCACTGTCTGCATAAAATCCTCTAACTCAGAAAAACAAGCATGCTCGGAGTATGGCAGGGTATAAGAATCCTTCTCAAATAGCTTCGGCGGTGACAAGGGATCATAGTCCATTTGTATTGTGCCTTCATCTCGCTCTAACCCTTTGCACCTCACAGACTTTGCTGGTGATCTACCACTACACTTGGCCTTTCCCTCACTGTGTCTCCAAAGCCAAGGAATGCCGGAAGGCATGATTCCTATAGTGGGGCATACTGTGTTCAAAGCTTCAAGACTCTCGATGGTCAAACTGTACCTTGGAACAGCACGAACCCTGGTCAAGCTGGTCTGTGTGGTGAAGATCTCCTGATTGACATCAATGCCTAGAAGGTGTATTGTCTGTAGGCGCTGGGGCCAGACCCAAATCTGATGGGGAAATGAGAGGAAAAGATTTTAGCACTCAGAAGTTCAATGTGTTGTGTTCATAAATCAAATAAAACAGCAGTGTGTGTATCTAAGGTATGGCAGCTAAATTGAACTTCAAACTAGATGAACTGACAGCTAAACATTGATACTGAAGCAAGTTTATGTTGAATAATAGAACATTAGGAATATAAGAAACATATTACATATCAGGTTATGTGGATGAGGAGAACATGGAGTATGCCGAGGAAAAGAGGCTTAGCACCTTCGTTTGCAGTGCTCTGGATATATGAAGCAAGAGGTCTTCTTTTCCAAGAGTGTCAACACCAATAATAACTTCATGATCAGGATGTGCCCGAATAATATCAACCATCTACACATCAAAACTAACAAAATATAAGTATAGAACATCCAAGCATAGCATGATGGACGACATACATTTCTATCTTGGTCAGATACAGTGCATCCTAAACACAAACTTATGCATAGGCAACTTGCTTACAGGTTGAGAATGACGTCTTATTGCAGGTAGCTTAGTTACCATGGTAGCACTAGCAGGACACCCATCCCATCTTCAGTAAAATAAGAAATGGGGCAGTTGTGAAGTGCTGATCAAGAGGAAGTGCAGTAGCTTTCCAACCAAATCCATGCTCAATTAGGCTCTGATCTCTTGCTGTTGCAGGTTTAGGAAACGAAGTATGCACATTGGTTTCACGTTTCAGTGTGACATTTGCTTTGAGTAGCATTAACAGGCTATGCTAAACTTCTAACGGAAATACTAATTATGAGTTGCTTTATGAATCAGGATAGATGCACAATGCTGAGTATAATGAGATACAAGCATCAGAACTAAACTATAGCAGCTCTAACTGACAGCTCAGGATGGACACTGAAATTTGTCTATGGAAGTGTATCTGAAATGGACCAGATGGCTGGCCACTAACTAAACTGAAACTGAAATCATCGCACCAAGAAGGCGGCAGAAATCGGCACAATCATCACACGGGTCGAAGCAAACCTGACCTGCTCAGCGACGACGCGACGCGGAGGGAAGTTGAGCGATGGGTGGCAGTAGGTGTTGTCCAAGTAGAGCACGTCCACGCTATCCCCGGCTAAAGCGTTGAGGAGCGCCTTCTTCGCCGACCGCGCCTTCTCGCACCCCAACTCCCACCGGAAATCCCCAGTGTACAGCATGCAACCGAGATCACCGCGGAAGAGGTACATGAGCGAACCTACACGCAGGCACGAGACGGAAGCCGAATCGCACGGATTAGCAGTGTTTCAGAGTAGAGGCGAGAGAATTGAGAGGGTTTGGGATGGAGGGGGTACCGGGGCAGTGGAGGGCGGGGATGGCGGTGACGAGGAGGGAGATGGGGCGGGCGGAGGAGGGGCACGAGAGGGAGAGCGAGGCGGAGGCGCCGGGGGCGAGGGGCCGGAGGAGGGAGGCGTCGATCCCCGGGAAGCGGGTGGGGAGGAGGCGCGCCGTGACGGGGGAGCAGTAGAGCGGCCCGTGGCGCCACCCGCCCGCCGCGCCGAGGCCGCGGGTGTGGTCCTGGTGGAGGTGCGTCAGGAAGTAGGCCTGGCTGCCGCCGCCGAACTTGTCCACGGACACAAGCCCTTCGTCCATGGCTCGCCAATGGCGTGCCAACCTCGCACGGTCGCTGCGCCTTTGGGGATTTGGGAGGGAAAGAGGCGAGCATGTGCGGCAGATGGGCGCCAAAATAAATAGTTCTCCACTAGTAGCTTCTACCGGGGTTACGCGCCTTGTTTGTGAATTGTGTGGGCCAGCAAGGACATGGCTTTACGGCGATCTGGCATTTGTTTGGACAAATTTACCTTACCAATTTAGTCTTGCAAAAATGTAAACACAAGCTTATGGTTTAAACAGCGGAAAGTATCCCAGCGGCCAGAATAAATACAGGTTATACTTATTTTTAGCTTAAAACTAGTTTCTACTTCTAACTTCTATTTTTTTTCACTATTCAATAATTTCATCTTTTTTATTTTAAAGATTTTTTAGCTTTTTTGATTTTTTTTCTTGTATTCCTTTGCATTATCTATGATAGACTAACATGTTTTTTATTTTTCTATTTTTAAAAAAAATTTAATTATGATAAAAAAGCCAACTCGGCTACAATAAAAGTAAAAAAATATAGTAAAAAAACTATAAGCTAACACCAAACCAAATAGCTACCACAGAAACTACCCATTCTCCATTACCGAAGTATACGCAATACAGAACCAGACTGAATAGAGCAGATGATACCGTATACACAAAACTAGGCGAGACCGCGAGAATACAACACGTACCATCTTCCGAAAGCCTGGTCTTACAGGAGATTCAGGAGCACAACATAACATCCGTAACACAGCTCCTGCCCACGGGAATGGTGTACTCTACTTGGAGTCGACAGCATAAACGTCTGGCAAAGCAAACCGACAGAGACTCCCACGATCTACGAGCCTGATACTAACTCGAAAATGCAAAGCAGCATTTTGGCCAACCCAGTTTATGGTATGCAGTGGATACAGAAGTAACAGATAAGCAGCCAGTTGCATCGTTCAAACACACGGGGATCACGTCGGTACAAGCCCGATGTTTTCCTTGCTCTCCAGTTGCATTTCATTGTCTCAGTTTTCTGCAGTGAACCAAAACAGGGGAATCAAATCCACCAGCAACGTATGCTCGCAAGCCAACTTCTCCAACACACAAGTTGATAGCAGGTGACATACAGAATCATATGAAATTATCAGTTTCAAATGAAACAAGTGCATTCGACATATGAGGAAGCAATTGAAAATGTATGTGTCAAACATGAGCATTCAGCATATGAGGGAGCACTTAATACAGGTGTCAAACAGATGAAACACCAAAAGGAAAATAAGTGCTAACACTGTTCCTTCAAAATAGATTTTTTTGTTTGGGGGGGGGGGGTGGCTCATTAAACATCAGCACCAGCATTCTACTCAAGGGATATCCAAAAGGCTCCATTGTAGATTGCTGCGTCAACAAAAATGAGGTAATTTGATCTGTTCCAATAGATAATTGCGTATGAACAACAAACTAATGTTCGCAAAGACCAAAGCGTTTTGTGAATGTCAAACCATCCCCAGTAAAGCTGACAGGTCACTTCTAGCTCAAATTAAGTACTTAGCACATCGCCTTCAAATAAATAAGGAGAAATATTCCTTATCTAGGGCCTTTTTGCTTTTACCATATTTTGCTGCAACCAAATTTGGCATGCTACACTGCCTGTAGCTATTGTCACAGAGTTGGCCCACTTGTCAGCCCACAATGATAGGCAAAAAAAATGTGGCAACTGTGGAAAAGAATAATTGCCAGAAACTGTGGCCATGAACTAAACAGCCCCCTAGTCCCAGGGTCATTTGTTCCAACAACATGCAAATTAGAAGACCAGCAGATATACTAGGTTATGAACTGAATATCCTACAGATAGCATACAGTAACTAGGCTATTATTGGTCACTTAGTAATGAAGCATGAAGATGAGCAACTGCAATATTCCAATCAATAATATGCAGATGATGAGGTGTGGTGTGAATCAATTGAATGACAACAGTAGTTAGAGAAAATTGTTATGCAATGCAGGTAGGGGAAAGCAACAACATGATATGTGGATGAAACTAACAGACGAACTCAAGGCAATAACAGAAAGGAGGATCCTATCCCTTAATCTTATCATGGCATAAGTATCATTCATAAGAAAAGGAGACAACTAAACTAATACTAAACAATAAATAACTCAAAATACTGCATCAGAAGTGCAAAGGATTAGAGTAGGAGAAAGTCAAGAGATATTTATACAAGAAAAAACATTCATCTAAATTTCCAGAGCATACCTTTATTCTAACTATCTGTGGTCCTAAAAGAAACCTTCCAAACAGCAACCACTCTTAAGTGGAAATGCATTCCATGCAGGTGACAGTGAAATAAATTTCTACTTTACTAAAAAGCTTACAGTAGATTAGACATTTCAAAAGAGATAACCATAATAAAAACCATTGACATTACCACTTTCTTTAATAGTATACTTGTTTTCATTAATAGCTAGCAAATTGTTGTGACTGTGATATTCATTTCCTGTGCCAACTCTAAACAACATTAGAATTCCAAATTGAGCTAATATTTCCTAATTTCCCCGACATTTTCTTCACCATGTAAAATTTTAAGGAATTATGTCCATCAGTCCATGTACACTAGCTTGCATGAGCATAATAATGTAAAATGTAACAAAACAACTAGAAATCAGTGTTACTTGGACACTGACACCGGTGTTGGAATCTGATTCGTTTCCGGTGTCTGATTCAGCGTAGTTTTTTTGGACACCGGCAGTGTTACTCGGACATGGACATGGATGTCGGAATCCGACTCGGATTGGGGTGACCAATTCAGCAAAATTTATTTGAACACGGTTGTCCAAGTAACACTGCTAGAAATGACGTGGACAAAGATGGATGAAGTGCACAGCAGCAGACGAATTTGCATCGTAGTTTCATACTTTCATATACATATGGGACTTTGTCAATACAATTTATTGTTCAATGCTCATCCACAATTCTAAGAGCGTTGGCAAACATTTAGTGATAGAGACTATCAGCTTTCTTACCATTTCCTCCAATAGTTCACAACAGTTCTATGTAAGTTAATTAATTCAGCACAAACTACAGAAGCTGGCCAAAACAAGATCAAACTCTGTAGTCTTCAAAGAAGACTAAGACAGTTCAAATATGAACAAGCCTAGGACATCAAGCTTGTCATCCCTTTGGCTCTAAAAAAAATCAAGCTTGTCATCACCATTACAATTTTAGATGAAAGATGACAGTTTTATGCACTTCTTGAAGGAAATTTCTTACTGAATTAGTTATTAAGACATTTCTGTACTACTATTTTCTTCCACACCAGACATTTATACACTAAATCATTTCATAGAACACTTCATGACAAACTAATCAATCATCAGCATACAGAGTCGAAACTGTGGGGTTGAAAAAAGTAAAAGGGCAGACCTTTGTGCACCTCAGGCTCATCCTCGGGCACAGTGTGCAGCTCATCTGTTGCTCCAACTGCCGCCCCACCGGCCCCTGTAGCATCATCGGGGTAGCGGACAACCACAACCGGGCAGACACAGTGACGCACACAATAATCACTAACACTCCCGAGCCTCCCCTTCCCGCCCTTCCGCGAGGCACCAAAGCCGCGGCTTCCCATAATCATAGCGGACAAGCCAAGGCGCTCGGCCTCGAGGCAGAGCCGCTCCTTCATGTCGTGATCTTTGACGACGTGGATCTTAAAAGGGATCTGCGCGTCGACCAGCGGCTGCGCCAGGTCCTGCGCCTTGGTCGATGTGAAGACGTCGAAGTCCTCCTCTTGCTTCTTCTGCAGCTCCTCCGCGGAGGCCGCCTCGGCGGCGGCTAAGGGGACGTCCTCCCCGTCGGCACCGGCGGCGTCGTCGGAGAGGGAGACGGGGATGGAGCCCCAGTCGGCGCCGTAGAGCACGGAGGTGGGGCGCACGTGGAGGAGCACGACGGCGTCGCCGGGGCGGAGGTAGTTCTGCACGGCCCACTGGACGGCGAAGGCGGACTCGTCGGAGAGGTCGACGGCGATGGCGATGCGCCGGTGCAGGGAGGCGTTGGTGCCGGCGAGCGAGGAGAAGAAGTAGCGCGGGGAGGAGGGCTGGATCACGGCCGCCGACTGCGCCGCCGCGAGGCGCACCGGCGGAAGCGAGGGGGAGGAGGACATGTCGCCGCCGGCGGACGGGGAGGAGGGGTTGGCCGCCATGGGAGTCTCGGAGGGGCTAGGGTTTTTGCGTTTTACACTCCTTCTCCGAGTTCTTTTTCTCGTGTTTATTTGGGAATTTTCGGCGGTGGTTTGATGCGAGATGGTGGCGTACTGGCGTGGAGAGAAGGTTTTTGTTTCAAATGGAGTACTCGAGAGAGTGAACAGGATAGAGACAGGGTAGCAAGCAGCCTCCTTTGTTCTCCGCAACTGTGCCGGTGACGGTGAGTTGGGGAAGGAAGGAATAGCCAAATCTTTTACTCTTGGCCCTGTCGCCATTTTTTTTCAGCTCAGTCCTGAGTATTTTTTTAAAATTTAGCCTCCTTCCAAACACAGAATTATGTAAGACTGATACATAGCAAATCCATATCAAAGAAGTGCGGAAACTCAAAATATGTGGTACTGTAGCGTGTCTTTTGTACTGTAGCTACAGTATGCTGTGACGCGGTAATACCATTTTCCGCGCTCCCCTGGCACGAATTTGTCACGTATCAACCTCGTGTAATTCGACACGCGAGGAGAGGGCTAGATTTTTTTTAAAAAATACCGAGAAGATTAGAACGGTAAAAAAATAGCGTCAAGGGGCCAATTTAGTAAAGATTTCTAGACTAGCTTCTTTTACACGTAGTGCCTAATGGTGCCCCTTGTTTCTACGTTTTTTTTCTTAAATATTTTCAAGGTTCTCTTAGCCTTCCATCTGTGCTTGCCTCGTTTGCTTATTAACGAGTACTTTTCAGTTGTAACTAATAGTTTATGATTGTAATTAATAGTTTTTATTTTTAGAGTGAGTGTTTCATACGAATAAACTAAATATTAATAAATTGATTTAAAAAAATTGTATCAATAAATTATTTTGAAAAGACAATAAAAAACATCTCATTCATTTGTTCAAAAAACCTATAAAATATAAGTCACCTAAATCACCTCCTCCTCTTCCCATTGGAGTTGGAATACTAAACTTTGGCAGTACATCACAACTTTGGTGGTTTTATTTGCTCATCAGTTATGCCAGAGTCTGCAAAGTTCATGATCAAAGTTGGGTTTTTTTACCGTGACTTTGATTTTTGACTTTTGATTTTAAATTATGTCTATTTATAAGAGACAATATAAAAAGAGAGAATTGTATATGATTTTGACTGGTATAGCTGAACTCGATATAATGTCTACTTAATTGGCTTGTAGGCCATGCTTTCAAAAGATATCGTTTAAAAGCTAACCATTATAGTAAAACGTGATATGACAAAATCAAAGTGAAAAAGAAACTAGTCTTGCAAATCCCCCGGAAACTAGTGGAGTATAAGGGGTGTTCAGAATAGCGTTGGTTTATGATTTTTTATTGTAGTTAGCTTATTTTTTACTGTAATTAAGTTGATTTATTTGGTATAATTAAATTTTAAAAAATTTAAAAGTAAAAAACATGTTAGCCTATCACAAACAATACAAAAGAATATGAAAAAGAAAAGAGTCTAAAAAATAAAAAAGAGAAAAGGATAAAATTAATAAAAAAAAAAACAGAAGTCGAAAGTTAGAAAATAAATTGAGCAATAGCTAAGTTCAAACAGGAATGTTTATGCTGTTCTGGTCATTGATTGACCATGGACCGTGAGTAAATGCCGTGTCTGCAGCATGGTCAGTGAGGAAACACACTGGCTGGCTTCCTCATTTTCTGGTTGCCGCCAGAGATGGACTAACTTATAATTTATAATTTTTAAATAAATAAATAATATAATTTTTATTATTATTTTAAAATAATTTATTAATATTCGATACATTCATACATAAACTCTACTAAGATCAGCATACTAAAAAGGACGAACCCAAACACTCCATGTCCATGTACGCGTTCACTGAACAAGGTTGCGTTGAAGGGGACCGTTGACTGGGCTGATACAGTCGGCATTTGCCACCTCTTCGGTTGGATTGTTGTTGATTCGAAGCAACTCTCCCCTGGGAGTTTCATAGGGATATTCTTTGGTTTTTTTACTATAATTTATAGTTTTTGTTAAAATTTTTGAATTTTAGTTATTTATGATAGAGATTATGAAAAGAGATATATTTGCTTATGATTTTGGATGATACAGATATTAGATTTTTATATACTACAATTAATTTATAGATCCCGTCTTAAAAAATACTCCATTTAAAAATTAAGTACTATAACAAAAACTAAAAACTATTTTTAAAATCTAAAAAAAACATACCCATATTCATTTAAGTAGCAGCATAAGAGATTTCAACGCACATGAAGAGAGAGAAAAAAAACCGTACCACTACCAGCTGCCAGTGTGTAAACGGAGCTTTGAAGGAACCGGATTCTCTGAAGTCGCGTCGGCGACTTCAGAGGGCGATCGGATCTGAGCCGTCCGATCGGAAAAGAACGGCCAGATCGGTTTGCTACGATAAAATTTCATGTAGCTACGATGAAATTTTATCAGAGCATCCAATCGGGCCGTTCTTTTCCGATCGGACGGCTCGATTTCGACGCTCTCTGAAGTCGCCGTACGCGACTTCAGAGAATCCAAAATCGACGAGGAGACGACCATTCATGCTACTACTCGCATCGCACTGGCTGCTGCACCTCCAAGAACGAACTCTGACCAAGTCAGTGTCGGTAACAACCTCTTTGCAGCACTCAGTTTAACATTAACTTATAACTTTTTTTATTATAATTAATTTATTTTTACTGTAATTAAGTTAATTTATTTAATATAATTAAATTAAAAATATATAAAAATAGAAAAAAATGTTAGCCCATCACCAATGCAAAGGACTACAGAAAAAAAAGAAAAGACAAAAAATATTAGAGAAAGGCAAAAATATTGAATAGTAAAAAAATAAAAATTAACTTTAAACCATTTTGAACAGTGCCAGTAGAAAGAATATACGTAGCCTAGAACCTGCTCTCGTGGCTCCATCAAAAGGGCAGCATGATTGATGGTTTCTTACCATCATGGAAAATGGAGAAAAGAAGAAGAAAAAACCAACTCTATATATATATATATATAGGAAAAATTACATTCTACACTTGGGTGTAATTACACCCACCTCTAATATACCACCTAAACGAATTTGAAATACTCCTTTATCACTTTGGATATACTCATATACTAATTATAAGATATTTCAATGTGAACCACATGAAAAAATTGCAAGGGAGTCCATAGTTTTTAGCGTATTTTGTAAATACCTTCATATACGCACATAAAAAGGAGTATGTCTAAAAATATATACATACTACCTCTGAAAAATTGTTCATACCACCTAGATGATCTTAAATACTCGTATACTATACGTATATACTCTCTGTTACGCGAGATACTCCCTACGTTGTGAGATACAATATAAGATGTAATTACACCCGGGTGTAGAAAAGAGACTTCATATATATATATATAGAAAAATACTTTCTACACCCAGGTGTAATTACACCCACCTCTAATATACCACCTAAACAAACTTAAAATACTCCTTTATCACTTTGGATATACTTGTATACTAATTATAAGATACTCCAATGTGAACCACATGAAAAAATTGCAAGAGAGTCCATACTTTTTAACGTATTTTGTAAATACCTTCATATACGCACATAAAAAGGAGTATATCTAAAAAAATGTACATACCACCTCTAAAAAATGTTCATACCACCTAGATAATCTTAAATACTCGTATACTATACGTACATACTCTCCGTTACGCGAGATACTCCCTACTGTATGAGATACGACATAGGGTGTAATTACACCTGTGTGTAGAAAAGAGGTTTCCTATATATATATATATATATATATATATATATATATATATATATATATATATATATATATATATATATATATATATATATATATATATATATATGATAAATATCTTTTACTTCGAGTGTAATTACACTTATCTCTAATATACCACCTAAATGAATTTGAAATACTTCTTTATCACCTTGGATAAAGAAGTATATTAATTACAAGATATTTCTATTAAGGATATAGAATTGTAGTAGGATATAGAGTTTGTATTCTATTCCACATATGCCTTATCTCTATATGGCATATCTCTTTGTACTCCTATATATATGGTCCTTGGGCCTCATATCAATACACACACAATATTCATAACATGGTATCGAGCTTAGATTAAAACCCTAATCTCAATCTTGATTACTTCACAGCCGCCTTGCCCGGGAGGATCGATCTTCGCCCGGGCGGCCCTTGTTAGGATCTAGTCATCACGCCGTCCATCGATCGCGTGGGCGTTGCCGGCCGCTCCTCGCCGACGCCGCCGGACTACGTTCGATGGGAGACGCCGCCTCCATCCACGGGCTCGTTGCTCGCATCCGGGAGACATCGTTGACTGGAGCTTGAAGAGAGGCCGTCGCACGCGCCTGTCCACAACCATCGCGTCCGTTGGCTCTTCCTCGCGTCCTGGCGGCGGTCCAACTCCATCGTCGATTCCTCCGAGCACGCGACCTCCCCTACTTCCGCACCGGGGCTCGTCGCGCCCGTTCGCTGGCTTCCACCCGCGCTTGCGCGGCCACTTCTCAGCCTTCGGCGGCGCCACCACGCGGCACCACCGGATCCGCCGTCCCTCGATCCGCCTGTCGCCCGGGACTCGTGACCTCTCACCACTGCATCGGCCGGTCCGATGGCCTCCTTGGCGTCCTCATCAACATCTGCTGCGTCACCGAAGGGAAGCCGCCGCCGCAGCAGGAGCCGGTGAGCCGACCCCTCCCGTCGCTGTGCACCCACCGGCGTCGATCCCGCCGATCCAGGCCGCAGGCTGTGCCCGCCCACGCTCCATCCAGCCACCTCTCCGCGGCGGCGAACCGCCGGCTCGGGGCACTCGGCGGCGCCTGCGCGCCAGCCGCCGGCCTCTACACCGCCACCTGGACCCGGCTGTCGGCCGTGCGGTGCCCCGCCCCCGGTCCGGCCGCCGCCCGCCGCCTGGCTGGCCTCGCGCCCGCTGGAGACTCGCGCCGCCAGGAACCTCCGGTCCGGCCGCGCCGCCGCCGATCGCCTCGGCCCGGCCGCGCCACCACTGGCCGGCCCCGGTCCGCCACGCTATCGGCCGCCAGGACCCTCGCGCCCGCCGGCCGCCGCCAGTAGCCTCGCGCCACCAGGAGCCTCGCGCCTGTCCGCCCTCACTGGTCTCCTCTCTGGCTGGCCTGGTGTTTATCTACTCAGGAGGTAGCTTCCAAGGGAAGCTAAGTAAGTTAGCTTCCAAGAGAAGCTAAGCAAAAAAAAAAAAGAGAAAAGAGAATAGAAAAAAACAAGAAGAAGAAGATGTCGATCCTTGTCGCCCACCACCGCGCGCCCTCGTGTGCCGCTTCGGTACTCTCCGCCCTTCGGATCTGGGCCGCCAGCGTTGTCCACTTTGCCACCCTCTACGCGTCGGCCGATTGCTGCCCTCTGTGTGCAACATCCTTCACTTTGTTGCCCTCTGTGTGCGACGTCCTCCACTTCGCTGCCCTCCGTGCGCAGCATTCTCCACTTCGCTGCCCTCTGTGCGTGGCGTCCTCCACTTCGCTGCCCTCTGTGCGCGGCGTCCTCCACTTCGTTGCCTCCATGTGCGGCATCGTTTCCTTCTCGATCTCGCCGCCGCTGCTACCCAGGCCGCCGTCGTCTCCACTTCATCCATTTGGTTGCATCCATCTCAAATCTGTAGTCTCTATCTTTAGTTCGTCTAAGTCATGCGTGTCCACAAATTTTTGTGTCAGTCGGTCGGTTGCTTTGCCGCTCTCATCCATCCTTTAGAATTTTGTATGGTCGATCTGCCTCTCGCGTCTGTATGGCTCTTCTTGATTCGTGCTCGCGGATCTGGTCTTGCCCGTTCGGATCCACCTCATTCGCGGCTGGATCCGGACTCCTCCGTGGCGGCCTCTCGCGTCGCATCCCCGAGCTTTATGGCCGTCGCGCTTCTTGTGTCCGCGATTCTATTACGCTTCTTGTGCACCGCCGCCGCTGCCTCTCGGTCTATGATGCGATCGCTCCTCTTTTCGAGCCGCCGCTCCGAGCTATTAAAGCCGCCACGCTTCTTCTACTGCTGCGTTTTTCTTGCGCTTCTTGTGCTCGCGCGCCGCCGTCTCGGCTTCGACTGCATTTTATGGCTACCGCACGACCTCGGATGGAGATCTTCTATTTTCGATACAACTTTCAAGAGCCGCATGCTACGACGACGTTTCAAGACTTGGTTTTTGGATTTTAGTGTTAACTCTTTCAAATGCAATGCTATTGCATACGCCTTGCATTTGAGAGGGGGTGTTAAGGATATAGAATTGTAGTAGGATATAGAGTTTGTATTCTATTCCACATATGCCTTATCTCTATATGGCATATCTCTTTGTACTCCTATATATATGGTCCCTTGGGCCTCATATCAATACACACACAATATTCATAACAATTTCAATGTGAACCACATGAAAAAAATTGCAAAGAAGTTCATAGTTTTTAGTATATTTTGTAAATACCTTTATACACATACATAAAAAGAAGTATGTTAAAAAAATATACATACCATTTCTGAAAAATTATTTATACCACCTAGATGGTCTCAAATACTCGTATACTACACGTACATACCATCCATTACGCGAGATACTCTCTACATTGTGAGATATGATATAGGGTATAATTACATCTGAGTGTAGAAAAGAGTAGCCTGGATTCGTGGACAAAGAAACCCACAAAAAGATTGGTGTCTTCAGAGTTCAGATTCCCCTTGTGATCAGAATCTTCTCGATCGAACATGGCTGCATGCCACACACAGAATTTTCCGAGAGATGAAATATGCTGTGCAAGTGCAACTCAATGCACTTGATCTTACTATTCCTTCACCCATGCTTGATGTTAGAAATGACCTCCGGTGAACTCTCAAATCCTTCTAGTTGTCACCCAAATGCAAGTAGCCCGGTGACGCTTCCAGACAGAAAGGGATTTTTTTGGCCTATGCCTTTCTGTTTCATGTGGAGATACTGGCCCTAGCTTCAACAACCATTGGCGTTGCCATTTGGTTGCCCACTCGTCCAAGCATACGCCTAATTAAAAATTTGCCGAATCAATCTATTCATAAGAGCACATAGTTCATATCGGACCAGAATCTGCATAGTTGTGCTTGGGCAAATATTCTCACCTCACAAAGTCAATGGCGCGCGCAATAGTCGCTTTCAGAAGCGAAATACAAACAGAAAAATGGATGTTCTTATTGGGCCTTTACACTCGCATATCTTGTTGCTCTATGCGGTGTGACGTGTGACGACGACCCTGTCTACGTTCCCAATAGCCGGAGGTGCTCAAGCCCTTTTCTCAAAACGAACATTAAATCTTTAGATACAAACTATGGTACTCAGCGGTGGACTAAAACTAAAATTTAGGGGGTTAATAGGACAAGACTAATATAAGATAAACGAACGAAATATAAATTAGACTATCTTTTGTAATTCAAAATTATACATAATTAGAAGAGAAACATAGTAAAAATCTAAAATACAGTGAAGATTGTATCTTAGTAATTATGCCCTCAAAAGCCTATACACATATGTAGTAGCTATCCACACCAAAATTAGCAAGCTTAGCGATGAAATAAGAAATTACGATCATGAGTAGTTATAAAGATTGGGAAAAGGAAGCACCATATCAAAGCGCTAGGATTGAGTAGTACAAGTATGAGGCAATGTTCGTTTCTCCATTTTCTTGAAACTTTACAAATCAATAAATGATAATAGATGAAACTAAAATACCAAATCAATTATAATTGCGTAAATTGAAAACTAGATTTGTGTTTTCTTTCAAATACCTGATTCGTTCAACAATCTGTAGATCAGTCCTTGTCCTTCTCCATACCTCAGTTCCTCTCTCCCTCTCCTTAGTCCTCTCTCATTATCTCTTCGGGAGGCAGCCGACAGGGCTTGGTCAGTCTCGGTCAATCCATCACGACTCACTCCATCTCCCTTATCTAGTCTCAGGCAGTAGTTGATGCCCGACAGCCTCAGCACTTCAGTAGCCGTCACCCTCACAACACTCTCCGGATATGGTGCTAGTGCCTGGCCGCCACCCCCTCCCCCGCCTGCATGAGCACGCTGGGAGACGCCCGTTTGCAACTCGCCCCCTACTCATAGCGGTGAGGGTCATCCATCGACCGACACCCACAGCCCCACCCCCACGTGAGCCTTGCACGTCGACCGACATTTGCCCATGGTCGATCGGCACTTGCTCACTCGTAGCCCACACGATCTACCCGACCACCTCCTGCTTGAGCTACCGGCTAGCCCGCGCAAGCCTCAGCTGCCTCCAAGCCGCATGGCACACGTGAAAGCATCTAAGCCCATAAAAATTATTTTGGTAATTAATGATAATATATAAATATGAGATTAATGTGTGTGCTAAGTATCACATAGGTTCAATCCCTAGTGATGAACATGATAAAATAGAAAAGTATGATAAAAGTCAACATGATAATCAAGATGGTTTAAAACAAAAGTATAAGTAGTCTATAATCCTTTTTGTTTTTAGCGATCTTGGATAAAGGTTAGAAGACCGGATTATAGAGCAATTATTGTACTATTAAGAAGGATCATAAAAAGTAACTTGAAAGCATGTTAATGTGCTATTTGGATCAATTTAGGATCATGCATATACTAAGAATTAAATTTGAAAGCCAACCGTGCTCTGTCAGAAAAATCAGAAGTACCGAAGTGTGTTTAGCGGAACTACTGGACTTCGAAAGTACTGTATACACAGTAGTACTACCGAAACTCGGAAGCACCGGTACTTTGAGCGGTATGTTTTTTCTAGAAAGCACCCACCGGAACACTTAGGCTCCCTGATATTAGTAGTACCGGAAAATGAACGGTAGAACTACCGCAAAACAATACGACCACACTCTAAAATGGAACTATTAGACATCGAAAGTATCAAAAATTTGGGCGATATGTTTTTTCCAAAGAGAACTAACTTTTGGTATCAAAGTAATCAGAAGTACCGCACCATAAATCAGAACTACCAATCATCAAAACTACCACGATTTCAACGACGGTAGTACCGCACTGACTTTTAAACAGCTAGTTCTGATGCTCTGACATAGCCATTACTGCTTGCTACAGTACAATGCAGTAGTTCCGTAATTTGCACAACGGTACTACTGATTTTCCTAATTTTTCAGAATTATTTTATGCAACAGCTATATTTGGTTGGTGGGAGTATAAATACTCCTCCACCAGCTTAAAAATGATACAAGAGACTTTATTAAATATCCTTGAGCTTTGAGTATCCTTTCCACACATCAGTTTTACATTGTGCATTCATTTGAGATAGTTGAGCCACATCAAGTGCATTTCATCCTTAGGTGAACCACACACTCCCTGAAGTTCTTACCATCAAAACGAATAGCGGGCAGCAGGAATGTGAGGAAGCGCCGAGCATCGCCATCTGGTGTAGATCGCCCCTTTTTTTGCGACGGCTAGTGGTGGTAGCGGTGGTGGCTGGCTAGGGGGTGGCGGTGTCCTAGGTTGGAGCCGGTCGAGGCAGAGCTGGCTGGGGCATTAGAGGCGGCCTGGGGAGGGAGCCGAGGGGCTAGCTGGAGTAGGCAACGTCGGCTGGCCAGTGATCGCCGGTGTGGACGTGCGCTGGCGTGGGAGGCACCAGCACCGAGGAGTGGTGCAGGCGGGCGTGAGTGCTGATGCAGGCACACACGAGCGGCGCCAGGAACAAGGCATATGGGGGTGACATCGGGAACAGCGCATGCAGGCAGTGACTGCCAGATCCGGCTGGATCTAAGGCGACGACAGCTAGATCTGGCGCCACCCGGAGGGAAGAGCTGGTGGCGACGGGCTGGAGGATGGCTCAGGGACGCAGACAAGTGGGAGAAGTGAGGAGAGAGGGAGAGGGAGATCCGGCGGTGGCCGGTGGCGGTGGCCAGCCAAATCCTAAACTAACTCGATATCATGTAAGAATGAAGTCTTGTATTGCCAAAGGGCCCAATAGGTCAATATATGTTTATGTACAATATACACAGAGGCCCCCTAAACTATACACATATCTAACAAGAATGTCTCTTTCTAAGAAAGTTGTTAGCTATCATGAGATCATAGGCTATGATAAAATTTAAGATATCTTTTCCTCTTGATTCTTATCACCATAATCAAAATTCCCATGCACCCTTTGAAACCCTCCACTAGCTGTACCGACATGACCATTGAAATCGTCTCCTAAGAAAATCTTCTCACTATTAGACTCATTTCTAACCATTTCATCTAGGTCATCCCAAAATTGCCTCTTAGCTGCCTCACCCAGACCTACTTGTGGTGCATATACACTAACAACATTCAAAACCAAATCATCAAGAATTAGCTTGACCATGATAATCCTATCCCCTTGTCTCCTCACGTTAACAACTCCACTCTTGAGGCACTTATCGATTAAGATGCCTACTCTATTCTTGTTTTGTTATGTTCCAATATACTACAACTTGAAGCCAGTATACTTCACCTCCTTCGCCTTTTGACCCACCTATTTAGTCTCTTTAACGCACAAGATATTTATACATATCCTAATTGTCGTATCAACTACTTTTCTTAACTTACCTGATAAGGACCCTACATTCCAACTACTTATACGAATCCTACTCTCATCAACTAGCTTTCTTGCCCCTCGCACTATCGAGTAAAGTGCGAAGACCTTTACACATTATTTACTATATCCGGGTGTCGACATAGCGCATCACTAAGGAGGTGCCGTCCCAGCCCTTGCTTATTTATCACCACACCCGGGTTCCGATGTAGCGCGTCGCTAAGAGGGTTACATTCCAACGAAACTATTTTGTATTTTATTCCATGAAAAGATAGCTTGATTTTACGTTGGATAACTAAGCCTAATACAACCCTCCTCCTTCTTTCTAGCTTGAAACAGGCTATGTAGAAAACTACATAGGCGGAGTTATTAGGTTACTTGCAAGAGGAAAAAAAATCAATTCCAATCAGAGAGTATTATGATGTCAAGTAACAAGCTCTCTGTCTTCTTGTTCAGGTCACAAAATGCTTTGGTTAGTGGGCGTACTTCCTTCAGTTGCATTTGTTATCTTTTTTTCTCATCTCTTTTATTTGGATTAGGAGATGGAAAAATAAAGCTAACCATTAGAAGTCAAAAAAACCTGCACAGTTAAAGAACATGCCATGTCTTAATCTGCAGTTTAGGTAAAAACACGAGGAGAAGTCTCTTTTTATGAATCAGGGAAAGGAAAATGGCATGACCATCCTCCCGTAATGACTTCGGATACAATCAAACTTTGGGAGAGTGAAGAGACAGGCTCTCCTTTTTTGATGCTTTCCTTTTCACAAATAGCAAATGCCAAAGACAACTTCTCTACTGAAAACAAGCTTGGAGAAGGGGGGTTTGTGCCTGTGTACAAGGTATAGTGCGTTCTTTAATTTCGTATGTGAACGTGTTTGCTAACGTTTCAAGACAAAAAGGGTGCTAATTATAACAATTTCGTCTATAGCTGTATGTGATCGGGCAAGTAACACTACTGAATGCCCCTATGTTGTGATTGCAATAAATCCAAAAAATCTATAAAGAAAGGGGAAAATCGAGAGGTTAGGAGCTAGAGAAGGGATATATGACACGATATGGTGATGGAGGTATGCCATTTTATACTAATGTACCCACATAGTTATACAACTATACATATGCTAAAAAACGTAAATATATTTGGCATCTACACTAGTGCTATGATGATTCATAAGGAATTAATGATTGCTTATACACTTGAAGTATATAAGATTTATACTTGAAGTATATAAGATTTGTAATGTTGAAGTTTTTTTCCCACTTTTGAATTGTTTTTATACATAATTGGTTATGTAACAAATATACAAGGTTAAGAAAGTTACGGTTCTGTCAACAACAATACACACCTTCCAGTCAAAAACACGCATTAACTAATGTCATATTTTTGCTTATTGGCCCCATAAGACATTCATAGGTACAGCATCCTCTACTTGTACATCCACTTGTTATTCCTGTGTGACAAAGCAAGTGTGCTGTTTGATCAAGCAGTTCAGGAAATTCAATATACATCAACTTGAGATGATGGATTGTGGTATTTGGGACTTGCTTCCTCCTCCTTCTTGTTTTGGAGATGAACCTATTTAAGATATGGCTGCATTATCTAATGTCAGACTATGTTGAAAACTTGAAACCATGCTCCAGGGCAACTTACCAGATGGGCAGGATATTGCTGTTAAGAGACTAGCAGCAAATTCAGGGCAAGGGCTACCCGAGTTTAAGAACGAAATCCTATTGATAGCCAAGCTTCAACATAGAAATTTAGTTGGGCTCTTAGGTTGCTGCATTCAAGGGGAAGAAATGGTACTAGTTTACGAGTACATGCCAAACAAGAGCTTGGATTATTTCCTATTTGGTATGTTCGTTTTTCTCTGCTCGGTAGCTTTTTTCCTCGAATGCTTTCTTGAACTCATGAATGTATTGTTTCTGTTAGACCATGTGGTTAGATTTTGGTTATTTTGGATGATGAATAATTGACAACGTCGGTTATGATAGTACTTATGGTGTGTTACGTGATTACGGTTTGTCGTATGTTGCATGATACGCTCGTGTGAGGTATTGTGCGGATTGACTTGAGTCAAGTCGTGGACTTGTGCTCGTATGCGGTTGTGTGGTTATTCATGTGCAGGTGTTGCTTGAGGCGGAACGTCGTCGATGACGGGACTGAAACTAGGTTCGGGTGGAACTGAGGTTTCGGGACTAAGTTCAGGGAGGAACTGAGGTCCTATCGGTAAATGATGTCATGCAGGATGTTCGGGCTAGAGAACAATGCGCGTGGAGATGATGCGTGGAGAAGATACAGGAGGTGCGATCCTGGAGGCTTCGACACGTGGAAGGCTAGAAAAATCGGAAGTGAAAAACCCGTGTTAGGAAGGGTTTCGGGTCCCTTGAAAAACAGTGGGCCAAAAAGTCTAGTTGAGGCAAAAAGGCCCAAAACGAGTTGTATGCAGTTTTGGTTACGTGTGGTACGTTTCCGTATTGGAGTAGGTAGTTATGTAGCAGGATAAAAAGGGGGTGCGGCAGCTGCGTGTGCTGAGGAAGCCGTGATTTGTAACACGAACGGAGAGAAAAATAGAAAAGGTGGGCTGCGGTGGCTTTGTGGTTCGCCGTGGTTTTTGAAGGAAAACAGTGCGGCTGTTCGTTTTGTGCATGGCCGAAATTTCCAAGTGTTGCAAGCGTTCAAAGGAGGCCAGCGACTATTAGCTGTGCGCTGCGGTTATTCACGGAACGAAAAGGCTGCGCGGCGGGTGTTCGATCATTTGATTCCGGCGACATCTTTTCTTCGCGTCTTGTGCGTGTGCATCGCCGTCTCAGTCTCACGCGGGACGTAAAGAAAAAGGCCGGCGGCTTTATTTGTTCGAGAGGAGATCGGCCTGCGGCGGGCGTCTGCGATCGGAAAAAGAAAAAGGCGGCGCGTTCTGGCCGTGATTTGTGATGAGCTGCGAGATTGCTAATTAAAGGACTCAAGAAGTGGACGCTAGAGGCAAATAGATTGAATAGCAAAGAAGGCCGACGTCGCTGCATTGATCGGAAGACACGAAAAAAAAGAAACGGCGACGTGCATGCAGGCGATCTGAAGAAGCGACACTGGCGAGTTCCGATCTGTGAGTTGCGCAACGCCGAGCGGCCTGTCGTCCACCAGGACTCGGGTAATAATTTTCTTCCTATACAGTAGTTTAACAGATGCATCATATTATTTCTACATAATAATCGGTAAGAAAGGGCGATGATTACATGCATGTTCACGTAACGGAAATCAAAGGCACAACTAGATAATGTGTTCGGTCGTGAGCTTTTTGCATGGATAGAAAAAGTAAAAGGTGACTGCTATTTTGTTGTTCTTACTAGAATGCAAGTAGGCACTAATAGATGATTGCTATTGAGTTGTTCTTACGTGCATGCATGCAAAGAAGTTAGTGCAAATTAAGTCTCGTCGTTAGTTTAAATGACTGCTAGTTGAAAAATTGGTTTGGCTTTTTGCTTCTTTGATGCGTGCATGAACTGATCTGCATGCATGTGCTCAGTTTGTGATCTAGAAAGTTTGCTTAATTAATTTCCTTTCGGATTTTGCTTAACCACTTAATTAGAGCTTAATTAATTTTCGGTATTATCTGCATCAGCAAGTTTGTTTATTTTATATCTCAAGTTCTAGACCTCCGTTTGACGTAATTCCAGTTAGGTTAGTTCAATAATTTTATCTAGTTTATTCTGTAAAAATTTGAGGCCAATCGGAGTTATGGTTTTTTTATTGAGATTAGTTTTAGTGAGGCTACAGTGTTCTGTTCAGAACTGTAAACGAGGTTTAAATAAGTTTTGTGTTTAGGGGGGAGTTTTAAAATAATACTTTTTAGCTTCCGCAATCATTCACCCCCCCTCTGATTGCTTATCTTAGTGTGAATCGATCCTACAGTTTCTTTTCCAAGAACAATCAAGAAGGGCTTTTTTAGACTGGGCAATGCGGATTAACATAATTGAAGGTATTGCGCAAGGTCTTATTTATCTGCACAAGCACTCTCGGCTGAGAATTATTCATAGGGACCTGAAACCAAGCAACATTCTGTTGGACATTGATATGAACCCTAAGATATCTGACTTTGGAATGGCCAGAATATTTGACCCCAAAGGAACACAAGCTAATTAACACGAAAAGAGTCGTTGGAACATAGTAAGTGATGGCTTACTGCATGCTTCTATTTGCATTTGACATATAAAGTGAACAATCTCTATATTGAAAGATGGATATTGAGTTTATTAGACTACTGTTCCTTCAGTGGCTATATGGCTCCTGAGCATGCTATGGCAGGCATTTTCTGTCAAGTCTGATGTATTTAGCTTTGGAGTCTTGCTTCTGGAGATCATCAGTGGAATAAGAAATGCAGGATCTCACCGATGTGGCAACTCTCTTAACCTCCTTGGATATGTGAGTACAAGTTATAACGAGCTCAAAATGTACTATAATTGTTGTAGGTGAACTACCTCTAACTTGGTGGCTGCAACTGAACTTCGCAGGCATGGGAACTGTGGAAAGAAGGCAGATGGTTTGAGCTCATTGATAAATCACTACGCGGCGCATGTACTGAGCATATGGTACTTAGATGCTTCATGTCGGCCTGTTGTGCGTTCAGGAGAAAGCTGTTGATCGACCCTCCATGACTGAAGTCATTTCAATGCAACCTGGTTTCCTCTCCATGTTGCTTCCCACTGAAAGTGATGCCCCTGAAGGAACCTGCTCCCTGAATGATTTGTCAGTTACTGGCCTAGATGGTAGGTAGTGCTATCTCCATTATACGATGCCCTTTGCTTAAAAAAATGCAAATGTGTTACAATTACTTTTCAGTTGATGCTCAGAAAAGATAATCGCAGGAGCGTCACGTTACCGTGCAAGTTATATAACGCGAACCTAAATTGAACAGAACCGCCATGATTGTTAGACGGAATGTTCACAGGAATGTATGATTGGCATTCTGACACCTTGAGTTCTAGCTCACTCGGCCATGTACGTTCGCCAAAACTGCTCGATAATCTGCATCCAGAAACCACCTGCCTGTTGTCGGTGCCGATTTCTGGCCGAATGTCGTTTAATTACTGCCTTATTGGTGGCAGTAGATCAAATCATACGCTCGTGTAGCCTCTTGGTTAAAAAAAAAATCACCACTGAGAATTGCTTTTTATTTTTTGTGCAACTTAGTTATACTGAGGCGTACGTCCTTATCAACTTGCTGTGTAGTTTCAGTATTTTTCTTTTCCTAGCACTACGGCAAGTCGCCTAGTCGTGACGCTTCGTCCCGTCAAATTCTTGTTTGTTATCGCTTTATCAGCATGTCTGCGTCGAGATATTCAACCGTGTCAGGTACTCAGGTTCCTGCCTGGATTGAGTTCGTCTGCATTTTCTCCGCACAGTTTGCAGTAACTGTAAATATACCGTATTGCTACGTTCTCGTGCAACTTGGATACGTACTCTCACAAGTTGAAATACATCGCGTCGAGTTCTTGGAGGTTATGAGATTCTCTCATGCTTCTAAGTCAAACCATAATTGATACATATGATGGATGCTAATTAAAGTTGAATTATATATTGCTATCTATCATACAATAAAAACTTAGATGGCTGACTGCATCAGCTAAGAAAAAAATCTTATAGAAATTCTTCCAAAAATAAAAAAAATATTTGGCTCTTAATTTGGTGCACCCTAATTATGTTTAGCAATCCATAATTGATGATGCATGCTACCTGATAAATAAGAATAATTGCTAGAAATTCTCACAAAAAAGTATCTAACTCATAATTAGGTGGACCCTTCATATGATTAAGAAATCATAACCAATGATTTTTCTTAATCTATGGAAATGCACATGAAGTTTAATTGCACCGTGATATGCATGCATGCATAGTTGGGGAACTCTTTTATAAAAGTAAGATATCTGATGTTAGAGATAGAATTGTACTCAAGCGATCCACGCACAGGCACAAACTTGCCTACAATATCCATTATAATTTTCATTCTTTTAATTATATTCATACGAATATAGTTATTATCTTTGTTATTGGAGATACCAATTAAAAATTATAAAAAAGTGTATTTCCTCCCAAAGATATAATCTATATTATTTCTTTTAACATATACTACTATACATTAATATCACAAATAAAACCAATTCTACGGATATGGAAATTAAATCGAATTGATAATGTTCTAAATATTCTAATATTTGAATTATTTTATGTGATATACAATCTTTTATTTTTCACATATAGTTCATTTATTTTCTAGTATATATATACAGCTAAACTAATTAAATATACTTTAAAAATGATACCCACAAAGGTGTGCGTGCCACCGTGCAAGTTGCTCTAATAGCCCAATAGGAGTATGTACTTAAATGGAAGTAAACGTACAGTTTAGATCCAATTATTTCTCTCACCATGCAATGGATGCACTAATTTGAAAGCAAACGTATGAGATCAAATTATTATTTGATACTGTCTGTTGAACCGTCCTGTTGTTCCATTCGTTATCGGAGGTCTATAAAATGCAAACATGCATCACAACGGTAGGTAACACCGCGCTAAGCTAGGTTTGAGCTGTAAAAGGGGCCCATGATGAAACAGTCGGCCTTTGGCATGTTCGGCTAGCAGTCAATCCTTACTATAATATGATAGTCAAACCTCAAAACTTGAGCAAGTCTAATGGAACTAAAAGATTCTATGGCTGTCATAAGTAACGTGCACTCAACGAAGAGAAGATTATTTATTTATTTTTGTGACCAAGAGGATTATATATTTCTCAGCACCTCTTTTATTACAATATCTAACTTTCAAACAGAGTATTTTTTTAAAATAGAGTATACAAGTTAATTATAGTACTGAGAAATATATAATCTTAGCCCATAGAAAAGGAGGGGCTGAGAAATATATAATTCTCTCGGTCTCAAAAATAAATAAATAAATAATCTACTCTTCGTTGAGCGCACGTTACTTATGACAGCCATATAATCTTTTAGTTCCAGTAGACTTGCTCAAGTTTTGAGGTTTGACTATCATATTATAGTAAGGATTGACTGCTAGCCGAACATGCCAAAGGCCGACTGTTTCATCATGGGCCCCTTTTACAGCTCAAACCTAGCTTAGCGCGGTGTTACCTACCGTTGTGATGCATGTTTGCATTTTATAGACCTCCGATAACGAATGGAACAACAGGACGGTTCAACAGACAGTATCAAATAATAATTTGATCTCATACGTATACTTTCAAATTAGTGCATCCATTGCATGGTGAGAGAAATAATTGGATCTAAACTGTACGTTTACTTCCATTTAAGTACATACTCCCATTGGGCTATTAGAGCAACTTGCACGGTGGCACGCACACCTGTGTGGGTATCATTTTTAAAGTATATTTAATTGGTTTAGCTACACACATATATATATATATATATATATATATATATATATATATATATATATATATATATATATAGATGGATAATAAATGAACTACATGTGAAAAATAAAATATTGTAGATCACATAAAATAATTCAAATATTAGAATATTTAGAACATTATTAATTCGATTTAATTTCCATATCCGTAGAATTAGTTTCATTTATGATATTAATGTATAATAGTATATGTTAAAATAAAGAATATAGATTATATCTTTGGGAGGAAATACACGTTCTTTATAATTTTTAATCGGTATCTTCAGTAACAAAGATAATAGCTGTATTCTAATATAATTAAAAGAATGTAAATGATAATGAATAGCACATAACAACAAGGGACTGACGGAACTACAAGGTGCATGTGTGGCTATCTCAACTTCGAGGGGAAGAAAATTTCTTCAAACCACTTGTTCTGATCTAGGACACCGATTTTGTTGAGTACGAATTGTGGCTGACAAACAAAATCCATGCATACAAACTACTCGGGTCATAAAAAAAAGAGTGGCGTTCTTTATTTTTTGAAAAGAGTCAACATGATACTCCTTTGACTACTAAACTCTCTTATTGTATATTCGAAAAAGGTTGTAAATTACAATATTATGAAAACACTTTTACAATAAATTCAGTCGTATCATGTTCATATATCCAAATCATACGTTTTACATAATATCTTTAGCATTCTAAGACGTCACTTTTTTGTGACTGAAGGGTATATAACGACAAGGTGAAAAATCAAATTCAATAGCTCATATAACTCATCTATAGGCCACCTACTTTTTTGTGATTTGGTCGTGTCTCTTTGACTTGAATTTCGGTTGCATTACAAGGCGATCATGGCGTATCGGGCCATTTCACCGTGCACAAGTCAAACCTTTGCAGAAGGCCAAGTCAGCAGCTTGAATTCCACCTACCAAGCAAACCGAGGTCCAACACCCATTTTTATCCAGTTTAGATGTAACCCTTTCTGCATTTATTCAGACGGTGTTGAAGTCCAAAATATAGCTCTGCCTAATCCCATTTAAATGGAAGCCATGAGCACGGCGTGTCCATCAGAACTAAAATCCGGGTCCAATGCCACAAGTGGCCGGTACAGATGGCGGACGCTTCCATTGGGGTTCGAGCGCCCTGCAGCAGCCGGCAGCAGTGGCCGGTTTGGTGAAGTCGCCGGACTCTGCTGCTGACCAACTCGCGCGAAAACGAGCTGTTTCCGTCCGGAGCGCCAACGTTGACGTAGCTTTTCTGCTAACAAACGTGTGAAATATAATAAACTGAGAGAGACTGTTAGAGATATATTGCATAGCTGTGTTATTACCTAGATTAGCGTCTCCATTAAGAACATTTGTACCTTTCTAATCTTGGCCCATCCAGCTGTATATAAATATAGATGATCACTCCCTTGATTGGGTGTGGTGTTGCCTATTCCTCATATTCTCTACATGGTATCAGATTGATCCTCCCTTCCGCTGCCTCTTTTTCCCATTTGCTCTCCGATTCAAATCTAAAACTCTCCACCCATGCCTCTCCCACCTCGGCCTGCCGCCTCCCTACTGTCACCTCCCGGCCGCTCGCCTCCCCAGGAGCCCCACCTCACCTCTCGGCCGCCTGCCTCCCCAGGAGCCCCACCACCCACCACCGCCTCCCGGCCGCCTCGACGCCGGCCCCCTCCCCCAACGCCGCCGCCTCCACGTCGTCTTGGCCTGCCGCCTTCCCACCACCGACTCCCGACCGTTCCTCTCGCTTCTTCTGCACGTCCTCCGGCTCCTCAGCTACGTTGTTGGACGGCGTGCCCCCAGCCTCGGGGTCGTCGTCGACGGAGACGGGGATGGAGCCCCAGGCGGCGCCCTTGTCTGCTACCGTAGTGGCCACCGCCCCTGCAGCCCTCGCTACCTCGGTTGGTGGCTCTCCTCCTGAGCATACCGCGCCGGTCACCATCAGCCCCTTCGCGACCATCGCCATCAAGGCTCACGTTCCCGTGACTCTAGAACTCAAGAATCCAAACTACAACAAGTGGTCGTCGTTCTTTCGCTCGATGTGCGGCAAGTTCGGCCTCGAGTCGCACATTGACGGCTCCCTCCCCGCGCGTCCGGATGATCCCGCCTGGGAGCAGGCGGACTGCTGCGTCCACAGCTAGCTATTCGGCTCCGTCGCCGATGACGTCCTCGACCTCGCCATGGAACCGGACCAGTCTGCGCGTGATCTGTGGGTCGCCATCGAGAACCTGTTCCAAGCAAACAAGGCTCCACGCGCCATCTTCCTCAGCCACGAGTTCCACTCGATGACGCAAGGTGATCTCCCTGTTTTCGAGTACTGCAAGCGTATGAAGACGCTCGCCGACTCCCTCCGCGATGTCGGCCACGCCATCTCCGAGTCTCAACTCGTCCTAAACCTTCTGCGCGGCCTCAACCCTCGCTTCTCCAACACTGCGGATGACATTGCCAACTCCACTGCCTTGTCGTCATTCGCGACGGCGCGCAATATGCTCATCCTCAAGGAGCTCCGTCTCGCGAACGAGACAAAGGTGGTCACCGAGAGCGCCCTCTTTGCAGCTGGCTCCTCTGCTGCAACATGCCGCTCGGGCCTCTGTCGCTCAGTCACGGCGCCTGTTGCTCCCTCCAGCGTCAGTGGCTCCTCTACGATGGCTCATGGCGACCATGGCAGGCGCGGCAAGGCCAATGGACGCGGCAACCGTGGCCAACAGCACGAGCAGCCGGCTGGTTGAGGCGGACCGATGCCCCCTGGGCCGTGGGTTTGTTTGAACCCTTGGAGTAACCCATAGAGTGCGCCTCCGGTGTAAGTTCAAGTTTCATTATGTTGATTTTGGTGATAATGACAAATACTTGTATGAGACTAATGCGTTTGATTGATTATGATATGGCTTAGTCTCATTTGGATAAAAAGGTGAAATCAAAGAGGTATGCATTCGACACTTATATTCGTTTACATCTTAGTGCATTTCTTGGATCCAAAATATAGATTAAACTCCACTAGTTTAAGATGAATATGTGCATGTGGTTTCATGATACATTCTTGTATGCACACATTTAGGGGGAGTTCAGTCTATATTTTGTGTTTTAACTCATATTTCTTTACACTCAATTATTTGTGTATGGGACTAATGTGATTGTCAAGTAATTGAAATGTTTAGTCCCGGAATTCATTTGAATATTTGGAGATGCATGCAAAGATTGATAAGAAGATCAATATGGCTTGAGACAAAGGTCAGCATGTATTTGAATTTAAAGTCTAAAGTCAACTGTGCTCGCTCAAGAAAATCGGTAGCACCGCACCCACCTGCGGTATTACCGCAGTGCGGTAGTACCGGCGTGTAAACAGCGGTAGTACCGCAGTGCGGTAGTACCGATTTTGTGCGGTATATTTTTTCCAAAGAGCACCCGTTTGGGGGACTTCAACTTACATAAATTGGTAGTACCGAAATTTGTACGGTGGTACAACCACAGTGCGGTAGTACCGCATGGTACCGCGGTAATACCTATTTGTGGAATGTTTTTTCTAGAGAGTTCCCCGAGAAAAACTTAACTGGCTAGAAATCGGTAGTACCGATTTGATGCAATGAAGAACGCGATCGCGGTAATACCACACCTACTTGCGGTAATACCGCAGTGCGGTAGTACCGCACTTTGGGTTTAAAATTTTATATTCAATTATTTGCAATTGTGGTGGTTATCATCAATTACCAAAGGGAAGATTGAAGCATCTAGACACACCATTCTGAGTTAATGGTATGTTTTGGTAATTAATGATAATCGCATTGTGGGACTAACATTTTCCATGAGTTGGATGAACAGGTTATGTTCCAAGATGATAAAGACTTTAGATAACTTCATATGTTGAAGATCATCAAGCAACGATTCGAGATGGAAATGGCTTCATGAGTTGAAGGCAATCAAAAGAGGATGCGTCATGTGTTGATGCATATCACGATCTCGAAAAGGAGATGATCATGAGTTGATCATCAAGTCAAGAGAAGACAATAACCTAGACTTGATGTGAAGATGAGTATCATCAAGCTTCAAAAAAATGATCAAGGCAAAGGTATGATTAGTTAGAACTAAGGATGTGTTCCTAGTCTTTTACCGGTCTTGGTGTGTGGTTGAAAGACCGGATTGCTAGTATAGATTTGCCGTACTATTAAAAGGGGTCTTGTCTAGTAACTTGAGTCTCATCATGTGTTGATAGCTCAATCTTACTTACGCTAACTCTCCAAGGCATGATGCTATTATTTGCAAATGTGTTTTGCAAATAGTTGAGGCTCATGTATCTAATCCTTACAACATGTGACTATACTTTGCAAATGTGTTTTGCAAATGGTTGAAGTCCATGTACCTTATCCTTGTGGTATGATCTAAGTTTGCAAATATGTTTTGCAAGTTGTTGAAGGTTATACAATATCCCTTGGCATGGTCTAAGATTGTGTATTATTGTTTTTCTCGGACTTAGACCGTGAAAATGACTCCTTTGATATCTTATGATTTCTGCTTTGATCTAGTGTATTTTACATCATGCAAATAGATGGGTTGTGTAGCCCTCTGAATAAGCTTTCCATAGAGTCCAAGATCACTCAATTCCGACATCGGAGTCAAAAGTTATGACCGTTTTCCTGAGTGTTGTCTGTGCCGAAAAATAGAGGTGCGGTAGTACTGCACCTACCTGCGGTAGTACCGTACTTTGTACAGCGGTAGTACCGATTTACCTGATTTTTTCAGCGGTTTGACTCCAACGGTTAGTTTGACATAGCCGTTACCTTGTGCTACAATAGAAATCGGTAGTAACACACTTTGTACAGCGGTAGTACCGATTTCCCTGATTTTTTCAGAGATTTGGATCCAACGGCTAGTTTTTGTGTGTGGGGTATAAATACTCACTTGTGGCTGGTTGGGGAGCATTCTTTGACACCTCATTTCAATTCCTTGAGCTAGTGTAAGCCTCTCCATTCTATTGTGTATGTGTTGCACTTTGTGAGCAAAGAGAGAAGTTTTTAGTTGCATATGTTGCATCTAAAGGTGGATTTTGTATCCACTTGAGCTTGTGCATTCGTTGCACGTGGTGTCAAGCGAGGGACTTGACTTGTTACTCTTGGAGTTTGCCGACTCCTAGACGGCGTTGGAGGCGTCGTGCGCGGTGATCTTCTCAAAGAAGGTTGTGACAAGACCCGGCGTGTTGTGAAGGTTGGAGCTCACCTACCCGGAGCGGGGAAGAGCTACCACTAGTGGAATTGAGGTGTTTGGCTTAATTCTTGGAGCCGATCCAATTCGTTTAGGATTATCTCAACGTGGATTAAGGGAGACCGGCAAGTCTCCGAACACCACGGTAAAAAGTAATCGTGTCAATTGTGATTTATTTACTTGTACTTAATTTACCTTCAAGCAAATTACATTCATAGAATTAATTTGATTGCTTGTCACCCTAGAATTGCAAACCTTTGACATAGGTATAGATTGTTGGTGCACTTAAGCGAACCTAGTTGATTTAGTCAATATTTGTGCTAAACCAATTTAAGTTAAGCTTCCGCATTATATACTTGGTTTAGACAAATAGGTATTATTTTTAATTGAAAGATAATTTTTAAGATCGCCTATTCACCCCCCTCTAGTCGGCCTCCTCGATCCTACATCCGGGCGCTTCGACTTAGCATGCGCCTGTGCCTCAAGCCGGCCTCCTTGGCCCCTATTCGTAGGCGCACACTGCTTTCACTCCGTCTCAAGTTTCAGTGCCGCCAGGCCAATCATGGGATCAATCCGGACTCATTGCGGCGTTGAATTAGATGTCTCTCCAGAGCTCCTCTCCATGGGTGATGGACACATGCGCTACCTTTCATATGTCCTCCTCGGATGGTACACTTCTCTCCCGTTTGCCTCCTTCCTTTTCTTCTATTACAGTTGGGAATAGCTCTACTCTCCTTGTTATAGCTCGAGGTCATTCTACTTTACCCACATCTGTGTCTAGGTTTGCTTTAAACAACGTTCTTGTCGTGCCATCTCTCATCCACAACCTTCTTTCAGTTCGTCAGTTTACACGTGATAACCACTGTTCCATTGACTTTGATCCCTTTGGTTTTTCCATCAAGGACCTGCTAACCAAGCGCGAGATTCTACGTTGCAATAGTGGCGGCGACCTCTACACCTTTTCACCAACTGTGTCCACCACTGCTGCCCATACCAGCGTCGTCGTCACCTCCACCTTATGGCACCAGCGCATTGGTCATCCTTGTCCTTCTGTCCTTAACATACTTCATAATAAAGCTCATATCCCATGTAATAAAGTAGCTCGCACTATTTGTTCTTCTTGTCAGCTAGGCAAGCATGTGTGTCTTTCCTTTGCTAGCTCCTTGTCATGCACTTCAGCACATTTTGAGATTGTTCACTGCGATGTATGGATGTCCCCTGTTGCTAGCACCTCGGGCTATTTATACTATCTTGTTCTTCTTGATGATTTTACTCACTTTTGTTGGACCTTTCCTTTGCGTCGCAAATATGAAGTTCACCAGCACCTTGTTGAGTTTCTTGCCTATGCTCGCACACAATTTAGTCTTTCCCTCAAATGCCTTCAAGCCGATAATGGAGCCAAATTTGTCAAAAAATCCACTCGTGCTCTTCTTGCTGCCCACGACACTATTCTTCTCTTGTCATGCCCATACACTTCCCCACAAAATGGAAAGGCTGAACATGTTATTCGTACACTCAATAATTCAGCTCGTACTCTTCTTTTTCATGCACATATGCCACCGCCCTATTGGGCCGAAGCTCTTGCCACCGCTACTTATTTGCTTAACCGGCGTCCCTCCTCTTATGTCCGTAATGGCATTCCTTTTCAGCTTCTACATCACAAATCTCCCGACTACTCTCACTTACGTATGTTTGGTTGTCTTTGCTACTCCAACCTCGCTGCCACTTCTCCACACAAACTATCCCCACGTTCCACTGCGTGTGTTTTCCTTGGTTACCCAAGTTCGCATAAAGGTTATCGTTGCTTGGACAATTCCACTCGCCGCATAATTATTTCTCGCCATGTCGTTTTTGACGAGTCCACCTTTCCGCTTGCAACGCCGGTGGAACCCTCCGGCTCAGAGTCTACTCTTGATTTTCTCCTTGACGACTGTGCACCATCATTGCTTCCGGCGACTATTTCTTCTACCTCAAGAGATGCGCGCATGTCTTCATCCACGGTGGCTCCGTCGATTGACGTTGAGCAGCCGCAGCCTCCTTCACCGGCTTCTCTCCAACGACTAGGCGGCCTGCCCACTGCACCCCTGGTGGACGCGGTTCTGGAGCCTCTACTCGGGCCGCCTGGATCCGCTCTAGGGACAGAACCGTCCTCACCGGCCTAGCACCATGGACGACCGGGCGGGTCGTCTCCCGCTGGGCCCTCCTTGCTAGTCCACTTACTGGTGGACCCTGTACTGATGCGCCACGAGGATGCCCCTCCCGTGGGCGTGTCCCCTCCAGCTGCGCCGACTGCTTCGCCCGAGGCCCCTGTACCCCGGCCAGGCATTGAACCGCACCAGATGGTCACTTGTGCACGCGCAGGCACCGTCAAGCCCGTCACTAGGCTCAATCTCTTGGCCACCCATACGCCGACGATTTGGCCGGTACTTGGGAATTATTGCAGTGTCCTGGTGGATTCCAATTGGCGCGCGACCATGGTGGATGAGTTTCAAGCCCTGGTTTCCAACGGCACATGGCGGCTTGTTCCTCGTCCTCCCGGTGTCAATGTAGTGATGGGCAAGTGGATTTTTAAGCATAAATTCCACTCCGATGGCACACTGGCCAGTCACAAGGCTCGGTGGGTGGCCCGTGGCTACTCACAACAACACGGCATCGACTACGATAAGACGTTCAGCCCGATCGTCAAGCCGGCGACCATCCGAGTCATCCTCAGCATCGCCGTCTCCAATGGTTGACCCATTCGTCAACTTGACGTGAAGAACACATTTCTTCATGGCCATCTTGAGGAGATCGTCTACTGCCAGGAGCCTTCCGGTTTCATCGACCCCTCTCATCCTGACCATGTTTGTTTACTGCAAAAATTTCTATATGGTCTCAAACAGGCACTCCGCGCATGGTACCAGCGTTTCGCCGCCTACATCCGTCGCCTTGGCTTCATCACCTTCACCTCCGACACGTCTCTCTTTGTTTACAAAGATGGAGACCGTGTCGCCTACCTCCTGCTGTACGTCGACGATATCATACTCACGGCTTCCTCTATGGATTTTCTGTGGCATATCATGACTCTACTCCACGCTGAGTTCGCGATGACGGACCTCGGCGACCTCCATTTCTTCCTCGGCATCTCCGTCACGCGGTCTTCTGATGGCTTGTTTCTATCTCAGCGCCAATACGCGCTGGATCTCCTTCAGCGTGTAGGCATGGCAGAGTGTCACTCGACCACGACAATAGTCGATACTCATGCCAAGTCGTCACATTGCGAGGGCGCCTGTTGCGGGGATCTTTGTCTTTGTCGTGTCTTTGCATCTTTGCATCGCCGACTAGATAATGAATGGCTGCTAGTTGATGCTTGCGTCTATGTTTAGAGCTAGTGTTTGCATGACTACAAGTGTTGATGCCTGCGTCTGTGGCTTAAATCTCCAACGCAGCTACATGTCAAGGAACAGGAGATCCAAGAGAGCAGCAGGTCCGAAAAGAAGGGAGAGGGGAAGGAAAGGGTGAGAAAAGGGTCATGATTTTAGCATTCTTCACTTAGGTATGATTTAGATCTTTTCTCTCTAGTTTGCCAATTTTTAGTAGAGACTAGAGTCAGGATTAGTAGATAGGTCTGTCTGTCTTAATTTTTAATTGCAGTTCCCGGTACCGTATGGACTAAATATGAAAATATCATCTACTAGATAGTTGCCAACTTTCTGTAGATTATTTAAATACATCAATCGATGGTCTAGATTAAGAGTTATGATTTTTGTGAGACTGTTGTTTGGAGACATTGTCGTTATTTGGCAGCCTTGTGGTAAACTGCAGATTAAAATTATTAAATAGACTAATTAGGGTTTTTGCTCTACATGAAAAGTGTAGATAACTGTCTAAAGATTCCAGAAGTCTAAGAACAAAAATTTTGGTTGGATAGATTAGAAGTTATGATTTTGAGAAGACTGCTGTCTAGAAATCGATTGTGTTGGATGCAGTCATGGAAAACTATTAAATTGACTTGGTAGAGAGCACAATTGAATTTTGGACATAGCTAGAAAATGGTACGTAATTTTTCATAGATTCTGAAAATGCTATGGTTTACTAAATTTGCATGTGTGGATTGATGGTTATAAAAATATTAAGCCTGCTATCTAGAAGATGACAAAACGGTCTTCTAGGTTAAAAACGAGAGGTTAAATAATTTAATCAAAAATTGTGGACAACTAAGAAATTATGAAAAATTTTGTGTAGATTTTGGAACTAGTATGGTTTGCCATGTTAGGGCTTGAGAGTTGAAAGTTATATTATTTTTAGTACCGGGAAAGCAAGGAATGACTATCCGGTAAAGGAGGAGTATTGCGGATTTGGAAGACGTGTAGGAGCGATGTCATTTAATTGTTGTTCTTGTATTGCTATAGTTTGTTATTAAGATTGAGTGTTTACTATAGGAGGAGTACTATCAGGTTTGTTGTCATCTTCAAATCAAACCATTTCTCGAAAACTAGAAAAACTAAGTGCATGGTAGAATGGTATTTGAGTGTTTGAATTTGTTGTTATATTTGAACAAATATTTGCCATGATGATTCACATGAATTTATTTGTCCTTATAATGCTCACATATTTATGGTAAAATGATAATAATGTTTATGGTAGTATAATGATGATAATGTTTCTGGCTAAAATGATGATGTTGTCAAACGGTTAATATTGATAATTAACTAATAAAAGACAATTATTGTATTGCATATTAAGCATTTATATTGCAAAGAGGTAAGCTGTGAGGCCCTCTAGAGACTACTTTGTGTGGACGACTCCATGGGATTAGAGAAAAACCTACTTTAGTAGGCACTCCACGGGAGTGAAGTTGAGGTCTCCGTATGAAAAAGGACGGACTTGAGATCCGTGCATGAAATAGGGTGAGCTTGAGTGGACACCGATGGGTTCTGCTATACAAGTATAAACAAAAGAGATATTGAGATATGTGCATTACATTCATGAAAAGAGAAATAAGATAATGAGACATATATGTGAAACTTGATGAGAATGAATATGCGAAATTGAGATAATGATGAATGGATATGAATTGGTAATTCGGTGTTGTCTTGTTTATTATTCTATTGTTGTACTTGCTAAGTCGTAGATTTACCCTTACTTTGTTGTTATTTTTAGGTGCTTATTATTGATGACATGTATGGGCAAAAAGTAGCGCAAGTTGACATTGCACTAAGTAGTTCTCTCTTTCACTTAGTGATCACTTATTCACTATTAGAAATAAATCTTGCTATCTATAGATTCCTTATATTATTAATAATTTCTATTTAGCACATAATGGTTTATATTGTTGGTACTTGTCAATTCGCTTTAGTTAAATTCATTATTGATTCAGATTATTGTTATTTGGTTCATCTCAAAGTTAGTCAATGACTTCTGTATTGTTGAAATCTATATGTTCATGATTATGTTGAGAAATTGTACTTGAGGCCTAGCTATTGGTGATGTGTGATTTATGGTTTAAATTAGTAGTATTTGTAGTTGTGGGCGATATTTTGGGTTTTTGTTAAGCTGGGGTGTTAAAATGAGTGCTAGCGGTTTGACTGACCATGGTGGCTGCGATCAAACCAACCAGACTAGTGGTGATTGGTAATGTTAAATGGTTTGTCAATGCAACCAACTTGATGGTGTTATCCAACACAAAGGTACAAAGGAAACAAGGTGCAACAACAAAATAGTTACTCCATGTACCAGGAAAATTTTGAGTGTAGACTAAATTATAGTCCAGACTCAATCTACTCACCTATAACTACCTGTGTGCCATTAGAATTGCAATCAGTTGTCCACACTGTACGATCGAATGAAGGAACTCGTACATTTCTTCTATAAGCATTCGACGAGCCCATGACAAGTCAATAGTATCAAATAGATCCATAATATATATAGAACGATGGGATTATCCAGATCCAAGAGTAGCCACCATGTTTTGCGATGGAGATAAATTTGTAGGTAACAATGAAGAAAATAAAATGTATCTTTCAAAATATGTGCAATAATGGCAACGATAATAAGCATAATAGAAGCAACTACATGAGGATACAATGCTCGCTTAACTGATGAATTAGTGTTGGTTGCATCAGGAAAATGGTGCTCAAGCTTTTTTTACGCAGGTTATACTGGACGAGAAGATTGAGAAGGTTGTTCAGATGACCATATGCTTGTAAGTGCATAATTCACTGCCCCCTTCTGCTTTCCCGAGGGAGTCCAAGCAGGCTCAAGTAAAAACTCCATCTCATCCTTGTTCTCTAGAGCACTCCCTAATCCATATAATCTGCCAGATAATCTTAGAAAAATATGGTATGGGACATTAAACACCAGTATGGCCATGGGCTTATACTCTTGTAAAGAACAATTGAACATCAACAAATCAAATAGATCAAGAAATTGTAAATTCTGAAAGATAAATAAGCAATGCATGTTCCCTCTCTCTCTCTCAAAAAAAGATGAAGATGATGAACATTCTGGAAGAACACACATGCCAATCATTTAGTAAAATCAGGATAAGTCCTCGCGCCACGCACCTCTCACTCTCACCTCACCACCATGGGGGCAATAATTCCACACACGAAGCAATGGCGAATTCGATGGGAATGCCAAAAGATGCATTCCTCATCGTGCGGCGACTTCATATCCGGCGTTTGCCCTGTGGCGACCTGCTGATCCAACGACATCTTTGGGGATGGCGCTCCGTGCCCGCTAGATCCGTCCGCATCTGCAAGCACCGCAACCGATTCAAACAAAGCAAGAGCAATTATATACCTCTAGGAGAGCGCGGATGACGAGCTTGATGGTCTCCTTGCCGGAGGTCTCCCTGTAGTTCTTCTCCAGGAACATCCTAGTGGAATTGGAGTTCCTCCCCCATGGAGTTGGCCTTCCACGTGGAGAAGGTGCCAGATGGATCGGTCTTGTAGAGCGGGCTTGTCGGTATAGAGATTGAATCTGACGATGAGGGCGGAGAGCCGAACAAGCAGACTCCACCGCTCTGGGTGTACTTCTACTGCAGGCTAGCGATGTAGCAGAGGAGGCGACCGTGGGCGGAGCGGCACGGGGTGGGGAGGAGAAGGCGGTGGCGCGGGTGGGGTGAGGAGGAGGAGGCAACCGTGGGTGGAGTAGAGGAGTGAGCGGCGCGGGGTGGGAGCGGAGAAGTGGGGGGTGGAGAAGGAGGCAGCACGGTGTGTGGGGGAGTTGTGTGAAAGATCTCATCGAACGGAGGGGAGAGATGGCCCAGTCGAAGAGTTTTTTTACGTAAGATGAAGAGAGAGAAGAAAGATAAATACAATATACGAATCATCAATTGGTTCTTTTAAATAATAAAGATAAGGGAAAAACGCTTCCACAATAATTCGCTCTAACGGCCGCCAGCATAAGTCCGACATATAACAATTCTGCTGCACGGATCGACGACCCGTAAGGCCCAAATTGAAGTACATAGCTCTCCCCCACGACCGCTTCACGCTGATTTGAAGTCAACGGACTAGTGCCGCGCGCGCGCGCAGCCATGCCCGTGCGGCGCACCTAATCATTTTGTGTCATGCAGAGCGGCAATCACAAAGCCATGTCGTGAGGAGACTCAGGAGAGGAGAGGTCGCCCGTTTCGCGCCCAATTCCAGAGAGACAGGAAGCATGAGGATACGTGCGCTCTCTCTCCTCCCCCTCCTCGTCGCCGCAACCACCTTCTTCTCCCCAGCCGTGTCTACCGACACCATCGACCAGGCCGCGTCCATCACCGGCAACCAGACGCTCGTCTCGGCCGGTGGAGTCTTCCAGATCGGCTTCTTCATCCCGCCGGGAGGCACCGACGGCAGAACGTACCTGGGAATTTGGTACGCCACCGTCCCGGGCCCGACCGTCGTCTGGGTCGCCAACCGCCAGAATCCGCTCGTCAACACCCCCGGCGTCGTCAGACTATCCGCCGATGGCCGCCTTGTCATCCTCGACCGCCAGAACACCACCGTATGGTCCTCCGCGGCGCCAACCAGGAACGTAACCACCGGCGCCACCGCTCAGATTCTGGACAACGGCAACTTCGTTCTGAGCTCCGATGGAAGCAGTTCCCCTCAGAGCGTGGCGTGGCAGAGCTTCGACTACCCGACGGACACTCTGCTCCCGGGCATGAAGCTCGGGGTGGACATCAAAAACGGCATCACCAGGAACATCACGTCCTGGAGCAGCCCGACCGACCCCTCGCCGGGGACCTACACGTTCAAGCTGGTCATGGGCGGCCTGCCGGAGTTCTTCCTCTTCCGGGGCCCGAAAAGGATCTACGCTAGCGGGCCGTGGAACGGCGCGGTCCTTACCGGCGTGCCGGAACTCAAGTCCAAGGACTTCGCATTCACGGTCGTGTCGAGCCCCGAAGAGTCGTACTACAGCTACTCCATCCGCGACCCGTCGCTGCTGTCGCGGTTAGTCGTCGACGGCACGACGGGGCAGGTAACGCGGTTCGTGTGGCTCAACGGCGCGTGGAGCAAATTCTGGTACTACCCGACCGACCCGTGCGACGGCTACGCCAAGTGCGGGCCGTTCGGGTCCTGTGATACCGGCCAGTCCCCGCTCTGCAGCTGCCTGCCGGGGTTCGAGCCGCGGTCGCCACAGCAGTGGAGACTCCGGGACGGGTCCGGCGGCTGCGTCAGGAAGACCAACCTGAGCTGCACGGCCGACGACGGGTTCTGGGTCGTGAACCGGATGAAGCTGCCGGAGGCGACCAACGCGACGGTGTACGCCGGCATGACGCTGGACCAGTGCAGGCAGGTGTGCCTGGGTGACTGCAGCTGCCGGGCGTACGCCGCCGCGAACGTTAGCGGGGGCGTCAGCCTCGGGTGCGTCATTTGGGCCGTCGATCTGTTGGACATGCGGCAGTATTCGGTGGTCGTGCAGGATGTGTACATCCGGCTCGCGCAGTCCGAGATAGACGCCTTGGGCGCCGCAGGTTAGGACTCCGACTGAAATCTCATTGAGCTTACCTTTACTAGTTCTGTGAGCCCAAACTTGCATGCACAAAATCTCCCATTGCAATTACATGGTTGCATCGCTGCTGAATTCTTATATCTAGCTTGTTCTTGAAAAAAAAAAACTTGTCCCCTTATCTTTTCCACTGCTTAGTGCTTGTTCATCGATCAGTTGGTCTGCTCCGGCTCATCCGACAGCATAGCGTGTTCTCTTATTGAATTTTTCAGCATGGCCATTTTTCTCAGTTAAGAAATTGGGTGCACGTCGAGAAAATGGCTCCACTTTCTTCAC
Organism: Melocanna baccifera; assembly: GCA_036346265.1. Lineage (NCBI taxonomy): Eukaryota > Viridiplantae > Streptophyta > Magnoliopsida > Poales > Poaceae > Melocanna > Melocanna baccifera. Next base: position 43,965,441 of record CM070677.1, on the reverse strand, counting down.
CTTTTCAGTATTCAGTGCGCATTAACCTTTGTAGGCTTCGTCAGAGTTTGCCAATCCATGGACTAGTCGCCCTTGTTCTTTGTGATCCCAATAGAAAAGTCAACGGTTGCATTCGAATATAAGCAAATTAGCAGGGTCAACTAGCCATCAGCCGTTGGGTAAAATTGCATTGCGAAGAGCATCAATTTATGTATCCCTGTATCACATTCGCTGGATTAGGTGCAGTGCAGTCCACAAGAAAACGTCAAAAGTGGAATACCACCGAACACTTTTTTTAAGGGAGGGGGAGAGTCCAGCACCACCCAACTCGAAAGTGACAAACATTAATCAGAAAATTGTCTGGATATGATAAAGTACGAGCAAACACTTGCACGCATAAAAAAGTACAAAAAGTCACACCTGATATGTAAACAGCATGCACAAGTCTATTCAGTAGTCCACAAAATCACGAGTAAGTAATGGTGCGGTGTTAGGTTGGCTCACCTGACGTATACCGCCGCTTGATTTCAGCTGACCGCCGGCGCCCAAGCAAGAGCGCGGTGATCGCCGTCCTCGCGACTACTTCCGGTGTGCTTCTTCTGGGAGCCGTCGGCTGCTTCTGTTTTTGGAGGAACAAGGCGAGGAGGAAGCGTCAGAGTGAAACGGCGCCAGGCAGCCGGGACGACGTGCTTCCGTCCAGGGTCAGGAATCACCCTGCGCTGAGCCCAGCAAGGGGCCAACGGCTGGATGAGAACAGGATAAGTGATGAGAAAGATCTCGACCTTCCGTTGTTCGATCTACCGGCGATTTTGGCCGCCACAGACAACTTCGCCGCGGACAGTAAGATTGGAGAAGGTGGATTTGGCCCTGTTTATAAGGTAAGATAAGAATCAAATAACAGTAGTTATATTTGACTCGGGATTCTCCGTACGTAAATTGTAACGGGACCTGCAAATTAACGAACAGGGAAAGCTTGAGGACGGGCAAGAAGTAGCTGTGAAGATGTTGTCTAGGAGATCGGTACAGGGGGCTGGGGAGTTCAAGAACGAGGTGAAACTGATCGCTAAGCTTCAGCACAGAAACCTTGTGAGGCTACTTGGCTGCTGCATCGAAGACGACGAGAGAATGCTCGTGTACGAGTACATGCACAACCGGAGCCTAGACACATTCATATTTGGTCAGTTCATTTCTGCAGAAGCAAATTCTAACTATTTAATTTGCTCAATTAAATGTACATGGTGTTCATCTCATCGATGTGTTGTGCAGATGAAGGAAAGCGTAAGCTGCTAAGATGGAACAAACGGTTTGAGATCATGCTAGGGATTGCACGGGGTCTACTCTATCTTCACGAGGATTCAAGGTTCAGGATCATCCACAGGGATTTGAAGGCGAGCAACGTGTTGCTAGACACAAACATGAACCCCAAAATCTCAGACTTCGGCATCGCAAGAATGTTTGGAGGTGATCAGACCACTGCATATACCAGAAAGGTCATTGGGACATAGTGAGTACTAATTATCTCGTAATCCTCGTGTATATACTGTATTCTGAAAATGGAACTTCGCACTGACTTGTGGGGCGGTTTTCAGTGGCTATATGTCTCCGGAATACGCAATGGATGGCATGTTCTCCATGAAATCCGATGTCTTCAGCTTCGGTGTCCTGGTGCTGGAGATCGTCACTGGCAGGAGAAATCGAGGCTTTTACGAACCCGAACTTGATCTAAACCTCCTCAGATACGTAAGTACCAGCATTTAATCAATTGCCACAGGTGATCATTGACGGATTCTGTTACTAATATAATCATGTTTATCATTTGTCAGGCGTGGTCGCTGTGGAAAGAAGGTAGGAGCATGGATTTGCTGGATGAGGCGATGAGCGGCAGCTTTGACTACAGTGAGGTGCAGAGATGCATACAGGTCGCTCTCCTGTGTGTCGAAGTGCAACCTAGGAACAGGCCATTGATGTCTTCAGTTGCCATGATGCTGGCAAGTGAGAATGCCACACTGCCGGAGCCAAATGAACCTGGAGTAAACATCGGGAAGAACACGTCCGACACGGAATCATCTCAAACCTATACTGCAAACAGTTTGACAGCGACTGCAACAGAGGCTAGGTAGTTTGGGATAGACATTCTTTCTTGTTGCTCGAATGGAGTGGTCACTGCTACAGATAGTTTTATCACAGACGGTTCGGAACCATCATCATATACGATTTTCAAACCATCTGTGTTTATGTGTCAGTGATAATAGGTGGTCAGTACAGCAAAGGCCATTTCTTTTTTCACCACTAGTCACGCTCTCTTGTAAAGTTTAATTTGCAACACGCCGAGGGGGAAGAATACCTGTAAAGATTACTGCATTCAATTTGCCTTTGTCCCCGCACAATAGAGATTATGGTATATAGAGGGGATGGATAATACTACTATCTATTGGCACATGTGTGGAGCTTCAAAACGAAAAGGCAAACGTCCTACGGTCCTGTGCAAAAGAGAACATGATTACACAAGCATCCATGTGGCATGCACGATTAAAACAAAATCCCCCAACCCCCCAAAACTTCTCTCTCCCTTTGATGCAAGGTTCAACTTGATTGGATGCCTTTACGCTTGTGAATTTAATCGAGCTACAGTTAAAGAAACTAGAATTGACCGTCATACCACATGTAGTCCAAGAACAAAAGGATGTCAATGTATTAATCTGCCATTTGCTTCCAGTGCAAACATACCTGAAGAGGGGAAAAAACTAGATGTAGAATTAGATGAATGTGATTGATCAAAGCACGAGCATATGGTTTCTGATAGGAGGCGGCTGATGCCATGGCGTTGACGACGGTCGCCGGCAAGAGCCATTCCTTTCTTCTTCTCTTCCTGAAGTCCTCAAATGGAAATGCCGTTGCTTTAGAGGAGTGGACCCACCATATAAGCCTCACCCAGTGGTCAAGAAGAAACATATATATGGGGTCGCGCTCCGCGCTGGCGCGCCCGTCGCAGGTGGGTGGGCACGGGGCTTTTGAGGCGTGCGCGGGGCGCGGGGCGCCGAGGGGGGGGGGCGGTGTTGCATCGCTCATACGTGCATGTGCATCTGCTGTTGGGCTGCTCATATGGGCTGTTATCTGTACGCTGCCCCCGTTCTCTCTTGCTTGGACTTCAATACAGCTTACCGTGGCTCTTCGGCCCAAGCATTTTGCGGCCTTCTTGGCTTCTGGCCCTACAGGGCAATCGGTAATCTGCCACGTGCGTAGCCTAATCACAGCTGTCTTGGCATCAACCATATTTTAGCTAAGCAAATCCTAGCCCAAATGTGATACAATTAGGGAGGGCAATGGCTCCATTCCCCTTCCCCGCCTGGGAGATTAACGGGCGAAATTCACCCCTATCGGGGAAAGCCAGGGGAAGACTGTTCCAGGCCAAATTAATCCCCATCACGGGAAGCGAGAGTGGGGCCCACCTGGCCCCGAGAAGGCTTATAGAATATGGCCCATTATACATGTGTGTTTCAAGAACCCATATAGTGTTGGCTAACTGGGCAGCATAGTCCGGCATAGCACGAACCCGTTAGGCACGGTCCACATAGCTCGTTAGTTTAAATGGGCCATGCCGGGCCAGCATGAGCCCATTTAGTCCAACAGGTTAAGGAGACCTATCTAGCCTGTTTCGGCCTAAAAATTTTGAAAATATAATAATTTTAAAATATATGTAGAATTAAAAAATATATAAAATAAATTATAGAAATATAGTAATGAGCTTTATTAATGTTTAAATGATTATCTCGTTAAAAACTTTGCCGGGTAAAAACTCAATTTGAGAAAATCTTAGCAAAAAAAGAGAGTACATCATATACCTCTATAGTACATGTAAAAAAGGGAAAAGGCACAATGTATATCGAAGCTCTAAGTGTCGTCGTCTAAATAGAGATTGTTGAACGTATCTACCAACTATATATCACGAATCAGTTTATTCCCAGTTTTTCACTGTGAGAAGTACTTCCACCATCTTACTCATGAGGCTTGCTCTTTTCTCCTCCAATATTTGTCTAGTTCTTCTAGAAAAGACTAATACTAGACTTGAAAGAAACTATCAAGACAGGAACAGTTAACACATTCCATACTAATATGGATAGCACTGAATATGCTAGCTTATGTTTGTGCCACCATCCCAAAATGTTGAAGTCCTCCATCCGGTGATCCATGGGATCGCTGTCTAGAAAGGCGAATAGTTTTCCACTGGTACGGATTGCTCCAGCACTTGACGTTATAAAACTTGATCTTCCGGAAGAACTTGGTGTACCAAAGATTTTGCCCCACATATTTGTCTTCTTACCTGTGGTAGGTGCTTGTGGAGGTCGTTGCAAGTGAACTTCCTGAAACTTTTATTCGTACTCCTGATAAACATCAAACAGTTTAGTATGAACAAATGAAAAATAGTTAGAATAATCTATCCCTACAGTGTCACTCAGAAGTGAAAGAACATTAGTGAATTCTTAAATTTTAGTTCTTAGATCTAAAACAAATGCAAATGTGTTTAAATATGGAATCTCTTTCTAATATTTTTAAATATTTAGTTTTTATAGCATACACAGCCTCTCAAAATACTATGTCATTTTCATTTGCTTTTAAGTGATCCACAATTGCAAAAATATGATGCACAATTAAAGAAGATGTTGGATAATACACTCCAGATAAAGCAACAATACAATTGTAAAAGAGTTCCAAAAATACCAATAACTTTTCAGCCACCAATGCTGCTCAGTCAATAGTGTGTTACCGTCACGGTTGTGATAGTGTGTGTGAAAAAAATAGAAAATATGCTTTTATAAGGTAAAAAGTTCTGTAGCATCAGATAACTTGAGTTTCACATTACCAACATGTTTAAACCAAACTTTCTTGAACGTACACCCATCGCAATACAAAAGTTCTTATATGATGCAATTCATTCGTTAGAATGATTTAGAAAAGATATTGTATCGTGAAAAGTTTGAATATATGGATCTAATCTTTTTAAACCATATTTAACTATAAGATTAATAATATGACTGGTGCATCGCTAATTGTAGCAAGAAGAATTTGACGTATGTACTAAATAACAGAGTGGGAATATCTATTGCCCTAGAGTTTACTGTAGTATTGTCCAAAGTAATTGCAAAAATTTTATTTGTAAGACTAAAATCTTCCTCAACGTTGGTACATTTTACAATATTCTCACTCGTATGTGCTACATCAATTAGTTAAAAGCCTATAATTCTCTTTTTCATTATCCAGTCATTGTTAACAAAATGCATAACTACACTAAGATAATCCTCTCTAACCCGTCTACTCCATATGTCCGAGGTTAAAGCCACTAAAAATGTATAGGTTTCAAAGAGTTCTTTTAGTTTAGTATGACCATTATTATAATATTTAACTAAATCTCAAGTTGTTGTCTGTCTAAAAACTGAAAAATCTAGGATTATAAATAGTTCTAATGTAAGTTTCGAACGCTTGAGTTTTACCGAAGTTTAAAGGTAGATCCTATAAGGCAATTAAATGGCAAATAGATTCTCAAGCTACTTTGAGACTATAATCCTAGTTACACATCGTATCATTAGAGTTGTACTATAGCTGCGTTTGCCTTATGGTTATGCCTTATTTTTCTTTGCATCTTTAGGGGTGTTTCATCAAGTGCCTAGTTTCACCTGCAGACTTTGCAGATAGCATATCTTACCTAAGCTTTAGCATCGTCTCACTTCATTATCTTATCAAAATATTGCCATACCTTCGATGTACTGGGTCTGGATTTATTTGCTCTAGTTCTTTTAAACGTAGAAGCACTCATAGAACCTAATGATGGTACAACCAGAGTTTGCTCTCCCGTTTGAGGTGGAGGCAGAGATGCTTCATTCCCGAAGAATAAAAGATATTCTGGAGAAATCTCGTAATCACTCATAGGAAAACTGTCAAAAAATTTTATTGAGAAATGTAGAAAACTACAAAATGAAATAAAAATTGCACTATTATTTATTTTACATCATAACAAGAAAAGTAAGAACAATAAAAAATATATAAAAATTATTATTGTTACATGTTTTCTTGACTATAGTTGGATTTCGAATTTTTGGCAAAAATATTTTGAATTTTGCCAAATTATCACTATGTGAATAAAAAATTTTACAATAGAATTCAAATAAGAGATTGCAGGTTGGGGGTGTGGCTGAATGAGGGAGGTTTGCTGCTTATTTTTATATATTTTTTTTCATATCTTTAACTTCCAAATGGCTAGAAAATTCAACCATTATTGGGGTAAACATGCTAAACTAGTCAAATTTATGCTCAACGAGCCATGCCTAATGGGCTAACCATGTCTAACAGGCTGTTTTTGTGCCTAACGGGCTAAATGGGCAAACAGGCCCTAACATCCCTATCGTGCTTATGCTTGGCCGTGCTTGGCCTAGCACTATTCATGCTGTGTTCGGTTGACTTGCTGGATCGGGGAGGTGGCCCAAGCATGACTGTAGGATCAAGGATAACCGACTAGAAGAGGGTGAATAGGAGGTTATACAAAATCTTGTCTAATTAAACGAGTTATAGAAATTTATCACAAGGCAAGAGTGGTATATAAATTAAGCCTACTCAATTCTAGTATTTCTAAGCAATGAATATAGCATAAGCTAATCAAGCACAATGAAATATGAACAATGTATCAAATTGCTTATCAAAGAAATAAATACTAAAATAAGGTAAAGAAATGATCACAATGAGACACATGATGTTTTCCGTGGTATCGAAGACTTACTGGTCTTCACTAGTCCACGTTGAGGAAAGCCCAAGCACTCTTGGACCGGCTCCACGAATTAAGCCTCACTCCTCGATCACTAGTGGTAGCTCTTCCTCCGCTTCGGAGATGGCGAGCTCCAAACCATTCACAAATTCGCTCGGACTTCTTCACAATCTTCTTGAAGAAGTCACCTCGCAATCAATCTTCTCGCCATCTAGGTGCCGGTAAGCACCAAGAGAATAGATCACCAATTTCGCTTGACGGCGCTCAAGTACAAATGGATCAACTAGAAATGAATGCACTTGAAAAAAATCTCTCCACACCTCAAAATGAATGCTCAAGTGAGAAAAAGAGTGGAGTGAATGCTCTAGGGCTCAAATGTGATCAATGTAAGTTCATCACCCTACCCTTGGGTAGGTGGAGGGGTATTTATACCTTCACCAATCAAAACTAGCTGTTGCAAAATTTTATTCTAAAAAATCAGGAAAATTGAAACTACCGTAGTACAAAATGCGGAACTATCGCACTTTACTGTAGCACACAGTAACGGCTATGTCAGACGTGCAGAACTAACCGTTTTAAATTCAGAGTGGTACAACGCCGTTGTAAGTGTGGTACTACCGCACTGCGGTTGTTCCGTCGTGCTAGTTCCGGTACTTCCGATTTTTGGCCAGTTTAGTTTTTCTCGGGGTGCTCTCTAAAAAAACATACCGGAAATCGGTAGTTCCACAGTACCATGCGGTACTACCGCACTACGGTAGTTCCGTCTTTGAAAATCGATACTACCGATTTCTGTTGAGTCTAAGTCCCCGGAAGGGTGCTATATGAAAAAACGTACTGCAAAAAACCGGCGGTACTACCGATTTTGCTGGAGAGTACAGTGAGTTTTCAAACATATTTTCATGTACATGCATAATCCTAAATTGATCCAATATGCATCAAAATATGCTATCAAGCTACTTTCAATAATCCCTCTTAATAGTACGGCATCTAGCCTATAATCCAGTTTTTCGCCTTTTCTCTTAAGACCGGTAAAATAAAAAACGATTCTATATTTCATGTATCTTGGCTCTTGATCCTTTTCAAATTCATTTTTCATGCAACTTGTTCTTGTCCATTGCATACATGACAAATCTTGTCTATACAATCTTAGCACGCACATTAGTCTCATATTTATAAATCGTCATTAATTACTAAAATCCTAAATTTAGGGTTCTAGATGCTTTCAACGGCTCGATGCTTTGTCGGCGCCTGGCACAATTCATTTGTAGGTCGTGCCATGTCTGGACCGAGCCTAAAGTAGTATAGCCCATTTGGCCACCTCTAAACCAACGTACCCTAAATCTAATCAATCCTCTCCTCCTCATTCCCCAACCCACACATAATTGCACCTCATGCTCGCTCAGAGGATACTCGTTCATTCTCACCCCATTCAGTCGCCTTGCTAGTGGTCACCTCTGGCAGTGCTGAAGCTCTGCATCACCCGCGCGGCTAGTACAACCAGCTTCCGAATTTGTGAACTGCTATGAGTAGATCTGGTCCCAAATTAAGGACCCAAGTTGCTGCCTCCTCTTATGGTCGCATGACTCAGTCTGTGATGTCACTTGTAATTGGGTGTGGGGGGCCGACGGGGGCAGGGAACAACAGAAGTGGTGATGACCAACCTAGTTAGTTCAATTTCAGTCTTGTAACACCTCGACCCTCCACAGGGTCCAAGATACTACCACCACACTGTTACTGTTTCACAAAAAACGTAACCTAAATAGAGTTAACGCTTGAGAACTGTATTAACAAGAGAGTTATTCTCCTGAAACATATTGTAAATAGAACATTTACATAAACTTCTTAACAAAAGTTTAAACATAACGCTTAGTGCAAAACTAAGCCGTTATTGCATATCTACAGTGCAAAAGGAACTACTCCTTTTCCATGCATGCCGCTCTTCTGGATCACTCTAAAAAAACCACAAAGCAAGGGTGAGTCCAAAGAGTCAGCAAGCAAACGACAAAGCAGTACATTAATCCATATTTGTAAACTGTATCAAGTCTCATCGTGAATCTGTGAAACCAATCCATCAGAGTCAGAATCAGAAACAACTCTCATTGTAGTGTAAATTGTAAAACAACTCTACTGTAGTGGTAAATCAGAATCGCCTTTATTGTAATCAGAAATCAGAAATTCATTTATCAGAAATCGTAAGTGGAAGTCAAATCTCTCAAATCTGTACCACATCGTCAGTATCACTGTATGCGATGCATTAAAATGCAATGCATTTGTAACTGTAAATCAAATCTCTGTAACTGTATCACTATTTGTATCTCTTTTCATGCAATGCAATGCTCTTGTAACTATAACTTATACCGCTATAGCGGAGGGTACACCTGTCGATGTCATCCCCTCCCTCCATCCCGCGGAGGTGTCTACCTCTGTAGGACTTACTCAAGAGCATTCCGGACTAGTCATAAGACTTTCTAACCGACCTGGCTCTTATGCACTCTGCATGATGCAGTGCTTTTCAAATAAGGTTGTTTACTCATAAACTGTATTTCTCCACATATGATTAACACATAATCATATACATCATCTCTTGCATGGTATAAAACATGGCATGGAAACACAAATAGCAATCGTTCAACACTGTTTATTGTTTTAACATGTACTTGCCTGTTAATCTGGTGGACGGTGCGCTGCGACATGCGCACGGAGAAGGCGGCGGCGGTGAGTAGACGCAGCAGTAGCGGCAGCTGCAGGGGGAAGTGGAGGCGGTAAGGTGCGGCCAGGGTGTGGTGGCGCCGACGGTTGGCTAGCGGCGCGCGCGCACGGGAGGAGCAGCGGTGGCAGGGCGAGCACAAGGGGGGAAAACACCTGAAGAGAGCGCACAGGTGAGCTCACGGGGGAGGCAAAAGCCAAGTTTGCCTCCTCCCCCTCCAGTCTCCCTCCTTTTATAAGGGTTGGGGTGGGCTAGACTGGGCCAGATTCGGCCCAGGTTTGACAAGTCTAGGCCAGATCCAACCCGATAGTAATGTGCTACAAAAGGCTACAACTAGGGGTAGAGAAAAACTCGTTAGTGAGGTCCATTAGTTCACAATTGTTTCAATTATAGGTTGCAACTAGGCGAAGAAAAAAGCTCATCACTAAGGTCTATTGCTTCAGTTTAAAATTGCTTTAATTACATTCATTAATTAGTTAAACATTGAATGAGTCGATTTTGAATAAAAATAAAATTTGTTTGGTTTGGCTCGTTAGCTCAATTCTAAAAATAAGTTTAAACTATCAATAAAATAATATTAGATTAAATTGTACTAATTTTAAAAAAAATTGATAAGACGAGGATTTGAATCGATCCAACTCCCAATTCCGGCTCAACCGCTCGGCCCCATGCCCCCTCGTCCTTGCATCGCATGGAGGCGAGCGCCGGATTCTCCAAACAGGCGGCGACGGGCGCCAAGCCGCGCGCAAAGCCGCGAGATGCGAACCATCAGCTCTTACTAGAAGGGAGACGGGAGTAGGTGGTGTCTCTCTTGCCAAACCAAACTCAGTCTTTGCCTTTTTAATCCGATGGCTGGAAGCAGTGTCACGGCATAGAGTCAGACGATCCGGATCCTCCTCCTCAGTCTCCTTGCCAATTCTCTCTTCCACAGCTCCACTCCCTCAGATGCGAAATTCCTGTGCCATCCTGCTGCCTCCCCCTCACAACCCACCCGCACACCGAGTCGCTCCTTCTTTGCCTTTTTTCCCGATCTCTCTCCAGTCTCCACTTCAAGATGAGGGGATTTCTCTGGTTTTGATTGGCTTGGAGTGATTTCGCAAAGGTTGGGACTTTCTTGGTTTATTTTGGAACCGGTGGCGGTTTGATGGTATCCTCCGATGGAGGCAGTGGCGAAGCCAGAAATAAAACCGAGGGTGGGCTAAACTAAGTCGTCAGATATGCTAAAAAACTCAATCATAATACCAGTGCAAGGAGAATCAGACATATGAATTCTAGAGCTAGTAAAGAAGGTTACAGCAACTCAACTATTTTTCACTATATAACTTGACACCCTAATGGCTCATGGTATGGGGTAGAAGGCACCTCTATTTATATTTGTACATGACCATTATATTGGTGACAAGTGGCAACCATACAAAGCCTTCTACTATAAATATATCTTCTCTAGAATTCTTTTCTAAAATATCTAAGTCCAGATGTTTCTCACTTTACCATGAAGGATTTGATTTAGGAACTTCCATGTCAAATATCTGTTTATTTATGCAATCTCCCTAACATTCTAGAGTATTCCACAAGTATGCATTGTAATTCTTAATACACTCTCGATGCATACTTGATTCTGGCATTGTCGAGCGATGCTGTCATTGGGTCTTCTGCGCTCTGTCATTCTTGCCTTTTTTTCTTGTTTATTCACCAAGAAAGATTATCACCCTTTAGATAGTTCATCTTATTCTTCTTTGAGCGGACATTCCAGCAAATTTGCTACCACCTTGTAGCTCGCTTTTCTTTTTCATTCTTCTCTACACTTGACCCCAAGATGATTCTTTATATGAAGGTAAAATAACTTGAGCAAGTGCAATACATTGATGGAAAGTACAGGGAGGAAAGCTTACTTACGTTTCAAAATGTATTGTCTCCTCCGTGCTCTAGTGTGTCGCCGAGCAAAGCAGAAAGTAAAAATGCATACCCAGCTCAATAACTACAATGATTCTTAATCCTGCAAACAAGGCAATTAAAATCACATCAAGAATACGTATCATGTTCTAGTAACAGCTACATATAAATATACTATTTTGAACAGAGAATACCGTTAAACTTCTAAATAAGATCTTCTATATCTATATACATTGAATCTAAAAATATAAAATCTAGACTATGGGGGCGCTCGTTTTAGCGATGGCTTCTGACTAAAATTTCATTATAACTAGCTTTTTTTTACTGTAACTGATTTGGCTTTTTGGGCATAATTAATTTAAAAAAATGTAAAAATAGAAAAAACATGTTAACCCATTAGAGACAATACAAAGAAATACGGGAAAAAAGGAAAATACAAAAGCCTAAAATATCTTTAAAAATTCAAAAAAAAAATGAAATACTGAATAGTAAAAAATAATAAAAATTAGAAATAAAAGTAAAAAAATCGAAATAAACAGGGTATAAAGGTCTAAACAAGAAATCTCCGCTATTTCTCCGCCCGGCCCTAGCCGCTCGCTCCGCTCCCCTATTTCTCTCCCGCCCGGGCCGCGACCGATCGCTCTGCTCCCCTATCTCTCCTGCTCTCCGCCTATCTCTCCGCTCCACCCGGCCGCTCCGCTCCCCACCTCCCCCCTCCGCTTCGCTTCCCTCCTCCGCTCCCCGCCTCGGCGCCTCCGGCCTCCCCCCTCCGCTCCGCTCCCCGCCTCGGCGCCTCCGGCCTCCCCGCCTCCCGCCTCCGCTCCCCGCCTCCGGCCTCCCCCCTCCGCTCCGCTCCTTCGGCGGCGTCGCCGTCAGGCACCAGATCCGGCCTGGTCCGGCTCCCCCTGCCCCGGCTCGGCCCCCCTCGCCGGCGTCGCCCTGGCTTCGCCCCTGGATGGAGGAGGTAGGGAGAGAAAGGATAGAGCGGTGGTGTTGGCCGTGGAGGATTTCGGCGCAGCCACTAAGGTAAGGCTAAAGCTCATCCAATTGTTTCCTCTTCTTTTTTCTTCTCTGTTGTTTGTTAATTGTTGTGAGGATATGCCAAATGGAATCAACGTTCTTTATGCCCTATTTTTTTTGATTTTGCAATCAATCGAGTTTATTCGACTCTGATACCCTCTCTTCTTGCCATTAACCATCAGTAACTGAACTCTTTCAATTTCAGGACACCACAAACATAAACACAAAGCCTACAAGGAGGTACCCGCTCGCGTCATGGATAGCTATATTGGCCCTGATAATGCTTGTCGGTGTATACATATTCTCGTTGTCTTTGAAGCAAAATGGGATGCTTTTTGGTCTCAAGCAGACGAACATGATGGAAAAAGAAAGGGAGATACCTTGTCATGACCCCAACATTCCGGAGACTGAGATCCCTTATGTGCACTATCCTACACCAGATACTTACAGTAGGTAATGGAGATGGACTTGGGTGTTTATTTTTACATTTTTCAGGCTAGTGAGTAACTTGTGTTTTTCTTTTTTTTGTTAGGAAAGAATGTGCATGCACACCAGTTAGATTCTTTGCTATATTGTCGATGCAGAGGTCGGGAAGTGGATGGTTTGAAACATTGTTGAATAGCCATGAGAATATTAGTTCCAATGGAGAGATTTTCTCTGTCAAAGAAAGGCGTAGTAATATCACCTCAATCACGAAAACACTGGATACATTGTACAATCTAGACTGGTTTAGCAGCGCTGCTAAAAATGAATGTACGGCTGCTGTGGGGTTGAAGTGGATGCTCAATCAGGTAATCTTTTTTCTATGAGAGATGAGAACACTGTTTGATTAGTTATTCAATGCAAGGTGAACAAAGACTTGCTCATAAGATAATTTTGCACAACATCATTTGTGGCTTAATTATATATCTATAAGTAGCTGTCTGTCGTGGAACATTTCCTTACATTTTTAAGAAGCTGTATATTGTGGAACAAGGACTTTACGGTTACTGCCATTATTTGGAACCCTGGTCTAGAGTCTAGACCTAACTTAATTCTTCTGTAAATTCTGACTAAGTAGTTTGTTTGCATATCATAGTAGTTTGTTTATTGGATCGGAAAATCAAAGGTATTATTTTTGATAATGCTTGGTCAATTGTTTCAGGCAGAACTTAAGCAGTATTATAGACTATTTGAGAAGCAAGGAATGCAGTTATATTTGATGCACTGCCCCATGAGTGTTGCAAATTTTCTGTTCAAAACATATTCATAACATGGAAATTTGCTTGCCTCTAAGGGTTAAACATTCTTTTAAAAAGCACCATATAGACTATTTGAGAAGCAAGGAATGCAGTTATATTTGATGCACTGCCCCATGAGTATTGCAAATTTTCTGTTCAAAACATATTCATAACATGGGAATTTGCTTGCCTCTAAGGGTTAAACATTCTTTTAAAAAGCACCATATTTCATGGAAATAGCCTGCTAAAATACTTAACCACCTAGGACAGTGAAATACTAATCCACAAATTCACTATAGAGAGGGCAGCCAAGAGAATCATTATTTTTTTCTTCTCTTCATTGCAATATTTTATTTTCCTATTTCAAATCTTATGTGTTCAAAGGATCAGATTTACATAGGTGGTTTACCTATTAAAAGGTGTTAAGTCCAGAAAGGGGGCTGTTGATAAATATATCCCTGTGCTTTTTGCAACTTACATGCATTCAAGAGATGTAATTGCTCTCTAAGAAGGGTTTTTCTGGTTTGTCTGTATGCTATGTTTTTGGGGTAATTTTGGCTTTGAGGATTGCTAAATTTTTTTTGTAAATCCTTTGATATGTTCATAAGAATTATTTTTCATACACAATTATTAATGTGGTGCATCTCCTCCAATTTTGCTTTGCTTAATCTTCTGATATGTTTATTTTGGTGGAAATTGCAGGGTCTGATGAAGCATCATCAAGAGATAGTTGAATACTTCAACCGAAGGGGGGTGTCTGTAATTTTTCTTTTAAGAAGAAATCTTCTCCAGCGTTATGTATCTATATTAGCAAATGCTCATGATAGTGCCACCAGGCAACTAAATGGAACTCATAAAGCTCATGTGCATTCCCGAGACGAGGTTCACATATTCTTTCTTTTGATCTTACTCACAGTCGGTAGTGAGATAATTTTTATTTCAAATCTGCAACTTTTGGTATCATAAATCAATTATGTTCCCAGTATGTTTAACTATCTGTACCGTTAACTACTTTAGCTGCTACAATGTTGAAGGTGTGCATGTAAAATAAAAGAGAATTCTAGTGATCTTTTTTTCCCTGTAGGCTGATGTTCTTGCTGAATATAAGCCAATGATAGACACAAAATTATTGATCGCTGAACTAAAGCGGTCTGATAAGTTGGCAGCTGATGCTTTGATGAATTTCAAGAAGACCCGGAATATTGTTCTATATTATGAAGATGTTGTTAGCAATCACACCGTGAGTCTCAGTTTCGTTATATCCTTGTTTGGGGATAAATCAACTTTTATTTATCTAAATAATATCTGTTGTGCTTATTTTCAGAAGCTCATGGATGTCCTGGATTTTCTGAAATTGCCTAAGAGAAAGCTGTCCAGTCGGCATGTGAAAATCCATACTAAACAATTGCGTGATCATATTGATAATTGGCTTGATGTTAATAATACTTTGAAGGGAACACAGTATAAGAGCTTTCTGAATGGCCGAAGGTGACCAAACTGGCTACTTAGTGTAAATAATGCTGTAGTAACTTTTTCCTTCTTTTGACCCTTATTGTTCCCCCTGCTATAGCTAATGGAATTAGTCAAAGTTGGCAGTCTTGACTATCATGTTTTAATCTAAATGGCTTATTTATTTTTTATTTACTTTGTAAATTCAATAGAATTTAATTGATTGAATTTATAGCTATCATACAAAGTTATGATCATTGTTGCACTCTTGAGTTCCCATCCCTTAGTTCAGAGTGTATATTACTATATACGTGAATGATGAATTGATGATTCTATCTTGTTTTGGCATCACTTCACTATTCCCGATTTTTTTACTGCAAAGTTTGTATAGCTGGTAGAAAATGAGACTAGGATGGGTTTAACTGATTGAGGGAAAGGTTGGTCAATAAAACATCACATATTGAATTATTGATCTAAGCTACTTCGTTTAATCTGACATACCAGAAATTCAGAATTTCAGGACATAAGATGAGTAAGGATACCATTATGATAGCAGATAGCCAAGTATATATGTAATGTAAGGACCGTTTAAAGTTTTCTGGGTGCTTCATTTTTGCGTTAGACCTTACCCTTGAAAGTGATATACCGCCAGGATTATTAATCCATAATTGCACGGCTGCTTATGATTAATTCTGCTATTAGTTTTTGTAACATACTTGTCAATGATGACTACTACAGTTTAAGATGACTATTCTGAAGTGAAGCATTCGACATTCTAGTTGGTGATATTATTTAGAAAGAAGTCCACTTTTGGTCTCTTTAACTTATGCCCTAAGTCTAATTTACACATTTAACTACAAAACCATTCACATGTGAACGTCATATAATCCAAAATTGGGGTGGTTTAGGGCGAGGGAGTGATTTGCTCTAGTTTCGATAGTCGAGATGACTATTCTGAAGTGAAGCAATCGACATTTTAGTTGGTGATATTATTTATAAAGAAGTCTACTTTTAGTTCCTCAACTTATGCCCTAAGTCTAATCTATACCTTTAACTATGAAACCGTTTACATGTGGACGTCACATAATCCAAAACCAAGGTGGTTTAGGGCAAGGGGGTGATTTGCTCTGGTTTCGATAGTCAAGAGGTATAAAGTGAATGATTTTGTAGTTGAGAGTTTAAATCGGACTTGAGGTATAAGTTGAGAGACCAAAAGTAGACTTCTTCCTATTATTTAACAATAATAAAATTTCATCTTGCTCAAACACACGAGATAATAAAGAAAGCACTAATGTCATTCCATAATACACTTTCCCCCAGTAAGTTCAATAAGTGACTTAGCCTGCTATCGACCTTCAAGTATAGTAACTGTTGCACTGTTGAATATGCTGCAGTCTGGCTTGCTTGATGACGTTTTTGTTTCCATTAGAACTCTTCTAGCTGCAAAGCCAGGCTGCTTAGGAGTTGGTCAAGTGGCAGGATGTAAGACCATGTGGCTATGTCTAGAATATTTTAAGTGATGAATAATTGATAACGTTGGTTATGATTTTACTTATGATATGTTGCGTGTGCGGATTTGTGTGTTCGGATTGTCGTATGTTACATGATACGCTCGTGTGAGGTATTATACGGATTGACTTGAGTCAAGTCGTGGACTTGTGTTCGTACGCGATTACTTGTTTATTCATGTGCAGGTGTTGCTTGAGGCGGAACATGGTCGATGACGGGACTGAAACTAGGTTCAGGTGGAACTAAGGTTTTGGGACTAAGTTTAGGGAGAAACTGAGGTCCTATCGGTCAAGGATGTCATGCGGGATGTTCAGGCTAGAGAACAATGCGTGTGGTGATGATGCATGGAGAAGATACAGGAGGTGCGGTCCTCGAGGTTTCGACACGTGGAAGGTTGAAAATTCGGAAGCGTAAAAGAATTAAAAAAACCCATGTTATGAAGGGTTTTGGATCTTTTGAAAATTAGTGGGTTAAAAAGCCTGATTGAGGTAAAAAGGCTCAGGATGATTTGTATTAGGGTTGATGACGTATTGGAGTAGGTTGAGAAGAGTATTAGATAAATATGGGTGCTGGCGGCTGTTTGTCTGGTGTGGCTTTGGTAGAAAAAAAAGAGTGCGTGCGGTTTTGTTGTTGCCGTGCTTTTGGAAATAGATAAAAAGATTATTGGTGGCTGTTTTGTTTCCATCGTGATTCTCAGGAGGACGGCTACGCTGTTTCGTGGAAGCAAGAAAAGCAGGCGGCTTGTCTTTGCGTGCTGTGATTTTTGGTGTGCATGCATACGTGACTTTTGGAAGAAAAGAGATTGCAGCGCTTGGCCGACAACTGATTGAAAACAAAAGAAGGAAACTGATCGGTGACTAGATTATATACATGGCGCTGTGGTGACCCTCCAGAAGAAACAACGAGTGGCGGCGCGACGCGATCTCGGGACTGCATGCAAGCGAATCGGCGGTTTGTTCGGAAGTCCTGCGAGCGAAGAAAAGCAGATCGGCTGTTCCGATCGCAGGGAAAAAGGCGTGTGCTGTCTCGGAAGAAAGGAAGCAGGCGGCGCCGTGGTTTATAACAGAGAGGAGATCGACTTGCTGCGAGCGTCCACAACGTGCGACTAGAAAGAAACGAAGCAGCGGCTCGGCGTGTGGTTCACGAAGAAACGTGGCGGCAGCCGTGTCCTGACCGAGCGAAAAGAAGCAAGCGGTGCGCGTTTTGGAGAATCGCAGCAGCAGCGCGTGCGGGCGTTCACAGATCAGAGGAGGGCAACGAGCTCGTGAAGAGCTTTTGCCGCCGCCTCTCTGGACAGAGGGCAGGCCGACCAGTGTTTGACGATTCCGATCCAACAAGGTACAAGAAATTTTTGCTTTTTGCTGTCGATTTAATTTCAACACATAGACCGTGGTGCTTCCTGACAAATAGCTGACATGCCTTGCTCATTCTCTTAACTCATGCCGTCTAATCAAACTATTAAAGTAATCCACGAGCTTACCCTGTAGTTTTGGAAGAACCATTTCAACTAGACATACAGTGGCAGTAGTTCATACTTCAGAATTTAGATCAGAAAATTTTAAATTGCCATTGTTGTTGGTTCATTTGAAATGCTTATGTTTTCCTGTAATAACCTCGACAAGAAACCCAAATAGTTTACCTTTTAATGCTTGAAATAGTCAGTTGCCATTTAAATGAACTAGTGTTCTCGTTGCAACTTCGTTTTGCATTCATATGCATTCATATGAAGTGCTACCTTGTATACTGGTCCAAAGCCACCATTCCCGAGCTTGTTATTGATTGAGAAACCTTCAGTAGCAACTGCAATCGTCCCCAGATCAAATATTGGCTTGATTCGAGGGAAGCTTGAGTCTCTCTCAGAACAGCAGGGGAACAAGGAGTGTGCTGTTCTGTTTTTTTCTTTCCCTTTCGATCCAGCGAGTTAATTTGCTGTGCTAATTTAGTTGCTTCTTACAGTGCTAACCAAATATGCGGCATGGTGCAGTCCTACGCTGACGTTATTAAATGCAAGTGTGATATCGTCGTACTCACACGGCACCGGTAGAGGTGTAGTGGTCTTTCCATATTTATATTTGTATTTTCTAAACAAATATGAATTCGAATAAGCTCGAATATGAATATGAATCGAATGTAATAGCGGATACGAATCGAAAACCTACTCAATTCAGTCAAATTCGAATATCCGCACAAGTTATATATAACTTATGTAGTGGCAAGATATTGAGGCTGTTTTAACCTCACACACATCGCAATTAATCATTATATTGTGATGTATTATTGATCTTAAAGAAACATAAAATTCACATTAAAATTTTAAAAGATGTCCAAGTTGTTAGATACATTGCAATAGAATATTTATATATCGCTGTATCGAATACGAATATAAATAGCTTAGAAAATATAGCAATTCGATGGGAAATCATATATTATATTCATATCCATATTATTTGTTACAAATACAAACAGGGGGTAAATTGTTAATCGAATGGCAAAATCTAAACCGTATTTCTATCATATCGAATACAATAGTCGGATAATATAGATAGTTTGTATCCAGTTGACACCTTAGGCAGGGATGCCTCACAGGTTGGCACCGTTCTTCCTGTTGATCCTCTCGAACACATAATGATTTTTGTACAGTCGTAAATTGTAAGTGCATAAGATTGTGAGTGCATAAATGCTTATGCATGACAAAGGTGATGGAGATCAAACATGCAGCCTACTCTCCAAAATCCAGAGTATCGTGTTTACTATCATATATGTACCTCCACTTGGAAACTGAGTGCAAACCATCAGATCAATTCGTTTGGAATTAATCAGTACCCATGTAAGGATATAACCAGATCTACTAAAATCAATAGTTATGTCCACCTGTCAATTATGAAGGGGCATCTTATCACTGTTCACTAGAGCTATATATCCGTGTCACCAACCAACCGAGACGATGCCCACACGTCGCTCCTGTCACCCCCATGCAGTACTGGCCTTTCTGTAGTAGCGACCAAATCAAGCGAGGCCCTTTGATCCCCTCAGAAAAGGGGAATTCCAAACGAATTTTGCTTTCGCAAGGGCGAGGCCCTAGCCGCCACCATATCAACCAGCTTGGGATTTGGGACTGCAACTGCATTGCCAAGCGTGCATGCCAAACGACGAACGAAGCCTTCCAGTACTAGTCCGTGCTTCAGGTGATGCACGGTGGAGGCGTGGAGGCCGTCTCATGCATTCTCGCGGCAGCAGCAGTTCATCTAACTTACATAATCGAGCTTTGTTGCGCTGTGCAGATCGAAGTTTGCTTCTTTTTTGCACAAGCGCCCCGCCCTGCCTTCGGAAAGAACTCGGTGAGGTCCTGGCCCAAGTCCGGGTACATACGCATGCAGGTCCGTGAGCCCCGTGGTCCACATGACGCAGCCCGTGCCGGTGCCGCCGACGTTGGCGCTGGCGTACGCCGTGCAGGGGCAGTTCCTGAGGCACGCCTGCCCGCACTGCTCCAGGCTGATCAGGCCCCTGTCCACCACGCTCCGCTCGGTGTCGGGCACCTTGGCGTGCTTCACCGTGACGAACCACCCATCGGTGCCGTTCCGGCAGTCCAGCGGCGTCGACCGCACGCACCCGTCGTGGCCGTCCTGCAGCGCCCACGCGGCCGGCGACTTGGGCGTGAAGCCGCGCAGGCAGGAGCACACGGGCAGGTTGTTTGCGTCGCACACGCCGCCGTTGGGCCCGCACGGCGACACCGCGTCGCACTGGTCCTTGGGCGCGTACCAGTATAGGTTCCACGTCCCCGCCGCCTCCACCCACGTCGACCGCTGTAGCAGCCCGTAGTTCCCCGTGCTGTTCAGCCCCAGCCTAGATATGATCGACACGTTGTTCACCTGCGTACGTCACATAAGCCATGGAGTGAGTAGTAAGTACTCCACTTGAGAAGTAAAACGTACGTACTTGCATGAGCAATCAATTGGGTGAGTTCTCAAGTTATTTTTTGTACCTGGAAGCTGTACGTGACTTCCTGCGCATTGTTGATGAAGCTGAAGGAGAAGCAGGTGGCGGTGTCCAGCACGCCGGTGAACTGGACGCCATCCCAGTGTCCGGAGCGCCAGACCTTTTCGGCGCCGTTCCAGATGAAGATCTGGGCCGGGGTCGCCGGACGTGTCCATGGCCATGACGACGGGACCCGGAGAGGAGTTGGAGGGGCTCTTCCACGACGTCAGCGTCTTGTTCCGCCCCGTCACGTAGTCGATCCCCACCTTCATCTCCGGGAGCAGCGTGTCGGTCAGGTAGTCGAACCCCTGTCACGCCAGGCTGCCGCCGGCGTCCGCGAGCACCAGGTTGCCGTTGTCCAGGATCCAGGCCGTGGGGCTCGCGAGCGTGGCTGCCGGCTTGACCGACCACACCACGGCCCGGCGGGACGGTGTCCCTGGCACGGCAAGACGTGAGCAGGAGCAGCAGTAGGGAGAAGGGGAGGTAGTACAGAAGCGAGAAGGAAACCATTGCTCGGCGCGAGCGATGAGCGAGTGGTACTACCAGTCACTGTGGGTTGTGTGATTGTGTCACGCACACCGGCGTTTTGGACGGGGGCTGCAGGACAGGGTGGTCGTGGAGAGTTGTTGCATGTCGTGGAGTCGACCGGCTGCGGTTACTGAGCTTTTGTGGCTCACGTCTTCTGGCTGTCACAGCCTTACAGGATGAGCTAGGAGAGAACAGTGACGACTACGAAAGGTTCAGGTTGCTAGTTTGCAACATCTTATTGCTACATGCATTGTTTTTTAAACTTATGTTATTGCTACACGTAGAGAGCACAGGAATGCTAAAAAAGTTGTCGTGGATGAGTTGTCCTAGACTTTGGTGCACGCACAAGTAGGATCTCTGTAGATTTGAATCGGGTGACCCCGGACTTTTTTGCGGGCCGGGTTGAGCTCATCCAGAGCCCAAAAATGCTCATGTCTGCCAAGACACTCGGTCTCCTACCGGCCTACCCCCACGCATTTGCTCCATTCACCATGCTGTGGCCCTTCTCAATCAAAGGGTGCTCTTCTTATATTTTGGAGGCGTTCAGAATAGCGATAGTTTTTAGTTTTTGCTAAAAATTTTACTGTAATTGACTGATTTTTTTACTGTAGCTGAGTTGGCTTTTTGGGCATAATTAAATTTTAAAAATGTAAAAATAAAAACAGCATACTAATCTAGAGTAGACGATACAAAAGAATACAAAAAAAAACAAAATACTAAAATACTAAAAAACAAAAAAAATAAATAAAAGCCAAAAGTGTTACAGTCGTGTGCTACAGTGCTTTCATCGCTGAACGCGGCTTCTCATCGCGTCGTTGAGCACTGCCTTTATTGATGCATTGAACAGTGAATGGTGAACAACAGGTTTTGACAAACTTATACGTCGACAGGTAAAAGATGGTTATGGGAGAAAGAAGGGCGGCGTTCATCAGCTTTGCCATCGAGCTAATCTATCCTAGGTTTACCTTTGTCGATAAGAGCATGTACAAAATGGTATCTCAGGCTGGGTGCCCCGCCATAGAAGGAGAGCGTGCGTCGACTCAGAGCGGGCCAAGCTCTGCGCTGGTCTCCACTCAGTGATTGTCTCCGAGATGCCCAAGGTTAGGTAAAACAACGTTGTTGGGCTCGAGGGTGCCAAGCAGACGCTGCAGGAGGCCGTTGTTGAAGGGCTCATAGAAATAAAGCATTTTACTAATTCATTAGTATACAGGTGTATATATACACACATATAATGATGACGCTAATGTGAATATATATAACAATGGTAATGTGAATACATAGCTAATATGAATATATGCAGCAATAGTAATATGAATACATGCAACATCATCTTGAATCTAGGCATCATAGTGGGAATGGAATGGTAGGCTAACAGTCACAGTAGGAACGGAATGGTATGATAACACCCCTCGCAGTTGGAACGGGAGCGGGTTGGATATTCAAATTGGAGCATAATTCCTTGAAAGTCGCCATCGGGAAAGGGGTCGGCAAGTCTATGCCTGCCGATGCCGGTGAAGGCGGGGGCAAAGAAGAAAGGTTGACGGCGGTAGTCCCTGACACCGATAGATCACGCCAGCGACGCACGTAGAGGAAAGGGAGAGAGAGGTAGAGAGGTAGAGGGAGGAGTAAGTAGAGTAGGTGAGGTGGCGGCTATGGAGGTGGCTAATAGTAAGGTAGGCAACCGGAGGCAGTAGATAGTACTGGTGGTGCCTAGAGAAGGAAAGAGGGGGGAGGGTGTGATAGAGAAGAAGAGTGGAGGCTTGGAAGGTGATGTGAGCTCGGAGAGAGAGAGGGAGCTAAGGGAGAAGCCAGAGCAGGAGGGGGAGGCTAGGCAGGAGGGAGCTGAGGCCGCAGGTGCTGCAGCCTTGAGGCGGTGGCGTGGGCAATGTGGCCGTGAGGCGGT
Source organism: Melocanna baccifera (assembly GCA_036346265.1). NCBI lineage: Eukaryota > Viridiplantae > Streptophyta > Magnoliopsida > Poales > Poaceae > Melocanna > Melocanna baccifera. The sequence continues at coordinate 43,942,504 of CM070677.1, read as the reverse complement.
GGCACAAGCGAGACGCAGCGGCTGGGAGATGGACGGAGGGCGCTAGATCTAGTGGCGTGGATGCAAGAGCCAATGATGGTTAGCCTGGCGACGATACACATGATCCGGCTAGGGTGGGCATTGGCATGGGCGATGGCGTGGGCGCACGGCGATGGGTGACAATGGCTGGAGGAGTAGGTGGCCCAACGCGGCGGCTTGGAAGAAGCTAGATTAGGCGCGTAGTTGCTGGATCCAAGCGGGAGTCAATGACACGGTGGTGTTGTCCACGCCAGGGTGGTGAGGGAGGTGCAATCGCCGGGTGGCACGGCGCAGGAGTCGACGACGCGGGAGTCAGCGGAAGTGCTGCTTGGAGGCACCCGCACCGACGTGCTTCTGCACCACCTTGAGCACCCACCGATACAGCTCTACCACGACCGCCATCGATTAGTCTCCTTGAAGCAGCACCGATGATGGCCGGATGCTGAGGCAGCGATACAAGAGAACCATGCCGTCCAACGCCAGGGCAACGAGGAGATGGCCACCCCTGGGAGTGAAGACGCTCCTCCCGGGGGTAGCGTAGCGGCGGTGCTAGGATTTGAAAGCTAGAAAATCTAAAACTCTAATACCATGAAGTCTCATAGAAATAAAGCACTTTATTGATTCATTGGTATACAGGGATATATACACCAATAGTGATGATAATATGAATACATGTAGTAATGATAATGTGAATACATAGCTAATGTGCATATATGAAGTAATGGTAATATGAATACATGCAGCAGCATCTTGAACCAAGGTGTCACAATTGGAACGGGATGGTAGGCTAACAATCGTGCTTGGCAAAGGCTGTGGCAACAGAGGCCGATTCCATGTTCTTTGAGTGATTGGCCACCTCAGTAACTCACTTTCCTGCTATCTTTAACTAATTGAAGTGAACTGTTAATTATTCAGTTGCTCTACTCGTGATTAAATTGGTTGTGTTCAGTACATTCTTTGCTATACTCATAAATTCAAAATATTTTTCTTTCCCGCTTCTTTTCTCTTTTCCCTAGAATCCATATCACATAAAGTTGATGATATTATGTACTCTATAGTGTTAAGTGTGAGAAAATTAGGTTGTCATGTGCATGCGATGCAGTAAATGTGCTAACTGCAACAATTAGATTAGATCTTAAGAGTGTTACTTGTAGATTTTGGACATTTGTTTTGGTTAATGTTTTGCTGTAGAAGTTTTTGGTTAGTGAAGATTTATGCTTTAGCTCGTTGGAGAATGTTACATGTCAAAGTTGAAAGTTGCTGTCACTTTGACATTTAGATTATTGAGTTTTCTCTATATTGTGCAGGTAGGTGGGTAGTTATGTTAACCTGTAAACACAGCGTGGATCTGGACCAGTTAGGCAGTTAAGGATATGTAGGGCCTAGACGTATAAATGCATTGTACACCATGTAATTGGTGAAGTTATGTCACTTATCTTTATTGGTAGGACTTAACATAGCAAGGCTTCATGTTGAATAAAGTATAAACCTTTGCAAATTTAGTGGCAACCATTGTTAATTATTTTGCCATGCTACATTACTATTTATTTTATTGTACATTGATGTGGTAAACACGTAAAATTTATCACTTGAGGTTGTAGTGTGTGGTGTGTAATATGCTGATGTTTTGTGATCTAGCATGATTACATCTTTTGGATTAATGTTGTCTTCAGTCGAACAAGATTTTTTTTAATAATATGTTGAGTTGTCTTAATCTATCAACCTTGCTTTGGGTTTACAACAAAAAATCATTGAAACCCACCTAATCCTAACCAATAGAAATCCACCAATCTTCACCCCACGGATCATAGCTCCACCTCTCTGTCCCCGCATCCATTATGCTAAAAAAATTTCACTCCCTTCTCTCCCTTCCCTATAAATACTAACCCATCCCCTGCCGTGCTCAAAATCTCCCTAGCTTCCTCAGCGTCCTTCTCCTCGACCCCAACCCTGATGGCCCTTACAAAGTAGATGGCACGTAAGTCTACGGGCAGTAAGATGCTGCGGAAGCAGTTGGCTATCAAGACGGTGCTCAAGTCGACGACAGCAGGTGTCAAGGACATCCAGCTCGCGCGCTGTATCAGGAGCGAGAGGGCCTAGGCTATGTTTAAAAGTTAGGTTCATAGGATTAGGAGATGTGTTCTTGCCATGTTCTTACTATGTTAGATGGGTAACTTGCTCGTTATCTTGTGATGCTGTAATGGTAGACTCTAATATTAATGAAAATAGAATGTGCTGTTGTGTTTGCTTGTTTTCAAAGGGCATAGCTAATATTTTCTGAGGCTAACCGAAAAATAAAAAAAATAGATATAGAATGAACTATCATAGACGGTTTGTAGTATAAACTGTCTGTGAAAGACTATCACAAATGATTCTATCTACCAATCGTCTGTGATGAGAAAGTATCACAGATGATTCTATATATCAACTGTCTGTGATACTCGCCCATTACAGACGATTGGTATGTAGAATTGTCTGTGATGTGTGAGTATTACAAACGGTTTTTGATTTGAGCCATCTGTGATAGTGTTATTTACAGACGGTTCTAGTTACAAACTGTTTGTGTTGTATTTATCATAGACAGCTCACAAATCGTCTTGATAACCTTCGATTATCACTAACTTATAAATTCAGACGGTCTAAAAAACTATATATGATGATAGTTTTAAATTATATATAATGATTTTTTTATAGTAGTGTCTCCGTCAACGGAGGAGGTAGCTAGCGGAGGAAAACCAAAGCCGGGGGGGGAACCGTGTGCGTGCATGATTGCCGGCGAGACAGCCTTGGAGCTTAAGCCACGGCGTGTGGTCCTCGGCCTGCTTTTTCTTGATTGAGCTGGGGTTGAGCAGGCCGAGTCCAATCCATGCGCGTCGCCGCTCCGCTTTGTTCACCGTCAAGGGTTTAGCGTGATTCGAGAGAAGATGGATCGAAATAGGCCCTGCACCAATCGGAACCTGGCACGGTCGACTTTGCAATCGACTCGATCGCCCCTGTCGTTTATATCGATATCATTTAGGTTCGAGTGCTTTACAACACGCAATCGAACGTGACGATCCGTACAGGATATGAAAGACATGGTGGTAGCCATAATATGACGTAATTCAGTAGCTAGCTAGGAGTATAAGAAATTCGTCATTCACAATGTCAAAGTGCTTAGGTCTCTGAGGATAAAAGAATCGGCGGCAACCGACCTTACCAACTAGACTGTAAATATAAAAATTGTAACGCCTCTGTTTTCAGGAGCATTTAGAAATCTTCGCAGTTGTCCAGAACTGTTTAACTACGGATACTTTTAACAGGTGTGTGACAGTGCCAACACAAGCTTTAAGGCAAAAGCAACTTTATTGCAATATAAAGGTTAAAAGCCAAGTACTACAACTAGGCCCACGGCCTTTAGATACATTACACAAAAGAAACCACAGGCACGCCTGAGCGGAGAACGACCCTAATTCCACGCTTCATCAACCTCGTAGAGTATCATCTCGTCATCTTCACCTGCTTCTTCAAAAGTTGCGGTTTCTGTTTATGTTTTTAGCAAGTGTGAGTACAACAACCGTACTCAACAAATCGCACCGGACTTAATAATAACTATATGCATGATATATCAAGTGGGAGGGAAATATGGTTATTATTTTATGTGGATGCAGATTTTGTTTGAAGGTAAATTCAAGGGTTTTTAAAAGACTCCTTTTAAAACTTAAAGGGGATTTCTCAAGCTTGATTTTCCATTAACAAATATACTGAACTCTCATCAAAAACTACTTATGCCTCATAATTGGATTCACCCACTAGACACAGCTTCATTAACCGGAAGCACGGTGTATCCGGATATCAATTATAATCGCTTTGCAAAGCTGCCCTGCTTTACCCACAAGATTTCGTAACTCCCGCGACAGAGTTAAGAAAACAAGGATGTTCACTGCTCAAATCTTTATATAGTCTCTGCCCAGTAGGTGTTTAATCTCGACAAACTCGGATGACCCCGCAGGCCCCGTCCGATTCGTTGCAGTCCTACTGTTGTATAGTTAACCACCTCCTATACAAACTCACCCTCCGACTTCCCCTTTCCGGATGCGGAGGTTCAATTGAAGTTGCGCAGTTTTAAGCCAGGTTTGAATAAATCAACGCTTGTGGTTGGATGGTTACTTATGTCTTTCATTTAGCACAAGGTTCTAGTCCTTATATTTTCACCTGAGGCAACCAACCAAGCATATACCCGAATTCAGTACTCATGGTACTGCCACCTTTCCAATACCTACCTCCATCATTGGATAGGGTCCGCGGATCTACACTCGTGATCCGCACTTACCCAAATTCCAACTTCCACGACTTTTAAATTAAACCAAAACCTTTTTAATAGAGTACAAAGTGATGATTACAATATTCCGATATACTAATGGAGTATTATTTTATGTACTAGGTCTATCAAGGTGAATGCGGCTTTCAAGTTAAATCAGGCTTTTAGGGTGGTAGGGCATAGCTATAAATCAGGTCATTCAAAATTATTTGCTGTACATAAAATAATAGACTGAAAGTAACGTAATGAAAATATATACAAATAAATAAATCGGAAAGCGTAGGATCAACATGTTCAAAAATATATGCGACTTGCCTTGCGGATCGGTTACTTCAACTAACTCGTACTCTGCCGAATCTTGAGCTGGGACCGACGTCTCCTCCTCCTGCGTTGTTGGGTCGGCGGCTAACGCAAATAAACAAATAAATAAATAAATTAGGTCCATTTTCGGAAGGATCGAAATCGGACCGAAAAACAACTCGAAAATAACAAAAGAAACTTAAATCAAAAGGTTCTGGTTTAACGAAGCTTGGTATGGGGAAACGGGCCTCGGAAATGGACTCGTGGGATCGAACCGGTTCAAACGAGTATAAACTCGATTTTTAGGGTTTACTATTCATCGGCTCGGTCGGGTACTATTCATCGGGCTCGGCTACTGTTCCTCGGGTGCGGGTGAGCGGGCTCGGTCGAGTCACTTCGGTCGGGCGCGGTCGGGGAAACTGGCTCGGGCGGGTCAGCGCGCGCGCGCTAGCGCATGCGGGCCACGGCTCCTGGGCCGGCCCAGCTGGCGCTCGGGCGGTGAGGCTGCCGCCCGATCTCAATCGAACGACCAGCGCGTGGGCGAAATAATGACGGTTGGATGACTGAGGCGTAAGCGGCCAGGATCAGGCCACGTCGCCATCGTCGTCTACCTCCGGCCGATCAAATCGGGCTGGAGACAGAGGAGGAGGCGGCGCGCGGGGAAGGGGCTAGGGGTTTTCGCGACGGCTTCGGGGAGTAGGGACGGGTAGAGGGGACGGCTAGGGTTCCATTTTTGGGTTTAACGGCCACTAGCTCTCCGGCGATCGCCGGCGGTGGCGCCGGGAACCGAAACGGGTTTTAGGGTAGGGCAAGGCTACCGAAGGGTTCTCGGGTCGAATCTATTTGCTTTTAAGCACTAGGGGAGCTCAGGGAAGCTAATGGCACCGAGGGTTTGGCCGGGGAATGCTCGGATTGAGCTGCCCACGGCGGCCGGTTATGGCTAGGCGGCGGCGCAAACGGGCAAGGCAGTGGAGACCTCGGGAGCTTCGGGGGAGCTTCGGAGGATGCTTCTGGAACCCTGAGGAGGCACTAGCAGCGAGGAATTACATTATAACCCAACGAATCGAAGGATTGCAATTTCAAACTTACTTTGGGTCTTTCGGGATTCTGGACGATGGGGAGAGCTCGGGGGCAATTGGAGGCGGTTGGGGCTGCCTGAGCATGCGTGCTACCCGGTGGAGGGGGCTCGGGACCCTTAAATAGGCGGGTGAGGCGGTTCGGGCGTGCCCTGGTTCCGGCGGCGGGAAGAACTCACGGGAGAGCTCGAGCTGGCGCGGGTAGGTGGCGCGGTTGGTAGGGGTGAGTTATGGCGGGTGTCAGAGAGGATTTGGCGGCGGTCAAGCATGTCAGAAATCGACAGGACCACTGAGAGAGGGAAGTCGGCCGAGGGGGAGAAAAAGGGCGCGGCAACGGGTCTCTCGACGGGGAAGGACGGACAGCGGTGGAGGGGCAATTAAAGGGCTTGGTACGGTTGCTGACAGGTGGGGAAGGCGCTGGCAGGGGCGCGCAGGCGCGAGAAGGCGCGAGAAGGCGAGCGAGCAAAGGAGGCGGTGGCGGCGGGGATATTTTCGGACGATGAACAGTACCGCGCGAAAAATCTCCGCTGGGAGCTGGCTGGCAGTGCGAGCGGGCTGGGCTGGGCTCGGTTGGGCGCGGAATTGGGCTGGGGAGGGCTAGGAAGCAACCAAAAACCAAAAGGAGCAAGAATTCAACTTTTTGCAAATTGATTTTGTTTCAAAAATACTGGTCTCAAATATAATGATTTCATACTGATTTGAATGAAGTTTTGATGCTAATGTTTGTATAAGACCAGCAAACACAATGCTTTGAGAATAAAAAAATATATATTTTTTAAAAAATAAAAAATTACAAGTTGTATGGATCGAAAACAGGCTAGAAAAATCAGAAAATCCATTTTCTTTTAGGGAAAATTGTGTTAATGCAACTGAAAAAGTGTGCAATTTTGTTTATACCATCTAAAATCTTGTTATTTCCTTTTTACCATCATTTCATCCGTGCGGCTTTGTTTTTGGATGGTATAAATAAAATTGAACATTTTCAGTAGTACCAACAAAATTTTCCTTCTCTTTTACCATTACTCGCTTAAGGCAAGAACGGTATAAATCTATCCAATTGCAGTGCTGATCTTGGTCTAGTATGACTGTATGAGCCAAGCGCTGTAGTGCAGGGTTCTTACACACAGATCAGCTTGGAAGCTAGCCTCCGGCCGGGAAGAAGGTTACCGGATCTTTGTGAGAGTTCTTTTCTGAACTGACGCCATCGATCGAATGGATCAAGCATACATAGTGCGAGTGATGCCAGCTCGTCGGATGGTCCACGATCCTTGACAGACGCTCGCAAAGGAGAAAAGGGGTAGCTCTCATGGTATTTTCGTTTGTGCAAGTTATCGAACCGATACCGGTAATCAGATGGGGCGAATAAATCCCACACATTTTTCTTCAATGGTATTCAGAATATTCATTCAATTGACTAGATTTAGCAAATCAAAACTAAAGACCCCACCTAACAAAATCAGCAATCTTCTCTACAAGACTGCTCAACAGCACCAAAAAACACTTTATATGGAATTTCGAAAGAATTCTATTTAGTTTTAGCTCTAGTTTTAAATTTTAATGGCACATAGTGCAAACATATCTCCAAATAAATATACACAGTGTTTGGTGTTCAATTTTAAAAAACCCATGGCCGGTTTGACCACTTGCTGTATGATGGTCAGACCACTCGCTTCACAACGGTCTAACAGCAAGGCACAAAACCTAACAACAAGTAGAGGTTGGTTTAACCGCCAACCCAGGTTTGATCAGACCATCTGGAACTTGACAACATAATATGAAATATAAAACTTTGCAAAATCTAATTTCAACTCAAATAAAATATAAACTGTTTGTTATAAATATAGGGGTTGTTCTTTTTGGCTGCGGCTTATAGTTTTTGACTGAAATTTTTGAATTTTAGCTGTTTGTGATAGAGATTACGGAGAGAGAGATACTCGCTTGCGATTTTGGATGATACAGATGTTGGGCTTTTAACGTGTATTATAATTAATTTGTAGATTTCATCTTAAAAAAATATCCTATTTAAAAGTTAAGTACTGTAGTAAAAACTAAAAATCATTTTAAAAAACTAAAAAGAACATATCTATATTCTAAGTTTTCTCACGTGGTCTCTCGCATATATACATGTGTGCTAGATCGATCAGTCTCACCCGGTTGCTGCCGCTTACGACGGGCAAGCCTGGACCCAACACGGCCGGCAAACAAAAATCTATTTCCGTCGCTGTGAGTTGATCTCGACAGATGCTTAATGCGACGGGAGCCTGGTGCTCGTCATGCTGCGCTGTGCTTACCTCATCGTGTCGGCGTATGCGCTCGTCCATAAAGCGATGTGACGTGAAGTTCTGGTAACATCGCTGCGAGGCTAGAATTCTCAACTCTCCGTGCTTCTCTGGCGCATTCCGTCTCCAATTTGCTCGAACGTCTAATGACGCCACGCCATCGGGGTCGAAGTCTCGGGCACAGGATGGATGGGTGACTCGGGCTTTCCGGTTTCCATTGCATCCACCCGCTCAAAAATTAACCGGCATTTGTATGCACGATCAGGACCAAATATATATATTACTAGCCACATAGGCGTGGCGTCACACCGCATCGTATGGATCAAGTAAAAATGAGTCGAAAGTACAAAGAGCGAAAATCGAGAACCCAGCAAAAAAAAAGCACAATAGTTTTTTTGCAAAATTGTGAGCCTTTTCAAAAGACCCTTTCGCAATAAAAAGAGAGTAGATGGACTTTTTTGAAAAAATTAGAGCTTTTTCGAGGACTTATAAATAAAACTTGGGGTTGACTCGTGCGTAATTACAAAAACTTGGGGCTCACTCGCGTTACACGTGGATGAGGCAAAAAAAGTGCAGGGATTTTTCTGAAAAAAATTAGAGGCCTTTTTTAAGAACTGGGGACTTATATGTAATTTCTGAAAACTTGAGGACTGACTCGCGCTAGTTGAATTTCTGAAAACTTGGGGGCTGACTCGCGCTAGTTGACATGTGGATGACTAGTTCGGCTGACCATATGTGAATCCCTAAAATGGAATGCGTTTGTAGATTTTTAGAGCAGACCTCAAAAATCGAGGACACTTTTGCAATAAAAAGAGAGTGGAGGAACTTTTTTGAAAAAAATCGAGAGTCTTTTCTGTATATCAAAGATAAACATACGCAAGGTGCAGCACAAGCTTCTTGTTTTATCGGCTAGAGTACGTAGATGCCAAACAATTTTACTGCATGAATATCCATCAAATTATTCTGTCTATCTATTATTATATATTAAAAGCTCATGACAGGTTCTAAAATGATAAGTCTTTTGGGGCTGCTAAGAAAAAAATAGAAATTTTCACAAAAAGTGAAACATATAGTTTTAATATGATGATCCTAATTAAGTTGAACTATAACAACTATTAAATGTTATATTATTATTTAAAGAAAAACACCTAACTATCCATCTAGTAGACCTGAGTTATAATGGTTTAAGTTAAAAGAAGGATTTTTTTACAGTATATTATACTTATAGTAGAAAGGTGGTAGTGGAAATAAAATATGATCGTTGATTCATGAGGGTATTATAGACTTTTATTTTTCAACCTTGTTTTTTTGGTGAGGTTCATGTCGGCATCCGGTGTGCCAAGCACGGGTTCTGCGTCGAGGGCAACGAGGGCCCCTCCGCGTTGCCCGGATGGGACTAGTATAGGGGCCTGATGCGGAACAATACAAGCTCGAGCTACGGCGGGAGCGCAGGTACCAAGGGGAAGGTCCCCACCGAGGATGTGGTCGCTACAGCGAGATGGCCGCCGTTCGAGGTGGTGTACTACTCGTTCGCTGGTGTTCATGGGCACCTTAGGTTACGCAAGAATTGGCCATTGTGTAATGCGCTATCCACCCGGTTCGTCCACCTTGTGTTACGCAAGAAACTGTAGAGGTGAGTAGTTGGCGAACAATTTCTCTCCGTCGCTGTAGATATCAAACCATCGGTTCGGGTTGCTGTTGTTGAGCTTAGCGAAGTGGAAGATCGGGAGAAGCTCTAGGTACTTGGTGTCGAGGTTGCCGTTGGTTGTCACTCTGATGTTGAGCCAATTGAAGCTGTTGTTTATGGTTGAGGCCTTCTGGATGATGGCCGATGGCACCTTGAAGTCGTCCTTGCCGGGGAAGTTGTTCAGTTGTTCGCTGGTGTTCATTGGCACCGTTGTCGGCGTCCAAGCCGCTGATCCCATCCCAGTGGCCACAGTTGCCTTAGAGACTCTTTTATAATTTTATCTTTTTAGATATTCTATTGCTTGTAGCGTGAGTGGTAGTATAACTAAATCCTAACTAATTTGAACCATTGGATTACTAAGATTGAAAGGCTCATATTCATTTTAAGGTACCGTAAAAGAGCTCTAAAAAGAAAGAGTCAATGCTAAGTACAATAAAAACAACAGAAATTTAGAATAAAAATAAAATAAAACGAGTCATTTGATTTTTATACAAACTCCAAATTAAAACCCGCATATACCTGAAATTTAGAATAAAAATTTGATAAAAAAAATAGCGGTTGAATTTGGGTAAAACTCATGACGTACATGTATTTTAGAGTTGCTAAGAAAAAAAGAGAAATAGGCTAGAATTTTCACAAAAAATTAAACATTAGATCCTTAATCTATTGAAACATAATTAAGTCAAACTATAGAAGCCATTTGATGTTATTATTTAAAGAAAAAAATCCAACCATCCATCTGTACATTTGGTGGACCCGAATTATAACGACTTAGATTAAAAGAAATAATCAATAACAAGTACAATAACAAATAACAAAAGTTTGAAAAAAATAAAGAGAAATTGACAATTTGATTTTCATATGAACTCCAAACTAAAACCCATACGTAGCTAAAATTCAGAAGAAAAAATAGATAAAATCAGTAGTTGAATTCGCACACAAATTCTAACCTAAAGCTGTAATTCTAAATTAAATAAACAAAATAGCAATAAAATTAGCAGAAATTCAAAATGAAAATAAAAAGGAAATTAGCAATGTGATTTTCATACGAGCTCCAAATTTAAATCCCTACATAACTAAAATTTAGAATAAAAAATAGTTGTTGGATTTTATATGAATTCTAATATAAAACTAAAATTTGAAATTAAATAAAATCTAACAACAAAAAAATAAATTAGGAATGAAAAATAAAAGGAAATTAGCAATTTGATTTTTCATATGAACTCTAAATTGAAACCTCTACATAGTTGAAATTTTGTAATAAAAATAGCAGTTTGATTTGTATATGAATTCTAACCTAAAAATAAAACTTGAAATTAAATAATTTTTTTGATTAAAATAAAGAGTATACGACAAGTACAATAATAAATAAATAAAATCTGATTAAAAACTATCAGATGGATTTATGTATGAATTCCAATCTAAAAATGAAAAACAAAGTCTATAAGAAATACAATCCAAAAATATGCAAATTCAGAATAAAAATCAAAGGAAATTAGCTAGTGTTTTTGTATTTCCAAATTAAGTAAGAAAATAAATTTTGGTTTTATTCATAATTAAAATTCTAGAAATATGCTAATTCAAGAAAAAATAAAGTAAGAAATTTGATTTGTATGTATGTGTGTGTGTGTGTATAAATTATCAATTGAAATATATTATATAATAAAAGTTGATGACATGTGACTTTTGGTTGCCAAGATAAAAAGAATATGCTAAAAATTCTCACAAAAATATTTTGACCATTTATTTGGTGGACCTCCATGGGATGAAGAGATTGAGAGAGTGATACATTGATGCATGTTCACTCGATTATACCGGTATAAGCTATGTAACATGCATTATGAGCATATATTATAGACAAGCATTGCAATAATTAAAGAAAGAGATGGTGGTATAAATATAAAATTTTGTGTTATGCTATGTTTACTAGTTTGCTATGTAAGTATTTAGGGATAAAGTTTTGGTCACATGTGACAAAGTATGGGAACAGAGTGGGCATTCTCTTTTATAATATATAATATTAAAATTTCACAAAAGGGTTATAAAATGACCTATTTTATAAAATGCAAAAATTATATATGTATTACCAAGTCATTTAAAATGCTTTGAAAATAATACCCGTGTATTTTAGATAAAATTAGAAAGGAATGGATCAACAAATACTCCTCCAGGTCTAACGAGTAATCTACGAGAGGCATTTAGCCACAGGTATTCCGGAAATTTTGTGCGAGACGACGACCACCAAAACGGGCCTCAAAGACGTCATTCATTGCTGTCCCATACGTACACATTGGAGATGAAGACCATGGTAAGCATGTGTTGGTATCTATGACACGGCGAACAAAATGGGAGCAGCTCGTAATATGCCGTCTTTAGGCGTTTTGTGCTGCAATCTTTCGACTGAATTAGCCAGCTTTTAGGCGTTTAGTGCATGTGCGTTGTTGTGCTAAGAGGAGGAGGATTTAGGTGGTGATCGTTTCGATTTTTTTCAGTTTTAATTTTTAGTTTCAGTTTTTTTTCATTATTCATTAACTCAGCTACAATAAAATAAAAATAAAAAACTATCGTTAAAACGATCATCACCTAAATAAGCTAAATCAGCTAAAGCTAAATAGCTCAAAGCATCTTAAAACTTCGACTTTCACGGTAAGATCATTTCCTACCATACTTTCCCCATTGGCTTGCTAGAGTCTGCAACAGTCACCCACCAATTATTACAAATAAATTAATTTTTAATGTTTTTGAATCCGGAGCAACTACTTTCTCCGATTCCAAACATTTTTTCTTAGCCTCCTTTGCAACAGTGGTTAGAATCGGTTCCAACAAGCCTAGCCGGCGGAGGCCCACGCGGTAGGTGAGTCGGTTTGTTCTTTTCTAATGTGACCTCGCTAATCATGCCACGCTTGTTCTTTTCTTCTCTCTTTAATCCCCTGTGAATGTTCCATGGCATAATTAAATTCCAATGATAGGCGACTTTGTCCTTTGCATTTTAGCCATAAAATTTGTAGCAGCCATACAATTTGTGGCAATGGGTTTCGTTTCCTTTTACCAAGTTCGGTCTTGAAATTTCCGAAACTTTGACGACATGTATCGCAGCCATAGTTTCTGGTTATCAACCCTAAATAAAGTATCTGATGTTCTTCATTTGTCAGTTCGTAAGTGTTGCGTACTTGCGTTTGCTCTGTGTATGAACAAAACATGTATAGAATCCCATGGAAGAGTTGCCAACGTTCGGACCCCACTGATGGGGAATTCGGTGTATGTGTGCCTGTCCCTACCACACATATCGTCATTTCTGGACTAAACTAGAGGATGCTTGTGTGAAAACGAGAAAAAACAGTAAATTCGACGCAAGAACCGGCTGTTACTGTTCGTCATTGGCCAGAAAACAAATATTTGGAGAATACCTGCGAGGGGGAAAAAAGATAAACCCGTTCGTTTCATTTTTTTCAGCTTCTGTTTCTAGATTCTGTTTTTTTTTCACTATTCAATATTTCGTCTTTTTCTAAAATTTTAAGATATTTTAGACTTTTTTGTATTTTTTCCCGTGTTCCTTTGTATTGTCCCTAATAGGTTAACATGTTTTTTCTATTTTTATATTTTTTAAAATTAATTATGCCTAAAAAGTCAAATCATCTACAGTAAAAAAATTAGTTACAGTAAAATTTCAGTTAAAAGTTAGAAGTTATCGCTAAAACGAATGTAAAGAAGTGGGGAAAAACGAGAGAGAGAAAATGTGACAAATATGTGTTGGTCAAACCAAAGCAACATCCCTGCTATAAATACTCCCCAGACCCCCCAACTGACACCACGAAGGCAGGAGGCCAGGGGCAACAGTTCAGTACACATACCCTCCCTCCTCCAATCTCCGGATAGATCCCCAGCTTCAGGAGCTCCGAAGCCTCTCCAATGGCGGTCAAGGTCTATATCGTGTAAGCATCCGTACCACCGTCTTCTTGGAATTACTCGGTTACTCGCATCCTGAAATTCCTCATTTTTCAGAGAACGCGTCCCTAAATTAACTCCTTTTTTGGTCCTGTTTGGTGTATCCATGCCCTAAGATTGGCCCGATGCCACACATGATCTTGCCTTTGAATTTTTTTAGGGGTTAAGATATTTCGACAATTCGAAAAACTTTTCTGAATTTACTCTTGTGGGAAGAATTCTCGAGATAAAGGATCAATTTTAGTCCTTTAGATGCCGCATGGGTTTGGTTTTCATCGCTCTGTTCGTGGATAAGATCAATAGATGGGCAGAAGTGATTCCAGTCAATACACACAGATGATTTGATCGCGAGAGGAAAATAGGACTTTAATACTTCATTGTTGATTTTTGGCTGTCAGGGTCTCAATTATGGTAGGTTTTGGTCCTTGATGGAACCGATGCCTTAATGGGGGCCAAGTAGTGGTGGGCTCCGGCGCTAATTGTGCCCGCTCTTTTCGTGCTTTTTTATGCACACCTGTGCGGTTCTGCCCCCAACTTGTCAGATCTGCCGATTGGTTCTCAAAGTGAAATTAGTGTCATTATTAGCGCCTTACGTTCTGTGGCATCGATGCAGCTGAAAACACATATTAACTCTAGATTAGGATCTTGAAAAGGAAAATTCCTGTGCGATATCTCTGTCAACTTCACCCTTCGCTATCAGCTATCAAGATAATCTTTAACCAGAAAATTCGTTGTGTGCTGTGGTTATGTTACAACTTAGAGTAGTAGTGCAACTTAAATTTTGATAAGAACTTAGCATGTACATCTATCTGTATTACATTATTCATATTAGCTTTTGCTTCCTGAAGCGGTTTTCCTATTTCTTTCGCTCCTGTCTCATGCACTGTCTCACACATGCACCTCTCTCACTTTCCTCACCACTTGCCTCCTCCTAAAAGCCACTTCTTTTAGCCATTATTATTTATTTTCAACCAAAAGTCATCAGCTGCAGTCAATATAAATGGAGGGTTTGTGGTGGCATACAACCTGTGGTAAAATGGTTTGTAGTTGCATCCATAAGATAAATTGTTTGCCCTTTTCTCTCCTACCAATGTGAAAACTTCTAGAACCTTTTTTCGGGCTTACCATTTGAGTTTCTTACATGCTTACTTTATGTATAAAAATGGCGTGTGGTATTAAACATAAAATGTCACGCTCATTTTGTTGATTTGCAACTTTTTGATTTGTGACACATCAAGGGAAACGACTTTTCCTTTTCTTTGTGGAAAAATGTGATATGTGAATGTCCTTTTTTTATGTGGGTGTCCCACCAGAAATCCACTATTAGTACATTTATGTATGCTAGCCTCTGTTGCTTCCCAGTGCTACACTAACAATATCTATGAGCAGGAATAATATAGGCTTCCATATATTTAAGATCTCTTCAGCACTTTTTTTTTTGAGGAATAACAGCTCTTCAGCACTCCTTGCTTCAGTTGCATGGTGAACTTACATATAGATAGTCCAAAAGGATGTCACGTTTGAGTGAATGGATTAATCAAATTAAGTGATATCTTCAGCCCTTCTACATATGATTCATTGATTCATGAATCACATTTTAATTGCAAACAGTATTTGTACAAGTTATAAAGATTCTTTTTGACTGTCTTGTCTCCTTTTCCTCAAGTTGTTGATTAAACAATTTAGCATACAACTAACTATGTCTTGTCTCCTTTTCGTCAAGTTGTTGATTAAACAATTTAGCGTACAACTAACCATTGTAGCACTAATGAAAGTTTTGAACTATGTTTATAATTTCTCTGCTGATGTAGACTTTTAACTACCAAAATGAGAATTCAACAATTCTGAAGATTGGAACCACTTGAATATTTTAATGAACATTTACACTTTGACAGCAAATTAGGAACAATGAACGACATGTACATTTGTTTAAGGACTTCCTTAAGCTTCTTAGAAAATTAGCTGTGATGTACTGTTTTGTGGGGTCCACTACATGTTTTTCTAGAAGTATAGAAATGTGAAAGCGATATGACTAGCTAAGAGCCTAATAAGAGACTGTGACAGTTATTTTTCCTTCCTCGTCATCAGCTCTCATAAAAATAACAATGTTTTGAAGCTATGCTTTGGCTGCACATATCTTGTTCTCTCTTTGAAGAGTGAACTATTTCGTCACTTACAAACTAAGGCAAAGACGTAAAGCTAGCTTACTGAGTAGTTGAATGATATGTTAGCATGATGTATGAACATAGGTACCTAACCTCACTATATCACACCAGAGAACAGTGCTTATTTACACCATACAGTTCATGTTGATGATGTCTTTATTCTTTGTCTCTAAGCATGCCATTCCTAAAGTATGAGACATTAATGAGTTCCATATGCCCTATGGAGTATGGAGGTCTCAAAGGAAGCAGAAATAAATAATGATGTCAAGCTGGAAAAGACCATTATGTTTTTCGATTTGCGCACTCACAACAAATTTTGTAAAATTGCTATTGGTTCTTCAACAGGTACTACTCTATGTATGGACATGTTGCTAAGCTAGCTGAAGAGATCAAGAAAGGCGCCTCGTCTGTTGAAAGTGTTGAGGCTAAAATATGGCAGGTTGGGCTCCAATCATCTTGGTTCACCACAATATAAAGTTTTATTAGGACCATAGGCATTGGTTAGGCTAATTGCCAGCAAGACTAGCGTCCTAAGGTGTTTGAAATGTTCTAACAATAGAAGTTTGATAATGAATGCAATTTTTTGGATTCGGACTTGCTGATATGACTTTTTAATAAATTTCTCATCTTACCGTCTGAAAGGTCCCTGAAACTCTCCCTGAGGAAGTACTTGGAAAGATGGGCGCACCTCCTAAGCTTGATGCGCCAATAATCACACCACAAGAGCTTGCTGAGGCAGATGGAATCCTCTTTGGGTTTCCTACAAGGTTTGGCATGATGGCTGCGCAAATGAAGGCATTCTTTGATGCAACCGGTGGTCTGTGGAGGGAGCAGAGCCTCGCAGGCAAGCCAGCCGGCATCTTCTTCAGCACCGGAACTCAGGGTGGTGGGCAGGAGACTACACCGTAAGTTCCGTTCTACATCTTTGCGTAAAAAACCTCGTATCTCAAGATCATCATAACTGATCGTGTTACCAATTCTTTCCTCGCTTCTCTCCTCAGGTTGACAGCTATAACCCAGTTGACTCACCACGGCATGGTGTTCGTGCCGGTCGGGTACACCTTCGGTGCTAAGATGTTTGACATGGAGAATGTTCAGGGTGGCAGCCCGTACGGTGCTGGCACCTTTGCCGCCGACGGCTCAAGGTGGCCGACTGATGTGGAGCTGGAGCACGCCTTCCACCAGGGGAAGTACTTCGCAGGCATTGCCAAGAAACTCAAGGGGTCTGCTTGATCCTGTTGCCTCGTTGGGTCTGCCTGACCTCTGCCCTTCCGCACATATCGTAAAGACATTTACAGCTCCACCATGTCGTCGATAGCTTGGTCTCTTCTTTTGTGGTGTCTAGAAATTGCTGTCTGGCTTAATTTGTGGAATTTCTCTTGCCGTATGCATTATATGATTCTATGCTTTGATGAATTGGTTGTAATTTGGAATTGGATTGTGTTTCCCATCATATATATTGATTACTGAACCAGAGGACCTGGTTGTCACTCGTCACTTTTGTCAGTACTGATTTGTCCTGGCCAACCTAGGCCAAAATAATTGCAGTTGGATTAACCTCTTGTTGTCACAGTTCAGCAACCTAGAATCGACCAGCTGCCATGGAAATAGTCAAATAGTGGGAGTTTTAAAGAATGCGCATTGGACCGGGGACAAGGTTCTCGATAAGTTTTTGGATTGAACTACTGCAGATTGCCTGGGCCTGCTTCACGGTATGTCCTCAGCTCGGCCTAGATGCACTGGGAATCTGGGATGAAATACTTTTCTTTTCAATCCAAAAATTCAAATACTTAGTAACTTTTACATCATATTCCTTATGACAAGATCCTCAAAGCAAGACCCTTCTTATATATATTTTGACTTAGTAATGATATCGTATGTCGTACGTTCCAGTAGGTAAAAAAGAAAATGTTGCACGCATTACTTTTTAATATTTCAGTAGTTTATGAATGATGTTCTAGTGTGCATATTTTGAATTGGATAGCGGTGAATCGAGGTGTGTCGGATATTCCAATATGTAAAATAAAATGTTCCAAGTATTTAGTTTTAATATTTTAATAGTTCATCAATGATGTTCTACATGTTACGTTCTAAGAAAAATATGATAATATTCCAACAATCTATCGGTGATGTTCCAACCATTCATTATTGATGTTCCATACGTTTGGTCTTAAGGTTTCAGTAATCCATCGACCATATTCTAGATGTTCCGTTGGCAAAGCTAAGTGAATTGATTAGTGGGAGATAAATCGAAGGCAATGAGTTGAACAAATCAAAAATATTAATAGGATAGTAGTGGAACAAAAAATGAACATGTGAAACAACAAAAAGGATATACTACAACATTTGGCGAAAAAATGCAACTAAATGAAAAAAAGAAAGAAAAAAGAAAACGAAAGAAAGAAAGAAAGAAAATGGCAGTTAATTAGCTCAGCAAATTCTTCCTCTAGTTCACTAAAATAGAGCTTTGTTCACTGATTACTATTATAATATATTTGTAAAATTCAATAAAATTATAATATTATAAAAGTATTTTTTAGATAAATCTACACATATAATTTTTATATATTTAATCTAAATATTTTACAAAATATTAATAACTAAAATTTATAAAATTTGACTACACATATTCTCAAACAACTTTTTTTATGAACCGAAGTAGCATCGTAGCAACAACCTCGCGGCCTGATTGACTTTCACCCACATGCAACCCCCAATCAACCGAACTAGCTGTCCTGTTAGTTGTGCGGGCTCTCCCAACCTGCCATCCAAGCAGTAGTCTACACAACATGGCCCGTGAGCCGCGGGGTAGGGGGCGCGATGCTATAACATTTGCGTGTCGACACATCAAAGCAACTTTGTGGGGACGTTTATATTAATTTTTATTGGTGGTTTTTAATTTTGTCTTATAAATAATAATAGTTTATAGATAAAGATCTATTATGATTTTAATTGATATAAATGAAGTTACTATAATATGTATTACAATCGACTAGTTGATCTCGTTTTAAAACAATACTTAATTTAAAAGTTAGATACTATAGAAAAATTATTTATTATAAAAATAACTTATAAAACCAAAGTGAACGGACACTTTGGTTTTAGCCGGACGCCCGCCTGCATACGACGCACTGCTAATAATGTGTTAGCGCATTAGGATCTGTGAATTGTGATGCAAGATTACTAATGGTCAGTACCTGTTCACTAATTTGTTCTTATTCTTTTTACTCTTGACCACGTCGGGTATATAGCTGTACGTGCCTACGTGGACACGCTCCTGCTCGGCGAAGAACGAGCACATGGTGGAATGGAAAACAAGTCAACAGCGATAATGTGATAACCCGTATCTCTTAATTAGCAATAATAACCGGATCCAGAATACACATGATTAATTAAGCAAATTATCACATTAGTCAAGCTATAATCAAAATTCTTTCTCAAATCAAATAACAATATAACAGTCCATATTACATCAATTGATGAAATATAGTTTGATTACATCAATTTACATTTCTTGATCTCAACTAGAACAATCCTCTCCAAAATATAAATAAATAAATCACAATTATATTCACATTAATATTTGCTAAGCTGTAACTCCAACCTACTCTTCTGTAGGAAAAAACGCCTGCATATTGAAAAGAGAAAAAACAAAAAAAGAAGAAAGAATTGATGTCAGAACCCGTTAGTCCATATCATCCCTTAGGGTTCGCTCATCGAGATACCAGAACCGTCCAGAGCCAGTTGACACCTCTCGCTAATTAGGTATCAACATTCATCGTAAAAACAAACATGAATCAATTCTGAACACATTTTCACCGCTAGCCAATCCCAGTAAAAAAAGTTTACTAGAGTACACAACAACTCACTCACAGTTGTGAGTTCACAACCCATCCCATATGGTGCATAAGTATAAAGGATAAGTACCAATGAGGAATTGAGAGAGAGACAGAGAACATTAGCCATCCCGAACCACAACAAAACCAAGGCAAGAAAGCTATTGCCAGATCCACCCGCATCCCCCCTAAATCCAACCCACAGAAGCCGAAGGCCATGGGAAAAGGGACCGAGCTCCATCACACCAAGACCAACGAGGAGAAGGCGAGCATGAGGAAGAGCGAGGAGGAGAAGGCTAGGACCATCGGAAAACAGGTGGGGAGAAAAAGGGGAGCACGAGGCCGACACCAAATCAAGCATGACCAAATCGACCAAGGTACTATACAAGTTGCCATTCTAGTATTCCATCTAAATCACATCACCCATAGGATCATAATCAAGCTTCACCACTAGAGTAGGTAGAGGAAGAGACTAGGGAGTTGGGATTTTACCAAGCCGGTTAAGACGTGACAATCACGAGATATGGCACCGATGGTTCACGGTAGGGATGCGACACTGAAGTTGACCACCGCACGCACCTGGTGACCACTCGCATGCTCCCCGGCACATAGGGAGGTCCTAAGCCCCATCACGGCATGTCCACCTCGAACACAAGTTTTCCCCAAAACACAAGTAAGTTAAAAGAAAATTCCGCATAAATCAAAGGAGAAATCAAGTAGAAAAGGGCGTAGAAGAGTAGATCGGGGTAATAAGGGGTGTAGAAACCCGACAGTTCGGATCCTGACGGCCAATGGTGAAACCGTCATCGCCATGGCAGATTCGACCGAGGCTAAGCAGGATGAAAAGGATCCATGGATGGTGGCACCACTGTAGGCAGATCCGAGCAGAGGAGGCCGATCAGTGTCACCATGGCTAGTGTTGAAGCAACAACGCTGGGTGAAGCTGATGGCGTCTCGGCGCGAGTAACCCAAGAGAAGGGGTATTGGCGCGCGGTGATGAAGGACGAGAGAGGGAGAGGCGCGGGTGAAGCCGATGGTGGCGCTAGGCTCCGACGACGCGGCGATTGAGGGCCAGCAGAGGGTTGTAAGTTTAAGCTCCATTAAATTGGTTTTGGTGATAATGACAAATATAATTGTGAGACTAATATGTTTATTCCTTATGATATCATCTAGTCTCATTTGGATATAATAAATGATAAATGTTATTATGAGACTGACGTGTTTGATTGATTATGGTATCTTAAGTCTTACTTAGATGAAGATGTGAAAATCATAAAGGTATGCACTCGACATTACATTCTTATACCTTAGTGTATTCCTTGGATTTAAAATGTATATTAAACTTCACCAAAAATCTAAGATGAATATGTGCATATGTGTTTTACTATATTTCTGTGTGCATATATTTAGGGGAGATAACTCTATGCTTTATGGTTTCATTAGTTGATCTATGTTTCTCTTTTCACATAGTAAGGATCTTTGCTTTGAAATATATTATTTGAGTATATATACAGCTTGTGTAGTTCATATATACTTATAATCGTATTGTCATCTAGTTCCTCCATTATGTATTAATGGTTAGATGATTAATGATAACCTAATAAGTAAATTTTGCTAACAATTAATCTCAAAGGTAAACACATATATTCAAATGAGTTAATTGCTTAAAAAAATTTATTCTAGAGTATATAATTATTGTGTACATAGTGTATACTCGTAAATCAATTTTTATCTTATTATTTATTGAGATTGTAGAATCTATTCTCTCCATTATGTGTTAATAGTGATGTTTTGATAATTGATGGTAATTAGTTTGTAGACTAACATTTTCATGAGTTGGATGAAGAGGTTAGGTTCCATAAGTGAGGATAACTTGGGATGATTTCATGTGTTTCAGCTCATTAAGTCAAGATGCAGGATGAAGGATGAGTTCATGTATTGAAAATTATCAAATCAAGATGATAGAAGATATCTTCATATGTTGAAGGCCAACATGAAGAGAAGATAATCATGAGTTGATCATCAAGTGAAGATAAAACCTATCATGTGTTGATGGAGCTCAAGAAGAAGATGAATCATGAGTTGATGCATGTTCAAGAAAAGATGATCATGTGTTAATCATCAAGTTAAGTGAAGACTTATTATGTGTTAATGGAGTTGAAGTTAAGAATGTATCATGAGTTGATACATATCAAGACAATGACCTAGACTTGAAGTGAGGATGTATGTCATCAAGCTTCAAGAGAATGCTCAAGGCAAAGGTATGACTAATTTGAGATAAGGATATGTTCCTAATCTTTTCCCAGTCTTGGTGTTTGACTGGAAGACCGGATTGCTGGTATAGATTACTATACTATTAAGATGAGTTATATCTAGTAGCTTGAGTCTTATCATATGTTGATAGCTCAACCTCACTTGCTCTAACTCTCTATAGCATGATGCCTATATTTGTGAATGTCTTTTACAAATACTTAAAACTCATGTGTTAGATCCTTGTAACATGGGATTATGTATTGCGAATGTGTTTTGCAAGTGTTTGAAATCCATGTTTCTTATTTCTTATGGTATGAGACTTATATTTGTAAATAGTTGAAACTTATACATAATCCTTGTAGCATGTGACTTAGAATTGTGAACGTGTTTTACAAATGTGTTAAGTCTATATACCAAATCCTTGTGTCATGGTTTCAAAAGTGTGCAAATATATTTTACAACTTATTAGAAATCATTATTGATCCTTGTGTACATGATACTATAACTTGCAAATATGTTTTACAAGATTTGTTGAAGTATATGCACTTGTTAGAAAAATTGAAACTACCGACATATATTACATAGTACTACCAAAGATCTGAAGTACCGACATGTGTTGCGCGGTACTACTGAAGATCAAAAATACTGGTATGTGTTACGCGGTACTACCGAAAGTTGGTATTACAGGTTCTATGTGAGCGGTACTACCGGACTTCGGAAGTTCTAGAAATCTTACAGTATGTTTTTTTCAGAGAGACACCTGTGTGGTGGTCTTCTCCTCCCTGCAAGAGTGATAGTTTCACATGTGTGGCGCGGTACTTCTGATGATCGAAAGTACCAGAAAATAAATAGTAAAACTACCAGATTTAGTCGATAATAGCGTTGGAGGCGTCGTGCATGATCTTCTCAAAGAAGTTTATGAGAAAACTCAGCAAAGTGTGAAGGTTGGAACTCACCTACCAAAAGCAGGAAGAGTTATCACTAGTGGATTTGAGGCGAAAGACTTAATTCGTGGAGCCGGTCCAATTCATTTGGGCTTGCCTCAATGTGGACTAGGGGAAACCAACAGGTCTCTGAACACCACGGTAAAAAGCAACTGTGTCAATTGTGATTTGTTCTCTTGTGCTTAATCTACATTCAAGCAATTTACACTAATAGAAATAAATTGATTGTTTGTCTTTCTAGGATTGTAAACCTTTGACATAGACTTAGGTTATTGCTACACTTATGTGAACCTAATTTATTTAGGCGATATTTATGCTAAACCAATTTGAGTTAAGCTTTCATATTATATATTTAGTTTTAGCCAAATAAAGAAATAACAATTAGGGAAGAGAATTTTTAAAACCGCCTATTCATCCCCCTCTAGTCGACCTCCTTGATCTTTCAAGGGTGGCGATGCACAAGAAGCACGACAGTCATGGGCGAAGAGAGAGAAAGAGGAGAATGAAGCTGAGTGAGAGAGAGGGAGTGGGAAAAGGGAGATGGATAGAAAGCGTCGGCTGTAGGCCGAAGCCTTTCGAGCTGGCATGAGATTTTACACACACACATATGCATATATGTATGTCTGCAAACCTATATACACAAATACGATTTTGCCTAAATGAACATACGCCTATTTTGCAACCTACATATATGTATATCTAAGCATGAGTGTGCGAACTTATATACACAAATGTGTGTATACATACATATGTACATACGTACATACATACGCGCGCGCACACATATATACCACTTAGATGATATTGTTATACATCTTTATCCTTTTGAGTATACTCTAGTGATAATTATAAGATACTCAAAAGTGAGTTCTATGAAAAATTTCATCATAGTCCACTTTTTTATGGCATATTTATGTATATACTTTTTTATATATGAAAAGGCGTATATAGTAAAAATAAAAGACTATGATGAAACTTTTTCAATCAAATCATATTAGAATATCTTAGAATTAGTAGTTAAGTATACTGAAAGTAATAAATAAGTATAAGATATTCGTTTAAGTAGTATATTGGAAGTGAGAGTATGTACTCCCTAGAGTACAGCGTGCGCGCACACACACATATATATGCATGTACATTGTGTATATAAGTTTGCACACTCATGCTTAGATGTACATACATATAGGTATGTAGAATAGGCGTAGGTTCATTTAGGCAAACCGTATTTGACCATCAACGAATAATTAACCAGTTTACCCCTAATCAACAAGTTAAGACATTCTCACACCGGTAAAAATAATAGACAACATATATGTACTAAACTTAACTACAATTAACACAGCCAAACCATTCAGTCATAGAGCGTACACTATTACATTAGCCTCGAATATTAAACTAGATAGACTAAGCTATAGAATATGTGTGAATTGTAGGAAGCGAACCAACTCAAGATAAGGAACCCCATCAGAACCTAGTTGAGATTAAGTACCACTACCAGATTCCATTCAAGCGTCCCTTTGATCATTTTGAATGGAGTAAATTCACGTAATAATTATTTTTATGCTAGATTAGTATCATTCTCTGTATATAATAAATTTTGGAAAAATCATATGATTGATGTGAATAATGATAAATATAGCAGAGTAGGCAGTTGATAGAGCAACTATCCTACAGATAGATAATAGGTGGGTAGAGGGTGTCTGAGAAAGAAAAAATAGTGATAGGTGTGGAGCCCTCTACATATGGTTATAATACAAAAACTAACCAATTCTCATTCGTGTGATAAGTCATATTTACTCTATTAATCATGGTCCTATTTACAATAGGCAGAATATGTTACTCTATCAAGTTATTATATACTCTACATGGGTACATAGT
Organism: Melocanna baccifera; assembly: GCA_036346265.1. Taxonomy (NCBI): domain Eukaryota; kingdom Viridiplantae; phylum Streptophyta; class Magnoliopsida; order Poales; family Poaceae; genus Melocanna; species Melocanna baccifera. The sequence goes on along the minus strand of CM070677.1, from coordinate 43,917,823 downwards.
ATATTAGGGATTAGGTAAGGCTAAGAGTGGCAATACCCCATAGTGGCTATATAGACTACGGTGGGTGTTGGGTGATGGACATGCCTCCTTAACATGTGTCGGATGGTGGAGAAGTCTCCCTGACACATCAGTTAGCATTGTGCTAACCGAGTGGAGTTATAATATACCGAAGTAGAGAAAATGTTTCAAACTCTGACTTGAACATCGCATCTAAGAAGATGTGAATGAACCTATTGCAGTCAAAGTCAGGACTGCTATAGGTAAAGTGATACAAGCCTATGTAGCGCTAAATAAATCGTGAATTCACGTTTGTCTCGAGGACTGGAGGGTACGGGAAACTACAGGTGATGAGAGGATATTTGATTTTACAACTTAAAAACTTATTTTAAGAATGGTGATGAGAGTATATTTGATTTTTGATTTGATGATGTTGATCATAGGATTGCATATTTGCTATTAATCCTCCTTGTTTAGAGGTAGCTTAGTCCGAGGATTTTCTTAGTTCTAGAGAAGTCTAAGCGGAGGACAACTAACATGTTGAGTGGAATGTAGTGGATCTGGAGTTCGACGCATACGATCTGGATGTCTCATACGGAGTATGGAACGAGTAGTTGTTCCGTAGCAGGCAGACTATGCAAGGCTTAGTGTATTGAACTTATTATTGATAAAACAGAAATGTATTCTGTTATACCGAGTAATAATCACGCACTGATGTCATTATCAAAGATAATGATGACATGGATGTCACATGTAAGTAGTAATTAAACACCGTAATGATACGATCGTAGATTCGATTTTGGAGATCTGCGACGTGGATGGATCATGGATGCATCAACCGGAGGTGGGCCGTGGGCGGCGTTGTCCTGGGCTCCTGGCCTGACGCGTGCACGCGCGCGCCATAGCGCACCACGCGCGGGCCCAGTGGAGAGCTATAGGGAGATAGATGGTGACGGCCTCGTGGCACGGTCTGGCTGGCCAGCCGGGCAGCCATGTCGTCCCCTCCCCTGACTTTTTGCAAAATTGGCAGCGCCATCCTCCCGAGTCAGAAAGGCACACGCGGCCGCAGGCAAACCGAATAATAAAACGTAAGATCCCGCCCTGAATGATGATCCGTCTCGCTTGGTGCACCCCGCGCACGCGCGTATCCGCTAGCTTCTCCCTTCGCGGCGTCACCACACGTTTCACTAGCTTGCCCGTCTCCTCCTCGGAGAGGAGGACTCGGCGGAAAGAACGCAGGGCTAGCTTGCAGGCTGCTGCTATGCTTTCTAATCGATGGTTCTGCAGGATTCATGATCCCCGTGCTGTTATGCACCGCGCGTGCGTGCATCTTTACTAGCTAGCTAGGTACATGAATGAATACACAACATCGGGGTGCTTATTTAGGTTTAAGATAATAGCTTATAACTTCTTAATTTTATTTTTGATAATTTTTTGTCTTTTCTTTTTCTTCTCTAATTCTTTTGCATGATATAACCTATTTTTTATTTTTATTTTTTAAAATTTAATTATGTTGAAAAAGTTACTATCAATTATATAAAAAAAACCTAAACAGTGCCAAATAAGCTGTAAACTCGAGCTTATAAGCCGGAATGAGTACCCTCGATATATACCTGTTGCTGCTGATGTTTTGGCCGGAAGGTCACGTCCAGGGGTAGAACCCGGATTGGACATAGGGGAGCCAAGAGCCCCGTAGAAACATGAATTTGTTATCGTCCTATTTAAGCTACTTATAAAAAAATATAAGTTTTCTTGTGACAAAATTTTTTATATAAAAAAGTAATAGAACAGAAATAATGACCATCATGGATGATAACTTGCGTTTGGTGTAGTTTGGCACACATGCATGCTTCACTGAGTCACAGAAGGTGACATAGAAGCCGTATATGAGTGCTCGATAAAGCTCTAAACATGTAGGGTGATGAAATATCATACACATATACAGTGCAAATTAGACTCAAACTAGCTTAAAAATTCGAAAGAAAATAGAATATAGATGCTACATAAGATTGGTTCACGTGCCACAAATTCTCTTAGGCTTTGTAGTTTCAACATTACTGTTACTTAATCACGTAATTCAATTGAAATGGTAGGGGCTTAGTCTTAGTAAAGTTCCAATACTTTTACATGCTAATGAAAGGTAGTAAAAAATCATGAGGGGCTTAGTAAAGTTCCAATACTTTTACATGCTAATGAAAGGTGGTTAAAAAAATCATGAGGGCGCTGGCAGGGCGCCCCTGGTCACGTCCATCTAGCCGTTTGGGAACATTCCGTACGCATACAGGCTAAGACATGCTATGAGTACTATTTTAAATGCCATGAGAAGTATAGTCCTCCAAAAAAAATGGCATGACAGAGGATACGGAACCCTTACAGCTAAAAGAACAAACATAGGATATTAGGATCTATTCTTTTTAGCTACGGCTGATAATTTTTAGTTGTTTACGATAGAGATTGCGGAAAGAGAGATACTCATTTGTAATTTTTGATAGTACATATATTAGGTTTTTAAGGTGTACTACAATACTCATTTGTAATTTTTGATAGTACATATATTAGGTTTTTAACGTGTACTATAATTAACTTGTAGATCCTATTTTTAAAAAATACTTTGTTTAAAAGTTAGTTACTGTAGCAAAAGCCAAAACGGCTTTTAGAAGCCGCAAAGAACAGGGCCATATCCATGCTCATTTCAGCTTTTTTGAGTTTCTGCTTTTTTCACTATTCAGTAATTTCATTTTTTTCTGATTTTTAAAGATTTTTTAGGCTTTTTTGCATTTCCTTTTTTTCCCATATTCCTTTGCATTGTCTATGATGAGCTAACACATTTTTTCTATTTTTAAATTTTAATTATACCAAATAAACCAACTCAACTACAGTAAAAAAAAGCTAAAAACAACGTCATTCCGAACGCTCTAGTTACACTATACATCATCATTGATCTTTATATATGTTGACATGTCGATTGACAATATGCTATAAAAATTCGAACTAAATATTTTAGTAAGATTCTTTTTGTTCTTTTAACTACTTTTATTCTTATGAGTATGACATGGAATATCACTATACCAGTGTTTGAATCATGACTGTTTATACATTAAGACTAGCACCAGTTCATGCATGACTATTGTCTGTCATCTGAATTTACCTTCTTTTTCCTACCAAATTTTAGCACCCGCCCGGCCGCCCTGACATTTCATACTGAGATACCAACCTGTTCATAGAAGCTAAGTATAACATTATTCCTTTGCAAAGTTGTGTATATATGAGTATATAGATGCCCCATAGACAGCTCAAATCGTTCTCTTTTGCACCTGTCCCAACATTTTGTATATTGATGTCAGCCCCTATTATTATCTTTTTTCCCTTTCAAAACATCCTCTGATTGCTTCTTGCTAAAATTCCGTTTGATCACCATCTATACATATCTTGGTCTAGCAACACATGGCTTTGCTTTAGCTTCAACACTGTTCGTTTGTAATCCACGGACATGTGTACACGTTGCTTAGCTAGTTAAATATATTACCTATATCTCTACCTAAATGTGCCTCCAAATGTTGGGTGCCAGAACTCCGGCACCGTCTCGCTCGCCACAGTGTACGTGCTCGCTACGGGGACGAGGCACAGGCCTCGGCTGCGCAGATCCTGCTTCGGCTTGCCGCTGTCGTCCTTCGCATCCTCGGAACCCTAGTTAACGAGGAGAAATACCATGAACATATGCAAATCGATCAAGAGGTACCAGAAAGCATTAATTGATATGGATACATAGAAAATTTGTACCTTCTGCTGGAACTGCTGCAAGGGGTTCCCATTCTTCAAGTACAGAGACTGCAGGGAGTTCAATGCCGTGCACATTAGCTATACATATTTGCCAATAAACAAGAAATGCCGTAGTAAGGCAGGCAATGGCATTTTGGACACTCACCGCAGCTTGCTCGTGAAGGAACTTGACGTATTCTATGGCCTCGTGAAGAACCGATGCGGTATCGGTCTAAAGTATGACCATATCAACGATAAGTTAGGCCATTATCTGAGATAGATCTAGTACGAAGCACTTATTCTCTCCGGTAATTGGAACGGGGAGGGCAGATGTACAGGAAGTGTGTATACTAATGATTCCAATGTCTTCTTTCAGATAATCATCTAAATTTTATGACTCCTAAATTAAGATCCTGTAGCCTTTATCATTCCTTCCCTTACTATATAATCCCCCTTTTTTATCCCCTAACCTTATCCCCAACCTAGCGCCTCCCACCCTGCGCCCTCGACCACGCCACCTACCACCTCGACCCCATTGCCACCACCGCTCCTTCCACGCCACCCCTCCTTATCGCCAACCCTTCGCACCACCTACCTCCATGCAGCCCCCTCCTTGTTGGCGCCCCCTCCACGCCACCTCCCTATGCACCACCCCCTCCACACGTCTCCCACCGCCACCCCCGCCCCCTCATCCACCACTGCGACCAGCGGCGCCCCAACTACCTCGCCGCGCCACCCTTACTGCTCCCCGTTGTGCCGCCCCCGTCCAACCTAATAACTAGTACCTTCTACTGCCACCGCCCTCCGACACTGCCCACCACCCTCCTACCTTGCCCGTCGCCCCCTACGGCCACCCATCGCCCCTTGGCCTCCCTCTATGCCAGGGCACAGGGAGTGGGATTCTCCCATTAGGCTTATCCGCGAGGAGGAAGAAGGGGTCGCTGGAGAGGAGGAAGAAGAGGTTGCTGGAGAAGAAGGTGGAGGTGGCGATGAGCAAATCTTTGCGCACATCCAAAGATTAGAAATTTTAATAATTATTTGAAAGAAAACATCCATGTGATGTTTATCAAAACTCATATAGGAAATTGATGCATAACAGAAAGAACTAATACCTTTCCAAAAGGTGAGACTAGTTGCTGGAGCGCAGTGATTCTATCCCTTAGCTTCTCTTTCCTCACCTGCAGCTCATAAGCCAACACAAAAGAAAATTTTATGTGTTGTAAAATAGGGAGCTATGGAGACATAAATTTTTATGTGAAAAACTCTTGCAAGAAAAATCACTTGTACATGAAGGCAAATTCACTATACGAGGCGAATTACAAGTATGGTGACCTTCGGTGTACCTCAACCATGCGACAACAGGGGAAGATATATAGGCTAGGAAACAACAGTCCCTAACCATGTGCATGCACCACTCGATGCCACGTCTGGCACAATGTCTGAAACAGACATGATGACGAATTTGGATCACACTTTAACAGTCTCTACTTTGAGATAAATTCGCTCATGTAGTTGAAATATGAAAATCTCATCAAACTAAGTCTTCATCAAAACACCTTGTGCCACAAAAGTCCATTGGACTAATCTCAATAAAAAAGACTGGAACGATCTTATCCAAATACTTCCCACGAAGCAAAATTCAGCAAATCACTAGTAGATCTGAACACACTGCTATCAATAAAGCAGACAAACGAATCTAGGTTTTTAACAATTTATAACCCTAGCAAAAATTTGAGTCTATGCAATTGACCCCTAAAAAATACTGAATCATCAAATGACATAAGCCAAAATATTACATGTGGCGCTAGATAGATAGCGAAGAACTCATCTTATGGAATTTGTGAAAGCATCTAAGCCTCTAAAAATAGTTTTGGTAATTAATGATAATGTGTGAATATGGGACTAATGTGTTTGTTTAGTATCGTATAGGTTAAGTCCCTAATTAAGCATGTCAAAGTCAAGGTGTATGCTAAAGGACAAAATGAGAATTAAGATAGTTCAAGACAAAGGTACAAGTAGTATAGAATCCTGTTTTAATTTTACCGGTCTTAGGAAAAAGATTGGAAGACTGAATTACAGGATAGTCGCTGTACTATTAAGAAGGATCATAGAAAGTAACTTGATAGCATATTCTTGTGCTATATAGATTAATTTAGGATTATGCATGCACTTAAAATTAAAATTGAGGGCTAAGTGTGCACTATCAGAAAAAATCAGAAGTACCATAGTGTAACGTGCGGAACTACCGCTGTGTGGTAGTACCGACGTATACACAGTGGTACTACTGAAACTCGGTAGTACCGGCAATTCGAGCGGTACATTTTTTCAGAGAGCACCATCTTTGATACTTAGGCTCCGCAAGATCGATAGTACCAGAAATTGAACAGCTGAACTACCGTAGAGCGGTAGGACCACACTCCAAATCGGAACTACTACCGCGATTTCAACGACGATAGTACCGCACTGACTTTCAAATGGCTAGTTCTGACGTTCTAACATAGCCTTTAGCTGTGTGCTACAGTGCACTACGGTAGTACCACAGTTTACATAGCGGAATTACCATTTTTCTTAATTTTTCAGAATTACTTTATGCAATGGCTAGTTTTGGATGGTGAGGATATAAATACCCCCCACCTGCTCAAGAACAATATGAAGAGCTTGCATTGAACATCCTTGCCGCTAGGGTTTAAAAAAACCCTAAGATCTGATACCACTTGTTGTAAAATAGAAAACAGAGAGACACAATTTTCTACGTAAAGTCCTTTGCGGGAAAAAATCATGGACGCATAAAGGTAGAATTCACTATATAAAGAGAATTATAAGTATAAAAATTTTGGCATATCTCAACATGGGGTACATATATAGGCTAGTAAACAACCGTCCCTAACGGAGAAGGAAATCAAATCAAAGTTGAATATGTCATCTGGTGTCACGGCCTGGCGCATACATTGCTCAGCGCTACGTCTAGTGCAGTATTCGACATAGACACGATAATAAATTCAAATCACACTTTAACATTATACAATCTAAAATCCATGATCCATCGATGCTCGCAAAGAAATACCAGTCATCAAAGCAACAAAAAGAGACGCTGAACTGCAGAAAGATGAAAAGAAAATCTACTTGAATCACGCCTCACCTTAAACGTCGGCAACGGCGATGGCGCCTCGAGCCGTGGCCTTTTCGCTGCGGCGAGGGGCTCGGATACACTTTTCCTCGCCGCCGATGAGCAGTAGGGTAGAACAGACCCCGAATTGGACTGCAGTAGAAGCTGAGGTTATAACTTGACGATAACCCACTCATATATGCATGTGTTTACCTTCACCGTGAGGGTATTAGAGTTAGAGCTGCAGCTGGGCTTGGGCTGTAGGGCTTGCAAGAGAAACTGCGACGGCAGCGGGGCACTGAAAGGCATGCAGCTGCCGGACAAGTACTGCAGATGGGCGTCCGCGCCTTGCACCTGCAAAGACGCCGGCGCCGGCACCGAGGGCTTCAGCATCTGCGACAACTGCATCGCCGCCGTCGCGTCGTAGCCGGCCGAGGACTGGCAGTCCCCGAACATCGAAATTTTATGCGCCGCCGCGGCGTCGAACACTGTGCCATACGGTGACGGCTCTAGAGGTGCCTGGTCGAGCAAGAAGCCGTGGTTTATGTCCCTGAATGGATTATTCATCACGGCCTCGTCGGCCGTCGGCTGAGCTCGAAAGTGTCTCGTGGTCGTGGATGCCCCATCCCCATGTCGTCTTGGAGCACGGCTTGAAAGCTAGCGTCGCTTCTTCCGCTCCTAAAACTCACGCAAAAGATAGATGTTTTTTAGCTATTCGGCAGCTAAAACATATGCAACCATACACCATACTTGGACACGGAAGATGGAAGCGAACTTACAAGAAGGCTTGCGTCCAGTCCATGTGTGGATCGCCAAGGGAGGAAGCGGCATCAGATAAAGGCTGATGAGTAGTACTGCTCCTGTGGGGGTCCGGGAAGGTTATTGAGCTCGTGGACTCTGCGGCGGCGACGGTGGTGGGGGACGTCCAGCCGCAGGCGGCTTTGTCCATGAGCGGCGTGGCCGAGCACGCCGACGTGCCGTGGCCCCTCTGAGATGTACTCCACCACTCGTCGTTGAGTTGTAGTAGTAGTTTGGATGGAACGGGGGGAAAGGGGGGAGGGGAGTCTGGGTATGTATGAAGGGCACAGTACTGTGGCGTAGGCTGTAGCATCAAGCCATCAACATTGGTGGACTTGTACAAGGGAGGCTGACCTTTGGCAGGGGACCAAAGAGGGTGGCTAATTGTCATCAGGGTCATACTTATTTTTTTTCCTATATCCATGTTGACAAGATTGTTTCTCTTAATCGATCAAGTCAGGCTCTATTTGGCATTGCGGTCCATTCTTGAAAACTCGGTTTATTAATTGTTGCATTTTGGGATGGCCGTAATATGATTAAAGCCTTTATAACAGAACTATTTTGTTAACAAATATCATTCGTAAATAGCGTATGCATGCTTACTTCACAACGATCTCGATCATACAGTGATTCTTTTAGCTTTGATTTGACAAAGTACCACCTTTGACTGCAGACTATAGGAAATGCAGGAATCAGCCTATTCCTAGTGATCCTTTACGATGCTGGCCTAGCTCCACATTCCTAAACGACATCATCAAAAACTTCAATCCTTTATTTATCAGCATCCTCAATGGTGGTCAAGATGATCATTCATGTCTTAATGAAAACACTCTCACACAAGCATGTTTACAGCTGAATTTTTCTAAGAATCCTTTTGAGGATCATCATGGCTTTGTTACAGAACTAACTTTTATATTTTAGATGTGCAAGTTAATTGTAGCATGCATCAAAAATTGTGCCATCAGAGAGCTAAAAGTCATCATGCAGCTAAAAAGAACAGGCCCATATTCTAGTGTGCAGCATGCAGGTTGTGCAGAGCAGCATGGCTATCACAACAAAGTGACCACAACGGACTCGTGCTATGTTAACGAGCCATATGAAACACGTTTATTAATTCCAGACTTGGCTAAATCTGCTGCAAGGAGTGAGTCCAAGAGGTGCCCAAAGACAGAGATAGCTTACAGAATGTATTGCGAGCTGAGATACAGCTGGTAATCAATTCGAGAGAATTTGTTGGACTTATTGACCTCAGCGCGCGAGGTTGATTGATGTGTATTTGCTTGAGTACAAAGGGACATGATGTGGCCGCTTTACTCTTTTGTAGAAGTACGAAGGAGATGGTGCTCACTCATGGCCTTTCGTCGTCGTTACCGTATAAACCAGGGGCAATCCATATACTTTCTCTCTTGCCATATCTCACTCCCTCGCTCTTGGAATGGCTATAGAACTGTCCTTGGAATAATTAAGAGTACATTTTTTTGCTCGAGATGCATGATGAGGTAGAAAGCTCAGGAAGCAGGACAGTCACATAACAGTTTGGCTAACGGTTGACTTAGGTGCCATTCCTTCCTTGTAGGCTCGGTTAACCTATGTATAAACCTGTCTGCCCTTCTGCTGGTTCAGTCCAGTTTTTCTACAAGCACAGGTAGCTAAAAGCACTGCAGTGGCCGTTGATTTTGCTTTGAGATTCGCGTGGCTTCATGCCCACCTCTCCCTTCACTCTCACTCCATGGCGCGAATCACGGAGAGCATTGAACAATGGAGATAGCGCTTGTAGCTACAAGTGTGTGTAGTGCTGTATTTTTCCAAAGGAGCCATCTATTGTACAGTTGCCTTAAAATTTTTAACTTTCAGTCAATTTTCTTAGTCATTAAATTTAGATCCAATCACCTAGATCATTCCTCTCATGCCATATGTAAACCCATCATAACCCTAATCTTACTCAACTCCCACCCTACTCCACCACCAGCCACCGTCGCCCCATCCCTCCTAGCGTGCCGTCCACCTTGTTGACGCCGGTGGTGGCACCAGCGAAGCCCGTTAGCCAACTCCACCCTTTGCTGCTTCCACCACCCGACGCGGCTATCAGCACCAATGCCACTAGCCTCCTCCTCCCTTCCCCGCTCCACCTCCTGACGCTTCTCTCCCCTTGGAGCTCATCTTCGACCAGCCCCATTGGCACCGCCTACATCCCTTCTCCGTCCACCGCCGCCCACTATTGTGCATCCGCCATCCCTCCCTCCCTAGAGCTTAGGGGTTCGGTGAACCCAAACCCTAATCAGTGAACTTGGACCCTAACCCGGTGGCAGTGGTGTTGGAGAGGAGGAAGATGAGTTTGTCAGAGTATGAATCTCCATGTCGATCCAAGGGTAAGGAAAATCTACTAAAACTTAAGAAAATAGAAAATTGATTATATACCATTAAATAACTCCATTCTTTACAATATGACATCAAATAACTCCTTCACCGTGAGCACTCGGTGCTAACTTGGTCATGATATTCATAGCGACCAAGTCACACCATGCGTTGATACCATCCTTTGTTTTGTCATGAATGTACAATAAGAGATGAATCAAACTATCATATACATTCTTCTCTACGCGCATCACATCGATGCAATTGTGAATTTCTAAGTGTTTCTAATAAGACAAGTCCTAAAATATTGACCTCTTTTTTCACATGTTCTACATTAGATATACCTTGCCCAGCTTGCTATATTGTCTAAGTCTGAGAAAACTGAACTGTGCCATTACTTGCATAGTGTAAAATTTTTGTCTAGTCACTCCACCAGCATAAAGAAATTTGTTTTCATGGAAGATTTGAAATTACTCTTGTATGGGTTTTGGCTTGAATTCATACTATGATTTAGTTTGCTATAACATATAATAACTCATCCAAGGTTTCTTAGATTATCTAGAACTCATGAGTAAGAGCATATCATGATGTCCCTCTTTTGCCTGGTTTTGACGTATTCTTCACTCAAATAGAAAAAGGTCAGAATTTTGACAATGATTCTCTCGATCATTGATTGGAATAGGTTCTTAAAATTCTAATGAAGGTGAATGCCGAGTTTTAAGTCATTGGGTCCAACGGATCAAAAGTTCCTTTGATTTTTATTTTGAAATTGTACTAATTTTAATATTCCTACGCTAGTTTTACTATAACAGCAGCACTATTGGTCTATTGTAGCGGTACTATCGATTCTACTGTAGTATTGTATTAGAATAACTACGAGCACTGTAGCGGTGTTACTGTTTTACTATAGTGGTACTACTGAAATAATTGTAGCAATATTATTGATTTTTACGTAGTTTTTTTTTGTAAGTGGTTGGTCTTTGAATTTCGTAACTTCTCATAGTTATTAGAATAAAAAATTTAGAGTCGTACTTTTATTTTGAGAAAAGATTTTAAAAATACTACATTCTTGTTAGCTCTTATTCAATCTCCTCTTGTCACCATTTTGGAACTTTTGTCAGAGTTTAGAAAGCACTCCAATCTGAAGAAATTAATTGGCCATCTTGTGCATGTAGTTTTTTATACCCTCGTCCTATGTATAGTCTCATTTGACTAGCTATTGTGTTAGACGGGGCGTAAAAAACTGTCTCTCTCAGTAAAAAATGTGTTTATTTTTTTCTCATGTTTCTTTGCATCGCCCGCTCTAGATTAGTGTGCCGTTTTTATTTTAAAATTTTTTACAATTTAATTATACTCAATAAACCAACTCAGCTACAGTATTTTTTTTAGCAAAAACCAAAAGCCATCGCTATTCCGATCACCCCCTAGCTATCGTGTTGTAAACTTGTCTCAAAAGTAGTCGGAAACATTTGTGTGACACATCGGCCATGTGAAATTAGGTCCATAATGACCTATGTATATGTGTGCATATTAGGGTATGAATTAGTCACACCTTATTAGTTTAGCATGAAAATCACTAACATATAAATCCATATGCACTATTAGTAATAACATCCGGTTAACCGTTTTATGCGAAGTGAGAAATTAGGCCTAAGCCGGTTAACCGTGGCTTATCCATAATGGAATTAGGCTTAAGCCAGTTTGAACCCTAAACGTTACAATTTGGGTCATATGTGGCTCATTTTTCTTGGCTGTGGCTTATAATTTTTTAACTAAAATTTTTAAATTTTAATTGTTTGCGGAGACACTAGTGTACGATTTTGATCGATATAGCTGAAGTTGGTATATTGTTTACTAAAATCGACTTAAAGACCACATCTTAAAAAACTACTTCACTTAAACATTGGTTACTGTAGATAAATCAAAAGCTATAAACCTAAAACAACGACCCATTATAGATGGATCTGCAAATAAACACCACAATTAAATTAGGAGACGACGGAGAAATCGCGCTGCGTGAGCGTGGTCGATATGATCCACGACACCGCTCTAGCTCTCAACATCATCAGCTTCCTCACCTGATCGGCGGGCGCGCGCGGTGCGCTGGTCGATCGGACGGGCCGGCGACGTCACGCCGACGTCGAGCCCACTAGCTTGTAAGTGGGGCCGTCCCCAGCGCACGCGTGCCCACGCATACCTGGACGCGGGCCCGACCAGATTAGCGTTGCCGCCAAGGACCCGATCGAAAGCGACGGTGCATACATGGCCTCGTGGTGCATGCGAGCTGCTGCATGCTAGCCTGCTACCGCTGCTTCCCTTCTCAGCTCACCTCGCTTTCGATCAGTTGCTGTGTGTCGATCGATCGCCGATCACCTGGCCGGCCGGTGCGAACAACGAACGGGTGGACGCCAGTGATTGCGCAAGTACAACTAAGGCTTGCGATTGGTGATCATTGATATTGCGTGAGTATTGAACAAGAACTTGAGAGCAATCTGATTATCTCATTAATCACAATTTGTACAGGTTTGATATAATATATAGATGATAAAAATGTGTCAGTTATAGCAGTTGCTAGTGTCCTTTGATTGTGTCAATTTCTCCTTTGTATCTTTTGGTTGTGGCACCCTTTGGCCATATTCACTGTAACAATTGATTAAGCTAGGTTTGCGAGTTGATCGTACGCACATCCTCCGATCCGGGCCGGCCGTGCTATGCCGCCCATTATCGCTTGCTAGGCATCTTCAGAAAAATGCTATCCATTTGTAACTTTTGTCGAATGATAGCGATAAAACTAGTAACAGGCAGTTACCGGATTTTACGGACGAAACTTTTAATTAAAATTTGAAATTTTCAGATATAGAAAGAAAAAGTTGAAAAAAATACAAATTTCCTTTATATTTGATTTTTTTTCCTTTCGCCTGTTGCGTGGCCCCTGAAAGTACACGATGGTTACTGAACACACTCTTGCTCGGAATAATGGGGGGAGGCATGCAACCACGCAGGAGGGTTTGGTAAAAAAAGAGATGCTTAAATGTTTTATAATGCTCGTGTACCACAGCTGCTAAAGTGGCAGAGATAACACCGCACTCCTACTGACAAGCATGCCAGTTGACCATGTTCAGATAAGCATGTTTCGAGCATGGAAAACACTAGAAAACAACCAAGGTCAATCCCTACAAACATGGATGGGTTGCTCCCGTTCTCAAACCGTAGTGGATCTAACAAGGCTTGCAACCACCGACACCGTCTTACAGCATGCATAAGCTACGACTGATAATCAGCATCTCAGTGAGCCAGTGCAGAGCCAAAAGCAAGCTGCTGCGAAAGCTAGCAAAACTGCCTGACGAAACACTACCAAATCTCCTTTTGGCTTCATGACATAACACTAACAAAGCCCATCTCCCCTGGCTTCCGCGCGCTGGCTTAAAAAAAAAAAAAACGCCGCAAGAACACATCGTTGTCAAGGACGACAAGAAGGGACGACGACCTCCAAATCTCCTCCTGCTACTGCGTGGAACAGACAGTGTTAGTTAAGAGTAGGACGCAACTAATGCAAAGCCACCTGCCTTCCCGGTAGAAATGCTGTCCTAAAGCTGGGCATTTGGAGCAGAATCCCAGCGAGACCAATGGATTCTTGGTGCTAGATGACATGGAGGGATGCTACGTACAGGAACTAGAAGCGTACATATATACATATACGACCTCCAAATAATGATGATGCATAATGTACATAGAAATAGAAATTGTACATCAATAAAAGATTTGCCATAACTTTTGATTAGCACAGATTTAGTAACATCCGCGGGATTATAATATAAAAGAATTACTCACCTCGATGACGTCGATTTCATTTTGAACAAAGAATCTACAAGCTACATAAACAAATATATTTGTAACTAATTAAGCGACCAATAAGTAAAGTATTGAACAAGATAATAACAAAGATTACCATTTTATGAGCCTTAGATATGCTTAAGGAAGTGCAAGCAATGTTTCTTTAGGATAGCCCCGATGAACATTCTGAAAAAAGAGATGTTTAGAATCTTTTATTGATTCAGAGCCATTTTCACTTTACAAGTCACATATTAAGATGAATGGCCAAACAATCACATTGCAAATCCAAGCGAAGGAATTCAAAATTAGCAATCAAAACACTGATTTTAAAAGGTAGACAATTATGTGTAGATTGTATAGCAAAACATGTAAGTACATAATATGGGTACAGGGTAGGTTATACAGAGCGGCATCTCTGGTTATGATATTGATTATACACATATCTCTGTAGTGTTGCTGCAATTCTATCAATAAAAGTATGAACCTTTGAAAGAAGCACACATCGAAGCAAAATGCAGTGACTCAAACCTCCGAGAAAATCCTCGACCAATTCGAAAGTCATCACCTTGTTTTCCCCTTGCTCGTGTACCACCAAAGCCTCACCGGAAATGTTCATATATAAGATACACAATAAACTAATGTATAACTAATGTATAAGCTATCCAATTATATATAAAAAAGCAAAGCAGAGAATAAACTGTCCATGTATATTAGATACACCTCAAAAAGCAACTATCATTTTTAAGCACACCTCGATCATATTTCATATCAAAGGAACATGGAAAAGTCAAGCAATCACAAAACACCTATACCTGGATATCTTCTTTACACAAAGGGATATCGATTCAAAGCACAAAAGATGAAGAAACATTACATGTTGAAGCAGCCCTGCACGTGACATCCTCGCAAAAGATAACACCTCACCGTTAGAACCCGCAAAGATATTGATCGTCACACATACAAAGAGCAATTCCAAATTTTAGCATAACGAAACAATGAAATCATGGAGCTATTGCCTTCGGCCACGGTCCACCACATAACGGATCTCAAGCATCAAAATGGTTTATGCGGTACCTACCACCTTTGAAGGCACCACATCTACATGAGTACCACTACACGAGCATACACATGCGCATCATTCCAAAGAAAGAGAACAAGTACAGAGGCAAAGATTTGCATGAAGAAGGAGTTGGGGGACCGGACAAGGCGCTTCTTCCTGAAAGCTGCACCACCACCACCACCACCACCCGCAAGGCATTTGGATCACATGAACAAGTCGGAAGAGCACCGCAGAATCCCAGCGAGACCAATGGATTCTTGGTGCTAGATGACATGGAGGGTGCTACGTAGCAGGAACTAGAAGCGATTAATCAAATGGAATATATACATATAGTTAGAGATCACATTGGGGAAAGCGATGCACTTGTTTATATAGGGCGTTAGTTACGGCCTTGTGTGCTTTGGAGCTTTCAGAATCACTTGCTGAAGCCTGAAGCTAGCTAGCGTCATACTGAACCGTGCTGTAAGCACCCTATCCTGGGCTACTTAATGTTCTAGTCGACAGGAACAATCCAAACCGGTCTTCTTCTCTTATGTAATCATTCGTTTCAGCAATTTTATAAGCCAGTTTATGAGCTTAGTTAATTATCCGTTGGGTTGGGATAGCTTTCGAGCGCAAGTTTTCTGACGGTGCAATTGTAGCCATCTCAACTCCCCGGATTTATCAGCAATCGCCGTACGTCACCGAAAAAAAAAAGTTGGTCAGATCTGGTTCCGGTGAACCATTCAGGCTCCGCACAGATATTTGATATTTTTCCTAGCAACACCGCCTAGAGGAAGCTGATGCTGACTGCATTTTGTCAACGTAAAGACAGGTCAAACAGGGGTATCAACTAAAGCTTGCTTGTCCATTAAAACGATGCTTGTTCCTGAACACGATCCTTCAGCGATTGGCGCAGCAGGTGGCCCTGCCTCAGGAAGGGACGTTGACCTAGCGGCTAATCTTTTCTCCTTGATAAAGCTTTGATTCCCCTGGATGCGCTAACGAATGGATCAGCTGCACTAAACAGTCTTGTCGTTCGTACTCAACACCGGATGAGGTGTTGACAAAAATTAGCTAGCCTGCCTCACTTCACATATCATATTCTTGGATGTATGAGTCGATACATAAAACTTAATATATTATCAAAAGAAGAGATTTGGAGTTCTAAAATACAATATTAAAGGAATAACTATAGCCTATTTTGAGTCCACATCTTAGGTCTGGTGAAGCATAGATACAAGAAAATGTATTGAAATATATTTTCATATTGTCTTTATTAGTTTAAGATTTTACGTGAATTGATTGGTATATAGCACATAAAACTCAAAAAATCCAACGGACCGTGGCTGAGGTTTATATGACAATAATATCAGAGGAATTGAGCTCAGCTAGCATTTTCGGCAAAATCTCAATAGGTATTCGAATCTTGTGAACGACCGAATTGAAGGTCCTCCTCCTCGCCATCCTTCGACATCGCAACTCTCGCGGATGTAACGTCACTCGAGAGGCTGATTTTTTTTGTGGTTGTTGTAAGAAGGGTGGGGACTTCCGCGCCGGCCCTGGGCTTCTGTTGTCTTGGGCCGCGCGCACCTCAGCCGCGTCTGGCACTGGGGAACTTGGGCCCCGACGGCGCTTGCCATCGGCAGCATGGGCCGTGCCTGGGAAGATGGGTGAGTTGGCCTGGAGGCGTGCGGGCACTCTGGCCGGGACTAATGGATCGGCTCTCTGCTCTGCAGCGTGGCCTGATCGATCACAGATTCACAATACATGGTATTTATTCCGACTATTGATGGCCTTTTTTATGCTTTAGTAACCACAATTTCAGCATCTCTAGTAGCTTGTTTTTCATCTCAAAAATCCTGTGCAAGCTAAATAATTATGAGCTACAAAGCCAGACAAGTCGAGGCTGCTTTCTCTGTTTAGCTCAAACCACGTGGTGACTCTACAGGACTTAAGTACGTGGCCTTTCATAGAAGAGGAAAATAGTCGTGAGTGTTGATTGTTGAATAATCGCAGTCTTCCCCAATATTTTTTCTATTTTGATGTCCAGAGTTCCAGTAGTTTTCCGGGAATTTACAATATGTCCAAGTGCTAGTGAGGTGCGTGTGATACACTGCTCAGATAAACAAAGCACAAAACATAGATACGAAAACGTCAGAACTACAAGTACAAATAGAAAGTCTACACTTTAGTAGAGAGAGAAAATTTACAGTTTTGGAAAAAAAAAAGATCTTAGGACCCATTGGAACGCAAGAATATTTGGAAATACAGAAATTGGATGCCATGCATTTAAATCCTACAGGAATTAGAACACAGGAATGTGTAACAAATTATGTTTGGTTACCACAGAAAGAACAAATGCTTTTTTTTTGTGATTGGCATAGTTGTCACAGCTTCAAAAGAAAACTTCCAAGAGGTTCGAGTGGACGCACGTTTGTTTTCCTCCAAAATGCGCACAAAGTGCGTCATTCCATAGAAATTTCAAAGGAACTCTCGATGCCTTTTCTCCGAACCAGACGTCTTCCACAGATTTTTTCTCCCCCGTCGAAACGAAATCATCTAAAATCTCTCTGTTTTCTCTACTTCAATCCAAGGAGGCCCGTTGTCGTTGCTAGCTCTGTGGTAGCTTTACTCTCGGGCAAATATACATTTGTCCATGCATGTGTTCCCGTCAAATCCCCGGCCAAAACGTGGACGTATATATGCTGCACGATATATAATATGGATCACTAGAACCACCAACAAACCGTGACTGACTGATCGCGACGGCGCACACGCGGCCATAAGCCCGTGTCCTCTGCGAGGAAAGCGAAACTTATATATGCACGTACAGTGCCCCTCTACGCCCAGTTCGGCTAGCTACGCATATACCCTAGCGTCGCCTTTATCTGCTGTTCGGGGAGCAAGACTTATCCACACACCTCATGGGCGCCTTTCTCTGTCCGTCTTCTCTCGACATGACCGTAACGACAACTCGCCAAGTACAACGCACACCGCACCTTGAGTGCTCGTGCGTGGGTCGCCGGATCGGATCGACGGGCCGGGCCGGCCGCGGCAGACGCGTGCTGCGGCGCGGTCCGCGAGCGGCATCCCATGCACGCCCTTTGTACGCAAGAATGCCACCTTGCGCCTCCTTTTCGTCGATGGTGCCGTATTGTACGTTCGTCAACTCTTGCCTGTTGATGTGCCTCGCATGGGATGCCTGCCCGTATGGGTTAGCTAGCCAGGCCTAAACTTCGCGCTGCCGTCTCCTATAATTGGGTAAAACATGAAGGGATCGACCGCTCGCTGTCATGGAGGTCCGCCCAAAGCTCGTTGCGTATAGGCCCCGTTACGACACTCCTCGGCTCCTGGCGTAAGGCCGCGCTCAAATAAGCCAGCGACTGCGTTCGGCTGCAAAAGCCAGTTTTTTTACTGTACATAATTTTGTCTTTTCTGTTTTTTTTATTTTCGTTTTTTTTGTATTTCTTTGTATTATGTGTGATTGGCGACATATTTTTCTATTTTTAATTTTTAAAATTAATTATACTAACTAAGCTAACTCAACTACAATAAAAAAACTAATTACAGTAAATATCATAAGTCACTACTATTCTAAACACATACACATATAAAACGGACATTGTCCACGCGCAGAGGGGCCGGGCTTTTTTCCCAACCGGACTCGAGCCGTACCAAGGAAGACTTCGCATTTGTATAGCCACGAGCTCTGTAATCTGTATAGACATGCCGTCGATGCCGATCAATACAAGTATAGAACGCAGGCATTGTTTTGGTTGTGTGCTCCGGTGTACAACGAACTTAGTTTCTAAATTGTATACAAGTACAACGTGGTTGTTACCTATCTTTAGACTGTGCTTAAAACAGTTTAAAACTAGTTTCTATTTTTAGTTTTCACGTTTTTTTACTATTCCGTAATTTTGTCTTTTATTAGTTTTTTTAGACTTTTTTACTTTTTTCTCGTATTCCTTTGCATTGTTCGTGATAAGCTAATATGTTTTTATTCTTATATTTTTTTAAATTTAATTATATCAAATAATCTAACTCAACTACAATAAAAAAATAAATTAGTTATAATAAAAATCATAAATCAACATTAAACTAAGCGTTACCTTAAAAGCTAAACTTTCTAAATAAAACATGTTGCTGTCTCTTGTCCTTTGGCGCGATTCACTAGTTCATTGGCAGCTGTCAGATTTCCATGGTCCTTGCACCTCAACAAATCTTTGCGATCAACATCGATCTCCCGGTCCGAATTGTCAAAAGTGATAATTGAATTCCTCTTTAACTTTTTGTTCATTGAGTTTAGGTATGAAATTGGTCGAGACCGTAGAATATCCTTCCCAAACATTTTGAAATTTGAGTTTCTAGAAAAAGCAAGGGCTTTGGTGCTTCCCATTTCTACTTCTACATACTATTGTTGAAGCAAAGACCGTGAGTTGTCACTGTCAGATCACTTCCGACCGAGCATTAATTGTCTGCCACCCTTTTTACTTGTGCATGCATGTCATGACCATAACTTCCGACACCCACTAGCCAGAGAAAAGTCGGGATGCCAATATGCCATTGTCCGGTAGCCATGGCGTGCCTTCTCTAGTTTCGACACCTAGCCAAGGTGAAGCTTCTCGCCAAGATGGCTCACATTATCGGCATCATCCTGCCACTTGTTCTTTTCCCATGGAAATCATGTTTTGTCTGCATTTGGGTCCCGTTGACATAGCTACAGTCCTCACAGCAAGCACTGTACTCCGGACGGCTGTACTACGGGACCAAATTGATCGATCAACACAAACGAAGCATCCATGCGAAATGCACTGACATCAATCGTGTTCGGGCTTGTTTAAAGTGATTGTGGTTTATAGTTTTTAGCTGAAATTTTTGAATTTTAACTGTTTGCGACAGAGATTACGGAGAGTGATATTCGCTTACGATTTTGGATGGTACAGATGTTAGGTTTTTAACGTGTACTACAATTAACTTATAGATCTCGTTTTAAAAAAATATTTCGTTTAAAAGTTAAGCACTGTAGTAAAAACTAAAAACGGCTTCAAACAGACCCTTTAAAATGGTTTATCCTTATTATTATTTTAATTCAATATCTCAACCAAAAGCTAATAGCTGTTACAATATTTATTTTAGTCAAAACTCATTAGCTAAAGCTATTTTGAATGGCGCCTTGAGCTAAATGCATGAGTACCTTGCTACTATATCCTAGGTAGCTTTTTCTTGATATGTCCTAAGCAAACAACAAAGCAAGTGGTATAATATTCTCCCTATTGTTCGGTGCCGATTTTACCTGGGCATAGTAGAGTTTTTTTTTAACTTTCATGTGTGTTGTTAACAACATTTAACCCGTCAGTCGCTGACATTCTTGTGCCAGCCAGCCGGCACATCGAGCAGTGGCATCGACTTAGTTTGTGATGAAAAGTCTTGCACGATGAGTGGCATGGTACCTATATACATTGTGGGGTGTGTTCTGTTGGGACGAACTAAGCTATCGTGTCCTTTAGAGAGTCGAGACACATGCCTTTTTCACTTCAAACAGAAACGATGGTTACCTAACAAGGAGGGATGTTCAAATGGTTATGTTCTCTTTTCTATCCTTTTCTTATGCTGGTGTCGTATTAGTTGTGGCCGATGATTTTTAACTATAGCTGATAACTTTTGATTGAAAATAAATAGTAGTGGTTGAAAGAAATAACTTTAGAAATAGGGCGCGAGCAGTGGGATAAGTGAAGAAGAGATACGTGGCGAGAAAAAAGCGAGAAGAGTGGGATGCGTGATGCACGTCCTGCCTTATCCTCGAAGAAGATGAGTGAAGTAACCATTTCAACAAACTAGGTGTTCATATTGGCTTCTGGCAATATGAGTGAAGTAAGATGAGTGAGTGAACTAACCATTCCAAGAAACTAATAGTAACAACCCCTAAGATGGACAAATTGATACAAGAATCTCTCTTACAGTAGGCATGCACAATTTCACATACGCTGCCAGTGCACCAGGCATCCATGAAGCTTTATCCTATAGCAACTAGCAATCGAATTGATTAAGCACAAATTTAACACATCATTTAAAACAAGCGCTCGTAAATTCATCATTAAGTTTGGATTAATATTCATGAGAATTAAATGAAGATTAAGTTGCTAGAGTGTAGGAAAAATGCCAGCGATCAGATGGGTGAATAATTCCTGCAACTTTCCTTTTGTTATTCAAATTTTTACTCAATGACTATGAAACTCACCAAACTTAGATTGTACCACATAGACTTGACAATAGAAAGTAAGGAACTCGAGGCAACATAAATCAACTCTTCAGGATATGGCCGGTTAGATCGCAGGTCAATGACCGGTCTAACCACCAGCAAATGGCCGTTCTAACTGCTGGGTAGGGACGGTCTGACGTGTCCCCTGTTTCCTATCTAAAAACCTTTCAGGACAAAATCCTAAGTCTCAAAAACTTTCTTAAATCATAACCAAACACTATCAAACTTTGTCTAAGACTTGTTTAAGTCACCAGAACCTAACCAAACAAGAATCATAGGTTCTTAGGCTCAAATCTACTAAATCGAAGAAAACCGAATCTAGGTCATAAGAACAACACAAAACCATAAATCCCAAATTAATTCTTTCTTGTGAGGATCTAAGGGGTGAGGACTCCCAGATCTATTCTCATATATCCTAGTAAGTTAAATTAAGCACAAACAAAAAAAATCATAGATTAAGCTCAAGAACAACCAAAGCAAAGTAAGAACACAGACAAGACCATTATTGAGACAAAATTATCGAGACAAAGTTTTGATTGATTCAGTAGAGAAAAATATTTACAAGCTCATGGATGTTTACAAGGTGTAACCACAGCATCACTCTTACCCTTTCTCAAGATTTCTCTCTTATAACCATAGAAGGAGACAAAGGTGGACAAGAAACCCTAACCCTAGAATCCTTGATCATCCACCTCCTCTCATCCCCACTAAATAATCAACACACACATTCTTAAAGGGTCCAACCCATTAAGGAAACTGAAAAACCTGTTAACCCCAACTACCACAGGTTTTACACACTCACGCATGTTTTTTAAAAGCATTACAAGACTCAACCTGCTAACACCTTAGAGATTGATCCACTTGCAATTCTAGCTCTCCTTGACCTAATCTACTTTCTTGAGCCTCCCCACGCCACGGTTTTAATCAACTCACTGACTCAAGTATTTGTCTAACTACCAAAATGCCTCTGATGAAGCTTTTGAGCACCTTCCTTTGACTCTATCATTGACTTTACCTCAAAGCGTCTTCGTATACTTTGACACATCGCTTGTAGTGTCTAATAACTAACTGTCACGTCTTTACGTATTTGGTCTCCTCCGAACCATCTCTATGTGCATCGGTCTTGTCACTTAGCGCACCACATACAACAACTCGACTCGCCACGATCCTTCTCTTCTCCGTGCTCCTGCTCGAGCCATATCGTCTCATCCAAACTTACATGATTGCTCTGGACCTTAGCTCCCCGCCTAGTCCCAATCCATTACCATTGACCACTATGTCCTCCAAGCCATCTGCATATTCAAAGACCAAGCAATCATAACGAGTTCAAGTTTCATGCACTTGGGTCACATTAATCAAACCTCCTCCGCCGGGTTCCCCTATGCCACCCCTCTACTCCCGCTCTGCTTCGCTGGTTCGACCCTGCTTGGCTTCATCTAGGGTTTCTCATGCACCAGCCATATCGGTTGTTGGCTTGCCGTTGATGGTTCCTCCTCGACATCCTACGGCTTTCCTTTCGGTTTTCTTGTGGTTCATAGACTCACCATCGTTGCGTTGTGGCCATGCCAGTCGAGGTAGGGTGGTCCCTTTCTAGTTGTGCCACCTCGCTTGGCCAGTTGTGCTTGCGGTGGTGTGGTGAGATGTTTGTGTGCTTGTGCTGTGGTTGTGTCGTGATGGATAGGGAGGAAAAGGTTTAGGGACCTACTTGTTTGTTGGGCTAAAAACGAGTAAGGGGTGATGACGATGCTCAGAGTGATCGTGATGTTGTCCTCACGTGCTTGCTAATGTGGGTGGTGTTCTTTTGTCCCTACTAGCAGCGTCGTCTTGCTGTCCCTTTTTGGTCGTAGATAGCCGAAGGTGTTCATCCGTAGTCCTCACTCCTCTCCTTCGTCTTCCTCTGCACCCTTAGTTCCTCTCCTCCTAGCTCTCTTCTTTCACTGCTTTGGTGTGGCTGCTATGGAACTTGGGGTGGTGTTGGGGCTTTCTTGGCTTGGGCTTGTCTTGGTTGAGCAATGGAGAGGTAGTGGCTCTCTTGCTTGGTGTGCTCTCGGTTGGGAAGGAATGAAGTGAAGGTGGGGATGAGGCTCTCTGATGCTAGCTTGCTTATGAAGGAGGGGGACAGGCTGATTTCTCTTTCCCTTGGTTGTGCAAAGATGTAGCTACCCTTCCCTTATCCTCATTTCACTCTTGGCTGACTGTGTCTTTGGGTAAGCCCTGGGACCGTTGGCCCATGGGGTGATTTCGGCACTATGTTTTGATTCACTACGTCGCGAGGTAAGTCCATAAAAATAAAAGTGGGTTTTAGCTAAGTTTTCTATTGAATGATAAGACCCACTTAAGTGAGAGGTATTGGCCGACCCTAGACGGTCCAAATATCTCGATGAACACTAATAGATTCGGCATTCTAAAACCGAACGGGTTTTAATGGCAAACCTTTTTATTTCTTCTATTCTCCCTTGGATTATTTTCATTCACCACTTTTGGATCGCATAAAGGAAAATGGCTGGCTTTGGATTGGCCTTGGGAGACTACTATTCGCTGAACATGCATAAGAAAATGCAATGTCCTAGAATGAGGCAAATGAAAATATATCACTTTCTATTTTAATGCAATATTTTGTAATTTGCTTATTTCTAGATATACAATGAATTCTTGTAATTATTCAAGTATTGTAATAATTTATTTGACTTGCAAGAGCTAGTTTAAGTCTTTTATTTTTGTATTTCGTTGTGTTGTAATTGCTTTATTTGCTCTTTAATTATTGTTAATTAAATTTACTTGCACTGTTAGAGTTATTTAAGAGGGTGTGTTGTTTCAATGGTCTTCTCGTCAAGGCCATCAGTGCTTCAACAATGTTATTTAGTCTCCGCTCATTTCGATTTTAGTTTCTGGCTTTTAGTTTACTATTTTTTAATTTCATCTTTTCTGATTTTTAGTTTTTGGCTTTTTGCTTGTTCTTTTTTTCCGTTTTCTGTTGCATTGCCTATAATGGGATAACTTTTTTATTTCTAATTGATTTAAATTTAATTAAGTCAAAAAATCTACCAACTGTTACAATGTAAAATAAACTAGCTACAGTAAAAAAACCAAAAGTCAAAAAAGGGTGGTGTTTAGAGAACACTCGAGTGTTTTTTGTGTTAGAAGCACTCAGAATTTTTGGATGTTGGATCTCCATCCAATGTCCCGATTTGGAGCACTCATATTTTTTTGAAGGGGAGTATGGCGGAATTGTTGGATAGAGATCCAACGCTCTAGATTTATTTTTTAGAGAGGTATGAGAGATTTACTAAATAGAGATACAACGTCTTAAAATCTGAGTCATTCTAACCTATTTATTTTTTCAAAAATTGCTCCTTAATACTTTTTTTTTAAAAAAAACTCCAACCGAGCAGAGCCGACTGGACAGGGACGCACGCGGAGCCCTCCGTACCGACGCCATCGGCAGTCGCGACGAGGCGAGCGAGCGGACGGGCGGGCGAGCCAAAGCCTGTGCGCGCACCGGGCATGGATGCACGTTCCATCGGAGGCCGGAGTCACAGGGCGAGGCACGGGGGGTACGTGTAGCCAACATTCTCCTTGTAGCCTCTGTAGGCGCTGGTAGGTTAGGTAGGGGCTCGGCGGGGCGACAGATGGGACGGCACATGCGGTCCGTGTCGCGGAGTTAGGGCCCGGTTGGTGGGGTGGACATCCTGGTAAAAAGTGTGTTTGGAGTTAGCTCGAAGGTTCCGTAATTTTTTTCTGGCCAGATAAACTTAAAAAAGACGGTTTGTTTGATTGGAAGGCTGGCCTAAGAAAGTAATAGATCATTAAATTAACCTAACATGGTTAAACAATTTTTAGCGATGTGTCTGACGGAGGAGCCTTGACCAGGTGCTCAAGATCGTTCGTTTGGACCTAGACAGTACGTCTGGCACACACATGCACTCAGGAAGCCAACCAAATGGCACCTCGGCGCATTGAGCACTGCTACGTACATCCTGGCCAGGGCTCTGATCATAGGGTATGATTTTCATCTTGCCTGAGAAATCTCCAAACTCTTGTACGTAGTAGTCACCACTCAACATTGTATTTGGAACTAAGGATGAAACACTACCCTTACAAGCAATTCCGGAGTCTTCTATTGGGCCAGTCCGGGATGACCTACAGTGGGTCCAGATGTGTCATATGGTGGCATTCCGGTTAGGCATATATTGAATCGCAAAAAAAAAAAAAAAGGTTAGGCGCATATTGATCCCTGATCAGATCTTGTAAGGCAGCAAGGGTACTGTTGTCTCACGACAAGAATGCAGAAATATCTTGCAAAATTCTTATGTGATAAAAAGAATGCCATCCTCAAATAAATACTCTATCCATCCAAGGTTTTAAGGCGTATTTATTTTTGACATATAGATCAAAAAGATTTTAAAAACAACTATGTTACTCCTAATTATTATCTCTAAACACTATATTCAATATATGCATATAGAAATTATTAAGTAAAGCTGGATCTTTATTAGTGCTATATAGGGAACATCACACTAATTTTGTATTGAAACATAAAATATGTCTTATATTTATAGACAAGACTATTAAAAAGTACGCCTCATAGACTTGAATGAAGCCCTGCTTGAAGGAGGATAAGAACAAGAAATCAAGAGAACAAGGGGATTGTGCAAGTAGCACATACCCCTATAATCACTCATTAGAACAAGTTGTAATCCCGATATAGCAATAAAAATCATTCTATTTTTTCTCTTCATTCTTCTGTGAGGCTCGGAGTACCATACTATTTTGTAAAATCGATGATTTGATCGTTAACAACTAGCGCTAATTGTGGGGAAGACGTCGAACCTCTCAAAGTTCTAATCTACACCGCCATTCTTCCCTGATCTACTCAGGTAAGGGACCTCTTCCTTCCATCTAAGAAATTTGAGAACCGAGCACCAGGAGGGACAAAGGCGGAGATGGAGAAATGGAGTATCACGAGCCTGAACACACCATTGATGTTATCTTTGGTGGATCCACCTCTTATGATTTCAAAAGACAAATAAAAATTATAGAACATGAGGTGAACCTTATTGATGCTTTGATAGCTGTCAAACCTTTCAAGTGGTCGAAAACAACCGTCTCCTTCGACAAAAAGACTACCCCATCCATTTGACCCGACTAGGTAAGTTTCCTATCGTGGTTGAACCTACTATCAATAATTGTAAGATTAATCGAATCTTAGTTGATAGAGGTAGTTCCTTTCATATTTTGTTTAGGGGAGCTATTGAGGAGATGCAAGTTCCTAAGTCTAAGATAAAATATGTTAAATATGTCTTCCATGGCATAGTACCTAGGTTATGAGAGAGCGACAATTCCTTATACTTTTTTTGATATTGTATTTAAAAATTTTGCGGTCGGTTTCATCAAATCTTTTCTCTCGTTGTGGTTGCTTCAATGTTGTTATTTTTGTTATCTTTACAATATTTATCTTCTTCGTTGTTTTTGATACTGTACACACTTATGATGTATTTTATAAACACTGAGCTGATCTAGAGGCTGCTGCACATGAAAAGAGGTATCAAAGCTTAGTAAACCGTAGCGTGGCTATTCAAGCTTAAGGGGGTGATCGTTTTAGCGATAGCTTTTGTCTGAAATTTCACTGTAGTTGGCTTTTTTTACTGTAGCTGATTTAGCTTTTTGGGCATAATTAAATTTAAAAAAATGTAAAAATAGAAAAAATATGTTAGCCCACCACGGACAATGCAAAGGAACACAGGAAAAAAAGAAAAATGCAAAAAATCTAAAAAAAATTAGAAAAAACAAATTACTGAATAGTAAAAAAAACTAAAGCTAGAAGCTGAAGTTGAAAAAAAGCTGAAACGAGCGTATCGTTGAAATATGTATGAGCTAAGATGTATCGGAAACATAGTTTATTGTTATGGATAGCATAAGGACGAAAAGGCTGCTATACCCTCAAGATAACTGTTAGATGGAGTACCACTTGTAACTTTCCTTCGAGATTGACGGACGATCGGCCATGTTACTCTAATATTTTCATTTTTTAGGAATAATAAGTACTGCTCACTTTTTTTTACACCAAGATACTACTTTATTGTCTTGAAAAAATAAAGTATATATTAGTCCGTCAGCTTGTACTTTTAGATGCGCTCACCAAGGGAGACATATCCTAAGTTCATTAACTCTAAACGGTTTGTTTATTCTACATGACACTGCAGTTGCAGGCAAAAGTTCTCGAGAACGAGGGGGCTTCTTGATATACAAAAGTGCAACAGCAAGCTGCTTTCAGAATCTAAAAAGCTCGTTCTTCTTACCAACATCGCAAAAGTGGCAAGATTATGTAGGAGAGATGCTAATGAAGAAATATTTAACGAAAGCTAGTAGTACTAACCCTCCAAAGTGGTCATGATCAGTCCCATTTTATTCGGCTTATTTTAGCAGCTTGTGCGGCTTTGGACGGCCTAGCTCCGATTAATCTAGGTTTTTCAGTGGTTTCTATTTTTCGGCTATTAGCTTTCTTAAATTATTCAATTAAATAAAATAAAGAAAAATAAAAAACACTGTTATATATCTCTATATATAATACAAAGAAAAAAAAAAAAATTTAAATTAAAAAACTGACACATTTATTTTGACTTCTACTAAAAAGTCCGGGACAAATCAAACGCATCTTACCTTTTTATGGATCCTTCAATCGGAACCTCCACGGGTGGTCGTGCACATGGAAGTACACGCACTAATGTACAATCCCGGACCATGCAGATGCAGATAAATATGGTGGGAACCAAGCACTAGGAAATTCTTCTAGCTCGACATATAGTTTTTCCAAGCATTGGAGCATTGGAAATTCTTAATTTTTACTGGATACCATGTGACGGTTCAATGGTTAAAACAACTAAATAGGGAAAAGATATTGTCATTTTGCGGTTTTAGAGCCGTCCGAAACACCTGAATTTTACAAGAAATAGTTTAATTTTTGCAGAAATATAGAAAAATGTTAGTGATATACCCTAGAGACAATCATGAAAATGATTATATCACTTCTATGTTTATGATCTTTTGAATAATATGTTATTTTGTCTCTCGAATAAATGTCTTTAATATTGATCAATAAGTATGTGACTTATTTGTGGAACTCTTTATTCATGTTTTGATATATATAGGATCCTTAGACCTGACATCGTTATTATTTTCTACATGTGTAATAGTTTACTCAGGGGTTGTCAAACACTACTCCGTGACTAGCGGTCATATAGGTAGCTTTCAGATTTACTATAAAATATACAAAGGAATATAAGTGATCAAGATGGAATTTGCCCATCTTATATAACAGAGAGATATCTCTGAGGCCCTCGATATTGTTGGATTAAAAAAGTGTATGGCTATATCGAATATGGTTGAGGAGTCCATCACAATTAAGTAATCCACTACAGGTTCGAGTAAATGATCAAATTATCATAGAATGTCATGTTTCTTGCTTTGAGTTCGATCTAGTATCATGAGGTAAAAGGATCGGTACATAAGTACTATATAGGTTTATTCAATATGATTTTTATGTATATTTAGGAGTCGTTATGTTCTACTAGGGAACACTATCAACTTATAGACCGAAAAAGTTTTCACCTATGACCAAATATAAATGAACCTACAGGGTCGCACACTTTATAGACTGGAACGATAAGGGTCTGGATGATAGTCTTCGAGTGGGATATAATCTTTAATCATATCAGATAAGGATCTGATTGGAGATTTTATAAAAGAGGTGCGGGGCTGAGGAAAGTATTTCGAAATACACCTATCGAAACCCTAGCCACCACCTCTTATAACTCCCGTCGTGCGCGTTGGTGCTAGCACGCCGATGCACGGTGTTCCATAGAGATGCTGCTGCGATTGTGACGTTGATCGGGACGATCGCGAGGAGGAGACAGTGGCTGGAGGATGATCGACTACTTTTACTACAACGACACGCTCTTCGTTGAATCGGCTGCTTCAACTCTACTTCTGCTGCACTGCGCGTCTAGTGGTAGTGATTTATGATCTCTTACTGATATGGTTTTCTAGTTTACGTGATAGAAAATTTTGAATCTGCGCTAGTGTAGTCTACCCACATCCCAACAAAAAATTCATAAGTCCCCCGTGTACGCCTAAGCTTACACAATCCCTCACAAGGAAAGGTTTCAGCTTTCTAACATCTAAGGTGCGGTATGGGTCCAGCAATGAGCATGGTTAGTTTAGGTAAGCGGTTTAATCTATATATTTACAAACAGCTGATCCCACAATAATTTTTAAATTAGAAAAATTACAAAATTCCTATAAATTTCTCTCACTGATCGAAATAAGAGAATATCTATATCACTTATTTTAGCGAGGTTAGATTATAACGGCGTAGATTAATATATAATTATAAATCTCTTATTAATCAAGATAAAAAAAGATCTACACCACCTGTCTTGGTAGAGCCAGATTATAACAGTGCAGATTAATCATGTATATACATTGCAACTATTGCAATTATATAATAGATACAATTATATTATCAAAAGAAAATAGAGTTATATAACAAATATAATATATTATAAATATCTAGCCAAACAATTACGTAAAAAAATTCCATTAGTTCATAAGAACAAGATGGAGAGAAGGATGTTGCTTCAATTCGGTGACGAAGATTGCAATAGAGGGATATTACTGTCAAAAGAAAGCAGACCAAATACTTCGGGGAACGACCAAAGATGTTTTTCGGTCATTTCTCGTCTGGCTTGCTATTGACAGGGATGCATATTATACTACATGTCATTATGTATGATGCGTTGGTTATATATGGTTCTGCTCTAAATGATTTTAATTTCTGTTTTTTTTCTAATATTCGGTTTTGATTTTTACTTTTTATTTTCTCTTATTCTTTTATATTGCCCGTGACGACATAACAGGTTTTTAAATTTTTCTATTTTTTTATCCTTCTTTATTTGAAAAGGCTAACAGTCGCTATACCGTAATTTTAACTAAAAACCACTGCGAGAAGCTTAGGGCACTGTATGCAGATTCCTCTGAACAAGACCCATGCTTTACAGATAGAACATTCGCTGATTATTTATTTTTAGGATTAGAATAAACTGTGCTCCATTTGCTACCATTCCCTGCACAGTCCCTTTCATTCCTATCCGTGCCCTTCGGGTTGTTGCTTTCCATGTAGCAACCACTGACATGTCAAAATGAACCAGTCCAGTTCTGATATTGCATGATGAACAACTTTTGAAAGGGGGATAGCTGGTAAAGGTTGGAAAGAAAAACTGATGCAGAGACCAATCGAGCAAGGACGACTCAGGCCCTACGGATCAGGTATTCTCGGGTTTCTGTCAGGTGTGTGGCAACTGTGCATGGATCAACTGATCCATCAGTTTTGCAGGTTCAGAAAGGTCACAATAATAGGTGGTGGATCCTGCTATTAAGTGTTTCTAGCTGGTGGCTTCAATAATGGGTCCAAATCCATCTCGTGTTTGCTCTCAATTATGGGGCACAGAAAGAATGATGCAATGATTCGCGCCGTTGTAATTTCTGAACGCTACCACCGTCCATTTATATGCATGAATGTTCTGTTACCCTCCCATAATTGCAGGCACCGCACTGTCTACCGTTTTATATGTCTCTCCCTCATTTGTAAACACAAACCAGTTAAACCACCTTTATAACCGCTATTGGAAGTCATCATTTCCACTGCAAAATAAAAAAGGCATGGATCGGCCTAACTGTCAGTGCAACTACCCAGTGATAGCAGCTGCACTTGCAACAGAAGATTCTGTTCAATCAACTCCATGTCCCTTGCTAACTAGTACTTTCTAACTGGCAAACTAACTGAAGATCTATAGAGACTGTCCAAGTTTGCATGGCCATCTATGAAGACAACTTTTCTCGGTGAACTTGCATGGTTTGTTTGCCCTTCTGTTCTTCCGTTGTTCTTTCTCCATTCAGGGTCAACACCAAGATCAGGACGGCGTGCAGTTCGACCAGCCCCGAATGACACTCGCCTACCTGTATTCGATCGAGTAGAATCCACATGGCCGTGCGCCCCGCGGGGCAGAGGCACATGGGGTGCCTGCACCAAAGTAGCAATGCGTAGGTTCGTTGCTTCTGCGCATGATGGTACTGTTGTCTAACCACCCATCCAGCACCCCACCCCCGACTTGCCCCTACCGTGGAATCACCATCGGGGCTAGCTGCGCGCACAATCGATGATCGAGCCAACGGATCGAGGTCTTGTGTTGTGGTCTCCTCAAGTATACCGATCGCGATGATCAATATGATTGATCTAATGAAAATTGAGACGGCGGTTCAGTGCGAGAGAGGTGAGCGATGGAGGGGTAGACTTGGTAGTCAAATGCAGGCAGGCTCTCTACGTCGCAATGCTAAAGTCTATTCGGATCATTCTAGCGATTGCTGCATATTTCGACTATGAAATATGGCAAATGGATGTCAAAACAGCTTTCCTTAATGGAAATCTGAGTGAGGATGTGTACATGACACAGCCCACAGGTTTTGTCGATCCGCAATCAGTTGGAAAGATATGCAAGCTCCAAAGATCCATTTATGGATTAAAGCAGCATCTCGAGTTGGAACATTCGTTTTGATGAAGTAATCAAAGGGTTTGGTTTCATCAAGAACGAAGAAGAGCCTTGTGTTTACAAAAGGCTAGTGGAGCGCACTCGTATTTACGGTCTTATATGTGGATGACATATTACTCGATCGGAAATGACATTCCTTTGCTCGAATCATAAGTCTTCATTAAAAATAGTTTCTCTATGAAAGACTTAGGAGAGGCAGCATATATTCTGGGCATCAAGATCTATAGAGATAGATCAAAAGGCTAATTGGATTAAGCCAAGATACGACATTGACAAGGTGTTGAAAAGGTTCAACATGCATGATTCCAAGAAAGGTTTTCTACCTATGTCACATGGTATAAATCTTAGCAAGAATCAGTGTCCTAGTACACCGATGAGCGGGATAAAATGAATGCGATTCCATATGCTTGGCTATTGGGTCCATTATGTATGCCATGCTTTGTACACGCCCGGATGTTTCGTATGCTTTAAGTGCTACGAGTAGATACCGATGATCCGGTGAAAGTCATTGATTGTCGTAAGAACATCTTGAAGTACTTGAGAAGAACTAAAGATGTGTTCCTTGTCTATGGAGGTGAGGAAGAGCTCGTTGTAAATGGTTACACCGATGCTAGCTTCCAAACCGACAAAGATGATTTTAGATCGCAACTGGATTTGTGTTCTCATGAATGGCGGTGCGGTAAGTGGAAGAGTTCCAAGCAGCAGACGGTTCTTGATTCTACAACGAAGCGAGTACATAGCAGCTTCGAAGCCGCCAAAGAGGCCGTTTGGATCAAGAAATTTATTTCGAGCTTGGTGTGATGGCTAGTGCCTCCGGCCCAATGGACCTCATGTGACAATAGTGGGGCCATTGCACAAGCCAAGGAGCCTAGATCGCACTGAAGTCCAAGCACATTTACGGCGATTTCATCTCATCCGCGAGATAGTGGAGAGAGGCGATGTTAAGATATGCAAAGTACAAACGGATTTGAACATTGCAGATCCGTTGACAAAGCCGCTTCCCACCAAAGCATGAGGCTCACACTAGGCAATGGGTATTAGATACCTACATGGTTGACTCTAGTGCAAGTGGGAGACTGTTAGTGATATGCCCTAGAGGCAACATGGAGATGTTGTATATATCACATACTATGTTTATGATACATTACTTTGTTCCTTGGAATAGACATCATCATTATTGATCAATGAGTATGTGACTTATTCATGAGACTCTTAAATACTAAGATGTTGCTATTTCTAAATGATCCCGGTCGTATATCATATGAGGAACAAATATGATTCAAAGACAAAGATCAACATATGTATTGATTGATGATCATGTCTCATGGATCATGGTATGGTGATACCAAATCAATAATATGGACATGTGTTAGTGAACATATGTTGATAGACTGCCATGAGACATCGCAGAGATTCCATGTGTCATCGGCTGGTCTCAAGTAGTGTTTATGTAGAGTCCTTAGACTTGAGGTCATCATGGTTCCCAACATGAGTAGTAGCTTATTTTGGGACTACTAATCACTACTCCGTGAATCTGGGTAGTCATAAAAGTAGTCTTCGGGTTTGCCATGAAACATGTAGTGGGATGTGAATGATCAAGATAGAATTTGCCCCTCCTTATGGGAGAGATATCTCTGGCCCTCGATGTAATGGATTATGAAAGTGCATGGCCATGCCAAGGTGATTGAGGAGTCAATCACGAGTTTATAATCCATCACGGAATCGAGAGAGTGATTGAGCTATTAAGAGGATGACACAGTCTCGCCTTGAGCTCAATCTATATCGTGAGGCAAAGGGATTCGTACATGAGAGAACATTACGAGTTCACCGATATGATCTTTACATATACTTTGGGGTTAATATGTCTTACTAGAGGCCGCTATTAACATGGTAACCGGAAGGCGTTTCCGGTCACGACCAAGTATACGTGAACCTGCTGTGGTCGCACGCTTAACGGGTTGGAACACTAATTCGAATATGATTCGGATATGGGCTCAATTCGGATAGAGATCCGAATAGACTCCTATTGGGCCTCGGTCCACGAGGCCCACGTGAGGAGGTCTATATATATGGAGGCGAGGCGGAGGAGGTGTGCTGTTAACATCTAGCAAAACCTAGCCGCCACCTCCGAGCCAAACCCTAGTCGCTCACGAGTGCTAGTACACTCGCGATCGGTGTTCCACCCCGGGACGTGTGGATACCGGTGGAGGCGCCGCTCGTTGCGATCTTGATCGGCGTGCGTGGAGGAGACGATCTGCTCGGGACGATCGGCTACTTCCACTACTACCTCGACGCGTGATTGGATCGGTTTCCAATTCTTCTTCACTGCTGCTGCTGTAACGCGTCTAAGTGGTAACGATCCATGATCCTTCCTTAGCATGATGTTCTGGGTGCGCGGTAGAAAACAATTTATGGCACGGCCGGGACTTGATCAATTGTTGTTACGCGTAGTTGTCAAGCGCTCAATAGAGTTTGGACAGGCGCATGTGTTGGAAATAATCTTGATTTAGAGTTTGAATTGAGTCTGAGACGCAATAGAAATCCGTCTCTATGTGTTATTCGAGTTGAAGTCATGATCAATTTGAAGTTTGAGTATGTATATTAGTTGGAGAATAATAGCTTATATAATGAGAAGGATTGTAATCAATTTTGATAGGAGCAAGAGAATTTAGAAATTCATAAAACTGGACTACGCAGTTACGGTCGAGGCAATTTGCCTATGTTCTTTATTTGTTCATCGTCTCTCACTTGTGATAGCATGTGTCCACAAGTACGATGTGTGAGTTTTCTCTTGGAACTGAACCAATAATTGGTATTAGAGGCTGAGTTCTTGATCCATGTATGCCCAAGATCACTGCAGGCCTTTTCATGGGCACGAACGCCATGGAAGCAACTCTGTAGGACCAGTATAGCAATAGAGGGGGTGAATGATGCCTTTAATTTTCTCCCAAGCATTTTATTAATCTTCACTCCAATAGCTATGAGAAGCTATGAATATCAAGAGGTCAAAAATCCAAAAATTCTTTGAGCTACAGAAATTTTCAGCCTATGAATAGTGAAACCAACATTATTTCGAATTTGAAAAACCGTGTAACTTTTGTTCTGTCAATCCAAAGACTTGAAACTTAAACCAAAACTAATTCATGACCTTAGAAACCAATCCCAACCAAAAAAACTAAATGAACTTGAGAATTGAAATATTTTGGTTCGTAAAGCTTTACTGCACCAAAATCGGGCTAAAAATCTAAAATTAACCTAACTTTCAAACAAAAACTCTAAATTACTTAAACTTTGGTAAGCATCTTCTCTAGGATATTAGGAACCTATTTCAATAAATGATCAACAAAATCGTTACCAAAGGTTTGACATTTTTCCATTTGAAGGCAGATTGCACCAAAAACGGATTTGAAACCACAAATGGTGAACATGACTTGCTCATGAGTGGATGATGCTCAAGATGGATTGAGATGAGTTTCCATATATCCTAATAAGTAAGAACACAAAAGAAATCTAGGTAAAAATAGATAGATCAAGAAATCACTTAGAGAGCCTAAAAAGAGCAAAAATCGGGTTTCTTTGTGAATTTACCAACCAAGTGTCTAGATGGGTAGAGATTGATTTATTGAGGCTATATCTATCTCTTGCATATCCTTGACACAGCAAGAATAAGAAGAAAAGAGATAAGAGAAAAAACCAATTAAATCAAGAGCAAATCAATCAAAACAACAAATAGACCTAGAGATGATCAAAGATTGATTCTATTGCTGTATGAGGAGAAAATTTTTATAGCCACTCTACCTTAGAAGACAAAGAGCATACAAAACACTCAACTCACACAAAACACTCAACTCTCAAACCCTAACCCTAAACAAGAGAACAGAAGAGAGAGGTTGGATGGTTAACCAGAAGTCTCTATCCTAACCTCTTAAATAGATAAGCTAGCTAGCCACATCTAATCTTTAGTGAATACTATCCACTTAGCATAATAGGGGAAACCCAATAACCTCCACACATGTTTTAATTCACTCACTACACTTATGCACATTTTTCAAAGCGTATTAGTCCGAATCCGCTAAGTCATAAGCTTTGATCCATGTTGACCATACCAGCTTCTCTATGACCTAAATTACCTTCCCTAGCGTTGCTCACACACCGTGGTTTCTTCCAAAGCCGTTTTTGGTTTTTGGGTCAAACTACCAAAATACCCCCCTTTCTTGACTCGGTCATCTCTTTCCATTGCAATCAATTACCATGCTTACCATGTGTAGGTGCACCATTGGCTTATCATGCACCGACAAGTTTCTCCCGTTCTAGTTCCACTGAATAATGCCTCACTTGGACCAACCAAGGCACATGGGGCAAACCCACCGAACTTCTCTTCAACATCTTTCATTTTTCTCGTGCCATGCTTGAGCTCACTATTCACCTGGCATCCTTGATCGGTCTGGGCCTTGACTCCTTTATGAGCGTAGCCTCGATCCTCGTTGTTAACCATGGTTGACTCCAAACGATCTTACATATTCAAAGACAAAGACCCACATTAGCAATAACAAGTCTCATGCAACCTATAACCACTGACTTAGGTTACCAAATCATCCTATGACTCAAAATTTCTAAAATCATCCATTTCTGCAATCTGTTTAGAAAAATTTGTAAATTTATACTTGAGATAGGGGAGATGTGATCTCCGATGAGCCTCAACTCAGCGCTCTCGAGAACCTCCGCCGGTCTTCCTCCTCACTGGTGTTCCTTCTCTTTCTGAATGGCTGCTAAAGATCTCTCCCGGGTTGGGACTTCTCCCTGGGGAAGTCTTTTGAGAAGCAAGTTTGCGAAATATATGATTCTCCAGTGCATCCCTCATCTGCTTTGGACAAAGGTTTCCTTCTTCTCGCCACTTTCTCCCAATTCACCTTCCGTTTGATAGACGAGGTTGTTAGTGAGGTTTTGCAAGCTATTTGGGAGGCCAGGCTTCGGATTTTCAAGTCAAGAAAGCTTATGATTATGGTTTTTGCTTTTCGGTAGCCTACAAACCTATTGGCCTGTTGTTGTATTCTCAACAAAATTGTTCTACTAAGCAATTCACTATTCATTTTCATATTTGGAGAGATGGTGGTGCAAAGTTTCACAAAGAATATCATCTTTGGCTGCAGGAGCATATTAATGAGTGGCAAAATTTGAATATTAGCTTTGGCTACGGGAGTATATAAATGAGTGGACTCTGGTCTCTTCTAAGAAGTCCTCATGTGGTTTGGATTTTAGTAAGACTCAAAAAAGGGTTTCTTTTACTGATAAGCCTTCTATCAAGTTCTTTGATAACTCTGTTCCGATTAAAGTGTGTTATGTGTTCTTTGATAAGCTCGAGGAAGAACCAAATGATGAAGCAAGCTATACACGTGTCGATCATCGTGAATGGCTTTATTTAAAAGGAAATAACTAAGCCTAATGATTCCATACGGCAAACATCTATTTGAAAATTATTCCAATGTAATTATAAGAAATTCAATATGTAATTAAGGAATTATTCCATTGTAATTGATTCAATAATTAAAAAATTACATCTGTGATTGTATATGCTTACTTTTTTCATAGGATATAGCTAGCATTTCCAAAGGTGAGCTGAAAAATAGGATTTATTGTAGATCAAGAAAGAACTATCATAAACGATTCAATGGAACAAACTGTCTATGATATAGCTATCATAGACGGTTTCACAATGGAGCCATTTTATATATATATATATATATATATATATATATATATATATATATATATATATATATATATATATATATATATATATATATATATATATATATATATATATATATATATATGATTTGTTCCATAATAGAACCGTCTGTGATCTAAACCACATCATAGATAGTTCCATAATAAAACTGTCTGTGATATGGTAGCATATCATAGATGGTTCCATTACAGAACTGTCTGTGATATGTTACATATCACATATGGTTCTATTATGGTATCATAGATGGTTCTTTAATAGATTCATAGAACTTGACGTCTCCATTGTCAGACCCCAGAGCAATGGCTCTGGATTCTCTGTGTAAATCGCGCTAGTCTAGTATCAACTAGTGCACATAATAGTAATAGGGATAAATATCCAGCATAAATGATGTGTTTTATTTACATAAAAGAATATGGTCTTGTGACCCAAAGTTTACATCAATGCTCATTGGCAACAATAGCAAAAGGGAAATAACTTTGAAAGCAATTGAAGAAAGCGAAGCCGAAGCCTACCCATAGGCAGACGATAGTAAGACGCGACCTACTCGTCCTGGTCCACACCATAGTCGAAGTTGTCTCCCTCTGAGATGATAAAGTAAGGTGAGCACAAACTTATACTCCGCAAGTCAAACTAGAAAATGCAATATAATGATAAAGGTAACAAAGAAAGGCTTAGAGGGTTATTTGAGTGTAAACAACATTTAATGAAATACTCTAAATAGATTGAAATTATTGAATTTAATACTGTAAATAAAGATCATAATTTAAAAAATAACGCTAGTGCAGGCACCAACTTAGCACTAACCTATCAACGGATATCCCTCCCAGACCATCTTTCCCCAATAAAATACCTTAGTTCCATCCAAAATGAACTTATGAAAAATAAAGTCTAATCTGTGAAAAGTCATACTCAACATGCCTTTGACAGTGGGCACAGCTATTCCGGATAGTTTATACACTCTACAGAGGTAGTACAGCTTTACCCACAAGATATGAGTAACTCATTGTGTTGGTCATTACACGCTTTTAGGGCGTGTGACTGAGTAACCATAACAAGATCTTTACAAAGCTAAGCCTTTAACCTAACCACATCTCCACTAAGATTTCACACCAATAAGGAATCCACCAGATCGGGGGACCCTCTTATGCCATATGAGACTTTTCATAGTTTACGTCACACTCACATTCAGTCTATAGCGAGACTTAGGCTAGGACCCACTATTTAGCTAGCCAGCACTATCTTATACCAGTCTTGTGGTGTATGATTAGACTTTGTAGTAGTAGTTCATAGACCGATCCTTAATTGACTTAGGCTCTATCCACATCCCCTCGTGTCTAGTATTCACGTTGAGCAACCACCTTGTCCATGGCCTAAGTTTAAACCAAGTTTTATATTTTATTTTGATATATTCCATATACCTTCTTGGCTCACCGAAATCAAGAATACATTTTAAAAGCTTATCATTTCATGTGAAAAAGTTATCCCAACCTATAGTTATATCTATGTAGGTCTAAGTATTTGCAACAAAAATTCTCTAGTCAAACAAGCATACTAACTAGAGTTTTAATATAAAGGGACAAGCTACAAGAATTTGAAAAGTCAAATGAGTCATAACAAAAGTCAAATGAATTTAAAATACAATGATTAGAAATTAAACTTGCAATATAATTTAAAAATAATATAAATTTAATTATAAACTATGATCAACATGATCAAGAGAGTGTGACTTGCCTTGCTTTGCATTGATGCGAATCGTCATCGTAAAATTCACCGGAATCACCGTAGTCTACATGTAAAAATAATTCTCTAAATTCAAATAAAATTCAAATCAACTTCAAAATTTATTTGTGAGATTGCTATATATATGTGTGTGTGATTTGCTTGCATTGTTTAATTTATTTGTGAGATCTGTGTAATGATTGTTGTGTGTTATATATGTGATCTGCTTACTTATTTTCAAAGGCCATAGCTAGCATTTTCTAAGACTAGCTGAAAATAGAAAATAATTTAGTTTTTCAAATAGCTATCATATATAGTTTGTAATACCAAATTGTCTGTGATATGTCTAATATCACAGATGGTTATTAGTATTAGTTGTTTGTGATATCAAATATATCACAGACAGTTTTTGGTATTAGCCATTTGTGATATGTAACATATCACGGACAGCTATGTTTAAGAACCGTCTATAATATCAAACATATCACAAATGGTTTTTGGTATTAGCCATTTGTGATTTGTAAGATATCATAGACGGCTATTTTTAAGAACCATTTGTCATATTATACATATCACAAATGATTTTTGATATTAATTACATATCATAGACGGTTATTTTGAAAAACAGTTTGTGTTATAACTTATTACAGACGGTTTGAAATCCGTTTGTGATAACCATCTGTTATCATAAACACATAAATTCAGACAATTAAGGTAGAAGCGTCTGTAATGACTCTTTCTTAGTAGAAGCGTGGGTGAGTGAATTGCTGCTCTCAGTCCACAAAAGTAAAGCAAATTGCGTTTGGTCCAGAAATGGCAACTAGCAGGGCAGTAGGCCGTGCACTCCATGCAGAGAAAGAAGCGCGGGGGTTGGGTGCTAAAGCGCGTCCGGTTGCGCTCTAGTCGCTCCACATAAAAAGGATGAGCCAGTGGTATGGTGGTGGGAGTGAGTGTGTTTGTCTCCAATCACCTAGGTTCAATCCCTCAAATCAGCAAGTTGTGTCTTATTTAATCAGAATATACATATATGTGGGCATTTAATCCAAATCGTGTGCTTCATTCATTACTTAAAGCTTCAGGTCTAACTATTTCTACAAGTATCACTTACTAAGTGCACTCCTAATAGGATGGTGTAAGCAGTATCCATGACAAGGATAATTAAAGAAAAGAGAGATGATAGTAGTGTTTCATGCAAGACATTGTATATTTGAGAGAACCAAGAAAACTAGAAGATGTGGATTGGTAAAAAGGAGAGAGAAGAAGTGAAATAAGAGGGAAGAAATTAAATTGAGTGGGATAGTTGCTAGATATCATGCATTGAAAGATTGTTTCTAGTCTTATATCTATATGAGATGGTAAACTATAGATATTACTACATTGTATCTACATTGAAAGTGCCCTAATATCATTTAGAATTGATAACCCGTGTGGGTCGGATGCATAAGTTGACATGCAAAAAATAGGCCTCCTAAAAGATTTGCACATTAGTCGTAGAAGGAGAAATTAAAAAAAAAGGAATCTTAGCAGGAATTAAAAATTCCTAAAGATTCAGTTATATAAATTGCACGCTTCCCACATATAAATTTGTAGTAAAAATTTCGAAACATTCAAAATTAAGAACTAAGATTCCAAACTAAAATTGCTAATTTTTTAATACTATTCAAAATATAGAACGCATGCAGATACACGAGTTCACAGAGCCACCACCACATTATACTTCAAGGAAAACAGGCTAAAACTTCGTACACTAATTGAAGGAAAGAAAAATCACGAGAAATTCACAACGAATGAGGGAAAAAAGAGATAACCCATAAACTAACTGAATCATCTGATTATAATAAGCAGGATTAGCTTAACCAAGAGTCCAATATAAATTAGAATCTAGAATCCACATACCATATTTGAAGCTATATATACATGCCTGAATTTTAATCTACCACGTAAGAATTAAACATTATGTATTATTCAAATATTTTTTGCGAGGTATTAATCAAATATAATTATATTTGGAAACTAAAATAAACAATGTGGCATATAAAAAGATAAAATATAGTTTCCAAATATCTATATGAATTTGAATTTGAAATTGAGAAATAAAATTGTGAATTTTCAAATTTTAGAATGTTAGAAATTGAGAAGACAAAGTACACAATTAAATCAAGCTATTACTGATAAAAATATTGTTAAACATATATAGCACGAGCGATACACGGGTTGATGACTAGTACACCAAAATTTAAACGCGCAAGCTATGAATCTAGAGATTCTTCCATGCAAAAATTACACGAGTTAAGTGGCAAGTTTTTGAAAACTTCACAGATTGATCATGTAAATCATATGCTCGACCGTTCATTTGAAAACTCAGAAATAGTGCACTGATCGAAACAGCAACCGGTAGTTATATGGAGTCCACATCATTTCTGCGACTAATCATACAAAACCAACTCTAAATAAATTCATGGAGAACTACGCAAGTCTTATACAAATTTCTGAGCAGACATTGATTTCCCACAAAAACAAATGTGGAAATTATGCTTCGTCGAAAACCAGTATTAACTCAGTAGCATCAGTATTGAGTATTAGACCCAGATGACAACCCAGTAGCGGCACAGCACATTGCTACAAAAAAAAAGATCATCATAGATGGTTCGGAATCGTCATCACAGACAGTTTCTTAAACCGTCTGAATCAATAAGTCAGTGATAATCGGAGGTTATCACAGACGGTTTGTGAGCCGTCTGTGATAATCACAACACAGACGGTTGAAACTAGAATGTCTGTGAAGGCATAATATCACAGACGATTCTAGCCACAAATCGTCTATAAAGGCATAATATCATAGACGATTCTAATTACAAACTATCTGTGATGTGAACATATCACAGATGGTTCAGAATAAGAACCGTTTGTAGAACCGTTTGTGATGAGAGACATATTACAAACGGTTCTTGTCCCGAATCATCTGTGATACCTACATATCACAGATGGTTTTTGGTGACAGCCATCTGTGATACAGCTTCACAAATGGTTTATATTACAATACCATCTGTGGTAGTACCTAAAATTTTTTTACTGTTTTTGGCTAACTTCAGAAAATGCTAACCGTGCTATGCCCTCTAAAAGCGAAACGATGTACTTGAATTTGAATTTCAGATCTGAATTACATATAGCACTGTATACACAAAAGGACACATACAAATTCACGATTACAAATTCAGAAATAGGTTTACACTACAAGAAACTTCAGGCTAATACAAGCTAGACTTACATATCCTTCATTAAACTACAATCTAAAACAAGTGGAGAGAAAAAAATTCCAAGTAGGAGAAACATAAAGGCAACGAACACTATTTTCAACTTTTATGATAAAATCAATATAATGCCACACTTTTAGGATGTAACAAGCGGAAGCCCTTTACCGATACTAATGACTTGGAATAGTGTGGATCTGTCGTTGCCTTCTTTGTTTCCATATTACTTCAAGCGAAATTTCAGTTACCCTTACTGAACCGAACTCCTTCCCTCCCTTGCCATGCACAAATAAGTTGAAGTAGTACTAGTGATGTTGGTTATTAGAGTAGAGAGAGGGGGATTAATAGGGGCGAGAGGTAGGGAGGAGACCGGTGACTGCCGTTAGATAAGGAGAGAATGGACGGGTGAGATCAGGATAATGAGGAAGATATCGCGAATCGGTGACGTGGCAGGGTTTATCACAGACGGTTCGGATTACAAATTGTCTGTGATATAGACATTACAGATGGCTCTTAACAAAAACCGTCTATGATAACCGGATATTTCACAGACGGTTCTTATTAAAAACCGTCAGTAATAATGGCCAGACGGTAGAAAATAATATATCGGTGCAACATCAATAGCTAGTCTTAAAAAGATAAAATAGTAAAGTTTTATATGGCTTATATATACTTATTTGAAAGGTTTTAATGAGATCTACAACTTTGCAGTTGAGGCAAACCTTATATTCCGAAGGGAAGATAAAAAAATTTGATAAAACAGAAACCAAAAACTTGCGATACAAATTTAGAGCCAAAGATGGCCGATTTTGGGGGGTCTTAGGGTGATTGGCTCAAGCCAGTTTTTTTTATCGGGTTCGTCGTTAGCTTTCCAACGAATATAAGAATATCGAAAACGAATACTGTATGTAAAAGTTATGCCTATTTTACTAAAGATACCTCGGAACGAATCCTACTCAGATTCAGGTGGTAGATTATAAAATTTTAGGGGGATTGGGAGATAGGAAACATACCACAAACGGTTTTTAATATAAACCGTCTGTGATAACTTTATTATCACAGAAAATTTGTAATACAAACCGTCTGTGAAGTATCATAGATGGTACTCACCATGAACTGTCTGTAATATTATCTTTTTACAGACGTTTTTAGCACTACTAGC
Organism: Melocanna baccifera; assembly: GCA_036346265.1. Classification (NCBI taxonomy): domain Eukaryota; kingdom Viridiplantae; phylum Streptophyta; class Magnoliopsida; order Poales; family Poaceae; genus Melocanna; species Melocanna baccifera. The sequence goes on along the minus strand of CM070677.1, from coordinate 43,874,185 downwards.
AACATGTATGGTCTCTAAATCTAAATTGTCTATGATTACATTTAACACTAACTGTTTTGATGAATCATTTATAATAAGACGTCTAATATAAATTTTTGTTTTTGTAGCCGTGGCAGTAGCACTAGCCAGTCCTCTCTATATAACCACTCGCACTCGCATTTCTCGCTCACACAAAACACGTCCACACTGCCTAGCTAGTGGTTAACCACCGAGTAAGACCGCCTCGTGACGAACCAGATAGCACAAGCTGCACTAACACACACGCTCGCACACCGTACGCAGTGCAGTGCAGTGCCATGCCGGAAGCACCGACCGCCAAGCCAGCCCCGGTCTGCGGCTACGCCCCCGAGGCGCACCGCGAGGCGCTCGAGTTCATCGAGCACGTCACGGCAAACGCCGGGAAGGTGCAGCGGCGCGTCCTCGCCGAGATTCTGGCGCAGAACGCGCCGGCTGAGTACCTGCGCCGATACGGCGTCTCTGGATCCCTCGACGCCGCAGACGCCTTCCGCCGCCTTGTTCCGCTCGTCACCTACGAGGGACTCCAGCCAGACATACTCCGCATCGCCAACGGTGACACCTCGCCGATCCTCTCCGGCAAGCCCATCTCCGAGTTCCTTACGAGGTATACATGACACGTACGTGTACATGTGCACGCTGCTAGCACTGTGCGAAACCTATCGGGCATGGATGTATATATGTACTAACGCGCGTGCCCGCCATGGGGGTTTATGTGTACCAGCTCGGGCACGTCCGGAGGGGAGAGGAAGCTCATGCCGACCATCGCCGATGAGCTGGACAGGCGGTCACTGCTGTACAGCCTGCTGATGCCGGTGATGAGCCAGTCGGTGCCGGGGCTCGACAGAGGCAAGGCGATGTACCTGCTCTTCGTGAAGGCAGAGTCGCGCACGCCGGGAGGGCTCGTGGCGCGGCCGGTGTTGACGAGCTACTACCGGAGCCGGCAGTTCCTTGACCGGCCGCACGACCCTTACACGGCCTACACGAGCCCCAACGAGGCCATCCTGTGCGTGGACTCCTACCAGAGCATGTACGCGCAGCTTGTCTGCGGCCTGGTGCACCGCGCCGACGTGCTGCGCGTGGGCGCGGTGTTCGCTTCTGGCTTCCTCCGCGCCATCCGATTCCTCGAGAAGCACTGGCCCCGCTTGTGCCACGACATCCGCACCGGCGAGCTCGACCCGGAGATCACCGACCGCGCGGTGCGCGACGCCGTCGGGAGGGTGCTCCGCGCAGATCCCGCGCTCGCCGACGAGATAGAGGCCGAGTGCGGGAGGCCGTCGTGGGAGGGCATCATCCGGCGTCTGTGGCCCCGCACCAAGTACATCGACGTGATCGTGACCGGAACCATGTCGCAGTACATCCCGACGCTTGTTTTCTACGGCCGCGGCCTGCCGTTGACGTGCACCATGTACGCCTCTTCGGAGTGCTACTTCGGCCTAAATCTGAACCCCATGTGCAAGCCCAGCGATGTCGCGTACACGCTCATCCCCACGATGTGCTACTTCGAGTTCCTCCCCGTCCATAGCAGCAACGGCAATGCCGAGCCGACCCACCGCGACCTCATCGACCTGATCGATGTGAAGCTCGGTCACGAGTACGAGCTCGTGGTCACCACATACTCCGGTATGCCGACACCTCCGACATAGCGTGGCTTCGCCTTCGATAATCTATATATATTCGTTCTGTGGATTGTTTAGTAAGACTAATGTCCTATGTGTGATTGTTACCGCAGGTTTGTATCGGTATCGCGTGGGCGACGTGCTGAGGGTGGCGGGGTTCAAGAACGAGGCGCCGATGTTCAGATTCGTGCGGCGGCAGAACGTGGCGCTGAGCATCGACTCGGACAAGACGGACGAGACGGAGCTGCACGCGGCGGTGAGCGGCGCGGTGCAGCATCTGGCGCCGTTCGGCGCGTCGCTGGTTGAGTACACCAGCTACGCGGACGCGGCCACCATCCCAGGCCACTACGTGCTGTTCTGGGAGCTGCGCGCGGGGAGCACGGCGGTGCCGGCCTCCGTGTTCGAGGACTGCTGCCTGTCCGTGGAGGAGGCCCTGAACAGCGTGTATCGGCAGGGCCGCGCCTGCGACAGGTTCATCGGCCCCCTCGAGATACGCATCGTGGCGGAGGGCACCTTCGACAAGCTCATGGACTACGCGCTCAGCCGCGGCGCGTCCATCAACCAGTACAAGGCGCCGCGGTGCGTGCGCCCCGGGCCGGTCGTCGAGCTGCTCGACGCGAGGGTGCAGGCCAAGTACTTCAGCCCCAAGTGCCCCAAGTGGAGCCCCGGCAATAAGCAATGGAACAACACCAAGGCGGAGCTGGTCAGCAACATGGACGCCACCTAGCTGATGAATGGGAGGAAAATGCATATGATGCATGATGATGTGTTGCAGTAGGTGTATGCATGGTATTTCGCATTTGAATTTTCTCAGGCAGCGAGGAATAGTTAGGAAATGATGACATAGGGTACCTAATGCAAATTTGCTTTCCTTTTTCTCTTCCTTTCTGTTCCCTATTTCTTATCCTTGGCTCTGTGTTGCTACATAGTACGTACATGTTAATTACGTTTATTAAATTACTAGACATATGGAATGGACTTTTCTATGACAAATCAGGAGGACTCTCAAATTTCTGCATAATGCATGGATGCTAAGCAGAGAATGGTCAACATTGTTGGATTATTCAGGAAATATATTACACATGGCTCTAGCTATCTTATATCAAACTAGTAAGGTGGCCGGCACAATTGCACGGCTAGTATCTACTATGAGCATCATACCATTTAAATGCATGTTTTTCGCTTTAAAATGCTTTATACATTGAAAAAAATATGTAGAGTTTGAATCCGTCAAGATTTTAGTATGATTAAAATCTTGATTTTTAAACAAAATGGTTATCTACCACTTGTATAATAAAATCTGATGCCTGATGATTTATAGATGCTAGGAGTAAAGATAAATGTGCTATAAATTCGATCTCACAAAAAATGTAGGCCTTGATTTTGATGGACCTAATTTTAGAGGTTTAGATTTGATAGTTAGTTTAAAGATATAAAAACTTTAAATTCTTAAAAAAGAAAAATAACTGGCTTTTAATTTAGTGGACTATAGTTTTAAAGGTTTAGATTTCATACTTGTCTTAGGGATATATTATTTTTTAAGAAAGTGAAAATCAATATTATCTATAATTCAAAAGAAATATTTAGATATAGGTTTTCTTAAAGACAGAGATTATTTTTTAGAGGTCAAGTCAAGTTATCCCTCTAAAATGGACAGTATGTATCCATTATCATCAATCAATGAATAATAAAGAAATATTCCCAATCTCCGCTTCCTAGCTCTGATCTCTCCCCTAAACCGGCTACTCTAAATCCGTTCCTCTCCCTCAATCGGTGTCCTCCTTCTCCTAGCGTCATTCTACCTCAAGTCATCGTCTGACCTCTCTACGACGGAAGTTTATCTCGTTATGAACTAATGTTCATGATAATTGGTATCAGAGCAGTTGACCCCTTCCCATGACTTCTGCTTACCATGAAGTGTACCACTGTTATTCCACATTTGCCGCCCTCGTCGCCGGCAACTTCCTCGACATCAAGCAACGCTAAGATCCTCGTGTCTTCTTCATCAATCGTCATCAACACATTCTTGATCTCCCACGCAAGGTGTCACAATTACTCACTAGATTAGGTCTACTAGGGCTGCAACTACAGCCAACACTACAGCTTGAGAACGAGCTATCACCGAAGGAGAGAGAAGATGTCATATGTTGAATTACTGTTTATGGTACTGTTCACGCGGATGAATTATTGTTCACGGTATTGTTCACACGTGTGAACAGTACCGTGTATTGTAGCAGCGTGCATGGCAGGCTTTGATTGATTAGGGTAGAGATAAGAATAATTAATTTTCTTATTAGATTGGTTTCTACTTTATAGATATATTCTATTTATTAGAGACAGGTTTTCTTAGATATAGAGATTATTTTTTAGATGTCAAGTCGAGTTATCCCTATAAAAAGGACAACATGTATCCATTATCATCAAGTAATAAATAATGAAGAAGTATCCCCAAGTCCCCGATTCCTAACTCTAGTATCTCCCCTAGACTGGCTACTCTAGAACCATTTCTCTCCCTCAATCGGTATCCTCCTTCTCCTAGCACCATTTTATCTCAAGTCATCATCGTTCGACCTCTCTCCGATGGATATTTATCTCGCTATGAATTAAGGTTCATGACAGTGTAAAACCTGGTGTGGTGTTGAGTTAACAATTTAGCCCATATAAGTGGATAAACCGAACTAGAGGTACTGATTATAGTTTCTTATGAACCTCCATATATAAAGAGGGAGAGGTGTGGCTTAGGGGCTAACCTTGAGAGAATCTTGGTTAAGCCTTTGAGAGTTAGGATTTCTAAAAGAAAATTTTGTATGTGTGCTCCATAAATAGGGAGCTTTGTCCTTCAAGAGTGAAGTGGTTTTAAACATCCATCTCTAAGTGAAATAAAGATCCAATTTAATACAAGTTAGTTTTTCCATAGATTTCTCCTTGTGCTTTTGATTTGCTTATTTTTCCTCTTTATATTTTCTCTCTCCATGATCTTGCTGGTTTTCAAGGATGTGTGAATGATATAAGAACTTCCTAAAGGCTAGATCTCATCCATCTAGACATCTCTATAGCAACTTCTTGGTGTTTACTTTGGTTTGACTATTTTTGTTATGATCTACCTTGTTTTGGGCAAAGGACATCTTTGTTGAGTAACTTATCGATCCATTGATGGAATATATTCATAAGACCCTAAGAAAGCTATGTTTCTAGTTTTAAGTCTTTTGTTTCTCATGGCTAATTGAGTGAAGAAGCCAAAGAGGTTGATTTTCTTAAAGTTGAAAAAAGGGGCAAAGATCATTCACCCCTCTAATCTTCGCCATCGGTTATACACATATGATAATTTTTTAGACTTTAGATCTGTTGTCTTAACTTTACCATGCCCTCCTGGAACTACAAAATCAGACTTTAGAAATCAACTTTGCCTGCATCTTCTATTTTGTTGTTCCTTTTTTCTTTCAAAGATGACTCCATATGAACAACTTGAATTCTTCTGCATTTACGGTTTTTTCTCCTATTTGCTTGATGTTCGTGCTCATCTTGCATCCGATGCTTGTACGTTGGGTTCAACTTTGCATGATGCACGCACGTTCCCTGACTTGCACTTCTGCTATGCATCATTTCGTTAACCACCTCGCATCAATACAATTGAGCAATGTGCGGCAAATTATCCATCCGACATGGTACGCGATAAGCTTTTCTCTTATGCTGGCTGTTGTACCCAGGGATTTTTTTTGGCCGAAAATTGGATGATTTTTGGGAAAATCGGAATTATCGGCACCCCCCCCGGTAAAGTTTTCTACCGGTGAAAAAAATTTGTTTTTGAATGTTTTTTGGTCAAGTATAAAGGAAGTTTGTAATCAATCCTAAACACATGTTTGTGCATAGTGCGGTGGTAATGCCTTTCCTTTGGAGACTGCATGTCCATAGTTCGAATCCCCGGGAAGTGATTTTATTTCTTTTTTTCGCTTGAACTTCAAACAAATTCAAATTTTAATTTGAAAATTTTGGCCAAAATTGGCCAAAAAATCCTGAAAATCGGAAATATCAGGAATTTTGGTCCCCTCCGATAAATTTTGGCATCCGATTTTCAAAACCCTGGTTGTACCGTCGTACCCAGCCATGCATCTACATTTGTATGACTATCTGCTTTACCACACAATTAATTTCTCCTTCCAGCTATTGCCCCTGCTTCTAGTTTGTTTTTCCAATTGGATCTCTTTTGTTCGTCTTAGAACCCGATCTAACTCTTTTCTTATTGCTCTGCCTCACTTGGACGATGACACCATCGAGCCCGCTGCTCACTGTCGGGGCTTCTCCATCTAGCACCATCGAACTCCTGCCAACATGTGATCTGGTCTTAATCAATCGTCAATCTTCTCCCTCCGCAGGTGCGGTAGCTACCACATCCATAATTTATTGCTTCATCGAGCTGATGGACAATGCCGCCTCTTCTTTTCACCGATTAGCATGGTAATTTCTAGCCCTAAGAGCGAATATGATAATTTCTTTTTCTATCGTTTTAATAATATAATATAATAGATATGTTTTTTAAAGGATATATCAAATATGTTACTATTTTCCTTTATGTTATCTCATGTGATTTGGATGCTCTGAATTTATCTTTTCTAGTTCAATTTCTAAAATGACTAGTAAGATGCCTATGTGTTGCGATAGTGTTCCAAAAGAATGTGATACATATCATTAAACATGATCGAAATTATACAATGAACATTAAAAAGAGAAAGACAGTACGGAAACATATGAAGGATGCTCTCGATAGGTAGCTGGATTAATTATGATCCATAACAAATTTTTTTAAATGCAAGCCTAAATGCATTCCTTTGTAAAACTCTAAAAAAAGATATCATCTATAGCATTTTAGCTAAAATACATTCTTCTATAAAATTTCGTGCGATCGTCGTAATGAACGGGGGGGAGAGACATTGGTTAGGGAATGAGGGGATGAGAGAGAAATCAGAGGGTGGGTGAGGATAAGTACAAGATGTCGACCCCACATGTACTTACTGCAATCTTTTATTTCTCCACTAGGGCATTCCTGAAAATGAAAAAGAAAACAAAAAATTAGCACAGATCTCGGTAGAGCTGCTAAATGGTGAAGATAGTCAGTTCATCTACATTTAAGTTTATAATTTTGGTCTATACATTGAAGTAGGTACCTCGGGTATTGCAAAGGATTTAAAATAAAATGATACCACAAGTGCTTAACTGTGTCAATATTGAGGTGTCACGGACATGGAAGAAATCACTAGACAGAAGGAGGCCTATGCAAAGAAATCAGAGTGAGGGATGGTGAACTAGAGGAGAACGCACTACCACCAACTCGTTTTTTCAGTAGTATAGTAATATGGGAGCCCACATACCTAATGCAACATAATCCGAAGGCCATTGTAGATTGGAATTCACATAAAGATAAGGTGGGGTTGTCAATTTCAAAGTAGTGCCTACAACAGGAGGAGGAAAAAAAAATATAATAATAGATAATTCAGAGCAAACAGATTTGCTATTGTTTTCATTTGGTAAGATAGATTAATTTAACCACATCCTCCAGTACAGAAGGTATCTAATACCCAAAATGGAGATACTTACATGACAGTTTAAAAATCCCATTGAAGTGATGAGCCAATATACAATTCTCCCATTTTCATTTAGTATTATCATATTGCATAGCTTGATTACCAACATAGACATCTTTCCAGCCTACGTCTCAAGAACTAGTCCATATATATGGCACAGAGATAAGTGAATAAGCATGAAGGGATGTAAATGCCTGAAATTTTGAGAGAGCAAGTTAACGGTTGTCATTGTCGTCGTTAGGATAGGCTTTTAGAGAATCAAACTAAACTCCACAGAGTTTTGAATTGTTATTGTACTAAAATCCCTCATGCAATTTCCTCAGACCTACAACAATCAATGGAGACAATGCAGATGACATAAAAAATTGTGACATAGTAAGAAAAAACACCATTGTTGAGAACTATTTACTAGTAGGAACACTTCCTAAAAGTGTATTATTCTGGAGGTCTAATGTAGAGCCAAAGAGGTGATTGGAGCTCAAGTCCAACCACATCAACTATGACAAGTCCCCAAGAGATGTTGGTATCACTCCAGTGAGTTGGTTGGACTGAAGGGAGTATAGTCAGCTTCTTGAGCTGACTGAGCTGAGTTGGGATGCCCCCTAAGAGCTAGTTGTCGTTAAGCTGTAGGACTGCACAAACATCACAAAATTATTGTTGGAAATTAACTTTTGGTAGGTTAATGTAATAAACTTTTTGGCAGGCTAATTTAAATCCTAAAGTGAATAGAGAAGTAATAGTCATTATGAGCAGTATAATAGGGGGAAAAGTTGAAGGAACAATTCAAGTACAGAACACCATTGAGGAAGCAATGCCAACATAAAGACCCAATTCCTTGATGAGCATAATACAAATCTCCTTTGTGTTAGCACAAGGAATGAAAGATGAAACTGCCAAAAAGCACAGAAGAAGGATCGAATTTCAGAGGTAGAATACACACATCAAGATAGTCGTACAAGCATATCCACGTAGGCCAAATTGTACTGAGAAAATTTCAAACTTTTTGACATTTCATAGGTGTAGACAAGCAATCATCAACACTCCTCGGACAAAATAAGCGCATAGATTAGAACGAATATGATAAGAACAGTGATAACATGGTAGAACATTTGAGCACACAATAATATCTAATAAGCTTTCTTTATGTCAATTCAAAGCACAGGAAGCTAAGACTATGAGCCACCAAAAAGGTAAGAACTAGCCAAAATCCACTGCACAAAATCCCAATTTTGTTCAGTACAGGTTTATACTGAAATGTGATCAAATACAGACATCAAGAATAAGAACTTGAGCTCAAAACAACAATTGAGGAATAGAGATGCACACACCAAAAGGCCTGAACTCGTTCTCCATTCAAATTATACAAATGGCAAATACTGAAGAACTAACGGGCCAAAACACAATACTAAAAATATTTTTCCCAATTTAGATCAACTCCAAGACCAGCCAAAAACTCACTCACCTTGGAGGCCATTGAGGCGGCCGAGCTCTACGGGGATGTTTCCGGGTACGCTATTCACGCCGAGGTAGAGCTCGATGAGCTATGGGAGGTCGCCAAGCTCACGTGGATCGCCCTGCCTAGCTCATTATAGTGCAGGTACAGCCCGGTGAGGCCTAGGAGCATCGCCACTGCTAACAAGATGCTCCCTACGAGCCCCTCCCATGCTGTGAGATAGTCGCCACCCTTCCACGCACATCACACGGTGCAACCTGGAAGTAGTCCCTACAACCGCACAGGTCCCTGCCACATGCCCATGATGTCAACGCGCGCCTCGTCGGGTCTAGTGTCACCTTGAGCTCCACGAGCGCGTCCACCTAAGCATTGAATGTCCATGGTACCAAAGATACAAGTTGAATATGTTGGGTTTTGATCTAAGCCAAACCGTTGAAAGAGGGAGACGTGGGGTGATGCCCACATTCACCCGTCCATTTTCTCACGCGCCCTGATTGGGGGTGCCTAACCAACTTTGGTTACGGTCCCCCGTTGCGCAGCGCAAGAGAAAAGGGGGTTTTCCCGTGAGAGCAAAACCCCGCACAAATCCTAAGACATCCGATCTTCAAAGCGCTGTTAGCAACAGGAAGGCCGGAACCGCCACTTCAGGACTTCGCCGGCGACGATCCTCTGCACCGCTCCGACGACTCTCCGAACACCGCAAGCTTTCCCCGATGTTCACCGATTCGATGGCCTTCATCGGTGACCGTAAGTCTCCCGACCCCCCTCAAACTCTAGGTGTTCTAGTGCTAGGCTAGCGGATTATGTGACATGCATAAGGTTTAGGCCATTACATTTGGTATAAGAGCCACTGCTAGTTTTCCTAGAACCCTAGCCCACTGATGTGCTCGGATCTAATGGTTAATGGCACGGTTTGGAAATTAGAAGGAGGGGATTTCTAAAACCCTAAGGAAATCCCCAAATCCCACCACCTAAAGCCCTCAAACTCGTATCAAAATTTTAAACGGGTGGCAGAAACTTACGTTTTTAATCTCGGGAGCTGCGGCCGCCGCCGCCTGCGCCGAAATCCACCCGCGAGTTCGACCGTCGCCTCGTCTTTTTGGGCCGCGCCGCCCGTCGCCGTCTGCGCCCTCCGCCCGGCAGGCGCCTTGCGCGAGCCCTCGAAGGCAGGCCGAGGGTCGCGAGCGCGCCGCCGCCGCCTCGCTTCCCGCGTGCACAGCCGCTGCCGCCTCTTCCCGCTTCCCGCGTGCGCCGCGCACCCGGGGCCACCAGCCGGTGCCCTACTCGTCGGTCGCTGCTGCCCTTCGGCTGCAGCGCGCGCAGGACGGCTACCCCACGTCGCCCATGTTTTTCGGCCAGGAAGAGGCAAATGTGATTAGGGTTATGTTTTTCGGGCATTTTTTGTATGGCCAGCGGAGAGATCTCGGCCACTCATTTCGATCGGACGGCGCGTGTGCTTTACTTGTTTTGGGCCTTGCGCAGTTGATGTTGGCCGGCGGCTTTTGGGCCGCGCCTGCTGCAATGTTTTTGGGGTATATATTTCATGTATTTATGATATACCTAATGTTTAATTAATGATTATTTGATGTCTCTCATGAAATTATCACTGGATAATGTTGCTAAGCTGCTGAAAAATATTGTGCCCTTTTCCGCTGTGTGATGTTCTCCCCCCAAATTGAATGGAACCAACGAAAAATTCAATTAGAGGGCCATATTTAATTTTGCATGCTATTACTCTTTGACCAACGTTAATTGTAATTGCATGCTCTAAATTGTATTAAATTTTTTTGTTTCTGCCCAACGATGATGTGAAAAATTCTTATGAGCATGTTGTTAATTATACCAACGTAAGGTTAACTTTCATGCAAATCAATTATGTATTTTCCCTAATGTAAATTTTAAATTTTTTCAGCTACTTCTGTTTCCGCTCAAGTTAATGCAATTGAGCCACTTAATGGCAACAACTTACAGAAATGAAAGTTCACACTTATGACGACTTTCGAGCTCTTGGACCTGGACTATGCATTTAGGTTCGATGAGCCTGTCGCTCCTAATGAAGGAGAGGACAAATTTGATGACAAAATGAAGGAATACAAAACTAATGCTGAGAAGTGGAAGCGGTCTAACCACATTTCACTTGCTGTAATGAATAACTCCATCGGTGAAGCCATTAAGGGAGCAATCCCTGAAAAGGAAAAGGTGAAGGACTACTTGTCCTCCATCAAGGATCATTTTAAAGGATCCTCTAAGGTTTATGCTACCACACTGATGCACAGGCTCATGAACACTAAGTACAATGGTACTAGAAATGTCCGTGAGCACATTATGACCGTAATTAACATTGCTGCCAGACTTAAGACAATGGACATGAAAATTTCTGATGGTTTTGTTGTCCATTACATTATGATGTCTCTTCCTAAACATTTTGAAACTTTCAAGGTGAACTATAACACCATTAAGGACAAGTGGACAATGAGCAAGTTGACCGCTAATATTTCTCAGGAGGAAGAGAGGCTCAAGGCTGAGGGGCTGATGATATTGTGAATCAAGTCAACTCCTCAAATAAAGCTGATCTCTTTAGAAATAGAGGAGGCTATAAAGGAAAGGAAAAGAAGGAACAACCCTACTCCCCTAATAAGAAGCCGCAGCACCCACAGCATCCTAAAGCGCCTAAAAACACTTCAGGTCCTAGGAGCTCAAATGGACAGAAGAAAAATGATGAGTGCTACTTTTGTCAGTCAAAGGACCATTTCAAATATGATTGTCCTGTATGGCTAAAATGGCTCGGCAAGAAAGGTACTTATGAAATTACTTTTGTTGATGAAGCATTTTATGCTGATTTTCCTATAAACTCTTGGTGGATTGATTCTGGTGCCATTGTGCACGTTACGAATTCCTTGCAGGGATTCCATATGTTGAGAAATCTCAGAAAGGAAAGAAGCCTAAGAGTAGCTAATGGAATGGAAGCTAAAGTTAAAACTATTGGATCAGTTTCCTTAGTTTTGAATAATGGTTTTGTAACGAAACTTAATGATGTTCTTTATGTTACCTCGATGAGAAGAAACTTAATTTCTGTTTCATTATTAGATAATGATGGATATTCATGTAATTTTGGACACGGAAAATGTCTTGTTTATTTCAATAATGATAATGTTGGTCGTGTCATCCGATACGACAAGATTTATATGTTATCCTTACAAGATTCTCCTATATCCATGAATATATGTGATGTGAATAAAAAGCGTAAGCGAATTGATGAGATTTCGTCGAAATTGTGGCACTGTCGTTTGGGCCACATTTCGAGGGGGAGAATTGAACGTCTCATTAAAGATGAAATTCTCCACCCTTTAGACTTTAATGATTCGGATGATCATTGCCTTGATTGTATCAAAGGCAAGTATGTAAAGCAAATAAAGAAGGTGCTAATCGAAGCACAGGGATTTTAGAATTAATTCATACTGACATATGTGGTCCTTTCCTTGTGACATAGTGGATGGTTATGATTCTTTCATAATGTTCACTGATGATTACTCACGATATGGCTGATCTATCCTATTAAAGAGAGATCGGAAGCACTTGATAAATTTAAGATATTTAAGGCTGAAGTTGAAAATCAGCACAATCTAAAGATTAAAGTAGTGCGTTCGGATCACGGGGTAGAATATTATGGGCGACACGCAACTTATGGGAAGGTTCCTGGTCCCTTTGCCAGGTTCGTACAAGAAAATGGTATAGTCATCCAGTACTCAATGCCTGGTGATCCCCAGCAAAATAGAGTAGTGGAAAGAAGAAACCGCACACTTATGGACATGGTTCGAAGTATGTTCAGTTACTCCACTTTGTCAGTAAAGTTGTGGATGAAAGCATTAAAGACCGCTGCACACATACTCAATCGAGTTCCCAGTAAATCAGTGCCTAAAACACCCTATGAATTATGGACTAGGAGAAAACCAAGTTTGAACTACCTACATGTGTGGGGTTGTGCAGCTGAAGCTAAAGTATTTAACCCACAAATTGGGAAATTAGATCCCAAGACTGTGAGTAACCATTTTATTGGCTACCCTGATAGGTCTAAAGGGTACCGATTCTATTGTCCAGAATGTACCACAAAATTTGTAGAGACAAGACACGCTGTGTTCTTGGATAATGGTGGCATCAGTGGGGACTTGGAGCCCAGAAAAATTGATCTTGAGGAGAAACAGATTTATGTTCCTTCACCGCTAATCCGACAGACTGATTTTCCTATGCCCCAAGTGGTTGTGCCCACAGTTGATCCTGTAGTTGCAACTCCTGTTGCGTCTCCAGTAAATTCTGTGGCTACTCCTCCTGTTGAGAGCTCTGAAAATATAAGTGCGATACCTAATGATGAGCCTTCACAGCCCTCTGTGATAGTTAATGAACAACCTGATGAGCCTGCTAATGAACCTATCAGGAGATCAGAACAAGTGAGGAGATCTGCTATCCCAAGTGATTATGAGGTTTACTTGAATGAAGATGATCTTGGGAAGGTGGATGATCCTAGCTCTTATAAGGAAGCTATGAAGAGTAAGCATTCATCTAAGTGGTTAGATGTCATGAAAGATGAAATTAAGTCTACGGGCAATAATGGTGTATAGGACTTAGTAGAAATTCCTAATGGAGCCAAAACAGTAGACTGAAAATGGGTCTACAAAACCAAACGTGACTTCAAAGGGAATATCGAAAGGTTTAAGGCGAGACTTGTAGCGAAAGAGTTTATATAAAGAGAAGGCATTGACTATAATAAAACCTTCTCTCCTGTCTGAGCTAAAGATTCTTTTAGAATTATAATGGCGCTCACAGCATTTTTTGATTTAGAGTTGCATCAAATGGATGTTAAGACTGCATTCCTGAATGGAGACTTGTATGAGGACGTTTACATGACACAACCGGAAGGTTTTGTTGTGAAAGACGAGGAACATTTGAGATGCAAACTAAAGAAATCCATATATGGTCTGAAGCAAGCTTCCAGGCAATGGTATCTTAAGTTTGATGAAGTCGTAAGGAATTTTGGTTTAAGGAGAATGATGTTGATAATTGTACATATGTTAAGTTCAGGGGGAGTAATTACACCTTCTTAATCCTTTATGTGGACGATATATTATTGGCCAACAGCAGTGTGGACATGCTGCGGGAAACTAAAAAATTTCTCTCGTCCAATTTTGACATGAAGGATCTCGGTAAAGCATCTTATGTTCTTGGTATTGAAATTCACCGAGATAGGTCCAAAGAAAATTGAGTTTATCACAAAAGGCATACATTGACAGAGTACTAAAGAGATACAATATGCATAAATGTTCTGTCTCGCCTGCTCCTATTGTTAAGGGCGATAAGTTTGAAAATTTTCAATGCCCAAAGAATGACTATGAATCTGATCAGATGAAGGCTGTACCTTACGCTTTTGCTGTCGGAAGTATTATGTATGCTCAAGTATATACACGCCCTGATTTAGTTTTTGTTACCGGGATGCTTGACAGATATCAATCAAATCCAGGACCGGACCACTGGAAAGCCGTTAAGAAAGTCCTACGCTATATGCAAGACACTAAAGGTCACATGCTCACATATAAAAAATGCGATAACCTTGAGGTTGTCGGTTATTCTGATGCTGATTTTGTAGGGTGTAAAAACACTAAGAAGTCCACATCAGATTATATTTTCACCCTTGCAGGAGCAGCAATATCATGGAAAAGTGTAAAGCAAACACTTACTGTATCGTCGACAATGCAGGCTGACTTTGTGGCATGTTATGAGGCTACCGGGCAGGCTGTATGGCTTAAGAACTTTATCCCGGGATTAAGAGTGGTAGACAGTATTTCTAGACCACTCATTTTGTACTGCGATAATCAACCCACAGTCTTCTATTCAAGTAACAACAAGTCGAGTGCAGCTGCCAAGCACATTGACATAAAGTATCATGTTGTGAAAAATAGAGTTCAGGATTAAACAATTAAGGTTGAGCATATTAGAACTAAATTTATGCTCGCGGATCCGCTCACAAAAGGCTTATCACCCAATATTTTTCGTGATCATGTTACCAGCATGGGTTTATTGGAGAGCCTGTGATCCTGGAATAAGAGGATCATATAAAGTAACCAACTCCTATGAAGTATTATGTTATCCGATCGATATAGAATGGAACACTATAAGTACTGATGTCCAGCGGTACTTAATTGACTGTTGTGACGTATTACTTTGGTGTGAACTTTTATTGAGAGAGAACTTATAATGTTTAGCCTTACGATCAAGGGGAGAGAATGTTGGGTTTTGATCTAGACCAAACCGTTGAAAGAGGGAGACGTGGGGTGATGCCCACGTTCACCCGTCCGTTTTCTCACGCGCCCTGATCGGGGGTGTCTAACCAACTTTGGTTACAGTCCCCCGTTACGCAGCGCAAGATAAAAAAGGGTTTTCCCGTGAGAGCAAAACCCCGCAAAAATCCTAAGACATCCGATCTTCAAAGCACTGCTAGCAACGGGAAGGTCGGAGCCGCCACTGCAGGACTTCGCCGGCGACGATCCTCTGCACCGCTCCGACGACTCTCCGAACACCGCAAGTTTTCCCCGACGTTCACCGACTTGATGGCCTTCATCGGTGACCATAAGTCTCCCGATCCTCTCAAATCCTAGGTGTTCTAGTGCTAGGCTAGCGGATTATGTGACATGCATAAGGTTTAGACCCTTACAGAATATCCATGCTACCAATTGCAAATCTATGGTTTCATTCACTCAGATATGAGAAGTTACCTTAGGGTTGGAGGAGGAAGACATCGGGAATGGAATGGTGGGGGAGGGATGTAGAGGCTATGGAGAGAGAGAGAGACGGTCGGGAGGCGTAGCTAGCAGCTATCGCGATCGATGAGAGGTGGAGTTGTCGACGACGTCCAAGGGCTCGAGACGGACCTAGATAGGGCGTCCAAAATTTGGGCGAGAGGAGGAGCGGGAGACGAAGTACCAGTGGGAGGTGAGATGTCCATGGCCGTCCCGGGTCGGGTGGAGGAGCCACGCGGCCGAGCAATGGAGCGGCCGGTGTGCGTTCGCGGCCTTTGGGTTGTGTTGACCTGTGCTGGGTTGTGTTGGGCCGAGCTAACCGCCTCCTGGCCGAATCAAGCAGCACAGCGCCGATGGGCAGTCATCCACTCCCCAAAACCCTCGGCCTCCCACTCCTCTCGCCGCAAACCCCATCCGCCGTTGCGCCCATGGCCTCCCCAGCTGCGGCCGCCGCCACCTCCCGCGCGCACCGCCTCTCCCGCATCTTCTCCTCCTCCTCGCCAACCGCTCAATCACCCAAGCCTATGCCGACCCCGACACCGCCCGCTGGCGACGCGGGCCACAAGCGCCGGAAGCCCCTCCGCGCGATCATCAAGGGCATCATCCGGGAGCGCGACCCGGACAAGCTGGTATCCGGATTCGTCGCCGCGTCGTCCGCATCCTCGCGCTTCCGCGACCGGCACCGCGTGTACGAGGTGGCCGTGTCCCGCCTAGCTTCCATCGGCCGCCGCGACGGCGTCGCGGCCATCCTCGACGCGCAGAAGCCCTTCCTCGAGACCTCCACCGAGGGCTTCGCCGCGCGCCTCATCCGTCTCTATGGCCGCGCCTCCATGCCATCCCACGCCGCCGCAACCTTCCGTGACCTACCCCCGCAGCACAAGTCCACCATGGCCTTCAACTCCCTCCTCAGTGCCTACGTCGAAGTCGGAGAGTTCGACGCTCTCGCCACTGCGTTTCAGGAGATCCCAGCCTCCCACCCCTCGATTGTCCCCACCGTATACTCTTACAACATACTCATTCACGCGCTGTGCCAGAAGCCCGATCTCTCGGCCGCCCTTGATGCGATCGCGCTCATGGAAAAGTGCGGCGTTTCGCCCGACAATATTTCTTTCAACACGCTGTTGAATGGGTTTTACAACAACGGCCGCATAGATGACGCCGAGACAGTTTGGGAGATGATGAAGGACAGGAATCTGGAGCCAAACACGAAGAGCTACAATGCAAAGCTGCGGGGTTTGATTGCAGAAGGGAGGATTGAGGATGCAGTTGCTGTGGTTGAAAGGATGGAGAAGGATGGGCCAAAGCCCGATACAGTGACCTACAATGAGTTGGTTCGAGGGTATTGCAAAGATGGGAGGTTGGAGGAGGCCAAGAAGCTGTATGATGATCTGGTAAAAAATGAGTGTGCCCCGAATAAGGGGACATATGAAACTCTCGTGCCATGTCTTGTGCAGGCTGGAGAGCTTGATTGTGCACTGAGGTGCTGCCATGAGATCTTCAGTAGGAGCTGTAGAGTGAATTGTTCTGTGTTGCAGGAGGTAGTGACTGCATTGATAGCGGCATTGAGGGTGGAGGAGGCTACCAGGATTGTTGAGCTTGGGCGGAAGAACTACTATCCACGGAAGGGCTTGATGATGCCATATACTGGAAAAGACAATGAAGTACAAGCTGAAACTAATGAAGAAGAATCAATATCAGAAGAAGAGCGTGAAGAGGAAGAGGACTCTGAAAAATGAAATTGTTTGACAAGGATGTACCTTCATAAGTCAGGCTTTGATCTGTCATACCGATTCAAGCCAAATGTAATCAGTACCTATTTTACTCTATTGTTCTCACCTGATAAAACAAAAGTGCAAGTTAAATCAGTCCTTACAGTACTTTAATAAGATAATGCTTTATCTTGCTCCGTGCTGTGATTCCTAGGAAAATCTATCTATTCATTTTACAAGAGATCCACAGTAAGTATTTGTCCTTACCTACAATATCTACCTTGTGCAGATTTTCCTTATTGCATCAAAATTGTTTCTTCTATGAATTTTAATGTTTGTGTGTTCGGAAACTTCTTGAAGTAAAGTAATCGTGTACTATATGAATATTTCCTTCTTTTGGCCCTTAATAATGCCCACTGTTTGCTGTGCCATGAAGATAAACATATATCTCCCTATCTGTTGATCATTATTGTTGATTTAGTATTTCCACTTTGAAACATGGTCAATTCAAATGTTATGAGAGGCATGAAGTTAATACTAGGTCACAGATCAGCTTTTAGTAGTTTGTTAAGCTAGACTAGGTGGATTTAGTTGTACCTACATAGCAGAATGGATTCATAGGACAGTCAATTGTGCTATTTTCATTTGCTGTAGTCATGCTTGGTTTTTTCTTCTCCAACTGATCTTCATATTTGTTCAGATAACTAGCCATTAGAACTGTAAACTAACAAACAAGTATTGTAGGAATTGGGATAGTAGATGAACTACTGATTTCTCACACTTCAGATTCTTGCTTTTAAAGAAGACGGTAGGAGTGGGCGAGTGGCCCTCCTTTTTATTGAGAGTATGTACAGAATGCACTATTGTATTTATCCAATTGACTCGTTCTGAGTAAAGGCTGTGTTTTTGTGTTGAAATGGACTGCAATATCATAATGCTAAGTTTTGAGATGATCCTCAATATTTATCCGGGAGTTCATGAAATTAAGTTTGAACGCAACTAAGCAATTTTCTGATGAGTTGTGACTCTGAAGGTATAGATTGAATGGAACATCAATATCACCAGATAGGCAAATGAACAATTTGTAGTATAACTACTAAAATATTATTTAACAAAGATAACAAAACAAGTTATTTAAAACTCCAGATATTTAGTTCAGTGAGGAACCACACTCCCTGTTTTCCAGTAAACACAGTAGTAAGTGAAGAAGTCCAAACAAAATATTTCATATAGGCTAGGCTATCAAAATAACAAAGCATAATCAGTTTTGTCAAATATTTCTATTATTACATGTTTTTGCAAATCCCACCAGTAAAATCAAGTATGAAGTATTACCTGAACAACCCCCTAAATATTAGTTGTTAATTCCATGTTGGCAATGGCTACCTCCGCTTGCTAAACATTGTGTCTTCATCTGTTCTTGCCTCAACGTTGTGAGTACATGTGAGTGATCGGAGGTGTTCTTTACATTCCAAACTTGGCATTTCTGGTAGCAATTTTTACTTTCTATGTGTTGTTCAGGTGGTTGGTCATCATTTGTCTGAGAACTAGTTGGGCGCTTCTCTGTCAATGCTAGCATTGAAAGTATTTCCTCTTATCACTAATGAGGTGTGTCTTTGTCCCCCCATATTCTGGAGTATAGGGTACTTTCATTTTTATGTCATCTGGCTTGGTGCAACCATGGAAGATCTTTTACCTTCGTTCAGACTTCAGACTGCTTACTGAAGCATCATTGGGAATTATGAAAACATATCAATATTTTGTCATTGAGGCCTTTCGCAGGTGAGTTTCCTGATCTACAATGTCTAAAGCCTGTGCTCTAACAACACCCATCTTATGTTTGGGTAGTTGTCATCTCTAATTGCCCATCATATATAAACTGTTTTTCCTGATGGTGGTGGTGGTGATGATGTTACGGTGCATTGCTTTATCTGCCATCTTATAGGTTGATTTTGCATCATTTAGCGCTTCGATATAGGGACCATGCTATCGCATGCAAGAAAACTCCGTTTGCATCTAAACTAACATGTGAAGTGTTTGAGATTTCAGCTGTATGCTTGCATAGTTACATATACGTTCATAAGTACCTACGAATGTTAGGAAGGAAAGAAGGCTGGATTAAGTGCAAATGTTACCTTGACTTTGGTCACCGCCGTTGCTAAGGGTAAATGCTGAACGGTTCCATTGGTGTTCTGGCCCACCTCTGAATAAACATTGAGGGATGCAATTTGCATGCCAATTGATGCAGTGACAGTGCAGACAGCAGTGTCTATTGAGGGCATTGAGCCGAAGCTCTGCTCTCTAGTCTTTTACCCGAAACCAAAGTACTCCTACATCACACTTCAGCACCAGGCAACCAATCAGCCACGGCACAGCAACAAAGGAAAACGTCCTGATGACAACACATCCCTAGCAAGTCTATGGTTATAATAGTCATACGTCCTCACAGTAGCGCGCCTAATCAGCCTAGAACAAGCAGTTAGGCAGAGCAGAGACGTGAGTAAAGAAAGATGGCTAGGCCTAGACTAACCCAAGAAATTATGACAAAGATGGCTAGGCCTAGACTAACCCAAGAAATGATGCCAATTAGGTTGGTGTGCCAAACTTGAGACGGACCGGATGCTCTCAAGTCTCATAAAAACGAGACTTTCGGGGCATCGTAAATAGCGCGCAACGCGGAGGAAGATGCAAATTGCAACGCAGCGAATTGAACGCAGAATTGTAGGCGTGCGTCCGTGCAGTCAATGCGTATGAATGCGGGTTCATGGTCAACGAAGCAGAGATTAATGCTGTGCTAAGGAGTTGGTGCCTGTCCAAAGCAGGTAAAAATGCGCGTATATTAACTCCGGCGTTTAGCACTAGGAGGAAAGACGGGAGTCTGATCGAAAGATCCATGGGTTGGTTAATCGTGATTAACTTTAGGGCACTACCAACTAGGATTTATGCTGAGCTAAAAATGAAATTAAAAAAAATAAAATAAAAGAAAAATAATAATAATATCTTATATTAGATATTACTGTAACACAAATCCAACAAATAGATATTGGCTAAAATATCCATCAGGGAGGAGGGGATGTCAATCTATACGGTTTTTGGGACCACTATCTACTTGCTACACGTCGGCCAACCACACCACCGCCACTCGTCACCCGTCGCGTCGTTGTCGTGCTCCACACACCACTAGCTGTGCCGCTGCCACGCCATTGCCACTTGTCGCCTATCACGCCACCGTCGCTCTCCACACGTGGCACACCACACTGCAACCGCGCTCCACGCATCGCAAGTCATGTTGTTGCCGTGCTCCACGCCTGCTCGCATGCTAAGATCTGGGTGTTGCTAGCGCTAATTCAATCGAATCCAAGAAGGGAGCGTCACCAGATCTAGGAGGTCGCCAGAGAGGGGGCATGTGGCCGCCGGAGGGGAATAGAGGGAGGAGATGGACGAAGGGACCGAAGGGGGATTCATTGTTTGGGTTTATCAGTGAAAACTATGCATTGGGGTTATAGTGTGTATGTGTCGTTAATGTTATAAATATTGTTATGTGATATCTTTTATTGAGAGTGCCCTTAGCGGTGCAAGGTTGGGAGTTCTCGGGGCATTCCATCGAGTGGCGACCGTTTTATATTACTCCCTCAGTTTCTTTTTATAAGGCAAAATCAAGAGGACGGTAGAGAGAAATGTTTTGAGAATAAGGGAGAATAGTAGTTGTGATCTTTACTCATAATTTACCTAAGGGGGCGTTGTTTTAGCGATGGCTTCTGGCTTTTGGCTAAAATTTTACTGTAGCTGGTTTTTTTTACTGTAGCTGATTTGGTTTTTTGGGCATAATTAAATTTAGAAAAATGTAAAAATAGAAAAAATATGTTAGTCTATCACGGACAATGCAAAGGAACACGGGAAAAAAAAGAAAAATATAAAAAAGCTCAAAAAATTTAGAAAAAGATAAATTACTGAATAGTGAAAAAAAACTGAAGTTAGAAGTTGAAGCTGAAAAAAAGCTGAAACGAGCTTAAAAAAATTTAATACTCCATATGATTTTACAAAACTTAAAAAAAAAACACCGCTGAAGACCGAAGCGGTTAGGCCTAATCGTCGTCTATTGAGACAAGTCCTAAATGGGAAACGAACCCTCCTATCTAAAGCATGCTATTAGACGAGGTTTTTTTTTAAAAAAATGAGGGGTTGATCTGTGCTCCATGGTAGCAATGCACGGTGCTCCAGCCCGTAGCAAAACCGCAACGGGACCACGTCGAGCCGGAAAGCCGGCATTGCATCGTTCATTGCAGACACGTAGACTGAGGGGGCATTTAATGACCGGTCCAGATGGCTGGTAGCGATCTAGATGTGAAAAGGACGTGCCATCGCTGCACTTGCTCGGTTACTGGTTGCGACTGCAGAAGATAGTGTTTGCTCAGGGGCTTCACAGCAGGTCAGCACAATTTTGAAAGGAATGACGCCACAGAGAGCTCAGAGGCCAACGAAGAGAGCCGCAGAACAGATTTCAAACACAAAATGGAACAGAGCCCATTCAAAGACGACGACGACGCAGAAGTCCAAGAAACATTAGCGAGTACATGCCTGCATATCTCTCTGCATTGGGTGGGCCTATATATATCAGAAGCCAAAAGGTTATAGCTGAAATGAGCGGCTCAAAAACCAATCGTTGGTTTTGCTTCACGGTGCATGGCTGATTCGATGTCATATAGAAACCCTTCCTCCTCAGCCGTTAGATCAAAATTATCATCTTAATTCAATGGTGGAGAAGTAGGGCTTCACTTGAGGCCCCATCCCATATGATTTTTCCCCCATGTGTTACAGCTCATACAAACGGTAACAAAGTGGCAACTGAGACGTACGCACGCACGGGAAAAAAAATAATGGTTAATTACTCAATTAGAGTCGGTGTCTCGCGATTAGGCTTGCAGATGACCACGAAGCACGGGAGCAGCGCCCTCGGGTTCAGCAGGTAGAGTTCCTCGATGTTGGAGTAGGGCCCGACCTTGCCGGCCAGCGAGTCGAAGCCCGTCTGGCCGACGAAGTCCTTGAGGTTGTCGAGCGGCTTGTGCACCCTGCCGGCGATGACCCTGCAGACCAGGAGCGCCTTGCGCCTGGCCGGGTCGTCGTCGTAGGGCTCGATGGACTCGAACGCCCGGCCGCTGGTGGACGTGGTGAAGACGCCGACGCCGGCCTTGCCATCCTTCTTGGCGGAGAAGCCGTGGCGGATGATGCGGCAGACGGCACACTTGTCGGAGGCGCAGAGGCTGGAGCCGGCGCCCAGGGCGCACGAGAGCGTGGCACCGTGGAAGCGCAGCAGCTCGTTGCCGTCGGCGAGGCAGCGCGGGTGCTTCTTGGCCAGCTTGCTCGCCTTGAGCTTCACCGCCTCGCGGTACTCCTCGAAGCGGGACAGCGTCCGCTGCGTGTTGTGCACCTTGAACACCCGCTCGATCCGCACGCAGCTGCTCTCCGACTTGAGCAGGCTCGTCCGGCAGATGATCTCCACGATCTTTCGCGACGATTCCCCTTCCACCAGCTCCGTCACTGCGACCAAACATATGCATACGCTAGTCAAAACTTTTGACTCCTGGTTGGAACTTGTATCAAGAGAAAAGAAGGCATTAATTGCTATATTTTTAACTCGTAGGCATATTGATCGGTGAAAGCTTCTGCATATGATGCTTGCAAGCATGCAACTACTGTAAATGGGAGCCATACATCACAACTGGAGGGAAAAAAAAGCATGGAGTTGTTGGTCGTCCGTGTTCTACTACAACAGCATGAAAGATCTAGCCAAATCTGACGTCACAGGCTCGCAGTTATTGACAAACTTGAAAGCATGGATTCGGATAAAGAGCAAAAAGCAGATATTTGGAGGAACCTAGTGGTGAAACTGAAACCTATACCAGCTGGTAAAGCCATGTAAACTTTTGAGCTAAATAAATGGCACCAACTAAAGTTCCACCGCCCAGAACTGCGAATTAACTGAAAAGGTGTATTTTAACCGATCGACTACAGAAATGCTAATGATGGCGGTAGTATTCGAATTACAACCACCAATTGAGATGAAAACATTTTCACGGACACCGTGAAGATGCATCGGCCATGTCTGAACCACCAACAAAAGTTATTCTGTACTATGAGATGCAATGCAAATGTCAGCCTCACCTGCATGCTTGGAAAGGTGGTGTGCCTCCAGCGCCTCCCACTTGCCGAACTGTTCGCCGCACCTGTGGCAGCTCAGCCCGCCGGAGCCCTTATTGCCGCCGCTCTTGACGGCGTCGACCTCGCAGGACGCCCGGTGCGTCGCGGCCACCCCTGGCGCGGCGCCGTCCCTGTCCAGCAGCACGTTGGGCGACCTCGGCGGCGTGCACCGCATGCTGCCCCGGCACGAGCCGCTGTACTGCAGCCCGTGGCTCCACCCGGGCCCCGGCGTGCCTGGGCGGAGCGTGCCCACGAACGACGATACGACGCCGCCGTCGCCCTCCGCCTCGTGCGCGATTACTCCCCCCGCCGCGAGGCCGCCGCAGCCGCCGAAGCCGGTGATCTTGAGCTCGCAGCGGGAGTTGGTGCTGAGCACCACCTCGTGGGCGATGGGGTTCAAGAACTCGCTGCTGCCGATGGACCTGGGGCTGCAGCTGGGCGGCCGCTCCGGGTGGCGCTTGCTCCCGTGGATGACGTCCCGGAGGTTGGCTATCGACCGCGAGCACCCCGACCGCGCCGCGCGCTTGGTCACTATCGCCGACAGGTGCCCACCACCGCCAGCGCCGGCCCCGGCCTTGGGCCTCGGCACGTGCACATCCGACGGCTCGGACCGGCAGTGCAGCGACCTCTTCAGCACGAACCACACTGTCGGCGCCGGAGCAGGCGCAGGCGCTGCTGGCGCCGCAGCCTTCGTCTCCTCCTCGCCCGCCCGGCCGCAACCGCCAGCGACCGCGCTCGCACGCCTCCTCCTCTCGCCCATTTCGCTTCGCTACAGGCCACGCGAGGTGGTAGCTGGCGCGTAACTGCTTCGGTCTGTCACTGTGGAGTGCGCATTACCTATGGCGCAAGTTGCAGCGGGCTCACGCGCAGCAGCATCCGAAGCGAGCGAGAGCGAGGCAGGAGGAGGCAATTAAATGAAATCTTGGGGTTAGGCGGTAGTAAAGGCGCACCACCAACCGCTCTGCTCTGCGCTGCTTGCTGGTGCGTGGTTTGCTTGGCTTGTTGCTGCTGCTTGCGGGTTTTAAGGGCAGGCGCAGTGGTGGGTGCCCGCGGCCTCCTGTGACTTGCGAGATTGCGAGGTTAGGCGGATGGGAGAAACGGACGGGGACCGAGAGGGAGGAGGGCGCGAGTAAGAACAAATCTCGAATTGTAAATGCAGACGGAGGCGGCAGGGATAGGTGGGGCAGCGGGGGCGCTCAGGACAAGGGGCGGCCATGATTACGGGCAACCGAAAGAGGTCGCCGAGGCCGTGATACCAGGGTACACGACACGGGTGCGTCTATGCGCGTATGCACATGTGTGTATGCCCGAGACGGAGTTCGGTGATGTTGCCGCGCTGGCGGCCCTGAGGAACAGGCTGCCGGGCTCTTATCGATGTTTCGGCCGGATAGGCTCTTCCAAGAGCTCTAGATCGATGGATCTGGGTTCTTCTTCCTTCCAACATGGCTTGCCACGTTAGCCCAGGGTCCGCGCCATGTTCCTGCAGAATTAAGTGCCCCTAATTGTAGCGGTAATGTCTAAACCCAAGAGGAAATCATGTTGTCACTTTTCTTGAATGAATCATGAACGAGTTATTTGGGAGGGTTCAATTATTTATGAGAAGATGGTTGGCATGCGGCATATGCAAATATGACATAATTAAGCTTGAACATTAGTTGGATGCAGTTGAATAATGAAACAGGAAGATACATGGCATGTGCGGTGTTCATATGTTGCTCGGCTATTAATACGGTACACATGGCAATAAGTACAAACTAACCACATGAACTACAACTACGGTACACATGTGTCTTTTGGAAATTAAACGACATGGTGGATTTAGATCTACTTCGGGCTTGCGCACTTACTCTCTAAGGCAAAAATGGCACACCGTAGGGTACCCACATGGAGTGCCAGTCGTCAGGGCGGTGTGGAAGCGGCTGGTTGTTGCGGTAGTGGCAGACACAATTGCAGCTTCGGTTGGCGTAATAGCAGCACGGGTGGTAGTCGCTAGCGAGGTGGACCACCTCTTCGTTGTTCCACTCCCAGATCCTCTGCTTGTGGAGCTTATCATTGTTGATCCTCTCAGTCTAGAGCTCCTTCTGCAACTAGGCGAATTCAGAGAGTATGAATATAAACCTAGGCAGGTATTTGAAATGGACTATCTACACACTCAATGAACTTACAATCTGCGGTTTGCAAGGAAGACAAGGTGATTACGGGGGATTCGTATTGGCTTTTATTGGTGGCTTTTAATTAAAAATAAATAGAAGTGGCTTTTAAAAGGAAGGGGTGGGCGGTGCAAAAAGTGAGGGACAGATGCGTGTGCATGGCGAGAGTGACAAGAGTGGGGGGTGGGTGATGCACCTGTGACCCCCTGTCTTATCCTAAGAGCGAAACGGTAGTGAGAGCTTCGAGAAACTGGATGTTCGTATTAGCTTGTTGCTGCTGCTTGCAGGGTTTAAGGGTAGGCGCAGTGGTGGGTGCCTGTGGCCTCCTGTGACTTGCAAGATAGCAAGGTTAGGCAAATGAGAGAGATGGATGGGGACCGAGAGGAAGGAGGGCACAAGTAAGAACAAATCTTGAATTTTAAATGCAGACGGAGGTAGCAGGAATACGTGGGGCAGCGGGGGCACTCATGACAAGTGATGGCCATGATTATGAGCAACCATAAGAGATCATGGAGACCATGATACTAGGGTACACGACATGGGTGTGTCTATGCATGTATGTTCATGTGTGCATGCCCGAGATGGAGTTTGGTGCTGTTGCCACACTAGTGGCCCTGAGTAAGAGGCTGTCGGGCTCTTATCAATCATTTCAGTTGGATATGCTCTATAAATTGATGGATTGGGATACTTCTTTTTCAACATGGCTAGGTGGCTACCATGTCGCCAAGGGTCAGTGCCACCTGCAGAATTCAGTACCACTAATTATGGTGCTAATGTCTAAACCCAAGGGGAAATCATATTTGGCACTTTTCTTGAATGAATCATGGATGAGTCATTTGGAGGGTTTGATTATTTATGAATACATAAGTTTTCTTTATTAGAATAGGGCTTAAGGAGTATATCCTCAACTATGTGCACAGGGGCATGAGGAGATAGTTGGCATGTGGCACATGCGAATAGGATATAATTAAGCCTGAACATTAGTTGGATGCTGTTGAATAACGAAATAGCAGGATATATGGCACGTGTGATGTTCATTATTGCATCTGTTGCTTAGCTATTACTATGGTACACATGGCAACAAATACTAACCATAGGAACTACAACAATGGTAAATGTACATCTTTGGGAAATTAAATGACACGGTGGATTTAGATCTACTTCGAGCTTGCGCACTTATGCCCTAAGGAGAAAATGGCACATCATAGGGCACTCACATGCAGTGTCAGTCGTCAGGGTGGTGTGGACGTGGTGGTTGTCATGGTAGTGGCAGGTGTAATTGCTGCTTCAGTTGGTGCAACAGCAATATGGGTGTCGCTAGACCACCTCCTCGTTGTTCCACTCCCTAATCCTCTACCTTCAAAGCTCATGTGGAGCTCCTTCCACAACTCATCTAGGTGGATCTAGAGAGTATGGATGTAAATCTGGGCAGGTATTAGATACGAACTATCTACACACTCATTGAACTTGCAATCCACGGTTTGCAAGGAAGACGAGGTGATTACGAGGGATAGAACGATACATGCATGAAAGTACAGATAAGAAATGAACTATTTTACCATGAACAAAGGGCGGCAAAAGAATTGATGATCTAAGTTCCTCATTGTCGAAACCTAGACCACCACATCGAGTTTGTACTTGCATTGCGGCCAAGCCTTGGGGAGGTGTGGGTAGTTGCGGAGGGGATTTCTAGTAGTGTAGGACCCCCTAGTTTTAAGTAGAAGGTCAGGGCTTGGGGGGTCGGGTATAAATGACCATATATGTACGTGTCTTCTAGGTAAGGATTGCGGCCTCATCCCCCAGTCCTTGCGCTCTCTCCCCTCACTTGCCTTGAGCTACCCGTCCATCAGCCATAGTGGTGAATGAGTAATGTGGTAGTGCCTATCTTGTGTGCAACGAGGTAGTGTAGTGTTTTATAGGTGTAGTCAGGCTTGAGTCATGGACTTCAGCCCTGAATTTCCTTCACAGACTCTAGGGTCAGACTTCAGTTGAGTGTTATAACGCTATGAGCTAGGTAGGCCTATAGAAGGTGCCTTAGCTAGTAGGTTAGTATAGAGGGGTGTAGTGATGGGTCGTGTCGTGCAGGGGAGATTGTCATCCGAGGCATGCAATGATAGGCCATGTTATTCTAATAAAGTTGGGCCAAGGAGTTGGGTTGTTTAGTCCATGTAGAATGTCATGGTATGCACTTGTAGCAATTGGCATTTACAACACAATAGTATGACGAAGGTAAATGAATGACAACTCTATTGGTGCAGACACTAAGTAATTGCATTAAAGTGAAGATTGAAGCCCAACATAGATGTGCATGGCAGAGTATATAATGGGTGCTAAATGAATGACACAATAGCATGGGTGAGGTTGGGTGTGAATGCCCAGTTGCAAACAGAGGATCACGCCAGCAATTCTGGCGCGTCACTTCCACACCAACATATCTGGTGCCGGAACCCCATGCCACTGTGCCAGCACTCGACTAAGGATAGAGATTGGCCCCTACCCCTGCCCATGGCTGAGTGCTGGTGCAGAGGCATAGTGATACCTCATTAGCATCGCTGGTGCGTCCTTTCTACCTTTCGCACCAGAAATGGAGGAGCCGGACCCTGCGCCACCGCCCTAGTGCTTAGCTGAGGACAAAGAGGCCCTTTGCCCCTGCCCTTGGCCGAGTGCTAGAGCCGAGGCATGAGATTCCCGCGTCGGCTCCTTCGGTGTGCCACTTCACTCTCTTGCACTAGCACTACTGGCGTCGGACCCCATGCCATCGTGCTAGTGCTCAACAGAGGATAGAGGTGCCCTTGCCCCTACCCTCGTCTACTCGCTAGCATGTTGGAGAAGTTATCTCTCAACCAAACAAGTGCAACACCGAAGGTCTTGCTCTGCCTCGTAGGGGAAGGGGGTGGAGCCTCAGGCACCATGTCGAGGAAGTCCAACACCTTCTTGTGCTAACCATGGGACTCCACAATACCTGTCAATGGCTCACCACAGATCGATGATGTTGTGATCATGGTGAGGTTCTCTAGTGTGATCATCATTTCTCCACATGGTAGGTGGAAGGTGTGGGTGTTCGGCCTCCAACGGTCAATGAGCATGGTAAGGGTAGCATAGTTGAAGGGAGGCATGTCGTGCTGCATGACTGTCAAGAAGCCCAAAAGCTTTACCGTCAAAAGGAGCGGGGTGTACCACTTGTCGTACAACATGGGCTCATGGCCACACACACACAGCAGATGTAGCACTTGCAAGGACAACAGAGACATTATCCTTCATTACTTACAATCCATGCCCAACAAAAATAAATAAAGTGAAAGTGGTAGCTACCAACCTCGCCCGCTGCTATCCTCCTTCCTTGATGTGTCACATCATAGTATGGGTCAAGTGCCGGTGGTGTGTGCAGCGCCATCCTAAAAGTTGCGAACACCTGAGGTCAGTAAGTGCAAACACAATAATGAAATATTAAAAGTAAAGCTTGCAAAACAAATTTACAATGCAATTACAATACTAACAAGCAATTTAAAAATGAACATACACATGCCTAACCTTGTGTGACTACAAACTCCACGCCATTGTCGTTATACAACACCATGCCACCATTATGCACACGCATGACTCTATTTGTCGACAATTAAACCATTGATATTACAAACTGTAGGAAAAAGTCAAGTCTCATGGAAGGGTTTGGAAAGGAAAAAGGGGACTATCTTTATTAGTATGCTAGGATTATAGTGTGCTCTCATAGAGTGATTACAATGGGGATGTTGCTAGCATTAACTTTGCTTTTTCTTGCCTCTGTTGTGTAGCACTTGATCTTGTGCATCTTTGTCTATTGATTGATTCATTGATCTATCACTTTATCTTCTCATATAAGGCTTAAGTAGTGCTAAAGAGGTGTCAACTGTCTTGCTGGAACTCGCGCCTTGTCAATTCCCCACATCTGGTCGAGCGAGCAGTTATTGTTAGCAAGAGAGATATTATAAATAACTGCTGATTGGTTGTCTATCGCGAGAGAAGATCGTAGCAACAACCGTGAGATGGTTGTTGTCAGAGGCACATGGCGAATCATCGTACAGTTATTGAGGTTAGGGATGCATGTGTCCTATTTCACCATACGGGAAACTGCCTGAAGTTAAGCCAGTTATCGAATCGTAGGATCTCTAAGTAGCGGCTGGTCAGGTAGTAATCCTTTGACCAAAGGCACTTGAGCATTAATCTTTCGACCATGGGTGCTCAGGTAGTATTACTCCAAGTGATCTATGATCACAATAAGACAGAGCTTTAATTACATATTATAATCATATTTAATGGATTATCCAATCCTCATCACTATCCATCTAAATGATTGCAATGAATAACCGGAAGTAAAACATATGTCAATCCTTTGCCAAGAGAAGAACAAAATATGTAAAATTAACCCACATGTACTGATTAATTTGTATGAAACCATCAATCAAATCATTTAACATTCGCTATCGCATGGAACGATCCATTGAACAACAAAATACAACATCATAATCAAAGAAATACTATACTCCCATCATCACATCCTACAATAGTTTCCCATCCAAACCGACCTCAACATAACAAACAAACCATGCTAGCCTATGGATACATACACAATAATTATAACCTATATCACAATGAACTAGCCTGAGTTCATACGATTTGGACTAAACAATAATGATTTCTCTTGGTTCATCCATTTGTGTTCCATGCAAACCAAACCAACAATACAACAAATAATCAAAATATAGGCAACAATCGGAGTACTAACCATTGCTAACCTTCCCACAACGCCAAATCCAAGCCAAAATCAAGTTGTCATGCACTCTATATTTGGATTTTGGAGGTCACATATAAACTACGATTTGCTCAAAATGTGACCAAATCAAGCAAATATAATTGGTAAAATCATGGGGGGATGAGGGTGATTAACTTCTCTTATGATTCCCATGCACAACCCTACACAAAAATGGAGGGATTTGAGTAGATTTGGAGGCGAAAGGGGAAGGTGATGCGAGTACATGTTGGGCTCACCTTTAGGCCTCAGTCCACGTCATAATATACTGGACCTCTATGCCATTGACGCTGGTGTGGGACAGTGATAACTCTACACCATTAGTGCCGGTGTTAGGTATCACACCTACACGCCATATACACATCCACTCTAGAGAGTTTGGCACCAACAAGGGCCAAACAAATGCATAAGTCCTGCTTCAACACATCCACGCTAGAGTTGTTGGTGTGAAGCTACGACACATCAGCTTCCATGTTCCTAGCAAGGACGGGTTCTCAATGCCATGACCATTGGTGTGGAGATGTTTAACCTCTGCGCCATTCGCATTGGTGCGGAGAAAATAGGCCATTTCTTGGATTAGTTTCCTTAGGGGAGCCATTTTTGAAAAAAAAAAGAATTAGAAATCCAAAATAGGAAAAAAAATACTAGGTTGAGACCATAGAGTATTGTTGTTGAAAAGTACGACAGTCCCAGTGTACTAACTACAACAGGTCCCATCGTACAATTGTAGGATCAAGGATAACTGACTAGAGGAGGGTGAATATGAGGTTTTTAAATTCTTGCTTAATTAAACAAGTTATGACTAAGATTACTAGGCAATTATGCTAAGACAACCAAACCAACTTAATTGTAGCAATACTAAGCAATTGATATAATAACAAATCTCAAGCACTAGCAAATATAATCAAATTACTTATCAAAAGTAAATGCTAAGGAAGACAAAGAAATGATCGCAATGAGACACGCTATGTTTTCCCGTAGTATCGAAGACTTGCCGGTCTTCACTAGTCCACGTTGAGGAAAGTCCAAGCGCTACCGGCTCCACGAATTAAGCCTTGCTCCTCGATCACTAGGGGTAGCTTTTCCTCCGCTCCGGAGATGGTGAGCTCCAAACCACCCATAACTTGGCTCGGGCTTCTTCACAATCTTCCTTGAAGAAGTCATCGGGCAATCAACCTTCCGCCATCTAGGTGCCGGCAAGCACCAAGAGAATAGATCACCAATTTCGCTTAACGACGCTCAAGTGCAAAAAGGATCAACTAAAATTGAATGTACTTGAAAATCTCTCCATAACTCAAAATAAATGCTCTACTGTGATAAGAGAGTGGAGTGAATGCTCTAATCTCAAATATGATCAATGCAATCTCAGCATCCTGCCTTTGGGCAGGTGGAGAGGTATTTATACCCTCACTAACCAAAACTAGTCGTTGCAAAATTTTATTCTGAAAAATCAGAAAAATCGGAACTACCGCAGTACAATGTGCGGTACTACTGCACTTTACTGTAGCACAAAGTAACGGCTATGTCAAAGCCATTTTAAATTCAGAGCGGTACTACTACCGTTATAAGTGTGGTACTACCGCACTGCGGTAGTTCCGCAGAAATATCGGCACTACCGCACTGCAGTTGTTCGGCCGTGCTAATTATGGTACTTTCGATTTCGACTAGTTAAGTTTTTCTCGGGGTGCTCTCTAGAAAAAAACATACCAAAAATCGGTAGTTCCGCAGTACCGTGCGGTACTACCGTACCGCGTAGTTCCGCCATTGAAAATCCGGTACTACCGATTTCTGTTGAGTTTAAATCTCCGGAAGGGTGCTCTCTAGAAAAAATGTACTGCACAAAATCCAAGATTATCAAGATCGTGGTAGTTCCATTGCTTGTCGTCGGAACTGCCGCACGGTAGTTCCACAGGTAAGTGCGGTACTACCGATTTTGCTGAGAGAGCACAATGAGTTTTCAAACTTATTTTCAAATGCATGTATGATCCTAAGTTAATCCAATGTGCACCAAAATATGCTATCAAGCTACTTTCAATAATTCCTCTTAATAGTACGGCATCTAACTTATAATCCGGTCTTTCACCTTTTCTCCTAAGATTGATAAAAACAAAAATGATCATATATTTCATGTACCTTTGCCTCCTGATCTTTCTCGACGTCAATTTTCATGCAGCTTATTCTTTTTCATCGCACACATAAGACTTTTGTCTATACATCTTAGCACACACATTAGTCCCATATTCACAGTTCGTCATTAATTATCAAAACCCTATATTTAGAGGCCTAGATGCTTTCAACAGTCCTCCTTGCCACCAAATCATCATAAAGCAAAGTGCTATCAAGTATCAACCATCCGATCCCATCCATAGTGGTGCAAAAATGACACTATTAAATGCGGAACGCTTCCCTTCGGATGCTCTCGACGATGGTGGCATTGGCCGAAGGAAGAGGTTGCGGAAGTGGTCGTGCCGCCTTGCTCCTCTGGCCGCTAGTTGCCGCATCACCATGACACCCTTCCCTTGCCAGTTTAGAGAGAGAAAAGTGGGAGTAGCATGCTGCAATGGTCACTGGCTCCAGCCGCATGAGTTGGGTGAGCCACTAGAGGGGCAAGAGGTGGGATGTGAGAATAGGGATTGGGAGGTGCAGGCTTGGAGGGGGAATGGATGACGATGAGACAACTAATTCAATCTAGCATAACAAAAAAATCACAAAAATCGCAACAATTAGTTTATTTTCTTGCAACAAGTCTTCGCTCTGAATGCAAAAACATAAAATCAACAAACAAAAGTGTACAATAAATACAAGAACCTATTTTAAAAAAAAATGAACCATGTTACAACAACAAAGAACCCCATTAAAACATCGATAACATTTGATGTCTTGTGTTTTAATTTTCAAAAGTAATTGCTGTAACAATTTGACTTATCAGTGTCAACATTTGAGACAAGCATGGGGGAGGAGGGGGATGTGGCCTTTCAGCTTGTGGCCCAAAGACAAGGAGGCCGAACACCGCAGCGAGAATCTCGCCAAGGAGATAGGTAGTGTGGTCCTCAGCCACTATCGCCTCATCGCATCCCGTGGTAGTGCCAATAGCACAAGTAGTTCTTGCAGCTTGTGAAGTTGTGGAGGAGCAGGGCTTGCGGATGTGAAAGGGCAGGGCTCGCAGCTTGTGAGGCTGTGGCATCTAGCATGTGGCCGTGAGCAGGCCGGGTGACCAGCCATGGCTATCGGTTTCTTTTGGTTGGTGTTTGCAAGGTAAGGAGGACAAAGAGATGAGAGCACAAGAAGAGAGATGCTCGATGGGTAGGTGGATGGATTGGATAAGATTGAGATAAATGGTTGGCAAGCGTTCAAGATGTGGGTGCGGTGTGGGTACAGCTACGGGACTAAGTGTGGCATCCAATATGAATCGTTTGTATCAGATGTATGCGTTGTATCAATTCCCTTTGATTTATCCCAAGCAATAAAAGTACTAGTGCTCCTTAGGAGGAGTGGTAATAGACATAGAACTCGGTTCTAATGTGCTTTGGTGGGAACAATCGGAAAGAACCATCTTGCCAATTTGTCCGTATGGTGGTGTGAATCATTAGAATTATTATTGCAATCATTATGTTGATCAAAGCCGCTAGCATGTGCGGCACACAATGCAGGCCTCGTCCAAGGTTTCTCCTAAATCAAAGGCCCAAGAACCAGTCTTATGTCTCCATAAATGCGCTACTGCCTCGCGCGCCAACTTCTCGTAACCAATCAAACACTAAATTCGTGGCAAGGCCTGCATCTGGTTGTCGCCATGGTGCACATTTTGCTCCTGTGATTCTACAGCGTTTGCCTGAACCTGTCGATGTCTGCCATGGACTTGGTGAATGCAATGCTGTCGCTGCGCCCTTGTAGCCATTAGCCAGACATTGCGATCAAGCTGCGTCGAGACAAATTAACCACTGCTCTGTACGCAGAAAAATTTGTCGATGTAGTAGTATCGTCATGTAGTATATGAAAGTCTGTGAAATAACTACTGCTAAACTAAATAATCAACAGTGCTATATATAAGGAAACCCCTCCAAAAAAAAACATCAGCAAAACACTGCAGGACATTGTAGAGTATTAGTAATGTAGTACGACAGTAGTAAAACTGTAAGTGGTCCAAGGAGCATCCATGGTTATGTCTGTGCTAACGACAGAATGTTGCAGGTTGTGTGTGCAATCCACCGTGCTAAACTGTTTTGTCTTAACTCTCCATATGTTGTGTTCTCGTAAAAGCTAAGCACTCGTTACAGATTCGTATCCTCTCAACATGCCGCTGGAAAGCAATGAGGTCCGAGGCCGTCGATTGCAATTCATCAGTACAAGTCTAAAACAGTTTAGTCGATAGGACACTACTAACGATTGGAGCTCGTCAAATGGTTTGCATCAGACCGTTCATGCTAGCACTGATACTGTCACTGTGGCTGAGGTGCAAAACCTCTGTATTAAGAAGGGTTAAGTTTTTTTTTCCCCTGACGAAGAAAAGTACTCAGATGTTAGCTAGCCATTTATGTCGAGTTCAATGTGCTCTGCATTTTGTGCATGGTACTAGTACTAGCGCTGCCGGGGGCAGCACTGGCGTTGTAATTTGGTTTGATCGACGGTGTGCTTTTTTTTTAGCTTATATAACTTAATTTGGTTTGATCGACGGTGTGCTTTTTTTTAGCTTATATAACTTATGACTTATAACTTTTTTCTAATAAACAAATAGAATAGTTTCTTCGTCATCTTTTTGAAGTCATTTATCAGAATAGTCTTTTCGTTTATCAACATTCGGTTCATTCATACAAGTACTCGCAGTATAGCCAAAAGCTATAGTCGCAGCCGAAAAGAATTCATCCAATTTCAGCAGCTTATAATTTATGACTTCTCTTGAACAAACAATAAGTATAGCCTCTCCGCTGCCATTTCAAAGATGCTTATCAAAATAGTCTCGACATTCAGTTTGTTCATATAAGCACTTACACCAGAGTAAAATGTTATAAGCCGTAGTCATAAATAAGCCACAGCCACACATAAGGAAACACTCCGCACTGTTTGCAGGTTATACCATGCAGCAATTTGTTTTCTTAAATCGCAAGCGACCTGCCTGTGAATGAATGAACAGATTGTGCGCACGGAACCCTTGTAACTTTTACTAGCTTTTTTTTTAGTTTGGTACCGGAATTCAGTTGGGATATATGCCTTGTTTTACTTGCATCCCACGGAGGGAATCGGGTAGTTTTGTACCAATTTTTTTGCGTATACTGTAAAGGTTCAAGCTCTAATGGTGCATGCAAGAGGTTTTGGACACGCTGCATCTAAGTCATAAATAAAGGTGATTTTAGAAATCTGAATTTTTCATATAATTTCCAATGCACCTAGCATTTCTATACAATTTGCACCATTTCTGAGGGACATGAGCTCAGTCATTGAGCATCAAATCCGCACCCGTCTGACAAATCGATGTTCATGTCTCTCAGGATTAGCTCTCAAACTAAAATTGGTGCGCTGAAGTATTGGAGGTGTTTAGAATAGCGTTGATTTATAACTTTTTTATTATAGTTAACTTATTTTTTATTATAGTTAAGTTAGTTTATTTGATATAATTAAGTTTAAAAAATTTAAAAATAGAAAAACATGTTAGTCCATCACGAACAATTCAAAATGATACGAAAAAAAGAAAAGACAAAAAGCTAAAAATAAAAATCAGAAAAAAGCAAAATTAATGAATAGTAAAAATAAAAACTAGAAGCTAAATTGAGCGTGTCTCAATGCATCAAGGCCAAGTGTATTAAGATATTCTTCCCCATTTAGCACTAACAGTTCAACAGATATGATGGCATTCCTCAAATGATCATATTAGGGGGGCGCTCGTTTTAGCGATGGTTTCTGATTTTTGGCTGAAATTTCATCAGAGTGACTTTTTTTATCAGATCCGATTTGGCTTTTTAGACATAATTAATTTAAAAAAATGTAAAAATAGGAAAAATATGTTAACCCATTAGGGATAATACAAAGAAAACACGGAAAAAAAGAAAATACAAAAAAGCCTAAAATATCTAAAAAATTCAGAAAAAATAAAATATTGAATAGTAAAAAAAAGAAGCTAAAAGTTAAAGCAAAAAAAAAGTCAAAACGAGCGGGACGGATCATTTCAGGCAGTGCTGCCTGGAGAGAGAATCGTTGGCATCGTGAAAGTTGTTCCTTTTTTAAGGTAGAGTGCTTAAAGGCTGCAACATCAGATTTGACCAATTACCTATAGTCCTTTAAAAGCAGAGGTAATACTCTTTCATTCATAAATACATACCATTTTAGATATAGATATAACCAAACTTTTAAAATTTTGACTATCAATATTTTTAAAATATTTAAATTGGACACATACAATTTATATGTATATATTTGTGTCGAAAAGTATTTTTTATAATATTATAGTTTTATTGAATTTTATAAATATATTATAATAAAAATTAATGGTAAAAGTTGTGTTTTGAAGACCGTATCGATATCTAAAATGATATGTGTTTATAATCGAAGGAAGTAGTATAGAATATAGAAAAACTGCAATAATTACACTAGCCGGCTAGGCCTATGGGTAACGTGAAATTTGCAGAAATTTCACAATGAATGGTTCAATTCATATAGGAATATGAACAAAATCCCCACAGTTAAATGAGGCAGACATATTTTCTAAGGGGGTGATCGGAATAGCGATGACTTTTAGTTTTTGCTGAAAAATGCTGTAGCTGAGTTGGTTTATTGAGTATAATTAAATGTAAAAAAATTTAAAAAACCCAAAAACAAAAAACGAAAAAAATATAAGTAAAATTTTTTTTTAAAAAAAAAAACGAAAAATAAATTTTACTGAGTAGGTACTATTACAGTGAAAAAATTACCATAACTAGCGATAGGTGAAGCTCAGTTGAGCGAGGCCTAAGAACAGTTTTGAAAAGTAAATCTATAAAGTGAAACGGAGGGAGTACGTCACTAGTACATCACGTGATGAAATGGCACATGTCAGCTATTTAGCACTATTCCCCCACAAATGATTCAACAAATTGTACATGTTCTGGTTCATCGGATAGTGGACCGGTAAGTGAACATTAATGGCTGGGTTTGAAACGACTATCGGTCAGATTTGGTTTATATGAATTATAGTAATTAATTTATAAATAATATATTTTTAAAATAGGTTTAATAGAAAATTATAATAAAAAATATATTGAGTTCAGCTGTACTGACTAAAATCATATATAATTATTTTTTTTTACGTATTACCTCTCGTAAATAGTTAAAATTTAAAAATTTAAATAATAAATTATAAGTTATAATTGAAAAGAATTCATCCATTACCGTGGTGGACACTCTTTGGCGCTTTTCCCTCCAGATCTCCAATCACCCCTCGCTGTCATCAAAGTAGGGCCAGCAGGCCCCTCCTCTCCACTTTGCGTCTCCCGGCAACTCCATCCACCGGACCACTGACCGCGACATTGGCCGGCAGGTAGAAGTTTGCTGATATATCGATGCAGTTATCACTTTCTCCCACTTTATTTCAACGTCACCTTTCCATCTTACTAGTTTCATCTGTATGCATCGTCTAAGCGGGACTAACACTGTAACACCACTAACACGTTGTCAAAATTTGCGTACGTGATCCAGTGGCCCGCGCTCATTGACGCTTCTGTGTCCGCCTCTGTGTCGCGGATGCTTTTTATTTACTGTTGATTTTTTTGTTTTGTTTTTTATTTTTTGGTATTTTTGTTTTTTCTTGTATTTCTTTGTATTGTTTGTGATTGGTTAACATATTTTTTTGATTTTTAAAATTTTTTAAATTTAATTATGTTAAATAACACAATTCAGCTATAATAAAAAATAAACCAGCTACAGCAAAAAAAAAGTCATAAGTTATCGCTATTCTAAATATCACCTTAGACACGAAAGATTGTGCATGCTTGTGGCCTTCAAAGAGTACACTTCAAAAAGTTTAACCTTTTGGTTTATAATTGTAGTTGTTAGCTTTTTGTTGAAATTATATTATAATGACTATTAATTTTTCTAAATCATTTAATTAAAAATAAAAATCTGTTATATCGTCACGGATAATATAAAGAAAAAATAGAAAAAGAAAAACTAAAATTAGAAATCAATATGTTCCAAACAATTTTAACTTAAATAAATTGAAAGGTAAAAAAATTAAAAACTGAAACCGTTTTAGCAAACGATCCTTTTTGGCAATCCCCGTTTCAGCACGCGAGGCCACCTTTTCCGCACATTAGCAGCACGTACGGCGTCCGTGCAGATTAATTAGCTCGGCGTTGGCATAGCAAAAAACTGAAAAAAGCAACCAATGCAGAAAGAAGAAAGGAGTCCCAAGTCTTCTGTTTAAGCTTTGTAACAAAGCGTGAAACTACACAGTGCTTCTCTTTTCGGTTTGGGTGTGACTTTTTTGCGTTATAGTACCCACGTGTACACGTGACTTCATCCAGGCAGGCTTAAGATGAGTCCTCTCGGGTTAAAGTTGAGTTATATTTATATCATCTACAGTAATTAATTTCAAATAATATGTTTTTAAGATAGAATTAATAAAAAAATTATACTATAAAATGTATTGAGTTCAAGCTGCATTGACTAAAATCATATACAACTATTTTTTTTACATACTGCTTCTCACAAACAGTCTAAATTTTAATATTTAAGCTATAAGCTATTAGCCTATAAAACCAACCCTATCTCATTCAAAGCACAAACAGTTAAGTTCATCACTTTTACAAAGAAACTCGAAAAGAAAATGACGATTACAGCAAAGCCCCTGCAAACCCAGTGATCCCGGAGCTTCTTGAGTCCGTTGCCACAGCCTGCAGCCTCATTCGTCCTTTCTTGTACTACATAAGAGCTCTCACGAGCTTGTGGCCGTCCGCCGCCTTCGCGGTGGTGGTCTTCCTTGTCGCCGATGCACCACTCTTCCATGAGTTCCCCCTTCTAATAAACTTGCTTGTCGTGGTTGTGGAATTTATCTCCTTGTTGTGGCCGGCGTGCTGCCTCCTCCGGCCGCTGTGTATATCCCCCTCTTCCCCCATATATCCTCTGATTTCTCTCACACACAATGCAAAGATCTAATTCCTAAGGCCAGATCCAGTTTTACCCCCTCACACCAAAGAGTTCCAGCTTGTTCTTTGAATCCGGCGGCAAGGAAAGAAGATCATCCTCACCAAAGCAGTCGGAGCTGCCTCCTTCAACCTCCACTGAAGGAGGCCCTTTCAACCTGACGGCTGTCTGGCGGTTTGGTTTGTTTCCGACCGACGCCACCCGTCCACTTGCAGGTTTAAGCCGGCCGTTATAGGCCGGGTTGTTTTTAGCTTATCACTACATGCTAACCGTAACTAACTTTTTTAAATAGTATTTCTTTTTTAAGGTAGAGTTTATAAGTAAATTATAATACATATTGTTCAGAGGTACTGAGTTCAGCTATATCGAGCAAAATTGTATATGGCTGTTTTCGTTAACTACTGTCTAAATGCATTTATTCATTGAAAATGAAAATAAAATAAAATTACTAGT
Organism: Melocanna baccifera; assembly: GCA_036346265.1. NCBI lineage: Eukaryota > Viridiplantae > Streptophyta > Magnoliopsida > Poales > Poaceae > Melocanna > Melocanna baccifera. The sequence continues at coordinate 43,834,327 of CM070677.1, read as the reverse complement.
CCATAGTTGCCTGGGCTTGGTGAAGGCAATCGGACCTATGCTGTTTCCCAATCTTATGCATAGGGGGCTCCTGGCCCTGATGGTTTCTCTTTCCTGTTCTATCCAAAACTTTGGGACACTATCAAATCTGAACTTTTGTGTTGACACCAAAAGAGAATGATGCTAGAACAATTCAAAAGTTTAGGCCCATTGCTTTGACAAATTGTTGTTTTAAGTTTTTACTAAAGTTATGACTAATAGATTTGTCAAAATTGTTAATTAGATAATCTCTCCACAGCGAACTGCCTTTGTCACAGGCAGATACATTCTTGAAAGTGTTGTCACAGCACACGAAATCATTCATAGCGTGGCTACAAGTGGGAGTCAAGGATTAGTTCTTAAGGTAGACTATGAGAAAACATATGACAAGGTCAACTGGGACTTTCTCCTGGAAATTTTAAAGCTGAGAGATTTTTGCAATAAATGGATAGATCGGATCAAAAACATTCTTTATCAAGGTTCTGTTGGAATTAGGTTGAGTGATGAGGAAAGTGAGTTTTTCATCACTGGTAAGGGGTTAAGGCAGTGTGATCCTTTATCAACCCTGCTTTTTAATCTTGTTGCTGATGTTTTCACAAAAATGCTAAACAAGGCTGCTGAAAAGAATTTAATTCGTGGTCTGCTTTATGAGTTCTGTGAAGAAGGTATTATAAGCATTCGATATGCAAATGACACTTTGTTATTCTTAGGCAGCTCTGTTGAGAATGCTAGAAATCTGAAATGATTCCTTTCCTGTTTTGAACAAATTTCTGGAATGCTCGTTAATTTCCATAAAAGTGACCTGATTCCTATTAATATACATTCTAAAGAGGTTAATTTGTTGGCTCAGGCCATTGGGTGGGTCTTAAACATTTCCCTATTAAATATTTGGGTGTGCCATGGCGTTTTAGCAAGTTGAGAAGGGGAGACATTCAACCTGTCATTGATAAAATCACGAAGAGAGCTGCTGGATGTGTTGGGATACGGATAGGCTACGCTAGCGTAAATTAAAATTTTCTACTGCGTAAACTAGGAAGCCATGCGAATAAGAGATCATAGATTGTTACCACTAGACGTGCAGTGCAGCGGAAATAGAGTTGAAACAGCTGATTCAACGAAGAGCGATCGATGTAGTGGAAGTAGTCGATTATCCTCCGGCCAACCGTCTCCTCCTTGCGATCGTCTTAATCAGCGCCGTAGTCGTAGCAACGACTCTACCGAGATCCACATGTCCAAGGATTATGAGGCCCTCAAGAGCTCATCAATGCTTTGGTTTTCCTTCCGTTACGTGGGGATTTTAGTGCCTTTAACCTCGCTCATTCATTCCCACATTCAACCTCGACCGTTTCCCAAGCTTTAAGCCATATTTCTGCCACCATTACTCCACATCGCCGAGATTTTGATGCGGCGATTACTGTCAAACCCTACCCAAAGCCCTATATAAACTCCTCCCCTAGCATCCATGTTCTTCACCGCACCAAAATCCTCACTCAATTGAGCCCCCGGCCTCCCGTGGCTCTCCGTGTCGTGCGCCGTTTCACAAAGCTTGACCAAAGCTCCAGCGAGCAATTGCCACCGCCTCGGTCCGCCTCTCGCCTCACCGACGCCATCCACACCTTCCCCATCGCCAAGCAAGCGTCCGCCGCCCCTCCGCCAAGCAAGCCCACACGGAGCCCTCTCGCCATCGACGCTCGTGCACCATCGCCACTCCTTCCGCGCCATCCGAGCGTTCATTTGACCGATCGGATGGTCCGAATATCCATTTTTCCGATCAGACAGCCCGAACGATCCATGGCCGTTCGGATTGGTCTGAAGTTCTCCGAACATCATCACCATCCGATCTCCATGTGACGGCCTCCTCTAGCCCTTCCCTTCTCAGCCTGATGTCCACCACGTGGCAACCACGTCGGTGTCATGTGGCATGCCATGTCAACTCCCGACCCTCCCTAAGCCACGTCACCTGCCACATGTAGTACTAACGTCAGCATGTCGTTATAATTCTAAAATTTTCTTTAGAAAAATAATTTCACTAATTCTTTGCTGTCATCATAAACATATTTTCCTTTAGAAAATAATTCCAAAATTTTGGTTTATTTTTTCTTAGATTTTAAAATTTGAGAAGCATGTTTTCTTTCATCTTAACTCCGATTGGATCTATTTAAATTTCTATATTCATCTAAAACCCTAAGCTACCCATTTCTAGACTCTTTTGAATTTTGAATTTTATTTACATTTTTGCTTCGAATAAGGCAAGTTACACATTTGATCATGTTGCTTTCAGTAATTTAAATTATCTACATTATTTTTACATTATTATGCATTTGTGCTTTTATTCAAATTTAGTTTAAATTTGAATTAAATTCTAATTATACCCAATTCCTTTGAGTATAACCAAATTTGACCTTGCATAATGATGTCTTATCACCTTAGATGAAAATCTAGTTAGTACATTAGTATTAACTTAAAATTTTATAGAATTGCTTAGCTATGCTTAGATTAATTTAGGTGAAAATATTTGTTTTACATGAAATGATGAATTCTAAAATCTATTTTGACTTCATTTAGTCAAGAAGGTTTATGAAATTTTGATAAAATAAAATTAGAAAATCTATTTTAGACTTAGGTATTGGTATGGTGGTGAGTGCTTGCTAGCATGCATTGTTGTTCGGTGATACAATATCGACTGTCATGAACAAGAGGTATATGGGTTGGCTAGTACTCCCCGCCGCCTCAACCTCGTCTGATCTATGGACTTGGTCCACAGTAGACCGAGCCCACTGGTAAATCCCAAGTCAACCTAGAGGTGATGTCATAAACCCATTTTTCTTTAGAAAAATAATTCGATTGAAAAAGAAATTCCTTTGCTAATGTCATAATCCTAAATTTTCTTTATAAAAATAATTCCATTAATTCCCTAATGACGTCATAAATGAAATTCTTCATACAAAAATAATTCAGAAAATCCTCTTCTTCTTTTTTCTTCAGTTTCAAACTTCTCGAAGCCCGTATTTCTTTATTTTAACTCCAATTGGACCTGTTTGAATTTTTAAATTCTTCTAAAATCCTAAATTACCTATTTTAGAACTTTTTTTGAATTTCATTTGAATTTCATTTAAATTTATTTGCTTTGGTTCTTCGTGTATAGATTACAATGAATTTGGAGAGTTCGATTTCGACAACTCGCAGCACCAAGACTTTGAGTAAGGCAAGTTATACCTTTGATCATATTTCTTGAGTAATTTAAATTATTTACATTGATTTTAAATTATTATGCATGTGTATTTTTATTCAAACCTATTTTAAATTCGATTTAAGTCCTAGTTAAGCCCAATTCCTTTGTATATAGCTAAATTTGACATTGAACACCAACGTGCCTTATCACCTTAGATGAAAACCTAATTAGTACATTAGTATTAACTAAAAATTTATAGAATTGATTAGTCAAGCTTAGAATGGCTTAGGTTGGGTTATTTGTTTCATATAAAATGATAAACTTTGAGAATGTATTTTTTACTTCGATGAGTCAAGAAGGTATATAAAATATTTTAAAATAAAATATAAAACTTGATTTGGACCTAGCCTACTGGTTAGGTGGTAGGTGCTGGCTTGCATTGTTGTTCGGTGACACAATATTGATTGTCAGACATAAGAGATAGGTGGTTTGAGTCTAAGTCAAATTAAGGACCGATCTATGAACTATTATTACAAAGACACCGTACTAGCACAAGTCTAGTATAGAACAGACCTAACTAAGTAATTTATGAAGTTCCAAATTTAGTTTCACTATAGACTGAATGTGAGCATGGCGTAGGCCATAAGAAGTCTCACATGGCACAAGAGGGGGCTCCAATATTTGGATTCAAGTTATGGTGAAACCTTAGTGGTGGCATAACTAATTTGACAATAAAATATTGTAACAGCCTTATGATGAACTCTCAGCCGAACACCTAAGGCAGTGAGCTCATCGCATGGCACAACGAGAGGACATATCTTGTGGATAAAGTGTACACATTTGCAGAGTAACAAACTATCCTGAATAACCATGTTCGCAGTTATGGATATGCTGAGTATGGTTCTTCACAAATTAGACTTTGGTTTTATAAAATTTAGTTTATGAAAAAAAATATGGAATATTTTGAAAAGATGGTCTGGGTGGGATACATGTGGTTAGATTAGTGTTAGGTTGGTGCCTACACTAACGATATTATCCTAATTAAAATATTATTTCTATTATTGTATTAAATTCAGCTTTTGCACACACTTTATGATATTTACTTCAATATTGCTTTTCGCATAAATAGCCATATTATGTCTTCCTTTGTCAACCCTTATACATGTATTTACTCTATTAAAACTCCTGGTGTAGCTTATGGAGTACTTTATATGCTCACCTTACTTAAATATGTTGCCAGAGGATGACTCCGTTGACTACGGTGAGGATTACGATGAATAGACAACGTCTTATTGTCATTCACCTGTGGGTAGACAGGATGTGTTACTTCTTTATTGTCTATCTTTCACTAGTTTATCTTGATGTTTGGCCATAGGCCATTTTATTGTAAACTTGGCCATAAGGCCTATACATTTGTTTTATAATAAAGTGTGGTTGTTATACATGATATGTATCCCTATTAACCCTGTTTGCACTAGTTTTTTCTAAGATAGTGCGATTTACACTGAGGGTTCCGAAGTTGTTGTTTCGGGATTCGACAGAGATGGTATCAGAGATATAATGACCTTAAGACGTGACTGTAAATAGAATAGAATGGACAAACCTTAAGGACATTTTAAAAAATATCTATTTTGGAGGAGCTTGGTTGATCTGGAGGCTCAATTGAGTGGGAGTTTTGGTGCGGTGAGGAACAAGGATGCTAGAGGAGGCGTTTATATAGGGCAAAGAAGGAGTAACGGATAGAGTAATTTCTCATCAGAGTAAAGTCCAAAGATGGTGGGTAACGGCAAGGGTGAATGGAGTTTTAAGGAGAGGAGAAACCAATGGGGTGTTAGTAGGGAGTGACGAGGGCCTTCAATCGCATCAATTTGCCTAGGCTAATGGGAAGTAACGGAAGAATTGAAGAACTCAGGGAAGGGCGGCCATAGCGGCGGCTAGAGGAAGAAGAAAGGGGATGAAAGGGAGGGTGCTGAGAGGTGGGCCCCAATGGTCGGTGGAAGAGAGAGGGGAGAAGAGGAGGGAGGCAAGCGACCGGATAAGAGTCACGTGGCCAAGGAGTAGATCTTGGCCGTCAGCCAATAAATGAAGAGGTAAGTGACCACAGATGGTCGAGATCAAATCGGGCAAGGTAGATTGGATCTAGGCTTGACACATGTCAGCCCGAGGCGTTTTAGATTTTCAGAAAACTAGGGAGTTTCAAAACACTTAGAAAATAGCAAATAAAGTCTAAAAATTTTTGAAAAATTTACAAAAATTTGTGGATCCATTTTAGACTTAGAAAAAACATTTTCAACATAAAGTAGGTCTTTAAATGTTTACAAAAATATTTTTTAGCTTTATAATTGATTTTTAAATTCCAAAATAACACAAAAAACCTAGATAAAAGCCAAATACTTTAAAATAATTAATGTCAAATAGAATTTTTATAGAAATTCAAAATAATATTTTATTTTTAATTTTCTATTTTACTTTAAATTACTTTTGAGAAGAAATAGACTTTTTCAAAAGTTGAAAACTAGGCAAATAAAAAATTGTAGAAATTCAAGTAAGAAAATAACACTTGTTTTTATTTTAAATTAAATTATTTTTCACTAAAAAAATTAAAATAAACAGCTATGCTATTACACTACTGTAGTGTTTGCCTCAATAGACATCCACAGCATTTCCCCCCTTTCGAGGAAACAGCTTATCCTTGAGTTGAAAGTCTAGATATTGGCGCTAAAAATCTGGAAGAGACATCTAGGAGGCTTCAGAGGCAGGTTGGTTCACCCATTGCACAAGAATCTCCCATTTGTCCTTGTAGAGACGAGAAGACACAACCGTTGATGGAGTAGGAAGAACCCGACCATTAAGAATTGCTGGTAGAGCTGGAGGAGCTAACAGAGGACAACCCACAAGCTTCTTCAAGAAGGCCATGTGGAAGACATCATGGACACGAGTAGCCAGAGGAAGTTGAAGCTTGTAGGCAACTGAGTCAATGCGAGCCATGATTTGATATGGACCATAGTATTTGGGCGAAAGTTTGGATGTAATTCTAGCGGCTTGATGGTAGTGCAGCTTGAGCCAAACCCACTGACCAATGTTGAATGCAACTTCCTGATGATGCTTATCATAAAAATCCTTCATACACTACTAAGCTTGCAATAAACGCTCTCAAATGTCAGCAAAGAATCCATCTCGGGAGTGCAAGGTGGCGTCAACTACCGAGACTTGGATAGAACCTTTATTGCATGGAATAATGGCAGTAGGAGGCTGGCCATACACAACCTAAAACGGTGTAGTCCTTAAAGCTGAATGATATGAAGTGTTGTAGCAGAATTTGGCTCACGGGAGCCAACGAACACAATGGCATGGGTGATCCCCACTGAAACAACGGAGGTACATTTCAATTGTGGGATTTACTACCTCACTTTGACTGTCAAATTGTGGGTGAAAAGCGGATGTCATATCTAGAGATACCCCAGCCAAGATAAAAAGATCCTTCCAGAAGTTGCTAGTGAAGATCGTATCTCGATCACTAACAATATATGCAGGGAACCCATGGAGGCGAATGATGGCGTCGAAGAAAGCCTGAGGCACCGAGTGAGCTGTGTAAGGATGATCCAAGGGCACAAAATGAGCATACTTTGGGAATATGTCCACCATTGTTAAAACCATCAATTTTCTATGGAGGCGAGGGAATCCATCAATATGTGGGAACAAATTTGAGAGGGAACCGGCTGGGGTTGAAGCAACCCAGCAGGGTGAAGATGGTCCACTTTATTGCATTGACAGACCGCACAGCAAGTCACATGATCTCGCATCAAGCCTTTAAGGTGGGGAATATAGAAATCCTTGTGAATCTAGTGCATTGTCTTTTGAATACCCTCATGCCCAATAGCGTGGGATATTGAAATGATATACTAGACACAGGTAGATGAATCTGGGACAAATATTTGGCCACAGTAGAGCGGTAAGCCATCCACAACAGTCTAGTTGGTTGGCAGTTCTTGAGCAGCCCATTGGGAGAGTAATGGTTGGTATTCTGGTAGAGAACTGACCTCCTTTTTGAGCTGTTCTAGCAATGTAAAGGAAGGAATAGATATGGCTGAAATAGACATGTGTTCATCTCGATGAGATAACGCATCGGTGACAATATTTGATTTGCCTAGTTTAAATTCAATCCGATAATCAAACCCAAATAGTTTGCTAACCTAATGGTGTTGCAGCATTGTAGTTAAACGCTGATCGAGAAGGAATTTCAGGCTATAGTGATCGGTGCATACAATGAATGGTTTGCCCCAAAGATAATGTCGCCAATGTCGTACTGCCTTGACCAACCCTATGAGTTCACACTTGTAAGCGGCTAATTTGGCCTAATGTGGTGGGATAGCTCGGCTAAAGAAAGCAATGGGTTGGGCGCCTTGGTGGAGAACCGCCCCAAATCCACTTCCGGAAACATCACATTCAACAATGAATGGGGAGGAGAAATCTGGTGGTGCGAGGAATGTGGGTGAACACAAAGCCTCCTTAAGTGTAGAAAATGTTGCATGCGCCTCATCTGACCAACAAAATCCTTCCTGGGAAAGTAATTGGCTAATAGGGCTGCAATGGAGCCGAAATTATGTATGAACTTCTGATGATAACCGGTGAACCCCAAGAAACCTCTCAACTGTCGAGGAGAGGTAGGAATTGGCCATTGCCTAATGTCATGGACTTTGGACTGATTCATGGAAACCCCTGCTGCGGATATGACATGCCCAAGTAGGAAACTGAAGATGTGCCAAAGGAGCATTTGGATTTCTTGAGGAATATTTGATTATGGCAAAGAAGGGAAAAGATTGTTCGTAAATGGCACAAGTGCTCAGACTAGGAAGAGCTGTAGACAAGTATGTCATCAAAGAAGACCAAAATGAATTTCCAAAGATATGGTTTGAGAATAGCATTCATGACTACCTGTAATGTAGCTGGTGCTATAGAAAGGCTGAAGGGTAAGACCAAGTATTCAAAGAGCCCTTGGTGCGTCCTGAAGGCTATCATATGAATATCATCTAGGTGCATTCATATCTAGTGATAGCCTGATCTTAAATCTAGCTTGGTGAAGAATGTGGCCCCTTTTAATTCATCCAATAGTTCATCCACTACTAGAATGAAAAGTTGATCCTTAACAGTCTGGGCATTTAGAGCCCTATAATCCACACAAACGCCATGAGCCATCCTGTTTTTATACCAAAATCACCGACGAACTGAAAGGGAAAGTACCAGGCCAAATAATCCCTAAAACATCTTCAAAATTTCAAAATGAAATTGATTTACATTTGATCTTTGTTTGCCCCTAATCCTCTCCTAACCCTCCCCTAATCTTCTCCTTGGCTCCCCATTTCCTTTTCCCCTTGGTGCCTAGCCGCTTCTCGTTCCCCTCCCTCTCCGCGCGCGTGCGCGCCATGCCCCTCGCCAGTGCACCGTGGCCACTTGCCCTCCCACCGTGTCAGCACTGCCAGGCTGGGCCTCGCGCCTCCGCATCACCGCCCCAACTGCTTCGCCCCTCCCTCCGCCCAGTGGTCGCGGCCCCTCCCTCCGTGCGGCGCCTCCCTCCGACCGGCCGTGCAAAGCCACCATCTCCAGCGCCATCACGCCGTGCCAACTCCCGCCGAGTCGTAGCACAGTCGGCATGGTCGCCTCATCTCGGGAAGGAACTCCCCACCCTCCTCTTCCGTGAGCCATGGCCACCCACTCCTCCGACAACTCCCCCGCCTCTCTTGGCTATTAAAAACCAATTGCTTCGCAAGTAAACTCCTGCCACTTCCCCTTCCTCCCCGAGTAACCGATTGAGTTCTCTCATCCCCTAGCGCCGCCGCCACCTTCCCCTGGTCCGGTGAGCCACAAACTCGAACTCCCTCCACAATCGGTGAGAGTCCAATTAAGTTTGCTCAAAGCACCACCATAGCACCACCAACAGCTTTCCCACCCCCACCCCTTCGAGCAAACACCCTCACCCCCCGCCGCCACACCCTCCGTGGGACGCCTCATTTGGAGCCCTCCGGCAGAGATGGCGAAACCACCGCCCTTTTCACTCGAGCCTCTCCGATGCCTCCCCGGACCGCCACCTCCCTCACCGCCTTCTACCTTACCGGCGACGGCCACCTCAAGCTCTCACACCCTCCAAAGCCGCAAATGAGCTCCCCTTACTCTTCTGAGTCCCCGGGTACCGGTCATGGCCGAGGTGGCCCTTTGTCGTGGCCGGATGGTGAGAAGAGGCAATGCCCTATTCTTCCTTCCCCGCTCGGCCGAAGGAGGAAGAATGACATCGGGCTTTGGCGTGGCTCCATCGGGACCGTCCCCGCTTGATCGGACAGACACCAAACAGAGGAGCGATCGGTCCAATCCAATCCGCCCGCCCGCCGCGCTGCTAGGCCAACGGCCCACCACGCCGACTGCAGCGCGCCGCTCGTTCCCGTGCCAGGCTGGGCCGCGCCCACCAGCCCACAAGGCCATTTAAATTGTGTGCGCGTTTCCCACACGTCTTCGTGGGCCGGCCCACCACTGTAGCATGAACAGTGCTTCCTTTTATTTTCCAGAATCGAATTTCTGCATATAAAGTCTCATTTGATTTATTTCGTCGCTCCGATTTCAATTCCGATGTCTGTTAATTGAAACTCCACTGCCAGAAATTCCAATCCAAACCATTTGATTATTTTGCTTTTATTTCTTTTCTTTTCATAGTTTATTTATTTTGCTTTTCTTTTCTAGCTTGTTTCAAAACAAACTCGTTTTGACGTTATTTAATATGTTTGATTTACGCTAGTGCACGAGGGTCCGAGACGACAGTGCAAGGTTTGGAGCAACCTTCCACGTGTTACAAGATCGTCGAGGTTATCGACACGCAAGGCAAGTTACAAACTTTGACGCATATTAGACCTATAAAATTCTAGTATTAAATATTTAAGCTATTTGCATTATTGTTATTTACTCGAACTAATTGATTAAAATAAAATGTTTGAAATGATGTGTTATAATTTTTAGTTATGACCTACCACTGTACAAATGTCCTGTTTAATTTTGAAGCCACATTCACCTCGATAAACTTAGTAATATTTAATTACTATATAAATAAACCTCGCATGTTATCACATAAAATGACGAGCTATCGAGTAAACTTGATAGTTCGCCGGTTAAAAATAATTTAAAATTGTACTAAGGTAAGACGGAAACTGTGGAGTTCCTGTAATGGACGAGTCCACGACCTTACCCTAGGGGGGAGGGTGCAGCAGACAGGTGTCGATACAGTATGAATCGGTTACCGGTTGTGGTTGGCAATCTCAGGAGCAAATATAAGGACGAGACCCTTATGTTGAGTATAAAGTATAGAACCCGCTCAACCACAAGTATTGAACTGTCAATCTGGGTCCGGTAACTTCTCACTTTAATTGAATCCCTATAGGAGTTTGGCGAGGTGGTACGGATGCGTAGGCACCGTATATACAATGATAGGTCTTTACGAATTTGGGTGGTTGTGTTCCGCATTGGCCCGTGGATACCCAATTCAGTAAAGATTTCAACCTATTAGGTAGGGTCTATGCAGTAACTTGAGCAGCGAAAGATTTGGCCTTCTCAATGCACTCGCATACTAACTGGAGTGTATATATAGCTTGACATTAGGAATTGAGAAGTCTTGTGGGTAAAGCTGAGCAACTCTGCAGAGTGAATTTAATTGTATTCAAGTACGTCGTGCTTCGGTTAATGAAACTGTGCTTGATGGGTGAATCCAGTGACACAGTATGAGTAATTTTCCGATGATTTAATTGGTGTGTTTAAAGAATTAATGTTTTCATACCTCTTTTTTCTTAATTAGTATAATGGAGTTTATTGTTTTAAACTGTTTACAAATAAAACTTGATCCACACAAATTAATAAAATCAGTATACTCCCTTCCTTTGAAATCCCATGCATTTAGTAAATTGAGATTTACTATTGTGACTAGCTGAGTGCGGTGGCTCAAACTTGCTAAATCAACAATTCAGAAAATGCTAGACAAGGAGAAGTTCAAGCTTGCGAAGAGGATCCGGAAGAGGCTGTGGTTGCCGAGGATCAGTGGTTTTAGTTTTAGTCTATAGAAAGAGAGCAGAGAGACAACTCGAATTGTATTGATCTCGGGCTTGCGCCTATATACATGTACACAATCGACTAGCTAGCTAAACTCAAGGAGAGCCAAGGGACATGCTAACGTGCTACGACGGTTGCTAACACCCCCGCAGGTGAGTGTCGTTCTTCGCGGCGACGCACGCATCGCCTCTCGAACTCCTTGAAACTCGCCGTCGGTAGACCCTTTGTCATTACGTCGGAGCCGTCAGGTAGTAGGTACATGAAGAACTTTACATTGGCCAACACTACTTTCTCCCGACGGTGCACATCAAGCTCTATGTGTTTAGTGCGTTTGTGATGCATCGATTGGTACTCATGTAGCAGTCGAGACATTGTCGCAGAAGACGATTGTTGCTTTCGCCAATGGGCAATGAGTTCACCCAACAAATGTTTGAGCCATGTGCACTCAACCACGGCCATAGCGACACCGCGTACTCGGCTTCTTAGCTTGAACGGACACCGTTGTTTGCCATTTAGAGGACCAGACACCATGGTGTCGCCAAGAAATACACGTAATCCGGCGGAACGGCGCGGTATCGTGGCACCCGCCCAATCCGCGTCGGAGTAGGCGACGAGCTCCATCTTGTCGAACAGCGCAGATGAAGGCCAAGGTCCATTGTGCCACGGATGTAGCGAAGAATCCTCTTGACGAGCCCGTGCGCAGATTGTTGGAGCGTGCATGTGGAGACATGCTTGCTGGACGGCATACCGCAACCGGGCGTGTCATCATCAAGTATTGAGAGCACCAACCAGGCTTCTGTAATCCGAAGCGTCTGAGGATGGCAGGGCCACACCTTCGGTGCTGGAGAGTTTCGCAGTTGTCGATCGGTGTGTCGCACGCACGGCGCGATCGGTCATGCGCGACGCCCGTAAGGTCGAGGGCGCATCGCCGTTGGAGGAAGAAGCCGCTCGCGTTGCGCTGCATTTGAATGCCGAGGAAGTAGTGGACCGCACCCATGTCCTTGATGGTGAACTCGGCATGGATGGTGCCGATGACGCTGACGGAGAAGGACGCCGTTGAAGCCGTGAGCACGATATCGTCGACGTAGAGAAGAAGGTACACCGACTCGACCTTGTCGGCGGGCGAAGAGGAGTTGTCGACCTTGTTGGCCTCAAGCCCATGGAGCCGAGAAATGTCGCCAGCCGGGAGTACTAAGCCCGTGGGGCCGCTTGAGGCCGAGACTCTTCGAAAGCGGCACACGGTCTTTGCGTGATGCATCAACGAAGCCGGTACCGCCGCGCAAAAACACTGCTTGTCGAGGACGCCGTGGAGAAAGGCATTGTTGACGCCGAGTTGATGGACAGCCAACCGCGGCGTGGCGGCGGCGTAGCACCGCGGCGCACCGCTGTCGCTTGACGACGGACAATATGTTTCACCATAGTCGATGCCACTCGTTGAGTGAAGCCGCGAACCACCCATCGCGCTTTGTACCGATCGGCTGCCGCCTTCCTTGAACTTTTGGCGAAACACCCATTTGCCGCTCACGACATGCGCATCGAGGATGAGGTACAAGCTCCGTGTCTTGTTGGCAAGAAGGGCGTCAAACTCGGTTTGCATGGCCGCTTGCCAATTTGGATCCTTCAGAGCTTGAGTTACCGACCGAGGTAGCGGGGATAGCGGCGTCGTGGTGGCAGTTGCTGCGTATCGCGGGTTTGGCTTGAACGCGCCGACGCGCGATCCGGGTGACCATCGGATGAGACACAGTGTTGTCGACGTCGGCCGAGGTAGAAGAAGCAGCCGGCTCCAGTGGTGCAGCGACGCCGGTGTCAGCCAGGGTGGACGGAGCAGCCAACACAGGCGATGGAGTGGTGCGGGGAGCCGATGACACGAGGCGTGGCGTTGACGAAGCTCGACAAAGGGATGCCGGAGCACCGGTGGGTCGCGAAACGATCGCCTGTTCGCGCGTCGCGCTGACCCCGACATCGTGCGGGGACGAGTGTGGTTGCGTGGAAACCGGATCAGTGGCACTGATTTCGGGGTGCCACGGATCGTAGGCGCAGGTCGTTGGCGAAGTTGCCGCGGCCCGAACGGAAGGGAAGACCACCTGCGCCGGAAGTACGCGCCGCTGGCAATGACCTTGCGCGCCGAGAGGGAAGAGGCACCATTCGAGGATGGAGACACGCATCGAGGATGAGGATCCCGCTTGTTGGCAAGAAGGGCGTAACTCGGTTTGGTCGCGAGAGAAGTAGCGTCGTGGTTTGGCTTGAACGTCGCCGGCCGCGATCCGGGTGACCATCGCATGAGATAGCCACGAGGTAGAAGAGCCGGTGTCACCAGGTGGTGGACCGAGCAACAACACAGCGATGGAGTGGTGCGGGGAGCCGGTGACACGAGGCGTGGCGTTGACGAGCTCGACAAAGGGGATGCCGGGAGCAACCGGGGTCGCAGAAACGATTACTTGGGCTTGCCGCCCGCTACATTAAACCGGGCGACGTGGTTGCGTGGAACCAGAATCGTTGCACGCGATTTCGGGTGCCACGGATCGTAGGCGCAGTCGCTGGCGGTTGCCGCGCCCGAACGGAAAGGAAGACCACCTGCCGAAGTAGACGTAGGCGTGCGGCAATGACCTTGCGCGCCGAGAGGTCATAACAACGTAGCCACGGTGATCCGCGAGTAGCCAATGAAAATACATGCCACTGATCGAGGCGAGAGCTTGTTAGGACTGGTGGAGGTCGTGTTTGGATAGCAAAGGCAGCCAAAGACCTTCGTGAAGTTGTAACTGGAGCACAAACTAAAGAGAAGAGAGAAGGGAGTGGACAAAGATTTGGGCTGCACGCGGCGGCGTTAAGGTGAATGTTGAGGTGTGCAGAGCTCGACCCGTAAAAACCGGTGGAAGTGCAGCATGAAGGAGGAGGGGCGCTATGCCTGTGCACGACTGCGGAAATTCGTGAGTCTATGCTCGGAACGATTGTAGGAAATTCCGAGTAATAGAAGCTGCGTAAGGCATGGTTGTCGAACTCGCGCCATTATCGCTTGGAGCGCTCGAATGGGACGTGAACTGAGTGTGGACGAAGGCGTGAAAGGCCATGATTGTGGCAATGACGCCGACTTGTGACGGAGAGGAACGCCCACACGAGTGAGTGAAATCATCTAGCAGCACTAAGTAATACTGAAAACCAGTAAAACTCAAGATAGGTGAGGTCCAAACATCACAATGAAGTAATTCAAAAGGAGCAACAGCTTTGGATCGTGATGGTTTGAATGGAAGCCGCACATGTTTGCCCACTCGAACACTGTTGTGAGAAATTCTTTTGCAACCGAATTCGAGGATTGTATATTACGGAAACACTTCGCTACATTAAATACGATGCCGTATCGCAGAGACGGCAGCAAGCAATGTGTGGGGTTGAGCCGGCGCTGCAGAGGATAGAGATCGCGGTGCTATCATCATGAGTATCACCGCCTTGGTGTCCCGATCCTTGACAGAGAAACCAAGATTGTCAAATTCAATTGTAATCGGATTGTCACGTGTAAGTGCGCGAACAGATATAAGATTTTTGATGAGAGAGGGGGGACGTTGTCAAGAGCAAGAGGGTGAGATGAGGTGGGTATAGATGAATGACCAAGATGGGTAATAGGAAGAGAAGAACCATCACCGAGCGATGATTCTAGTGGAGGAGGAATAGGTGTATATTACTTGGGCTTGCCGCCTTTATTAAAGCGGCACCCGTGTCGAGGAACCAGCCACGGTGGAGGTGGGGTTTTGCAATGTATATTATTTGGGCCGCGAGAAGTTGAGGATCCATCTGCAGCACGCCACGGCGATATGGCCTCGAGGTGCTGAGGGAGGGAGGCCGGGCGCCAGGACACCCGGCAGTGGTCGGGTAGGGACGCGATGGCCCTTGAGCGCCATGCTCGCACCATGCCACCCACGGTTCGTGCTGGCCGTAACCGTGAGGTGGGGCGGGTTGAGTGAGCCGCCTTCTTCTTCTTCTTCTTGTTGAAGTAGGAAGGCGTCGGCGAGCGGCCGAGTTGGAGAAGCCGCTTGTTTGGTGGGCGGGCGCCGCGCTGGTGGATGCAAAGCGCGCCATGCGCGTCTTATGCGCGGGTGTCTTAATTTGTAGTATACTTTGGATCTTATTTATGTAAGTATGTTTGGCTGTGATGTACGTTTCTGTATGGTACGCTATAACTGTACGGATCCTAGGGCAGTTGTGGATCTCCGGACGCTCCCGGAAACGGGGCGTTACAATCCCTTGAGTCAGCATATCCTCACATTGGCATTCAATCTCATCCTTGTGATGATGAGGGGTAGCGATATGGCCAGATAGCCACTGGTTCTGAACCTGGCAGAAATGGATTCTGTGATCGTGTGATCGCTGCATTGGCAATCCAGACGGAGTACTGAATATGTCTTCAAAATCTATTAATAGGATCGGAAGTAGAGAGTGAGACGGTTCATCAATGGTGAGGAGCCGAGTTGCTGGTTTGGTGGGAATGCCCAACAGGTTAACCTGATGACCCATGTACTAGAAGGACATTGAAAAGGTGGAGAAATCCCAAAGAATCGGACCCAAGGTTTGCAACCACTGGACTCCCAGAATTAAGTCGAAGCCATGGAGAGATAAGGCGTAGCAAGTGATGGAGAATGCCTCTTGGTCAATGGTGAAAGGTAAGGCTGGACATAAGCCTTGACAAGAGAGCTTCTCTCTGTTAGCCACTGCCACTTGAAAACCAACTCGGTCCTGAAGAGTAATCGCTGCCAATTGGGCTGCCTCTACACTGATGAAATTGTGTGTGGAACCGGAGTCCACTAATGTGCAGAACTGATGTGCCTGTTCTTTTTGGCTGCGGCTTATGGCTTTTAGCTGAAATTTTTAAATTTTAGCTGTTTGCAACAGAGATTACGGAGAAAGAGATACTCGCTTGCGATTTTGGATAGTACAGATGTTGGGCTTTTAATGTGTACTATAATTAACTTGTAGACTCTATCTTAAAAAAAATACTCCGTTTAAAAGTTAGTTACTGTAGCAAAAGTCAAAAGCCGTTTTGAGAAGCTGAAAAGAACAGGCCCGTTGATTGATATGGACTGTGAGGTGCATGGTGTTGCTGGTTGAAATTCCAATTAGAGCATGAAGGGAAATATGAGGAGTAGTATCTTCATAGCTTGTAGTTGGGACATCGTCCTCTTCCAAGATTTCTATCCAATATAACCGCTTGCAACGGTGGCCTCGGGTAAATTGTTCATCACAGTTAAAGCAAAGCCCCTTCTGATGGCGCTCTGTCATTTCAGCTAGTGTCAGACGCCGGAAAGTGCATTGTGAAGCTGATGGAGATGGTAGGGCAAGGACCTGTGGAGGTTTGAACAGAGGAGTTGTACGCTGTGCTGTCGATGGCAATGGCCCCGAAGGAGATGATTGAGAATGTGTCGACCGAAATAGCATCCCAGCATTGTATAATAATTTGTAATGACGTTCTACTGCCTTGGCCAAGCTGACTGCAGTGTCCAATGAAGAGGGGTTCTAGAGCTCCACATTGGACTCGAGTAAGTCACCCAATCCGGCCAAGAATAATCCCACTTCATGCTCCGGAGAAAGGTTGTTGGCACACAAAGTACTTTATGGAATTCTTGAGCATATTCCTCCACAGAGCCTGTCTGACAAAGAAGAGCCAATTCTGAAATCGGGTTAGATCGAAAAGGTGGTCCAAAACGCAGCTTACAGGAATTTTGAAATCGAGGCCATGTGGGAATCTCTTCTGTGCGTTCCAACTTGTAGCACCATTATTGAGCAATGCTGGTCATATTATAGAGCCTGTTTGATATGGCTGTGGCTTTTGGTTTTTGGCTAAAATTTTTGAATTTTAGCTATTTACGATAAAACTTACGGACAGAGAGATAATTACTTGCGATTTGGATTATACAGATGTTGGACTTTTAATGTATAATACAATTAACTTGTAAACCCTGTCTTAAAAAATACTCCGTTTAAAAGTTAGGTACTGTAGCAAAAGCTAAATACCGTTTTTAGAAGCCGAAAAGAACAGGCCCATAGGTAGACGGTGGAGCCACTCGACCCTCCAGTTCCAGGACGGTTGCCTGAAGATGTTCATGGGCTGTAGATTGTTCCTCTTGACGCTTCAATACTTTGCCAAGCAACTCCTTCAACTTCGCGCAGCTCTGTGGCGATGGGATCATCAGCTATGGAAGCTAATACCAATTTGTTAGGGTTCTTGGCTTTGGATCTTAGGTTGTAAGGATGGATAAAGGTAAACTGGGGTTCAGTTTGCCGGTTGGGCACCTCCTGCCTTGCCGTGGCTAAATACCAGCTGAGACTTAGGGTTTAGGGAGATAGAAACTGCTTTATTTCTTGCTTACCCTCTGCCAAACCGCAGGAGGTAGCATATATATTACAATAGCCGAGTCCCAAACCCAGTCGGCTAGACTCTTATAAGTTATAACTAATACCGATTTAGACAAGACTTCCCTAACCTGCTAATACTTTCTCCGAATATACTCTAATCAGAATCTGAACAGGTCTAGCTAATACTTGTTGGATTCGGACTTCTTTTTGGACCGCCTGCTGTAGTGTTTGCCCCAATGGACATCCACAACATAAGGGCATTTTAATTTGGATGTTGTGAACTCTGCTCTATCGGATAAAGCCTTGCTAGTTGCTAGCAATAGAGAATTCAGTTTACTTTCTGAATTTAATGTCCAGACAGAACTGGAACAATAATTCTCTTTGAAGCAAAACTAGGAAAACCAGGTTTTATCAGTCATGCTTCTTTTCAGAAAGCTCATCAGAAGGGGAAATTTATTTCAGTGAATTCTGTAAACCCCAAAATAGCCTTTACAACATCAAGAACAAATATCTTCCTTCAGAAAGTCATAAAGGCCAAGCCAAAATAAGCCCATAGCAAGCATCTCACTCGACATGTTTGTTTATGTGTAGTTTACTGAACATGTCAGCAAGGTAACTTGAAGCCCATGTATGCTCCATTAGCGTACTGCATCCAAACATCTAGTGCTCCAAAGCAGGTGACAATCACAGTGCTGAGTGCCATGATGCCAGTTACCAAGAACACGATCAGCGAGACCTGCCCGGACTTCCTGACGGCTCGTTCAATCACCACAGCCCCAACAACGGAAGCAACAAAGCATATTCCTGCGTAAACCGAAGCCTCTCCGATTCCGTTCATGCCTAGCAGAAAGAACTGAACCATCGACATGGATGCGCAGAATAGGACCATAAACGAAGAGGTCGCTGCTGCCGTCTGCAACTCAAGAATTGACGAAACAGCAAACATGAACGTTGGAAATCAACAGCAAACGTGATACCTTGGTAACTATAGAAAACAGTAACTTGAGAATTTGTAGAACACTACTATAATGATATATACCTGAGGGGGTATCCCAATTTGAAGGAGAACAGGGTTCAGAAGTAGTCCTCCCCCAATGCCAAAGAGACTACTCAGAGCCCCGGTCACAAAAGCAGCCAATGGGAATGTAAGTGACGGCAAGGTTTCCAATTTAGCGTCCACCAGATTTGCCTACATGACCATGTCATGATCAGCACCGGTTGCTCTGTAAGCCATCCCACAAGAACAATCAAAATAGGAGAAATTGGCTCACATTGCCATCTTCTTGGTTATGTAGAACTTGTTTCTTTCTCTTGGCGTATATAATATAAGCAGTGAAAGCCACAGCGAAAGGAACCTGGAATAGGGTGATAAGCCAGTACGCTACTCCACAGGGTTTTATCCTGATAATTCCCTGGGCAGATAAGATCACATTAGTGAAATCATATATGTTTCATATGAGTAAGATAAATATCTAGCTGAGGATTTGTAGTTAACTTTGACTTTCGTCTGAATTGCGAGTTGCCACTGACGTCTTCACTCCTTTGAATTAATGTACAACGAATGTAGAGAAGCACAATGATCTGGTTCCACGTATAAAGAAAATGTTCCAACCCACTGGCGCGGCTTTTGAATCAGTATTCGTGTTTTCGAGCGAGAAAATGGCCTGCCTGAAACTACCATTCGTCGCTTGCCTGTTCATCAGAGTTGCTGATGAGACACATGAGTTTAACAGGTCATAAATTCCTGGCCACTTGACTTCGTGAATGAGAACGTGGCTTCCCTGTTCCTTTCTTTCTATCCTCCTCGTGTTTCTATCGATGTGGCGAAGATCCAAAGTATTCTTTCTATCTCCCTTGTGTTCTTCTTATGCTCGGCATCTTCGTCATGTCAATAGGAATACGAAGAGGACAGAGAATGAACCTAGGTATAGGCCCTGTAGTTTCTAGGCAGGATTTTGGACGTTATCGTCAGGTGAGGCAGAAAGGCGCCTGGTGAGAGGTGCCACCTGGCCTTCCTATCGTGTAAAAACGACCGAGACACTTCGCTAAGAAGAAAGCAAAGGACTTAGCTAGCACCAGCCAGCCCCCTACTCTGCCACTAAAGCAAAAGAGGGGAGCATATGACGGCGAACGAAAAATGACAAGCGGAAAGACGCATGATTGCGAAGGCGCATTATCTCTTCGGCTTTGGCTGTTCATGTACTGCTTAATTCCGACCTGCATGTCAGGTCGATCGGCCGTTCGTTTTTCTGCGTGCACCCGTGCGCTCGTCATACGCACACCGGCACCACACACCATAAATGCTGCCGTCATCGACGTGTCGCAGCAACCGTGCGCAGCTATACACTGTAATGGCAGGTCCAGAAGCATACGTACGCGAGACCGGGAGGAGAGAGCACGTCGCGAAGCTAGGCCATACCTTTCCATGCTTATCTCCAATGACGACATGGAGCACGAAGAAGCAGAGCCAGACCATGACAAGCACCACCACGTCGTTCCACGGGAACCCGCGCCGTTGCCTGCTGCTAACTGGCCGCCGTTTGGTTCAGGCAGCAGGGGCTCCTTGTGGTCGTGGTGCGCGGCAGCCGCGCCGCTCTCCGTCCTCCAGATCTTGACACCGGCGCGGCACGTCTTCACGGTGCAGAAGGCGAGGAACAGCGCGAAGAGCGCGGTGATGAGCCACTCCGGGAACATGACGTTGCACCCCACCCCGATGCTCACGCCCAGGAGCAGGCACGGCTGGAAGAGCAGTGCGAGGTCGTAGTCGATCAGCGCCGCGTGCCGCCCGCCGCGCGTGCAGAGGAGGTTGTAGAGCACGTTGGAGGCCGCGCCGCCGGTGACCATGAAGGACGAGTAGGTGGTGGCCCGCTTGAGGCTGAACCCCGCCACGAGGTTCAGGATGGGGAGGAACAGCGACCCGCCTCCGACGCCGCCGGCGCTCGACACGGACGCGGCCAGGAAGACGAGGAGCCATGCAAGGACGGTGTTTGGGCCGAGGCCATGCCCATGAGCGGTGCCGCCGTGCGAGGACGGGTCGAACAGGCGGTGTTCCCGCCATTGCGACAGCTGGTTGAGGAAGTTTTGGAGGTGGTCGGGCTGTGACGAGGTGGAGTTGGACGCTGCGGCGGAAGAGAGGAAGGAGATGGAGGTGGCGGCGACGACGAGAGGGAGGAGTTGAGTAGTCCGCGTCATCTCTGGCCTCTGCTTCTTGGAGCTTTTTTTTTTTTCAGTTCTGCGTGGGGTGAGGAGATACATGCTTGTGACTCGCATGTTTTATATGCAAGTTTTTTGTGTGCGCGGTACAAAAAGACTGGGTTAAGAAATAGATTTGAAACGTTACAAATACAAAAAAAAAACGGGTCAGGTATTTTTGGTGGAAACTTGGATTGGTTTTGTTAGTTTAAGAAAACTAAGATTGAAAAGTCCATGTCTTGTCATTTTATTATGCGTCCGAAAGGTTGGATACAGCTGTTCTTTTTTGGGGGGGGGGTGTGATTGCTCAAAATGAAAAAAGAAGTTAGCAAATCCAACTCAGGTTGGTTCTGGAATAAATTTGGCCCATGAAACTTCATTGTTTTCGTACGGGTACGTACTACCTTAATTTTCCTTTTCTGTTCAATTTAACTCCTAAAGTGTTACTATTCTTAGTAAATAAAATAAAATGGATATATACAGCAATCTTAGTTTGTACCGATCTGTCCTAGATTAGTACTGTAACATTTGCGCCTAGATAGGACCATGAACAAATGGTTCGAGCGTATTTTGAATTATAAGTTAAAGCTGTGAAATTCTTTGCATATCTTATATGAATGCCTTCGTTGCTTGAGGTTTGTTGCTGTTGCTCTTTCAAGAAAAAATGTGTTTATTGTGACTAAATTTTGTTACGTCTGATCCTGATCTCATAAAAAAGTAAACTCTTAGGACATGGGACAAGGAAACAGGAAAGGTGCCTTTCTCGACCGGATAATCCTGTTTTTTTTTCGGTTTATGAATACGATTTATGATTTTTGAGTTATTTATGGAAGAGTACAAATTAATAAAAACTCGTATGTAGTTTTAGCTGATATAAATAAAGTTGCTACAATATGTACTACAATTAACTTTAGATCTTATCTTAAAAAAACACTAATTTAAGCTTTTTAAAAGCTAAAAAAAGAGGTCCTAAATATCTTCCACCACCATTATTTGACAGTCACCAATCCTAAACAAATAATTTCTTGGCTGCTTATACACTTCGATCCGTGTATCCGACAGGCGTCAGAAAATGCTAAGTACTCAAACTAACCTTTCCTTTTTTGACTTTGCGACTAATGAAAACACGAAATAAATGGTACGGAATAACATGTGCTATTGGTCCAGTTGCAACGAACAAAGGCGATCTCAACGAACAAAGGCCATCTGTAAACCAATGAAAGATCTCTAGTAGCTGACACTAGTATGGACACACATGCATTTAAATATTCACAAATTAAGAGCTATTATTGAAATGCAATGAACAATCTTGTTATGTACAAATCCTTGTAAGATATAAATCCCAGCTTCACACCACCAAAGCTTCCATACCCATAGGGCCATAATTCGACCTCCCTTTCATCTTTTATCGGTAAAATTACCATGAATGCTTATAAATAGTACTATAGAAGAGAGGTCAAGAACTCCGGATGGAGAAATGAAAGAGTAGCAGCTACACACGCACAATGAAGACTTCGGCAATTCAAGCTCCTCCATCACCAGTGATCATCTGCAAGGCATATCAAAAGCGTATGACCATGACAATACCAAATGCAGTTCAAGCAATTTCAGTCCCCCAAAAACAACCAGCAATAAACAACATATAGCATGTGTCAACCCTACATATTAGTGGCACAGAAGAAATGCGAGGAAACATGGGATGAGAATTGAGATCTACATCAGCACCCAAGAATGGGTGGTTAACTAGTTATTTGCCAGGTTGGATAATTCAGATGCAATGCAATGTAATACACTACCTCAGAAGTTTCAACAACATAATATGTATGCCCATGCTTAGACAAAAATGCTGCAGTGCTTACCTTTGATCACGGTCACTACCACAAGTCTGGGAATTGCTCTCTATCTTCAGAATTCTCTTTGCTATTTACAAATCCGAGCTGGGCCTCTGTGTTAAGGCTCTCAGTATTATTTACAAGCTCGGCATGGCGGTTAACATTTGGGTTCTTATTTACAGCAGCACCACTATCTTCTACTAAACATTGACCTAAACCATTATCATCAGTGCTATTTGGGCCTTCAGACATGCAGTCCAAAGAACTGCAACTGCTTCTGCAAGAGAGTCTACCATCTTCTGAAAACCCGGACTTCTGTCGCTGCAGCAATCCATATCTGTTACCATCAGGTGTGCTCACCCTAGAGAGAGAGAAAAAAGGAAATAAGTTAGTACATGATAAATATAATCAAACAAATAATATCAGCAAGCCTTTCTTATTTCAAAGATGAAGATTTGAACTAAGGAACATCAACCATGCTTTACAAACCAGATATATGTATTACATTAATGACTTAATACTAATCACTAATGTAAAGTGCTCAGCACAATCTTAGAGCATACCTTGTCTGTTGAAACCTAGATGTATGAAAAGAGTCAAAGACCGGTATGAGATTCTTTGACCTTGATTCTATATTACGAGTCTGGACTTTTTCTATTTCGATTTCCCCTGAAATTGTATCGGTGTTGTCTGCTTCTAAAGTTACATCCCCCATTACTTGAAAGTGTATCTGGCCACCAATTAACACACAGGTGTTATGAATAAAAACATACAAAAGTCATGCAGAAAAGACAAATGTGGTATAGGAAGGGAATAGGTGAAAGAAAATACCCCAGATCTAGACCAGAGTGGAATTTGCACAACATGTGTCTGCAGTTCACTCTCGGAAATATAGAAGTTGTGATTTTCATCAGCACTAAGCCTCAGTCTTTCAACAGCAGCACAACTGGACAGATAGATACTAGTTCCCTTCTTCATCACTTTCTGGAAAAGTTTATTGTTTTCTCCATTGTCAATATCACTATATACATAACTCTCAGCAGTGTCTCTTCTATTTCTTTTATGGCAAACATCCCACTTCTGAAGAGCTTCTATAACAAACTTTGTGTCAGTCTCTCTTTGTGATCCATAAGAAATGGTACCCGAGGGAAAATCAATTCCAGAATCCTGTTCAGCTGAGCGATGCAGAACATACTGTATGATGCTTCCAGATGGAGAAAATACTAGTAAATAATACTTCATGCAAAGCAGACTGCCATCTGAGTTAGGGACACCACCCTTGCAGTTGTGAAATGTTGAAGCAATAGCACCGGAAATTGGACTGGAAACACCTGTTGCAAATGCTGCAGCACCATGGACAGCACCCTTCAACAAGTTACTCCCATTTCTTATTCTACTAACAACAGACAATGTTACAGGGGGGCCAGATACAGAAAGCATCTTCTGATTGACACTCAAAGAGGGAGTTGAGTTTTGGGACCAATGAGCAGCATGCTTAACTGATGAATCCACCACATAATTATCTTCTGCAAGGTTGTTATCACTATAGTGAAAGTTTGTTGATCTACTATATGGAGATATTGCAAAGAAATGACTTGTTCCCCTTGAAGAGCTAATCATTATCCATTCACTATCGTCGCTAAAGCTGATATCTTTTATGACCTATCATAAAGGTGATATTGTTACAAGTCATCTAACATTAGAGATAATGGTTAAGAACTATGTATGCCAGCTTACAGCATTAGTGATGCCTCTTTGCAATTTGTACAGATGAACATAGGTTCCATTTGGACCAGCTTCTGATGCACTCCCATGTGAAGAAGGCATAATGCGAAAAACATTGATGCTTCGGCCATGAATAGAAGCTGTCACCAGTAAAGTTCCACTTGGATCAAAACCAAGTGCTGAAATGGGACTAGTATGTGCCCTGAACTGAACTATCATCGATTTAGAGACAATATCTCGAACAATGACCTGTCATTGGAAAGGGAAGATTACATGTCACGGTACCATGAAGTAGGCAAGACAAATGCAACATTCAAAATTATACTGAGATAATGTTACTTATAATAAGCCAACAAATTAACATTGGTTCGCAATAAATCACTATTAGTAATCCAACTTAATCAGAGGGATAAGTCCATCACCAGTCTACTCTATCTTTGAATTCCACCCAGAGCCAAGGCAGGATGGATTAGCTTTCCACCTGTCCTACTGCAACACCTTTTTCATCTAGGTTTTAGCTAAAGAAAAAAAACTACACATCCACTTTGCTCCATTCAAAACCCACCTGACCAGTTGGGGACTATGCGGTTGGTGTTGCTCAAGAGGCTGATCTGCCCCATTCTACCCTGCGTAGGTGCAGTATAAAAATTATGCTTGTGGCAGATTATTTACCATTTCATTTTACAGACAATACATTGTTGTTTAGTTGTTTGCTTCCCCACCCAAAATGCTATGTCTCTGTTATTCTGTTCCATCAAGAGTCTTAAAAATAACTACTGTTACGATGTTATCCCTCAATAATATCTGCAAGGGAGAAGTGAGAAATGGGTATCCTACACTATCTATGTCCAACTCTGGCTTTGAGAATAAAAAAGCAGAATAGGATACGGAATGAGCAATATCCATTTGTATCTGCTATGATTGCACCTCTACTGTCAAATGTCTTGCAGGGGTGTAAATGGAGCGAATAATTTTTGTCCGACCCACCGACTGAAGGCGTTTGGAGCGGATACGGAAGGGAGAAATGGGTATCCAGACTTCAACTCCGAGAAAAAAATGTGGAATAGGATGAGTGATGAGCTATATCCGTCCACATTCGCTCCGATTACACCCCTAGTTTTGAGGTCCCTAACAGCCTTACAATTTGTCAACTGTTACTATGATTAGCATATAGAAACAACATAGTAGAATATCCCAAAGGTGGTAAACAATTTGCCACCTTTGGGATAACAGAGTTGATGATGAATATATGTACTGTGATGAAATACGCACCATTCCAGCATATTCACTGTCGATAGTATGCCCATTTGTTGCTCCATTTGCTTTGAAGCCAGAATTTCCTTGCTTGATTGTACCATTACCATTTGGAATTAAGTCTGAACAATACTTGGATAGCTTCTTATATCCAACATCACCAAGTGTTACAATGCCAGCAGCCAGTTGCTTGCTTGATTCTTTTGCATAGTATGCCACCACACTGCCATTCGAACCAGGAGATGGAACTAAGGGAGACAGACTAAGAAGCTGAGGGCTAACACGGCCGGTATTTGGAACTGGAACTGGACTCCCAGAATATGCAATCCATCTAGGACCCAATGCAAGTGGGCCATAACCTGAAATTGGTGAAACTATAGGGCTGGTAAGAATCGTATATTCCCTCTCCAATGTCGCAGCATCAAAACAATGTATCTGCAAAAGGTATTTATTTTCCATCAGGATCAATCATGATCCAAACACCGAGTTAGAACCATCAAACATCGCATACCTGAGCAGCCTGAGAAACAGCTACAACTCTAGGACTGCACCTTATGGAATAAACAGCTGATCTGAACTTCATTGTATGCACGCAATCATGGACCTTCAACGAATAAAAGCGAAGGACAGTAGGAAGATTTTCACTGCCAATATTATGGTTAGTACCATTAGTTCCATTGAAAACAGGGCCATTGGCATCATGGCTGTTTGAACTTCCTGTGCTAATTCCACCACCAGCAAGAGCTAGCAATGGACGTACATCTGCAAATTTGTCTTCATCCTTCTTCGAGGCAATTGGTTTCTTTAGCAGTTGTATGAAAGAAACACTGCCATCATGTCTGGATTCCAGCTGTCTAACATCATTAGCATGTTCAACATCCCATACTTGGAAGCCAGATCTGTAAGCCAGCAGCAAAACCTGTCGCAGCATGTCACCCCCACATTCGAGTTTATCAAACCCAGCCCATTGTACCTGCGAATCATATGACATATAAGACAAATATAAACACATTTTTACATGAAAATATTACTTGCAAGGAGTACAAAGAATAATGTATTCAAAAAATGAAAATCAGGAGACTATACACATCATTCGTCTATAAGATTCATACAAACTTTGCATGACTGAAATGCTGAATGTTAACATAGCGGCAGTATTCTTTCTTTTATATCCTGAAATACAACAATACCTGTTAACATGGGACTGTAATCATCAAAACTCAAGGTTCAAGATCATAGACAGCCTTATTATTTACATACAGTATTATTTGCTATACAAACCATGGTGAAGTTCATGGTTGATGTTCAGTGAACTTGGTGGTCGGGTTTTCTTATGAAATGGAATCTAACATGTTATAATGACAAAAAGGAGATTCTTAGCTTAAGAAATCAGAGTACAACTTCCATGCCCTCATCTTCTAAATATAGTAGCATATCATTAGAGGGAATAGGAACGATGTATAATATGCATTGTCATAATTCCTGACCTGGCCAAACAGGATGTTTTGGATCCAGATAATTACAACCAGAACTCAAAGTCTATTCATGAAAACTCTTTGGTTACATATCTGCAGCTTGTCGATAACATTGTAATCATCTCACCATTTTGCCTTACTACTAGACAAAGTAGCTACTACAATAACATACCAAAAGAGTAGTACTATCTAGTTCAAACATCAGCAGATGAGTATATGATGCTCAGCACAAATGCATCAACAATAACAATAAATACTAATATTGCCACATATGGTGTGCATCTCGGGGGCGGGAACAAAATCTGCAGTGCCTTCCGGCCATAACTAAACTTTTGCTCATTTGCATCAGTTACCACTAATGTACACGTGAAGCAACTAAAAGCTTTTCCAGTATCCAATTATTGCTATACCAAAACACACAATGACACACACCAAAAGAAAATCTTTAAACAAGCAGAAGAACCTGGTCACGGCACCCATCCTCGTCGTGGCTGGCGATCGAGTTCACCAGCGACGCTCCCGCCGACCGCAGACTGGACGCGGCCGTGGACGCCCCCGACGACATGATCCGCATGTAGTTGGACAGCGACCGCGCCGAGAAGAACCCGCCGCCGCCGCCGCGAGGAGCCTGCGCGTCGTTCCGCATCAAGCCGACCGTAAGGACCCGTGCACGCTAGCACCACCACCACTCCTCCTCAGATGCAAAACCGAGCCTTAGCCTCGAAGCTAAACCAAACCGAGACGGAACCACCAGCACACCGTCTGCCTCGCCTTGGGCGCTCCGACGATCGAATCAGCAACTCAAGTTACCCGGGCTGTTTCTCTTGGGACTCGGAGGAGGCTCTTGCAAGAAACAGCCCACCAACCGTATCCTCAGGTGAGCGACATGGCCACGGCGCCGCGAGGGAGCTCGGGGGGGAATCGCCACGGGAGGGGCGAGAGGCCTAGATCATCCGGCGACGCGCGGGAGGCGACTGGTGGTGGGGAAGGCGGCGAATTGGTGGTGCTCGGGCGAGCAATTCGATCAGAGAAAGCGAGGATTTGCGGTTCCCCTGGCCGAGAGGAGAGGGGAGATGGGATTAGGTGAAAATAGAATAGGAGGAAAAGGTTGTTTTATTTCTTTCTCTCCAGAAGAAAAATTAAAATCGGTTGCTGCTTTGTTTTGTTTTTGTTTTTTTTTACTTCGCTTTGTGTGGAGTTTTAATTCGTCAAGGAAAGAAAGGGAGACGAGGCGGCGAAGGGCGGTGGGGTCGTTGGCTTGTTTGAGGAGATAATCTCGCCTCGCGTTCGTCTCGTTAACTCGCCGTCTACGTTTGCTGCTCTCGTGTGGCTCCTCTCCTTCCTATCGCTTCTCGTCAACTTTATGTCTGGCTCGTACGCTTAGGGTATATATCATAATATAGATAACTACTATTTATAATATTTTTTATATTATTTATAAATAAGTTATTTATAATAAATTATCTACAAAATATAAACAGTATCGATACAATGGCATAAAAGCCATCTGCAACAGGTTATTTATAGACGACATTGATACAATAGCACGAAAGCTGTTTATAGCAAACTATTTTCTCATGTTTCGACCGTCTATATAATTACAAGTCGACCTCATTCTCTTCTCTTTTTCTTTTTTTCACCTTAGCAAAGTTTCTATGTTAGATAGCTTATATCACTCTATTGTACATACCCTTATCTAGTTATCTGGCTGGCATCAGTTCGGATCAGAAATCCTTTTGTCTTTAGCCTAGCTTCTCAGAAAATCCAAATAAATAGGATATTTTTTTAGAACATATTCTTCAAATGCTTTTTCGATACTAAAACTCTACGTTGTTCATTGCAGTCTCAAAAAATATAAATAAAATTTATTATTCATAAAAAAAATATCAATGGTAATATAAAAGAATAAGGCCAACTTGACCTACACCGCGCCGGGTCGGACCGGTCTATGTTTCCTGAGCCGGCTAATGTATTTGCATGTCGCTGTTTTCTCGTGGCTTCCATTGGTTGGTGCTTATGTAACCCATTTTTGTTTTTCATTTCAGTACTTGTTTTTATTTTAGTTGCCAAAGGCACGTATGCAGGGGGCGTAGAGAAGCACTATGCATTTGGCATATGACGAAAAATGAAGGATCGGAAATGGCAACAGAGGGGGGTGAATGGTGCATTTTAAAAAATTCCTCCCCAAGTATTTACTCACTTTTCAGCCAAGAGCAAACTGAAAATAGTAATGAAATCTTATCAAAACAGCAGTAAACTGCACCCTAAAACAGCACTAAGAACTACAGAAAACCGCACTACAAAACCGCACTACTGATTGAGAATAGAGCAGAGAAACAGCAATATAAATTGCTGTCCAAAGCAGCCTGAAAAACACAAAGTAAAAGTAGCTCAAAGTAAAAGCTGAAAAACACAAAGCAAAAGTTGAAAAGCACAAAGTAAAAGCTGAAAAGCACAAAGCAAAAACTAAAAAGCATAAAGAAATCAGCAAAAAGAACTAAAGATTGCAGTAAAGAAATTCATGGATACTGCTATTTTGCTCTCGGAAATGTGCTAGTCATAGGACTTTGAGAAAATTCCCAGTTCAAAGTAAACTCATGTCCGTAGTTCCTCAAACAAGGACACACCTCAAAATAAAATAGATGAAGAACTGGGGAGGAGACTTTTGCTCTTAGGCATATGCTAGCCAACTGGCTTTGAGATGAAATCCGAATTAGAGCAAAAGAATCTGCAGCAAATAGAGCACAAGTATAACAAGGAGATTTTCAGATTTTTGCTCTCGGGATGATCTTAGCCAAATAGCTTTGGAGTAGATCCCAGTTCAAAGCAAATAAATATAGCAGCAACTAGAGCAAGAACTTTAAACCTAAAACAAAAATAATGGAGAGAAAATAAACAGCTAGCACAAAATAAAAACACAGAACATTCATATAGAGGAAGAGAGATACCCCGGATTAGATAAAGAAAATATTTACAACCATCTCTCCCATCTCTCACGTAAAACATACACACACATAGAGAAAACAAGTAAACTCTAACTCTGAACACAACTTTCTCTTAAGGGCACAAGCATTAGGAAACCCTAACACTCACACCCATCTCTCTTTCTCTCTCTCAAGTGCATTTCTCCCACTAGAGAGCACCTCTATTTATAGCCTCCACTAATGGGTTTACAAACACTTTACCCATTAGGTCACAACAACTCTCCACTAATTGGTTTATACACCATTTTACCCATTAGGTCACAACAACTCTTCACTAATAGATCATTTTCTAACCAAATTCATTTTGCCCATTCTTTCTTAACCCAATCCGCTTCCTTTTGTGCAGCCTTGCGCATTTACCAAAATGCCACTCCTGCACCTTCCGGGAAGCTTTCTCGTTTCTTGTCGCGCACACTTCGCAACCACTTCGAGTCCTCGCCGTCTTCGACACATCTCGACCGCTCTGACCTCAGCACTGCCTGTGCCTAGTTCGGTCACACGTGCCTCACCACGACTCTGTCTCAAAGTCCTGCAGCCAACACCGACAAGAAAACGTATCACATAGCACCGCACAAAATATTATAATTAAATCGTTAGCATCCATAAATAGCACAAAATGCCCGAAACAAACTCTAACTTTCCAGAACACGAGTCAATAACTCATCACACAGCCGGGGTTAACTCCACATGGTCTCACAAAAAAAAACTAGCAAAGTATGTCTCTCATAATTCTAATAATGATCGGTACCAATTCCGTAATTCTTATTGGTATCTTTACGCTCCATGTATTACTCTCTAGGCTCTCCAATGATGGTGTAGAGAAGGCATTAATTAGTTATTATTTGCTACTTACATGGATATGTCCCCCGCTCATTTTAGCTTTTTTTTAGCTTTAGCTTCTAGTTTCAGTTTTTTTTCACTATTCAGTAATTCGTCTTTTTCTTAATTTTTTTAGTTTTTTTGGGTTTTTTTATATTTTTCTTTTTTTCCCGTGTTCATTTGCATTGTCTGTGATGGGCTAACATATTTTTTCTATTTTTATATTTTTTTTTAAAATTTAATTATGCCCAAAAAGTCAAATCAACTATAGTAAAAAAAGCCAGCTACAGTAAAATTTCAGCCAAAAGTCAGAAGCCATCGCTAAAACGAACGCCCCCTTAAGGTCTAATGTCACTCTTTTTCGATTTCGGCATGTAGTTGGTCATCCATGGGGAGGAAGAAAACAATTGATTTTCTTTCTTCCATATTGCCAGACACACATGTAATTTTCTTTTGTCACTGCAAGATATCCTAGATTTTCATGTGTTTATTTAATTCGGCATATAGCCTAAACGCTCCTAAAACCAGTCTAAGCCGACGTTTAATTTAATTTAGGGTGTTTAATTTCTATGGCGCATATATATGCCGACTTAGAGTTTACTGTATCATATATACGCCGACCTAGCTATTATAATTTGGGATGTTTATAAATGTTGGATTACACCCTACCACAACGTGCAGGGGCGAATGCACCGTGGGTGCTCGAGCACCCCCTCGGCCCCTCCTCCCGTCATGGCAGTAGATCGAAACATCGAACACTTCGAGACTCTGGGTGTGCACTGCGGCCCAAGCCGGCCGGCTCGGCCCAAAAGAGTAACAACGAATAAGGTTCGATCGGAGGAAGATAAACAGTAGATGTAGATCCGAGATCAGAACAGTAGATCTACTCCCGGTAACTCACCAGTTGGTGACTCGGCGGCGTCGGCGCGGAGGCTGAGGCCGGAGGGGGAGCCCGGAGGCCGGAGTCCGGAGGGGGAAGCGCCGAGGCGGAGACGGAGGGGGAGGGGGAACCGGCAGCCGCAGAGGCCGGAGCCCGGAGGGGGAGGCGCCGAGGCAGAGCCAGCAATCGCGGAGGCCGGAGGGGGAGCCGGGAGGCGGAGGGGGTCGGCCGCCGGAGTAGGGGGCCTGGGTAGCCGCGTAGGGGGAGCCGCCGGCCGCGGACGTCGTGTCGGAGGGGGTAAGGGGAGGCCGGCGCCGGGCGCCACTCGCATCGCCAGAAATCGATAGGAGTGGGGAGTGAGGTCTGACCGTGAGGACAATGGGGACTGAGGAGTGAGGAGTCTGTGCAGGCCACTGAGGCCAGGGGCTTTGTTTACTCCAGTCCAGGATGGGGAGTGGTCCGATCGGTGGTGGGCTAGTGGCATTTCTTTACTCCAGTGACCAGTCGCCTGTTCTTTACTCCAGACTCCAGAGTCTCCGGTCCCCAGTAGATGGTATATTATCTTTACTCATCCCTTGTTTAATAGTAGAAGTCTTGATAATAAAAGAATCATTCAACGCTTTCAAGACATGAAAACTCGTAGAGTGAAATTGCGTCATAATCAGATTTAGTGACTTAGTTGTATGTTTTTATTCTATTTTTAATGTTTATGAACATTCACAATTTAATATTGTATCACTAAATTTGATATTTCTTATCTACAGATCGGTACTCACATTTTTATGGACATTTGGGGGAACATTATCTATTAGCAAGGTACTAAATTTATTGCATTGTATATTTTCAATTTGTTCTTTTCCTATTCATGTATGAATTTGATATTCTAATGGCAAAAGACCGGTAAACGTAGCTTGATTTGATTATGTTGTGCTATAGTCTTAACAGTAAAGCTCCCCCTCTATTTTCATCCTGGATTCACCACTGACAACGTGTATATACGTCGTGGGCCTTTGGTCTAGTGGGGCGCTTGTAAACGTCTTTCTTAGCATCTACCATGGTATTTATAAATGCCAGAGAAAATTTAATCTAAGATGGTATTTATATATGTCAAAGATAATCAAATTTAATCTAAGATGGTATTTATATATGTCAAAGATAATCATCTGTGGTATTTAGATAAAATAAACGGAAACCCCAAAATTAGGCGTAAGCTTTTTGGTGGACCTGAAATTTCCAACGCCACATTAGAGGGCATTCGTTTTAGCGATGGTTTCTGGTTTTTTGCTGAAATTTTATTGTAGTTAGCTTTTTTTACTGTAGCTGATTTGGTATTTTGAGTATAATTAAATTTTAAAAAATATAAAAATAGAAAAAATATGTTAGCCTATCACGGATAATGCAAAGGAACACGGAAAAAATACAAAAAAATCCAAAAAATCTAAAAAATTTTTTTAAAAAAATAAATTATTAAATAATAAAAAAATTAAAATTAAAAACTGAAACTGAAAAAAAAGACCGAGACGAACGAGGCCAATACATGTACTCCCCTGTCCACCCAAAACTAGAAGCTAGCCTCTGTACATCTCTAGCTAGCTCTCCTCTCTTCCCAAACCAGCAGCTCCCCTTTCTTGCTCCCTCCTTCACTCACATCTCTCTCCCCCGTCAAATCTAACCATAGAAGCCCCAAATCCTAGACAAGGAGGATGAGGGAAGCTAGCCAGGTCTGTATTTGCTCTCTCCCTGCCGCCCCCATCCCGAATTTGCTCTGATTTTGAGTTTGTCAGGTCTGTTGCCTTACAATTTTTCCAGATGTTTTTCCATTCGTAGTGATTTTGTATTTGTTGTTTGTTGCACAACAAAATCAGGTCTGTTGCCCTATAAATTTTCAGATGTTTTTCCGTTCTAATGATTTTGTAGTTGCTGTTTGTTGCCCAACAAAATTAGGCATGCGACTATGTGTGAAGTATATATCTATTCCAGAATTTTGTAGTTGTTGTTTATTCCCCAACTATTAGTCATGTTGTTAGTTGGTTAGTAGATGGTGAATCAGTTTGTAGAATTCTTGTGTGTTTTATGGGCTATAGTTCCACGGACTGTGATTGCTTGAACTCACCAAAGCTATTTTTTTGGTTCGTAGTGTACATATGGAAAGAAATTCATTAACGCTGAATGAGCTTTCGTGTACTTAACTTGCACGTAATAAGTTTGGGTACAACCTTGACTTGGATAAAGAGTGGAAAGAAAATGTAAGTTGTATTTTGTATCATTTTGGTATTGCTGCATCATGAGCATGTGTGTTCACTCCCAGACCTTATCCTTACTACATCCTGAGCGTGACAGTCTTGCATATCATTCTTGTTTTTTGTAGTTGTGGACAGCTAAGAATGGATACTACTTTGTGTTAATCCCTACCCCCATCGGCCTCCTGTGATTCCTGATCGCCACCATCCCGTGTGCCCTCACTGCTACCCTCGTGTGCTCTGCTTTCAGGTGAGCTGCAAGCTGAGTTCACTCTTGATTGAATTTAATACATATCCTAGTTGAGTTTGCTTGAAGATTTGTCGGCAATTTTGAATGGTGCATGTTCGTCATTTCTTAATAGTAGCTACTGATTAGCAAGTATGGAGTCATTTCTTAATAGTAGCTACCGATTAGCAAGTATGGACAAGGGGTGGATGCGTTCACCTAGGTAATTAGCTCTAAATTCAAAGCTTAAAATTTAGTTAATTCTAGCCTGGTAGGTGTAACTATTTATATGTCCTATTATAGGTACACAGATGACTACCAAAATGGTCTTAAGAATTTTATGGAGTTTGCTTTCTGCAAATCAACAAGGGACAACACAATCCTTTGTCCATGTAGAAAATGTGTGAACCAGTACTGGTTAGAGAAAAATATTGTGTATGATCACTTAACTTATGATGGGTTTATGCCTAAATATACTACATGGATTTATCATGGTGAGGATTGGTGTTCTCCAACAGCTGGTAGTGTAACTCCACATATTCAGAATGATCAAGCTGATGAAATAGATCCTATGTTGAGAGAGGGACTTGGTTTTTTTATATTAATATAGATGTAACCACTATTGATGATGAGGAAGGCAAGGATTTAGATGCTGAAACAAACTACAAATTAACTAATGAAGCTAGCCAAGAGTTGTACCCTGGTTATGAAAGATTTTCTAGGCTACAATTTCTTGTGAGACTCTTGAACATAAAGAATTTATGGAATATGAGTAATGCTTGCTTTGATGAACTTCTTGTACTTTTAAAGGAAGCATATTGAATCAGGAACCTGAAAGAAAGTGAAATAAGCAACAATTCTTACTTTATGGGGGCATTCTTAGGATGTCGGTATCGAAAAAGGACAGATACAAGAACCTTCTTCTTTAGACAATAGGATAAATGAGATTATCCCAGCAAGAATCCAGGTGGTTCCACCAAGAAAGCAACAATTAGGGTTATAATATATTTCCAATTGAGAATTCTGAATTGGTGCACCTCAAATATTATTTACAAATCATTTGTGGATATAAAACCATATGAAATATTTATTCTTGACTCCTTGTAGGGTGGAAAAGAAGTTGCTTTGTGTTCCCTTGGTGGCTCTAAACTTGTGGCATATGGAAGACTCCAACGCACCGATAAGACAGCCATATGTGTAGATAGATTACCCTTGGGAGAATACTATGAGGTGCTTGCTGATGTTATTCTTGACAACAATGTTGGATTAATTGGACTTGGTCCATTTTGATTTAGCAATTAATCAAATAAAATTCCTAGGCCCACATGGAAAAACTGTTTAGTCTCATATGGAGAGTTGAATGGGAGTTACACCACTTTAAAAGGTGGAACGTGGTAACCCCCTTGTGGAATTGGAAAGAGCCAATACACGCGCGCTCGCTCGCTTGCTCGCCTCGCCGAGCCGTGCCGTGCCGTGCCGTGCGGTGCGTGTGCGTGTGCGTGCGCGCAGGCGTGTCGGGTGCGTGCGCGTTTTTCTTTATCTATTCGAAAATCGTAACGCACTGACTCGCAGTAAATAGTATTAACGAATGGTCGCGATATCGCATACGATTACTAGTGAATTATGGCTGCGGTTACTTTCGAGTAATGGCTACAGTTACTAGTGACTAATGGCTGCAGTTACTCTGGCTCTTCGTTTTTGCTGTTACAAAAGGCTCTCCTCTCCATACGGGATAGGTAGTAGTATTCTGGTTCTGTTTTTGTGCTGTGTGAAGTAATCTCCGGTCCAGAACCTTGCGCACAAAGGGTTCTGGGCGAGTAGGCCTCCGAAACTCTGTCCGTTTGCGTACCTGCACGGGTAGACGGGCAATCAAGTTTTGGGAGCGCATTGGCGCGATCGCTCAATCTGCAAGCACGTCATCTACTTTCGGTAGTGAATCGTTCGCGAGACTGCACGGCGAACATCTTCCTGCATCACGCATCGTCCTGCATCACGCCTCGATCGACTACATCGAATAGACCATCATGTCGACTGATGGTAACGGCGCCTCCGGTGTCACCGACACTGGCCCCGCCCGAGGGTATAATCTGCAAACTTTTCTGGTGTATTTGTTTCTGTGTGCTATGAATATGTTAATAGGTGTTGCTATTAGCTTGTTCGTAAGCGAATATGAATATATCATTGTTGAATCACTCATGCTTTTGTATGTCATATTTTATATGCTGAATTTCTGGATTAAAATATGCCGAAAATTGACTAGATATTCAACAAACAATGCCTTACTCCCCGTGCACAGCACAAAGTCACCAAGTTAGGTGGTGCGTTTGGTCTGTGTATCGTATGGCCGCTTCAAAATGTATGAAATTTAGTTCCACACATTATTGATTCATCTACAATTTGTGTTAAGACTGAAGATAGTGAATTTATCCTTCT
Organism: Melocanna baccifera; assembly: GCA_036346265.1. Taxonomy (NCBI): domain Eukaryota; kingdom Viridiplantae; phylum Streptophyta; class Magnoliopsida; order Poales; family Poaceae; genus Melocanna; species Melocanna baccifera. Next base: position 43,797,653 of record CM070677.1, on the reverse strand, counting down.
GAATTTGTAGGTAATGGAACCTGATGGCTCGCCTCTGAATCTGACCAAGCGTTCAATAGGTAAGAAATATTGCCTTCTCAGATAATTTTTCATGGTTTGTTTGATGAATGTGTGTGTATTTTCTTGTATTTCATGACACCCGTGTTTCCCTGTATTTCATGACACATGCATTCCTTTATCAAATTCATGTCCTTATATCCTCCTTGTCTGTTCGCTTGTCCTTCCCTTGTATTGATCTCTTGTCCTGATACAGTTATAGAGCATGGGAACCCCACAAAATTCCTTAGCCTAACAATGCAGTTGTTGGAGTTGTTTGCCTCTAGGCAACAATCCAATGGCCTCTGTATCCAATTATGTTGTATGCAATGGTGTGGAGTTGTTTGCCTTGTACTTGTTAGTACTTCTACCTCATGTAAACATAGATATGGTCAAGCAAAAGGCTAGGGTCGAAAAATGGTAGTCAAATTCTCTTTCAACTTATTGACACAATCATGTTCAGTCAAGATTTATAAGAATGGTTGGATGACTTCTACGTGGTCTGATATATACTTCTGGTATTCAGTTGTAAATTTGCAACTTTTCCTTCGTTTTATACTTTCCATTTGTTTTGGTCTGATTCTTCATTGCCATGAGTAGCCTCTCATGCACTTCAAACGTTAATGTAACAGTGTGCTAGCCTATTATATATGTTTGCGTGTATTCATGACACTAACTTGTGCAGTTATCTTAGATGTTTCTTGGTTCTCATATTTTCAGATTTCCGCAGAAGGTAGAGGTCGTGGTTGCCGGGATTTGCAATGCGAAATACTGACATATAGTATAGATAGATATATAGGAAACCTTTTTATATACTTTTGCGATGTACCTTTCTGTTGAATGGGAAACTGTGATGACCCAAGACATGTCGACATATTATATATCTTGTTGATCCCAAACCAAACAAGGGTTCTCTAGTTTGTGAGTATAGATACCTGCTATGCTTAGTATGCAACTTGCTAGTATTTGTTGATGTTTGAGAACTGGTTGTTTTACTCATTGTAAGTTTACCATGAACACTTGCTATGGCTATTATGGAAGTGCAAATTTTGCGGAAAATCATAGTATTTTATATGTTTGTATGTGATTTTAGGCAATAAAGATGTGTGAAGTGTAATATTTTTGGCCTGTGTATATATACAAATTGTGGAGCAACATCTGCAGGCGCCTCTGTATAAAATTGGGAATGTTTCATAAATACCCATGAAAGTTCCAAAACTAGGGCGTTTACAAACGACATGGTAAGCAAAGCTGGGGGCTGGGGGACGCTTAGGGCATCTCCAATGGTGTTGAGTCAGCTGGTTATTTGTATGTACACATCAGCATATATCCTATGTGGAGGGAAAAGAGTATGCAAAACACAAACAGCTAGCTACTATTTCGTCTCTAGTCTATAACGCAAAACGAGTCACATCTATAAATGACTGTGTGTGTATGTAAACATCAAATAGCTACCCTTATAGATAGTTCTTTGAAATGATAGCTTTTAGTGTGTACTCTATAGATGATGTGGAATCCTTATAGATAGTACTTAGTTAGGACCATTGGAGATGCCCTTATAAACGCCATGGAATCCAAGAAATTGTGGTGCTTAAAAACGCCATAGAAACCTTAAATAGGGGCGCTTGTAAATGCCTTGAAACTTCTAAAACGGGGGTATTTATAAACACAGTGGTATACTTAAACGCCGGGGATCACTTTTGAAATGAAACCGAATTTTGTCAAAATTTCAAACTCTTGCTTTTCTTGGATCTTTGCCAACCCTTGGCCCTTCCCAACCCTAATGCGCATCCAGCCCAACCCAATCCAGCCCCAAAGCCCAGCCGACCTGCTCCCTGCTGCGATTTTTCGCGCGTTCACTGTACACTGCCAGATATTTTCGCCGCTCGTGCCCTCTCGCGCCTTCCACCGCCTTCCACCGCCGAGCACCCGAGTCAAAAGGTTGTACTACCTCCCTGCCACGCCTCTGACACCCCTGGACTCTTCCCTACCATCCGTCGCGCCGCTCCGTTCAAAACCGGCCGCCGCTGCCCGTTTCTTCCCTCCCAAGCCGACAGCCCCTTCTCAGTCGACTTGACCGGCTCTGACAACTTGTAGACAACTGCAATTTGACATTTAATGCTCTGGTCTATCTCCCTACCAGCTGACCCTCCTCCCCACGCCAGCCCGACCCCTCCCGCAAGCCGCCGGACCAGGACAAACTCAAACCGACGTTCCTTGCCTATTTAAACCCCAGAGCCTCTTCCATCTTGAAGCACACCCGCACACCAACTCCTGACCGCCCCCAATTTCTCCCATAGCCACCCTATTGCCGAAGATCATCCAAGAGGCCGAGGTAAGGGTGAATTTTCAATCTGATGATCCTTTTCATTATATTTCAATTCCTTTCGTCCAGAGCCTCCTAAGCATCCCAGAAACACTCCCCAAGTCACTCCAACCCACCCCCTAAACCCCACTGCCCTATCCACGTGCGCCGCCGCTCTGACATGAAGGTCCACCGTGGGCAGCCCGAGCCAGCCATTCTCCGGCCAAACCACCATCGCCACTAGCTTTCCCTAGCCCCAAGAATGCTTAAAAGCGAACCCACTTGTTTCGGTAGCCATTGGATCACCCCCATGCCACAAAAAACCCGAAAGCAATCTTGGCGCCGCCGACGGTGAGAGTTCCAAAAATGGAACCCCCGAAGCCCCCTCTACCTGTTCCTACCCTCCGATCCCGTCGCAAAACTCTCTAGCCCTGCCGCCAACCGCCGCTTCTTTCCTCTGTTTTGGCGCACGCGCGGTGAACCAGGGAGGAAGAAGCACTGTAGCATGCGGGTCCGCTAGTGAACAGTGCTAAACCCGCATGAATAGTACCCAAGACCCGTTACTGTTCATTTGAAACCCAAAACCCAAAAAATAAGTTTATACTCATTTGAACCGTTTCGAGCCCACGAACCCATTTCCGATATCCATTTCCCCATATCAAGCTCCTCCAAGCCCAAAACCTTTATTTTAAAGTTTTTATCCGAGTTTATTTTCATTTTTTTTGTCCAATTTCAGTCCTTCGAAAACGAGCCTAATTTTATTTAATTTTGCGCTAGCTTCCGACGTCGCTAATCCATCGACGCAGGAGGAGGAGGTTCCAGTCCTAGCTCAAGATTTCACAAAGTATGAGTTAATCGAAATTCCTGAATCGCAAGGCAAGTCGCATTATTTTTTTTATCATATTGAGCCTACGTCCTTTAATTATTCGAATACGCAATATTTTCATTACATTACTTTTACACTGTATTTTATGTACAATTACATTCAGAATAATATGTTCTTAGTTATAATCTACCACCGATAACGAAACCAAATATTAATTTGCTGGCCACATTCATTTGACAAACCCTAGTACATAAAATATAGAATTACTTGTACCACATGGTAGTATATGAACTTATGTTTGACACTGTTAAGTGATCCGACACTTGTCGGTAGAATTTCTGAAAGGAAAAGGTAAGGATAAAGGTGTATTTCACGGGAAGCCACGAGTTGGATGAGTCCCCTGATCTTTGTCCGAGAAGGAGGCTTAAGCAAGGAGACAACATAAAATAATGCTGGCCTAGTATCAATGGATACTAGTGTATGTTATGGATGATGCCTCGGTAAGAAAATAAGGACAAGAACCTTATGTCTAATAAAGAACATAGTACATACTCAACCACAAGCGTTGATTCGTCAAACCTGGATTAGTAGCTACTCAGTTCAATTGAATCTTTACACCAGGAAAGAAAGGAAGAAAATAATAAAGGTAATGCGTTGCAACGGTAGACTCTCACGGATCGGGAAAATTCACTCGATGTTGGCCAGTCAGAGGTGCCCGAGGAAGTGTTAATCAAGTGTCTATCGGGTAAAGAGTATATAAAGAACTGAGTACGCGAAAACCCTTGTTTTCTTATCTCTGGCGCAGGAGTTTAAGAAATCTTGTGGGTAAAGCTGAGCAGCTCTGCAGAGTGAAATAAATGGTATTCGAATACATCGTGCTTCCGGTTAACGAGGCTGTGTTTATTTGGGTGATTCCATAAATAAAGCATAAGTAGATTTGAAAAGGTTTTGGCAAAGTGGGAAAGTTAATGATCAAGTTTGAAACCCCAAATTAATAAGAAGTCTTCGTTTATCTTGCTTTAAACTCAAATATTTTACAAAAGCAAAACTGCATCCATATAAAATAATATAACCATTATCCTATGCTCTTTGAAATCCCCTTACATGTAGTTATTCAGTATTTTCCCGTGTGACTTGTTGAGTACGGTAGTTGTACTCATACTTGCTAAACAAACATAAACAGAAATTGCGTCGTAAGAAATTGAGGTCTTTGAAGGAGCAGGTGAAGGCGGTGATGCATTTGAGGTAGCAGACGTTTGGTTTTAAAGGTTGCTCTCTGCTCAGGTTTGTCTGTAGCACCTTTTGGTTTTTGTATTGTAAGGGCCGTCGCCCGCTGTAAGACTTGGCCGTAAATCCATTATATTGTAATAAAGCTGGTTTGTACCCTTTGAAAGCCATGTGTTTGCGATGATGTACCCTCAATTACAGCGCCTCGTAGTTGAACAGTCCTAAGCAGCTGCGAGATAAACAATAAGTACCGCCCCTAGAAATAGAGGTGTTACAACTTTCCCGATGTCATTTTCCTTGACGTCTATAAATGCCATGGGAAAAACTTTTAAGGGCGTTTACAGGGCTTCGAGGGCATTTATAGAGATACCTTAGGAACTGGAACTTGTTGTAGTGTGTATTGCCAGATCAGTGTGTTGGAGTCTATGTACCTCTATTGCTATGATATTGTTTCTGTGAACTTTGTCTACCTGGCTCTCTTTATGTTAAAATCCTGGCTCCGGCCTTACGCGTATGAAAGGTCCTGTAATAAATGGAATCATTGAAACAAGTATCGTTATCACCTTAACAAGTACAAAATCACTAAGCAAGTACAAAAGATAACAAAAAACAAAAAACAGGAGTAATAGAGTTTACCCTAATAGAGCCGGGTATAAAATGTATTTTTTACCTACGGATATAAAAACGGAGGAAACTTTTTACCCATCGGATAAACGGGTATGGGTATGGGTGAGCTTCACCTGTACTCGTCTCACCCGTTTACCCATGGGTCTACGATTTGACAGGTCGAATGCTATGTATGTATGAAAATTACTTTCTTAAGAACATATATATTTGATGTGAATGTGATGCTTATATGTATGTGTGAATTTGAATGTGATGCTTTTATATTTCCTAGCAACAGCTGCTGTTTTTATGTATCTGTTATTAATTCAACTCTTATACGTTGACTCTCAATTCGTGGGTAAATGGGCATACCCGTGGGCAACGGGTACCCGCGGAGTTTGTGGGTAAACAAGCATGCCTGCAGGCGACAGGTATGGGCGAGGTTCTTCGCCAGTCGTCCTTCGCGGGTATGTCCGTGGGCGTAAATCGGAGTCGCGGGGTATGGGTATGGGCAAACACTACCCGTGTCCATTATATCCGATTGTCATCTCTAGTGAGGGGGCATTTGGATGGTATATCAAGTTAGGAGGGGAATATAAACGAAAATGAGATATTGGGAATTGAAGCATGTAACTTACAAAGAGTTCATAGATTCCCCTTTTATGCGAGGGAGGAGGTGATAATTGGTTAGTATAGTCATTACATGCCTTAAAACTCTCGCAAGGCTAGCAAACTCTCAAATTTTGATATTCAAATCATGCTGGAAAATCATGGTCGATAATTGAGAGAAATAACACACTTACATACAATTAGTGAGGGAATTGAACTCTAGCCACTGGAAAGAAAGACATGATGCCACACCGCTAAGTTATGCTACGATTGGCAAGAAGTATATGTTGTTATAACGAAGTTAGAAGATTAGCTGAAGTATATATATGAATGTTTAATTACTGATTTGATCATGCTTGACTAAGATTAAAAGTGATTCCCCCCAAAAAATTGAAATGTGGGCAACTGATGGTGATGAATTGAATAGTGCTAAGTATGATGATAAATCCGTTCATCAAACATAGGTGTGTTTTTTGGGTTGTGGTTTATGACTTAAATTTTTAAATTTTGTCTGTTCACGAGAAGCAGTACATAGAGAAAAATAGTTGTATGTGATTTTAGCCGATATAACTAAACTTAATACATTTTTACTACAATTTTCTGTTAACCACACCTTAAAGAGGTACTATTTAAAAATTAGTTACTGTAATACGTATAAGCTAAAGCTAAGCTGAATCAAACACAGCCATACCATGAAGCTTATTGAGTGTGGCACTAAAAATAAGATTTGGAAATAGTAGATAGAAAAAAATTATGCACGCAGTTCTAAAGAGTGATCTGCACTGCTGCTTCTGACAAAGCGCTTAATTATAGGTAGCGTTTAGTTTGGTGTTGGCTTATAATTTTTTACTGTAACTGATTTATTTTTTACTGTAGCTGAGTTGACTTATTTGGTATAATTAAATTTAAAAAAAATTAAAAATAGAAAAAACATGTTAAATCATCACGGACAATGTAAAGGAATACAGAAAAAAAAGAAAAGACAAAAAAGCCTAAAAAATCTTAAAAAACCAGAAAAAAAGATGAAATTACTAAATAGTGGAAAAAAAGGTAGAAATTAAAAGCACAAATTAAGTTTAAACCGTTTTGAGCGGTGCCATAAAATGGAGTTCAGTAGACTAGAAAGGTGGGTGAAAGGACGAGAATGCCGAGCATAAAATTATCAGTCGCGGCGGATTTCTTGGTTACCAAGACACCTCGATAGAAAAATAAAATACAAACTCGTGTACTCGAAAGAATATGCAGCACGTACGAGGAACACAAGAGAGCTAAGCCAAGACAAGAAACTTGCACGATGGGTTAAGTACCGCATGGTTTTGTCCCTAACACCCAGCGACTAGACTATGACATAACAATGGATTATGCTCTGTGCAACACGCTATTGTTTAGCATGAAATCACAGGGAAATATCAAAATAAGATTTTCTTTTCGAAATTAGCAAAATAAGATATGTGCTTCCATTCACAAAACTTGTTTGATTTCAAGGAGGGTCAGGTCTAACCGTCAGCCTAGAAATGGGCATTCATACGAGCCTAATGGGCTGGTGACGCGTGGGCTCATCTTAGGCCCACAAATAGGAGAGTTCAACTAGGCCAGGTCTTCTTAAAAGAAATGGCCCGTCACATTTCAAGCGCTGGCAGATAAGTGCCCACGGTATAGGTAGCGGGGCTGAACCGCTCAAGGAAGGCCGTTTCGCTCGTCGTGCCCCCGGTTTTCAACCACGACGCGGGCGGCGTCCTTCGTCGCCCGCTCTCTGCCTGACCATGCCGTGGGCGAAAAGGTGTTCGCGAGAGGCTTCTCGGCGATTTCGCCGCGGTGTCACCGACACCCTGTCGCTGTTATCGCGCTCGTGAGAGAGTGGGGGGCTACCGAGCCCTTGCGCGTGGGACCATTAGTTCTGTTACCAAACTTTGAAGGTTTCAATGTGAGCAAATATTAGAATTATTTTTAGTAAATTTAGACTATAAATAGAGAGATATTGTACTATATAAACAGATATAAGAATCAATAAAGACTACGTTCTGGTGATCTCACTCAATTGGTGTCTCCTGATCTATTGTTATTATCGATTGATTGCGTAGATTGCGTTATCGTTTATCTACTCTCCATCGATTTCTTAACACATTCTTAGCACAACTCGCTCTACAAGGTGTACGATATGCAAATTATGAACCAATCTATTATGCATTGCAATTTATATTTCAATCTAGATCGGTATTAGATTCGTTTGCAATGCTATGATTAGATCAGTAGCACTCTAATCAATTATAATCGCAGATTGATCTGTAAACTGTTCACATGATTACTCAACCATATAATCTGGTAGATTAAACATCTAGAATTTAGATCAGTTTCCCATGATAGATCTAAATCGGATTATATTGATAAAATTGGTTTTCACACCATGATTGGGGAATGACCGGCAAGCCCGAAGTTGCGCCGGTGGCTGCCGCCTTTGGCTCAGCTTTGGCCACCTAGAGTTGCGATGCCGCCACTTGGTCTTGGGCGACCGAAAGATGCACCGCAGCCCGAGATTTTTTCGCCCGAAGTCAAAGCCACCTCCGTATGCATGCCTGAGGATGGCTGCCGCAATTGCGCTAGCACCCAAGTACGAGGAAGCACCCGAAGCCACCGAGGTTGCCGTGCCCAACGTCGGTGACGCGTCCGAAGCTGCCGATAAGCCCGTCGACACCGATGCACCAGAAGTCGCTCGACCCTATCGACTGTGGCCTCGTGTGAAGAAAAGGGGAGAACACCGGAGAATGAGGCCTCAATTCCATGAAGATGTCTGTAGAAAATGAAACTAAATGAGAATAAGACACCTCCCGTATCAATTGAAGAGACCCAAACTGAAGTTGAGAAAACCCTAAAGGAAATGATCTTGAAGATCGTAATCCCAGTACAATTATGCGCGCACAAACTAATACTGGGATTTCAGAGCAACCAGACTCCGTTGTTGTGGGAAATCATGAGGAGCTGGATGAGACAAATGAAGAAATATCCACTAATTTTGTTGAGTCAAGAGAATTATATAAAAGAAAAACTATAGTTGTCGATATCTATTTTGCCTTAAAGATTGTGAGAAACCTTGAACTGGATCCAGAACCAAAGTTCTTAGCTGAATGCCAGAAGTGTTCAGACTGGGGTAAGTGAAAAAAAAAGCAATTGAGACAGAATTACTCTCCCTGAATTAAAGAAAAGCGTTTAGCCCGATAACTCGAATATCACTTAAGGTATTCCCTATAGGATGCAAATGAGTTTTCGTCCGAAAAAGAAACGAAAATAATGAGGTTGTGAGATACAAAGCGAAACTTGTGGCACAAGGGTTAACGCAAAAATCTAGTATTGATTATGATGAAACATATTCTCTTGTCATGAGTAGGATAACGTTTTGATATTTGATATCAATGGTAGCAGGTATGAATTTAAGTATGCAATTAATGGATGTAGTGACCGCATACCTATATGGGTCACTTGATTCGGTATTTATATGAAAATCCTAAAAAGAGTAAATATTCCATATCAGGGTAAATTGAATCGAAACCTGTACAACATCAAGCTGGAAAGGTCGTTGTACGATTTAAAACAGTCTAGTAGAATGTGGTATAACCGGCTTAGTGAATTTCTCCTAAAGAAGGGATACAATAATAGTGAAGACTGTCCCTGTGTATTCATAAAGAAATCCCAGAATGGATTCTGCATTATTTCAGTATATGTCAATGATCTGAATATCATCAGGACAACAGAGGACATAAAGGAAGCATGTTCCTACCTTATTAAAGAATTTGAAATGAAGAATTTGGGCTGAATCAAGTTTTGCTTAGATCTGCAGCTGGAGCATTTCTCTGAAGGAGTTTTAGTACACCAATATTCTTATACCAAGAAGGTCTTAGAGAAATTTAACATTGATAAGTCATATCCAGTGAAAACATCGATGGTAGTTCGATCTCTAGAAGCGGATAAAGACCCTTTTAGACCAAGGATAAAAAAATAAGAAAATTCTTGGATCAGAAGTCCTATACTTAAGTGCCATTGGGGCACTAATGTACCTGGCTAACTGCATAAGACTGGATATTGCCTTTGCATTTAACTTGCTAGCTAGGCACAGTACAGCTCTAACCCAAAGATATTGGGTTAGCATTAAAACCCTAATCAGGTATCTTCAGGGTACATAAAATCTTGGATTATTTTACCCGAAGAACCAAGACTTGACTATAGTTGGATATATAGATGTAGGATATCTATCTGATCCACATAATGCGAAATCCCAGACAAGTTTTATATTTTTTGTGGTGGTACAGCTATTTCTTGGCGGTTATTCAAGCAGACCTTAGTAATTACGTCTACAAACCACTTAGAAATAATTGCATCATACGAAGCCTCACGGGAATGTGTTTGGCTTAGATGGATGGTTAACCATATCCAGAAGTCATATAACATGAGCACCGTTAATGATCCTACTATTATCTATAAAGATAATACTGCTTATGTTGCACAGATGTAAATGCGCTATGTTAAGAATAATATCACAAAGCATATTATTCTTAAATTCTTTTATCCTCATGAACTTCAAAATAACGGAGAGATAAAAATATTAAAAGCTAAGTCTTACGATAATCTAGCAGATTTTTCACAAAATCACTCCAAGCCTCTAGTTTTCATAAATGCGTTTGAGACATAGGTATGAGACGTCTTAGAGAATTACAAGATTCAGGGGGAGTGAATCCCTGAACCATAGCCCATATATAAAACCAGAAGACTTACATAATCCCGAAGTTCTAAATGTTGTACTCTTTTTTCATTTGTGAGTTTTCCTTGAAGTTTTCACGTAAAAGTTTTTAATGAGGTAACAAGTGTCACAAGGAACGGATGAATGCACTATTTTCTCTATATTTTTTCTCACTGGGTTTTTGGGAGGAGTTTTTAATGAGGCATGTGCATGTCATAGTATTCGCCCAAAGAGGAGTGTTGCAAAACTTAGAAGATTCCAGTGTGGGTAAATACTGGAATTGCCCTTGGTGACCTTAGACTATAAATAGAGAGACATTGTACCATGTAAACAGATATGAGAATCAATAAAGACTATGTTCTGATGCTCTCTCTCAATTGATGTTTTCTGTAATTAATCTATTGTTTTTGATAATTGATTGCGTATATTATGTTACCGTTTATCTACTATCCATCGGTTTCTTAACAAGTTCGTCAGGGATTGCTCGTTCGCTCGTCGTGCCAAGGCAGGAAACGTGCCCGCGACAGGTCGAGGGGTGAGCGGCACCCTCGCGCCCGCCGCTCCGCTCTCCATCAGCCGTTGAATTAAGGTGATCATATCGACGGATTGAGAGCCTGACATGAGGCTCTGACTCATTGGATTTTCTTCCCATGCCGCCCATGATGGCCGCAGACACCGCAGCTCAAGTTCTTCCTCCTTGGAGATGGCCTTACGTAACTACTGTATACATACATGCTGACTGCTGTGGATGGCTAACGAAAATCTTACACCGCGCCAAACCTTGAAAGCCACGGGGAAGAAAAAAGAGAGGACTTTTTACATAATACACAGCTTTTTCCCTCCGGTGGTAAGAAAATTTCGCCGCGTGGCGGCGTCAATTCTCTAGCCACCTCCATAGAATAATGCAAGTGCCTTGCGGTTGGCTCCCACACTGTCTTGGCCGCATCCACATGACGATCGATCGAAACACTTGCACCAACTCACATCAACCGATCTATGGCTCGCTTTAGTCAACGTACGCGCCGCAGATCTTCCTGATCTCCCCGTTGTCCCCGGTGAGCACCTCGATCCTGCCCATGTTGATCATGGCGCTCGCGTAGTCGCTGAAGAACTCGTCCGGCGACGCCGCGGCCGCCATCCTCGCCACGTAATCCCTGGTCCACTTGTCGTCGAGGAGCGCCTGGTCGGAGACGAACAGGCCCATGTTGCTGTACACGTCCCGGTAATAGCTCAGGTCGAACGTGTACGGGCTCCCGGGGTCCATCTCCACGAGCGTCGTGTCGTTGGCGTCGCCGGCCTCGCACGCCTTCCGCAGGTCCGGGGCGTACGTCTTGTTCAGCGACGGGTCCTGCACCCCTTTCCCGCTGTAGTTGTAGAGCCGGTCCTCCGCGAACGTGGAGCACCGCGCAGTGCCGATCGTGTGGCTTCCTGCAGCAAGCATACACGTACAGTTCAACAGAGATTAGCGAACCTGATGAATCGATCAATTATTGAAACTTAAGAACTTTTGTTAGCACTGGACATACTAAATGCATTGCTAAGTACCACCTGATAGGACGACGAGGTCCTTCCAGCCCAAGTCCTTGACGCTGAAGTAGGTCTTGAGATCGACAACGTTGGAGTTGGGGGGCGGGAGGTCGTTGTTGGCGTCGAAGGCTGAGGACACCTTGCTGTCCCGGCGTCCGGTCTCCACCGGGTACCGTGGCCCGTTGCTCTGGAAGAAGGAAGCCGCATGTCGACGTCGGGGACGGGAAAACAATAACGATCACGGCGAACTTACGGGTGCATTTCACCGATGCTAAAAGCGAAAGGGCGGATAATCTGCTTACCAGGTACACGGCGTCCCGCGCGGCCATGACGATGATGTCCGCGCACGACACGGTCAGCGGGCACTCCGCCTCCAGCTTGGCCTTGATCCTCTCGATTTCGTCGTAGCCGCGGAGGCTGTAGCTCGGGAAGGCGTCCCTCTCCCCCGTCCCGTTCCGGGAGATGAGCATGATCGATCCGTCACACCCCTGCACATGACGCATCCAAACACAAGCAAGCCTCATCAACCACCATGGCAACGCAACGAAGCACACGACTCGTGCACGCGACGCGACATGAGAGGCACGCACGGATCTCGCGCGCGCAGAAGCCACGCAACGCACCCTGACGAAGCAGTCGTGGAGCTGAAACCGCAGCAGCGCCGGCGCGAGGGTCTTGTCCCCCTGGACGATATCCCGCATCTCGGCGAGCACCAGGTCCTCCGCCTGCGGGCACGATACGTTGTAGAACCCGATCGCGAGCCCAGCGCCATCCGCGCGGCCCGGCACCGGCAGCCCGCTCGCGACGGCTATGACGATCAGCAGCAGCCTGACGAGGACGTCCAATGCCATCCGCCCGGACGAGAAGGAACAAAGAACGACCGAAGCGCCGGAAGTAGTCGTCGACGCCGTTGCTTACGACGAAAGGAATCAGCTCAAGAACGTTGACACCATCTCGAGCCGGGAACTCCGGAAGGAGAAGACGACGGAGCCGCTGGAATTGAACTGGACTTCAAAATTGCTGGCATCCGCTGGTTTATTTTACACTATAAAAGTTATAACATTTTTGATGTAATTAAATTTAAAAAAATTAAATAAAAAACATATTATTTCATTATGAACGATATAAAGAAAAAACCTAAAAAAGATAAAATTAGATAATAGTAAATTAGAAACTAAAAGTTAGAAGTTGAATTCAAAATAAATGGGATCTAAAACTCCCGAAACAACGATGACGAAGAAATGATGGCCAGTCTTTGCCGAGAGAGAGCCGCTGGTGTTAGGTAGGTCGGCTATCGCTATCGAGAAGCACAAAATTCGCAAGTTGGTTAAAAATTGATGCTGTCAAAGGCTAGCTGGGAATGGGAACGGAGCGTTGGAGGCTACGCGGAAAGGGGGAACAAAAAGCTCAAGTGAACAAATTTTGCCATTTCACACAGGATAGGAGGCGCGAGCAGATAGGCACATGGACGGCGGTGATGGGGCTTTTGCACCTGTCAACGCATGCTTTTGCTACACTTGAGCCGGCTGCCAGAGCATCTCGTGTTCTAAGGAACTAGAGCTGATGGTTTTTAAGTGAAGCTTTTTGTTTTTGATTGAAATAAAATAGTAACAGCTAGAAGACTGGCTTTTGAAAGATATGGATGTGAAGGAAGTGACGGAGGCCAGCCAATAGCTTTTGGAAACGGTTTAAAGAAGTCGTCCCGCCCGTCGCCTCATCCCGCCCCGATCAGTGTCCGTCCGTACGACCCCGCTTGGCCTTCCTCAGCGCGGGGTGTTAGCGCCACGATGGGGTGAAGCGGTCCGGAGTCTTGCTGACCCGTGCTCCCAATACCTCAAGGGTGGGCTGCACCTATGCCTGCGTAGGAACTGGCGCACTGCTGAGCTGCGACCCGAAAAGTAGCTCCGCCGGGTTCTCCACGAGGTACAAACTCACGTCCACGGGGAGGTCCTTGTGGGGATAGCCTAACTCCTGGCTGGTGCGACGTGCCTGTAGGACATATATTGTTTATTCGTGTAATATATCGATGTGAAAAAAAACACTAAGAAATGAAGCGGACCTACCATGTGGGTCATGGCATGATGCAACCTCTCGTACCCATCGGACCGCCCTGGGCGAACAACGTGGGCTGCCCTGCCGATGCTAGGTACGGGTCAATAGATGACAACGGTGTTGGTGTACATGCCCACAATGACCCTCTGGCCTGGCCAGGCACCGGTGCCCGGGCGTAGTCACGTGGCCCTCCGGGCCTTCTGCCTAAGGTGCAGGATGTGGCGGCCTCGGTGTGTACGTCAACGTAGCCACCTTTGGGAGCGCCCTACATGATGTGAGGGAGAAGGCACGATTCACCTTGTTGATGACCCAGCGGAGAGCGTGTGCCAGCTTGTCGTGCGTGTCCTCAAAACCGTGGCCCATCCTATCCACAATCGACCCGACGTCCATGATAATTGGCTATGATGTCCGACTACAAGAAGTATATAAATGAATCAAAATAGTAATGATGGTAACCGCACACAGAAACTTGTGAACATGAGAGTACATACCGCGAGGGCGACATTCCGCACTAAGTGCACGGGGTACGTATCGGTCGGTGCTGGTATGTGAGCGGACGGAGGGTCAACGACACATCAACCTGGTGCATATCTGCGAAGCGTACCAGTGTAGGTACTCATTATACGTGCTACGGTCACACGTGGTGTCCACCTGCACAAAGTCATCAAGTGCCTCCATCCACTCTGTCACCCACTGCTCTATCTTCGTGGCCCAGCTCGTCCCCGACCACCCCTCCTATTGTGCCTGTGAAACGTACAGCTATAATTAGAAGGTATCGTAGTAGAACTGAGAAAAAATGTAGGAACATATGTTGTATGTAACTCATGAGCGGATGGAGTCAAGCACCCAATGCTCGACGGGGATAGGAACAAGCTAACGGAGGCCAAACTGGCACATCACTTGGTGCACCGCGTAGTCCTCGATGAACACACCGAAGACAAGCTTCTTCCGCGTGAGCCAGTACGCCTGATCGTGCAAGCATAATGACGAGATCCCGGTGGGGGTGCGGTCCGCCATCTCCTGATCGGAGTATGGCTCCCAGCACATGTCGTCAATGCTGAGGCGGTCGAGGTGCTCGACAAAGTGGTCGTATACACGGGTGACCTGTAGGTGTGCAAACTGTGCCTGCGAGTCAGAATATTGGTTATGAAGGATGACCCGTAATACACGTATTGTAAAGAATCAGAAGAGTAAGTATCCATCTACGACACCAAATGAACCCTGCGGTAGGCTGGTCCACGGCGCCCCATGTCCTTACGGTACGGACCGTTGTCAGGCAACAGGAGTCGTTCGAGGGGGAAAGCGCTCGAACGACCATAGCTGCAGCAAGAGGGGGCAACCTGTGAGGACAGGGTCGTCCTCGGCCTTAAGCAAGTGTCGCACAGGCCGTGGTACATCGCGGCAAATATGGTGATTCCCAGCTATAGTGCACCACCTTCTCCTATAGTGATAGCCCTCGCATACCGCATGAGGCAGGCGTCGACGGAGTCATAGTGGCTACTGTTAAACAGTACCCAGCTGAACAACCACAACAAGTATGCCTCCAAATGCTGTGACACCTTGTTTCGTTAGCTCCGAGTTCATCCGCTCGACCTGTGCACAAATAAAAAAATTAATAAGCCTATCATATAGTAATAATAGTGCATTGCTAAATAAAAAAATAGAAAGCATACATACCCGAAACTACGAAAGCACCACATGGGGGGTATGCTTCTGTCGTGCTGGGATGGTGTGGTACGTGGCCATCGCCTTAACCGAAGAACCAGGCCAAACCCGGCCAGCAGGTTCTCGCGCAAGTTGCTAGGTGCATTTGGAGGGGAGACAACATCTCCCGTGATAAGTAGGCCGAGCAGCATCGCGATGTCCTACAGAGTGTGGGCCATCTCCCGAATGGGAGGTGGAAGGTGTGCGTCTCAGATCGCCATCGGTCCAGCAGAGCTGACAGCAACGATCAGTCGAACGAGAACCGTCGTGACCACTCCGGCCGGCCTAGGCCTCCCTGGCCTCCTCGACTAGAGCGCCATCCTCATCGGTGGCCTCCGCCATTTACATGACAGGTAGAAGGCTGGTATGGCTTAGCTTGCAAAGCACGAAGAAGTATGTAACGCACATATTGTAAAAAGACGTAACATAGTTTTACACAAATCTGTCTATCCAGTGTAGGTCTAATCTCCAAGCATGTTGGGGTGTCCGCATACGGATCACCCCTAACAGGGTCTCCTCGTCCGCGCCCTCAAGATGCACAACACAATGGCTTGCGCGGTGCAGCACGTCAACGTGCCGGTACAGCAACTCGAACGGCCAATCCGAAGCTATATCTGCAAATCAATTTAAAGTTAGCAATTATGACACAATTACTGGTTTAATTATTAATAGCATAGCTTTGGAAATTCTTCACATCATTCCAAACCAATTTCACATATGCTTTTATGCCTATTTAATTTATCCACCTATCTTAATAATTTTAGGTCTTAGAGTGAACTGAACTAAAGTGTCTCTATGGGATATCTGAATTTTATTTTCCTCATTTGCGGTTTTTTATGACTCAAATGCTATTTAAATCATCGCGTACAATTTTAATCGCTATGTGTAATCTTAAATCTCGCGTACTATATTACATCCGCGCATGTTATAGTAATCGTCACAAATACTTTTAAATATTTCAATGACTATTAATTATTCTAAAAATTAAGAATACTTATTATGGGGTTTCTATAATTTATAAGCAATTAACAAAATTAACTAGACCTTCAAATGTACAACAAAGTGCTGTAAATAATAATATAATTATTAACAATTAATTTGGTGTAACTTTCCAAACTATAAATTTAATGATTTCAGTTGTTATCCTACCATATTTCAAAAATAAATATACAAAAAATATAGAAAACTCATAGTCCTTGATACGTAAATCCCTCCTCATCCTCCTCTTTCTCTCTCTCTTCCCTCCTCTTCCTCTCCCTTCCTCCCTTCTCTCATCCCTCCTCTTCCTCCTCTCTTCTCCTTTCCTTTCCTCTTCTTTTCTCTTTCCTTGCTTTCAGCCGAATGGAAACAATGAGTCGAGGTGTCGCACGGCCAGGGGTTTATAGCCCTAGTTGCCCAACCGTTAGGTGACTAGTATCTATCGTCCAACCGTTGAGCGACTTTGTCACGTGTTATCTAAGGTAGGGAGATTAGGCTAAGTCGTATAATGGTTGGATGGCACGTGACCAGAACTACAAAAAAAAGGTAAATAAAATAATGTAATTCTAAATTAAAAATTAATTATTAAAAAATTCAAAAATGAAATGGTCGAATAGTGTTTTCGCATGACGGGTCGCACTAGAAAAATAATGGTTGGATGGGCACGCCCAATACGGCGGATGTGAAGCTCGTGCGAAGCCAGGTCTATCATCTGAGGCCAGAGACTTGGTACAGTACAAAGTTAGACAGACCAGCAAAACACGGGCCGAGCTTTCAGTAGGCTGGATGAGAGGTCGGCGAGTTTCTTTTTTCTTTTTATGATGGGGAGGTCTCCGAGCTTGGCACTGGGCATTGGGCAATGCAACATCACGCTCGCAGCAGTTCCACAGATCAAGAAGCTAGCACTGGATTGTGGCTGTGAAATGTTTGGCTTGCTGGATGACGAGAAAAAGTTTGGCCAGGTTAAATGTTGCCATATGGAGTATAATAATCCTATATTATGGGGGGTGCTTGTTCTAGCGTTGGTTTCTGGTTGAAATTTTACTGTAGTTGACTTTTTTTTACTGTACCTGATTTGGTTTTTTTGAGCATAATTAATTTTAATAAAAATGTAAAAATAGAAAAAACATGTTAACCCATTAGGGACAATACAAAGGAACACGGGAAAAAAGAAAAATACAAAAAGCCTAAAATATCTAAAAATTTTAGAAAAAGACGAAATACTGAATAGTGAAAAAAAACAGAAACTAAAAGCTGAAACCGAAAAAAAGCCGAAACGAGCGGGGCCGCTGAGAGAACTCTGGTCTCGTCCAGTGCCATGTCATAATTTTACAAAAGCCCCTTAGATTTCTCAATTTAGCGAAAACACTATCTATTTTTAGAAATTGCATATGGGTCCTTAAATTTTTCAGAGAAACCCCTTTTGCTTGATAAAGCCCCGCAACTTTTATGAAATTATGTACATATCCTTATTTTTTTTTGCAGAAAAGACATTTAATTTTTTCAAAAATACATATATATTCTTGATTTTTGTGGAAACCCCTCTTCACGAATTGTCGGCTTTTTTCTTTGATCCACATGGTAACTAGCGCAACATGGCGTTGTGCTACCGCTGCTAGTATATATTACCTTATGAACTAGTTCTTGAGTGCTCCATTCACTCATAAATACATATCTTCTCAAATATAGGTGCAGTCAAATTTTTAAAATTTTGGCTATCAATATATTTTAAATATTTAAATTAGATACATAAAAGACATACATAGAGATTTGTCTCAAAAATTAATTTTATAATATCATATTTTATTAGGTTTTATAAATATATTATAATAGAAAATAGTGATAAGAGTTGTATTTTAGATATCGTGTTGATATCTAAAATGACATTAATTTATGATAAAGTAGTGGTATATTCCGAACCAGAATTGCGATATCCCCATTTAGGGGGCGCTCGTTTTAGCGATGGTTTCTGGTTTTTGGCTGAAATTTTACTGTAACTGGTTTTTTTACTATAGCTGATTTGGCTTTTTAGGCATAATTAATTTTAAAAAATATAAAATAGAAAAACATATTAACCCATTAGGGACAATACAAAAGAACATAGGAAAAAAAGAAAATATAAAAAAACCTAAAATATCTAAAAAAATTCAGAAAAAGATGAAATACTAAATAGTGAAAAAAAACAAAATCTAGAAGTTGAAGCTGAAAAAAGCCAAACGAGCAAGGTTAATGAATAAGGAAGGAGCGAAAGCTTTGCTTAAACAAAAAGCGACAGCTCGCATGTTCATCTCTTCTCTTAGACGTGAGCTGCATATCCAGCGATAAATCTAGATTTCTGGTGAGAATTCCAAATGTCTTTTCAGGAAAAAAAGAAAATAAAATATTTCTCCGCCCGCCCACCGGTCGCGACGTACGTACGTAGAGCTGGGAGTTGGGCCGTGCCGTGCCGGCACGGTCCAAGCCCACCGTGCTTCGGACCGGTTTGTGTCGTGTCGGCTCGGCGATCATCCACCGCGCCGCGCGCGTCGCCGCCCGTCTCACCTCTCGGCAGCCCAAGCACGGCCCAAAGCCCGCCGTCTGGCGTTCGTGCCGTGCGCACTCAAGCCCGCCCAAAGTTACTATGCACGACAAAGGTGCGCGAGCCTTTGTCGTGACAATTGTGGCGACGTCCGTCATCTTACTTTATCTCGCACCCGCCTCGTTGAAAATTAATTCAAGGTCTTAATGCGTGTAATTTTTTCTTGGTTGCACCGGTTGGGGACGTCGTGACGCCGTGGAGGAGGTCGTCAACTTCTGGGCGAGCTCGTCGATGTGGAGGTGTAATGCACGCAAGAAGTCAAGAGGGCGCCGACGCCGAGGGACGCGGCGATGGGGTTTCGCCGGCGGCTCGGCCTCTCTGCACGCTCCTTTCCTTCCCTTCTACCCCTCTGCTGTGTGTGATATCGTGATTGTGATTGTGATCTTGGGATGGCGGCGAGGAGGCGGGGCGGGGATGCGGGAGGAGCCGGGAGGCGTGGCGGGGGCGCGAGAGAGGGCCGGGGAGGCGGGCGTCTGCGCGCGTGCCCCGTGCCGCCCGAACCCAGCCGTGCCGCCCGAGCCTGCCGTCGTGCCGTGTCGGCCAAGCACGCCCGGTCTGCGTGCGTCTTGCGTGTCGCCACCGTGCGGATTTTGAGGCCCGCACGCCACCGTTCGTCTTGCGCGCGCCGCACGGCCCGCCACGTGTCGGGCCGGGCCGTGCTTGGGCCGTGCCGTGCCGGCCGTGCTTCGGGCTGGCCCAAATAAACCCGGCCCAAGTCCCAGCTCTATACGTACGTGTCTCCTGCCCCGGCGCACCGTCCATCTCGCCACCCGATTCTGGTAAGCGGCCGCCGTCCCATCCCTTGTTCGGTCCGTCCGCTCGTTAAAATTCCACGCTGCGCTCACGCTGCCTTCTCCTTGGTCAAAGTCCACGACCGCCTCCTACCTCCGCTGCGGTTACACTCTTTCGCTTCCTCTGTCCTCGCAAGAGTCAAGAGCTACGGCCGGTTCAAGTCTTGGCGACGACGACTCCTCGCGGCGCCAGTGCCACCCCTGTTCTTGCCTTGTTCGTTCGGGCGCGGAAACTCGTAGAGGCGGGCGGACGAGAAGGGCCGCAGAGAGGTGGCTTCTACAGCGTCCATGGACCTCGTCCGCCGGGAGACGGACCGGAGCGCCGCCCCGGAGTTCGTGGCGCTCGACATCAGGGGCGAGGCGGAATCGCCCGAGGCCAACGCGGAGCATGTAAGGATCGTTGCTCCACTAGAATTTGGTTCGTTCGCTTCTTTTTCTTTGTCCTTTCTAACCTTGTTGCCACAATCGATTCTGGCTATGGGCTGAGAAGATGATGGAGTGCTCTTTCCCTGTGAAGGGTCTCGAGCGGGAGAGGAGCGGAGACGCCAATCCTCCTTCCGCCGGTAAGTTCAGCAATCAATCATCCTGCTCCATTACTCCGAATTCTGAAACAACGCTCACTCCAACTCCTTCCTGGTTCAAGTTTGCAGTACTAATTGCTATAGACCCTTTAGCCGATTTAGAAATTCCCTTCGTAATAAATAGCTTTGGTTATGTAAATCCGCTAGTTGCGTCACCGGATGTAGATGAGGAGTCTACGCACGACTTTGCGTCCACTTCTTAATGTTAGAAAACCTGAGACTACAAGCCTGGCTAATGATAGGCATATTTTATTTAGTTTATAAATAAGAGTTTCATCCAAGTCTAATCTATGAGGGATACGTACCCTCTAATTAGTCTATAAATAGAGGTCCTAATCATTATAAAGTTATATGTAAACAGAGAAAGAAATAAAGAAAGAAATTCTCCTTTTATCTCTACGTGTTTAATTTATTGTTTGTAATATTCTGTGTTTGATCTATCTCTTTTGTATAGCAGAAATCGATCGGACTGGACTCGCCAACGATGGTTCGTCAATATGTTATCAACACGAATCGCTCCGATGGATCGTAAGATAATCATTCACAGATTAAATATCTAGATTGCTCTAAATTCTGTAATTTTTTGCTTTCTAGATTATTTTTCACGGTGCAAATCCGTTCTAATCTACTACGAGTAGACTTGAAGTTGCCAGTCAATTCGATCGGTAGTTTTGCACAAAGAATATATGATGATTGCATTATAGATTGAACAGAAAAAATGAGTGAGCATAGTTGGTTCCACACGGTTGCACCACACGCCGCTGCTAGTGAGCCACCGCGTCGTGCCGCCTGCACACGACCGTGTCGCCCGCACGTGCCACGCTGCTCCCGCATGAGCCCTGGACATTGGCCCCCACACGGGCCATCGTCATGGTTCAGCGCGCCACCCGCACATGGTTGTGGCTGCCTTGTCGCCGCACTGTTAGACCGTCGAGTCGTCGTGCGCCATTTGGCCATCGCGCCACCATACGCGCCTCCCGCATGAGGCTGCGTCATCGGTTCCTCCATGCCATACCGGCTGCCTGTGCATCGCCACCACTCCCGCATGAGTAACTGGCCACCACGAGCAGACACTGTGCCCGGCCGCACCGGTGCCGCCCCCACAGGCTCACGCTAGGCTAGCCTCCCGACCGCTCGCATGCGAGTAACTGCAGCCGCAAGGCGTGTTGCCTCAGCCGGTCTATGGCGAGCCACCATTGTCGCATGATTTGCCACCTCCGCCGGCCTCCCCGAATGGCACACCGCTATGAAGTGAATAGGGGTAGGGAAAACCGTACCCCTCCCTTTTGAATTGGCTAAAAGAAAATTAGATTGTTCGATCGACCATGGACCATCCGATCGGCCATAGGAAGTATGGACCGTCCGATCGATCATGGGACATTTGAACTAGTCTGATTAGTTATAGGAAGTATAGACCGTTCATCCGATCAATTATGAGACGTTCGGATAAGTCCAATCGGTCGAGGGAAATTCGGACCGTCCGATCGGCCGAGAGAAGTTCGGACTATCCGATCGACTGGGCGGGGGGGCCCGAATTTTGCAGAAAGGCCCTTGAAAAATAAAAAATTATGCAAAAAAATTCTCAGATTTAAAAATTAGCAGAGAAGCCCTCGAAAATTGCAGGAGTCACTGAAAATACATATTCTAACATAAAGGGGCATCGGGAATTCAAATTTTGAGTTTTTTTTCGCATCTGAAGCTTGATTAGCACTATTGTTATTATTTTCTGTGCTTTTCTATATTTACTTACTATTTTTGATTAATCGTAATTATTTAAATTACTTTTAATAACTAAAATTATTTGTAAATTATGTAAACTGCACAAAAAAATTCTAAAATATCACAAGAATATTTTGTATCATTATGCAATTCATTTTATGCATATTTATCTGCGGTAAATTTATATATTCATTTTATGCACATGTAGATGACAGACATCATGAACCGGGAGTTCAAGGAGTTGGCCCGGCATGACCAAAACTGTTTGACTTAAGTTTCTGATGTCAATATTGTATTTGGAGCCAAGAAGCTCTATGCTACCATTGGGATTGGTGCACCACAGGATGCTAAACCCACACTTGAGGTCAGCGTTGACCGTGGCCATTTTTTCCTTCCTCCTAAGATCAACGTTGTAGTCCTCGCTGGCTACCTTGGCCTTGGCCACCAATTCACGCTTTCATTCGTGCTCTGCCTCGCGAGCCTCACGCTCCCTACGCCTACGCGCCTCGAGGTGAGCTTGCCTCTCCTGTCGGATACACTCGCTTTGATCTTCAGTGTAGCTCCAATCCTCTATCCTCTCGTGTGTCGTCCGTGCATCCCACTCCTCGCAGTCCAGGTGCCAGTGGTTGTGCGGATGGTTCTCTCAGTCAATCTATTTGCGGTAGGTCCATAGCGGATTCAGTGATTGCGGGAAATGGGGAAAGCTTGTTAGTGCATACCATAGAAGATAACTGCTATGGGAATGTCTTGTAACCTGATCTTACCCATTCTCGGTAGTGAGCCGTGTCGTTACGCTGGTCGGGATAGTCATAGGCGTAGTTACCGTAACCCCAGTACCACATGCCTAAGCTCAATCGCTCCTTCGACTTAAAGAATGTGCATACATCCCTGCACCAGCAGAGGAGGGCTCTCCCCCACGGGCTGGTCCCGCGGTGAACGCTTAGTGCAAACATTCAGGTATATGGGTTGGGGTTGAAGGTACGGGGTGCTTCGTTTTGGGAGGTGGCCTTCTCACACGTTTCGCTTGTTTGCCCCGGGCTGTTGCAGCCCCTGCAAGTTGGGTGATCTCCTCCCATTGCTTCATGGTACCGATGAAGTGTTCTAGCCATGGTTCAAAAAACACGGTGCGGAAGTGGTACTACTTATATGTTGACGGGCACAACTGCGGGCAAGGGAGGACGGCATAGACACATTGACATTTGTGTAGGCGAGGAAACTGGCAGGGGGACGGTATGGATACACTGACATTTGTGCTGGCGAGGAAGCTGGCAGGGGGACGGCATGGACACACTGACATTTGTGCGCTCAAGGGAGTTGGCAGGGGGACAACATGGACACACTAACATTTGTGTGGGCGAGGGAGCTGGAAGAGAGGACAACAGCAAGGAGGCAACAATTGCGCAGTGGAGGATGTCACACACTATAAAATCTGGTCACCGCATGATGGCCGTGCGACGTACGATTTAAACCACGATTTTAATGAGCATCGCGTATCGCCAATGATGATTAACTTAACATGAATTAACATGTCAAACTTAGAGCACGTAAAACTCACAAAAATTTAGACAATTACGACGACTGTGTCGGGTGACTGCACATAAAATTTTATAATTTTTTGAGCTCATTTGCTATATGTAACAACTTCTGCAAATACCATAATTAGGGGTGGAAACGAGCCGAGCGGAGCCGGCTCGAGCCAGGATTAGCCGAGCTCGCACCGAGCCGAGCCATGGCTCGGCTCAGCTCGTTTCGAAATCGAGCTAGAGTGCAGGCTCGGCTCGACAGATGGCCCGAGCCGGCTCGCGAGCCAAGCTTTTGGCTCGGCTAGATCATTGTTCTGGCCTTCTGGGACAGTGCTCTGCCCGCTACGATCCCACCGAGACTTTGGTCGCAACCCAGATCACACTACACCCAACCAAGAACACGAATCTAATCAAGGAGCAAGACGGAGGATCTACTTACGGCGACACCCCATTGGCCCTCCTCCGCGCGTAGGAAGGGGACGGCAACGGCGAGGCCCTGTGGGACGCCCTGAACGCCATGATCGCTCGCCTCACCACCACCTTCCGCCTGGTTGGGTGCTCCTGGTTGTTTGCCTTCCGCAGCGTCAACGACACGGGGGGAGGGGGAGAGGTGGTAGCACCGGCCACCGGGAGGATCCGGGGAGGATCGGCGCGGGGAGAGGGGATCGGCGGGAGAGGGGATCGGCGGTGGGGGCGGGGGGAGAAGGGGATCAGCGGGCGGGAGAGGGGATCGGTGGGGGGAGAGGGGATCGGGGCGGGCAAGCCGGGAGAGGGATCGCGGCGGGGAGGGCGGCATCGGGGTGGTGGATCGGCGGTGGGCGGCGGGAGGGGATCGGTGGCGGGGCGCGGGGGGAGAAGGGGATCGCGGGCGGGAGGGGATCGCGGCAGGCGGGCGGGAGAGGGGATCGGGGAGAGGGGATCAGCGGGGGCAAGCGGGAGAGGGGATCGGCAGCGGGAGGGAGAGAGGCGTGGCATCGGGGTGGTGGATCGGCGGTGAGGCGGGCGGGAGAGGGGATCGGTGGCGGGGCGGGGGGAGGGGGTCAGCTATGGGGGAGAGGCGGCGGCACCGGGGTTGGTGGATCGGCGGCGGGGGCGGGCGGAGAGATGGGGATCGGCGACGGGGGAGAGGGGGAGATGCGGCGACACTGGGGGGTTGTGGATCGGCGGTGGGGGCGGGCGGGGAGAGGGGGATCGGGGGAGAGGGGGATCGGCACGGGGGAGAGGGGGAGAGGCGGCGTCACCGGGCGGGGTTGGAGAGAGAGCGAGCGGGGTGGTGCGTGCGAGCGGGTTGGAGCGAGCGAGCGGGCGGGTGCGTGCAAGCGAGCGAGCGGTTAAGTATGAGTGCCGATCGGACCAAGCTCGCAAGAGCCAACGAGCAGCTCGCGAGCCGGCTCGAGCTTCGCTCATTTTTCTCATAAGCTGGAGACTGGGCTCGGCTTGGCTTGAATCATTATGAGCCCGAGCCGAGCCGACTCGAGCTCGTTACGAGCCGAGCTGGCTCGTAAGCCTCAAGCCAATTGTCCACCCCTAGCCATAATCATACAAATTGGCTCGCAGTCGATGAAGATCATTTTTCATAACAACATTTCACTTCTAAACAACTTACTTGGTGGGCTTGGTGCCGACAAGATCACTTCTTCTGAGGACACCATGACTGCTCACACGAGCACCATTGGCCAACAAGTTAGAGCTTAAGAGAAGCTTATAACCACTTTGAAGACCAACTAGGCTGACTCACTACGAGAGGCGGTTAAAGGTGCAACGAGTTATGACATTCTAGCTAACTAGCTCCACTTCTTCGATCAAACGGGCTGCTTCTGCTCCTAAGCAGTCAAAGTCATGCTTGATTAGTCAAAGCCTTAATCTTTGACTAATCAAGCATGACTTCGATTGCTTAGGAACAGAAGCAGCCCGTCTGATCGAAGAAGTGGAGATAGTTAGCTGGAAGGTCACAGAGGAGATGTAAATCGTATCTCTTTCATTAGAGTAGTTTATAATAGGAAACTTGTAAAGACAAGTCTTTTATTAATAAAATTTAAATATTTCTTTTCCTGCAAATTATCTTGTTGAGTAGTTAATACTCGTAAGAAAATAAAGAAATGGAAAAAGGCAAAATTCAGACTAAGAATCGAAGCTATATTAATAACTCTGTCATAGCCCCTAACTATTTACTTAATTTATACGAATAAACTAAGCACATAGTACATAATAGAGTTTATGGAAAATAGAGCATTTATCTAACTATTGTTGTTGACTTCAATTGTTATATTCTGATAGCAAAAGTTAGGAACGAGTCGATGCTTGTAATTTCCTTCTTATGGGCGGGACCACATTCAGAAGGAAAGGCTTCGACTAGGTGACGTTACCTTTCTTCGACCAGATTAATCAAATCAAAGGCCTAAACAAGAATAGGAGAAACACACAGAGTTCCTTCTTTTAAATTTGTTCATCTTTTCTCAGTTAACTCAATTGTTTTGTGCTGATAGCAAGAGACGAAAATAGTACGATGCTAGGAAGTTCTTTCTAGTGGGCAGAACCATATGTAGAAAGGAAACACTTTGACTAGATGGTGTATACTTCTTCGATCAATTTGAACGAATTGAGCATACTGAAAAGTGGTCGAACAAAGGTAAAGAATGCCCTACTCAAAGTATGACAATGAAGATTGAAAAGGCTGAAAACTTTATTGAGAAAATAGAAATGTTATACATGGAATTTACGTAGTTGGTCGATATTCCAAGAGTTTGATTGAATCTAGTCGTCTTCCACGGCAAGTCATACTGAGTCTGGTCATGTAACTTCGACCACTGTGTAAGGACTCTCCCACTTGAGAAAAAGTTTATTCCGATTAGGCTAGGATTGAATTTTCTTCAACACCAAGTCACCTACAGTAAGGCTGCAAGGTTAGACCTTACGATCATAGTATTTAAGCATGGCCTATTGGTAGACTGCCAAATGGATTAAGGCTTAATTCCTCTTCTCTTCAAGTAGGTTAATGTTATCTGCTCAAAGTTGTTCTTGGTTGGAGTCAATGAAATTTTTGACCCTTGTTGATCGAATCATTAGTTCTAAAAGAAGCACGACTTCAGCCCCAAAAACTAAGAAAAAGGGTGTTTTGCCTGTTGCCCAACTAGGAGTCGTACGAATTTCCTATAATACTGAAGGTAATTCTTGTAACCAAGCCCCCAAGTCTTAATTACTATAGGTCGATATTCCTATAGGCTGGTCAAAGACCCGAGTCTTAATTACTTGCATTATTTGGTCATTCGCTCTTTCAACTGCCTCATTAGTTTGAGGATGTGCAATAGATGCATAACATAACTTGATACCCAATTTTTCATAAAATTCCTAAAACTTTGCACTCAAGAATTGCTTACCATTATCTATATTTATTGGACTTGGTACCACAATTCGAGTAATTACGCTTCTCATCATAAACTTCTTAGCGGTTTCTGTTGTTATCATAGACATAGGTTTGGCTTCAATCTATTTTGTGAATATATCAATAGCCACACAAAGAATTCAAAACCCCCGGGTGCTTTTAGGAATGGTCCTAGAATATCGAGACCCCACGTCGCAAAAGGCCAAGAGAGAGGTATAGTTTGTAGAGCCTAAGCTGATTAGTGTATTTGCATGCTATAAAATTGGCAATGTACATATTTTTTTATCCAACTCTTTGGCGTCATTGAGAATTGTTGGCTAGTAAAACTCTTGTCGAAAGGTATTTTCAACTAGCATTGTGTATGAAGTATGTGCTCTACAATGACTCCATGTATGTTGTGATGGTGTTATAATCCTTCTTTCTACGATATGCATTGCATGAGAATCCCTTGAATACTCCTTTCATAGAGTACTCTATTGACCAAAGTATACATTTTAACCTTACGGGATAAATAATCTGCTTTGAGATCATCGTGCGGGTACTGTACCCTTATGAAGATACTCATAGGTGGGTACCATCCATGTATCTTCGTATTCTAGAGAGGCTATCTCATTAGGAAATATCTTTGGTGTTTTGACCAGAGATGGCTTTTGGAGGTGTTCTAAGAAGACTCCTTTTGGTACTGGTGATCGGGAAGAAATCATTTCAGCCAACTGGTCAGCGAGAAAATTATCCTTTCAAGGGATATGTTGTATCTTGAAACCAAAAAAGTGCCTTTCAAACTTTCTGACTTCCGACAAGTACTAAGACATGGTCGAATTAGAGCATTGGTACTCTTTTTTGACCTGATTCACGACTTGTTGAGAATCTCCCCTCACGAGTAGTTATCGAATCCCGGCGCTTTCACGGTTCGTATGCCAGCCAATAAACTTCCGTATTCAGCCATGTTATTAGTGGCTGGAAAGTTTAATTGAACGCATACTTTAAGGTCTTTCCCATGGGATATTCAAGGACCACCCCATCCCCAAGCCACTAAGTGTGTGTGACCCATTAAAGTACATCATCCACTATGTCGGATCCCAAAACAACAACTTCTGAATTCTCTATGTAAATCACACTAGTCTAGGATCAGTTAGTGCACATAGTCGGTAACAAAGATACATATCATGTACAATGACATTTATTCATTACCTAAATATGGGCCTGATCGCCAAAGTTGACATCAATAGTTCATAAACCAAAATTAAATATATGCAGCGAAAAAAGAACAATAAAGTAGTAGCCCACTATCCTTTTCTTTATATTATTATTATTATTATTCCTATTTTAGACAATTCCACAACTCTCTCCCGCCTCCTACGATTCACCAAAAAAAGAAGATTCTGCAAACCCGCTAAATATTTTCAGGAATGTCGAAATGACATTTAGGTCATTACATGGGCCCGGCTTTTGGTGGACTGGGTGCATGGACCGGGGAGGCGGCTGAGGTGGCACGAGGGTGTGGATTGGTGCTGGTGTGGCTTAGTTTATTGCTATCATCATGTCAATTTTCACGATTGGAGTTATGATTAGGAGAGTGACGTGAACTATCATCATGTCAATATTCACGAGACGAGTTTTGTGAATGACTAGTTGTAGTCATACTTGTTCGACTCACAAAATTGTGTCGGTGAGGCTACTCGAGTATGGCCATCATGCTATGGAGTCTTCACGTAGTCCCTTCAACAAATGGTTGCAGCCTGGCGTTCGAGCAACCTCTTGAGTTGGGTTTTCGAGCAAGTCATTTATACGCTGAAGCTCTTGAGCCTCCTCAGATTGGTACCAGGTGCGCCCAGATAAAGACCTTTAGGCAGCCAAACTTCTCCTTCGATGGTCTCTAGATCTTAAATATCTAAGGTTGCTTGGGCCCGCCTTAAAGGAGAGTAATTATTTCAATTTTTTCTCCCACGCTCATCAGAATACTCACCTCGTTCATCACTGGAGGTCTCCTCGTTGTCACCATGAGTGGTCACAGTGTGTGAGTGGCGGAGAGTGTTGTTAGCCCTTCCTCTGGGAGAGCGATCAATATCTGAGGGGAGGGCAAAGATCTCTTGGATATAATATCCACTTGCGTCAAATGACTCCTGGCTTGAAGTGTCATTAAACGATAGAACATTGCGACTTAGAGTAAACCCCTCTAAGAAGAGAAATTTTGGGTTATAACCATCTTTCGTCAAAATTGAACCCTGCGAAAGTACAAGCGAACTCGTAAGGAACTCGCCCACGTTCTCTGCAGGGACAACTGAAGAGTGACAGCCACCAGATGTCGATGGAGTCCCAGAACGCAGGATTCTAGGACTCGTTGAGCCTGATCGAATGACCGCTAAGGGACTCAAACATTTAGAGGCAAACCTCTCATCATGTTGTGAGTACCGTTTATGGTCGGATTGACCCTTGCCCTCTAGGGAAATTGATTCCATCGTTGAGCATAACGTTGTGGTGGATAAGGATCCCTCCTCAACCCTATCCGTGGTGCGATCTCCAAGATCTCGTGATGGATCTCTAGAGACAGGCTCACCATCAGATGAAAGCATGTCCTGCTCGTAGTTGCAGCAGGCATCCATGTCAAGATTTGTGTAGTCAGCCAAGTTGAACAAATTCTCCTCGTTCTATTTTTCTGCCATGAGGACATCAAAAAGAAGAGAACTTGCCGACAAGGAATTACCGGACATTGAAAGAAGATCCCCACGGATAGTGCCAATTGTTGATGTTTTAATATTGATCTGATATATGATTATTTGGATGCAGGGGATCTCTCAATGACTTGACTATGATCACACATAGAAAGACATAAGGACTTTATACAGGTTTGGGCCTTCTTCTAGGAGAATAATAACCATACTCCTGTGTAGCTATTACTCAATGAACTGATTACAATTGAGAAAGAAAGTAATGTAGGATGTCTTGCACTCCTCCCCTTGTTCTCCCTAACGTCAGCCCTTATATAGCATGCAAAGCAGTGACGTTTGCTCCATGTTAAGAGGCGTCTTATCCTTTCGAATGATAACAGGCTGACAGAACTTATTATCAGTGATGTGGCTCTTCCTTGCCGCCAGGCGGTTATTGTCAAGAGTAATGAGACGTGGTTGTAAGATGACTTACGACAATGTGATATTCATAGGAGAGCTTACGACTATAGAGCAGTCGTAGAAAAGCCTATGACCAAGGAATGGTGGTAGAAAAGATTTACGACCACCCGTTTAAATTTCTCCCATACGAACAAGGGGTACACTCAAGAAGTAGAATGACGTGATAATACTATTTATAGTTAAATAATAAATTGAATATTATTATATCCTCATCAAGGCTATCAAACACTACTTCATAACTGGGTGATCATAAAGATAGCTCTCGGATTTACTTCAAATATGCGGAGGAATGTGAGCAATCAAGATAGAATTCGCCCCTTTTATATAACGGGGGAGATATTTCTGAACCTCTCGATGTGGCTGGATTAAGAAAGTGCATGGTTATGCCAAATATGATTGAAGAGTCAATCACAACTAAATAATCCACTATAGATTCAAGTGAAGAATCGAGCTATATAGGATGGCACGCTTCCTGCCTTTAGTTCAATCTGGTATGATGAGGCACAGGGATCGGTACATAAGCACTATATAGATTCGTCTGATATGATCTTTATGTATATTTAGGTGTCGTTACGTCATGCTAGGAACCGTTACCGACTTATGAATCACAAGGGAGTTTTCGGTCCATAGCCAAATATACATGAACTTACAGGGTCATGCACTTAACGGATCGGAACGATAAGGGTTCAGATGATAGACTCTGAGTTGGATACGATATCTGATCGTATCGGATAAGAATCCGATTGGTGATTATATAAAGGGAGGTACGGGGTTGTGGGAGGTATCCCGAGACACATATATTGAAACCCTAGCCGCCACCTCTTATAACCACTGCCGTGCGCATTCGTCGTAGTGCACCGACGCACGTCATTCTATCCTTAGACATGTGGACCTCGGTAGAGGTGCTGCTGCGATTGCGCGCGTTGATCAGGACGACCAAGAGTATGGGACGGTTAGCCAGAGTACGGTCAACTAATTCACTGCACCAATGCACGCTTCGTTAAATCGACTGCTTCAACTCTATTTCTGATGCACTGCGCATCTAGTGGTAACGATATATTATTTTTTACTCGATTGATTTCTAGTTTACATAATAAAAAATTTTAATCTACGCTAGTGTAGCTTATCTATGTCTCACAAAAAGTAAATTATATTACATGTATGGCTCAACCTATATGTCTGCTCGTTTTGTCATATTCAATACTAGTGCTCGGCGATACTAATACCAGCTGATGGTATTTTTTTGATCTCACAAAGTCTGTTAGATGCCGCGCCAGGAGGTAGAGATATTTTCCACGTAACCTTATCAAAAAGTCTTCCATGATGAGAAGCTTTCTTATGCAACCTTTGATCTTTTCTTTTTGCGGTAGTATAAGACTATAAGTTAGTGCCTGCCTCGAGTCGAGTCTCGAGTTTCTTTACGCAATTATGCCACACGCTGCATCGATCATCAAGCACGCCAGCTGTGCTCCATTCAGACAAGCAACCAATGTTTTGTCGCTACGGAGCTAACTCCACCGTTGACACCTTAATGTCCGGGCCTTACCTGTTACCACCGGATACTCCGTAAGTAGGACTTTTTTTTTCAGTTTTCAAAAACTATATTTTAAATTTTTTATAATAATTAACTTTCAAAAATATCTTTTTAAGATAAGATTAACAAGTTAATTATAATATATATTATAACGACTTCATTTATATCGATCAATCGAATGTGAGTTATTGTGTCTCCATATCTTCTTTTATAAACAATCAAAAGTTATAAGCTGCAGCCATAAATTGTAACTATAAATTATAAGTCGAAACAAAAAAAAAAAAACAGAACCGTAATCAAGCGTAGATAAATGGCCTGAGAATCATGTCCCCCATCGGCCGGCGTTGTGCAAGTAGATCCGTCGCAGCACCGACGTGCTAAACTGTTGGTTTATTGTCTTCCCATCAATTTGGATGCAAGTATATATACCTATCTTGTTTTCTTGAGCTGAATTCCAAGCTTGTATGAAAGTATACTGAGGCCGGAAAGTATTCACGCACTTGATTGATTCTGTGAGCAGCCTCACGCATAAAAAGAGCACAGGAGAGCAATCAGCTCTAAAGCCGAGAAGGAAAGCAGGATTGCATGCCTGATTGGCCAAGACTAAATAAAATACGGAAAAATCCAAAGTTAGACATGGCAAGAGCTAATAATCACAGGAGGCTAAACATGGTAGTAATCACGTGATGCTAAACACGGTGCTGGACTCATGCATGCAACTGTATCGTATGCATGCACTTGGGCCATATCCTGTATGGCGATGTATACGGCTAGTATACGTCCAGCACTATCGGAGTGGGAGCAGGGTGGATGTTCAAGCTAGTGCAGAACTCAGAGAAGATGGCCGTTAGGAGCCCCTTGGTAAAAATATCAGTGTACTATGAAGAGGTTGAAATATGCAAACATCACCAAAAGTGACGCGCTCATGTACGAAGTGAAGATCGATCTCAATGTGCTTGGTATGCTAATGCTGAACCGGGTTGGTGGAGAGATAGATGGCACTGACGTTGTCGCAGTAGATCATCGGCTCGATGTAGGGGCTGATGAAGATCAGCTAGCGCCTGGCGTAGCCTACAAGATTCGGCTATAGCGTTTGCCACAGCACGGTACTCCACTTCAGCATTAAAGCTTGTGACCATGTTTTGGCGTTTAGAAGACCAAGAAACCAGATTGTTGCTAAGGAATATTCCATAACCAAATGTGGACTTGTGCGGACATCTAACCCAATCAACATCAGTATAAGCAGCGAGAGTATCATTGGTAGACCGGTGGAGTTGAAGGCCATGATTAATGGTCCCTTTGAGATAATGAAGGATCCGTTTAATTAGGTGTAAGTGCGACTCGCGAGAGTCATGCATGTGGAGGCAAATCTGCTGGACAGTATACGCGACATCAGGATGCATGAAAGTGATATACTGAAGGGCACCAGCCAAGCTGCGATATTTTATGGGTTTAGCAAGAGGAGGACCACTGGAGACCGGCAGTTTTGCACTGGTGTCGATGGGGTGCTGCAGGGACGGCAGTCCGTCATGCCAGCACGATCCAGAATATCAAGAATGTATTGATGTTGGGAGAGAAGCATCCCCTGTATATTATGTGTGACAGAAAGTGAGTTTTCGCCCATACCTCAACTCATATGAAGTGCGATGCAAAGGTGCCTTAATAAAAACTCTGTTCAAAACATAGCAAGCAATAGCTACAGTCTCAGCCCCAAAACTTCCTAGGCGTACCATGCTCATCTACCATCGTCCTAGCTATTTCGACCAAGGTAAAATTCTTCCTCTCTACAACTCTATTTTGCTAAGGGGTGTATAGAGAAAAGAATTGAACAGACAACCTACTTAACAGACCTTGCAAATGACTGAAAGTCTCCTCCTTTAAGGCTAAGTAAAACACCCAAGAGAACCCCAAGAAATCATCAACCACAACAAGAACGTACCACTTCTCATCAGTCGGGTGCACTCTAGCTGGACCAACAGTATCCATATGAAGATGTCCTGATATATCGGTCATAGTCACAGTGACTAGAGGATGAGAAACAATAACTATCTTACCATGCCAAAAGGAGCATAAACTATATCTTTGACCACCTTAAGCTTAGGCAAACCACGAATGAGGAAAGATCAAAACAAATGTGAATAAATGTGAATAAATCAACTATGGCAAAAGGAAAGATCACGAGACTCTGAAACAACTAAGCATCGAAGAGAATCACTAGAAGACTTGATAAAATCAGCATGAAAGATCCTTTCAAACCTAGAAACCCTGCAAATTAGACTTCTCGAAGAATCAAGAATCTTACAAGCATTTTTCTTAAAGCTTACCTCGAAATCGTTATCAGTAAGATGGGAAACAGATAACAAATAATATCGCTGCTTACTCACTAAGACAACATCCTTAATAATGAAATAATCATTAATGTATACAGTAACTTCAGCGATGACTTAACTTGACGAAGCGTCTCCAAAGGTGATCGTCTCATCACCTGGAGCTCAGACTAGGGAAGAGAACCAATGAGAATATCTGGTCATGTGACAAGAACAACCGGAGTCAACAAGCCAAACATCTCCCTTCCCAGCTTAACGAACCTGAATTAGTGAGAAATAAACATCGGTGACTCAGTATTAGGGTAAATAAGAGTAGATCTAGGAACCCAATACTGAGTCACACGACAAGTAGAAGATTCAGTCACAGAAACAAAAGACTGACCTCTAGTGACACTACACAATTCATCTCTCACAGAATTAGAAGATCTAGAAATAGAACCCAAACCTTTGCTTTGTGTATATTGATCACATTGCGGATAGCTACCTCGACTGGAAAAACAAGGTCTATCCTCAAGACGACGAAAACCCTGACCAGAAGTAACTTCAGGACCAAAACCAGAAGAAGCCTAAAAACCAAGTCCTCGACGCTGCCTAAAACCAAGAAAGTCAGGAGAGCTACCTACAACTCTAGATCTTGTGTCGGTCTTAGGAGCACTTCGAGTCTAGTGCTGACCCTAAAAACCCTTAAGGGCGCAAACATGGTCACGTCGCACGGCCATGGTACCTAAAGCAGAATTCGACTAAATATCCATCCTTCTGATAGAAAGTGCAATGATACTTCGCCTTTTTAGAGGTCGAAATAGCAAGAGCCGCGCGCAACCTTACTATCAGAAATCACTTGGACAAAGCCTGCAGACTTAAACACTATCCTCCTAGACTCGGACGCAATCTTGATCACACCTCCTGCTACAAGTCTAATAACTATAAATGGATGTTTCCTCACATCCTCTAGAAAATCATATCCTAGACCTTAATTAAACATGCAAATCTTATATTTGTCTAGAATAAGATTGAGCTTTTTCTTGCCTTCGATAAATTTTTCAAGAGTATTCATGAGGTACTCAGACTCCTGAAAAAGAGAGACATAGAAAGAGCATGAGGAAGAGGAAGAGGAAGAACCAGAAGGAGAAGATCGAATAGCACGTGTATATCTCTCCTTATGCACAGCCGCCTCAACCTTAATGGCTTCACAACACACATAGGGTGGTCCTAATCCTAGCCATCTAGGCCTTGTATCCTTTCCTAAAAGTCTCTTGCATATCCATCATTTTCTCCTCTATTTCAGTACAGAACAAGCAAGCAAATTGTGGCTTCTCTAGTAAGTCCATAGTTAGCTTCATATATTTTTTTATCCAAAACAAATCAATTCAGATATTATTTTTTATAATTATTGTATGGTGAGCTAATAGTACCTTAGATGCATATTGAGCCATTTTCTTATTATGATCACACATGTCCCAAAATTGCTTAGATATGGATTCAGGTTCAGAAGTCAAATTAGGACAGCTGGCATAAGAAGCAACAAGCTCAATCAAAGCAGCATACATTTTAGCAATTTTATGATATGCCTTTTTAAAATTATTCTTCAAGTTGACACAGTTATCACAAGTTTCAGGTAGACCAAGGAGAAAGGTATACAGATCTCTAAAAGCATTGTCTTTATCCGTACATGAGGTGCAGACTATAGTCTCAGTAGAATCAGACTGAAAAGGAGTAACTCTAGCTAACTCTAATTTAGCTAACTAACTAATATTCTCCATCTTAAGTAAATCAAACTTAGAGATTATACTATCATACATGGTTCTTAGTTTCTCCATATCTCCAAGCAAAGAAGAACAAGCATCACAATCATCACGGGAGGAAACATATCTGAATAAAGCAAGCTCTCGTGACAAGCTCTCTACCTCCTTCTTTAACTCATCACACCTAGCCCTAGACCTAGCATAGAACTTTTCTAACTTCAGAAAAGTATCATTGAGGTGGTCGTAGGAGTGGCATATCTCATCGGAGTTACTATAGAGTTTGTCATCGCTTATGTCATTTTCATCAACCATGAAGCACATTCCGGTGAAGTCGTTGCCATCCTTGGTGTCCTTCTGTGCATCATCCTCACCGTCATCATTGCTCGAGCCCTTCATGTCATTGAAGTCCAAGTTGTTGAAGGCGGTGAGGACGCGGTGAAAGAGCTTCTTCGTTTTGTTGAGATTGCGGTACTTCTTCTCCTTGACTTGATCATGAGCTGGCAACTTCTTGTTGCAGTTCTTGTTGGTGCTGTTGTTCTTGCTCATGCCACAGTAGTCATTTTAGCTCTTCTCCTGCTTGGAACAGTTTGCTCGAATGTAGTTGCTGTCACCGCACTCAAAGCATATCACCGAACCTCCTCTATTTCTCTCTTTAATCCTCTTGTATGCATGTAAAAACTTTTTGAATAAGAGGGCTAACTCACTCTCTGGAAACTGCTCAAATTGGTCATCACTCATCTCTCATAAACCAATTAAAGAGAAACCAGAGACACCATCAGAAGATGATCCAGAAGCTGATGTGGGATCAGTGATCAAGACCATCGACTGCGACTTCATCTTGCGAGAGATGACGTTGATCTTCAGCGAACTCACGAGGCTTGTCAGATGCGTTGTGAAATTGTCCACAGTCTCGCCATCGCAAAATGAGATGTCCTCGAATTCCCGCCGAAGTTGCTGCTCCTTGGCTCTTCGCACTCTGTCAACGCCAACACGCACTGTCTTGATGGAGTCCCATGCATCCTTCACGCTGGATTTGTTGGCGATCGTTGAAATCATCTCCGCGCGGCACCGCACGACAAATGGCCTCCAGCGCCATCATGTCCTCCTGCGGTTCAGCCTCGTCGGACTCAACAATGCTCCATAGTCCCCTTGCCTGAAGCATCACCTTCATGAGTGCAGACCAGTCGCCATAGTTGGTTCGTGTTAGCATCGGATACACTGTGCCTCCACCAACCTCTCTCACCACTTTATGTACCACCAGGGCCTGACTACCGCTGCCACTACCGCCGGCGCCGTCTTGGCATGCTCTAGAGTGGGTGGGTGTGAGAGAGCGTCGTGGTGAAAGAGAGCGACTTTCGACCATCTAGGATCGAGCACAACACTTGCTTTGATACCAAATGTCAGCCAAAGTCCTCTCTGACGCTCACACGAAAAGAGAACAACTCGCTCTGCAATCTGCACTCAGGTTGTTTTTTCGGGAGATGAACAGTAACTAAAGATTAAATGGATTTCAGGGAAAACCAAAAGATGTATTGAACTGCTGGAACAATGTATTACAGAGTATGAGCGAAAATGAGCAATCTTATTCTGGGTTATCTTCCCCATATATATTGCAGAAAGAAATTGATTACATGCATTGTACTATTCTAATGCTTATGATCCAAAATACTCAGTCTTTTCTGCTGAACTGCAACTACTCAGCTGAACCGAAACTACTCAGTCTACATGCACCTATTCTTGCGCATATAACCCTAAGAACCAGGTCTTCCTAGACTTAGCAAACAAACACAAGAATTAGTCAACATGGACCAATACGCTACGCCCAAGTTCAACTCTACAAGGATCAACTGAGCAGCGCCGGTGGGATCTATCTCCAGCGAGTATACGCGGGGAGCTTGGTCGATCGAGTTCTTCCGGGAGACGATGCGGCGGTTCAGGCCGGTGGCCTTGTCCCGGCCGAACTTCACGCCGGGGAAAAGAGTACTCGTCGGGTGGTCAAAGCTTTGCCACAAGATATCAGACGTGTTCAAGGAGCTCCGTAGGACGAGGTTCCCGCCGTCCGAGAGCGTGGCAACTGTGGTGTTGCTTGTGATGTTGGCTTGGGTGGACCAGACGGTGGATTGGGTGCGCTGGTTTAAGATCACAAGGTTGCCATCGCGGGAGATTGTGACCTCGCACGAGGTGGGGTCGCCGACAGGGTTGTCGCCATTGGCGACCCATACTGTGGTTAGTTTGGGGACATTGTTGAACCATATGCCAAGGTACCAGTGGAGAGTAGTGTTGTTGCCTATTTGGAAGAAGCCGAGTTTTTGGGAGATTGTACCTCCCGTTGCTGGAGACGATTTTGTCGCTGCCAGCGAGTGCTTGGCCAGGTGAGATGCTGTCCGTGGCAGGATGGCAGTGTTCTGCAGGGTTGTGAAGCAGGGAGGAGATGAGAAGGATCACAAGGACGAGGAGAGGCATGGAGGATGAATGGGGTGGGTTGGACTAGGGCTGATAGTGAGTGCTGGCTTAATTTAACCCGTTAACATCAAGGAGTGCTCAAAAAGTCTTAAGCACGAGGCGCAACAAAGTCGAGCACTTCTACTCTGTGACGTCGGTCGTCGGTAGCTCAACTGTACAAGTCAAGGCAGATTCAGCAGGCTGACATCGATATCCACGACGGCGGGGGTGGCTCGGGCTAATCTCAACAGCAGCATGTATATCCTGGAAGGTTCCGAAAATTTCCATGTTTTGCGGATGATTCGGATTGTATTGGGGGATGGACCCCAAGCCCACTCGGCCCAATATGCCAGTAAGCAGGGCATGGTCAGCACAACACAGCCCCAGTTTACTAGCCCTACCCTTATATATAGGCACTAGTAGGAGTATTTATGTAACCCTAAGGGGGAGAAAATGGTATAATTGTCTCTGTAAGAGTAGGTCTAGATAGGGTCAGTATTGTAATATGCCTCCCTAGGGGTATAAAAATAGATCCTCAGCCTCATGAAGAAGGCACGACTCATTTTTGGGAAAAGTTAGCTAATCCCAAGGCAGTCCATGTTTCCCCATGTTCACTGGGCTCCAGAGAAAGCCACCTAAGTGATCACTAGCATCCTTGCTTGTACTGTTTGGTGTATAACGACAACAGTTGGTGCTGTCCATGGAGACGATGTGCAAAGCTACAAGCCAAGGTGAGCTCAGCTGGGGAGCAATGGCGTCGAAGAAGGCAATGACGTCGACTCCCAAGAAGACATCAACCTCAAAGAAATCATTGACGCCAGTCACCAAGAGGAGGAGCATCACGTTAGAGATCACCGCAAGAGCCACGGAGGCAGCGGGTGGAGCATCCCCACCTTCAGGGCAGACAAGCACCAGTGCGACAACATTCGGGGTGGCGACGAGCCATGAAGGAAGGCCCTCCACTTCAGCACCGGTAATGGAGCAAGTGGTGCAGCAGACGAAGGGCTTGGTAGCTGCCCACGCCAGCGTTGGCATTGCCGCCATCGCCATACAAGGGGCGGAGGGTACGTCCCTCCCACCCCCAATTTAAGTGTAGGCACTCTCAAGGTAATTTGCGGGACCCTGCAGCGGGAGTTAGCGGACCTGCGAAGGACCATGCGAGAGTTGCAAGAGAACCGAAGCCATCTGAGGCCCGTGAGTGGAGCTTGGGAGGCAGCTGCGACCAGCGCAAAGGCGGTTGCGGACGGCATAGCGGCGCGACACAACCCTCCCAACAAGACTCCTCGTCGGTTGGATCCGGAGTCGCCCCTCTCCGCGGGCCTACAACAGGCGACCTGGCCGAGAGACTTCAAAATGCTAACAGTGGAGGCGTACAAAGGCGACACCGACCCCTAGGAGTTTCTATGTATCTACGAGACAGCGATTGAAGCCACGGGGGAGGGAGGACGACACAACAAAGGCCAAGGGGCTGCCACTCGCTCTTCAAGGGGTGGCACTCTCATGGTTATGCACTATCACAGCTGGGTTCGTATACGTGTGAGAGCAAGTCCATGACCTCATGAACAATAACTTCTAAGGGAACTACGTAGAGCGGGTCAACGCTGACCAACTCTTGCAGTAAGGCAGGAGCCGAGGGAGAAGCTCTGTGAATATCTTCGACGCTTCGCAAAGATCCGTTGCCAGGTGAGGGACGTCAATGACACCACCATTATCAACGCAACCATCTGAGGCCTCCAGAGAGGCCCTCTCGCCGAGTATAACACGTGGAAGCCCATAAAGTCTGTGGCCAAGCTCTTCGACAAGATAAAAGAATATGCCCAGGTGGAGGAGGATGCCCTGCAACACGAAGCCGAGACCATGTCATCAGCCCTCGAAGCAAAAATTGGTTCCTGCAGAGCCAAATGGGGACTCAAAGTGAAAGGATGCTCGCTCCAAGTACATCTTCAGGATCGAGGGAGCTAAAGAACGTAGCGCAACTGGGGGCCATGGCCACAGACGGAGGAACCACGGGCGCGAGGGCCGTGGCCGTGAAGATGACCGAGTATAGTCACTATGGTGCGAGGTGCACGATCGCAGAGACCACCTCACCTGTGACTATCCATCCATCGTGGCCCTCCGCGAAAGTGTGAGCAAGAAGTGCACCCAGGATGATAGAGCACCAGTAATTGCCCCAGCATCGGCCCCATCGGCAAGGCTACACATTTAGGGCCTTGAAGCCTACACCTGTAGGGTGATTCACCCCCATCACCGGAGGATCGGCCCTCTTGGAGGGGATCCTCGAGTTCCTCTCCAAGAGGTAGTGAAGAGCTTATGGGCGATGAGTGCACTCGTTGCCGTGTACCCAACATAGGTAGCTCCAGAATGGGTCCAGACGGATGTCACCTTCGAGGTTACAGATGCAGTAAGCATGGATTTCCCACACCAAGACCCTCTAGTGATCACCACTAACATTACAGGCTATGGTGTGTGGCGGGTTCTCATTGACAGAGGCAGCTCCGCGGATCTCCTCTTCGTGAATGCCTTTGACCAGATGGGTCTCCCATAAAGCAGGTTGCAACCCACAGGGATAACCCTATAGGGCTTTAGCGGATGGCCCATCACCCCACTGGAACAGATAGAGCTGGAGGTGGCCTTTGAACAGGGGGCGCAAAGTAGACGTGAAGTCATCACCTTCGATGTCGTAGACCTCTACTACCCTTACAATGCCATTTTGGGCATGGCCACCCTCAACACCTTTGGCGTGATCCCACACCACAACTACCTATGTATAAAGCTACCAAGCCCCCAGGGAGTCATCATAGTGTGGGGCGACCAAGACCTCACACAGCAAATCAAGTTGGGGGCACAGAGACGAAGGTGGCCAAGCTTAAGGCCTCTGGTATCATAAGGGAGGTGGTCCACCCTGACTGGCTCACTGATCCGGTACTGGTGAAGAAGGCCAGTGGATGGTGTATGTGCGTCAATTTCATCGGCTTGAATAAAGCATGTCCCAAGGACAACTACCCACTGCCCCGCATCGACCAGTTGGTTGATGCAACAACGGGGTGCGAGGTGATGAGTTTCCTTGATGCATTCTCCGGGTACCACTAGGTGCGGATGGCAGAGGCAGACAAGGCAAAAACAAGTTTCATAGTCCCAGGGAGATATATTGGTACATCCAGATGCCCTTTGGGTTGAAAAATATGGGGGCCACCTTCTGATGAGGACATCACTTCTACTGATATGAACACTCCTCTTACTGCTTCCATGAATGATGGGCAAGGTCCAATCACTCGGGCACGTGCTCGTCAACTCAACTATCAGGTAAATTCGTTTTTAGGAGTCAATAATATTTCCGCTGAGCATTCGATACTTCCTAAGACTTGTGATTTTCTTGTCTTTAGGAACCATGGAGAAGAACCACGCGAGCTCAAGTGTAGAAGTGGAACTATCAAGTGCAATCCAACTCATATTCGCGAGTTCGACTCAGATTCGGATTACTGGACAGCGTCTACTTTAAACGACCATAACTTTTGATCTAGAAGGTTTCTCGGGGCCCGTGAGTACTCGTTGGAAAGATCTTGGGGTCTACTTTCAGATGAATCTAGTCTTACCTCGAAATTCCATCCAAGCCGATCAGAAACTGCAAAATAAGTGGTGTCACTTTTTCAGTCCGAGTCAAAGTCCGGCACTATTATGGACGTACTGTTCATGTGAATAGTACCTATAAATAGTACCACACCCCCTTTTGTTAGCTAAGTGCGGCCTCCTCTACTCCTATTTAAGGAGGTTGCAACCCTTTAGCTTTCCTTGGGTTTTTCTTAAAAGTTTATTCTGCTTAGCAGTCTCACCGCACGTTCAGTTGAGGAACCCCAACTTGTGAACTTAATCTTTATTCGCAATGCAATTTTAGATTGTATCTTTTACTCTCTTGCTTGTGTTCGCGATTCGCTTGCAGGAGATAGTCTTCTTGGCGAGGTCAACCGCGTTCGGCACGGTTGATAACCATCGAAGCAGTGGTGTAGTGATTGCGAGGGGATCGATCTATTTTGGTCGGAGCCTTTGGATCATCAACGTCGAGTTCTCCACAATCGACTTATCAGTACCTCTCGGAAGATCGAGCCATCGTCACATTACCTTCGCTAGGCTCATCGAGCTCGTCCTTGCATCACAGCTGGGTTGGAATGTGGAAGCCTACATGGATGACATCATAGTGAAAAGCCACCAAGCTGCGTCGCATGACAAAGATTTGCAAGAAACCTTCGACAATCTTCGACGAGTGGGTCTCAAGCTGAACCCAGAAAAATACGTCTTTAGGGTGGAAGCAGGTAAGCTTTTGGGCTTCCTGGTCTCCGAGCGGGGTATCGAGGCAAACCTTGACAAAATCGATGTCATACGCTCTATGGAAGCTTCAAAACATATGAGGGAGGTGCAGAGGCTTGCCAGTCGCTTGGTAGTCCTCGGTAGATTCCTATCTAGGGCAACAGAGAGGGCGCTCCTATTCTTCAAGACTCTATGTGGCTCAGACAGCTTTCAGTGGACCAAAGAGTGCTCACAAGCTTTTCAGCAATTGAAAGAGTACCTAGCAAGTTCCCTAAGCTCACCTGCCCCCCACCAGAGGCTTCGCTCCTATTTTACCTTACCATGACACCTCAAGCGATCAGCGCGGTGCTTATGCTTGTGGAGGGCACCATGCAACGTCCCATGTATTACGTGTCCGAGGCATAACAAGGAGCAAAGGCACATTACACTAAGCTGAAGAAGCTTACTTACGCTCTGATCATGGCTTCGCTCAAGCTGCTACTTTACTTCATGGCGTACAGCATCATCGTGCCTTCGTCTTTCCTACTGGGGGAGATGCTCCTAACAAGGAAGCCACAGGCCGCATCGGCAAGTGGGCAGCCGAGCTAGCTCTCTTCTCCATCATGTACATTGTGTGTACCACAATAAAGTCTCAAATATTAGTAGACTTCATTGCTGAATGGACCCTGACAGGATAAGCAGCCCCCGCGCAGCACCTCAACCTAGTATGGATCTTGCACACAGACAGAGCATACTATGTAGTGGGAGCAGGATTTGGGGCCATCGTAACTCCAAAGGTCAAAGTATTGCGTATGGCGCATGACTCAACTTCCCAGCGACTAACAACATGGCAGAGTACGAAGCGCTGTTGTATGGGCTCCACAAGTTGAAGGCCCTGGGAGTGTGAAGAGTGATTGTCAATACAGACTCACACCTCCTCGCCGGTTACATTGACAATTCGTGCCAAGTCAAGGGCCCCGAGCTGGCTAGATACCTAACACCATAAGGGCTAGAGAGTGCCACTTCATGGGCATCTCCATTAGGTTGATACCAAGAGCAGGCAACATCGAGGCTGATGCATTAACGAAGGCCACAAGCCAGGGACAAGAGCTGCCAGTGGACACCTTTTTCAAAGTATTATCAATTGTACCTGTATCATGTTACCAACTAGATAGCTCCAATGTACTGTGCATCTCGCTGGAGGATTGGAGACAACCCATCATTGCTTTCCTCCAACATGGCGAAGAGGCAGATAACTTAGTCCAAGCACGAAGGATGGTGCATCAAGTAGGGACCTTCGAGATGGTGGAAGGCATCTTGTACAAGCGCAAAGTTTGTGCCCTACTTCTTCGGTGCTTGTCGTGACAAGGAGCTCCTGAGAGAACTACACAGGGGCCTCTATGGCTCCCACCTCACCCCAAGGGCTCTTGTTGGAAAGGCTTTCTAACAGGGGTTTTATTGGCTGACGACAGCAACAGATGCAAAGGAGCCTGTTCAGTGATGCCGGGGTTGTCAGTAGATGGGGAGGTTTTCTCACCCTCCCCCTTGGCCCCTCTAGCCCATCCCACTTGTATGGCCTTTGGCCCGTTGAGGTATTGACATAATCGAACCGTTGTCCCCGTGCACCCAGGGACCACTGATTCGTCATAGTTGCCTTCGATTATTTCTCCAAGTGGGTAGAGGTTGCCCCTATGTCAAAGATCACCTCGGCGGCGGCACACAAATTCTTATGGCAAAACATCATTTGCCACTTTGGGGTCCCCTAGGAAATCATGATAGACAACGGCTTGCAATTTGACTCGGAGGCTTTTCGCTAGATCTACGAGCGTGTGGGGATCAAAGTATGCTACGCATCTATCGGTCATCCGTAGTCCAACGGAGTCATAGAGCATGCAGATAGTATGATCTCCGATGGCATCAAAAAGCTCTTGGTGGGCTTGCCCAAGGGCAAGTGGCCAGAGGAGTTGCCTAAGGTCCTCTAGTCCATGTGTACCTCTGTCACATGGCCAACTGGCTTCACCCCTTTTAAGTTACTCTTTGGAGATGAGGCTATGACTCTAGAGGAGCTAAAGGCCAAGTCCCATCGAGTGTTGCCCCTGCCCCCGCAGTAGACGAGCACTGCATTTTGGTCAACCTCCTTGACGGAAATTGCATGCAGGTAGTGCACAAC
Source organism: Melocanna baccifera (assembly GCA_036346265.1). Classification (NCBI taxonomy): domain Eukaryota; kingdom Viridiplantae; phylum Streptophyta; class Magnoliopsida; order Poales; family Poaceae; genus Melocanna; species Melocanna baccifera. The sequence goes on along the minus strand of CM070677.1, from coordinate 43,752,856 downwards.
GCAGTGGAACACCTCTGGACGATAGTGGCCTCGTACAATAAGAAAGTAAAGCCGTGATGCTTGGCAGTAGGTGACCTCATCCTCAACAAATTGCTTTAGGCAGCCACAGCAGACAAGTTGGAGTCTAAATAGGATGGACCCTACATAACACTGTGTCGAAGCAGCTGGGCATGTACCATCTCTCCACCCTCGACGGAGTACAGCTTAAGCACACATGGAATGGTGATCGATTGCGACGCTACTATGCATAGTTGACATGAAGGGTAGTTTCCCAAAGCACGCATGTACAAAAATTTAGCAAGCGTACCCACACAAACGAGAGGCAATAAAGCATCCCTTTTTGCCCATAAATTTTTGTGCATATTTAAAAAATGTAAAACAAGGCGCGGAGCCTATAAACTCTCCGCCAATTTGTAGAGTATAAAGCGTCAGGAGGCCACTCTACGGAGTATAAAATGATGCGCGAACCCATAGGCTCTACACAAACTCTGTGAAGTATAAACCGTTGGGATCCTCGCATGTCCTAGGCTACTCTATGAAGTATAAAATAGTATGCAGAGCCTATAGGCTCGCGCTAACTCTGTGGAGTATAAAGTATCGGGACCCTCATACGTCCTGGGCCACTCTACAGAGTATAAAGTGATGCATAGAGTCGATGAGTTCGCACCAACTCCCCAGAGTATAAATATCACGCGGAGCCAATGGGCTCCGCATGGGAAAAAACATGCAACAAGTAAACAAAGCCAAAAGTTCAGCCCACCACCTACTTCATCACCTACTTTGTTGACAAAAGTCTGAACTGTAGGAGTTGAAGTGCATGAATCCAAGCGTCGATACACCGCCAACTTCGTCGCCCACTTCATTGATGAAAGTCTGAAGTGTAGAGGATAGAGCGCATGAAGCCTAAGTTCTGCCCACTGCATTCTTCGTTATCTACTTCATTGACAAAAGTCTAAAGTGTAGGGGACAGAGCACGCAAAGCCTAAGTTTGGCCCACCGCCATCTTCATTGCCTACTTCATTGACAAAAGTCCAAAGTGTAGGGGATGGAGCACGCGAATCAAAGCATCGGCCTACCTCCAACCACGTCACCTACTTCATTGACGAAAGCCTCAGTCATTGGATGGACTCCAAACGTTCGGACCATCCGACCTAGTTTCAACTGAGGCGTGAACATTTGGACCGTTCGAACCAACTCAGTCCAAACATTCGGACCAAACGTTCGGACCGTCCAACCTTTTACACCTTCAATCTCTATCTTCCTGATTTATTCCCCATTTGCCCATTCCAAAATCGGCAACTCTCCGATCCCTAATCCCCCTCTCTAGCGGCGACTTCTCAGCCGCCCCCACAAGCCTATCGGCCATCGGATGTCTGGGGCGCCACCGCACCCTATCCTCCCCCATCCCGTCCTCCCTTGCTAGCCTACCTGGTGCCCTATGCTCCTATCATCCTCGAAGGTGCAACACATGGATCCCCAACGAAGCATGAAGTCTCGTGCACAAGCATGAGGGAAGAAGTTGGCCGACGTCGAGCCTCTGGCTCGGCACTAGCTGCCGATCGTGCAGCCGATCGACACCTCATTAGCTCCCAGGCGCATCCTGACTTTGCCTAACTGGCAGCCTTGGTGAATTGAGATTTCACCTGTATGTAGTTTTCATGGATATTTTTATCCTTTAGCAATTTATCATCTATCTATATCTTGAGCAACATCGGTCTGTGATGATATGATGTAGAATTAAAGCTTTTATATTTCTGATGTGAAATGGCTACCGATATATATATATATATATATATATATATATATATATATATATATATATATTGCCGAAATTTTTGTGCATTAAAGCTGTCATCTTTCTTATGTTTCTTTTAGAGATGATAATTGCACCATCATTAGAAGTTTCTTATGTGTGTATTATAGATAAGTAGTGGATGGTGACTACAGTTGAATTTAATTTACTAGTAACTGTAAGCTTTATCTTCAATCTTTAATTGTAGTTGTCGAGTGAGGATGTGGATTAGGAGCATATGGATGATGATGATGACGATGGTGGAGTTTACATAACAAGGGTTTCAAATTGCTTGAGTGGTGGAGTTTGAATGCACATAGATTTCCAGTAGTGTCAAAGATGGTTAATAAGTTCTTGACTATACCAGTCAGCACTGTATCTTCATAATCAACTTTCAGTGCTGGAGGTAGAGTATTAGATGATTACCGGAGTTCTCTACGTCTGGCTATATTTCAGTACTTGGTGTGTACCTCTAGTTGGATAAGAGGTGCACATGATGACATGAAACCGTCTATATTTGTGGTAAGTTTTGTACTGTACTGTTCGTGAATTTTTTTTCGCTTACATTATGGCTAACTCAAATCGCATGTCTCTTTTTAGGAAGAAAATGATGAAGATGATGTCAAAAACATACTATTTCCTCAAAGCGTCATAAAGAGCAACTAGTGCATGTTAAATATCTATACTAAGAGGACCTTTTGTTTTGTGGAGTGTTAATCTGTTATGCCTCTGTTAAACATTAATTGTGCTATATTTTTCTTGTCTAGTTACGCACATATGTTGCCACGTGAGGGGTAGAATCTTTGTTGGTACTGCTACATTTGATCCTATTATCCTTCTACTGATTTACAGGTTTACAGTGAAATATTGATGGTTTGATCACTGACTTGCTTCTGGCTCGAGCCGCCAAGCTGAGCCCCGAGCCAGTGAGTCGGTGAAAGATCTCCTATTTTTAGCTTGCAAGAGCTCGTGAGCTAGCTTGAGACTTTATTCGAGCCAAGCCGAGCCCCTCTGACTTGCTCAAAGCGAGCTGAACCGTCTGTTGAAATAAGCTTGCGTAAGCTTATCTCGAGCTGAGTCAGCTCGACTCATTTACATCCCCTTTGCATAGTTAGTGCCTACCTGTAGGCTCGAGTTTCTTGACGCAATTACGCCAACTGCTCTAAACGATAGTCGTATTTTATCGTCTCTGCATCGATCATCAAGCATGCCAGCTGTGCTCCATTCAGAATAGTTGTTTTGTCGCTACGGAGCTAACTCCACTGTTGACATCAATGTCCGGGCCTTATCTGTTACCACCGAATACTCTTTTCCGCTTTTAAAACTATGTTTTAATTTTAATTTTTAAATATATATTTTTAAAATAGAATTCATAAATTAATTATAGTACATATTATAAGAACTTTATTTATATTGATCAAAATAGCATATGAGTTATTATGTCTCTATATTATCTCTTATGAATATCAAAAGTTATAAGTTATAAGTCGAAATTAAAAAAACAGACCCGCAATCAAGCATAGATAAATGGCCTGAGAATCATGTCCCCCATCGGCCGGCGTTGTGCAAAAGTAGATCCGTCGCAGCACCGACGAGCTAAACTGTTGGTTTATTGTCTTCCCATCAGTTTGGATGCAAGTATATGTACCTATCTTGTTTTCTTGAGCTGAATTCCAAGCTTGTATGAAAGTATACCTATCTTGTTTTACTTGAGCTGAATTCCAAGCGTCATGATCGTATCTCTATTTTCTGCAGTATATATACTCCGATGGCTGGTCAGGCAACCAACTAGAGGACAATCGTTCGTTCACTAACTGTATAATAATAACATCAGCTTGCAGATTGGCATATTAGATTCACTTCGTACGCAGTATGGTGTTTGATTAGTATATAAAGAAACAAGGTACCATCATCTGTTTGTCCGCAACTTGCAACGTTAATTGTCCTCTGGTCCTTGCTGGGTTCGCGTTTTCAATTGCACAACGCGATGCACGAGTTTCTTTGGTCAATATCGGCCCCAACTTGCCACCAGAATTCCATTTCAGAGCCAACCGTTACACAGCCGAACATCGTGTGTGGCTGTTTGTCTGACCATTAAGGTATCTTCAATGATGCTGAGTTAGTTAGTTATTTGTATATACACATCAGCATATATCCTATGTAGAGGAAAGAGAGTATGTAAAATACAAACAGCTAACTACTATTTCATCTCTAGTCTATAACGCAAAACGAAGCAGCTTCTATAAATGACTGTGTGTGCATGTAAGCATCAAATAGCTATCCTTATAGATAATCCTTTAGAATGCTAGCTTTTAGTATGTACTATATAGATGATATGGAAGTCTCCTAGTCAGTTAGTAGCTAGGACCATTAGAGATACCCTTATAGGTCTACATAGATTTTTTATCATGACTTTCTCGGATCTGAACATGGTTGTCGTAGCCAAGTGTCCTCAGTCTCAAGGAGAATTCCATTTCACCTTCTCCTTAGTTCTTCCCTTTTCACTCTTCTAAAAGAGTTTCAAATTGCGTTTCCTTTTCTTGTCATAGACTTTTTCAGAGATGCTTATGCGAGCTTTTCCTCCCTAATAAACAAGCTCTATAATTAAGCTCCTTCCCGGTGGTTCCGATCAATGCTAATTTCACTTAACTTTAATTTACAAATCATCGTTAAAACGATCACACACTAGTTTGCAAGGCGAATCGTCGAGAGCGGCTATATAAATCCGACACGTCAAGCCACAGCGGCAACTGACAGGATAGCCACACAGCCACATGGAGGCTTCTTCGGCGAAAGCTAGCAAGCACATTGTGCTGGTCCACGGCGCGTGCGTTGGCGGCTGGTCCTGGTTCAAGGTGGCCACGCGGCTCCGGTCGGCCGGGCACCGCGTCAGCACGCCGGACCTCGCCGCGTCGGGCGTTGACCCGCGGCCGCTGCGCGAGGTCCCGACGTTCCGCCACTACTCCAAGCCGCTGCTGGACCTCCTGGACTCCCTCCCGCCCGCGGAGAAGGTGGTGCTGGTCGGCCACAGCCTCGGCGGCGTGAACATCGCCCTGGCCGCCGAGCTGTTCCCGGAAAAGGTCGCCGCCACCGTGTTCCTCTGCGCCTTCATGCCGGACCACACGTCGCGCCCGTCGCACGTGCTCGAAAAGGTAAGCCACGTATCTGCTGAAAGCTCCCGATTGATTTCCTGACGCACGGCGTCTCGTCTCGTTAGTAGATGAGCACAACCGATCGAGAGTGCATGTCCTTTTCCAGTGTAGATTCGGAAGCAAAAACAAGTAGTAGCCTGGCAAATATTCATTGACTCTTGAGCAAGGTTTCAAATAGCCGGCTATAGCCACCGTCAGTGGCGGAACCAGGAATTTAAAAGACCCGGGGTGAACGGCAGATCTTGCGGTGTTGTTGACAACGGTATTAGATGTTTGAACCGCTTCTATTTGGCAATTGTCATCAATTGTTGTGGTTCTAAAATAAGTTTGTATTGATTTTATTTTCTTATACAATTCCTACAAGAAATACATATAGTAATATTGAACATTTGTACTCTAGAAAATCAATAATCAAAAGTTCAAAAATACTCTAGGACAATATAAATTTATCCTCAGTTCCTCACCTCAACCCCTCAGGCCCTCACCTCAGTCCTCAGTTCCTCACGGGCAGTCGGCCAGTCGGGCAGTGCAGTGGGGCACGGGCGCACGCCGCACGGCGGTCTCAGTGTCTCGACCCTCGCCACCCGCCCGCGCGCCTGGTGTCGGCTGCCGCCGTTGGCGTTTGGCGACTAAGCGCGATGGCGCTGGAGGCGGCCTCACCGAGGCGCAGAGCCACGGGCGCGGAGGACGGAGTCGTCGAGGCGCGGAGGGCGGCGTCGCCGAGGCGCGGAGGGCGAAGTCGCCGAGGGTCCGAGGCGCGGAGGGCGGAGACGCGGAGTCGCCTCGCCGCCGACGGAGCCGCGGGCGCAGAGGGCGGAGTCGCCTCGCCGCCGACCGCCGCGCGATCTGGAGGTAAGTGGGGGTTAGGGATTTCGGTGGATTGGGGAATGCATCGCGCCGTGTGCTGGTCGGGGGGATCTGGGGATTAGGCACTGCCCACTGGATTGGGCCGCGCCGTGTGCGCGGCCCATGGCTGAGGCGGCGAGGCCCATCCGCCGATCCGCGAACGGCGCCAAGCTTCCTGGGGGGGAGCCGGGGGGGGTGGCGAGGCGTCGAGCCGCCGACGGTGGACGGTGGCCGCTGGGGGGTGGGCTTGCCCGACCCGGGAGACCCGGGGCAGCCGCCCCGGCTTGCCCCGGCGGTGGTTCCGCCACTGGCCACCGCTATAGCCGGATTTAGCCTTTGGGAAGGCTAAAGGCTAAGAAAACTCACTTTTGGCGCTAAACACTGTTTGCCGCTATTAGCGAGTTAAATCCGGCTAAATCCGCTAAATAGACTGCTGTTTAGCCGGCTAAAAAGGGGAAAAACCCTGAAGTGGGCCGAACGGTTCGGAGAGCTGGCGGCCTAGCCCAAAGGGCCCAAACTCACAGCCTAACCCTAGCCTCATGCGGTCATGCGCGCCTACACTGGCGCTCGCTGCACGCCTCGCGGGCGCTCGCTCACGCCACCGCCGCGCCGCCACGCCTCACACCGCCGCGCGCCCCCGCCTCGGATCCGTGCCGCCCGCCCGCCGCGCTGTTATCGCCACGCCTCCGAGCCGACGCCGCCGCCGCCGCCACGCCATGCCCGAGCCCATGCCGCGCCGCCCGCCACGCCCACGCCGCCGCGAGGTCGTCATCCAATCGTGGGCCTCCCCGACGTGCCCCGTAGTGGGAAGATGCCTCGTCGAGGGACATGCGTGGGGATACGCCAGCGCCGCCACCGTGGGGATCTCTTCCAGCCACCTCTATGGAGCACGCGGCTACTGGCGCCCGCTCCAGCGCCGCTGTGGCCGATTTCTCACCGCCAACCTCAGATCCACAACACTGGTATGATGTTTTCATCCCAATGTCCTGCCTTGTGCATTAGCAAGAGATTTGTTGTTCAAAAATTTAGTTCTTTGAGCCGTTGCTACGACTGAAAGTTAACTTTGTTGTGTACTTGCCTTAGCATTGGTTGAGTGTTGCACAATGAGCTTTGTATCATGTAAAGTATCAGATGAGCACATAGTTCTCTAAAAGTTAGGTATAGATACTGTGATTAAGTGATTATAAGAAGAAATTTTCAACTTAAAGTTTAGTTTAAGGAATTTTCAACTTTATGATTTATCAGTTTAGTTTGTGAGTTTATTTGGAGAATTATGGACTGTAATCTATTGAATTTATGTGTTTGTTTGATAATGTCCTGAAGGAATGCACTATGCCTCACTATTTGCTGCTATGAATATTTTTGTATGCTAAAATATCCTTGATTATATGCTTGTATGTGCATAAAACATTGAATTCTGAGTTTTTTACATATACTTTTACTAATCCGCTAAATGAGGCTATTTGAGGCTATAGCCCGCTATAGCCTTTGTAACCTCTGCGGAACCCATCGGCTAAATATCTTAGCCCGCTATTTGAAACCTTGCTCTTGAGGACCAGTACCTGCTTAAGTTAATTGCCCTTCTTTAGCGTGATCTTTTCTGTACACATGAACAGAAACTCAGCAGCTTTGATCTGAATGATTAATTGTTCGATGTACACTTGTTTTTGTTTCTTCAAGTTTGTGGAGGGGAAGTGGCTGGACTGGATGGACACGGAGATGAAGCCCCAAGATGCAGAGGGCAAGCTCCCTACCTCCATGATGTTCGGGCCGCAGGTCACACGAGCGAAATTCTTCCAGTTGTGCTCGCCGGAGGTAAGTACGCCGTCGTAGTCGTACCTGTCACATGTACTGTGTGGTCCATGACAGATGAAACAGTGTCCGTTAGCTGCTAAAGGGATCAATCTGTGTAGAATTAGAACAGACGAAAACATGACACTTTTTATAATCTTTTTAGACAATCTACGACCTTAACAAATGCATGTAAGATCTACTGGAGTAGTACCGATTAAGCATCGCATGCATTCTGAAATCACCTGGCGATTGGCAGGACCTCACACTTGGCAGATCCCTGATGAGGGTCAGTTCAATGTTCGTGGAAGACCTGATCGTCCAGCAGCCGTTCTCCGAGGGTCGTTACGGCTCGGTACGTAAGGTGTACATCGTCTGCAAGCAAGATTACGCCATCGTCGAGGAGTTCCAGCGGTGGATGATAGAGAACAACCCGGTGGAGGAGGTGAAGGAAATAGACGGCGCAGACCATATGGCGATGCTCTCGAGACCCGACGACCTGGTGCAGTGCCTCGCTGACATCGCCGAAAACTACGCTTGAACAATGGACGTCGCTTGATATTGCTATCGATCAATGTCACCATCTTGTTGCCGTTTGTCAAATGTACTGTTGCCGTCTTGCATCATGTCTGCTTTGGTGTTCTGTCGCGTTCAGTACTTTTTTTCCGAGACTTTTAATCTACGTACTTAATTTGGGATGGGTGATACTTCAACATTGTGGTGTAATCGGACCTGTTTAATCATGAAAACAAAAGTGGGTGAGCATCTGCATCCATGCACGCACATACATTGCTGTGCACTGAGTTCCTATATGTATCTACACTATAGAGTCCAAGAATTTCACATGTTCCTCCCGCGCCGGTGTATTTTATCCTGGCCCGGTACGTATTTCGCCGAATCATTGCCTACCTACCTCTGTTTTGGATGATGATCATCATCTCCATATGTCGTTACAATGGTATTTGTGAGATCATATGGAAGTTACCTCATAATTGTGATGAGTAATTTACTTTTAGTTAAAAGAGTTTGCGGAGTTTGAGTTTGATTTTTAAGACTTTGCAATTTTTCAATTACTTTGAGTTGCCAACGGTCTGACTGGCCTAGGACTAATGATCAAATTAGCTGTGAGAGGCTGCAGTCAAATTGGCCTTTGATTGGCGATCAAATCAGCCGATGAGCTGTTTGAATGTGTGTTTGTTCGAGCTGAGTTGTCTGACCTGGAGGTAGTGCCAGTGGAAGCCGTTGACCTTCAAGAGGATCTGTCTTATAAGAAACACCATATCAGAATCTTAAAAGTGTCAAAGCGTGTGATCAAGATTGTGCTATCTTGCTTAGATTTGTTATATATGTCTGATCATAATTTTGATAGTTTTGAATGCATCTTATGGTTTCAAGTGGTATACTTTGAACTTGAATTATTCAAAACTTTTTAGGTTTTGCATTTCATACATGTATACATGCTATCTTATGCTCCAAATAGTGCCATGCATATTTTGAAGGGAAACTTTAGCCCTTGATTTCTATATTGCCAAAAAGGGAGAATGATTATGAAAAAGACATTAACGAGTGAAATTTTATAAAGGGGGAGAATATACATTTTTAGCGATATAAGTAGTATTAGTTGCAAAACTTGCTAATTGAAACCTAAAAATGCCAAAATGAGATATATGATTGAGGGGAGTTTCATTACATATCATTTACTCTTTTTATATTTTTTATTCTTTCTATTGCTATAAAAATGGTCATGGTGAGCAATTGCTTTTTTCTTTTATATTTTTGGTTCTTCCTATCTTTCATCCGGCTATCTGGCATGCATGTCTCAACCTGATTATCTCTTGATCAAGCTGGCCGTAACAAAATCGTGTTTCTTAAGTTTGCATGCAGCCCATCTTGTTGTATTCGATCTTCTAGCATTCTTCTCAGCCCTTGCTTTTATACTGCTTTCCATCATGGATAAACAGAGCATCTTCTAATTATTGGTCTCTGATTCACTAGGGGGCGCTGAGACGATAGCTTATTTTTTTACTATAATTGATTTATTTTTCACTAATTGAGATAGCTTAGTTAGCGTAATTAAATTTTTTACAAAATTAACCTATCATGAACAGTGCAAAGAAATACAAAAAAACAAAAAACCTAAAAAGATAAAAATAAAAAAAAGAAATTAAAGAGCAGTGAAAAAAGCCTCATCGCTAACTTGAGCGGGACCTAAATCTCCAATGCATTAAACTCTGTTCTTCTTATTGTACTTTAACACCGAGACCAATGTTGTCTATTGGCATACATATTTCTCACAGCTTGATCCGTTGATTTAATTTTGCATCTCTTATGTTCTCTAGCTGTTATGGCAACGAAACTAGTGGATATGATAACCCTATCTTCTTAGGGACGAATAAATGGAAGAGCTATAAAATATCAAACCAATTGAGAGAGATCTAGCGAATAAAATGAGAGATCTGGATCTCGTATCCCCACGTTATATAGTAGCGGGACAGATTTATTTTTTATCTTATCCCTCAATAATTATAAAAACAAAAATGCTAGACACTGTACCAATAATTATCCCATAGGGGGCGCTCATTGTTGCTGCGCGATGGGTGATTGCGATGGACGATGACGGCCAAAACACTGTAGTGCACTGTAGCACTTTTGTTTTTTCTTTTTTTTTTGGTTTTTTTTGTTTTGTTTTTTTCCTGTATTCCTTTGCATTGTCCGTGATAGATTAGCGTGCCGCTTTTATTTTTAATTTTTTTTAAATTTAATTATGCACAATAAGTCAACTCAACTACAGATAAAAAATAAGCTAATTATAGTAAAATTTTAGTAAAAACAAAAACCATCGCTATTCCAAACCTATGGTCGACTGCTTCTCTTTGTCAAAACAGTCGATTATTGAGCTATTTGATTTGACTTGAGATTGTTACTTCTATGCTATAGCCCCGCTCGTTTCGGTTTTTTTTCGGATTTAGCTTCTACTTTTTTTTCATTATTCAGTATTTCATTTTTTCTGAATTTTTTAGATATTTTAGGCTTTTTTGTATTTTCTGTTTTTTCTCGTGTTCCTTTGTATTGTCTCTAATGGGTTAACATGTGTTTTTCTATTTTTACATTTTTTTTAAATTAATTATGTCTAAAAAGCCAAATCAGCTACAGTAAAAAAACCAGCTACAATGAAATTTCAGCCAAAAATCAGAAGTCATCGCTAAAACGAGCGCCCCTATAATGATGATGCCGGTCTGCAAAACGTCTGTCGGTTGAAAATTCCTTTTTTTTAGTGCGCAATCTTGTATGTTCATTTTCTAATTGTGTGATCTGAAATCTAACTATTTTTGTCTCTGATAACAGTCAAGTCTTATGTAGACAGTCCCTTCCCCCTAATACACTTGTACCCCCACCGCATTTGTTCCCGTATTTTTGTATGGACCGAAATACCCTCGCCTCCAGCTGCATGTAATCGAGTCGACCGAACCAGCTGCACGCACCTGACTCGTTCCATTCGAGCTCATCTCCTCCTTCAAGCCCAGACCTGCGCTGCCATGGTCGGCTCTTCAAGCCTCGCTGGCATCCAGTCCCCCACTCCCGCTGCCTCCTGCCTCCTGCCGCTGCCCAGGTCCCTCTCTCCCGTCGCCGCCGGGGCCCTCCACTCCGGCCGCCGCCGACCATCTGGAGCACCTCTCTCGTGCAATCAGTTGCCTCCCTCAGGGCGATGCGGACGGTGACACGTGCATTAACAGCATTCCAGTAGCTTCTTTCGCTTGATTTCTCAAAATTTCGTATTCACAATTTTGTTGTATTTCCCCTTTGAAGAATGACACTTAGTACTGATTTTTTAACTGGGAGTGCGAATACGAGGAATCGAAGGGGCAGAAGCTTGAATACAAAGTTCTGAAGAAGTTGTTTCTTCATGTGGGTGATTTGAATGTTGTGAAGCAACAAATGCTTGTTATTTTGGTTGTACTGAGGAATTAATGTGTAGTCTTCGAGCGGGATAAAAGGAGGATAACAAGATGCTAGTGAAGTTAGTTTGCTTAGCTGCTGTTTGCAATGTTTTTGTCATACTGGAACATATGCAAGTATACTGTACTTGGCTAGTGATGATTTAATTCTGGTGGTTCTGTTGGCTTGTCTACCTTGGACTTTTGTAACTGATTTGAACCTGAATTACATACTGGAATATATGCAAGTGTCATGTTTATTTTTGTCATACTGGAACATACTCTAGATTCAATTTTGTGCCAAGTGGATGTAATTCAGTTTTGAGTACATGTGCACTATTCAGTCTGATGCAATTTTCTGTGTGCTCCTTCGGAGTTAATTTTGTGATGCGCATTTAACAGTACATGTATAGGCACAAGCAGTCAACATTTAACAAAGGAAAATTTTGAGAAATCCAGGTTCAACACTCAACATTACATAACTAGGTTCAACATTTAACAATGCCAGGTCTCGAGATATGCCAACTGGGCAAATAACTGAGCAGAACACAAACCACAAAAGATTAACATGTTGAGCAGTGAGCACTTAACAAGTCAAAGGTAGAAGTAACATAGCACTGAGCTAAACAAGCATGTCTGACAACTTCTTCATTTTTTCTTGCCATTCCTGCTTGTTGGAGAGGTGGCCACAACCTGAACATTGGCAGTCCTTCCTCTGGTTGGTGTAGATGGTGCCTTTGATGACTTTCGCCTTGTCACATTCTCTTCTTGGCTGGTGCTTTGGAGGGCGACTTCGACGGTGAAGCCCTTGAAGAAGTCCCTCTCTCTCTCTCTCTCTTGTTGTTCTGGACTGTGCCACCATCTTGCCTCCTCGCCATCCTGGTCACCGTGGAGACGTTGCCGTCCTTGTTGCCGGGGAGGAGGTCGCGGCCATAAGCCGGGGAGCATGTAGCCTGGGAAGAGGCCGTCACCGTGATCGCATCTGCCTCAGCTCCATGGTGGCCGCCGCCTATGCACGAAGGGAAAGGATCGAGTCTTGCAATCTTATGCAAGCCTGATTGAGTCCTACGATATGGTGAAGTCATCAAGTGGCGAGGGCATTTCCGCCCGTACGAAAACACGGGGACAAATATGGTGGGTGTACCAGGGGAAATGTCATGTAATCTATAATGGCATATTTCAAAACAACTTCACTTGCTACTGACATGTTTCAAAGAAGTAACTGAAAGATGGCATCTCTCTAAAACATGCATTAAGGAGTATTATATATGAATTTTCTCTATATATTATGGGCTTGTGCCAAGGTCTTTCATGCCATCTTGACGGTGAAGGGGTTGAGCACCTCCACAACACTGTCCATCTTTCTTCTTTAGGGAGTTGTAACGGGTCAGTAGACTTCCTTGTCGTGTCTATATACATGTCGATTGATATTTGTTACGAATTGTAATGCCCCCGTCTCTGAGAACAGGAGCACCGTACGTCCCGCAACAGTCTAGGAGTTCTGTTACAGACAGAAGGAGCATCGAGCCTGCTTACGAGCATTTAAAAAGGATTAGTTTAGCAGAAATAAGACCTAGTGGTCAATTTATCAAATTTTATGGGCGTCCAAGCCCAAATTGTATCTTACACTCAGAAGAACCGAAGAAAACGCCCACAGAATGCCTGGGTGTGGTCGCAACCCTAACATGAACACTTGAATTACACTTTCTTCATCTAGAATATGAAGTGGTGGAATTATAGGAAGTTTGAATACAACCAACCGTACTCAGCAAGTCACAATAGTAAATTTCTAATTTACTACATGCACGGAATTTCAAAGGAAGGGAGTATATTGGTTTTAATATTTTATGTGGATGCAGTTTGATTTGTAGATAGTTTAAAACAATAAACTCCATTATACTAATTAAGGAATTGGGGGTCTCAAAACATTTCTTGTTCATTTTACACAGATTAAAATACCAGAAAACTACTTATGCCTCACTACTGGATTCACTCATCAAGCACAACTTCATTAACCGGAAGCACGACGTATTCGAATACCATTTAATTTCACTCTGCAGAGTTGCTCAGCTTTACCCACAAGATTTCTCAATTACCAATGTCATGCAATAGACACGCTCAGCTAGCGTGCGACTGAATTGAGAAAACCGATCTTTAGCTGCTCAATTTAATATATAGACCCTACCGGTAAGCACCTTCACCAAACTGAGTATCCATGGGCCTTGGGACAATGTGGAACACGAACAACAGCACAAATTTCATGAAGACCCTACCGTTATACGGCGATAACGCACCCATACCACATTTCAAACTCCTATAGGGGTTCAATTAAAGTGAACAGTTAACGGATTAGGATTGACAGTTCAATACTTGTGGTTGAGCGATTACTGTTCTCTATACTCAGCATAAGGGTCTAGTCCTTATCTTTCTCCACTGAGACTGTCAACCACGATCGGGTCCCGTCCAATACTTGTACCGACACCCGACTGCTGCACTTCCCCACCCTAGAGTAGGGTTGTGGACTTGTCCACTACAGGGCACTCCACGGATTCCGCCCTACCCTAGAACATTTTAAAAAAAGGTTTTACCGACGAACTACCAAGTCCTTGATAGCTTGTTATTTTATGTGAGTATATGCGATGTTTATTTATGCTCTAATTAGATAATACTAGATTTGTCAAGGTGAATATGGCTTTAAAGTGAAGTGGGGTATTTGTCAGTGGTAGGACATAACTATATGTAACATGCCATTATAAACATTTATTTATAATCAATTAATTTGAGCAAATAACTATAATGCAAATAACGTAGATAAATAAATAGGCATGAATTGGTAAGTTCAATATGTTCAAAATTTGTAACTTGCCTTGCTAATTCGGGATTTCGACGATCTCGTAAAATGTGGGAGTTGGCTCGGGTCTGCACCATCGTCTCGGACTCCTCGCGGACTAGCGAAAAGGAACACAAAAACAACAAAATCTGAGCTTGCTCCTATACAATCTAGAAGAAAAATAAATAAAAGAAATAATCTATGAAAAAGAAAAGAAATAGAAGCACAAATATTCAAATGGTTTAGATTGGGATTTTTGGAAGTGGAGTTCGGGTTATTGGACATCGAAACTGGAGTCAAGACAACGAGATGATTCAAAAGAAGCATTTTTGGGACTTTTCAGCTATTGGAAAAAGAGAGAGAGATAAATACCCAAAATAAATATTGAGTGGGTTAGGATGGAATTTTGGGAGTGGAACTAGATTTAATAGACCTCATAAATGAAATCAGGGCTTTGAAACGATTCAAATGAGATATAATATGCAAAAATTGGCTATGGAAAAAATGAAAGGGGCATTGTTCATGCTACAAGAGGGGCGCACGCGTCGGTGCTGTTTGAAACGGCCGCCTGGGCTAGTGGGCTTCGGCCCGGCTACGCGCGCGCGCGACCGATTCAGCCTGGAATGGCGCGGCTGCTCTCAGGGCATTGGATCGCGCGGCAACGGTGGGATTGGGCCACGACGCCGAGGGGGAAGGGGGTGAGCGGTGAAACGGTCTGAGTTTTAAATGATCGGTTCGGGGCCGCTGGATCGAAAATGGAGGGTGGGGATGAGGCCACGTCGTCCTAATTGCAAATCGTTACGCTGGAAACATCCCACTCAAGTTTGGCGCTGTTGGATTGAGCTCGGAGGGTTGGGGCGAGGCCACGTCGCCCAGGGAGGAGTCGACTTCTACCTCCGACTGGCGCGGCGAGGAAAGAGAACAGGGCTGCGCCCCTCCCCTCAATTCGGCACTAGAAGTGGATCAAAGCGAACGAGACTGGTACTGGCAGGTGCCTGGAAGTGAGGGGAGTTCATTTTGGGGTATTGGTGGATGTGTTAGCTCAAGGGGGAGGTCGCCGACGAGGGAGGACAAGGTGGGTGAGGTGGCGGCTCGAGAAGATGTTGGGGAAGCTTGAGCGAAGTGGGTGTGGGTTTAACCATCTAGGGAGGAAGATGAACACTAGGGAGGCACTGGTTTAGTGCAGGGAAAGTCCAGCTGAGCTGACCACGGGAGGGTGGCGGCCGGTGAGGAGGGCTCACGGTGCGGGACCAGTAGGCGCAAGATCTCACAAAATTGAGTTGGGCTAAGTGTATGCGGCGGCGAGGTGGTGCTAAAGCCGAAGTTAATTGCATTTTGGTCGGGAGGATCGATGGAACGGCTTGGAGGCTCACCAGCTCAGGGATGCTCGGCGGCGGCGATGGAGAGGAGGAGGATTCAATTGGGTGGCTCGGGAAGAAGAGTGAGGGCAGTGCGAAGCCATTGGCATATGCAATTGGCTTTTAAAGCTCGGAGGAAAGAGGAGGCCGAGGAGAGGGGACGGAGGTTGGTGGCGCTCGATGGGGAGAGGTGATTGCATGGCCGGTTAGAGGGGGGTGTCGCACGGCCGGGGATGCGTTGTGACCGCAGGGTGAGAGGGAGGAGTAAGGAGCGGTTGGGGGCGGGGATGCTGGGGCGCGGGGGGGGGGGCACCGGCAGGTGCTGACGCAGGCGAGGAGATGGGAGAGGCAAGTTGGCACGGCGGCATGGGCGCAGGCATGGCGTCGCGCCAGCGTAGAGGGGAGGAAGGCGGGGTCCGGGCAGGCGCAAAAGGAGGGGGAGAGGCGGGAAGCCAAGGGGAGAGGGAGCACGAATCTCGAAGCAGGAAACAAGGGCTGAGATGAGGCTTGAAGTTCAAACAAAATTCAACAAAATTTATGTTTTTGTTTTTGAAAATTTGTGGTTGTTTCATGAATTATCTATGGTATTTTTATATACCTTTATACTGTCATATTAAATCAACTGATGCATATTTTATTTTATCTTATAAAATATATACATAGATAATAAATAGTGGTGTATTTGTTCTAGAACTTTTGACATATATCTAAATGATCTATATCGTTATAATATGGACTCACTATAATCGACGGTGTAGATTTTTCCCATCAGTATAGTGTGGTATGCTATAGCCTATATAGCATATAAAACCTTCTTTGTGAATTCCAAATATTGAAATTCCTATTTCACAAATAAAATACATTTAGGATATTTTATTTTCTATTCAATGGCGCAATTTATTTTTAGGTCTCCCTCCCTTATGTGAAAGAGAGGATTGGGAGGCAGGCCCCTGTAGCAAATTTACACTCTCTCAACCTTTGAATTATATCTCTCAACTTTTGAATTATAGGTCAATTATCAAATCTTATTCTTTAAAGCTAGATGTTGAATTATCAAAGATGAGCCCAAACAGTGCAAAAATGTGATACCATTATGAGCACTGTCACTTTGCATCGTGTTAAAAATAATACTTTTGCACGATTGATTGAGGCATGCATCCACTATACCATCTTCACGGATCACGGTAATACTGCAAAAGCATATACTACTCAATTAGTTTGATAGTGCAAAGGCGTCAGCCTTAGGGCCTCTAGTCACCAAACCAACGTCGAAGTTAGATGGCACGTTTAATTTTTTTCATGGCCTTGATTATCTTTTCTTTTAGTTTTAAAATAATTTGATAGTGGAATTACGTGACTTGATATTACGATACAATTATTTTTATATATAACTCTACTATCTATAATTAAAATACAATTATATTTGTTATACGTATCTAATATCTATATATGATTAATCTACACCGTTATAATTTGGCCTCGTCAAATTAAGTGGTGTAGATCATTATCTTTTCTCTTGATTAATGTAAGAATTTTTAGAATTTTTTTTAGAATTATTATGGGATTTTTTTGACCTTAAAATGAAAGATGTTTTTATTTATATAAAAACTCCTCGAATCTTTGTGATCACAGTAGTTTCGCCTGCGATGATTCCGAATTTTTTTGTATGAACGAATAGATTTCACCCAGATGTTTTGATGTGTCCTCACTCCTCAGCCTCCACGTAGCCGTGGATTCTTTGCGTGCATCTTCCGAAGGCAGCTGGTGGGGATCAGCACTTTTCTTGCAATGACTAACGTGCCACAACCCTAGAATCTAAGATGCATCCGTGAAACAAAAAGGGTAATGTTAGAGACGAGGTGTGCAATGCAATTATAGGATCTCTGATATGAACGAACAAACAAGACCACCGATTATCATGATACTTTGGACCAAAATAAGTTAGCATTACCATTAGGGGTTATCTATTTATAAGGTGGCTAAAATCTATTTATTACTAAAAGTCAATGACATGTCTTTTAAAGTTGTTAAAAAAAGAAATATGTTAGAAATTCTCACAAAAAAATAAAACACCTAGTCTTTAATTTGATAGACCTAAGTTACAATGGCTCAAATTAAAAGAGGTGCACATATCAAATACAGTTCAAACTCAACCATGACCATCAAAAAAGAGTCCAATCTAAAATAACTAAAATTCAGGAAAGAAAACAGAAACTGGCTATTTGATTTACATACGAATTCCAAAGTAAATCTTTTAAGACAAGACTATCTATTATAGATTCTAGATGAACTAGAAAGAAAACAAAATATATCTATTATATACTAAAAGTCGATAACATGAGTTTTACATTTGCTAAAAAGGAGAAATAAGTTAGAAATAATAAAAAAGAAAAAAGACACCCGTTGCTCGATTTAGTGGTCCCTTATTATAGTCAGTAAATGATCATCAGTGAATATCATAGATAAAACAAGAAATCTTATAAGATAAGACTATCTATTATAGATTCTAGATGAACCTAATAAATACAAAGAATCCTAAATAACCCGTACTAAAATTCACGTACGAGAGGAAAAGAAAGATGTAACGTGCAAAATAAATGAGTAAAAGCCATGCATAAGAAAAAAAGTGGCACTCGAAAAGAAAAAAAAGGAGAAATAAAAAAAGAAGATCTATTGTACATGTACACTTACTAACAGTGTGTGTTTCATAACTTTGATTTTTTTTTTCTAAAATCACCATCGATGTGGTAGATTCTAATTCAAGTTGAATTATATCAACCGTTGGGTATTATCTATCATACAATGAAAGTATAGAATGGTTGATTACATTAGCTGACTGAAAAGAGAAAAATTATAGAAATTCTCCTAAAAATAAAAAAGAAACATCTTACCTTTAATTTGGTGTACCCTAATTATGTGTAGCAATTCATAACCAATAGATGCTACATAATAAATGAGAATAACCGTTGAAAATTCTAAAAAAATGTATCTAACTCTTAGGTGGACCCTTGTTATGATTAACAAATCATAACCAATAATTTTTCTTGATATATGAAAGTGTGTATGAAATTGATTTACGCAATGATCGATATACATGCATGTATAGTTGAAAAAACTCTTGTATAAAATTAAGATGCAAGATGCTAGAGATAAATTGAACTGAAGCGATCCACACACAGGAGCAAATATGCCTATAATATCTATTATAATTTGCATTCTTTTAATTATATTAATATGGATACAACTATTATCTCTATTAGAGATGCCGATTAAAAATTATAAAGAACAACTATTTCCTCCCAAAATATAATTTATATCCTTTGTTTTAACATATACTACTATACATTAATATCATAAATGAAATCAATTATACAAATATAGAAATTAAATTGAATTGGCAATGCTCTAAAATTTTAATATTTTAATTCTTTCATATGATTTGCAACCCTTTATTTTTGGATGAAACTCATTTATTATCATCACATATAAACTGCTAAACCAATTAAATATGTTCTAAGAATGATGCCTGTATAGGTGCACGGGTCACTATGCTATTTTTCTTAAATATAAATCACATCTTTTATTCATCTAACTAACATCTAATCGTATTGCACATCAATCTCCATACAAAGAAAATGACTTAGATTTAAGAAGAAAAAAACAGACACTTACAAATAGCAAACCTTTGTCACTGTCCAATGATGCAATCAGTTCTGAGCTAAGCCCAAAAACACAAATAGCATCTCATGGTAAGGAGAGATTCCTTTCGCCGCTCTCTTCCCAGCCCGCTCCTCCTTTTTCTTGCGTCGAAGCCTCTCTTCTTTTCCTTCTTGATCCGCTCCGCTAGCTGCCCTTCCGTCCGTGGCCCCACGCACTCGTAGATCGACCCGGTCTGGGCGTGCGACCTACGCCAACGGGTGGGGAAAAAAAAGGCAACGCGAAGGAGAACTTCATTCGACTATAGAAACCGTTTATCCCATACAGCAATGCGCAGACACCGCGCATACAAATAGCCGCGTGGCGTGCTTCGTGCTCTCTTGCAGCTGCAGCGTCGTCTAGAGCAGAGAGAGAGAGAGAGCCATAAGCCCAATAGCCCATAGCTAGCTAGGCAAAGACAATGGACGGGCAGGGGAAGGAGGGGAGCAACAACGGGGGAGGGAGCGAGTGCGACGTCGTGGCCAGGGCCTTCGTCGATTACTACTACCACACGTTCGACACCAACCGCGCCGCGCTCGCCGCGCTCTACGGCCACGCCTCCATGCTCTCCTTCGAGGGCCACAGGGTCGCCGGCGCCGAGGAGATCGGCCGCAAGCTGGCCCAGCTTCCCTTCGAGCAATGCCGGCACTCCGTCTGCACGGTTGACTGCCAGCCCACGCCGTCCTTCCCCGGCGGCATCCTTGTGTTCGTCAGCGGCAACCTCCAGCTCGCCGGCGAGGAGCACCAGCTCAGGTTCAGCCAGGTACAATCGATCTTGGAATCCATTAGCACGTACTACTGATCACTGATCAGTCATGACTGATCTCACTTCTTTTTGCAGTGATTAGAACACGAGTTCGTTTGATTTCTCTTCACTTTCAGTTTGGAAACTGTTTAGTTGGAGGTTTGATATGATTTTATCTCTTGCGTACAGATGTTTCAGCTCGTGCCCAACGAGCAGGGAAGCTTCTTCGTCCAGAATGACATATTCCGGCTCAACTATGGATAGTAGCAAGGTAGCGTGTGGATGCCGAAAGGAAGTGGATGCACGGATGCTTTAATCCCATATGGACGCGAGGCGCTTGCTTTCTCGCCTTTTTTTTCTTCCGCTTTCATTCTTCTCTTTATCTTACGTTCATGCAGCATCCTAAATAAAGTTATTGATGGCCGTGCTGTACGTCAAATTGAATTGCCACACTTGTTGAGTTGTTGTTAGAAGCGAATGATCACGCTGAATTTGGGAAAATTCCCATGTGCTACCGGTTTAATGTTCCTACATTTTGATGAGGAGCATTTTGGTATTACAGATTTTGGAGTGTTCTTTTTGGCTTATGACTTATACTGCAATAGTCAACTTTCAAATGAAGTATTTTTAAGATGAAGTCTACAAGTTAATTGTAGTAAACATTGTATCAACTTCAGTTATACCGGCCAAAATCGCATACAAGTGTTTCTCTCCGTACTCTCTCCTGTGAAAAGTTAAAATTCAAAAAATTAAGTCATAGATTATAAGTCACAACCCAAAAGAACGATCTATCTATAGTATACAAGGTGCCACTTGATACTAGTGCCAATTGCTAATACAATGCATTTTTTTTGGAAGCAGTACAGTGCAATGTTAAATTGTTAATTGGAGGATGTCCAAAGTAGAAACTATGACCTTTCTAAAACATGGAACTGTATCCTATAAATGTTCGTATATCACTACTCTAGTCCCTCGTATCTCACCAATTGCCATTTGTGAATTCTAATACCCTTAGTCCCTTACCCATTGGTGGGTCCTGTACAAGTGCTCTTACAGTCTTACCTTTAGTTCCATCTTGAAAGCATCCTATGAGAGGAATCTCGTTTGAACCTGAACCACTAGGCGTGGAAACTGCAGAGTAATCTAGTTGCTATTAGTACAGCTGCATCAGGGGATTGCACGGAACATTATGGGCCATTGGATTGCACAATCAATAATTTGATCAGGACATCGAATGACCTGAGTGAATCATGATTCATGGATGAACCTTCTTCGCTTGCCAACCCATATGGCAACCAAGATTACCCTTTTTTTTTTATAGTACCAACCAGCCTACCAGAGCAGATTTGTTGAGATAGTCGCACATTTGTTGTGAGAGAGAGCACATCATATGAGTGTAAGAAAGTTATTATCTATCAGACTAGTTTTTGAGATAAATAATCAAAAATCACTTATAAAATTGTTGCTCTGTAATTTGACTTACAGATTTAGCGACCTAAGAACATGGGAGGACCGGAGGCTGGTTGAGCGGTGCAAAGGCGCTCTCGATTGCGCAACAGAATTTGCATGATCGAGCACTATTGTCGGCGACTCACAGCCAGGGAACGGGTCAGTATCCACCGAGGGGCCAACACATTCAAGGAGCTGCATGTTGCATAATGCCGACTAAACTCGTTTATTTCTACAAGGAAGTGATATGCCTTTCTACAATGCACAACTATCCCTCCCTATTCGAAGACAGACAGCCGAGAAAACTAGTGCCTGCTCATTCTCGTCTAGTCGAAAACAATGTGTCGGTTCTACCCAGCTAGCCGTGATGAACTAAAATCCATCCGTCATACATTAATCAGGGTGTTCATAAAATTTGAAAATTAAGCTTTGATGATGGAATCCTAATATTCAGGCGCAAATCTCATAGGCAGGGTAAACATGTAACACTCCACCCTTAGTATCATATTGTCTGTTGTGGTTACAAATCAAATAATGAATGAAGGGGCTACGGGGAGGCCATCGAGGGACTATCCGAAACATTACACACTGTGGAGATGGAAATGGGAACCTATGCCCATGTGTTAGAAGTTTGTGCCATCTATATTTGTTTGAAAAAGAGTGTTCTGTCCTCTCATAGTGCCCTAACACACACATATATCTATGGAGGCTTGTTACATAAACACCTCTACTTGAGTTTATACTTACATAGGCAAATACACCATTTCCCCTACTTAGAATTACATAAATACCCTATCTAGCCCTATACTCATAAGGCTAAGCATGTTATTTCTCTAGCCTAAGGTCCTTGCCAGGCCAGCCATCTGTCCTATTGGCGCAATGAGCCGACTGGACTAAGGTAGGGGCCATTCCCCAAACATTGCCAATTTACCTTAAGTACACTAGCATACAATGCATGCTGGCTCAAATGTAACACTTTCATATAAACTCTTTTGGATGAAGAGAGGACAAAAGCCCAAATGAGATACTATGCATGCATGCCCGCCCCGTGGGTGGACTAGGCTTTTAGCTAATTTTGAGCCACAAGGTGTTATAGATGGTATCAAAGCATCAACCCTTTTTGAATAGGTTGCATGTGTGTATGGCCCTGTAGCGGCACACGACACAAGTCGTGTACTGAGGAGCATGTCTTTGGGCACAAGCCCTTTAGGGGGGAATGTAACATACCATCATTTAGTACTACATTGCCAGTTTATCTTGAGTTACACAATTATATAATGCCTTTTGGCCCAATTGAGGTGCTATGTATGCATGCCCGCCCCATAGGGGGGCTGGATTTGTAGTGAATTTTAGGCGATAGGATGTTACAAAATATACACATTGTACCACAAACCATCATGATCAACATGACAATAAATCATGTTCATCAGTGCATCTTTGATGGTGTGATCCTAGTATTGTATTGTGGGTAAATGGGCATGCCTGCGAGCGACGGATATGGAAGAGGTTCTTCACCGTTGTCCTTCGCGGGAATGCCCGTGGGCGTTAATCAGGATCACGGGTATGGATATGGACGAGCACTACCCGTGCCTGTCACGCCCAATTGCCATCCCTAATCACACCCTCCTCTTGCGTCTCATAGAAATCAGTATCCATGTTCATCACAATGGAGAAACTGAAGTTGAAATATCATAAATTAATTAGTTAGGTCTATCACATACTAGACATGTGCTTGTATGATAAGGCTCAGATTAATGGCGTACAAAGTTAAGTCCTTAGACATTACACAGATAAGACATCCACATCTCTCGAAGTGAATCCACATCTTCCCTTTACTGCACGATCACTCGCTTAAATAAAAACCAATTTTGTATAACCAACACCAATGTCGTGGCATGCAAATTTTATAACTTTGGCTACAACCACGATTCCATATCTCATTAAGTCAAATTAATTAATTGATCATATGTGATAGTAGACCCAACGTAATTATAAGCATGACTATGCATATTAATCATACAACCCATATGACAACTAGTATTGCATTATTAAATAATTTTTATCCTATGGTGATAATGGTATCATAGCATTCAAATTATTAAGTGAGGAATTAATCAAATTGGACAGCAACTACCAAGTACAAGGGTTTGTAATAAATAGCAATGTATAATAATTTAAAACAAAGTAAATAGATAAATAGATTGAAAATTAGGTTCAACATGATCAAAGAACATGACTTACCTTGGCCTTACTCAGTTAATTGCTCGGGATCTTCAAATCTTGCTTTAGCCCTATCGAAGACGCGATCTAACGAGAGAAAAAATGCAATAAAGCAAAAAAATAAATTCAAATAAAATTTAAATAAACTCTAAAAACTTTAAAACTAGAACTAAAATATAGAACTCAATTTTAGATGGATTTAAAAAAATGATGTCAATCAGAGCAAGGACGAAGGAGAACGTGCTCTTAAAAAATTTATCCTAAAGAAAATATTGAAAAATTAAAAATTCTACTGTGTTGTAAACTCGATGCATTGAATACCTAGTCTACGGTGGACCCGACTTATAGAATAGTAAACTGTGCATGGCTTAGATGACGTGGCGGCTAGGGCTGACGTGGTAGGACACATGGCTGACAGGTGGCGTCTAGGGCTAACGTGGCATCCAATGTGGCCTAACACATGGCTTGCTAATGTGCCATGCTGATGTAGCACTAGGATGGCTTGGTTTTACTGACGTGGCACAACACGTAGTGGCACATAGGATTTTAGGGCTTGAGTGGCACATGACATGACGGCTGACTCGGCTTGGCTAGGTCATGAGTGCACGGCACAGTAGGCGCTAATATGTAGGGCTTGGCTATCAGCGAGACAGCGCAGGTGGAGTGCGTCCATGGAGAAGGCGAACCATCGACCGACGCGGGTGTGGTCTGACGTCACGAGGA
This sequence comes from Melocanna baccifera, assembly GCA_036346265.1. NCBI lineage: Eukaryota > Viridiplantae > Streptophyta > Magnoliopsida > Poales > Poaceae > Melocanna > Melocanna baccifera. Next base: position 43,728,319 of record CM070677.1, on the reverse strand, counting down.
TCCAACGGTCAGCAATGGCCCACACGGAGGAAACTCGACCATTGGATCTTCGTAATGGTACAGATTCGATTGGGGTGGCTTGAGGTAATTGAACGACTGAGGTTACGCCACGCGTCGCTCGGTGGTTGGTGGGTGGCGGCGGGATGACCGAGGGGTGGCGGGGTTTGTCGGCAGTGATCGGCCGAGGGAGGGAGAGGGCGGCGGCCTAGAGGCGACTCACCGACGGTGATTGATGGATGGGTTAGAGGGAGATGATGGCGAAGCGAAGCGATGAAGCTCGATGACGATGGCGATGCACGAACATGCTTCGGCGGTGAGTACGAGCAACGTGGGTGTCAACCGCTACTTATGGCATGGACGTCAAGTTCTCTGTGTCATAGATGACATGGACTCTAAGACCAAAATGAAGACAGCGGCGAAAATGTGAGGACGATGAACAGCACGCAACAACATAGATGGACAACACGTGTCACTGTAATAGATCGGATGGCTGCGGCAGACTGCATAGATGAACAATAGCGGTGGCTTGGAGGCTTGACACGTGGACTTTAGTGAGATCCGGTGGCTGAGGTTTGGTGGGCGAGTGAACAGTAATGGGCATGGCCCATTACTGTTTTTAGGATTTTGGCGGGTTTTCTATTTTTCTCGAAATTCAAATAAATTCAAACGAGCTCTGAAAAATAGCAAATAAATTCAGAAAAAAATCCAAAAATTTCTTGGGGCACAAGGAACCCATGGGCTACGTCAAGAGTAATATCACGAAGTATATTATTCCTAAATTATTTTATCCTCATGAACTCCAGGAGAACGAAAAGATAAAGGTATTAAAATTTAGGTCTTGTAATAATCTAACATATTTATTCATAAAATCTCTCCTGGCCTCTAGTTTTCGTAAGTGCGTTCAAGGCATAGGCATGAGGCGACTTAGAGATTTATAAGGTTCAAGTAGAGTAAATCTCTGAACTATAGCCCTTATGTTAAACCTGAAGACTTACATGATTCTGAATATCTAATGTTGTACTCTTTTCTCCTTTGTGAATTTTTTCTGAAGTTTTCTCATATGAAGGTTTTTAATGAGGCAACAAGTGTGACACAAGGGGCGGATACAATGTACTCTTTCTCCATCCTTTTTCACTGGATTTTTTGGATGAGTTTTTGATGAGGCATATTCATGTCGTGGTATTCGCTCAAGGAGGATGTTACGAAACCTAGAATGTTACGTTGTAGGCAAATACGAAATCTACCCCTGAGGGGTTTAAATTATAAATAGAGAGCCATATGTACCATGAGAATAGATCTGAAATTAATAAAGATTACGTTCCGGTGTTCTATCTCAATTATCTTCTGGTAATTGTCTCTGGTGTTTTTGTTGATTGATTGCGTGAATTTGTATTGGTGTTCAATAGTTTCTCAACACGAATAACGCAAGCTGGTTTGATTGAAAGGTGCATGCATTTCAAGTTCGTTCGTGTGAATCATGAACGAATAACGCAAGCTGGTCAGTTGGCTAGGTGGTACACTGGTATACGAGCAAAGCCTGTTTCGAGGCAGCAATTTTCCTATACTATGGGCTGTCAGGCTGGATCGAATATGAATCAAATAATACTCATATCATATTCGTATTCGTATTTTGCAAACGAATACAAATATGAATCCAAATATTCTTGAATACGAATCAAATATGTAACAAATATGAATTGAAATCGAATATCTACTCAATTCGGTTAGATTCGGATATCCTCATAACTTATATAGTATGAAGACAATAATAACATTTTATCCACGTACAATGACGCTTAATCATTTTAATTCTTTTTACTTTACTAATGAAACACGAATTCCCGTTCAATTAAAAAATTTATCCAACTAATTAATTGTATTGTAATAAAATATGCATATTATTTCATCAAATACGAATATAGACATGGATAATCCGTATAAAATAACATTTCAGATGGTAAAAGTTTATACCATATTCGTATCCATATTTTTTATGTGAATATAAATAAGATAGAAATTATGAATTAGATAGAAAATTTTATATTATATTTATATCCTATCGAATATAATAATCAATTAATATGAATAATTTATATCCACTTTCACCACCTACTTGATGTGCAATTGAGGCGTCCAGTCCTGCTTCCTAATGGACAACGTATGCGATGGACAGCTGGAGACTGGAGAGTAGACTGTCTTGTTCTTTTTTTGCGGTGGTGAAACTAGTAACGGCCTTCTTTTGTTTTAGTTTGGACTTTGCATTGCAGCAGACAACCAGAGAACGGGTTTCTCTTATTGAGTTCTAACGTATGACTTTTTGGCTAAAGTAGCCCAGTAACAGCAGTTAGTTTTTCTGAGATATTTAATTAATAAAAATAAATAAAATGAAAAAAATAAAAACACAATTATATTTTAAAGATAATGCAAAGAAAAAAGAAAAAGAGGATAAAAAAATAAACCATATTAAAGAAGCTAACGCGTTGTAAATACCTTTTGGTTTCTGAAAGTTAGAAGCTATCTGGTCATTCTTTTTTATTTTGGTTTTTAGTTACGGTTTATGGCTTTTAGGCTGTTTGTAAGAGAGAGTGCAGAGTAACAAAAACTCACGTTTAGTTTTGGACAATATAAATGAAATCGCTAAGTGTATACTATAATTAATTTATAGATTCTATTTTAAAAAGATATTTTATTTAAAAGTTAATTATTATAAAGATATTGAAAAATAGTTTTTAGAAACCATTAAAAAGAGGTCTATCACTATTTGGAATAGGACCTTAGACACGAGACTCGGATCCTGCACTGTTGCCCACTGCTGTGATCCAATCATGAATGACCTATATATGTTGCACAGACGAAAAATCAGCAATTCGGCATCATCTTCGCAGAGAAATAAAAAAAAGAAAAGGAAAAGATTAGCATAGAGATTATCACTAAAGACTCGTATGAATACACCTGTGCATAGAGATTATCACTGCTCTGGTCCATTCATGAATTGTGAATCAATTTACAGGCCACAGAAGAAAAATCATCATCAACTTCTCAGAGGGGAAAAAGGGGGAAAGGACAAGATTAGATAGCACCTGCCAATCATGCTGGTTTGGATCCTGAGTCCTTACAAGTTTACAACTAAGTCCACTACTAATGACATGGCTAGTTTCCTGCTACCATACATGATTACATATGTGTAGAACAAGGGCTGTGCAAAAAGACTTGAATCGCTCAACTTGTAGGAGTACAACCATATACAAGAGCGATAAACACAGCCCTGAAGTACACAATGATCAGACAAGCAACACTATGCAGATCTCAGACTAGCGATGAGGGGAGGGCACAGCAATCTCTGCCGCACACGAGGGAAAGAGCAATATCTGAACGAATATAACATAGTAACCAAAACTGAAATCAGCGCCCTGGACGAAAAAGTGGCTCGAAAGACGCTTTGACTTCCTCATCATCCCACTCCAACCCATCCCACCACTCTCTAGTGCATTGTATTGCATTCAGCTCTGCAGCAGAGAGTTTCAGCTTCTTCAGACTTGGGCACTCAACAATCTTAAGGCTCTCTAGTGACGGGAACCGCAGCATGCATGTGCTGCTGCTCAGCGTCCTCAAGTTTGCCAGGCCATGGAGATACAGATCTTTGAGGTTAGGGAAGGGTGTGATGACTTTACACATTCCTGCAGCTTGTTCACCACTGTTTGCCGCTGTTTCTTGTCCTTCATCGCTGAAAGTAATTAGCTCCTCCAGCCCATGGCAGTACCAGATGAACAATGATGCTAGATTCTGGACACATCCGCCTTTGTAGATGATCTTTACCTTATGAAGCGCCTGAAGGATGACATCATGGAGGTTTGGAAGGATGGGCTGCTCGTCATAGATAGCTTCACGCCGGCTTTGCAGGATAACATTGAGAGATGTGTTGCTACGATCAGTTTCTATGCTACCGTCAATTATTACCTCAGCTAAGTTGCTGCAGCTAGCGATCCACACTCTCTTCAGGCCTGTCATGTTCTTCCAGAGGTTACTTGAAGGAAGCTCTATCTTTGTCAGGCTGGCACACGTCTTTATCAGTAGATTTCTGGTGGAACCAGCAAGGCGGTATGACTGTGACAGCCTCTCTAGGGCCTCAAGCGATTGTATTGTGACGTCAAGCGCCTTGAGCCTGCGCAAGCCTTCGAGCTCCTGAAAATCAACACCGCTTCCACTTGCACCGACTTTCCAATCTCCATAACTGAGATCCATGTACAAGACTTGCAGCATGGTGAGGCTGCCTATAACACCACCTGGGATCATTTCCAGCGGCATATGTGAGAGAAGCAGGAACCGCAGAGTCGCCAGTGCTCCTAGCTCCCTTGGCAGTGATTTGATGTTTGTGTTATACAAATCAAGGTACTGCAACTGAACTAATGCACTGACCCCTGAAGGTAATTCACTGATAGAAGTATGCGAGAGATCTAACACCCTGAGGGATGGCATGAATTGGAAGAAGCCATCGCATATCTTGTCCAACGCAGGGTTGCCTTGTAGCATCAAGGTCTTCAGCAATGGGCAATTAGGCCTCTCATACAGCTCAAGAATGTTGTTCCGCATGAAAGAAATCCGCTCAGCATCACTCCACTTCTCTGCGCCTGGTGCCTCCTTCAGCCCAACTCCGGCACGGACAAGCCACTTGGTCTCTTTTGTGCCAAACTCTGATGCTATCCATAGAGCCATGGCACGGACCATGGGATGCATACTGATATGCTCCTCATCTTCACCTCTCTCTAGCAAAGAGGCACTCTTGAGATCACCAAGAAGGTCATGCCCCTTGTTGTATATCTCATCCATCTCGGTGTACAAGTCATCTATGAAACCTTCACCAATGCAGTATCCTATGATCCAATCCTTAGAAATGGAGAACTCCTCTGGGAATAGCGAGCAATACAGTAGGCAGAGCCTTAGCTTGTCACTGGGCAGGTTATCGTAGCTGTTCTTGAGGGGCACAAGAACGTCCATCTCCATGCCAAGAAGCTGCCATGGGGCAATCTTTAGCACAGTGATGGCGTGCTTCCACTCTTTTGCGGTGCGCTTGCTGGCCATCGCCCTGCCTACGGTGATGAGCGCAAGGGGAAGCCCACCACACTTCATGGCCAGCGCCTTCGCGTGGTGCCGAATCTCCGGGCTAGCATGCATCAGGTGCTCGCCGACCTTATCACGGAAGAGCTCCCACGCGGGCTCCCATGGCAGGCACTCCATCTTGAGCTTTCGGCGGACATCCATTCGGTCGCACACGTCCTCGATCCTCGTCGCCAAGACGATCTTGCTCTTGGAGTTGTGCTTCGGCACCGGGATGCCGAGCATCCGGAAGTTGAGTGGCTCCCAGAGGTCGTCCAGCAGCAGCACAAAATTCATCTTGGTGAGCACCCTGTGGAGCACCCCCGCGCGCTCCTTGGGCGTCCTGTTCTCCCACGACACACCGAGCCGGTCGCCGATGATCTTTTGGATGTCGTCAAGATTGAACTCCTTGCCGACTTCGATGTAAATGGCGACATTGATGTCCTCCGAGTTGATGAGGACCTCGTTGTTGAACTTGTTCAGGAGCGCGGTCTTGCCGACCCCGGCCATGCCGTAGATGCCGATAACGCCCACGTCGCCGCCCCGGACGCACGCGTGGAGCTCCTCGAGCAGCGTGTCCATGCCGACGACGGGCGCGCTCGGCATCTCCTCGAAGCGAACCTGCACGAGCTCGTCGGCAACCTTGTGGAAGGCGCCCTTCTCCTTGAGGCTGGCGGCCTCGGAGAGCGTCTCGTCAGCCTTCTGGCTGAGGCTGTATGTGGCCCTGACGCCGGGCGCCTGGTCGGGCGGGAGGTGCAGGCGCGCCTGGTACTCGTCGTCGATCCGGGCGGCGGCATCCTCGAGCTTGGCGACGCACTCGAGCCACCACTTGACCTGGCTGGTGGCCTCCATGCCCTGGCGCTCGGCGGCGTCCACCATGCGCTTCACGTCGTCGCGCTTGCTCTTGAGCTCGTCCATCTCGTGGCCCAGCGCCTCGATGTAGTCGCCGCTGGACATGACGTACCCGTACGTCCGGGTGAAGTAGTCCTTGAGCGGCCGGAACACCGCGTCGATGATGGACGCCACGAACTCCATCTCCGCGAACCAAAAGCCTCGATCTCAAGAAAGGTCTGATTTTTGACGGCGTGCAAGGCCAGGAACTCAAATTGGGAACGAATCGAAGGATCCGGGCGCCGGTGGGAGAGGAACTGAAGCCGAAGGGGGGCTAATTTCTGAACTGGATGCGCATAGTATCCGCAGAGCGAAGGAATCCGACAAGATGCAATTGGTGGTTGGCATCAGCAGGGGGATTCTGGGGAACTCAGAAGGAATGGACAAATAGGTTGGAGTTCTTAGGAGAAGCCATCAGACACGGACAAAATGCTAGCTAGGTATCCTTAGCAAGGAAGGAAAACAGGGGGGAAGAAATCAAGAGATGCACACTCGCGATGTGGAAGACGCAAGAGAAGAAAAGCTCGGCATCCTTGGCCAAGCGAAGGAGAGCTGGGGGATGAGCCGTCGCTGTTTGTCTAAGTTTGTTATTATCCTTAGCCTTTATAGTTGATTGGGTTGAAATTTTGATTTGATTTAGTATTGGGGTTCCTTCTCCCCTTTTGTCATCTCTTATTGATGATGAGTAAAAGACACTAAAAAATTATAGTGATCAATATTGCCATCTAGATCATCTCTATAGTAAAATTCAAGATTAAGTCTGATTTAGCTATTTCTCAACATAAATTTGGATTTTATAGTTAAGATAGTTTTATCCCGAATCTATACCTAGATTAGCTTGCCGTGATATATAGAAGTATATCTGGATCATCCTCTCTCCTCGATCAAGAACCAATTTGAATTTTAAAGTTTTGCGTGTTCTTGAGACTTAGATTTGATTTGCTTCTAATTAGTGAAGCTATGCAGAATTGATTGGTTTAGATTTATAATGCCTTTACCAAGTTACATATACTTTTTTGAAGTGTTTGAATGATATTTGAGTAAGTTCTTGATATTTAAGTTTTTACTTTAGAGGTTTTTAAGTACGAGAACTAGAGTTCAGTCAGATCGACATTGAACTTACAGTTAGACTGGCTTTGTTTTAGCGATTCAACTGTCCAGGCCTAGTCAAACCAGTCTTAAACCTACGATCAAACCAATTCAGCGACGACTTGGATTATTTTCTTTTTTGGTTGTTCTTCTTAGTTCTTAGGGATGGCAATGGGGCGAGGAAGGCCCCCATCCCTCGCCCCCACCACAATCCCTACCAACCCATCATGACCCCTGACCCGTTAGCCTTTCTAAGGGCACGGCCCCTCACCCCCATCACCGTAGGGACCCAACCCCACAGGATACCCGCATGGGATTAAAAAGCATGTTTAAATATATTTTTAAAAATAATAATATAATTTTATTTATTTATTTATAATTATTTCAGCATACTTTTTACAAAAATATTTTTTAAAATATATATTCTAACATATAGATTCAAGTTTTAGTCTAAATATATGAGAAAATAATACAATCTTCTATATTTAAAATTTATAATATATTATTTAAATATATATTTATTTTTTACCAGGTCCCATGGAACCCCACGGGGGAGGATGACCATGTCCCCACCTCGCTAGCCTAACGGGCCTTGCCCCCATTCCCGTGTGGGAAAGTGTACCCCACCCCTAGGGGTGAAAACGGATCAGATATTTTCCGACCGACCGATCGTCGAATCCGAGTCAGATCGGATTCGGAGTCGGATTCGGATAATTGTTTTCGGATATGAATTCGGATTCGGAAAAAAACTATCCGACGGATACGGATATATCCAAAATTTTGTCGGATAATATCCGGATAAATAATATCGGATATCCGGCCCACCAAAGCCCATCAGTCCCGAACTCGCGATCAGCGTCACGCGGCCGCTCCTCCCCGTCGCCCGCTCCTCCCCACTCCTCCCAGTCGGCTGCTCCTCCCCGTCGGCGCTCCTCCCCGCTCCTCCCCGTCAACCGTGCCTCCCCGCTCCTCCCCGTCAGCCGCTCCTCCCCCACTCCTCCAAGTCGGCCGCTCCTCCCCGCTCTTCGGTATGTGTGAGATCTTGAAGGAGCTGGAAAGAGGAAGAAAGAGGGCCTAAGAGCGGCGGGCATGTGAAAATGAAGGCAGGCTTAAGCCCTCCATTCCTCATCTAACATTGGTATGTATAGTTTGATATGCTTGATTCTTTTTTCTTTTGTTCGGACATGCTTGATTGATTTCAGTATCCTCTATTTTGATTTAGACACTAAATGATCAACACAACGTTCTAAAATGTCTTTACAATATTTTGTGTTAATTTGGTACTGAAACAACCAAAAAAATATGTATGATTGCAAGTAGCTAGATGTGCAATGTACTATATAGTACGCAGTAATCCAACCAATTAGTTTCCCCTCTCCCTTGCTAAAGAAAAGGAGCAACAAAAATCATGCGCATATGGTTGACATAACCTTGTGGTTACGAAGCACAGTTTACTTGACACTGTTGATTTAAACCAGTTGTAAGCTCAAGCAATATGTCACAAGTTGCAGTTGTTACAGCTACACGAGTAGCAAGTTGCTAAATAAGAGGCATACTTCAGGCTGTACAGTTTGCTGCGCAAAAGCATCTGAAACTAGGATTCATGCATTTCTGTTGTTGTTTCCTATGAGTTCAAAACTAAACCTACCTAACTGGATCCATGGAATAATTGATGGGTGTGATGAATCTGAACAGCTAGGCAAGTTGTTCATTTGGATTTGTTATCCTCTAGCACTTATGGTTGAAGACCAACTGTATGTTTATTTGTAACAAAAAATTCAGACGGTAAGCTCTAGTAGCTTTCCTTCTCAGAGCAGCGTGCTGTTTACAAGTTGTTGCCGAAATTTGGGTGGCAACACAAGTATATGTAACATAAACAATCTGTTAGAGAGAAAAAGTTTCATATCTTTTTTACTTTACAGTGACAGAGGAAAAATGGAGTTGTTTTGCTCAACTGATACAAACATGTGAAAAAAGGGATTTGGTTCGGATACTCCATATAATGTAGCTGTGTGATCGGTGGGCGTTTCACATAATATGACTATGTAATTGTGAGTATTTGGTTCATGGTGGATGACTGGATGTTATGCACGTATTATATATACTTTTTGTATTCCTACGTAATATCCGACGAGATATTCGTTATCATATTCGCATCCGCTCCGTATTCATTCCGTATCTGTGATCGATACTATCCGGATTCGGATTTGTATCTAACACTATTCGTATCCGACTTGAATCCGAGAAAAAAATATAGGATAAGATATGGAATAAACAATATCCGACCGAATTTGACCGTTTTCACCCCTACCCACCCCCGATGGGGAAAATCCCTATGGAGGAAATTGCCACTCTATTAGGAGGGTGATCAGTTGGGCTGAATTTGTACTATAACTGACTTATTTTTTACTGTACCTAATAATGATTTATTTGGTATAATTAATTTAAAAAATTAAAAATAAAAATATTAGCATATCATGAACAATGCAAACAAATATGAAAAAATAAAAAAATCCAAAAAAACTAAAACCCAGAAAAAACGAAATTTTGAAATAATAAAAATAAGTTAGAAGTCTAAGTCTAAGTCTAAATAAGTTAGAAGTCTAAGTCTAAATGAAGTAAAGATATTTAAGAGGTTGATTTTATTGAACATAAAAAGCGGCCAAAATTATTCACCCGTATCTCCGTCATGGGTCCTACTACAGTTCGACTAAGCACAGCGCGAGTTCGGTTTGATGCAAGGGACGTGGCGAGTGGTGGTGGACTTGACTGGCCACGGCCTGATTGGCGCCCCGGCGAGCTCTTTATTTCACGCTTTCGTCGAGGCTTTGTCCTGGCAGAACCGCAGGAGAGAATATACAGCTAGGCAAGCTGACAAAGGTGGTACGATTTGATCTAACCATCGATGGGCATTTTTTTTTTGGGTATAGTTTACAAGTGTACTAAACAAGATGATAAGTGGTGCGTGCATTAGTGCAGGCTTTTCTAACCAAACCTGCAAACCAATGGCCTCGGAAGTCACCCTCTGCCTCAGGTCCTCTTTGCAACAAAGAAAAATTAGAGGAATTTTATAGGATTATAATTCCACGAAAAAAATTTCTATGAACCCTTTGTAACAAAGAAATAAGTTCCTAAAATTTTTATGAAATGACTCAATCTGTAGGAATTTTAGAGAAAATCTAACTAAAGGACAACCTCATGAAAAATTTCCTTTTTCTATCTCTCTCCAAAATTCGATACTCTTTTTCTATGGAGCGTCTAAATAGCACGGTTAAACAATTCCTGCATTATAGAATTCCAAAGAATTCAACTAGATATGCCACCCAATTTATAGGGTCACGGGTATGAATATGGACGAGTATTACCGTGCCTGTTACGCCCGATTGTCATCCCTAATCAGGGGCCGTTTTGTTGATTAGCCGTTTCGTCAGTTACCATGCGTTAAGGTACTGCTCGTTTCAGCTTAAAGCCAGTTTCTGTTTTTTTTCACTATTCAGTAATTTCGTCTTTTTCTAGGTTTTTTTCGATTTTTTTAGGCTTTTTTACCTTTTCTTTTTTCGTTGTATTCCTTTGCATTGTCCGTGATGGGTTATCATTTTTTTATTTTTAATTTTTTTTAAATTTAATTATATTAAATAAGCTAATTCAGTTACAGTAAAAAAATAAATTAGTTATAGTAAAAAATATAAATTAATACTATTCTAAGCGCCCCTAAGAGCGAGCCGCCATGTCACTAGTCTTTGTAAGCACAGAACGTCGTGTTGGCGGCTTCTCTGTGCTTGTGGTATTATAGCCGAGATGCAAGTTTCTCGGCCGGGCTATACTCTCTTCTAGGCTTGAGCCTGGCTGAAATTAAAGTCGAGCCCAGGAACACTGGAACTTCGTCCACGATGCGCTTCAGTACCAAGCCGCCGCGCTCAACCCGCGTGGCGAAAATGCAGGCACAATGAGGACGCGGTTGTGCAGGTCTATGATGGCCCAATCGATGGCGGGCGACGTTTCTTCCGTTGCCCACACTCAGGGGTAGAAATTGCTAATAGTATAATTTTCATTACTACTTATGGTTCTTCCTTGGTAACTGTTTTTTCCCGCAGATGGCGAAATGCGACTTCTCACGTTGGATCGACCCTCCTAATGAACGGTATATTGCCATCTACGTGACTACAATATGGGAACGAATATTGGAGTTGGAGGAGCGAATCGAGACTCTCAACGAGAACAACGACCTCCGCCAACAGATGCAACGCGAGAGGGGCAACGAGGAGGTCGTGAACATAGGAAGCTAAATGACGATCCGGATGTTGCTGCGCGAACCCTAGCTGCATATGTGCGTGCCACTACAACGACGGCCAGCCACGCCCGGCGCCCCTCGAAAGCAATACTCAATGTGGGTGCCACGAGGTTCTTTTGGCATGTAGGCAACGGTGTATGCTTGTACCTTGTATCGATCGTTTTCTACGATGTGGAGTAGAGAGTGGTTACGTTAGTAGTGTGTCGTAATTTATTTGTTGTGTTTGTCGATCTGTCGCTGCCAATAACTGCTAGTGTTTTAATGTCACTGCTAGTGTTCGTAATTTATTTGGATGTAGTGAGGGTTTGAAGAAGCCTTTGGAATCGCAAGAAAATGTTATTTGAGTCCCAGAAACCCAATAGGGAGGGTCTACTCCAATTGGAATCTATTAAGAAGCATAATGTCCTCAAACTCTGAGAGAACGAACCTGCTGTTAGTAGTAAGTAGATTCTTTCCCGGCTATTGCATGCGAAAAATCGAGATAATAAGCTTACAAAGGTGGGACGAACATGGCGCTACATTTTTATTACATGCATAGCATATAGCATGATATCGGATCGGCCGACCTAAGCGCTCTCACGACCTCTCAAATGAGTACAGTTTTCGGCCGAGTTTGTCTTGATACTATACATTGTATTACTGTTATTGTATTTTAATTCTACTGTGCCAAATTTATTTTTACCACCTACCGCAATGTATCTACTACTTCCCTAAGCGTACTAATTGTATATTTCTAATCCTGCTACTATTGTTATCACCTACAAATGCTCTAACATAAATATGTACTTTCTCAACGTCTACACATTTACAAGTTCATATTTTTTCACAAAATGAAACTACATTACATATGGAAGAATACATCATGCCTAATATACCGTATGTTCACAAAAAAAATATTAGAACTCAATACGTATGTTCACTACAAATAAAGCACAACATTACATATACTAAACAATACCTCATATGTAATATATGGAAGCTTTGCTACAAATATATAGTGTTTCAAATATTAACATAAAATAACATTAAAGAAATACGGTTTGCTTAATTATGGACTAATGATATACATAAAAATAAATTACACGGGCACAAGACTTACCTCTACTTGAAGCTCACAAAGCGCCTTACATTACTTGTGCAATTGAGGCGTCCAGTCCTGATTCCTAAAGGACAGCGTATGCGATGGACAGCTGGAGACCGGAGAGTAGACTGCCTTGTCATATTTTGCGATAGTGAAACTAGCAATGGCCTTGTTTTGTTCTAGTTTGGACTAAGCATTGCAGCAGACAAGCAGAGAATGGTTGTCTTATTGAGAAATCGATACTGTCAGACTTGGGCCCTGTTTTAAAATACTGTGGTTTTTACTAAAATAGTAGTATAACGGTTCTTACCCTTTTCTAAGATATTTAATTAAAAATAAATAAAAAAATAAAAATACTGTTATATCTTTACGGATAACAAAAAAATAGGATAAAAGAAAAAATTGTATTAAGAATCCAACATGTTCCACAGACGAAAAATCAGCAATCGGCATCTTCTTCGCAGAGAAAAAAAAAAGAAGGAAAAGATTAGCTAGCATCTGCCGATCATACTGTTTGATTGAGTAGTTGATACTATCAAACACAACTGTGCATAAAGAGATTATCACTGCTGTGATCCATTCATGAATTGTGAATCTATTTACAGGGCACTGAAGAACAATCAGCATCGTCTTCTCAAGAGGGAAAAAGGGGAAAGGGCTAGATAGCACCTGCCAATCATGCTGTTTTGGATACTGAATCCTTACAAGTTTACAACTACGTCCAGTACTAATGATGCTAGTTTCCTGCTGCCATACATGATTACAAATATGCAGAACATGGGCTGCGCAAAAAGACTTCAATCGCTCAACTTTGTAGGAGTACAATCATACAAGAGCGATAAACACAGCCCTGAACTACACAATGATCAGACAAGCAACACTATGCAGATCTCAGACTAGCGATGAGGGGAGGGCACAACAATCTCTGAATTCCGTGCAATCTCTGCCGCACACGAGGGAAAGAGCGATCTCTGAACGAATATAACATAGTAACCAAAACTGAATTCAGCGCATTGGACGAAACAGTGGCTCGAAAGACGCTTTGACTTCCTCATCATCCCACTCCAACCCATCCCACCACTCTCTAGTGCATTGTATTGTATTCAGCTCTGAAGCAGAGAGTTTCAGCTTCTTCAGACTTGGGCACTCAACAATCTTAAGGCTCTCTAGTGAAGGGAACCGCAGCATGCATGCGCTGCTGCTCAGCGTCCTGAAGTTTGCCAGGCCATGGAGATACAGATCTTTGAGGTTAGGGAAGGGTGTGATGACTTTACACAGTCCTGCAGCTTGTTCACCACTGTTTGCCGCTGTTTCTTGTCCTTCATCGCTGAAAGTAATTAGCTCCTCCAGCCCATGGCAGTACCAGATGAACAATGATGCTAGATTCTGGACACATCCGCCTTTGTAGATGATCTTTACCTTATGAAGCGCCTGAAGGATGACATCATGGAGGTTTGGAAGGATGGGCTGCTCGTCATAGATAGCTTCACGCCGGCTTTGCAGGATAACATTGAGAGATGTGTTGCTACGATCAGTTTCTATGCTACCGTCAATTATTACCTCAGCCAAGTTGCTGCAGCTAGCGATCCACACTCTCTTCAGGCCTGTCATGTTCTTCCAGATGTTACTTGAAGGAAGCTCTATCTTTGTCAGGCTGGCACATGTCTTTATCAGTAGATTTCTGGTGGAACCAGCAAGGCGGTATGACTGTGCCAGCCTCTCTAGGGCCTCGAGCGATTGTATTGTGACGTCAAGCGCCTTGAGCCTGCGCAAGCCTTCGAGCTCCTGAAAATCAACGCCGCTTCCACTTGTACCGACTTTCCAATCTCCATAACTGAGATCCATGTACAAGACTTGCAGCATGGTGAGGCTGCCTATAACACCACCTGGGATCATTTCCAGCGGCATATGTGAGAGAAGCAGGAACCGCAGAGTCACCAGTGCTCCTAGCTCCCTTGGCAGTGATTTGATGTTTGTGTTATACAAATCAAGGTACTGCAACTGAACTAATGCACTGACCCCTGAAGGTAATTCACTGATAGAAGTATGCGAGAGATCTAACACCCTGAGAGATGGCATGAATTGGAAGAAGCCGTCGCAAATCTTGTCCAATGCAGGGTTGCCTTGTAGCATCAAGGTCTTTAGCAATGGACAATTAGGCCTCTCATACAGATCAAGAATGTTGTTCCGCATGAAAGAAATCCGCTCAGCATCGCTCCACTTCTCTGCACCCGGTGCCTCCTTCAGCCCAACTCCGGCGCGGACAAGCCATTTGGTCTCTTTTGTGCCAAACTCTGATGCTATCCATAGAGCCATGGCACGGACCATGGGATGCATACTGATATGCTCCTCATCTTCACCTCTCTCTAGCAAAGAGGCACTCTTGAGATCACCAAGAAGGTCATGCCCCTTGTTGTATATCTCATCCATCTCGGTGTACAAGTCATCTATGAAACCTTCACCAATGCAGTATCCTATGATCCAATCCTTAGAAATGGAGAACTCCTCTGGGAATAGCGAGCAATACAGTAGGCAGAGCCTTAGCTTGTCACTGGGCAGGTTATCGTAGCTGTTCTTGAGGGGCACAAGAACGTCCATCTCCATGCCAAGAAGCTGCCATGGGGCAATCTTTAGCACAGTGATGGCGTGCTTCCACTCTTTTGCGGTGCGCTTGCTGGCCATCGCCCTGCCTACGGTGATGAGCGCAAGGGGCAGCCCACCACACTTCATGGCTAGCGCCTTCGCGTGGTGCTGAATCTCCGGGCTAGCATGCATCAGGTGCTCTCCAACCTTATCGCGGAAGAGCTCCCACGCGGGCTCCCATGGCAGGCACTCCATCTTGAGCTTTCGGCGGACATCCATTCGGTCACACACGTCCTCGATCCTCGTCGCCAAGATGATCTTGCTCTTGGAGTTGTGCTTCGGCACCGGGATGCCGAGCATCCGGAAGTTGAGTGGCTCCCAGAGGTCGTCCAGCAGCAGCACAAAATTCATCTTGGTGAGCACCCTGTGGAGCACCCCCGCGCGCTCCTTGGGCGTCCTGTTCTCCCACGACACACCGAGCCGGTCGCCGATGATCTTTTGGATGTCGTCAAGATTGAACTCCTTGCCGACTTCGATGTAAATGGCGACATTGATATCCTGCGAGTTGATGAGGACCTCGTTGTTGAACTTGTTCAGGAGCGCGGTCTTGCCGACCCCGGCCATGCCGTAGATGCCGATGACGCCCACGTCGCCGCCCCGGACGCACGCGTGGAGCTCCTCGAGCAGCACGTCCATGCCGACGGCGGGCGCGCTCGGCATCTCCTCGAAGCGGACCTGCACGAGCTCGTCGGCGACCTTGTGGAAGGCGCCCTTCTCCTTGAGGCTGGCGGCCTCGGAGAGCGTCTCGTCGGCCTTCTGGCTGAGGCTGTATGTGGCCCTGACGCCGGGCGCCTGGTCGGGAGGGAGCTGCAGGCGCGCCTGGTACTCGTCGTCGATCCGGGCGGCGGCATCCTCGAGCTTGGCGACGCACTCGAGCCACCACTTGACCTGGCTGGTGGCCTCCATGCCCTGGCGCTCGGCGGCGTCCACCATGCGCTTCACGTCGTCGCGCTTGCTCTTGAGCTCGTCCATCTCGTGGCCCAGCGCCTCGATGTAGTCGCCGCTGGACATGACGTACCCGTACGTCCGGGTGAAGTAGTCCTTGAGCGGCCGGAACACCGCGTCGATGATGGACGCCACGAACTCCATCTCCGCGAACCAAAAGCCTCGAATTCAAGAAAGGTCTGATTTTTGACGGAGTGCAAGGCCAAGAACTCAATTTGGGAACGAATCGAAGGATCCGGGTGCCGGTGGCAGATGAACTGAAGCCGAAGGGGGGCTAATTTCTGAACTGGATGCGCATAGGATCCGCAGAGCGAAGGAATCCGACAAGATACAACTGGTGGTTGGCATCAGCAGGGGGATTCTGGGGAACTCAGAAGGAATGGACAAATAGGTTGGAGTTCTTAGGAGAAGCCATCAGACACGGACAAAATGCTAGCTAGGTATCCTTAGCAAGGAAGGAAAACAGGGGGGAAGAAATCAAGAGATGCACACTCGCGATCTGGAAGAAGATGGCCGCGCTGACACAAGCTAAGACTTAGGGGGGCCAGTTGGGTTTTTATAAGTCGCGTACGGTTTTTTTAACTGTGACGGGTTTATTATATACTAATATACTAGTGTATTTTATGTGTAATTAAATTTAAAATTTTAATAATATAAAAAAATTAACCTATCACAGATAATGCAAATAAATACAAAAAGAAAAGCAAAAAAGCCAAAAAAACTAGAAAAATACGAAATTAAGATATTAGAAACCAAAAGCGTAAGCTACCTTATAGTTGTTATGAGTGTTTAAGTGTAAGTAAATTGTTTATCTTTCCTCATCACGTTAAATTTTTAGGTGAATTGGTTAGTACATACAACTCAATATGGTATCAAAGCCTTAGAGCTTGATTCGGATTCCGGTGCTACTGCCCCGGGAGGCTTAATGTCCACTCCTGGAGGTGGCCGTCGTCTCGCGCTACCACCCGTGCCCGCGCCGTCGTGCACACCGCCGTCGCTCTTAGATCCGACCGACACCGCCGCGAAAGCATCTAGACCCTAAAAATAGTTTTAGTAATTTATGATAATATGTGAATATGGGACTAATGTATTTCCTGAGTATCAAATAGGTTCAGTCCATAATGATGAACGTGACAAATTAGAAATGTATGCTAAAGGTCAACATAAGGATCAAGATGGTTCAAGACAAAGGTACAAGTAGTTTAGAATTCCTTTTTGCTTTTACTAGTCTTGGAAAAAAGTTAAAAGACCAAATTATAGGTTAATTACCGTACTATTAAGAGAGATCATAAAAAAGTAACTTGAAAGCATGTTCTTATACCATTTAGATCCATTTAGGATTATACATGCACTTAGAATTAAATTTGAAAGTAAATTGTGCATTATCAGAAATCGAAAGTACCAGAGTGTGTTTAGCGCTACTACTGGAATCTGAAAGCACTGGCACTTTGAGCAGTACGTTTTTTTTACAAAGAGCACCCACTTGAAACAATTAAGCTATTTGATATCAGTAATACCGGAAAATGAATGACGAACCTACCGCAAAACGGTACGACTGCACTCTAAAATGGAACTACCGGACCTCGGAAGTACCGAAAATTTGGACGGTATATTTTTTCTAGAGAGGGCCAACTTTTGGTCTCAAAGCAAACGGTAGTACCGTGCCATAAATCGGAATCTACCGAAAATCAAAACTACCATGATTTCAATGGCAGTAGTACCGTGCTGACTTTCAAACAACTAGTTCTAAAGCTCTAACATAGCCTAGTATTACTACAGTATAATGTGATAGTTCCGCAAATTACACAACGGTACTATCGATTTCCCTAATTTTTTAAAATTATTTTATGTAACAGCTATATTTGGTTGGTGGGAGTGTAAATACTTCCCAACCAGCTCAAGGACACAAGATGAGACTCTATTGAACATCCTTAAGCATTGAACATTTTCTTCATACCTCAGTTTTACATTGTGCTTTCATTTGAGATAGTTGAGCCACATCAAGTGCATTTCATCTCTAGATTAATCCTTGGCACTTGATTGCCATTAAGCAATGGCTGTGATTTGTTACTCTTGATGCTTGCCGGAACCTATACAGTTCGGTGGAGATTGCGAGATGACCTCTTCAAGAAGATTGTGAAGAGGTCCGACGCTAACTTATGAGTGGTTTGATGTCCACTATCTCTAGAGCGGAAGAATGACAACCACTAGTGGATTGAGGAGTTGAGATTTAATTCGTGAAACCAGTCCAAATTGTTTGGGCTTTACTCAACGTAGATTAGAGAAAACCGACAAATTTTCAAACATCATGGTAAATAATCGTGTGTCAATTGGTTATTTCTTTGTCTCTCTTTTTATACTTGTATTTCTAACATATTGTGATAATTGTGATTACTTAATTTGTTTGTGCTAGAGATATTTGTAGAGACTAGTGCTTGTGGTGCTTTAGATATACTAGAATTATGTAGGTTTAATTTGTACTGAAATATTACCTAGCTACAAGTTGTGATAATTAGCTTTAGAAGGTAAGAATTTTTATAACCTCTTGTACACCCTCTTTAGTCGATTATCCTTGATCTTACATGTAGTATCAGAATTTAGTCTCTCATTTATTAGACTTAACTATTTAGAGAGAAAAAGATGGCTAATGAGGGAATTGCTATGAAAAAACACCTCTTTTTGATGGCTCAAATTCTTTTTATTGAAAAATTAGAATAGCTATCTATCTTAATGCTATGAGTCCGAGAATATGAAAAATTATAAATGAGGGTTATATCATACCTCTTGTTTACTACATCCCACGGAACAAGAGGAGCATAATGCTTATTTATATGTTCAAGCCATAAATACTTTATTTGGTGCTTTAAATGTGGATAAGTTCAATAGAGTGGGCAATTTAGAAACCGCTTACAATATTTGGACTCTCAGGAAAACATGAGGGAACAACTATGGTTAAAGAAGCAAAATTGTATAGACTTCGGATCAAATATGAGATGTTTACAATGCTGCCTCATGAGAGTATAAATAAAATGTATTCTCGTCTCAACAACATTGTAAATGAGCTCAAGTGCTTTGACACATCACTAACAGATATTAATATTGTAAGAATGATGATTAGGGTATTGCCAGAAAAGTTTGAGACATTGGTGACACTCTTCCTCAACTCTCTCGAATTGGCACGAATAACGCTAACACAACTCTTAGAAAACTTAATCACTAATGAGTTGTACAAGAAGGATAAGGAGGAACTCTTGGAGCAATCCTCCTTTAAGGCAAAAAGGATCACCACTTTCAAGACCAAGGCGGTATCTAGTGATGAGTCTAAGGATGATGAGGAGGACTCAGAGGAGGAGTTAACTCTCCTTGTGAGGAAGATAAAGCAATTCATGAAGAAGCGCTCATATCAAAGCGCTAGCCATGATAAAAGCAAAAAAGGACGACCCTATAACAACAAGTGCTATAGCAAAATTCATTGCTATGAGTGCGATGAGAAGAGGTACATTGTCTCTTAATGCCCACTAAGAAGGATGACAATGACAAGTCATCCAAAAAGAAGAACTTCAACGACAACAATAAGCTTTTTAAGAAACTTCACAAAGAGGGTAAGAATGAAGCACACATTAGAGAGCGGAACTCGATGAGGAGTACATGGACTCCAACTCCTAAGAAGAGGAGTGCCCCAAGAAGAAGGGACTAGTTGATATTGCTATCAAAGAAGCTCCATCCCTCTTCTCATCTCCAACATGCCTTGTGTCAAAAGGGGAGAAAGTAAAATCTTTGAATGATGATGAGCCTTCTTATGATAAACTTATGGATATGCTAATTGAATTGAATGAATTTCTTGAAACAAAAAGTTAAAATTCAATAGCTTAAGGAGAGAGCATCTCTCCCTTAAAGATTTTTATAAGGAGTTAAAGGAAATTCATGATTTGCTTGTCTAAGAAAATTCAAATAATTCTAGCACCAGCATTAGAATTATATGTGATATTTATAATGACATGCCTACTATAGAAATATCTAGAACTAGCATTTTCACTTCATGTGATGATTTACTTGATATGCCATGTTATTCTAAAACTGCCTCAAATCAAGTAAATGCTAAATCATGTGATGCCAAACTCATTGTTAAGAACAATGAGTTAAAAGAACAAGTGACTAAGCTAAACAAAAGCTTGAAAAGGTGCTTCAAGGGTAAGGATACTATTGACAAATTATTGAGTAAGCAAATATGCTCATTCAATAAGAAATGTCTTGAGTATGTACCCAAGAAAGGTAATAAACCGGCAAACAAACCTACAAGATTTGTGCGATAAAATGGTAAGTATTGTCAAAAGTGCTGAAAAATAGGACACGTGCAATAAAATTATCCTATGAGTAAGACTTCTTCTATTGGATTGTTGGATTCCTGCTACATCCTTAACTAATCTAAGAAGGAATTATTCATCATATACCCTCCTCTTAGACTGAAATTCAGGATTTACCCTCCGGCCCACATGTCAGTGACTCATCCCGACCCCACATGTCAGTGACTCGAGAGAGTAAATCCTGAAACTCTCAAATGTGAGGAGGGTATATGACGAAGTTTCCCATCTAAGAATGGTAGTGTTATTGCTAAATTTGTTAGCACTTCAATCTTAGGTGCCAAAAAGAATGTGATTTAGGTACCCAAATCCTTAGTTACTAACCTTCAAGAGCCCAAACAAATCTCATCTCTCACAGTATGCTTAAGAAAATGCTAACACCGAAGCCAAAAGGATGGAACACTTTGTAAGAGACCTACAACCAAATATGAAACGCTATATCAAGACTACCAACTTTTCAGATTTACGGACTCTAGTCGATCGAGCTCTCTGGATAGAAGAAGAAATGCCCGGATACGTGAGAATTCATAAAAAGGATGAATTTTTGAATCCAGGAGAAATAATTTGTTTTCACTGCAACCAGAATGGACATTATCGTTCCAAATGTTCAATGGGATATTTACCCAAAGAAAAAGCCAAAATACAAGCAAGAGCACAAGTATCAACGTCACTTCGACCACCGATGGAAAAGGGCACCACTTTTAAGAAAGCCAGGATAGAAAGAAATAACTAAACACTATAGGATGACATGAAGTTGTCACACTTCTCTAGTGTGGATAAAGAAAAGGAGCAAAACGTACTTTGTACTACTTTTGTATATAATAGGTTTTCAAGTGCTGAGCTTGAAAACTAAGACATGTAGAAAAGAGTATGAAAGTACGTGTAAGCCGTTTGTACAAATGTATATGGAATAAAAAGATTTGTGCTATGTCAAAATCAATTGCTATGAACCTGATTCATGACATCGAATTACCTTGAGAATGTGACGGAGAAGAAATTTTAAATGGCTACATACAAAGATTGGACTCTGGCAAGAAACCAACCTAGTTCCATGTATAAATCGGAACACCGTAGCAGAGAAGCGGTAAGATCATGACCCATAGAGCATTGGTACAAAATGAACCAAACACATCTCAAGTGATACTAAAGAGGATCATAAAGGATATTGATATATAAAAAGGAACTATGAAGGTTCAGTGAAACGCATCAAGCAATTCATAAGGAGGATAGTAAGGCAAGTTATACGACAAGGATGATATGCAGGGACTGTCACATAGATTTTCGATGTCACCCCGAAAGACCGAATGTCATAGCAGATGCCGCAAGTGAAAAAGCATATCGTGGTGAAAGTCATTATTTCAAAGTACCCTTCACAATAACAAGAGGAAGAAGTTCACCCTCCAGGATTCTTTATACACCCTAGAAAAATAAAAATATAAAAGAAAGGACTCCAGTAAAGTAATACAAAGAAAAAATCTCAGAATACATGATATGCTATAATGTGTGTCAGAAAATGAGGATAAAACATCTAAAACTACTAGGAATGCTACAGTCAGTACTAGTCCCAGAATAGAAAGGAAAGAACAATGATATGTACCTCATTATGGGACTCCCAAATCCATAGAGAAGATATGAGATTATGGATGATCCTGAGCTAAATGCCTAAAGTAGCGTATTTTCTACCAGTCAAGCAAACCCACGGCAAGATTAGCAGAACTATACTCAGCTAAGACCATAGAGTTACATGTAATTTCAGAAAGAATCATCTTTAACCCAAGAGCACAGGTCACTTATATTTGGAAAAGACTTTATAAAGACATGAGGACTTGGATGAGACCCAGAAAGAGAACATCAATAGACACGCCAGTCAACAAATACAGCACGAAGCTCATCCTGCAAAATGAACAAGACTAAAGGAAGGGAATCAGAACTATAACAAATTTTATTTTTCAACCCATTTTTAATCTAAGTGAATCTCGAGGACAAGATTCTTTTAAGGAGGGTAGATTGAAATGAACCAAAATTTCAAAAGGATTTTGAATTCCTTCGATTGTTGATTTCCCTTGATTCTTAACCCTAACCTCCACTTATCTCCACTGTTGGCGCCTCATTCCCTTCATCACTCCATCCGCTCCACCCATTCCTGCGCAGATCAGCCGTCGGCACTGTTCATCATACGGCAAATCAGCCGCCGCCCCGCCCCTGTATCTCCATTGCCTGGCCATCGCTCGTTTGACACTGCCATGATCTCACCGACTGCCACCACTGCTGTGCGTCGTACACCTCATTCTCCGCACCCCAATGATCCTTAATTGCACACCGTCCGCGTGTCAAAGCAACCAGAACCAATTTCGCCACCGCCACTCCCCTCTGTCTCAGCCGACGCAGCAAGCCGCAAATTTTGACCACCTCAGCTCATCGCCCAAGGAAGCGCTATGCTCAAGGTGCCAACCAGCTAGCCGACTGCCTCACCACCCTGACCAAAGCTTCTCGCACCTTCTCGTCTCATCTCGTGCTGAAATCCTATAGCGCTACCCCAGCCCCGAAACCACTTCCCACACCTATAAGAATCCTCAAACCCCTCCCTGTGAACCGTAGTTGCACCAAGGTGAGCCGCCACCCCTCCAATTGCACCGATAGCCGCTGCATCGCTGCCGATCGTCGGAAAGCCTCAAATCCAATTCTCTCTACTCGGTCAATTACTTGAGCCCGTAGCTTCCTCTTGCTCCCAGAATCACCACCAAAGCATCGCCTTGAGCTCTCGAACTCCCTAACTCCTCGGCCACCTTCTCCCCCGCTCGGCCGAGAGGCCTCACCATGGGCAGCCAAGCACAACCCTCCCCAACCCTAGCCGCCACTTCCCTAAGCCTCCTCTGTACCTTGAGATGCTCAATTGCTAATGCTCTTGCCCCCTTAAGCTTCGAAGCATGCCATTGCGATTAAAAACCGTCGCGAAAAAACCTCGCCGCCGATGAAGCTCCGACCACCTCCAATTGCAACCGAAGCCAAAAATGGAACCCCCTCATTCTCAGGAATCTGTCCATACACTCGGTTTCCATCGCAAGGCACCGTTGCCCGAGATCTACCTGATTTCCCATTTCCCTATTTTTGGTCTACTGTAGCACGCGGGTGAAGGAGATGAACAATGCCGACCTGGCATTGTAGCAACCGGATTCCGCATGAACAGTACCCAACCCGTAGTGAATAGTGCCTGTACCTGTTACAGTTCATTCGTACACAAAAAATATAAAATATATTCATTTCAATCGTTTCGAGCCCGTC
This sequence comes from Melocanna baccifera, assembly GCA_036346265.1. Taxonomy (NCBI): domain Eukaryota; kingdom Viridiplantae; phylum Streptophyta; class Magnoliopsida; order Poales; family Poaceae; genus Melocanna; species Melocanna baccifera. The sequence goes on along the minus strand of CM070677.1, from coordinate 43,704,642 downwards.
TACCCATTTTTCAGCTCCGCTTTTCCATATCGAACACCGATAAAATATAAAACCACTAAACTGCCGTCCAAAACCCTAAACCGAATACAGTCCGAACTCACACCTTTCGCCAAAACCAATTAAGAATAAACATGCCAGCCTAGACCATTTTGAGCCACGAAACCCTTTCAAACCCTACCTAGCCTAAATACTCTTCAATGAAACCCTAGACCACTCCAACGATAGTTCTAATCCATGCAATACAACCTTTGTTGTCACTATTCATAGAACCCCGAAAACATAAGTATACCCTTGTGATCGTCTTGAAACCACTTAACCTAAACCCAACACTAATTAGCCAAACCACTCACCACCTAGACTCTAACCACCCGACCCCATTTTCTTTTTGTCATATTGGTTATTTATTTGTCTTTTGTTCCCACCTTGTATTTTGCAAAGCAAGGAACTCGTTCGTCTTCCGCGCTAGTATTCGAATCCCAGCAAGCTAGTTATCGGAAGATCGACAAGAGCAATTAAAGAAGGCAAGTCGCATGTTTTTGATTATGTTGAACCTACATCCTTCTAATTATTTATTATGTAGTTTTTTCATTATGTTACTTTTACGTTGTTATTTTATGTACAAAAATTGTTTCAAATGACATGATATTAATTATGTCCTACCACCCGATAAAAACCCGATCTTAATTTGATGGCCGTATTCACCTTGAAAAAATTTAGTAACATAAAATATAGTATTAAGAATACTTCATGGTAGTATAGGAAACTCATGTTTTATAGTACTAAGTGATCCGACGCTTGTCGGTAGGATTTGTAAAAAGGATTAGAGGATGAAAGAGTTATCACGGGAAGCCACGAGATGGCTGTGTCCTCAGACCTTTTCCTAGAAGGAGGCCCAAGAATGGAGACAGTACGACTCGTGCTGGCCTAGTATCGGAGGATACTAGTATAAATGATTATGGTGGGAAATGTCTCAGTAAGAATGTAAGGACTAGACCCTTATGCCAAGTAAAGAATATAGTGAATGCTCAACCACAAGCGTTGATTTGTCAAATCTGGATTAGTAGCTACTCAGTTCGATTGAACCTCTACAAGAGAAAAAGAAAAGATGAACGGGGTATGGTCTTACCAACGGTAGATCCTCACAAATCGGGTCCATCTTTCTAACGTTGGCCAGTCGGATCCTCGAGGTTATGTTGGTGCATAATCTATCGGGTAGATGGTATATCAAGAACTGAGCAAATGAAAAACCTTATTTTTTTAACTCTGTCGTGAGAGTTTAAAAAATCTTGTGGGTAAAACTAAGCAGCTCTACAGAGTCAAATACAAATGGTATTCGAATACACCATGCTTCCGGTTAATGAAACTGTGTTTATTTGGGTGATCCTATAAATGAAGCATAAGTAGATTTGGAAAGGATTTTGGTAATACTGTGACTCGTTAATTAAGTTTGAAACCTATTCACTAAGAATCTTTTGATTTTCTTGGTTTAAACTCAAAAGGTTTGCGAAATAAAACTCCATCCATATAAGGTATTAGAACCCTTATAATCTCATTCCTTGAAACCTTTGTATGTAAATATGGGCCTGTTCTTTGCGACTTCTAAAAGCCACTTTTGGCTTTTGTTACAGTAACTAACTTTTAAACAAAGTATTTTTTTTAAGATAGGGTCTACAAGTTAATTGTAGTACACGTTAAAAACTAATATCTGTATTTCATCAAAAAGTATCTCTCTTTCCGCAATCTCTATCGCAAACACCAAAAGCCATCACCAAACTAAAAGCCATATTAAAAGAACAGGCCCTATATAGCATCTCCTCATGTGACTTGTTGAGTACGGTTGGTTGTACTCAGATTTACTATATTTTCCCTCACAACAGATACCAAAAGAAGAGGGAATATTACAAGTTTCGTGTTAGGGTTACAACCGCACTTAAGCGTTCTTGTGAAAGTTTTCTTTGGTTCTTTTGATCGTAAGTTAAGTTTTAGACTTGGATGCCCATAAAACTAATAAAATTGACTGCTAGGTTTTATTTCTGTCAAATTAATCTTTTTAAATATTTTACTTACCTTTTTAAATATTTATAAGTAGACTTGATACTTTTTCTGTCTGAAAGAACTCCTGAACTGTTGCAGGATATACGATTCCTCTATTTTCAAGGACGGAGGTGTTACAGATTTTATTGAACATAAAAGACAGCCTGAGATTATTCACCCGTATCTCCGCCATGGGTCCTACTACACTTCGACTAAGCACAGCGGAAGTTCGGTTTGATGAAAGGGAGGTGGTGAGTGGTGGTGGACTTGACTGGCCACGGCCTGATTGGCGCCCCGGCGAGTTCTTTATTTCAGGCTTTCCTCAAGGCTTTGTCCTGGTAGAACCGCAGAAGAGAATAAGAATATACAGCTAGGCAAGCTGACAAAGGTGGTACGATTTGATCTACCATCGATGGGCATTTTTTTTGTATAGTTTACAAGTGTAGTAAACAAGATGTCAAGTGGTGCGTGCATAGTGCAGGCTTTTCTAACCAAACCAGCAAACCAACTGGAGCAGTAGATCTATTGTGGTAGATCTGCTCGATTTATATTGTGGCAGTACATCTGATCTATTTATTCCTTAATCAGTTGTCAAAAGAAAAATAATGATATTGTCTCTACGATTATAGACCTAAATAGAGATATTTATGTAAGAAATCTACTCATAGTTATAAATATGTGTCTTAAGATACCATAAGAGGATAGAACTCATTTTTTCACAAGACAAATCTATGTAACACATTTCTATCCCCTATCTTCACGGCTTCTAAGGCTCTAAATAGTCTCTTTATGGTCTCTCTAGAACCCTATTATTTTACTGTTTGGTCTGTAACTACAACATTAAGCTTTATAGTTGACTATGTTGAAATCTTGATTTGACTTGGTTTTAGTGTTTCTTTAACCCTTTTTGATACTCCTGTAATCCATGATAAGTAAGAGACGCTAGAAGATCCTAGTGATCAATGTTGTCATCTAGATCACCTCCATAGCAAGATTCAAGATCAAGTTCGGTTTGACTTGTTCTCGACACAAATTTGGGTTTTATAGTCAAAATAGTTTTATCTCGAATTAATGTCTAGATTAGCTTGTTATGATATGTAGTAGATCTGGATCATCCTTTTGATTAGAAACTCCTCGACAAGAACTAATTTAGATTTTAAGATTTTGAATGTTTTTAAGATCTAGATTTAATTTGCTTCTAATTTATGAAGCTAAGCTCAAGAACTTTACGATTCTTGATTTGTTTAGATTCATAATGACTTGAATAAGTCACATGCAATTTTTGGAAGTGTTTGGAAGTGCTTTTTTTTTGGTATAGTTTACAAGTGTACTAAACAAGATGTTGGCCCTGTTCTTTACGGCTTCTAGAAGCGGCTTTTGACTTTTGCTACAGTAACTAACTTTTAAACGGAGTATTTTTTTAAGATGAGGTCTATAAGTTAATTGTAGTATACGTTAAAAAACTAATATCTGTATCATCAAAATCACAAGCGAGTATCTCTTCCGTCACAAATAAGTGGTGCGTGCATAGTGCAGGCTTTTCTAACCAAACCTGCAAACAAACCGGAGCAGTAGATCTATATTGTGGCAGTAGATCTGATCTATTTATTCATTAATCGGATGGCTCCAAATCAACTATAGGCAAAACAACATGTGGCTCTAGCCGTAACGTGGCAAGCCGGAGAACCTGCTTCCCATTGACAGATGGGCCAGCTCAGATTCTTGTCTGGAACTGGAAGGGTGATCAACTGGAGCAGTGGCACAATGAAACGCAACAGCTGGCTAATCAATAACCTTAACGGAAGGATCCGTTTGTTTTGGACCTTGGGCCGCACCTCTGTTGTCACTTTGTGAGTGGCCGAGTGCTTACCCTGCTGCTAAGAACAATGTGGCCGAAATAATGGCCCGGTTGAGTTGAAGAAAGGCCAGTCCTGTGTCCAGTCCAGCCTAACCGAACTTTGTGATACGAGTGGGTCTGGTAGATCCAAATGATTGATAAAAATTTGGACGGTTAAGATGAAGCTCAATACAGAGACTGATAGTAGCAGCCCACTTCACATATTCCTCGCAAGGCATGCATATTCCTCGACATGTAGGAAGCAAAGTACGGATGTTTTATTTGATTACGCTTTATGATTTATAATTATAACTAAAGTCGATAGTTTTTATCTTAGCGTGAGCGAAAGAGAAAACTAAAACCACGTCAATTCATGCAGCATGACGCGTTTGTGTTCAAGGCCGGCGGCACGGGAGACTGGCGCGTGCCGGGCGAGCCAACGCCGCCGGCAACGGCCGATCGTACAACCGGTGGGCGGAGCACGCCGCGGTTTCGCGTCGGTGACGCCATAGCCTAATGAACTGCGTATCCACGGCTGGGACTCGCTACATTTATAGTACTACATTAATGAGGTGGTGTTCATGTTCTTGGTCAGAAGTATGGTACTAGCAAGGAGCCAAGAACACACATCATGCGCATTCACGTAGCCGGTTGTCACATAGCGAGGCTAGGATATGCACCGAAGAACTGCACGCTCCTTTCGGATTTTTTTCGATTTCTGCTTCTAGTTTCTGTTTTTTTTCACTATTTAGTATTTCATCTTTTTCTAAATTTTTTAGATATTTTAGATTTTTTGTAATTTCTTTTTTTCCCGTGTTCCTTTATATTATCCCTATAGGTTAATATGTTTTTTCTATTTTTACATTTTTTAAAAATTAATTATGTCTAAAAAGTTAAATCAATTACAGTAAAATTTCAGTAAAAAACCAGAAACCATCTCTTTTGACTTCTTTCTACCATAATTTCAGAGTCGGATACGCTGCATTAAGGGGGTGATCAGAATAGCGATGGTTTTTGACTTTTGGTTGAAAAAACACTGTAGCTGGCTGAAAAAACACTGTAGCTGAGTTAGTGGATAGTGTAGTGAATAGTGAAAAAAAGCTGAAGCTAAAAGTTAAAACCGAAAAAAACCGAAACGATCACCCCCTAATTCATTGCGTCGCTGGGCTGCAAGGGTGCAGGTCGTGTGTACGCACTCTTATTAATTGTGCACAGCAGTACATTTGTACAGGTTCGCGCGCACGCATGTTCACTCTTTGCTGTGCCTGCAACGGCTCCACCATGACTTCCAGCTATACGACGCATACACAACGTCTCATAATAACTGTTATCTTTGACACGATATCTCTACTAATATAAAAGAAGATTTATTCATTTACCATCTTTTTCTCTTTGTTCTTGTATAATAATAAGATATGACATAGTGTAGACCAGGCATAACGACTATTTGTTTAGTGAAAGCTTTTAAGGTATAATTCGAACATACGATCGCTATAAGAAATAGTTCGAATATTTTTGTAAAAATTAGAAAATCCAAAATAAACCATAGTTTCAATATTTTTCATTAAATGACTTAGCACAAGGTAAATTATCTTTAGTTTTGCAAAACACCTGTTGAGAAAAAACTTTCACATAGCACGAGGTCTGAGATAAATCTGTAACCTCACGTTTGATTATATCTATTACCTTTTTTGGTACTCCGTTGCAACACACGGACACCTTACTAGTGTGTGTGTATAGACACACAAAAGAACACATATGGTTGTGCTATTCTTCGTAGAGCGCGTTGGAAAGTTACTATCTGTTATAAATGTAGGTAATATTTTAATTCCAAGTTTTAGTAGGAGACAAAAACAATATACTAGTGATGCACAACTAACTACTAACAGCAGGCTACTCATCATACTTCAGAATATACGCAAGAAAAATATAGTATTAAAGTTGTACGAACACACGAACGACTTACTGTTGGGCTTGATGACGAACAAGAAGCAACGCAAGCGTGATGCAATGAAGACTCGATGCGGTGCAGGATGTAGTAGGAGCGGTCGCGCAGATGCGCTGCCCAGAAACCTTATTGCCGCCCGTGCAGGTTCTCTCTGCGACAATGGTTCGGAGATCCCGCTCTCCTCTCTTCCCGGTGCACGCCGAGAAGAAAGGTCAACGAGGTTTGATTGCTCAACACTTCGTACAAGAGTGGAAGAAGACAATGGGAGAAATGAATAGAGAAGTTCCATTTAAACCTGGACGTCTCTAGGCCTTTTATAGACGTCCCAATTACTCTCTAGTAACTGACACTATTATTCACTGGTAACTGACTCCATTATTCACTGGTAACTGCTCGTATTCAAACCAAATATTTAAGCAGTCTCATTACCAGTCAAAAGAAATAACCGACTCCATTATTCATTGATAACTGCTAATATTCAAATAAAATTAATGAAAATTAAACAGTCTTATGACCAGTCAAAAAGAGAAACGGTACAAGGTTTAGCAAAAACAAGGTGGACATGGTCTGCCAAGTGACGCGCCACATCACGGCCTGGCCGCGCGTCACAAGTCACTTGATTTTCACGCGAAAATACTCGAATGCACGCACGCGCGTGCGTGCGCGCTTGCGCGCGTGTGTGTTTAGCCAAAGCCATCCATATACCATCCACTTCCATAATTCAAGGAGTGGTATAGACTCCACTTTATAAATTGGTCTCCCCCACTTTGCGTAAGTAATATGATATTAAACCTTGCATGCTTTGAAATTAAATAAAATGGGCCTCAAATATGGGCCTAATTTCGACACTATCATGGGTGAATAATGTTTACTGCCAATTGTGTAGTATAACAACTGACAATAACTTTACATATATTTGACGGTAACTTCACTCACACGGACAGTAACTTTCTAATGTGCATTCTACACCTGCATGTAAAATAGTAATTATATATATATATATATATATATATATATATATATATATATATATATATATATATGTATGTATGTATATATGTATATGTATACATATATATATGTATGTATACATATATGTATATGTAATAATAAAAATAAAAATAAATAAATAAATGGGACACCATGGTGCCTGAGTCAGGCATCATGGTCTAAAATAGATATTTTTTCTATATATTGTGTGCGAAAGATTTTAGGAATTTTTTGTTGTTGAGTTTAACAAGTTTACTAATTAGTTCAAACAAGTTTGAATTGAAATTTGAACTATAGTTGCTTTTTATGATAGTTTAATTATAGGTGTGTGCTGATTTTATATAAAAATTAGCAAAGCATGTGATCTAAATTCGTTTAAAATATTTGAATTTGAGTATATTTTTTAAAGGTATGTATTTCATTTGAATTGTTATAGAATAGTATATACCCTAAAATCAAAATTTTCAAAAAAATATATTTGAATTTAAATTAAATTTATGTATTTAAAATCATGGTGCCCTAACACTATGATACCTGTGTGTGTGTATATATATATATGTATAGACACACACTCTCTCTCTCGTTTGTACGTACGTACTTGTATATGTGCGGCAGCTTACGTCCTTCGATCTCTATCTCCCCTGTATTGATGAACTGGTGGGGTTCCGTTGAAGCTTCCCACAATAAATTCCATGCTTCCACCGAGAGACACGACAAATGCAAGATAGAATGACGTCTTTTGGATGCTCGTTCTTTAAATGCGTCCATGGGAACATACCTGCTGCATTTTACTGCGCCCATTTCGTCCATATCAAACTGTGTTGGTTAGCACTAATGACATCTGTCACTAACTATAATACCGTCGCGCTGTTCAGTTTACTCCGTACGGTGTTCACCTTCACCCGGTCCGGGCCGTTCCACTTCATCAGCGGCAACAAGGAGGCACGGCCACGGCGCTGGCGCCGTCGCCTAACGGCAGCCCGTTCTCGCCGCCATCCCCGCCGCCTCCCTTCGGCATCGAGATCTCGCCCACAGCGAAAACCCCGCCGAATGCCGCGGCCCCGAAGGCAGTAGGCATTGCCGGCACAGCCGCGCTTGCCATCGGGACGCTGTTCTACGCACTTGTCTGATACGTTTTGTCGAAATGATCGTATATACGAATGTGGATCGAGGATAACACAGCTTTAATTGCCAAAATGATGTACCCATTGGTTTCATCAAGTTTGTTCCCCCGCTCGTTTCAGTTTTTTCAACTTCAATTTCTAATTTTAGTTTTTTTCACTATTCAGTGATTCGTCTTTTTCTAAATTTTTTAAAGATTTTTTAGGCTTTTTTGTATTTTTCTTTTTTTCCCGTGTTCCTTTTCATTGTTCGTGATGGGCTAACATATTTTTTCTATTTTTACATTTTTTTAAATTTAATTATGCCTAAAAAGTTAAATCAGCTACAGTATAAAAAAACTAGCTATAGCAAAATTTTAACTAGAAGTTATCGCTAAAACGAACGCATGTGTCGTATGGTAATAATGAAAGAATTGGTGTTATTGTTGATACTATTTTTCATAAAAACTACTGATCAATGTGATGATATACAACTGAAAATTGATCAATGTGAAGCAACATGTTTATACTGCTTTTCGTAAAAACTTCTAAATGCGCTAACCCACACGAGAAAATACTAGCGCGGCCCAAATATAAGCACCATATGACCCGATAAAAACAAAGATGAAAAGGCTAGTGCGCTTGCTTTAGCGGCGTAGCCGAACTAGGGTTGGGAAATTGATATAAATTATATGTATTATCTATCATATTTGATATGATATGATATAAATATGGTATAGATTTTTTTATCTGATTAATAATTTCTCTCATATTCGCATTTGTACTTGAATTCACATAATATATATATATACGAATATGGTATAAACTTTTACTATCCGAAATATTATTTGGCAAGCCTCAACACGCTTCGATGGCTTGGCCTTAACGTAGACTCACGTCACCCTCCGGGGTCAAATCTTCACCGCCTTACACCTACCCTTCAGTCAAGTCGATAACCGCTCACCATTCAGGGGTCAAGTCTTCACCACCTTACACCTATCCTCCGGGGTAAAGTCAATAACCGCTCATCCTCTAGGATCAATTCGCCTAACACTCCTCTGGGAGAGGAGGTCAAGTTTGCGACAACTCGTTCTCCGGGTCGAGCTACTTCTCCTCTCTAGAGTCGAGCTACTTCTCCCTCTTTAGGGTTGAGCTTTCTCCCCCTCTAGGGTCGAGCTACTTCTCCCCTCTTGGGTTGAGCTTACTCCCTCTTGGGGTCAAGTTTGCAACAACTCGTCCTTCGGGTCGAGTCGCCTAATTCTCTTCCTCTAGGGTTGAGCCATATCTCCCCCTCTGGGATCGAGCTTACTCTCCTCTAGGATCAAGCTTGCGACAACTTGTCCTCTAAGTCGGGTCACCTAATTCTTCCCCTCTGGGATCGAGCTTACTCTCCCCTAGGATCAAGCTTGCGACAACTTGTCCTCTAGGTCGGGTCACCTAATTCTCCCCATCTGGGGTCGAGCTTGCAACAACTTGTCCTCTAGGTCAAGTCACCTAATTCTCCCCCTTTGGGGTCGAGCTTGCAACAACTCATCATTAGGGTTGAGTCACCTATTGCTCCCTCTCTAGGGTCGAGCTTACTCCCCTGGGATCAAGCTTATTCCCCTGGAAATGCCGCTCGTGAGCTTTGTCTTGAGCGTCAGGTTTTTTCAATGGGAGACGATGACGTTCTCGCCTCCCCAAGAGAAGTAGTCACTCGCGAGCTTCATCCTGAGCACCACATTTTCTATGATGGAAGAAGGTGATGCTCTCACCTCCCTAAGAGAAGTGTTGATCATGAGCTTCATCCCGAGTGCAAAGTTTTTTCGATGGAAGACAATGATGTCCTTATCTCCACAAGCGAAGTGCCGCTCGTGAGCTTCGTCCTGAGCACCAAGTTTTTCCGATAAGAGATAGCGATGTTCTCGCCTCTCTAAGTGAAGTGCCGCTCTTGAGTTTCGTCTCAAGCACCATGTTTTTCTGATTGGAAACAACGACGTTCTCACCTCCCCAAGTGAAGTGCTGCTCGTGTGCTTCGTCCCGAATGCCAAGTTTTTTCAATGGGAGACTTTGATGTCCTTGCCTCCCTAAGCAAAAGTGCCACTCGTGAGTTTCGTCCCAAGTGCCAGGTTTTTTTGATGGGAGACAGACACGTTCTTACCTCCCTAAGTGAAGTGCCGCTCGTAAGCTTTGTCCCGAGCAGCAAGTTTTTCTGATGGGAGATGATGATGTTCTCACCTCTCCATGCGAAGTAGCCACTCACGAGTTTCATCTCAAGTGCCAAGTTTTTTTCGATAGGGGAAGGCGATGCTATCGCCTCCCTAAGTGAAGTGCTACTTGCGAGCTTCTTCCTGAGTGCTAAGTTTTTTCAATGAGAGTAGTGCTACTTGTAAGCTTCATCCTGAGTGCTAGTTTTTTCTGATGGGAGACGGCGACATTCTCGCCTCCCTAAGCGAAGTATTGCTTGTGAACTTCGTCCTGAGATTCAGGTTTTTCAATAGAAAACGACGATGTTCTTGCCTTGGGAGCTTCGTCTTGAGCTCTAGGTTTTTTATGGGAGACAATAACGTTCTCGTCTCCCTAAGCGAAATGCCACTTGGGAGCTTCATCCTGAGCTCCAGGTTTTTTCGATGGGAGACGATGATGTTCTCACCTCCTCAAGCGAAGTAGCACTCACAAGCTTCATCCTTAGAGCCAAGTTTTTTTCATGGGAAACGGTGACACTCTCACATCCCTAAGTAAAGTGCTGCTCGTGAACTTTGTTCTGAGCACCAAGTTTTTCTGATGGGGACGAGGTAGTGGTATACCCCTAGTAAATAGTAGCAAGCAAAATTTATTATGATATTACACAAGCAACAATGGTGCATGCTATGTGAAAGGAACAAGGGCAGTTACAACCCTTTTACATTTTTGCCAAAGAAGGCCAAGCGGTCATAGGATAAACTTTGGGTATCTCGGCTTTGGGTTGCACCAGTCGGTGCATGAGAAGCATTACTCCTTGTGTGAAAATGAGTCCCGAACATCAAGTTTTCCTGATGAGAGACACGTGCCGTCATCTAGGCTCGACGTCCGCCATGTGCCACCATCCCGATTCAAATTGACTCCATTGCCACTATTGCTATTTGGGCTTGACTCAGCCCCCAGACCAGGTCCACGCTGCACCAATGACAAGGCCAATGACACTCTCAAAAAAGGTGATTCACTACGTCCATTGCCTCGACCCTTCCAGTGTGTCAATGGAGCTTTTTGAGTGTCTTGAGAGTGATGGCTTGATCCCAACATGGTTCAATCGGTGTTGACAGCTTTCGCCCACCCAAACTTTGCTTCGCCTCAATTGTGCCTCCTAGACTGTGGATTCTCTCTAGCTCTACGGATAACCAAATCACCTCCTTCCATTGAGGTCCATGCCTCGATTGGTGGAGTACTTTGTGCTTCGTAGTCAATGTCTCAATGAGTTGACTACACAAGTTTCGAAGAATTGATCACCTTGCGTTTGGGTGCATATCTCCTTACCTCAAAGGCCAACCCTCGATGAGTCGAGAACTCCTCACAAGGTCATACTTAAAGATGAGATGAGTATCCAGTACTTCGATGCACACCCACTCGCACCATGGGTAACCCCTCCAAGAGTTGGCAATAAGCACTTTGGTACATGCCTCCTCACCTCACAGGCAACTTATCAGTCCTTAGTACTTTCTGCCCTAGTGTGTTCCTAGTCATCGGGTTAATTCACATAGCAAGGGGGCAACACTCTGTGTAATCTTCATCTCCGTATGATATGTCTCAACATGCGGGGAATTCCTTCGACTAAGCTCAGCTTGATCTATTGACATCCCCTTAGTTATGTGCGCCTGTTGGATTGGTCACTTTACATCGGTAAGTGACAACACGTCACCTTAGCTCAGTGTGATAAGCCTCAAGAGCCATCCCTTGGCAAAGCGTAGTTTTGCGTTAGACAATCCTTACTTAATGGACCACGTCCCCATGAGCTGAGCACTTGGCGGACTAGCAATATATATGTGCCCATCCTGACAAGTTCACACGATGACCCGGTTACCCAAGTACTCCGTGCGTCTTGAATCGATAGGTTGGGCACTTGTTTCTAGCATATTCATATAGGTCAACCTTTTGCATCCCTAGGTTCTGGCGTCCTTTGGTGGCCATTCCTAAGCAAGTTGAGCTTAGCACTCTTGTGCATACCTTCTCCTCTTGAATGCCATTGGTCGAGAACTGACTTAAGAGACACTTCTTTGGCCTAAATCCTAACCCTGTGCCTCCACATGGGTTTGACATCTGGGTGGTCGACGCTTGACTCTATAACTATTCACAACCCCGTGTCCTTCTATGTGACGATGGTTTGCCCAATACAATCCAAAATGGGCCGAGCGGAGCAACGACCCTTTGGTGAAACCAGGAAAACCCAACTCGAAGGTGCATGCATGACATATCATCTAAAGTTCGCATGAGGACTAAGGTATTTTAACTTGTTGTCGGAATACATTGCAGGCTACCAGTAGGATCATTAACTCGAGGCAATGCGCTAACCCCTTTTGCAAGTTGGCGCGCTAGCTCGGGCGGGCTGTTGGTGACCAACCGAATCGGCGAGGGGCTGATGTTGAAGAAAGGCCCCCTCGCCACCTTGGGTCCGTGATCACTTTGGAGCGATGGCACCCATTGGAAGGTTTACCCTGAGCCAGGTCTCTAAGCCAACCTCGGACGAGATATACAAGACCAGCCCTGAAAGGGTCTAAGGCCAACCTCGAGTGAGGTACACAAGACCAACCCTAGAGAGGTCCGGGGCCAACTCCAAATGGAGTTCAAAGCCAGCTACGAACCAACCCCGGAGTTTTGAACGTGGTGGGGCCTGCGCAGGGCAAATGACGTAGATACCCCTAAAAGTAAGTTAGGCCATGAAAGCATAGTTGTAACTTCACTCGTCTCCTCTTCCCCTCTATAAATAGGATCCCTTATAATGGAAGGAGGAGAAGCTATTTTGTAACCCGTGGCACTCATATTAAATACACTTAGGTCATTTGTGTGCTTCTCCTTAAATCCCCTAAATCCTCGGTGGTCTTCGCATCTGACCGAGGTGTTTCTAAGTTTACTGTCTGGTCTCATATCGACGATAAAAATGTTATTAATATCTTCATACTACATAAGTTTTGAGGATATCCGGATCCAACCCATTTGAGTAGATATTCAATTTGAATTCTTATTCGTTACAATATTCAATTCATATTTGAGAATATTTGAATTTAGATTTATATTTATTTATAAAATATGATTATGAATGTGTAAAAGCACTATTTAATTCGTATTAGATCCGTTTGTACCCCTAAGCCCAACCTACAATGTAAGTTAAATTATAGCGCATGCCAAAAATATTGTTTTGTAGATTTGGCATTGCGTGCTTAATTGTTTGGTAAATAACAGGATCTAGGTTTATTTGATGAAATTATGTACAGGTTTCATACTCCAAATTACTTTGTTTTGATGTGATTTGCAACCGGTTATTCATCTCAAATAATTCTTTCTTTTATTTTTCTTTCCAGAAGAATTCAGTACAAATATGGCTAATTAATTTGTGTTGGGTTTGAGGAAAAGGTGAAATAGCCATAAGACATTTCATATTTTAAGGAGTGTTCAGAATGACGTTGACTTATGACTTTTTTTCTGTAGTCAGCTTATTTTTACTGTAAATAAGTTGACTTATTTGATATAATTAAATTTTAAAAATTAAAAAAATATGTTAGCCTATCACAGACAATGTAAAGGAATACGAAAAAAGAAAAGATAAAAAAATGCAAAAAAAGAAAATTAATGAATAGTAAAAAAACATAAGTTAGAAATTAAATTGAGCGGTGTCTTAATTTACTAGGTAGAAGTACACATGCACACGCTATGTGAGTTCTCCTCTAACACGAGTGGTTCCCATAAAACATTTTCAGTTGATTGATGTAATCTCTAAAATAAGTGAAGTGGAGCCACTTAGTCATTACTTCATTGCTTATAAGATTTAGTAAAATTTGCCTACTCTTTCCGTATCTCGTTCAGTACATTCACACATTTGCATGATGCATGTGTGCATTGAACCACAATTAATTGTTCTATCTTTCATGCTGAGACTCCTTATAACATGCAATTATAGTGTGAAAAATAAAAATAAACAAAAATCAGCTAGAGATTCCCTATATCTTTAATCACCTCGTTTAGGAGCCATGCATTATCAATTCCTCTCTCCTCTTTAGCAAGCATTACAAGTTTGTGAAGCCAACGAAAAATGTGCATGTACAGCACAAGGCCAGGCCAGCCACCAGGGTATATATATAAGGACCACATAAGACACCAATATTTTTTTCAAGGGTAACAGCTTTAAATAGAGGCAAAGGCAAGGGCAAGGGCAAAGGGAAACACAAGAGTTTACAAACCGTGGATTTGAATCTTGAGTTGGGATGGATCAAAATTTTGAGGACAACCCATATCTGATAGCAATGATCGCTGGCGCTATTGGTGGTGGGCTTTCAAGACAATCGGTAGTCTCTCTAACAATACCCGGTTAAAATTTTTCTGGACTGCTTTCTTGCTCGCTCCAAAGAGTTGTACTTCTTTCGTTCTTCGAAAAAAAGATTTTAGCAGAAATATGATCACCACATTTTTATGGTTCAATATCTTACTCAGGAGATATTGAAGCATATCTTGCAGATTCTATTCGTTTGTTTGTTTGTTTGTTTGGGTTAATTTCCTATTGAAATCCTTTGTCTAGTTTTACAGAAGTGCTGTGTTGAATATTTTGATGTCTGCTTTTTCACATAAACAAGATCGAATGGACTCCCTTGTAGTAAGGATCCCTCGTTTTAGACAACGTTTGCGCAAACTGCTTTTCTCCCAAACCTCTAAATAGTTACTTGTTCACATTTGATAATCTCATTCGTATCTTCACGTTTTTATGGCTAAATCCGTATCGTGTAGATTAGTTTTATTTTAAGTAGATGTAAATGATCTCATGCACATTTTTTAGTACATACACACATAAATAAGAATTTGGAAGACTATGAGTACCACATTTTATTGCACTTTTATTGGGAGCCAGACTTGCAACTATTTCATTAAGGTCCTTTGTTTGGATAAGTACAATTTATTGGATCCAATTAATTAATTTCCATCAGTTGCTAACTGTTGGATAGCTCCACATTAATTACGGGAGGAGACAGAGCGCGATTTATAAGGGTGAAGGTGTATCCACTTCTCAAGCTAATGTTTTGGGAGAGATGGTCCAAGACTCCTAAGGTCGTTACCCTGCCTATTGGGCTTATGGGCATAACAGCCCAACTACCGAGGGATGGACCGCTGGTCTTTTGAGAGGAGACGGTACAAGATCCATAAAGTTGTTGCTCTATCGGTTGGACTTACGGGTATAATAGCCCAACTACCTAGAGTTGGGCTGTTGGTTTAGCGAGACTAGGGTCGGATGCTGGTTTAGCGATCCAATGGTACTGACACTGCACAACACTAACAAAGGTTTTGATGTAGGGCTCACCATAGCAACGTAGCTGTTTCAGCAATCTATATGCATGGAAAAGTAGCGGTAGATCAGAATAGCTGCGTGGCATCCTCCAAAAAGAAACGAATCATAGTTTCACATAATGATAAAACACATAAACATACCCAAAAAGAACCAAAAGAATTATAACTCCAAGCCAAAGTAGAGTCCTTTTAGCAAGTTCGTTTTGGTATGAAATATACTGGTCATTTGGATGTTTTCCAAGGCTCTATCCCCACCCAATGCCCTTATTAAATGTTTATTGGTAGTAGTATAGGGGATAGGAGTATGTACACTAATAGGGCAACACACGTGAAAAATAACAGTAAGGCATTAGTTTCTTTCTTGTCCGTGCCATGTACCCAAAAACTAACGTAAATCAGAGCGGATGGAGTACAAAAGCAAAGGAGTTTCAAAGTAAAACAAAATAAAACTGTTTTTTTGTGATTTTCAGCATGTTGTGAGATGCCTTGTGCACATTCTCTCAACCATTTTTGCCGTGTCAACATCCAAATCAACACAGGTGGCTTATTCACACGCCGCATCATTGATTATGTTTGTTTTTCTGAATTGATAGAAATTAACTGTTAGCTAGTCTCCAAACAATAGGACCTTACAGTTAGGGACTTAGGGTCTAGACACAGATGTCTGGAAAGACATGAATCAACCCAGTTGTAGATAATGAAAGCTTGGGGATCAAGATAAACATGTGTACAACTAAGTAGAACGGTGAGCATTACTTTAATCGTAATGCCTTTTAAGTTTTCACAGCTTTCCTTTATTTGCGCTATACTTACAATCCAACCTGCTGGGTATATATATTTTTTATTTTTGAAACCGTTACTTTTTTATGATCGATGGAGCGTAATTCTAACAACAAAAGTACCTTTTCTTTAATCAGAATGACATGTCACAGAATCGTCAAGCACATGACAAGGAACAAAGCATCAGTAACCACTACAGAGAATTACATGCAACAAATGATGATGATGATGATGCCTTGCTAATCAACGAGGTTGACTCAAGCATATCACCCGGCAACAACAGCACTCGTGGAGGGATCCCCAATGATGACCAAGAAGGCATTGAAGGCCCACCAACAAAGAAAAAGCGTCTGCAAAGGCTCAATGGCCACCAGGCACAGCTACTTGAGGCGTATGGTTCCTAAAGAATAACATCACTGATTGAAAGTTAATAATCATTTAAAAACAGCAAATCATTTGTTTGAATATAGCTTTGTGACCCAATAACTAGTTCAAAACTGCACATTCCTTGACTTCGTTCCATGTTGAATGACAATCATTCTTATTATCATTTTGCTTCAATGAGGAAGATCTTACCGTTTGCCGTGTCTTTATTTTTCTTGAATGAACAGGTATTTCAGCATCTGTGCGCACCCTGATGACACCCAAAGGAAGCGTCTGAGTGATAAAACAGGTCTTGCGGTACAACAAGTGAAGTTTTGGTTTCAAAACAAGAGAACGCAAGTGAAGGTCTTGTCTAAAACATTGATAACTTGCTATCTCAATGATACATTTGGTCATAATCTAGCTAATTAAGAAGTAAGCATTCCATTAGTACTTTTCACTAGCATTATTTTGGTTAACTAGATTGCCGAATTTTGTCAAGAGAACTTCTTACTTCTGCCATTGAAAGAAACCTGTCTAATTCTCAATATAACAGTACTGCCTTACACCTTCCTATCCTTTAGGAGTTTCCCTGACATGCTTCTGTATAACAAGATACTTGAGTTATCTCACCATTCCAGACTGTTATTACTGCCCTGTCATCTTCACTTCTTCAGTTATAAATGTATATATTTTATAATTTTTAGTCTATGTAGCAGCGCAGGAACTGAGAGAAAATTCTCCCTTGGAATAACTAATTGTTCCATGACACAAATTGTAGCATCTAAGTGGAAAGGAAGAGAACTATAGGCTGAAAGTGGAAAATGAAATGCTGAGGGATGAAAACAGGAGGCTTAAGCAGGCTCAGAGCACTACGTTTTGCCCCAGTTGCAGTGATTCAGAAGCACAGAATCAGCTTGCCGCTGAGATGGAAAGGTTAAAAGAGCAAAATGAGTGGATGCAACAAGAGGTACAGCATATAAAGAAGTCCTTTCAATTGAACTTCAATACTTTTAGAAACATTTGGCAGATTATGTTTCAATTTCAGTAACTTGGAGGCAATGCTAGACCTAATCCATGTTAACTAACTATTTTCTCAAGCAGACTCTCTTTTTCCTACATGACCTACCTTGTGATTTAGCAATTTGCATCCTATAGATTGTAACTTTTATCAAAGAAAAAAGTTCTTGGTAGTTTCTGCAGAATTATAACACGTATAAAGATTTATCTCGAGGTTTTTTCCTTTTGAGATGATTGTCTCTCGAGTTCTACTAATGCTGTATTCTTGGTTGGCAGCTTTCACGGTTTCATGCTGAAACACCTCCGAGTTCAAACAGTGCTTTCCAACTTGATTCGTCATCTGAAAATGTCTTGGCAAGAAAGAACGACACACACATGATTTCTGAACTAGCCAAGAACGCAATGCATGAGTTGGTCATTTTGGCCGAGTCCCATGGCCCTTTATGGTTGCCTATCCCTGGTGGTTCACTCGAAATATTGAACAAGATGGCTTATGCCCAAAAATTTGCTCGAAAAAACAGTGCAAATGTCATAGGATTCAAGACAGAGGCTACTCGCGCCAATGCTGTTGTCATGCTGGACCCCAAAAATATTGTGGATTTTCTCATGGATCCTGTAAGTGGTATATAGATTTTTTTATGAAAGATAGGTAATTTAAATTCATGTCAATGATGATATTTCAAGCTGCAATTGATCTCAATGTTAAATGACTATACAGGAGTGCTATGAAACTTTCTGTCCTGGACTTTTGTCCAGTGCAAAAATCACCAAGGTTTACAAGTGCCCTACTGATGCAGGCTATGATGGGGCTATGCAATTGGTATGTATAACTCGTTTATTTACTACTCTAGCACAGAGTTGTTTTGGCGTGAGTGCGAAATCTGATCCAAAACAAAGTACATGTGAAAAATACAGTAGTGGCAAAACGAGCACTGTCCTAATGTGAAATTGTTGTGCTTGTTATTCACTGTTTGCCTTCCTTTTTCGCCTTGAAAACAACAGATGACTATTGAGACGGTGTTCCCATCGCCCCTGGTACCGGCTAGGAAATGCACGTTCGTGAGGTATTGCAGGGAGCTGCAGGAAGGAACCATGGTCGTCGTCGACGTGTCTTTAGACGACGGTAATGGCGCCTTCTTCGAATGCCGCAAATTGCCATCGGGAGTACTAATTCAGTCCATAAGGCCCAACAGCTGCAAGGTACGACACACATACGAAAGACCGAACAAGAATGAAGTTTTGTTATATATGTTGCCTTACCCCATGTAAGATTTGCTCCGAAATCTTCCTGACAGGTCACTGCCATAGAGCACGTTCGAGTAGATGATGCCGGTGTTCATGAGCTCTACCAGCCATGTCTGAGTGGACTCTTCTTCGGAGCTAGGCGCTGGGTGACGAGCATGGCGCGGCAGTGCGCGCGCATGAGAGACGTATTCCATGTTACCAGCAGCTCTTTGCGCGGTAATGGCAACCTGCAAATCTTTAATACCTGAAACTCTGAACATCGTTGAGAAGAGGCGTTTCCTTACAGAAACAAATCATCCTCCTTGCTTTGTTTCAGTCAGTTCGAAGGGGAGGAAGACCCTCATGAAGTTGGCGGACGACCTGCTCGTGAGCTACACCGGCAGCATCGCCGCCACCCCTGAAGAGTCATGGACCGTTCTGCGCGGCGCCGGCACAGAGGAAGACATCAAGATCGCGTACAGGAGGAACGGCGACGATACCAAAACCGCGATCGTGTCCGCGAGCGCGTCGTTCCGGCTACCGCTGACACTTCGGAAAACGTATGATCTGCTCAGCAACAACCTGCTGCGTTCGAAGGTAAGTAATTAAACGAAGTAGGCCGCCTCTCCGCAGGAGTAATTCTCGGAAGTCGTGCGCTCATTGCGTGCCTTGCTCACGCTCACACATCGTGGGTGATTGCGTGCAGTGGGATGTGCTGGTGAACGGCGGTGTCGTGAAAGAGGAAGTCCGCGTCTCTAATGGCGTAGGAGGCGACGATGCTGTCTCCATTCTGCACGTCAAGGTACCAAACACATCTAGTTTCAGCCTCTCTCAGGTTCATCGTTCCACTGGCAGCTCCGCACCTCACTCCACTGACTCGAGTATGTATATACACATACGCGACTGATCAGCACGGCCAGGAAAATAGGGACAGGACGATGATCCTCCAGAACAGGTCCTACGACGTGTCAGGCTCGTTCATGGTCTACTCCCCTATCGACGACAAGCTGATGAACACGATCCTGAGCCCCGGTGACCCGACGGAGAGCAAGACGTCCCTCTACCCCACCGGCTTCTCCCTTGTTCCCGTCGGCGAGGCGCAGGGTGGCGCCGCCCTTGGCGAGGATGGGGGGACTCTCATGACCGTGGGGTTCCAGATTCTGATGAAGCTCGCTCGTGGGACTGACCTGTTTCCTCGGTCAGTGTCCTCGGCGATCAATCTCATGTCTGACAACATAAACACCATCAAAGAGACGCTGACCAACAGTCACCCCGTCTTCCACAAGAACAAGTTTGCCATCTAGAATGTATCCAAGGTGTTCTTTGTTGATAAGTGGCCTATTGAACTTCGACTAATTTTTCACCTGATTCATGATGCTGGTTTGGTGATGACCTGACCTCTTGTTTGTTTTGTGCAGGGAGAAACGGGAGGTGCAACGCTTATATAAGAGGCTAAGTCAAGAACTGTGAGGGGAATTCATCAGCTCAGATCACCAGCATTTCTCCCGGCATTACCATACGTTTCCTTCTACTATTTGCAACTTTCAGCTTATGGCAGGGACATGTAATAATGGTTTAAGAACCAAAGATATATATCATGTCGTCGCTGTATATGCTTGTCGAATGCCATGCAACCATGATTGCATTTGCTTTCGGATTTGGTATTGTATGGATGCTATTTTAGAACCTAAATTTACCTTTTTATTTGGTACTGTGTGGGTGCTATTTTAGAACCTCATTATGCCTGTTTGATTTGGCATTGCACGAATGCTCTCTTAGGGTTTGAAAACCTTTACTACGCAAAGTTAGCATACCACTCGTCTGCTAGATGGCCCATAGATCCTACTATGAACCTGGATACACTTCGCATATCTTGGGATCACCTCGACTTTAATTTTAGAACCAGCTACAGTTTTAATGTCATGGTGTTTTATCAATCTGGTGACTTCAATTTTAGAATCAGCTCCAGTGAGGCGGAGAGCAATCTAAGTTATCAAATTCTCTGCCATTGTCTGGAAGCACATGATGTAGTACCATGGAAGGAGAATTGGGAAGAACATGGTGGTCATCATCAAGGTAGAATTTGCTTTCATTTGTCCACACTACAAGGGAAATTGGAGACATGCTTGCCAAGGCACCCGCTGACCAAAGCGCGCATGTGACTTGTGAGAAATGGCCATTGCCGACAACAATGTGACGACAAGCAATGAGAGGTGGAGGGAGTGGTGAGAATACCGGGATTTGCGGTGGAGTTGTTGACGGATAGGTCGTTGAGGGCGGAGTAGAGGCCCGCCGGTATGGAAGTACGGTGGTGCGCAGAGCGCCGCCGTGGGTGGCGCTGACGGTTGCGAGCATCAGAAGGCTTGCGCTTCTTGCGGCGATCATTGCCGCCAACGTGTGGCGCCTGGAAGAGAGGTGGTGGGGCGGGCGTGGATGCGCGCTAGGAGCGCGTATAGAGAAAAGTGGGTACTGTCCATATGAACTGTTTTAGGCAGGACACACGATAACAAAAGCTCAATTCCATGTAACAGTAAGCAGGAAATAAAAGGATTTCGCAACTAGCTAAATGGACCAAATGAACAAAAATCTGTCAGGAGATCTCATATTTTTTTATCACCACATGCACCAGATGACCAGACTATGCATTCCATGAGAAATATTTCAGGAGAAACTTGTTATTAACTCATTTAAGAAACTTACATGGGTTTAGAGGTTAGAACAGGCCAATTCAAAAACCAGTACAAAGACAAGTCAGCCTACAAAGTAAAACACCTATTCCTAGAAATAAAATAAGAGAACAAAAGTGCACCAATTTTCCTAACCTTGTTACGTAACTTATCACGATCACACGTCTCCTACAGTGTTCATCTCTGAAGGTTCGTTGCTTGATACAGCTTCCAAAACGATTTTGGAATGTCATTTCAGAGAAACATGTGTCATTAAATTCAGGCATGATAGGTTGCGATGTTATGCATTAAGACCAGCCCAGTTCTTGAATGCAATCAGAGCTTCCATTTTCCTAAAGTTACGCTTTCTCAGCTTTGCCACTTTCAGTTTCTTATGGGTTTCCATGAATGCTTGTTTATGCCTCCACTTATCCACAAATATTTTCAATTCTTGTGCCTTCTCAATCACCTGCATTGCCATATCAAAAAATCCACCCTTGACCAAAGCATACAGAAAGGCATCAATCAACTCATGGTTGAAATCAGCCCCCTTCCTTCTCACTTCTGTCCATAGTATTAGCACACTAAAGTACTTCTCAGCCGAGAGATACCCATTGATAAGTGAAAGGTACGTCTGATTATTTGGTTCAAATCTCAGGAATACCATCCTTCGGTATGTCCTTCGAGCATCCTCCAATCTCCCAACCTTGCAAAAGGCATGCAAAATTGAGTTCCAATCGTGTGTAGCAATCTCTATTCTTGGGTCATCAACCACTGAGTCCAAGAATGATGCCATGTGCTCAGGCCGGTTGTTCTCTGTCAAGCCTGTCATTATAGTAAGATAACTTGTCCTAAGGTCTGGTAGCCTCGCTTCCCTCATCTCCTTGAAAAGAGCAAATGCAGACTGGAAATCATGGGCTGTCATGGAAGCATCAATAAGAGCATCATAGCTGCCAGCATCAAGCTGCAGCCCTGCTGCACTAATCTCTGCCACAAGCTGTGCTGCCTCTGCAGTCCTTTGCTCCTTGCAGTATGCTTTCAAGATTGAGGAGTACACACCAAGCCCCACAGAGGCTCCTTGAGCGGTCATTTCATCTAGTATGCTATGAGCCTTGTTCAATAGGCCAAGCTCAACACAAGCATTGACAATCCCAAACCCAACAGAATCCTCAACTACCAGTGATGGCTGCGTCAACTCAATCTCCTGTGCTTGGATGATCAATTGAGCTAATTCCCTCATCCTTCCATGATCAACAAAGCACTGCGAAACCTCAGTATAGCTTTCCTCATCAAATGTGTTTCCATCCCCAACTCTTCTCTCCCCAACCGCACGAAGAATGACCGACGAAACTGACTCGAAGCTGCAGCATTTCAAATACCCAATGACCAAATTCTTGAAAAATACCTTCTTGCCGAAGCCCAGAGCATCCAGCAACTTATCGAGCTCATTAACCCGGCTTGGAACGCCCCTCCAAGCATACAAGAACGCAAGACATCCAAAGCTCTCCACGTCTGGTGACACCCCAACAGCTGACATAATCTCCAAGACCCTCTCAGCATCAGTGACTGAGCCGAGCCGGCGGCAGCATCCATCAAGAACAGAATTGCAGGCGGCGCGGTCAGGACGCATCACCGCTACCACAGACCGGGACTTCTCCGCCGCCACGAGCTTGCAGGCTTCGTCGAACACCTTCAAGAAGGCCGAGAAGGCACCTGCGTCAGTGCGGGTGAGCTCTATCAGCGGAGGGCCCCAGGCGGAGAAAGCCGGCAGGCGGCGCCCGCAGCGGAGCAGAGCGCGTGCGAGGGCCAGCGCTGGGGCAGCGGAGCCCGCTGCGGCGAGGGAAGAGAAGAGGGCCTCGAGCGCGGCCTCCGGGAGGGGGGAGGTATGAGGGCTCTTCTCCAGCAGGAAGACGGCAGCGGCGAATGCGCGCTTAAGGCCAAGACGGTGGTTCGCCGCGACGAGGTGAGAGACGAGCGCCGCCGCGGCGGCAGGCGAGGGCGAGAGGGAGGCCGCCGCCAGGGACTTGAACGCGAGCCAGGCGTCATCCGAGCGGTCCTCGGCGACGGAAGCTACTAGGTCTCCCTCGAGCGTGGTGGCGTCGGCTACGGGTAGTGCCTTGGGGGCGGGGTCCGGGGCTGGAGGCGGCGGCGGCCGCGGTTGGGGCTTGGGGTGCGGCGCAAAGATGGAAGGCTGGAGGAAGGAGTAGGTGGTGGGGATCTCGTAGGGTCTGGAGGAGGAAGACGAGGAGGAGAAGAGACTCGCGTTTAGGTTCAGAGGCAGCCGACGCCGGAGGCATCGGCGGAGGAGAGCACGCATCGGCGGAGCGGTTTTGCCGGTAAGGTGTTCGAGCGTTTGCCCAAGATGCGAGGGAAGCCGACGAGTGCCAGGGAATTTTACAGGAACCCTCCCCGCTCAGGTCAGCCTTTCCCCGAAAGCGCCCCCGACCTGGCTCGGAAATGAAATGTGCGATTCTTCATCGGAAGCCGTCCGATTCCATTTAGGCGGCTCGGATCGAGGTCCAGAAAAAGTGGTCTAGGGAAATTTACGAAAAGACACCTTTTCGAAGCCGGTTTTGCAGAAGCGGCCCCTGCATTAGTTTGGTTTTACGTGAACTGTCCGATCATATATGCACGATACAGATCTGAGCAGACCAGAGAGATGGCCGGCATGTGCGCGTGGTGGGAAGAGGATGCTCTTGCGGTGAGAAAATGAAGTCAGAGAGCGAATGGTGCAGTGACTTTAGGTGTCTCCCAGTTGTTCGATCTAAGTTGAGTGAACTAGATAAACTAGATCAGATGCTACAGCATTGCTACTGTACAGAATGGTACCAACGCTACAATGAATTTGCTACAATTCTCGCGTAGAGTGGAATCGCTACTTCGCTAGTGATTTGCAGTCCGTCTTCACTGTGTGCTACTGTTGCTCTCTGCTTTGTACTTTGACGTCAGAGGATCTAGATCAATCGTGGTGTGTGTTAAAAAAATAACTACTTCCTTCGATCATAAATACTTATCGTTTTAAGCATTGATACAGATTTCAAAATATAACTATGATCACTAATTTATATTGTATTATATTTATAAAGTCTAATAAAATTATAGTATGATAAAAAAATTCTGAAACAAATATATATAATTTTTATATATTTAATTTAAATATTTTAAGTGATATCAATATTTAAAGTTTTAAAATTTTGAGTGCATACATCTCAAAACAACGCGTACTTTCCTTGCCCCTTTTCCGTCTCCTCCCCTTACTTCCCCGTCGCGCGTAATGAGGCGAGGGGAGGAGATGCAATGGCGCCGGCGAGCGTACGTGCCAAGAAGATGGCTTCGCGGAGCGGCGATGGAGAGGATGTCGGCGCAGGACGCCGTCGACGGGAAGGCCTCCTCCAGCAGCATTGTCTCCGTTGTTTCTCGTTCATCTTCGATGCGGTGCCTCCGCCGTTTCCACACACTTCAGAATATCTTCTTCAAAAGTGATATTTATCTTCTTCAAGCTGATCCCACGTGCTACCAGTGTTGCTCACCAGCTAAACGATTTCATCATCCTCCTCTTTCGAACATTGGACTGTGTGCATTGAGAGGCTTGGACAATGGAAGCTCATTCTGTCAATTGGCATGTTATCTGTTTTGACCTAGTTCTTCCTCCGTCAGACAAAGCAGTAAATGAAACAAACATGAGCAAAACACAGCAGCCATCATCTAAACAACATTCACCGATCTCAGAGTTAAAAGGTTCTGGAGCGCTGAGCTTTTTGCCGGTTCGTTTCCCAAGTGATGCAAAGGGAGCACAAGCCAAAACTAGCTGAAAATTCTGAACCAAAAACAATACCAGATTAATGGCAAACAGAACTGTCATACCCAAAATGACTATTATTATTGAGAACAGAACCCAAAACAGCTTCATTGCGAAAGATTTATAGGGGAGTCAAAACAGATCTGGTAACTCAAGGCGGTCCTTTTCAGGGTAACCATTTATCAACATGCGCTCCACGAAGACCATCAAGGCGGTCCTTTTGCATCTGAAGCACGCAGGAGCACAATTTGAGACCAATATTTAACATACCGTAACACAATTAGAAGCAAACATTTAACATGCAGTAACAAGGCTGTTTCTCAAACATGCGGAGAACTAAACACATCGAAACACAAGGCATATCGTTACAAAGCTCTCAGCATCTTGAAGTTTGTTCTTCAGAACGATACAATTAATAGCCCAGGCACACAAATCAACCAATACAACACATTACGAGGACAAAACTGCAACTATATGATGTGACCGAAACTCATTTAATACCTTTCTGCCAACCTAGCAGATACAGCCCTTAGCTTAGAATAGACTTTGCCGGCGGGAGAACCTAAGATAAGACTACAAAGGGAATCCCGAGCAACCTTGATGTTAACAAAGGATCCAAGTATGTGGATCTTCGTATCAGCGATAACTATGCGGGTCCTGGTAGAGTTCTCAATGGCATATTTGGTCTTGCCTCCTTTCCCTGATAGGCGGCCAATAGCACGCGACAGATGCTCCCCTCGGAGTGTCTTCACATCCTTGATCTCAAAGGAATCCACATACAGGTCATCGAGACGAAGCAATGCAACAGCATCTGCGATGTCAAATCCAAGCATAAAAGCATGCACAAAGTCCGCACATTTCTGAAGGTTGCTCACATCTGGTGTGTCTTGTCTTGTTTTCAGCTCCACCCTTCTTGCCTGAAATGGAGGAAACAGTTTAATGGGTTTGCTCAATAGGAGGCAGCTTAAGTATTCAACATTTAAGAGAGATGAATATGACAGAATATTTTCAGAAGCAAAATCTCGCAAGCATTGATAATACTTCTTGCCTAACCCAAAAACCATGGGAGAGAATACAGATATACATTTGAGCTCAGCATCTAACAATCACAACTCACAAGACAAAGGACAAACCAATCGAGTCCAGCACATCTATGAAAAATCAAATGATGGCTGGCTGTTTGCAGACACAAAACTACGCTGTTCTTGTGATTGCTCAGGTGGCAATTGGAAGTTGAGAGCTTTCATCACATCAAATTATTATGTTTTTGCTGATGTCACATTTATGAACTTTACAGAACTAGTTGAGGTGTTCAATTATTAAAACTGATGTGCATCACTTGCTTTAACATAAGGGATTGAAATATGAGGAAATTGGGTATATACCATCGAAATGTACCCACGTTTGAAATCTACCACCATAAAATCCCGGTTCACTTTAACACCACCAAAATTTCCAAAATTTTGGCAATATACCACTCCATCACGGAATTGTAACAGTGACCCACTTCCCCTCGCATTTGGTTTGACCAGACCTACTTCACCGGTCCAGACCCACTTCTCCTCTCCCACTCAGTTCTCCAAGCCACTGCCTCAAGGTCCTGTGAGCCCTACATGACACCACCCATAGGGTGGAGGCCGGCAGCCACAATGGCCCGGCCCTGGAGGCTCTTCTCGCCCTCGAGGCCAGTGCCGACGACCTCTTTGCCGGCAACCCCAATCTTTCCACCCTTTGTCGTCTCCTCTACCGACTCAGAGGCCTCTCATGGTCCGTTGGCTTGTCTAGGGAGGGCGTTGGGGTTCTTGGCTCCTTCGCGTCCATTGCTGCCGGTGCGTGGCAAGGAGAGGGATCGCGCGCGTGGCTGGTGGTGTCACCGACAAGATCCAGGTGTTGATTGACCGCGAGACCATCTCGAGTCTCGTGGCTGCATTGCGATGCTCGGACGGCGCTCACGCACTCCTCGTGGAGCTCGAGGCCCGGCTGCTGTCCGTCGACCGGTTCGACCCGTAGCTCCAGCATGCACTACTCCAGCACAATGTGTTCGTAGCCGTGGAGGTGAAGCTCGGGGCCCCAGTCGGCGGCGACGGCTGCGCCGCGTCGGTGCTCGTGCTGGTCCGCTTCAACAAAGACATGTTTGTGGGGCCGGTCTTGATGGGCTGCGCCATCGGCGAGCTGGTTACACCCGTGTCCGCCTCGCTGGCGCCGCATTGTGCGCTAAATGGTCTCATCGCCGCCATCCGCAGCCCACTCGTGGACGAGCTCCACGAGTGCGGTGAGCTCGCACGGCTTGTCGCGTTGCTCTACACAACCGAACCACACATATGAACACTCGCGATCGAGTTCGCCCTCCGCATCGGGTACTACGGCAGTAAGGAGGCCGTGGACGTGCTGCTCGCCGAGGGCCTCGTCAAGCACCTCGTCTGCCTCCAACGCTCCAAGCTCGGCGGGTCACCTGTGGAGATAGACGCCTTGTATTGCTCCCCACTAGAGAAGCCAGACAGTAAAGGTGGCATCTTGTTTGCCACGCTCCTAATGTGGCGGTGAGAGAACGACAATGCCGCAGTGCTGTCGTCGAACCGGCCGTTTGTGAGTGCGGTGGCGAGGTTCGCGGTGCAAGTGGAGGTGGGGGAGGGGCTAAGCCAATGGGAGAAGCACACAGCGAAGCTAGAGATCCTACAGCGCGTGTGGGAGGTGGCTGTGGTGCCGGCGGAGGAGGCCATCATGCTTGCCGAGGTGCTCTACAGCACCACGCAGTAGCTTCAATTGGTGCCTCTTGACACCTGGGCCCCACGTGCTCCTTAGGCGTGGTTTGTAGGAGAACGATCTGGGGGCACTGGTTTGAGGGAAGAGAGTAAAAGGAAGGGGTAATGGATGAGTAGCAACGGGAGGGGAGACAGAGGGTGAGAGAGTGGTATGTTGCCAAAATTTCGGAAATTTCAGTGGTATTAAAGTGAATTGGGATTTTATGATGGTAGATTTTAAAAGTGGGTACATTTCGATGGTACACAACCAATTTTCTCTTTAAATATTTATGTGAATAATCAGTTAGGCTAACTTGCATCAATCAGTGATGCTAAACTAGATCCTTCCGTAGTTCCTGGCTTCAAGATATATTCCTAAATTTATGCCAAACCGATCAGAGCTTTGCCAAGCTCTGCCTTACTATTCAGGGTTGCCTACCTTTTATAATGAATGGCATGCTGCAAGATTAACACGAACGGTTGTCTAATCGGCACGACATGTCTTACTATTCAGGGTTTGCAACCAGAAACTAGACAAGCATGGATACCCATGATGTTTTTGAGCTACTCATATTCATATAGAATCAGAAGTGTACAGCCGAGAGGAATTTGAGCCTGAGTTACCTCCTACCTTAAGGTTCATGCGGATATCGACCTTCATGTGCTCGTAGACAGGGGTGTAGATATCCATCCACGCCTTCTTCAGCGGCGCAAAGCGGTGCTGCGGCACTGGCACCTTGCGGAACTGGGGCCTCCCGCCGCTCATCTCGCTCGGCATCAGCGCGTCGAACCGCGGCTTCTCCACGCCGCCCGCCGGGTCCACCGCCATCGCGCCGGAGGATGACTCTCCCGCCGCCGCCGCCGTGGCGCTCGTGGTCCTGTCCGCCTCCATGCTGTGGCCGCGGCGGGGGCGGCGCGATAGGGTTTGGGGTCGGGGAGGAGACTGAACAAGTGACGATGTCTATAAGCCTCAGGCTATTGGGCCGAGCAAAAGCTAATGCAGCAAGCCCAATAATGTGATGGGCTGCCTCAGAACTACCAAGATTACAACAGTTTTGCGTTTTATTTTCTACATCAATTGACATCAGAACAGGCAAGGGATGGTAATTTTCGCGCGGGGACGCCCCTAGGGAAGGCGGGGGCTAATATTTCCCGCGGGGGAACGGGCGAGGCCCACTATGCTAGCAGAGTGGGAATGAAGTCATTCTCGTCCCGTGAGGTCTTACAGGACCGATAAAAATAAAATAAATATATTTAATAATATATTATAGTTTTTTAATATAAGAGATTGTATTCTTTTCTTGTATATTTAGACTAAAATTTTAATTTATATGTTAGGATATATATTTTGAAACTATATTTTTTAAAAATATGCTTAACTAATTATAAATTAATAAATTAAATTAAATTATTATTTTTTAAAAATAAATTTAATCTTTTTTTATCCCCGCGGGGACTGGGGACGGGGCCTTCTGCCCCCGCGAAGCTTAACGGGGCGGGGCGGGGGGTCGGCTCGCGAGGGGCGGGATAGGACCACGGAGGCTTCCCCAGTGACCCTTCGTTCCGTTGCCATCCCTAGAACGAGGTGCGGAGCAATTACAAATGCTCAAACCGAAACGGTGCTCAAAATTATAGTTGCCGACAAGTGAAAAATAAGCAATTTACATAGACAACAGGTCAAGATATATCGGCAAAACAGCAGGGACGAAATTACCAAATGCAGAGCTATGCTCAAACCGAAGGGCTCTAAATGATTATAGCACACAGGTAGATATACTTGCTGCTCCATAAATCCAGCAGTCACGAGCACACTAATCGACTACATGTAATTCAAAGTCACCACATAGTGATAGTACAAGGAAAGATACAAGATGAAGAGTACATGCAGTGCAAAAGGGTGGATAACGGCTGAGGAAACAGTAGCACGCCCCGCAGGGCTCTAGAAATCCTCATCGTTGTAGTCACTCTCCCCCATGTCTCCCCCATGGCAAAATCATCGGCGAATTCATCGTCAGAGTCACTCTCCTCCTCTGCCCATTCTGGATTTTCCTTTACCATCTTCTCGAAAACGATCAGCTCCTCCTCTCTGGGGCGTACTATCTCCATTCGGTCCCTCCCTTCGATATCTTCATCGAAATCAACATTTATCAATGGGCATAGCATCAGTTTGTGCTCCCTTTGCCCCTCTGAAGAGAGAGTAGAGGAAATAAAGGAAGGGACATCTTAGCGAAAATTTCCCAGAATAAGGAACTGATTTTGCATGCAGCTTACCTTTGTATGCATTAAGGAGTTTTTCTAGTCTCGGTGAAAGCTAGAGGAAACGAAGCACAACGTAGAAGTCATCACTCAAAACACCAGTCACCAATTTCAAGAATTACAAGACTGAAACACTGAGCATGTTGGCAGTTCCTTTTCCAACATAACCTTGTATTTCGAGTAGAGAGATAAGAGTCATGAATAGGATAAATCTAAAACCAGGGCATCACAAAACATGATAATAACATATCATGGAACTGTAGCAATATAAAGTTTTAGTACCACAACTGACAAATAATTTGCAAGTTATAAGGAAACCAACTGATAAAAACTTTCACTATTGAGCTACCTGAGGAAATTCTCTCTAATTTTTTTGTGTGGAAGACAAATACACCAGATAGAGATAGTGTAGATACACCGCAAGTTAGAATAGGCAAAAATATGATCTGATCTCTAACAATATTTTCAGATTAAACATCTCCCCATATCTACGGCACATTTAAAATGTGCCATCCAATTCCCCCAAAAAACTTCCTTCTGATCAGTTCATGGTTATTTTGCTAAACATGATCGCAATTGCTATTTGTGAACCATCCACAGGCACTAAAGCCAATCATGTTTCAGATATTTGTACAATAGCTACACCTTGAATTTACCAACAAAATCTCTGGGGCTTTTTTTGGTCTATGCTTACTAACAGTAAATGCTTACAATATTATCAAACAGAATAACTTTTGATAGGTAGTTTTTAAACGCTGCATGTTTCCTTCATAGATAATCCAAATTTACTGCATCACAAAAAAAATAAGTGTATGACTTTATTTCGGTGGACATGGCTAAAAGCATAGAAATCAAATCGTGAAATGCAATCAAGAATACTCAAAGTTGCATATAACAACACACTGATTTGACTTCAATAGTTGCCAAATAATCGAATGTCTCTAGGCAGGCAAAAGAATTCCAGTAAACTCAGGGGGCATTCGGAATAGCGATGGCTTCTGGTTTTTGACTGAAATTTTATTGTAGCTAGCTGATTTTTTACTATAGCTGAGTTGGCTTATTGAGCATAATTAAATTTAAAAATATAAAAATAAAAGCTACATGCTAACCTATCACAGACAATGTAAAGGAATACGGAAAAAACAAAACACAAAAATTCAAAAAACAAAAAAGGAAAAAAATAAAATACTACATTACCTCTTGAAGCCGTCGCTGAACACTGCCGAACGCTGCCGCTATTCTGAGCGAAGCCTCAGATTTACCATCAAATGTATTCCCACACGTATCTATTTGTGCACTCTCTAGAGATGGCTGTTCTTTCCAAGAGACATCTTTCAGTGCACAACCTGTGCACTCAAAGTAAATGAGACGAGGGGCAGAAATTGTCAACCCATTGTGTCCATGTAGGAAGCCATCAAGAGTTAGCCTTTTTAGCACTTTTGAGGCTATGTGATCAAGATATGTTGCACAATTTATCAAATGCAAGTCTTCTAGGCCAGGTCTTCGGCCAATGAAGTGGTTCAAAAAAAGCTGGTCCACTTCCACATCACAGAGAGTCAACCTTACCTTTTGAGAGAAGGGAGATTGATTTTATATGGCAGCACAAGTCCCACATGTTCGTAATCTTCATGAGGAGCTTCTCCCAACTGCAAATTTAGCTCCTGAAGTGAGCGGCAGGTGAAAATGCAATGAGGTAAACCAGACTTATCATAATTACGCAGGTTCACATCAAGCACTTTAACGTTATGCTTCACAGCATACCCAATCCACATCCTTTGCAATTCGGGGGAAGATAATGATCCCAATGCAGCTGGAATGAATGCAAGTCTACTTTAGAACGGACGAGCAATAGGTTGTTAACAAAACAAATAAACTTCTCGACCTACCAACGTTCAAAATCTCTGTAATCAAGGTGTATGAACTGCAAACATTCACATACTTTCCTCCACCTTTTAGACAGCTTGTGCATCCGCACAACAGCTCTAATCCTCGCGAAGGATATGATATGCTGCAGGACATTTTCCAGGCAACTGATCAAATCAGTGTCACTTTCTATGGCATGTTCACCAGTTGACTCCATAGCAACCCTACCTCAGATTCCTTAACTCAAACACCCTGGTGATCGACAGACCTAAACTGGTTTGCACAGCACTATAGAGTACTCATAGACACATACCCTAACATATTAAGAAATCTAGCTTGGCATTAAACTATTTCTGGACAGCTAATCAACACAGATCCAAAATTCCAAACCATGACAACATACCTACCTCATTTTGAGAGAGAGAGAGAGAGAGAGAGAGAGAGAGAGCGCCTATTCCAAACGAAAGACGACTCCTCGGACCAAACACCCCATTAAGCACTGCCGCAAGCTGGTACGCATAGATTAGCAACGGTGTTACAAACTAGCCCGTAAAACTATCTGGGATTCGAAGGGGGAAGGAAGATGCTTCTTTTCAAAGAGAAACATCTCCCTGTGCACTGATAGAAGAATCTTGAACACGTACAGCCCAACAAAGGGGAAAAGAAGTGACTAGCGGGCAAGAACTCGCACTGGTGCTACCACCATATACATACAAGGAAACTGCAGGACGATGATCTCACCGGCAATGGAGAGGATCGCGCATCGACGGAAGCCGACGCCACCAGAGGGCTCTCTTAGGGTTTAAAGGCTGGTTCCCAGTTCGGAGTTCGGGCCTGGCGAGCCGCCGAACCGGGATGGCCGACTTCACGATGGCTGCTAGTGCTTAGTCGTCGAATGTTGGTTTATGATTTTTTTTATTATAATTAATTTATTTTTTTACGGTAATTAAATTATTTTATCTGATATAATTAAATTTTAAAAATTACAAAATAGAATAAATATATTAGCTTATCACAGATAATATAAAAGAATATAGAAAAAAGGATAAAATTATTAAATAATAAAAAAACGAAAGTTAAAAGTAGAAGCTGATTTTAATGTACCCGCTCCAAGATCAACGAGAAAGCAGCAGTCAAACCGACGGTCAAAAAATAATAAAGAGGAGTAGTGCTTCTTGCCACGTACCATTTTGTGCTTAGGGAAAGCACATGTTCGTCTCAATGATCTACACCAAAGTCATCCATCCAACTTGACGCTGAAAAGCAGAGCTTACGAAACACACAACAACGCGGTCCATTCGATTTTGGAAGGTAATCAACTGATTCAACTGAAAATTAGGAAGTCGAGTGTCCCGCAAGCGCGTAATAGTACCCCTTCAATACGTACATTATATCTCAATCTCCACTTCGTTTAATCAGTGCAGTACAATCTAGGGATACGAGTATACATTTTCACTGTTTGCTGGGGTAAAAACAACTGCCCTGAGAATACAAGAATATTTGCAGATGTCTTTCACCAACTTATGCAGACATCTGGAGAACCTCTACTCAACATCCATCCGTGATACAGGCTCTAACAATGTATATGTACACCGCGTAATACATGCTCTAACAATATATATGTACACCAGCAATATAACTGATGTACACCGGCAAAGCAATGAACAAAGTAGGGGCTGATTTGCCCTCCAGTAATTTGACATGCACTCTTAAGCAAAAATACAACAGATGCTACAAAAAACTTAAATCTAACTAGCAGCTACAAGTAAAGGGATATAGACTAAACGGCTACAGGGGAGGTCCTTTTATACCGAATCATCTGCTCATTTCATTCAAAAGTCTGGTCCTCCTTCAATGTCTTGCTTCAAATGTTAGTATCCAATTGCACAGGCCACGGAAACAAGGAGGCTCACAAGTACATGCTGAATTCATGAATTGTAATCTGGCCTGTCATTAACATGCAGTTGTAAATAGGAAGACCAATGCTTCACGCAACTCCGAGAAACAAAACATGTATGTCACCGAAGATGTGTTCTCAGCAGAAGCAGCACAATCAGCCATGAAAAAAAAATGCATGCAGCAACAGTCATCATGTCCTTGGTCTAATCTGACAGTATTTGACACCATAACCTACTGTGGATGCCATCGTTGTAGAAGCTACTAGCCAACTGCAGTTAAAAAATTACTTAGCATGAAACACTCCAAGGTAAAGGAACAAAAGTGATTTTGTTAGCAAAATGCTCATCAAATTTTCTCTAGCTGCATCCTTGTAACAATCATCGCCTATTGGTATTCAGTTGATCTTCTGCTTCAGTATTTCGTGTAAGTCAATTTGCCTTTGTGTAGAACTGTCATATTTACTTGAGAAATGTTCATGTCAGGAATGTTTCTGAGTTATGCCGGATAAATCAATAGTTTGATTGGTTTAATATAGAGGTATAATTCCATAAACAAACAAAAGGACTCCATTCTACCAAAATACAGAGACTAGGGCAAACAAAAATTTGAAAAAAAAACCTCAAGTAAATAATGTAATTCTGTGTCTCCTCTGTACCAAATTCTGGCTGAAGGAAGGCAGCAGCAACCAACATCAATTGGAATACTGTGTTCACCTGCACTCAAAAAATTATTATCACGCTCTGACGTATGTCACGAGCATGCTTGAAACAAATATTTTCCATGAATGTATACTTATGCATAAGCACGGGAAGCACCTGTGAAAACCATCAGATCAAGGTAATTAATGGCTTCCAAGTTTGCACACTCTTTGGATTCGATCCAAATACGATACCTCTAAACCAACTATTAGGGCATCTCCAATAGTGCTGAGTCAGCTGACTATTTGTATGTACACATCAGCATATATCCTATGTGGAGGAAAGAGAGTATACAAAACACAAACAGCTAGCTACTATTTCGTCTCTAGTCTATAACGCAAAACGATGTAGGCTCTATAAATGACTACGTGTGCATGTAAACATCAAATAGCTATCCTTATAGATAGTTCTTTGGAATGCTAGCTCTTAGTGTGTACTCTATAAATGATGTAGAATCCTTATAGATAGTACTTAGGTAGGACCATTGAAGATACCCTTAACGCGATGAATACAGTTCTACTTGAATGCAGTACTAACCAAGCCCCAATTAAAAACCAGCATTTGCTGGACACAGTCCAATCATCGAGTGGGGGGTATTTAAGCATCTTAATCCAACCGGTTCCATAGCACACAGATAACTGAAGGAAAGCACTCACCATCCAATGACCGGCCCCGACACCATGCGTCCGATCGACACCAAATTGGGCAGATTCAGGAATCTCTCACCTCCACTGGCCGCCGCCTCCGACGCCGCACGTCCGGAGACCCTCCTGGGCTCCCACCGTACCGCGTCCGCGACAACCTGCGCGCCGCCGCCGGCGATGGCGCGGGCCCTGCGGAGCTTGGCGCGGAGAGCGGCGGCCGCGGCGGTTAGCGGCTTGGCGGAGTGCGAGAGCATCCATGGGGGCGAGGAGAGGAACAGCGGGCCACCGGAGCGGATGGAGACGTGGGGGTGCGCGGAGGCGGCGAAGGACGCGGGGGCGGAGGAGGCGAGGAAGGCGTGGAGGGAGAGGAGGAGCCTGGGGTTCTGGATCGGGGTGGGGTTCCTGCGGAGGAGGGGGTTTAGGGTTTTGAGGAAGGCCATGGCCGTGGGCTGCGGAGCATTGGAGGCGTCCGGCAGTCTGTCGGGGAGGAGGAGGAGGAAAGCCGAGAGCTTCTTGCGCCGGGGGTTGGGGGTTTTTGAGCAAGGTGAGAGGCAGTGCGATCGGTGCCTGTTTTTTCGGTTTGTAAAAGTGATTTTTTGCTTTTATCATACTATCTAGCTTTTAAGTAAAGTATTTTTTAAGATAAAATTTATAAGTTAATTATAGTACACATTAAAAATTCAACATCTGTACAATCCAAAATCGTAAACGATTATCTCTCTATCCGTAATCTTTGTCGTAAACAGCTAAAATTTAAAAATTTCAGCCAAAAGTCAGAAGTCACAGCCATATCAAATAGGTCCCAGCCTGTTTTTTTTTCTTATGGTCTATGCTTATGGCTTATTTAGTTTTTAGGTTGATATAAATGAAATTGTTATAGTATATACTATACTTAATTTATAGACCTCGTCTTGAAATCCGTTTAAGGCCCTGATCGTTTTGGCTTTTTTCGGCTTCAGTTTCTAGCTTCAGCTTTTTTTCACTATTCACTATGCTATCTACTAACTCAGCTACAGTGTTTTTTCAGCCAGCTGCAGTATTTTTTCAGCCAAAAGCTAAAAGCTATCGCTATTCCGATCACACCCTAAAAACTAGTTACTGTAGAAAAGCTAAAAGGTTATTTTTAAAAACTGAAAAGAAGAGGCCTATACTTCGTGTGTCTTCTGCCGGTTCTTATTAGTTTCTGTTTAGCTGATATGAACATTAGTTTTTTGAAGCGATTTTCTCACTTCTGTTGCTTTCATCTCGCTTCAAGAATAAAGTAGAGGTTACGAACACATTATATATCTCACTCCTATCGCTTTCATCTCGTGCACGTATTTTTCTCTTATTTTTCTCACCGTTTATCCTCTCCTTTTAAAAACCATATCTTTTAACCGCCACTACCAGACAAAAGCACATCAGCTATAACAAAAGATAACAGTCAATATAGATAAACCCGAATCTATGGGATAAGTACTTCTGAAGGAACTTATCACGGTGTTGACTGTGGACTCCATCGAATTGTTCTCTTTTGTAGGGGGAACGCTCGTGAGTAAAGTTACATAATTAAAATCTTGTCCAGTTAGCGACCATTGATTTTCTTGTCTAGTTACTGAGAGACCATGTGGTGGTAGCCCCAGTTGTGTGATGAGTAATTGACTCGTGTCCTATAAAGTCTGAGTTTGTTCCGGGCATTATTATGATAGTTACTGACGCGGATATTTATTTAAATCATCTGGTGCGGTGCTATGAAATATATTTTCTTGTCTGTGTGACTGCAGGACGTCGAGTGGAGTCGTGGCAAGACACGAAGGATGGACTAAGCGCAGTGGCGCCGAGGTCGAAGCGATCGGGATGTGTCGAAGACGACGTGGACTCGAGGTAGCTGCGAGGCGTGCGCGGCAAGATTCGAGGAAGCTTCCAGGAAGGTGCAGGAGGGGCGTTTTGGAAAATACGCAAAGCTGCACAAACGGAAGCGGATTTCATTTGGAAATGATCCATTAGTGAAGAGGTGTTGTGACATAATGGGTACAATTGAGTGTAAACCCATTAGTGGAGAGTTATTGTAAGCTAATGGGTAAAATGTGTGTAAACCCATTAGTGGAGAGTTGGTGTGACCTAATGGGTAAAGTAGGCTTCTAGACCCATTAGTGGAGGCTATAAATAGAGGTGCTCTCTAGGTGGAGAGGTGCACTTGAGAGAGAGAGAAATAGAAATGGGTATGAGTATTAGGGTTTCCTAATGCTTGTGCTCTTGGGAGAGAAAATTTGTATGCAATGTTTAGGGTTTTATTCTCTCCTTGTGGGTATTCTTGATTGAGACATGGAAGAGTTGATATAAACTTTCATCGCTCTTCGTCTCAATATGAACATGCTTGTTTTATGTCTTGTGCTATTTACTTGCTTTCCTTTTTATTAATGTTCTTGTTCTAGTACTACTAAATATTTATATGTATACATATATATGGTGCAAGTAGTATCTGTGTTGGCAAGAACTTGATAGCAATCAGATTCGGCTGCTAGGTGCAGTTTGTATTTTCTGTTATTGCTAGCTATGCTTTATTTGGTTGCATGTTCTTCATGTTTTTTTCTAAAGCAACAGCAGAGCAGATTGTTTCCTTTCTTTTAGTTATGCATTATCAATAGTCTGCAGATGTTTAATCCTTGTTGGTGAAGAAGAGTCGAAAAGTTTATGTGGTTCCTGTTGGTTCGGTTGCAACCAGCAGTCTCTATTAGTCAGCAAGTTTCTGCTCAGCGTATGCTCTTCTGGTTTGCAGTCGCAGATTTTTGGTAGTCATTTTGTGGTGGTTGGCTGCTGCAAGTTGTTCTCTTCGGTTCAGATTTCTAGGAGACAGTGCATGTGCAAATTTTTTATCTCCTGTTCTGCCGAGAGAGTCTCTGTCTTTTCTTGCTCCTGTTGCTTTCGGCTTTTGCAGTTCCTAGTTGATCTCTTTCTGTGTAGCAACATTTGATTAGATAAAATGCAGTGTTTCGCTTTGGTGCAGCAGATCTGCAAAGCAACATATTTTTTTTAGTCTTTTCGGCCAGCAAGGTAGCAGCAAACAGCATCTCTATTTTCTGGTTTGTGGCTGCAACCTTCAAGTCCTTTCGGTTTGCTGTTAGTCCTTGTTTCTGTGTACTGCTTGACCAAGATCTGCTCTAAGTCCAGGTTCATTTAATGCAAGTCCTTGCCTCATGTTCCCAATTTGTTCTCTTTCTTTTGCCTGTGAGTTAAGCTACACGTTCTTCTCTTTCTCAATGTGTGCATCTTCTTTTTCTTTTTCTGTTTTCCCTCAATTTGCATGCAGTTCAAACGACGTTAATTTCAGTTGAGTTTTTTACTGGTTGGTCTTTGATTTATGCTGAATTTTTTAGTGTCACATGCGTTCCACTATTTTATTGTTTTGCATGCAGTCCATAATTAATTTTCTGTGAGTTGCTTTGTTTTGCATCTTTTCGAAAAGCGAATTTTCAGGGGCGTTTTTTTTAAGGGAACGACATTCACCCCCCCTCTGTCGCCATTTCGGTCCTACAATTGGTATCAGAGCCGGTTAGCTCTAATTAATAGATCTTAACCGGTCTCAAGAGCCATGGCGACGGACAAGTACTCGACCAAGCCGCTTTGTTTTGATGGCATCGATTACCCATACGGAAGAGCCGAATGGAGACATATATCCAGGCGGTATGCCATCCGGCGCAAGGTCAAGACCCGTTTGTTGTTCTGCCGATGAGGACATCAATGCTAATAACATGGCTGATGTTGAGGCAAATGCTAAGGCAAGGAACATTATAATCCAGTGTCTGAGCAGGAGCGAATTTGATTGTATCTCTCATCTCACGTCGGCTTTCGACATCTGGGTGACCCTCGACGCATATCATGAGGGCACCACCCGATTAAGACGGTTCGACGAGGACCAATTCAAGCGAGATTACAACAAGTTTGAAATGCTCGTTGGTGAGTCCTTGGATGAGTGCTTTCGAGATTTCACAAGATTTCGAGCAATCTCGAGTCGTCGGTCTCACATACCCGACTCGGACAACGCTCGACAAATGCTTTCGCTTTTGACTTGCGTGTTTGGGAGATGAAGGTGACTACCATCAAGGATACCACGGACCTCTCGACTTTGACTCTTGATGCGCTGTATTCGCGTCTCAAGACTCACGAGATTGACATTGTCTCTCGCAAGTCGAAGTCACGATCGATGGCTCTAGTCACCGATCCCGATTCGCTTCGGTCTTTCTTACGATTTGCGTGTGGATTCTCCTTGCTGCTCTCGTGACATAAGCGATGATCGTTAGAGCAGCTCGAGGATGAGCAATCGCCCTGCTAGCTCGGAAGTTTTCCCATGCTTATAAGAGGAGGAGGGACGAGAAGAGGAGTGGGCCGATAATTTGTTTGAGTGTGGTGGCCCCAACCACATTCGGGCAAATTGCCCCAAGTTGGCGAAGGGCAAGAACGACTCTGGCGGTGTGAGCAAGAACGACTACATCGACAAGAACCACAACAAGAAGCCCCGATTCACGCTCAAGGCAAGAAGAAGTTCCGCAACTTTGGCAAAGCCAAGAAGCTCTTCCACGCGTCCTCACCGCCGGCGACATCGACTTCAGCGGCGTGGAGGGGTGGAGCGGCGACGGCGATAAGGATGATCAAGATCCCAAGGGCGGCGACTTCATCGGCATGTGCTTCATGGCCAACGACAACGACGTCAGCGATAGCGAGCTCTACAGCGACTCCGATGAGGTAGGTCCCTCCTACGACCAGCTCTATGATGCATTTCTGAAGCTAGGAAAGTTTTATGCTAGATCTAGAGCTAGGGTCGTAGATCTTGAGAAGGAAGTAGAGAGCTTGTCACGGGAGCATACTTCACTTATATCTGCTCCCTCCCGTGACGATTGTGATGTTTGTTCTTCTTTGCTTGGAGATATGGAGAAGCTAAGGACCTCGCATGATAGTTTATCCTCTAAACTTGATATTGTTAAGGAGGAGAATGTTAGTCTGCTTGCTGAGTTAGAACTGAGTAGGATGTCTGTTACCCTACTTACTACTGATCAGACTACTTCTCCCACCTCATGTGAGGTTAAGGACATTGCCACTAGAGGACCTTATGCCATGCTTCTTGATCTGCCCGAATCTTGTGAAAATTGCAATAACTTGAAAATGAACTTAAAACGGGCGGATCATAAAATTGCTGAATTACATGCTTCTTTGCTTGAGCCAATTGCTTCATGTTTGAACTGTCCCAAATTAACTGCTGAACTTGAATCTGTTTCAAAACAGTTTCAAGAAATGGTTGATTATAACAAGAAAATGGCTAAATATGCTTCTAAGGACCCTGTTAGCTCACCATGCAAAAACTGTGATAAACTAAAATCTGACTTGATTGCTTTGGAAGAAAAATGTATGAAGTTAACTAAGGATTTACTAGAGAAGCCACAATCTTGTTTTGATGTGTGTGCCGGTGTGGGGGAGAAGCCCAAGGGTAAGGTAGAGACGCCTAGCAACGTGAGCCAACCTGCTAGTAGTAGGACTGTCCCATCAGAGTCGGCTGTGCATGCACAAGCCATTCTTTCCTCTACTGTTGGTTCTTCTTCTGCTTCCTTACCCTCTGCTGTTCCCTCTTCTCCCTGCTCTTCTTGCACCTCTCTCTTTCGGGAGTGTCAGTATCTTATGAACACTCTCGAGAGATTTGTAGGAGGCAAGAAGAAGCTAAATCTTATTCTAGACCAATCTAAGATCTGCAGATTTAATCAGGGTTTAGGATATGATTTCTATGAGGATATGAGGAAGCATCCACCTGCCGTGCTCAGACCCATAGCACCAGGTGTCATCGAGACTGAGCCCAGGACCGAGAAAGTCCAATTCAAATCTGCGGGCTTTGTCCAAGGGATCTCTCGGCGATAAGGTGGTAACATCGATTACCGACCTCCCGGAGCGAAGTTTCATTGTACCTTCCGCCGGAAGGATGGACACATGATCGAGAGATGCTTGAGCGCGCCAGATCGCGCAGAGACCGTGTTGCGGCTCTTAGGCGTATTCAGGGTCAGCCTCAGACCTTGAGTATACCTAAGACCAACACAAGGTCCAGGTTTGCTACTGTTGATGCTTTTGGGCAGCATCGAGGACTTGGTTTTTCTGGTTCTTCTGATTTTCGTCCTCGATTTGCCCCAGGTCATGATAACCGCTGCGTCCCGAGGGTAGATCTCGTTTCCATCGAGATAGCTACCGCGGCGAGATCGCGTGTTGTTGGTACTCCGACTCGCTCTCCGTAGCGATCGGACCCAATAACGACTTCAGTCTTCACTAAGACCATCGGCTTCTTTGAGTAACAGAGGCGTAGGGTAGATAGAGTCGATCGTGTTTGACTACTTCATCCGCTCGGCGTGTTATTCGATATTGGGTGCCAAAATCGCGTTGATTTATCCCGAGATCGAGACTTTACTCTCTGTTTGACTCAGGTTCGACGGGCAGGGAAGGGAAAGGTTTGGCTCGTAGACTCCGGGTGTTCACGACACATGACCGGAGATTCCCGTTGGTTTTCTTCCCTTGCGTGCTCCCGGTGATGAGACGATCACCTTCGGAGATGCTTCATCAGGCGTGTCATCGCCAAAGGTATCGTGGCGCATTAATGATTCTTTTGTTTTAAAAGATGTGGCCTTGGTTAGTATCTTTCGCGGTATAATTTGCTTTCCGTTTCTCAACTTACCGATGACGACTTTGAGGTGAGTTTTAAGAAAAACAATTGCAAAATTCTTGATTCTTCGGGTAGTCTGGTTTGCGGGATTTCTCGTTTTGGGAGGATCTTTCGTGCTGATTTTTCTGAGTCTTCTGGTGATCCTCTCAGGTGTTTAGTTGCTTCTGATTCCCGCGACCTTTCTTTCTGGCATAGGAGACTTGGTCATATTGGATTTGACCATTTGACCCGAATTAGCGGCCATGACCTCATTCGTGGTCTGCCGAAGCTCAAGATGGTCAAAGATCTTGTTTGCGCTCCTTGCCGGCACGGCAAGATGGTCGCTGCTTCCCATCCTCCGGTCACAGTCACTATGACCGATGCACCGGGACAGCTGCTCCACATGGACACAGTTGGACCAGCTAGAGTGCGATCAGCGGGGAAGTGGTATGTTCTTGTCGTGGTTGATGACTTCTCGAGGTATTCTTGGGTGTTTTTCTTAGCCTCGAAGGATGAGACATTTACCCATTTTCGGGGTCTTTTTAGTAGGCTTTCGTTGAGCTCCCGGTGCCTTACGAGCGATCTGCGTGACAATAGCACGGAGTTCAAGAATTCCTACTTTGAGAGGTTTTGCGATGAGGCAGTGTAGAGCACCGTTCTCTTCTCCATACGTCCACAATGAGAATGGCGTCGTGGAGAGGAAGAACCGTACCTTGGTCGAGATGGCCAGGACGATGCTCGATGAATATTCTACACCGCGAAAGTTTTGGGCTGAGGCTATAGCCACCGCGTGCCATGTTTCAAATCGAGTTTTTCTGAGGGCTCACTTGCATCGCACTTCTTATGAGTTGAGATACGGGCGAAAGCCCAGCGTATCTCATTTTCGTGTTTTTGGTTGCAAGTATTTTATTCTGAAGTCTGGGAGCCTAGATAAGTTCGAGTCACGTTCTTGTGATGGAATTTTTCTGGGTTACTCGACTTCTTCGCAGGCTTATATGGTCTGGAATTGCGAGTCGAGCAAAATGGTAGAGACCTGCGAGGTGACCTTCGATGAGGCCAGTCCGGGGACTAGGCCCGATATCTCAGGTTCAGTAAAGCAGTCCAAGCCCATCTTTGTGGATGATGAGGAGGATGACGATGAGAGTTGTCCACCCGATCCAGTTTCTTCTCCTCTTGAGGTGCCTGCTTCTTCCACCGCACCTCAAGGAGATCAGCCCTTTCCATCCGCATCCTCAGGAGCTAGTGGCTCTGTTCCTACCTAATCAGCTCATGAGGTAGAGGCCATTTCTTCTTCTTCTCATCCAGGACCTCCCCAACACATTCAGCGTCGTCATCCTTCTGAGCAGATGATAGGAGATCTTCATGAGCGAGTCACGCGCTCAAAATCTGACTTATCTCTTTTCTGCCTACACTCTGCCTTTGTTGCCACTTTCGAACCCAAGGATGTTTGTCATGCACTTTCTGATGAGTTTTGGGTCAATGCCATGCATGAGGAGTTGGAAAATTTCGAGAGAAACAAGGTCTGGTCGCTTGTCGAGCCCCCGCGAGGTCACAATGTTATTGGGACTAAGTGGGTGTTCAAGAACAAGCAGAGCGAGGAAGGAGTGGTTATTCGAACAAGGCTAGGCGGTAGCTCGGGGTTCTCCTGTGTTGAGGTCTAGATTTCGAGGAGACCTTTGCCCCTGTAGCTAGACTTGAAGCCATTAGAATCCTGCTTGCCTTTGCAGCTTCTAAGGGTTTCAAGTTTTACCAGATGGACGTGAAGAGTGACTTTCTCAATGGCTTTATTGAGGAAGAGGTTTACGTCCGACAGCCTCCTGGTTTCGAAAACCCCAAATACCCAAAGCATGTCTACAAGCTTTCCAAAGCGTTGTATGGACTTAAGCAGGCCCCTAGAGCTTGGTATGAGAGGCTTAAGTCCTACCTGTTGAGTCATGGTTTTGAGATGGGTAAAGTAGACAAGACCTTGTTCATTCGCCGGCATAGCAATGATCTGCTGCTCGTCCAGATTTATGTGGATGACATCATCTTTGGCGGCTCCTCACATGCTCTCGTTTCTCAGTTTTTCGATGTCATGAGCTCGGAATTTGAGATGAGCATGATGGGCGAGTTGAGTTTCTTTCTTGGCTTCCAGATCAAGCAGACTCGGGAGGGTACCTTCTTGCATCAGGGCAAGTACATTCGAGACCTCCTGAAGCGTTTTGACATGAGTGATGGCAAGCCAGTATCTACTCCGATGGCGACAACGACTTCACTTGATCCAGATGAGGATGGCGAGCCAGTTGATCAGAAGGAGTTCAGAAGCATGATCGGTTCCCTCTTGTACCTTGCGCCTCGAGACCGGACATACACTTCTGCGTGTATCCGTGGTGCTCGATTCAGTTTTACCTCGCGTATCTCACCGCCAGGCGGTGAAACGCATTTTCCGATACCTTCGAGCTACCATTGACTATGGTATCTGGTACTCTTCCTCATCCTGTCTTTCCTTGAGAGCCTTCTCGGATGCAGACTTCGCTGGCTGTAGGATAGATAGGAAGAGCACTTC
This sequence comes from Melocanna baccifera, assembly GCA_036346265.1. Lineage (NCBI taxonomy): Eukaryota > Viridiplantae > Streptophyta > Magnoliopsida > Poales > Poaceae > Melocanna > Melocanna baccifera. The sequence goes on along the minus strand of CM070677.1, from coordinate 43,660,080 downwards.
TGGCACTTGCTAATTTATTGGCACTTCTCTTGTTTCCTGGTCTTCGAGGAAGCGATCGGTGTTGCATCCACCGCAGGCCGAGCACGTAGCTGCCGCCGATTCTTTGCGATCAGTGCTTTGGATGGTTTCGACCTGCGGGACTTTGGGTTAGTTATCGGCGAGTGTTCCACTCTTTGTGATAACACTTCGCGATTAACATTGTCAAGAACCGGTGCAACACTCTCGGACCAAGCACATCGATATCCGTTATCACTTTCTTAGAGACCATGTGGAGAAGGGTGACATAGTGCTCCAGTTTGTGGAGAGTGACCACCAGTTGGCTGATATCTTTACCAAGCCTTTGGATAGCTCTAGGTTTTCAGCTCTGCGGGGAGAGCTTGGGGTGGTCTGTCCTTATGGACTGTTGTGAGGGGGAGCTTTATACTTTACTGCTTTTATTATATTGATTATGCTCTTACTCCTATCTGTTGCATAGCATTTGTGGTGCATTGGGGTTAGTCCTTCTAGCATAGGTTAGAGTGATCTTCTTGTCTAGTTGCTCAGACATCTGCTCTTATCTTGTGATTTTAGGATGCTGCTTATTAGCTGTTTCTTATCTCACTAGGTTGAGCTCACTCACGACTTGTAGGTTCTAGCGAGGGTTGGGCCATCCTCGGGTAGACAGGGTACGTGTTTGCTCTCTAGTGTGTGTGCTAGACAGTCAGCTGATAGTCCTGGAGTCATATGGGGTAGACAAGAGTCTGTCTAAGCCATAATATCCTCTATATCTTATCTATGCTTTAAAGACTACCCGTTTGGTTTTTCTTTGCCAGCTTCTCGTTTTTATTGCTTTGGTTCAGGGAGAGTTCTTTTGGGAACTTCTAGATATTAATTTTGACACAACTCAACTTGAACTAAAAGTGCATCTCATGTTGAGGGGGAGCTGGATTTTATTGCATTTCAGTTTGCATTGTAATATAACTACATGGAGCCTTGATTATTATCCTTGTTGATTTATTTACAATGCATTACATCTCGCCATGATCTGTGCTTAATTGCTAAATTTATCATGACTTTATATGTGTAGTCTAGTCGTTGCCATGATAAGTCAATTAAAAAAAACTTTACTTGAATTAATTCATGTCATGTAAGTTCTTGAGACTAGTCTATTTTTATTTATCTTTTTATGATTCCGGCCATGTCAAATAGGTTGAGTTGAAACTTGAATCTTTGTTGAGTTTTAGATTGAGCTATGTTAGTTCTTTTATAAAGCATGAATTATCATTAACTCCTTGGTCTAAGGACTAAATGCAACAAAAGCAAAATGATCTCTTTTTGTGCGAAAAAACTGATCTCACCAATTCACTCTCATGAGACGGCTTGCCATTGCACTAGGCATGAACTCAGGGGGAGTTTTGGTTGACCAAGATCAGTTCCTTAAGCTTCTCGCTTGGAGTGATCGCATAAGGCTTGAGATCTAGCACATAGCTAAGAAATATGAAAATGGTTGAAGCTTAGGAGGCAGTTGTGGATGGCTCCTAGTCCAGGACTCGCTTTGCTAAGATAAAGCCAAAAATAATTTTAAGAAATAGTCAAGTATGCTAAATTTGCTTATTCACAAAAAGACCAAGTACTAAAAAAAATGAACTTGTAGCACTCTAAACCGGCTCAATATTAGCTTCTTGATTTCACTTAGACTATTTGACATGGCTTGCATCATCCTTGGATACCTTTAGCTAGACTACAATCATGTTTGACTTGACATGCTAAGAAATTGGATCAATTTTCAGATTATGACTTATTCGGTTTAGCTTTTCTATACATAAATTGTCATGATCTTGATAGCATTCTTATGAATTATGGCTTGGTGTAATATTCGCAAAATCATTATGGATAATCTTCATGGCTCCAAATGCTTAAAATAAAGAACACACAAGTCATTTTCTTGTCTGTGTGACTGCAGGACGTCGAGTGGAGTCGTGGCAAGACACGAAGGACTGGACTAGGCGCAGGTGGCGCTGAGGTCAGAACAGTCGGGATGTGTCAAAGACGACGTGGACTCGAGGTAGCTGCGAGGCGTGCGCGGCAAGATTCGAGGAAGCTTCCAGGAAGGTGCAGGAGGGGCGTTTTGGAAAATACGCAAAGCTGCACAAACGGAAGCGGATTTCATTTGGGAATGATCCATTAGTGAAGAGGTGTTGTGACATAATGGGTACAATTGAGTGTAAACCCATTAGTGGAGAGTTATTGTAACTTAATGGGTAAAATGTGTGTAAACCCATTAGTGGAGAGTTGGTGTGACCTAATGGGTAAAGTAGGCTTCTAGACCCATTAGTGGAGGCTATAAATAGAGGTGCTCTCTAGGTGGAGAGGTGCACTTGAGAGAGAGAGAAATAGAAATGGGTATGAGTATTAGGGTTTCCTAATGCTTGTGCTCTTGGGAGAGAAAATTTGTATGCAATGTTTAGGGTTTTATTCTCTCCTTGTGGGTATTCTTGATTGAGACATGGAAGAGTTGATATAAACTTTCATCGCTCTTCGTCTCAATATGAACATGCTTGTTTTATGTCTTGTGCTATTTACTTGCTTTCCTTTTTATTAATGTTCTTGTTCTAGTACTACTAAATATTTATATGTATACATATATATGGTGCAAGTAGTATCTGTGTTGGCAAGAACTTGATAGCAATCAGATTCGGCTGCTAGGTGCAGTTTGTATTTTCTGTTATTGCTAGCTATGCTTTCGGCTGGTTGCATGTTCTTCATGTTTTTTTTTCTAAAGCAACAACAGAGCAGATTGTTTCCTTTCTTTTAGTTATGCATTATCAATAGTCTGCAGTGTTTAATCCTTGTTGGCTGAAGAAGAGTCGAAAAGTTTATGTGGTTCCTGTTGGTTCGGTTGCAACCAGCAGTCTCTATTAGTCAGCAAGTTTCTGCTCAGCGTATGCTCTTCTGGTTTGCAGTCGCAGATTTTTGGTAGTCATTTTGTGGTGGTTGGCTGCTGCAAGTTGTTCTCTTCGGTTCAGATTTCTAGGAGACAGTGCATGTGCAAATTTTTTATCTCCTGTTCTGCCGAGAGAGTCTCCTGTCTTTTCTTGCTCCCTGTTGCTTTCGGCTTTTGCAGTTCCTAGTTGATCTCTTTCTGTGTAGCAACATTTGATTAGATAAAATGCAGTGTTTCGCTTTGGTGCAGCAGATCTGCAAAGCAACATATTTTTTTTAGTCTTTTCGGCCAGCAAGGTAGCAGCAAACAGCATCTCTATTTTCTGGTTTGTGGCTGCAACCTTCAAGTCCTTTCGGTTTGCTGTTAGTCCTTGTTTCTGTGTACTGCTTGACCAAGATCTGCTCTAAGTCCAGGTTCATTTAATGCAAGTCCTTGCCTCATGTTCCCAATTTGTTCTCTTTCTTTTGCCTGTGAGTTAAGCTACACGTTCTTCTCTTTCTCAATGTGTGCATCTTCTTTTTCTTTTTCTGTTTTCCCTCAATTTGCATGCAGTTCAAACGACGTTAATTTCAGTTGAGTTTTTTACTGGTTGGTCTTTGATTTATGCTGAATTTTTTAGTGTCACATGCGTTCCACTATTTTATTGTTTTGCATGCAGTCCATAATTAATTTTCTGTGAGTTGCTTTGTTTTGCATCTTTTCGAAAAGCGAATTTTCAGGGCATTTTTTTAAGGGAACGACATTCACCCCCTCTGTCGCCATTTCGGTCCTACAGTTACCAACTGTACCTTAACAGTCACCATCTCAGCATGCACAAGCTCCCTATTCCTCATGCTAAAGTTGAGGTCGTCGCAGGAACGGGAACGAACAGCAGGCAGGGAAGGAGTGCACTTCTGCCAAATTTGGCTCCTAAGACGTACGTCCAACTTACCTCCAGGAAAGAATAAGCTGTACCGTTCCCGTCCACAAATTCTGCCCCCGCGTCGTCGTTGAAGTATCGCCAACAAATTCGCCCTGCCTCCCCTCGCGGATCGGCTTGAGGGTGCCCGCCCGGCCACTCTCGCGTCGATCCCAAGCGCGATGGGCTTGCTGGCGTCGGCCGCGAAGAAATGCAACGGCAAGACGCTCCTCCGCGGCGCGTGCGCTTGCTGCTGCTCTTCGTGCGGTGTCCGTGGCAAGGAAGAAGCGTCGACGTCCGAGCCTAGAACGACGATGGCAGCGGCGAGTTCCGCGACGGATAAGAAGAAGGGTTGGAGGAAGAGGAGGTTCTGGAGGAAGAAGAAGAAGAAGGCCAAGAAAGAGCTCAGCGACGCCGATGGCGAGCTCGTGAAGCGCCGCGAGAGCGACGCCATTACCGACCTCGTGAACAACATTTCGTCGAAGCCAGGTAATTAGGATGATTTGATCGCATGCAGGAGACGCACGTCGTGTCGTCGTAGACGACGAAGATGCCTAGCTTGTGAAGCTAACAATGTTGGAATTAACCGTGACATGCGTACGTGCAAAACGCAGACGTTACCAAGCACGTGTACGCAGCCGAGGAGATTCTACGGATCACCAGCCAAAACATCCCCAGCAGGGTGCTCACGTTCGCTCAGCTGTCGGACGCAACCAACTCGTTCAGCCAAAACAACCTGCTCGGGGAAGGCGGCTTTGGAAGGGTGTACAAAGGCCAACTCCAAGATACCAAAGAGGTAGGAGTAATAATCGATTGAACAACCCTTTGAATTTGATCCCGCTTCATGATCCGATTAGGCTATGTGTGGTGATGCACGCAGCACCGTAGCAGTGACGTGTTTGTGTTGCCAAATGATCTGCATGTGCATAGGTTATCGCCGTGAAGCAGCTCGACAAGAACGGGTTCCAGGGGAACCGCGAGTTCCTCGTCGAGGTGCTGATGTTCAGCCTCCTGCACCACCCGAACCTCGTCAAACTGCTCGGGTACAGCACCGACTGCGACCAGAGAATCCTAGTCTACGAATATATGCAGAATGGCTCGCTGGAGGATCACCTCCTAGGTAGGCGAGCTCATCACCCACCGGCCGTCTCCGGCGACGTTCACGAAAACGATGGATTCGCCTTCTCATGCCGTGATCAGTCGTGCGTGCAGACGTCCCTCCAAATGCCAAGCCGCTCCCCTGGCACACGCGGATGAAGATCGCGGTCGGCGCGGCGAAGGGCGTCGAGTACCTGCACGAGGTGGCCAACCCGCCGGTGATCTACCGGGATCTCAAGGCGTCCAACATCCTTCTGGACAAGGACTTCGACGCGAAGCTGTCCGACTTCGGGCTCGCCAAGCTCGGCCCGGTCGGCGACAACAGCCACGTCAGCACGAGGGTGATGGGCACGTACGGCTACTGCGCTCCCGAGTACGCCATGACCGGCAAGCTGACCAAGATGTCCGACATATACAGCTTCGGCGTCGTGCTGCTGGAGCTAATCACCGGGAGGCGAGCGGTCGACAGCACCAAACCGACGCAAGAGCAGATCCTTGTTCAGTGGGTTAGTCGTTCTGCGAAAAACGAATCCAACAAAATGTGCCAACTTTTACTTGCTTGCAAACACACTTGCAATTAATTGAGAGTTGCATTTGTTTTAAAAATGTACGTATATAGGCGGCACCTCTCTTCAAAGATAAGAAAAGGTACGTGAGGATGGCTGATCCGTTGCTGGACAAGAAGTTCCCGGTGAAGGGGCTATATCAGGCACTTGCGATCGCCTCCATGTGCTTGCACGAGGACGCCAGCAGCAGACCGTTGATCAGCGACGTCGTCGCGGCTCTTTCGTTTCTCGCCGATCCAAAATATTATCCTACACTTGACACGGAAGCTGATCAGAAGTCTACTGGAGAGTGTAAATCGCAGGCGAAGAACAGAGGCGAAGATGGTAGCAATCCTCCGAGGGCAGACATGGTTTCTGAGATAAAAGCAGATGATGAGATCAAGCAGAGATGACCATAGGGGAATAACGGAAAGGGAGGAGTTGCACAGCTATCCGCTCTCTTAAATTTCTTATGTAATGTACACCACATAGGCAGGATGTAAGAACAAGAAGTCATCTTGACTGATACTGATTTATTAGTCAAGAACAAGATTTTCACCAGCAAAAGGGATATATATGCAGTGCAAAATTGCGCTAACTATTGATGCAAAATATTAGTTACATGGATAATAATACATTTAGTAATCTTAGCTTAGAGAAAAGACCAAAATCATAGGAAATTCCATCAAATAATTCGCGACTTGATGAAATGAGATGTATCGCTGTATTTTAGTCTACTCTCCATGCATTAAGTATTTGCCTCCCTTCACCAAAATCGTGGATTCATAGGAAAATTCTAATAATTAAACATACATATGCACATATTAATTACTAAGTGTAACACCCTGAAATTGCAATATTAAGCAATGGCAATGTTCCTTCCTATCCAAATTCAGATCAAAGAATTAAGAAGTAGGAAACTAATGGAGGAGCTCATCTGTTGGGCTGACTTGACCTGGCCCAGCTTGGCCTTTAGCTTTTAGTGTAGCATAAAAGGAGAGGCACCTGAAGGTTCCACCACCAGGAGCTGCCGCCGCCGCCTTGCCCTTTTGGCTGCCACATCGCCATGCTTAGCGCGCCGCCATCCGCTTGCCATCACCGCAGAGACCTCCACCTCGACCGGGCTTGGATGTTGCGTTCCCGATCTTCTTCGCATTGCTCGAGTCACCTAGACGGCGTGCGCTGCCGTTGTCCAGGGCGTGGACGCCGCTGCCTGGGCCAGTCCTCGCAACGCTGCCGCTCTGATCCATCGGGTGCGGGTGCGGCCGTGCGCCACTGCACATCGTCGCCCTCCACGGTACGCTGCTGGTAACATGCTCTCCTTGCAGCAGCTCATTCCGGCCATCCAACCTCGTCGCTCTGCACAAGTAATGCAACATGCTTGTGCTCTCATGGCTGTGTACGCATGCATGCACATAAGCCACGACCAGAACCTGCACGGCTGCAAGCACATGTGGTTAATTCCCTTGTGTGCATTGATGCCATGCCTTTGCATCTGCACGATGCTCTTGCAAAGCATGTGCGGTATCGGCCAGCCTTCCCGGTGCTTAATTTGTGTTGCGGTTCATGGGAGCATTTAACAGGCAAGTCTCTCCCATAGTATCACTTCACATCCCCGTTGTATCTCGTTCCGTAATTTCAGCCTGTTCCACTTTCTATTGATCATCTATCCATTGACATTAAATCATGTGAAATCTTCTCATGCTAACAACTACCTAGTGACCAATCCGTCACATTAGATGATCATACTGTCTTTTAATTTGTGTCTTATCAATTCTCATGGGGGTATTTAGATGACAACTGTTAATTACAATAGCACTAGTGATCGACTAGATAATCTGTCCCTTGGATTACCTTAGAGTCGTATAACATTGTGACAACATGATGATCGGATAACCCAAAATGTTAATTAATTAATACATTGCTGCTGGAACAACACCTAAGGATCGTCTGACGTGATAGTTAACCCTATGATATTATGAATTGGTAATATTGGTTGATAATTAATTCCGCGGGTGAAATGTGCTTGAATTACTCCGATTGAGTAGTGTGTTATTGAGTGTCTCTACGGATTGGTGGTAAATGTTCCATATATCGTTTTCTAATACATAATACTTCTACCATGTCCTCTTTCATCGCTACATCACTCTGTTACCGAATACCAAATTGTCATGATTGCTTCATACCATTTCTTTATCAATACTCAAATATCAAATTATTGTATTACCATTCCGTCATTTCTATTATCATTTTGTTAGTGCTAAATAATCATGTTACCATTATATTTTCTTATGAAACTATCATTATTAAATTCATGTTCCATGTTTTACATAGTACTCCACTCTCTTCCCATTTTATCACATCTGAGAAATAGCACATTCCAAGGTTCCACCCAACAACGAACGTGGGCCATACAATTCTATTGATGGGAGCTTAACACCGAATTGTGAGGATATATCGGTATGCAGGTGCCAGCCTATTTTGTAATACCCGCTATGTGATTTATCATCAATTACCATGCTTGTATTTCTCTATCTAGTCATCACATGTATGGGAGCTTCGGCCTTTCACCCAACAACGTACTGGGGCTGTACATTTCCGTTGTTGGGAAGTTACGCCTAGTTGCAAACATACAGTCACGTCGGGTGCCAATTATTCCCGTATGACCTGGTATGTGATGCATCAAAAATCGGCGTCATAAACTATCCATCTACAATTACATGGTTACACCCTGCTATTATATTTCATTCCATGTCCTTCAAAATTCATATTACAACCTATCACTAGTGGCATTCTTTCTAAGTCAATACCATACTTACTTTTACAAACTATAGTTATTCCATAAGGTATGATTATCACATAAATGCTCTTATCACATGATCTTTTCTGTATTACTTCATTTCTTTGGATTGTCACATCCATAGACCACATTTACATCGTGGCTATCAGGAACATTTGATAACGTCATTTGAATTGTTGCTTTTTACTGTTGGGCGTGGCTTACTAAGATATTTTATGTCTCACTCTAGCTTTTCCTCAACCATGAAAAGGTGCCCCGTGAATTAATGAAACAAAGTCAGGGGTTGGCCCATCTCAAGCGGGCACAAAGCAATACACAGAAGCGTGCATCACCACTGTAAAGTAAAGCCACCGTCTCGTCTTGTCAATGCGCAGCAGACACTTTTTCCCCTCAGCCGCGTAAAGTCGCCAAGTCTTGTGCTTTATCATCTGCCAAAGATGACTCGCCTCGCCTCGCCTTGTCAATGCGTAGCGGGACACTCTTCCTCACCTCGTAAAAAGTGCCAAGTCTTGCTCTGTCATCGCCCAAAGATGACTCTCGTCGCCTCATCTTGTCCGCTGCGGCAGCAGGCCACTTGTCCCGCCTCGCCTTGATATGTCACCGTCTTCACCACCGCTGAACGCCGACCTCTCTTTCCCCGCAATGCGCAAGGTGTGTCGCTGCAACCCCGCTTTTGCGCTTTGGTCATGTCGACGCACAAAGCCGCCCCGCTAGTCTTTGCGGTGGGTGACCACCCGCTTAGGTGGGCACGCAGAAAAAATGAGCAAGCCATAAATGACATGATGACACCCGCTGAGGGGCCCCCGTGACTACCCTACCCTTGTGAACACGTGTCACCGCGTCGCTTTCTTGGTCCCCGGTCCCACGAGAGAACTCCAACATACGCAATGGGTAGCACGCATGGTGTACGGCAGTGGGATGTACCGCGGTCGAGGCGGCTGCTCTTGGGCCCTAAGGATGAAGCATGGAGGCCCGTCTCGAGGTCCATGACAGCATCGGTGCCCCTCGTCCCAACGGGGTCTAGCAACTCGACGCCATCTCCGCCAACGAAGGAAAACAAGTTAGTCCACATTGTTAATAAAATGTGCAAGCAATGACAACAAAATTAACACCAAACGTAATCATTGTGGGAAACATACGTGACGTATCAAACATACATAAAATGTGCACACCAATATGACCCACACACAGGGAAACATATGAAACGTAGCAAAACATACATAAAATACGACGTAAAATGTTGCGTGCTAATGTTCGCAACATAGAGACATAGAACCATCAAAGCGCATACATGGAAGCAATAATGAGTACAGCAAAATATTATGCTTGCTACTACGGAGCGCGCTTGATGATGGCCTGTTTGGGCACCGGCCGAGGAGTGTCCAATCGCCTTGCATAGCCTACACTTTGGACGCCGAACTCGATCCCCACTGGCTATCATCCATGTCATTACGGATGCGACGCTTTGTCGCCTTCCACGACCGACATGCTTCAATGCATCATTAGGCACCCATTTTACCTCCCCGCCATAATTCACGAGTGCATGTCACCCCGTATGAATGAAACTCTGACTCCAAGTTGCATATAAGTGCTGCATGTCGTAGTACTTTGAGATGTATCTGCCGGACGCCGCTTCCATACCGCGCGATGCAGCGTACACATGCGAGCATGGCTTGTGCAGAAGCCGGGTTTGTTGCGTGTGCAATATGCTTTTCATCAATCGTACATACCGCTGCGATCCCTAATGTGACCCATGACGATTGCCCGAGGCGGATCTCGAACTTCCTCCTTAAGCCATCTATGGTTTGAGGAATGGGAACGACTTTCTCCATCTTCTTATCCATGTAGGCCTGCATTACCTCGAGTATTGTTTGTTTTCGCCCATGTGCTTCTTCGCCATCATGGCTCTATTCACAAAGTACCCAACAGTCCGGTTCCAAGTCTCGCCCACAATTGCCGTGATCGTAGGGATCTGACGCCTTCAAAACACCGTTGTAAACCTCGGACATATTGGTCGTCATGATTCCATACCTTGCCCCCGGTGTCATGTAACAAAGACCACATCTCCGTGTCGAGCGCATTGGATTGAACCCACTCGTGAACACCCCAACTCTTGTGGAGCCTCCTCTATGGACCCACCTCGCACATGCTTGCTAGCCTCCCGATCGAGTTGCCTCCACAAGGTCTCGAACTTCCGCTCGTTCGCATACATTTTCAGGAGACATGTCAGCATAGTTGTTGCATGTGTCATCGGGTCATTGAGAGCACCACATTTTCTAGCACCGTGTTGTTTCCTACTTTTGCAAATAAATTCCATATTATTTATTCTTCCGCTGCTTTAAAATTAAATGCCATTTTCCTTCTCTTTGTTCGATATGTCTTGGACAAACTATTTTAATTATTAACCTTATTATGTCACATCTTGCGATGATATTTCGTGTAGTACCGTATTTGCTAACATGGGGTGCTACACTAAGGTTATGAACACCGTATATCCGCATTTGTTTTAGCGATAGCTTCTAGCTTTTGGCTGAAATTGTATTGTAGCTGGCTTTTTTATCTGTAGCTGATTTGGCTTTTTAGGCATAATTAATTTTTTAAAAAAAAGTAAAAATAGAAAAACGTGTTAACCAATTAGGGACAATACAAAGGAACACAGGGAAAAAGAAAATACAAAAAAGTCTAGAATATCTAAAAAAATTTAGAAAAAACGAAATACTGAATAGTAAAAAAAGTAGAAATTAGAAGTAGAAGTCGAAAAAAATCGAAGCAAGCAGAGACAAGGATCAGCGATTGCGATTTTAGTCCTTGCACATGGTTCTTCTCGGGAATAGGGGAGGATTGCAGATTTCAGTGGAACTAGCTAATTTTCCACAGGCTGACGTGCAAGATGATCCACCAAAGAGAACATCAAACGACTCCCTCTAGTCACACGTCGAATGCCATTTTGAGGTATGTATAATTAAACTTTATAAATATTTTTAAATATTTAGATTGAACATATAAATGGTATGCATAAATTTGTTTGAAAAAGAATTTTCATAACAATATTGTTTTATTAGGTTTTATAAATCTATTATAATATAAATTAATGATCAACTTGTGTTTTGGGACTCTGTCAATGTCAAGATACATTCTTGTGACTGGAGGGAGTATGAAGTAGTCTCACATTTTTCCGTGGTTGTTACTATACATCACAATCTCCATCTAGTCCTCCCAGTTTCCTGGTGGTGTACTCATGAATGACACCACTCACCACATCCCAGCGTCAGCAGTTTAGGATATAGAATTGTACAGCGAATAAACCATTTGTCGATTGTCAACTGCCCACACTAACATCTATACTGCCGGCAAGTCCATTTTTAGTTAACTATATTTCACACTGATGTTTATCCAGCATATGGAGTAAGTATGCAGCAACATTGTTAATCTATTCGAAGTAACACATGCACTTCCGACTGTTGTGCATAAATCGAAGAATTACAAAGCACACACCGACGCAGTATTATTGAGTAGCTGCTCACATTGTGCTTATTCATCTTTAAAAAAGTTTTGCTTATTAATTTGCATCTGAAGTGAAATGTTCAGGCACTTTGCTGGCTAGGAATGCACCCTAATAATTCACCCATTTTTCTTTCTGAAACGATCAATCCATCAGCTCAATCTTGACGCTTCCAACCTTCACCTTGCCCTTCCCTTGCCGTGGTACCAGGGTCACCACCACGCTCTCGTCACCCTCTGCATTGAGATCCTCCAATTGCTCGTTCAGCGCGAGCCGCAGCTTGGTCTTGATCCCTCTTCCCTTCTTGTTGTGCTTATGCCGGTGCGGCACATTCACGAAGCTCCCAGCGAGCTCCCGCCCTCCCGGCCCCACCGCCGCATGGTCCTCGCCGGCGTTCACAAACACGTCGAACTTAGCAGCGACGTCCCTGTCCACCTCGATGCCGTCGATGACAAGCACCTCCTCCTTGGCCGACTTCTCGGCTTTGCTCCTCCTCGACGAGACGGGCCTCTTCACCGTCACGCTCGTAGCCGAGTCCAGCGTAATGGGGAACTTGGCCGCCTTCTTGGCGTCGGCGGCGCGTGCCACCGCCGTGGGCGCGACGAACGATCTCACCCTCTGCGTCACGGCCGGCCTCGCCTTCGTCCACGGCGTAGGCACGTCCTGGTACCGGTACCGCAGCCTGTCCATGTCGAGCACGTCGCGCACGCGGATGCGCACGAGCTTGGGGGCCTCGTCGTAGAAGAGGAAGGAGGCGTCGAGCCAGTCGGGGTCGGTGTGGTCGGTGTGGCGGCCCGCGTCGAGGTCCTTCCAGACGGCCCACATGCGGTCGACGTTGGCGTGGTGCGCGTAGAAGAGCGGGTCGCGGCCGGCCGAGTAGAAGTTGCCCATGTCCTCGCCGACAGGCTGGTTCGGGTCGCCGCACCAGATGTGCACCGGGCCGTGCGGGATGTTCTCCACCGGCCCGGGGCCCTGGTTCGGGTCGTCGCCCGCGCGGTACGGGCTGCCGAAGAAGAGCGACGGCGTCGGGCTTAGCGAGATCATCTGAACAGTTTACGTACCATGCATGCACGTACGTCCAAAATTTTGGTTAAGCCAGAGTGCGAAACTGTGGTTATTCAGTACATTTTCTTGCTAATTTTGTGTATGCATATATACCTGACGGTACATGACCCTAAGGTTGTGATCAACCTGTTCCTTGTCAGTGAACCGGGGCTCCCTCCCGTTGTAGTCCAGATCGATAAGCTTCGGCGGCGCGTGCCGTCCGTCCCTCCGCGGATCGAACAGCTGCGACGACTGGTCGGCGTACATCGCCGGCATGCGCATCCCGTCCGGGGCGTCCCAGTTCCAGAACGGCATGGCGAAGCTGGGGTCACCGATCAAGCTCCCCAGGATCCGCTCGAAGAAGTAGAGGTAGCACCTGTGGAACGGCAGGAACAGCCACGAGTTGTGCACCTGGAGCTCCACGTCCGGGAACCCCTCGACGCTGTACGACCCGTCGCAGTATGCGCAGTGGACGCTGGCCTGCGCCGCGAAGCTCCGGGGGTCATCCGCCGGCAGCGCCTTCATGGCCGCGACCGCGCGGTTGAACTTGGCGATGTAGTCCGCGCCGGCGGAGTGCGCGGCGGGGCGCGTGCGGAGCGGCGAGGACGCGTCGGGCGGAGCGAAATCTACGGGTAATGCGTTGGAGGGCGGCGGGCAGCACGTCAGCACGTTGGCGGCAGGCGGGAGGTCCGGCGGGCCGCAGGAGGAGATGTCGGGCGTTGCAACAGGGTCGGCGCCGGAGCGGTGCGGGGACAGGACGCCGGCGGTGGCACTTGCACCGAGCGTGCCGATGCCCAAGAGGACATCCCGGCGGTCGAGCCGTGGGGCGTCGAGCTCCGAACGTTTACCTCTGGGGTCCGTGGGCGACGATGCGCAGCACGAGACGCGTTGGACAGCGCGGCGAGGCTTAAGGCGGGAGCTGGCTCTTGGAGAGGAGGGAGAAAAGGTGGTAGGTTTAGTGAGTAGCTGGGACAGTGAGGCCATGGCCCAACTCGTAGCGTGAATCGTAATGGATTAGTTGCCTTGGTGTTGGGTTGCAATGGCGTAGTACATATATAATGGATTAGTTGCCTTGGTGGCTTGGTGCTCGCTCCTGCGTCCGCGCGCGCGTCAGCAACGCGCGATCGATGTGGGCAAGTGCGCATGTGGGAGGGAGAAAGACGTCGGTGACACCGTCCCTTGAACAGTGCTGCATTACTGCGTGTGGGAGGATCAGAGTAGTAGCTAGCTAGCTGTCTCGTGGATTCGTTGGTGTGCACGTTCAGTTTGCAGATTTTTGCATGCAAGCAACCAAACAAACGTTTCACGAAAGATTCTGCATCCCATGGGCTTGGCCCGAGGCCATCCATGTAACCAGACATTAAAGAAGAAGAAGAAGAAGAAGAAGAAGAAGAAGAAGAAGAAGAAGAAGAAGAAGAAGAAGAAAGTGTATGTTACTTGTGCCTAAATCTGTTTAGAGCTCCTTTTCCTTTTGAAATCGGGAGACCCCAATTCCAATTACAAGATAGAAACATAGCACCGGTCCTTACACTGATCAATTGAAACCCAAGTACCGAACGAAGCAGCTAGCTAGCTTTTTCGTACTACACCAGCTAGTACCAACATTACCTATATGATCATAGGCCAACTTCCATTACATCATTCAAAGTTGGAAGGAAGAAGTAACAAACAACGCGTGCTCCCAATCACCATCTCTTGCGCATCTTTTCCTTCTGCATGCGGTTCTTTCCTCCTGAGCAACCCGCTGAAGCTGAGCAACGCCAGCTAGCATGGCATACGCAAAGTGTAAAACAGTGAAAGGAGATTAAACCAACACCTTTCATAACTTGTTTCTGCATAAATAACTTGTAACGTTTTACTTTATTGAACAATTGGATATATTAAAGCTGCGACAACCTGAGATCTTCTCCTTTTAATCAATGGCAGAGTTCCTGCCGAATCTTTCAACAAAAAAACAACCTGGAATCTTCTCATCTACGCGGTAAGGGACTGACAAGCGTCCATGCATGTTATGTTCGATCAATTAAGAAGAAATCTTCCATAAAACGAGAAATCTTCCATAAAACGTTTTAACCAGACAATAACCATTCCCATAAATTGATTCTTCTTGGTTGTTTTCGTAGTTCGGAGACTATGGAAGGAGAGGGATGTAAGGATCTTCAAAAACAAAACCTCTTCAATTTCAGATTTCCTTCGACTACACCGGCAATATCATCCGACGGTATATCATTGACTTCACCGTGATATCATCCATCGGTATATCATTGACTTCGCCATGACTAGTCCAACATGTATACTCCTTTTTGAAACCCCTCCGAATCAAGTGTGCTTCAATCTACTCTCGATTAAATTCTCGCAGTCAGTGCATGGACAATACATATATTCCAACCCTTTATTCAACATATCCTCCTCGGTAACTCTTGTAAAAGCAGATACGCTATTAATGTACTCTTCACTCATACGGCTTGCAGTATGCATCTAGTTTTGGTCCTATATTATACACATATATAACAACTTAGTATTAAAAATTAAATTAATTAATTATTACTACATATATACCATATGCATTGAGGCTAACTAAATTTAAATTAGTTAGATCTTCAAAGTATATATATATATATATATATATATATATATATATATATATAACAGTCACAAAAAATTAGGTAAATCTAAATTTTGATGCAACGAAAAACAAATTTCATTACTAACCATATCTAGGATAACCAAGAACTTGATGAATCTTCAAAACTCTCCTGCCAAATAAGCCTTCTTCTATCAAATTAAATGGCTTGAAAGTTTTGCCGTCTCCAATTGCAGCACCGGCTAGATCTTGATCGAAATGAAGACAGATGCGGTTCTGAGATTTTTAACAAAAATCGTCTGTGATACTGGAATATCACAGACGATTTTTAATATAAAACCGTCTGTGATATTCCAGTATCACAAACGGTTCATCGGTAAGAATCATATGTGATACTCCTTTTCCCACCACAAACACCATAGATGGTCTCCAAATTAAAACCGTCTATGATAATGTACATCATAGATAATTTTATAAAACCGTCTGTGATTTCACATCTAGTATTAGACTTTCTATAATAGTGTTTCAGCATCAACCAAGAATGCCATCAGTGGTCGCAAGCAGGGGTGATGCAGTTGCATATGTTAATGTTCCAGTAGTTAGGTAGGGGATCCTCGATCCTCTCTCTGCTAGTTGTTTCTCCGCATCCTAATTTTTTAGGGAACTGCCCAGTTCGATTGTCTGTGTCGACGTGGTTGTAACTGAACCATTATTTCTGAATTTCTTCCAACTAAATACAAAGAAACGCAAGTCTTTTATGTGTTATCGAAAAAAGATTGACTCTTCCTTAAGTGTTCAAGTACAGCCAGCTCCCCTAAAAACGTAGACCCGGCTAAAATGGATTGACTTGGGTGTGTGGAGAAACACATGTGGGCCTGTTTTTTCGGTTTCTAAAAGCGATTTTTAACTTTTATTATAGTATCTAACTTTTAAACGGAATATTTTTTTAAGATGGGGTCTACAAGTTAATTGTAGTACACATTAAAAATCTAATATCTGCACAATCCAAAATCACAAGCGATTATCTCTCTCTGTAATCTCTGTCACAAATAACTAAAATTCAAAAATTTCAACGTAAAACCATAAGCCACAGCCAAAAGAACAAACCGACATGAGATCTAGCTCTCCGCCTTTCCCGATCTCCCACACGTGTGGCTAGCTGCCCACCGCGCCTTCCTCCCTCCGTGCATTACACTAGCTTGCATGCACCAGAAACTGTCTCCGTCACCAAACATTGCTCTGTTTGACTGCGACCAATAGTTTTTATCAGTATTTTTTGATATAACAGTATATGGTAGATATCGATGCGGATGTTGCACGTGATTTTAAACTCAAAAAATCGTTTGAAGAATTTGTTTTGAGAAACTGTTCTATTTATTTAGATTTTTAGAAAAACCAAAAGGACAAAAGAAACGGGGCCACATACACAGTACAGGCCAGCTTGCTCATCTCTTCAAATTAAGTGCCCGATCGCAAACTCCGCTGCACATGGCTTGACACACTCCACTATGCCCTGACTCGTTGAACCTGTATAAAATAGCGCAAGATCATTGATTGGATCGGAAGATAACAAAGTAGAAAATGTACATTGAACGAACATATGCATGCAAGAAGTTTACAATGGTATTATAGAAGCCATTTTTAGTACGTTAAGATACCATGTGCAAGATCTTCTGATTTATAGCCTTCTTCCCAATGAATCTTGGTGATGACAATTCATGGATAACCACCAATCAATGTCTTCATATCTAAGCAACTGTTCTCACTCTTGGACTGTTGGTGTTTAAATATTATCCTAGTGAGATTTCCGATCTTTATATCGTCTTTCTAGATCAAACATTAACCCTTTCTTTACATTGTTTATTAGAATTTTGCATACGGAACTGACTGGGTGATAGAATTAATCAGTTTAGCACTTGCGAGACGGAAGAGATATGGACATGGCACAAATAGAGCTAGCTTAAAGGGAAGTGATGATGGACACAACATACAAATTCCATGTGAACTTTGTCCCCTCAAAGCTTGGGCCATGTAGCATCATGACTTCATCCACAGATGCCACTGTGAGATTATGAAGCACGAATAGACACCAACTGCAATGCATTTCACTTGTTCTCTAACACAGCAACGTGTTACCGGCTTCTGCCAATCTCAACATGCATGGCCACCAGCATCAAGAGGCTGCAAATTAATACGATAATCAGCAATTTGCTAGTCGTTTCCTCAAATAAGTATGACTGAAAAGTATATGAAACAGCACATTGGAAAAAGTATGCTCAGTCAGTGGCGGAGCGAGAGGCAGAAACAAGACGGGGCCAATTGCAACTTGGTGCAGCCTTGTGCGAGTTAGGAGCTCTTATCTCACAAGAAACTGCTACCTTGAATGGGGGCTTCAACCTGAGAACCATCGGTTGAAGAAGAGGAGGAATGAGACTGTGTGTGCTAAGGAGTTTAGGGCCCGGTTGGCTATGGTGGTATTTAATTTTCACGTTGGGGGAAGAACAAATGCATGATCATGAGGTAGGAGGTATTTAATTTTAACTTTGCCACCCTCTCCCCTCCCCCTGAGATCCGCCCCCGCCACCTCCTCCTCTCCCGCTGCCCCCTCCTCCCTCCTCCCCGCCCCTACTCCTCCCGGCCGGCCCCGCCACCCACCTCCTCCCCTCCCCCCGCCCCCTTCCCGCGGCGGTCGTGTTGCGCTTGCTTGCCAGCACGAGCTCTTCTACAAGGAGTGTAGGGGCCCTCCTCCCAGCCACATCGTGATTTCCTCCCGATTCAAACTGTCACCATTCTTTTCCTCGCCTCCTCTTGACCAGAGCAGCTCGGGCCTTGTCCTCGTTCACATTGCAGATCCGAGCAGCGGACAGCGGAATCTTGCACGGAGAGGATGGCGGCAGCGATCTGGTCTTGCCTACTTGGATCCGGCGGGTCTTGTCGGACGCGCGCCGACACGAGGAGGAGGCCAGAGAGTGGCGCGAAATGCGCAAAGCACGCGGCGAGAGGCGTATGCCAAGCGGCGTGATTGCTGGTACCGATCAGTACACGCTCCATTCTCTTGCCCCTGGCATTCCTTGATTTCCTTCTCAAGTTATGATCATCTCATGGCATGCGCCGAGTGTTGGCGCGACTAACGGACTCGAGTCACCTCGACGTCTCCTTTGCCTAATCTGGTTCATCTCAATGGTAATTCTTTCCCTATTCACTTGGCATGCTATCATTTGTTGAATTGCTTCATAGGAAGTGTTCTTTGTATTACCTTGAGTCGATGCACCGATCATTGTTAGGTAAGTTAAGATCGATTGCTTTGCTTTGTGTTTCTTGATTCATATTAGTTACGTATGATAAACAAAACAACAAAATTTTGCTTGCTTTGAGGTTGTTTTATCCGGATGCTCTTGTTTAGGAATTTTTGTTTGTTGAATTAAAATCGGTGCCCTATATGCAAAGGTGCACTATATGGCGAGATTGTGGGAGTAGGTGAACTGAGTGTCTGTAACTTCTTCTTGTCGATGCATAACTTCAAGCTTGCGTTTTGTACTGAGGTTTCTGATTCCCGTGAGTGCGCGAAATTCTCGCGATTTCAGCGATGCAGCGGCAACATTCGCATAATAGTATTCCTTTGCTTGAATTGAGTTCTGGCGGTAGGAGCTAGATATTATTTCAGGAATAACGCTTGTTTGTAGCCAATGTTTGACAGACATCCTCTACATGCATACTCTGAAACCATTCATGAACCCTAGGTAGTACATCCATGCTTTTACAGGTTTTGAATTAGTTTCTTACTCCTTCAGCCCTGATACTGTTGAAGTAGATACATGGGTTCATGCTCATGGTAAAAATGAAATGCATCAAGATTGTCATATACATGATTCTATGACAGGCAATATAGTGTTGACGGCTATAAGGTTCAAATTTTAATCACTCATATATACCACTAATCACATAACCTATCAACATTTCTTTGTTTAGCTTCTCATCCCTGTCATATTACCATTTACCTGTAGGCTAGGTAGATTTTCCCCTCTGCTCAATATGTTCACAGTTGCGTTGCTCCTTTAGTCTATGAGTGTAGATTCTACCTTTTTGGTTGCAGTCGCATTTATGGAGCCTTATTGTCAATTGTTTCTTTGCAGCCTAAAAATGCACGATGAGTCAACTTCTCGATAAAAGATCAATGATGATGTTCAAGAGGGTGCTCTTCCTCGTATCTACTTGATCGTGATCGGACGCATAGCGTGCCAAGGTAAATGCTTGTTCACGCCAACTAATTGTGAATTTGTGATACGCGACACCGTGTTGCATTGATCATTAATAGACTCGTGAAATCTAGGTTCTCAATAACACAATAAAGCAAAGAGGAAGGAAAAAAGGTGGCAAATGGGATGTTCTTTTGCCAAAGGTAATTCTCAATGCACACTATTATTGCCTACTTGTTTGATCGGTTGTTTCCTACATTGACTAAATATTGTCACGATTTATATCCTATCAGTCCGTCTGTGGTGAAGAAGAGATGTTCAAGGTTCTGCAAACTTGCAAGAGGAAAAGTAAGTGATAATAAGATTTGTTAATAAATTTAGAACCTTGGTTAATATTTGGAATTTGCATGTGGCATGCATTGCTATATACGCATTGCATACATTCGTAGTTCATTAGTAGTTGTTAACCCATTTGTATTCGGATGTTCTTTTTAGGAACTACGATGCGCTACAAGGCAACTGAATTCTGCCATCTCCTGTGTTTTGTCTAAAAATACTTTTATAAATATTAAGTGAACAATTACATGGACTACAAATATTTTTAATTTTTCAATGAGCCAAATAATTGATATTTGTGTTGATATGCAAACAATAACATGAGCCCTGTATATGCATACATGATGACGTAAGAAAAAGTTGATATTTATTATTCAGTTTGAGATATTTGATAGTATGCATCACTTTTATTTGGTTTTTCGTTGCAACGCACGGGCACCTTACTAGTTAAGGAATAATGAATGGCTGCATTGCTCAGAGTAGGCTAGCTACTGAGCGCTTTGCTTTCCTTTTCCCTTCTGATTTCTCAAAGCATCTACCAAACTCCCACACGAATTGAGCATTTCATATGCCTTCCGGGATTCCACTATAAATTAAATAACTATACAAAGACCATATTTTCATGATCAGGGCTGCCCTGATGGCATGCAAGCTACGTTAATGCTAACCTGAACAAACTTGATTTCTTGATTAAACATAAGAGTAATTTGTTTAAGGCTACATGCTGTAGTTGTACATACGCAGATTGTCATTTGAGCATAAACCCAACTCCCAAGGACACGGTTCGGAGGTTAGCCAATACCAAATCAGATGGTGGCGATTTAGCAACTATTGGGCACCTCTTTTTTTCCATAAAAAAACCTCCAGCGCACAAAATTTGTCCAAAAAAGACAGGTATTCATAAATCATAATACATTGTTCAGGCTTAGCATGTCTCAAAGCAAGTTTTTTTCGAATGCATTGTTCAACATTCATCGTGGAGGTATACTCAACCTTTGCCAACCACTATTTTGTTGAAAATTTTGCATTGCTCTCATTTTGTCGACTAAGAAGGCTGAGCAGTCAAACAGGACAATACTTTTATGGCAGATGCTTCAATGCTCCCTAAAAGTGAAAAGCGCAAATTCTAAAGCACATCAATGGTTTGATTTGCAATCATCCACTACTCAATACTAACGATGTGGTACGGGTCCGAGGACCAAAGGTAGAGTACTTGCCCTTGATCAACTGGCTATGTCACCACCAAGGCTCTGAGGTCTGTTGAAGAAGAGAGAAAGATTAGAGAACTTTATTTATTTTTTTCTTAATGATAATAGGTATAATGTTGTCTCTTTTATAGGAATGACTTGGCTTGACCTAAGAAACCTATCACTATATCAAGGAAATTAATCCCTAATAATAGAAAAATTATCTCTAATATATGAAAATAATCTAAAAGAAAACAAACCCAAATAATAAGAATACTAACTAAATAGATAATTCCCATACGGCACACGCGAGTATTGTTCAAGTGACGTACTGCACTATAATACCACGCAGTTACTGTTCATGGTGCTACAATACCTGTATGGTACTGTTCATCCAACGCCGCAGTACCCCACGGTATTGTTCACTAGCCTGCTACGTGCATCGCCGGGATCCTAAGCCATAACATTACACTCTCGAGGCGAGACATCTCGTCCTCAAGCTATCATGTGGGGCCATGATTGAATTCCTTTGTAACCATATGTCGACTAGAGGGCACGATGATGACGTAGTGTCGCATGGAAGAAGATCCGTGAAGCCCCAATGAATAACAATGAGGATAGCAATCCTCCAGCGTCAGTTGACGTTGCAGTAGTCATCGGTAGCAAGGGCAATCGACACAGGGCAACAACAACATTCTTCTTGCCCTGAGATGCAACAATTGTGAAAGAGATGCGATGACATCACTGACTCCCACATGGCAACTATTGTGCTATACACTTGAGGAACGGTGTCGGTCGGTCATATACAATGGCCGCCATTGGACAACAATAAACATTCTCCTTGGCAAAGACACCAAAGATGAAGTCTGAAGAGAAGTCATCGTTGATGATGGTGGCAACGTGGCCAGTGCCAACGCAACCATTGCAATAGCACGCGATACCTCTTTCTACTCCTTTAGCTTGTCCACCAACTCCATATTCTTCTCCAAGGTGGCCATCATATTGTCAAGGACTCAATTTTCTCGCTGCTAGCCATCAACATATCCAAAGGAGATAATTCAACATCGGAAGCCATGATGAGTAGCTCTGATACCAAATGATGTGATACTGGTTTGAGGATCGGGTTCGAAGATCGAGGGTAGGGCACTCGCCCTTGATTAGCCAGCCATGCTGCCGCCAAGACTTTGAGACCTGTTGAAGAAGAGAGGATGATTAAAGAATTTTGTTTATTTATTTTCTTAATGATAATAGGCACAATATTGTCTCTTTTATAGGAATAGCTAGACTTGACCCCTAAGAAACCTATCTCTATATCAAGGGAACTAATACCTAGTAATAGAAAACTTATCTATGATATATGAAAATAATCTAAAAGGAAATAAACCTAAATAATAAGAAAACTAACTAAATAGATAATTCCCATACGACACACACGAGTATTATTCACACGACGTACAGCTCTACAGTAACACGTGGTTACTGATCACGGTGCTACAATACCTGCATGGTAATGTTCATCCGAGCCGCAGTACTCCACGGTGTGCATCGCCAAGATCCTAGGCCATAACAACTACTCATAGTGCTTTAAGATTTGTTAAATTTAGTTTTAGGAAGAGCTACTTTTAGTGGTATTTTCTGCCTAAAAAGCATGACAGAACAAATATTGCAAAAGTGATGAAGTTCTGTTCATGGGAGTAAACTCATGGTTTATTGCATTTGATATAGTAAATCAAGTTTGCATAGAGGATTTAAAAGAGTATTTCACGAGCATCACATGTCCATATACAACATAGCATTAACATGAAGTAAGGTTTCTCTTTTCCTTCTCGTGAATCATCCTCGACAAATTAATTAAAGGACCATGTGAGAAGGTCCTGTTTAACGTTGTGATGAACCATTGCAATGTTTGTGGAGTGGTTATTTGACTTTGCAAAGATCGCTCGTTGGAAGGATAGTTTTTGGTAGAATTTGAGGATTTTGGAATTTGAGTCATAAATTGAGTTGGAATGACCTGATTTATTATATTAAGGTTGCATGATGCATGTCTCAGCTAACGTGGGTTAGGTTGTGAAGAACTTGTGCCCGAAAACGATTTCTTTGTCTTTGGATGTGCAGGGTCGCTTGGAGTCAACCGTGGTCAACAGCGAGGATCGGGGCTAGACTCATGGAGGAGTTGAGGCCCAGAACGATCGAGGACGCCGTGTGAGATGGTGAGCTCAATCATGGCACGAGAAAGATGGGAAATGTTGAATGCGAGTTCGAACGACGGGATTGCACCATGAGGCTTGGACGGTCCAAGTGAGCCATGGTTCGATGGAACCATAACGGGAGAGACTTGACGATGCATGGCGATCTAATGGTGCACCTACACGTGGCGAGCATGACGACTGCGTGCTATGGATGGTGATGATCGGGTCAACGAGGAGTATTTTGGTAGTTTGGCCAAAATACCGGAAACCACCTTGGATTAAAATCGCGGCGCGTGGGCGACGTGTTGAAGAGCGGTTTAGGTCAAGGTGGAGCTAGTTGGATCAAGCGAAAAAGGCTTAACAGATTCAGGTTTATACGCTTTGAAAAGCGTGCATAAGTGTCTTGTGTAAGTTAAAACCCGTGTGGTTGGGGTTAACGGGTTTCCCCCATTGTGCTAAGTGGATTATATCCATTAGAGCTAGGAATGGCTGGTTGGACCTCCTATATAAAGGATTGGGATAGAGACTTGTGTTGACCACCTAATCCATCTCTCATGTGCTCTCAAGTCTAGAGTTAGGGTTAAAGAGTGAGTGCATTGTGTGCTCTTTGTCCTCCTAGGTGGAGTGACTGTAAAACCCACCTCTTCAAGTAATCATTCATCGATCTTTGTCGATCTCTTTGTCTATTATGCGTTTTTGTTTGATTTGCCCTTGATTTGGTTGGTTTTGATCCCTTCTTTCTTTTCTTGTGATCTTGCTGTGCCAAGAACGTGTAAGAGGTGAAGATAAATCTCAAGAATTCATCTCCATCCATCTAGGCACTTTAATGGCATGATTCATGAGAAAACTCGGGTTTTGTTGATTTTGATATCATCAAGTGACCTCTTGTTTTAAGGGTTTTTGGGTAGTGATCTTCAGTGTTCTAGCTTGCTGTGACATGTGAAAATACATCTAGAATCATCTCAGACATCATCTACCCACGAGCAAGTTGTGTTCACAAATTGGGGTTTTGGCTCGGTTTTGGTGCAACCTTCCAACAAACTGAAAAAGGTCACATCTTTGGCCATGTTTTTCATGATCGTTTGTTGGAATAGGTTCACAATAACCTAGAGAACATACATACAAAATTTCATATCATTTGGATCTATGGATCAAAAGTTCTCTCGATTTTCAGATTTTAAATCGGGCTGAAAATACTATTCATCCCTTGATTTTACTGTAGCAGCGGTCAGACCGCCGTTATAAGGCCGGTCAGACCGCCTGGAGCGATCAGACCGCCTCTTGAATGCCAGTCAGACCGCCAGGAAGGGTTTGATTCCAAGTTTTGTTGATTTGCACTAATTAGAGTGATTTTTGGGTGGAGATTCTATATTCTATACCTCTGTAGGTGTTTAAGTATAGAATCTTGAATACTAGGGGGAAAATCAGAGTTGACACCATTCACCCCCCCTCTGTTGCCATATTCGGTCCTACATTAACTACTACTAGAAAGAGTTGCGCAACTGCCGCACCGAGTAGTTTTGTACAAAATGATCGGAATACAATAAATAGTTGAGCAACTCAAGATGGTGGGTTGAGTCATTTAGAATCTTCATCATGGCAAAGGTATGTTGTTATATATCTACAAGCAAGATACAAATCAGCAAATAATATATAGCATTAGAAGGGCATCATGATATAGGTAGAAGTTTAAAACACAATATATCTAACACATTTCATCAAACACTTGCCTCTCTGCCACCTTGCACCAGACCTGCTGGATCCACCACTGCCACTGCTGCCATGGCGTCCACTTGATGTGCCTGTGGTGAAGGAGAAGCCAAACCCTACTACCCTGCAGGCTGTTGTCTGCCAAAGACCAACGAAATATATGATCAGTAATGGAAATATCAACACAACGGTCTGCACAGCAGTAATGATCTCCAGATTTAACCAAAATGACATATTAAGGATCTAGTTTCATCAGTACTATCGAACCAAAAACAGTATGGCTAAACAGCTACCTTCTGAAATAAAATTAAAGTTGGACAAACGACTTAGCAAGCTTAACACATACGATGTTTTCATAGAAACAATCCAATTCTATTGTCTGCTGTAAAATGGAAAAGCCGTGACTACAAAACAAAAATGTTCATCTCTACTACAAAAGAGACATGTTTTAACACATGCGTTATACTTGCACATTTCTTCGCTACTGCATTTACTGTACACTAAATAATTGAGTGTAATGTGCACATCGATTCTACTATTCCTTCTTTGTACAATGAATGGATGAACAACTGAGCACCCTATCTTTGATCACAGGACTCGTATTAACAAGTAAAATTACAGGATAACAATCGCAATCTGATGTAACAGGTGTCATCTACTCCTCACAGTAGCTCATCAGAACACATAGTATTATATGGGATTTTCATAAATAGGTGGTACTACTTACAGAACGTATCCAAGTCGACCATCTGGTAAAACCATTGGAACCATAGTTGCTCCTGGAGAAGCACTTGGAGCATATAACATCGGTAGCAAAAGTGCCTAGATATAGGCCAGTTAGCAGGATATCATCCTTTTGTATATGTATGCCACATGGAGCGGATAACAAAAGATGTGATATACCTGTGCAATACCAGGAGAGAGGGCACCATAAGCTCCTAGCACCGGCATGATACCATATCCAAGCGGAGCATAGCTTGGGAGCAAAGGACCTCCTTTTAGCAGGAGGTTCTGCAAGTGAGCAATCCAGGAGCTGACCTGTTAGAGAAATATCTATGACCTCAAATGCACCAAGTAAAACAAACAAGCCATGTTATGGCAATCCGCTCCAAGAGGAAAAGCTCACCATCAAGCTCATATCTCTCTGTGTTCTTCAGAGCCTTCATGGCCATGGGTCGCTCCTTAAAGTGAACAAAACCATACCTATTTTCATGACCAGATTTTGCAGGAGGAAGAGCAACATTTGTAATTTCTCCATGGTGCTCAAACAACATTTTTAGCTACGCTTTAGTAACATTCTGGGCAGGTTTTTGGCATACATAGATTTAACCTGAAAACACGAAAGTGCAAGTTCAAATAAAATATCATGATATAAGAAATCGAAAAAAGGTAACATTTTCTCATCTGATGCTTGAATGAACGTATGCAGTAGAGGCAAAGTCACCATTCTTAGGATCTGCCCAGCTGACAGTAGGAGCATTTGTATCTAGTTTGAATTTTGGGGCAAACATCTTCTGCCTTGCATACTCTGCGCATGCATGGTTGTAGGATTCAACGAAACAATAACCACGATTGCGATTGGTACGTGGGTCTGGGTCCTATAACAATAGAGATTCTTTCAGGGTAACAAGGAGACTGTGAAGGTGCACAATAAAGCTGTTGAACTATCCTATTGATTATTGAAATCTGTACCTTCATGAGATCAACTTTTAATACTCCAGGACCAACTTCTTCCACTGCTTTTTTCAAATCATCCTGTGTCCAACTGCGGGGTACATTTCCAATAAGTAGCTTGTTCTTAGCCTGGGAGGAAGAAGCTCTTATCTTGTTTTCCTATTATCAGAAGCATAACAACAAAGTTCAGTTAGTATCAAAAGTCAAGAAGTACTACTACACATGTATTTTCTAAGGGCGGCAATGCTATGTTTCACATTATATGGAGTCTCAAAATATCACTATCAGTAGAAACATAAGTTACCACCATTCACAAATCTGAAAATATAATTGAACAAAGAGTCTATAAGTAGTAGCAAGGTTCAGTAGTTTAAACTTTATACTTGATGTTGTAACTTGTAAGTAACAAAACCAGTATGTATAATTTTTAATGCTACCAGAGCTTAGTACGTTTTTTTGGGTAAGGCTGTTTTCCACCCCTGCGTACCCAGGGATGCAGAGAGTACAGCAGGTAAGTGTGTAATTGTGTTTGTAATGTACTATGTCAAAATCCATGAAAGTTAGTTGCAGAAATCAGGGTAGATTATGATTTAAAAACTAAAAGAAAGCCTATGACAAAATAATATTTGAATGAAATTACTATTCTGATATCTGCTATTTAACAGTTAACACCTGTAAACCGCAAGAAATAAACAAAATTACATTCCTGCTATCCTTAGCGTATCCCTTGCCCTTAATTTAGCTATAAAGCAGAAATATGTAGCAGATATTACAGCCAACAGGTACCTCGTATTTCATTTTCGTCCTTTCAACATTCGAATCAGTTAGTTGCTGTTGAAGATTTTGCCACTCCTTGGCCATGCAGTTTATCTGTGAGTCACATTGTTTCAGTTTGGAACGCCAAACGTTGAGCTCAGATTCAGCTTGATCATAGTCTTGGTTTATGGAATCAACCTGCATGCGGTGAGTGAAACACAGCTGCATACTTCAACGAATGAAATGCCAAACTCAGTAATAACCGACGTCAGGACCAGATCGAAACGGAAGTAAAACGGGCAGCGAAGCCAGAGCAAATATCCAAAGCAACAGCGACGAAACCGATGGCGGGCGACGAAGCCCAAGCTGGCAAGAACACCGGCGAGGCCAAAGAACGGCGGCACAGTCGGGAAGCAGCGGCACAAGGAAGCAACAAACTGCGATTCCGACGGAAAGGAGAAACGGAGGGCGTGGCCACAGCCAGCGAACAGTCGGCCGACACCCGGGGGCGCGCCGTACGTTGGGCACTCAGGCCCCGAGGACGCGAAGCAAACAAAGATGGCACCAGTGGTTGGGTCACAACTCACGACCCGCGGTCAGCGCTAGCAAAGGAACGCACGGCTGAGATTGAGGCCGAAACGCGAGCCAACGGGCAGAGGAATGATCGAGAAGCAAAACACACCGGGCAAACGCACGGCGCACAGGAACGGAGAAGACACGCGCCGACAGCACAGCAGGCGCGGAAACGTACGGGCTCGCTGAGGAGCCCGAAAATCTCCTGTACAACATGAGATATGTTATTATTGGGTAGATAAGTAGTTTTTTTAATCCAAAAAGCATTTAACCTTTTCCCCTACTGAAAATGGATGGATAACTAGTTGAGATTTGAGTGTGTAGAGATGGATGTAGGAGTCTCCATGGCACAAGGGATGATGACTGGTAAGCACATTATTAGAGGGCAAATTGCTCGTTAAATCCTTATAGCGAGTCTTACAAAAACATACAAGATACTAATCCAGATCAACATGCCCGGAACGAATTGCTGTTTGGACCTAACGAGGGTGACAGTGAGCCACTGGGTCAGTGATTCTGCATTGCTGATTCAGACATACACAGTGAAGGACTATGTAAGAGAGTTCTAAATTATGTTGTGATGAATCATTTAATTTGGAAAGTCAGAAAATTCAAATTACATTTGTCCGAATTTTTGGGAAGTGATCAGGTCGGCCGGTCTGACCAGATGTGGTCAGTGATATGACCGGTTGAGGTCAAGTGAGCTACGTTCAATTTTGGTAATTTGAGGATTCCAAGGTTCACAATGAGTTTAGATGACATATGTCAAGATTTATAGATCACATAAGTCATGTTACAACTAACGTGAGTCAAGTTGTAAAAAAATTATGCTTGAAAATAATTTCTTTGTTTATGAATATGCAGAGTAGTTTGAAGTCAACAATGATCAACGATGAGAATAGGAACTATACTTATGGAGGTCACAATTTTGACAACGATTTTCTTGATTGTTTGTTAGAATAGATTCGTGACATCTTAGAGAAGGCGCTGCCAATTTTCATATCATTGGATATATGGATCAAAAGTTTCATAGATTTTTGTTTGTGAAATAGTGCTAAAAATACTGTTCTTAGGCTGAAAACGCTACAACAGTGGCCTAACTAGAAACTATTGTAGCAGTCAAACAGCCGGACAAAACAAAGGGTGTTCTGATTAGTTTTTTGTTTGGATTTTTTTGTGTAGTAATTGGTTTCTGATCTTCATAACTTTGCATAACTATTTGAGTGAAGATCGATAAATATTTAAAAAGAAAATTTGAAGACACCATTCACCCCCTCTCTGTGACCATATGATCTGACACAAAGGCTTCGCATATGAATCCTTTCCGTATAGACATCCCTAGCTTCATTTTGGAATTGCAAGTGGTGATTCTCTTCATATTTTAGAACCGACGCAAATTTGGCACAGCGAAAGCCAAATATAATAACGGAAGTGATATACAACAATCGACTATTTTTGGGGAAAATCACACGGATTTCTAACCTTTTGATCTTTGTGGAGATTCATGCACCGTCTTCGCCATTGGCATCTTCCTCCTCTCCGGCGACGCTGTCATCTTCGTGCACCGCCACCCCATGGGATTAGGGCTCGGGTTTATCGTTAGGGTTAGGGTTCACCCGAGCCCCTCCGAGCTTAGAGAGAGGTCGGGGCGGCGGCGGACCGACGATGGGGGCGACGGTGGCACCTCCTCGGCCACGACTAAGGAGGAGGGCGATGGGCAAGATTAGCGGTGGGGACGAGGACCGAACTGACTATTAGGAGGTGGTGAATGGGGGCGGTGGATCCAGCGGTGGGTGGTGGTGACAGTAGTTGTCAGAGACAGGGAAGAACAACGGGGTGAGGGCGCTGGAGGCTAGTGGGTCAATGGGGTAGAGGATAGCGGCAAGGGAGAAAGATTCGAGGGAAGGTAAAACATCTCGCAGCTTAATTAGACTAACAATAATTAAAAAGCAATTTAAGCATGGATATGAAACAATGATAAATTACATTGGAATTAACTAAATTGCATTAAACTGAAATTCATACAAGCAAAACAAAAATATTACAACCATTGAACAGCTACAAGATTGTGTTGCGCATTTAGAATAAATAAGTTACAAGAATTGCATTGAATAGAAAATAATAACAATTTCAATTGCATCATTTCCAGACCTTGCATTTCCCTAGTGCATGCTTGGCAAAGTGTGGCCTTCCGAAATTGAACCAAAACCCAGCCTTTCCTTTTTGCAATCTAAAAGTGGAGAATAAAAACAATCCAAGGGAGAATAAAAGAAATAAAACATTTTACTGTCAGACCTGTTCAACTTGAGAGTACTGAACCGAAAGAGTGCTCATCGAGGTTTCCAGACCGTCCGGGGTTGGTCGGCTTCCTCTCATGTATATGGGCCTCATTATTCGACAGAAAAACAAAACCCACAACCCATTTCATTTTACCGACTTACCGCGTGCGGTAGAAAACCGAGCTGTAGTGCCATTTTTACCCCAAGGACTTTTAGCCCACCAAATAAAAGCCTAATTTTACCAAGCCACAAAGGAGAGAGTGAGAGAGAGCAAGGGGAGAGGGGATAAGACCAAGCAAGCTCCTCTTCATTCTCATTTGCTTCCCACAACCGAGAGCCAAAGCCATAGGAAAACCAAGGCCAAGCTCTGAGCTTCCCTCACCCTCACCAAAGCCACATGAAAAGCCAAAAGTGAGAGCCATCATACATTTTCATAGCCACACACTAAGAGGCACAGAGAAGTAGTGAGGGAGAGGAAACCAGGAGGAGAGGAGCTCAAGAAGTCGAGGAAGACGATGAAGTGAGAACCACAACCATGGCGGCCTAGAACAACCAAAGCCAAATCAAGACCGAAGGCAACCAAGTCAAGGCGAGCCGATCCTCGGTGGAACCATGAAGTGACCACAACCCTCGGCACCGCGACATCCAACCCTCGGCCAGCAACCAGGTGCCCCCCATGAACCCTCTATTTCCCACTTCCCATCCAAAATAACAGCACAAGGTCAGAGTACCCACTGTCCATCGCAAGCCCACACAGCCACCATCGGCTCACATCCACAGTTTGTGTAACACAATCATCACCACATGGCCATTGTAGAGCAATAGGGGAAGGGAAGGAAGGAGTAAGGGAAAGAGAGGAGTGTATCCTCAGTGAGA
Organism: Melocanna baccifera; assembly: GCA_036346265.1. Taxonomy (NCBI): domain Eukaryota; kingdom Viridiplantae; phylum Streptophyta; class Magnoliopsida; order Poales; family Poaceae; genus Melocanna; species Melocanna baccifera. The sequence continues at coordinate 43,628,910 of CM070677.1, read as the reverse complement.
ACGGGTGGCATCGGCTGCCTAGCATGGCCACTATGCGCACCCGACAGCGCTCCTCGGTGCTCCTTGGTGCACGAGGAGGCTCCAAACCTTATCGTAGTGGACCACGGGCAAGGAAGCTTATTACCAACACCACCCAAATCATCGAGCTAAAACCAAAAATCAACAAAGATTAGGAATAAAAATGGAGCTCATGCCATAGGAGGAAACTAGCAGTGGAAGGAGTGAAGGGGGAGCCGAGGGCTGAGCGGGGTGACCAAAGGAGCCAGAGGCTGAGTAAGGCGGTGTCGAGTTGCAGCCGAGTGGTGGTTGGCCGGGCTGGAGGCGGTGCAAGAAAGCCAAAGCTGGGCTAGAGGAGTGACGACCTGGGGACCGAACCAGGGCAGCACAGGGGAGCCGGATGGTCGGAGCAGGCTGGTAAGCAGGTGTTGGACTTAAGCCTGTTACGCTACATATTTGCATTTTACTCGGTCATTACTAGTGGCCTAAGATGTGCTCACGTTCACGTCGTGACCGTGATTCTCGGTTAAACTGTTAGTTAGTGGAGATGTGGTTACGCTGGATGTGGGATGGCACGGCTGAAGCGGATCATGGCGTAAGAATAGGCAATAAGTTTTAGTTTTGCTTTGTATTCGCATATATAAATCAGAGAAGGAAGCTGAGAAAAGCTGCACAGTTTTAGCACGGTACAAAACTCCATTCTCTTATAGTCGTTACCGAGTATAGAAATCCATGAGTGTTCGAGTGCTCGTGGTCGTAGTCAACAGCTCAAAGTCGCAGCAACACTATAGCGATGCAAATCACCGCAGAGTGGTATCAGAGATCGTGAGTGGCGTCGTAGCGATCGTGAGATTACCGTAATGATTGTAAAACCACTATAGTCGTGAGAGTTATCGAGTGTGCTGTGGTCATCAACGAGTACTAGGTACTCGTAGTCATTTGTTCCGAAGTCGTAAATGAGTACTAGGTACTCGTAGTGTTTGTGTCGAAATCGTAAATAAGTACTAAGTTCTCGTAGTCGTTTGTGTTGAAGTCATAAACAAGTATTAGATACTCGTAGTTATTTATGTCGAAGTCGTAAATGAGTACTAGGTACTCGTAGTCGTGTGTGTTCCAACAGCAGGGAGGCCGAGCTGGGTGCGGCCGAACCATGGCGATGCGCCAGAGTAGGAGGAGGCGGCTAGAGTCGCGAGGAGCCGGAGGCGGTGGCTTGGGGTTGAGCCATCGGTTGGCACCAAGAGGCCAAAGGCGTGGGGAGGCCGGAACTAGCAGGGTGCTCGGTGAGTCGGTGGCCGACCTGACTGGAGGCACAGGAGGCTGGAGCTGAGGGAGGAGGCGCAGGAGAGGAAGGAGGCACATGCACTGGTTGGGTCTAGTGGGGAGTTTGTGGAGGAAGGAGGAGAAAGGAGGAGATAAGTAGAGAGAAGAGATGGGGAGAGGATAAGCTTATGGGGAGGAAACACGGTGGAGGCCAAGGGGCTATTCGACCGAATAGGGAAAATCTAAGGGAGGAAGAGAGAGATTAAGCGTGCATAATAAAATTGTTCGTCGTGAATATTTAACCCTGAATCTTCCATTGAATGCTAAGTTATTAAATAAAATTTGCTAATCATGTTAACATTGTAAAACACCACTATTCAGTATTTCTGATTTTTTAAAAATGAATTTATTAGCGCCACTAGATTAAGACTTTGCACGTACCAATTAAATTGATATGCTACCCTTTAAATACTTCTGATACATATTTAAATACCAAATTAATTCTATTAGTCACTTGTAAATGGTAGAATCCATTTATCATTATCTAGGATCTTTAGAATAAATCAATTTGCCATTTTAAGACTTAAGACCTACACGTAATTAAATAAAATTATGCGCAGTGATTAAACTTTAACGCGATGAATAAATGAGCTATCGAGACGTAAAATTATGCTAGTGGCCAAAATAAAGTTCAAGGGTGTCACAGGGGCATTTTAGTGTAACTTGCACAATTATTTACCCACTTGCCATTTTCTTCAACACCGATGCATTAATGGTAGCACAAATGCTAATTGCAGAAAAGGATCAGGGTTCGGATGGTGACTTTTATCCGACTAATCCTGGAATCCCAAACTTCACTCTAAATTTAGGCTTAAATCGGAAGAATGCTATGAGAAAGAAGGAGAAGAGATGAGGGCAGACAGTTGAAGAAACCACTGTCAGGCCCATAAATAAGAGGGTAGAAGGTCCCTCAGGGCAGGTACGAGACCTTCTACATAGGGATAAAATATAAGAGCTTACAAATTTTACCTGTGTAATGGACTTTACAAATCGTATCAACCATTGTTCCATCAGAAGATGGACATAATTAGTAGCCCTATCAAAGTTATTATATTCTCTATATAAGTAAATAGTATACTAGGTGGAGGAACCTAGAGTCGGTATAGAGCCCGAGAGTGGGGATCCAAAGCAGGAGGAACCCAGAATTAGATAGAGCCCAGAAGTGAAAGATTCTACGCGCATATATTAGCACAGTGGAGTGTTAGGTAAGGGTAAATGAACCAGCCCAACCAACAGCTATGTTGTTTTCAGCGAGTGCAGGCTGCAGTTGTAAATAGCTGGGTGGAGATATAATATATTGAGATAGTAGTAAATTTTTATGCTCTAATTCGGGCATCACATCTAAGGAAGTGTATTTTTGCTATTAATGCTTGTTGAGTACTTATGTACTTATCCTTATTATTATTCTCCTTTGTTTAGAGGATAACCAGACTGGAGTTCCACTTGGTTCGGATGTGGCTTATCTTGAGGAACCCTATCCTGAGGGAGAATGTGATGGATATGAGAACGTGCCATATGGGGTTGCCACCTCATACAAAACATGGGACAACTAGAAGATTACCAATGGTATGAGTGTGACCCTGTGTTATGTGTAAAGTTTATGTAATATTTCTACCTCTAGGTCTCTATGTAAGATTAAGATATAGAACCGAAGGTCTACTTTTGGTATTGTACTGTTATTTAAGCCTTTGAGGTTTGTATCAAACTTTAGTTCTGCATGGTTATGTCTATGTAATAATGGCATATTCCATCTTTAATTATTATTCTGTTACTACACTCTGATAGGTTTATTATTCGTTGGAGCGGTATTCTACCGGCCAGGCGAATAATAATCCGTTGACCAGTGTTATTACCTCTTGGTAATGACCTGAATCGCCACAGGAGAGGAGGACGGGGTGGAGAGAGAGGAGAATGGGGCAATGGGAGGAAGTACGCAGTGGCGCTCACCGGCGAGGCGAAGGGAGACAGCGCTGGGTGGGAAAGACGGTGGGATAGGGGAGGCGGTAGGGTTGGGTTGGGGGCAGGGTGAGGGAGAGGGAGAGGGAGAGTTAAGGTTAGAGTATTTTATAGGATTATGGGTGAATCTGAAACGTTGAATCTCTATCAAACGATTCTAAAATCTAACTAATTATACACCTAAAAATAGTTAAATGATATATAGACAGACCCATACAAGAATAGTACTAACGCTCAAAATCCTCACAGCTCTTGTGCGGACTGTGCCTCCGCCGTCGCAGGTAGCAGTCGCTGCCGCCGCTCAGGCACAGCCGCCGGCTATGCCTGGCGAAGTCGCCGGCCCCGCGTTTCCTAACCACCATCGCCGACTCGCCGTACGGTGAAAGCTTCAGAACTTGATGCCTTATGGGGGCAAAAGGGTAAATTTCCACAGGAGGCTGACAACTGGGGCCCACGTACAGAGGAGAAACTAAAAGCTGTCGCTCACGGTAGTGTGGATCACTCCCAATCCTAAACCCTAAACCCGCCGTCGCCATGTCCGCCGCCGTCCGCCTCCTCCTGCGCCGCCGCCTGTCCACGGCCACTGCCACCACCCCGCCGCCCACCCCGGGCTCCATCCTGAACCCGTCCTCCCCGGCAACCCCGCTCACCTCGCGGCAGAAGACCCGCCTCGCCATCTCCCTCCTCAAGTCCACCCCGCCGCCGCCCCCCGACCAGATCCTCTCCATCTGCCGCGCGGCCGCGCTCTCCCCGAACACTCACGTCGACCGCGTCGCCCTCTCCCTCGCCGCCTCGAAGCTGTCCTCCGCCCCGGACTCCCTCCGAGACCTCGCGTCCTCCCTCCTCATCCCCCGCCACGCGCCCCACGCCATCGCGCTTTTCGGCCAGGCCGGCCTCCTCCCCGACGCCATCTCCACGTTCCAGTCAGCCCCTCCACCCGCTCCCTCAACGCCCTCATCTTCGCCTGCATCGTCGCCGGCAACCACGCCGAGGCCGCCCGCATCTTCCAGACCTTCCCGACGCCCACTCCGTCAAGCCCAACACCGAGACCTTCAACGCCATTATCAAATCCTTCGCCGAGTCCGGCACCACAAGGTCCTTCTACTCGGTGTTCGATGACATGTGCAAGAAGGGTGTGAAGCCCAACGCCACCACATTTACTACAGCGATTGCTGGGTTTTACAAGGAGGAGCGGTTTGATGATGTAGGGAAGGTGATTGAGCTCATGAAGAAGCACGGTTGCGGTGAGTCACTGCCAGTGTACAATGTAAGGGTGCAGGGGCTGTGCAAGCTTGGCCGGAGTGGCGAGGCAAAGGCGTTACTGAATGAGATGGTGAAGAAAGGGACGAAGCCAAGCTGGGTGACTTATAACCATTTGATTTATGGATTCTGCAAGGAGGGGGATTTGGAGGAAGTGAAGCGGCTATACAAGGACATGGGGAAGAAGGGACTTGTTGGGGATAGTAGCTTCTATTTTACGCTTATTTATTACCTTTGTAAAGGTGGTGATTTTGATACTGCCCTTGGGGTGTACAACGAGACAGCAGCTAGGAATTGGGTGCCATGCTTCTCGACCATGAAGATGCTTGTGAATGGGCTTGCTGGGAGCTCGAGGGTCGACGAGGCAAAAGGGATCATTGAGAAGATGAAGGAGAGGTTCCCTGATAAGGCTGAAGCGTGGAAGGAGGTAGAGGAGGCATTGCCGCAATAGAATAACAGATGGACGAACTCTCAGGTATTATTTTCCTACTTCGGTGCAAAGGAAAAAATGCAGTTTGTTAGAACAATTACGTTGCTTTAATTTGGGAGTTCTAAATGAAGAATGTTGATGGCTGGATATTCTGTTTGGCTTCTTAAAGTTTGCTTCTGGACTGTTTCACATGCCATTTATTCCATTGTATGAAATGCTGCCAATGCATTATACAAGCTAAACTATATCTGGAAGAATTTGCAATGTAATTTCCAGTTCAACTTATGGCAAAGTGGTGTGCTTCTGTAGGACCCTCATGTACATCATGAGTTCTGTTCTGCCACATAGATGTTATTTTCTATTTTATCTATACGGATAAAAATAAGATCTGAACTGCAGTATCTGTTCCTATTGGTTTTGAGTCCACAACGAACGGCAACTGAGAGCTCCATTTCTTTCTGTGTTTCACTATCTAGGATATAACCTGTTACTGGTCAGTAATATGTTGATTGCTTCCATCATGTATGTCATAAGAATATAAGATTTACAGAATAATCGTGTATATTGGCTAGCATATCTGTGGTCATAAGAAGTAAGATTTACAGAATAGTTGTGTCTATTAGCAAGAACCTGTATTAATTTTAGTTTGCTGTACACTAGAGAGTATAGGATCTGAGGTTTGAACCCACAACGAACGGCAAACTGAGAGCTCCGTTCTTTTCTGCGTTCCAGTGTCTAGGATATAGCTTGTCAGTTATATTCAGTCTTCAAGACAGTAGTTGCAGGAAAAACATCTGACTTTCGAGCCAGAAGTCAGATGCAAAATGTTTCGTGAAATTATCATGAAAAAGATTTTACTTGCAGAATGGTAGCTAGGGGGACATATCCCAGCACATCCATCTATCTATTCTATTTTATATATATACTAATTATGGACTCTCTAGAAGCTCCTACCTTAACAAAAAAATAATACTAGAAATCCTCTCATTAATTCCCCGCATTATAATTATAGCTTTCCTGTATAGATCATGAGGTGTGGCTAAGAACCACAAATCATGATAGAAGGAGCAGTGCCTGTAGTTTGCATTGACTACTTAAGACAATAAAACTTTTGATCCAATCCAGGGAAGGATTAGTTATGTTCCCTGCAATTATAAGCGAACAATAATCAAACTTTGATCACACACAGGGGCCACAATTAAGAAACCATGCTGAAATCAGCACCTCGACACCGCATAATCCACCTCCAGTTTTCTAATAATGAAAAGTATACCTTTGGCCAAACCTGCAGCTCAAAACTACAGTTTTACGTATGGGAAATCTAAAATCGTGTTCTGTTTCTTCCTGCAAACATGGGACAACAAATTCAACCTACTGTGAACTTCTGCGAACAATTAGAATTTTGCTTCCGCACTCGATTCAATAAAAGAAATAACAACTTCGGCATTATCCTTAAACTATGAACCAGTACTGGTACTGTTAACACAAATCATGCAACAACGTGTAGGGTTTAAATGAACATATTTGAATCAGCCAAGTGGCCAACTACCATTTACGTTGTACAAACAATTCAGCATCTGATTCACACCAAGTTACACGATAAAAAAACAAACGTTCTGCTCCCTGCCTCGTCGGCGGCGCGGGCGTCGTCGTCCCACGGCGCCCTCGTCAGCCAAACCTAGGCACATCACTCACCGTTAACTCCGAGACACCTATAAATACCGCATCTCCCTTCACTGCTAACTCAAGCAACCAGCAACCAAATCAAACCAAGCAAGCAAGGAGCAGCAGCCCCCTGCCTCGTTTCTGCTCCATTGTTCTTGCTCTCAGCAACTCCATTTTGTTCCTCATGACGGCTGTGAAGTCCATCGAGTGACTTGCTTAGCGCCTGGCTGTCCCGGCCAGACCTACACCAAGTGGCCCTCCCCGCCCTTACCTAGCTCGACTCGCGTCTGGTTCATCGACCTGTGGCCTCGAAGACGTGGACTACCTGGAGTACCTGCTCATGATCGCCAAGGACAAGCTCCTCCCGCCCACCCCTAGCCAGGAAGAAGAGCGCAAGCTCGTCCTGCTTGTCCAGGTCACCACCTTCGCGTGAGGCGGCTTTGTTGTCGTCTTTCGGTTCAGCCACGCGGCGACCGACGCTGCCACGGGCCGGCCGGTGGGAACAACAGTTTGGGGGGTGCCCATGGGCCGGTCAACGGTAGGGGGCGCCAACCCAGCAGACCCTACAGTGGGTCCACCCTGATGCGTCATATTTGTTTCACTATGGTTTGTTTTGACATTTAGCTGGGTGTCCGTCAATACTGAAAAGTAAAGCAAATATATGATAAATTAGCCAATTTAGCATGGCACGATACTAGTAGTGTGTTATGTAAAATAGATAAGCACCAGCAACTTGAACCATGAAACATTGCTAGGGCTAACATTTTTCCAAGTCAGCACTTGTAGGTTTGGAAAGAAAGATACTCAGCAGTATATTTTAGAGAGAAATAATTTAAGAGGGTAGTCTGGCCAATCTTTCAATTGGTACAGAGATTTCTCCTATTCCAGACGGAGTAAACAAGATATGAATACGTGTCCCAGTCATAAAAGTCACTGAATTAGACACGGAAGCGTCGGAAGGCGAGGAAACAGCTACCGAGTCACGTCGTGCGCGTCCCTCTCACAGCCACACTGCATTCATCGCAATCACATATATAGTAAGAAGAGAGAAGAAGTAGCTCGTCTCGAGCAAATGTGCATTCATCGCAATCACTCTAATCCATGATCTTTTCACGAATGCAACTTCGAAAGAACAGGGTAGCAATCGACCATTTCTGTAGCAGCATGAGGCTATCTTCCCCCTCTGAGGAGCCAAAATTGCGATTTTGGGTTTTACAGAATAACTGTCTATTAGCAAGAGCCTTATATTAATTTTTGTTTGCTGTACATTAGAGTATAGGATCTGAGGGGGATTGGAGGAATTCGTTTATGCTGACACTGATCAGGATTTTTTTTTTTGAAAAAAAAGGCGTATGCTGATGTATTCTTTGTTGTTCCAGTAATATAAACCAGAGTTGTTCTTAATGAGAATTTGGTAGTTTTTAAGTATTACTTGTGTCGATTGTGGAAATTTAGTTATATCAGATAATAGTAGAGTTTACAAGGTAGATTATGTTCTTCCTGAGGCACCAAATTATGCATAAACAATAGTAAGCTACAGCCAGATGATTTAGAATTTCCTTCATAACTGGTAGTTTCAGAAAGTGCTCACAGAAATGTTAGACTATGCTTCAGCATTTGGCACTTGACTCTAGTGAAACTACTAGCTGTTCATTTGAGAACCCACGTGTTGTTACAAGTGGAGGTGCATGAGCAGATTGTTGGATCATTTCTTTGATGACGATGGCTGCCATTGTATATGTTGTATTATAAAGTGACCTATTGGTACAATTTGCAACTTAATCAAGGTATCTCTAAATATCATTTTTTACATATTTTTTGTGCTAAATTAAACATGTCAATGATGTAATCCGATATATATATATATATATATATATATATATATATATATATATATATATATATATATATATATATATATATATATGAACTGATGATGGAATTTTAGTCCAGCAGAATTTTGGTAAACCACTATTTCTCCTCACAGAAGGTTAGAACGTAAAAGATGCAAGTAATATATTCCAAACAGCACAGGAATATACTCTTCTGATTTTCTTCTTTTTCTTGAGGATGACTCTAATATTATCATTGACAGACAACAAAGAAATTTTAGCCAGATTGACTAGATTAGGTTTGTTCAAGGGTTTTGAAAGTGTTCAAAACGAACCTAGGTAGGCTTTCAAAAATGCAAATCAACATATAAAGTTATGAATGCAAACTTCTATAGTGTATATAATGGTACGAGCATATGACCAGATGATTATACTTTACTTTCGATAATGTCAAAACATTTATAAATCATTAGGTTTATGATGCCAGATGACCCAAATCAATCGAGCAGAATTATGCTCAAAATCATTCGCCATAGGTTAAGTCCATCTTTTTTTTTGCAAAAAATGAAGCAACTTAGGGCCTGTTCTTTTTGACTGCGGTTTATGATTTTGGTTGAAATTTTTGAATTTTAGCTGTTTACGACAGATATTACGGAGAAAGAGATACTCGTTTGTAATTTTGGATGGTACAGATATTAGGCTTTTAACGTGTACTATAATTAACTTGTAGATTCTATCTTAAAAAAATATTCTGTTTGAAAGTTAGGTATTGTAACAAAAACCAAAAGCCGTTTTGAGAAGTTGAAAAGAACATACCCTTAATTTATATGAACTTTTTGAGAAGTAAATAGAACAGGCTAGAGAATGACTGGATGGTTGAAAGAGGATAGTGATAAATCACGTGTATTAATGCATCTGTTCAACTTTAACATGTGCGAACTAAATTTTTATAGGTTTTTTCTGCTTTAATCTTCTGAAGACGTCTTTACTCAATAATTTGGAAATAATGCGCTTCTTTCTTGGTGTCTTGCTAGTGTTAGGGATGGGCCAGGGGAGGCCACACCCCAGAGGAGCTGTAGCCACGGCCCATTAGGAGGGGCTGCGCTCATGGAAACAATAACTGCACTTTCCTAAGGCTGATGATTATATTAGAAATACTATCAATTTGATTAGCAAGTTGATATCTTTAGAAGATAAAATAGTATCTCTATTAATTGAAATATTATTTTCTATTAGTTGGAATGTTATCTCTCGTAGTTGGAAAGTTTACATTATGTTTATTAAGGCCAACTCTATATAAAGATGGTATTATTATCTATTCTTATTAAGCAAGAAGAAATAATTAGTCTCCCCCAATTTCGTGGTCTCAGTCCATGGTCTCTCCTTTCTCCAAGACCCCTCCTCCCTCAGCCGAGCCGTGTTGTGACGGGCTGCCAGGCCTCCTTTGTATGATATTTACCCATATGAACTTAGGTTCATAACAGCTAGCTTGTGTTTTTTTCTTTTTTATGTAGACACTAAATGTATTTTGTAAGTTTGGTAGCATCATTTGGTTTTGTTGGTAGCTTGCCTTTTTTCTTTTTATGTAGATACTAAATTTATTTTGTAAATTTGGTAGCATCATTTGGTTTTGTTGGAAGTGTAGGACCAAAATACAAGTGAGGAGGTGGATGTCAGCTGAGTGAAGGGTCAGCATTCACGAGAGTGAAAATGAAATGAGGATTTATATAGGTTCGGGGGGTCTGAGAGGACCACCTTACTCCTGTCGGTGCCCTACGAGGGTATCCTCGCGTGAGGAATGCTCTCAGAGGGGCACAAGTTTGAATGGCTCTTTGTATTCATTGTGAGCTCAAGGTACAAATGAGGGATATATGTGGTATTTATATGCTCTTGGGCTTATACAAATAATCAGAATACCCCTTATGGAGATAGCTAATCTATAAGTACAAGCGAGGGGTATTATTGTCCTTTCTAAGCATTAGTAGTTTTTACATGTATATCATATAATCAATTACCGGTTGCACTGTATTATGCATGGCCATATGACGAGTGGTCTCGTGTCTTAGGGCATATTCTTAGGCCGGTGGGGCCATCCACCATGTAGGACCCACCAGGGAGGATGCACCTTTTGATGATCTTGATCCTCGATGTTGATCCCATAACACCTTCACGGGTTGTCAGGAAAGGACAAAGGCCCTAGGGGGAAAGGCCTCCGCATAAGCCCCCCTCTCCCTACGCCATTGTCACTGAGGATGTAGGGCATAGGGCATGTTGGTGCCTCTCTTGGAGTGAGACTTGTTAGAGGAGGTGTTAATTACGTAGGGCATAGGGCATGTAGGTGCCTCTCTTGGAGCGAGCCTTGTTAGAGGAGGTGCTAATTACTCTTCCAACACTAGCCCCTACCCCTTGGCGCTAAAGGAAATGTCTAAAGAGGCATTTAGGTAGGACTTGAGATCCTCGAAGGCCTTTTGGGCCTCGGGAGTCCATAGGAAACCTTCAAGCCCGCAGAGCACCTTGAAGAAGGGTGTCCTTTCTCCGCTGATCACGATATGAAGTGCCCAACGGTAACCATGGGCCTCATGAGGCGTCGAACATCTTTGATGGATCAGGGTGGCTTCATGTCCAGGATCACTCGAATTTTTTCTAGGTTTGCTTCGATGCCCCTTTGTGATACAAGGAAGCCCATGAGCTTTCCTTCCCTTACACCTAAGATGCACTTTTCAGGGTTGAGCTTGACCCCAAACTTGCGGAGGTTGGTGAAGGTCTCTTGGAGGTCTTCAAGGTGTGTTGAGGCTAAGGCCCCGTTCAAAAGTGCTATGGCTTTTTGCTAAAACGACACTGTAGCGGTTGTTAGCTTTTTTAAGGTATTCAAATAAACAAAAGTGAATAAAAATAAAAATAAAAAACATCATTATATCTCTATGAATAATGTAAAGGAAAAAAAGGGGAAAGGGGAAAGAAAAAAGCGCGTTAAGAAGCCGATATGTTCCAAACGACTTTTGGCTTCTGAAGTCAAAAGCTATTTAGAACGTGGTCTAAGATGCTTTTCATGATAGTGTTATCGATGTATACCTCCACATTACGGTCCAATTGGACTTTGAGGACGAAGCATACAAGGTGTTGGAAGGTAGCTCTTGTGTTCTTCAATCCAAAGGCCATGTGCAGGTAGCAAAAGGTACCCACAAGGGTGATGAAGATAGTCTTGTCCTCGTTATCTTCTGCCATATGAATCTGATGGTAACCCGAATATGCATCCAAGAAACTCTTTAACTCACACCCAGTAGTGGAGTCGACAAGCTGGTTTATGCGGCGGAGGGGGTAGTCATCCTTCGGGCATGCTTTATTAAGGTCAGTTAAGTCAACGCATATGCACCACTTGCCATTAGGCTTTTTGACCAAAACAAGATTGGCCAGCTATTTCGGGTGCCAAACCTCTCAAATGAGGTCGACTCTTAAGAGTTTATCGGTTTAATCCTTTATGGCCTGTCATCGCTCCAAGGAAAGTTTTCAAAGCCTTTCCTTCATAGGGAGGCATCTGGGCCTCACCACAAGGCAATGCTAGATCACCTCATGAGAGACACTGACATGTCTGACGGCATCTAGGTAGACATGTCAGTGTTAGATTTTAGGAACTCAATGGGCTCCTCCATCCTCTCCAGGAGGTCAGACCCGATCTTAATGAATCGCACATCTTCCATGCTGATGAGTTGTACTTCCTTTAGGTCCCCCTCTGGATAAGCCTTGCTTTAAGAGAACGGTGCCCATTCTTGGTGTATCCTGGCGAGGGTGGAGGAGGCACCGTCTCCCCCTATCCTTGGGTTCAAGGAGGTTGATATCACCAGAGTTAGTTGTCATCCTGTATAGGTGACTGGCCAAGTCTTTGTTGCCCCCTCACAGAGGTGACCCCGTGGGGCCCTAGTATCTTAAGGCATAAGTAGTTTTGATGAACCACTGCACAAAAGTTGTTAAGGGTTACCCTTCCCATGATGGCATTGAATGGGGACTTGACGTCAACGACATGGAATTTGATAGCCTTCATGCGGTGGTTCTCTCGTGTTCCGAATGTCATGAGGAGTTCAATCCTCTCAAGAGGTTGGATAGCCCCCTAACCCCCACAGCTCCTTGAGCGCACGGGGGTAAAGTATGTCCGCAGAGCTTCCCCCATCAACGAGGATGTGGGAGGCCTCAGTTGGACATCATGGTAGTTACCAAGAGGGTGTCATCATGGGGGAACCTTAGGCCCTTTGTGTCCTTAGTGATGAAGCTAAGCGGAATGCTTTCCTATTTTGGTGGGGCACTTTGAGGGGCCACCTCTTGTCCTCTTTAACATACTCCTTTTGCTGTCACTTGGACCCATGCCCGGAGGACAAACCCCTAATTTTGACATTCACTTGTTTGTGGCACTTGGGAGGGGAGCTCTGGCTTAGCATCTTGTGGGTGTTCTCCCTGGGGAGGGCCACCAAGGGGGAGCATAGGCATGGGGTGAATTGCCTCAAGAGGCATCGCCCCGTGGCAATGTGGCGAGGTGATCCTTGACGTTGCTCAAGGCCCCGCTTGAGGCACCTCGGCGACGTATTGGTGGCACTTGTGTCGTGCCCAACCATCTTGTGGTAAGCATGCCAGCGATCATCGCCCTGGTCCTGGTTGTCCTTCCTTTCCTCGGGATCTTCACCATGCGCCCGGTGAGTCTTAGGCTTAGAGTCACGATCCTTTAGAGGAGCCTTGTGAGAAGAGGCCCTTCCCATCAAGTGTATTTCTCCACAATCTCAAAGAGTCCCTAGGTCATTTTTTTTGTGTGTGTGGGGAGGGGGTCCCTCCCTAATGCCAGGTTTAGCTCACATGGGGTAGTTACTAGAATTAGACTTGTAGATGTCTTGCCAAGATTATGTCAATGCCTCCCCTTGCACTCTTTCAACATGATTGTTGCGATGTGGTACCTCATCTTCAGGACTGCTGGGGAGGAGTCTAGTTGAGCGCGCTTCGTAGGACAGCCCAATGAGGACGACAAAGTAGGCTGTGAGTAGGGTAGCGAGGCCATCAAGGAGAGCAAAGAAGTGTCCGTGGACCACCTCGTGTCCTTCATCCATGCCCGAACCACAGGCTTCGTTGTTGCACCAGTTAGGCCCGTCGCGTTCGTCTTCATCGTTGCCTCCATTGTCTCCCTCTACCTCAGAGTCATCACGCCCACTAAGTTCATTCGAGCTAGCATCGATCTCGAGCAGGGTGGGAGCCAATGACAAAGGGACATCAGCGATTGCCGAGGGCGAGCCCTAGCGTGCTTCGGGGCCATCACTTCCATGCGATCCTTGAGAGCAAGCACCACTCGTAGCAAAGATAGCCATAGGAAGCCCAAGATCTTTGCACACATGATTGATGAGCGGACCGTTCAACGTGGCGGTAGCTCAAAGGCTATGCTCCTTAAGGATATATGGCCTTAGGAACACAGCCATCGCGTGTTCCGTCTCCGTCGGGGAAAGAACTGCACAACAAGTGAGTGCCAAGGGTCAGCCCACGATAGGACGCTTAATGAGGATGTCCTTCGAAAATTTTGTCCCTTACGCCACCCAACAAAAAAATTAGTTCGACTAAATTATTTTGTTTTGATTTGAATTATGAAGGGTTAAAGGACCAAGAAATCTTTCAACTTAGCAAATAAGTCCATCTAGCCCATTGGTCAGACCCATCGCCCTTTTGGGAGGTCTAGGGATTCCCGCCTCTTCCACCAATTTTCATTTTTTCTCTAACATGTGGGTCCCACATCAATTCCTAACTGAAAAATAAATTTGGGTCAACGTGACTCAAACCCAGGTCCTAGTGTTTGAAGGGGCTCATCCCACTAGGCCAAGCAGTCGTGTGTGCTAAATATGCACTTTATATCCCTTTTATCCTTTGATTTAAAGTTTAAAATTCAAATTCAATTCAAATCATTTGACCAAAATACCGAAACTTCGGTTATTTCTCCCCTTTCAATACCCTCCAAAATAAATTACAAAACGAAATAGTTTTCCCTGCTTTCGTGCGACAACCCAGGTCCTAGTGTTTGAAGGGGCTCATCCCACTAGGCCAAGCAGTCGTGTGTGCTAAATATGCACTTTATATCCCTTTTATCCTTTGATTTAAAGTTTAAAATTCAAATTCAATTCAAATTGTTTGACCAAAATACCGAAACTTTGGTTATTTCTCCCCTTTCAATACCCTCCAAAATAAACTACAAAATGAAATAGTTTTCCCTGCTTACGTGCGATAGGGAGACGAAGTCCATGATGCGTCCGATCTAGCGAAGGCTGCTCTCATGATCAATCCTGTGGTAAATCCACTTTTGAAGCCAGTATGGCTCCCACTTTGCCTAGGTGGAATTTGAAGGGAAGTCCTTCGTGCAACCACCCGGGAGCTAAAAGCTGACACTACATAGGTTCGAATACTACCTCACGCTCAGGCGCTTCGGTTGGCACCACGCATCATGCAGGTAGGCATAGACTGGTGTGTTGGGAATTACGCCCTCCGAACGGGCTGCCTAGAAGAAGACCATGAGACAAGTGATGGTGTTCGGCATAAGGTGTAGGAGCTCAAGTTCGTACAACCGAAGATCACCCACAAAGCACGCGGCGGGGATCCAAATCCTGGCATTGAAGTACACCACAAAGACCAGCGTCTCGCCCATACTCGGTCGTGGCATGACCTCATCATCTGTCGGAAGCCGAACAAGCTCATGGTCAGACACCTTACCGTCACGCACGAGTTGCATCCAGCAGCTCGTCCGTCATGATCGACTGGCCGACGGTGTTCACGCACACGTCGAACACCTTCTGCGATGCCTTCCACTGCTTGCCATTAGTGGCTTTGGTGCACTCATCTTCACTACTGCGACTGCTCGAGGCAACCAATGAGCCAACGCGACCGACTTGCTCACTTCCACTGCCCATCCTGAACAGTGGAACCATGACGATGGAAGGACAGGAAGTGTGATGATGAAAGCATGATAGTGGACAAATGAATCACAACCGGTGTTGAGCAAGCAAGAGAAAGAAGAGGTAGTGAACTGCAACTGGCGTTGAGCAAGTAACCAAAAGAAGAAAGCAAATGACCAAAACCGAAGCACTGCACCGCTCTAGTAGTGACAGGACATGCGACATTAATGGTGGCAGGGCATGCACACCTTTTTAGGGGACATGCGTGTAGGGCTAAAAACATAGCTCGAGGCTCGCTAGCAGGCTCAGCTCGGGCTCGTGCATTTTCAAGCTGAGCCGAGCCTGTTGTCCATCCGCAAGAGAAATGATCCAAGCTTGAGTAGCTCGCGCGGCTTGTTTGGCTTGTGCCGGATTGTTGGCCCACGAAGGCCCAGTCGCCCAAGACTACCTTCCCAAATCGTATCTCGATCCCCTTTCTCTTTCCTGGCCCCCGCCTATCCTCTCGATCCCCAATTGCGCCAATGTCTCGCCCACCACTGTAGGCCCGTCTACCGTGCCACTACACCCTGTCCTCCCCCTAGCCTGCTCCTGTCCATCTTGGCCTGTCCGCCCCAGTCGTCAGCTGGTAGACGCCACCCGTCCTCCCCCTCTCCACCGCGCCCGTGTTCCCGTCGTCCTCGAACTGACACACATGGATCCCCAATAGAGCATAGAGTTTCATGCACGAGCGAAGAAGTTGGCCGACGTGGGGCCTCCGTTACTTAGGACGTCATAGAGTAGAGATAATTCATTTTTGAGAGAAAGGGCTATAGCTCAAACAAAGTACACACATCTTATACATCCACTCCTCACTGTGAGTTTTAGGTTCTAAACAGCCTCTTTATGGCCTTCTCATAGCCTCATTATTTATTATTTGATCTGTAACTACAACACTATAACCTCACTCCAACATGTACACTATTCTCAGGCCACCGATTCTAACCTTCCCACGCCTCGGCACCAACGTCACGGTCACACTCTCATCTCTATCGGCACCCAGATCTTGCAAGAGCTCATTCAATGCCACCCTCATGCTTGTCTCTATCCCCATCCCGTCCGCCCCGCCATCCATGGTGGAATGCTTCAAGCACACGAAGCTGGCGGCCATCTCCCGTCCGCTTGGCTCGACCTTCTCGTGCTCCATGGCGTTCACGTACACGTCAAACTTGACGATGCCTGTGCCGTCAGTCTCGATGCCCTCGACAACCAGCACCTCCTCTTGCAGCTCCTTCTCCAGCCGGCTTCGTAGCAGTTTTGGCCGCCTCACCTCCACGGTCACCGCCGCATCGAGGGACACCGGAAAACTTACGAACTTCAGCAAGCCTTTCTTTCTGTTCACGTCGGGATTAGTAGGCGGCCGCGCGTTGAGCCACGGCAGGCCGACGTCGTCGTAAATGTACCGGAGCTTCTCGATGTCGAGCACATCGCGAATGGTGATGCGCACGAGGCGGGCCTCCTCGTCGTAGAAGAGGAATGAGGAGTTGAGCCAATCAGGGTCGGTGAAGTCGACATGGCGCCGGTTCCCACGGCCAGAGCTGACATGACGCCAGGCCTCCCACAGGCGGTCAATGTTGGCGTGGTGCGGGTAGAAGAGCGGATCGTGGCCGGCGGAGTAGTAGGCACCCATGTTCTCCACGTTGGGGCGAGACACATCGCCAGCCCATACGTGCATCGTGTTGTGCGGGTAGAGCTCCACTGTCCCGGCGCCCGGCCAGCCGAACTCGCCGGCACGGAAGGGCTGGCCGTGGAAGAGGGATGGTAAAGCGGCATTGCTAATCATCTGAAATTAATTATTAGACAGGGTTAAAATATAAGTAAATTGTTTATCTTTTCTCATCAGATTAAGTTTATGGATGAACTGACTAGTACATGTAAATCAATATGATATCAGAACTAAGAGATCTTGAGTTCAAGAACAGATTAGTGTAATTAAAAAAAGTAATTACAGCCCACTTCTATTCCACGTATTAGATCTGATTGAGCCTACACGTGAGGGGGTATAAATATAAATGAATTGACTATCTTTCTTTATTAGTTTAAATTTTTAGATGAATTGATAGGTGTATGCAACTCAATAGACAGACTTAGCAGTTGGATAAAGTTTTTGTAAGCGCATCGAGCTTATCATCTGAAATTAATTGTTAGACAACTAGTGCTTCTAGTTCTGGGTATATACTCCATGTAAGAAGAACGTACGTAGCCCACCTGCTTGTACATGACCCTGAGGTTGTACTGGATCTGCTGCTCGTCTGTGACGTTCCTCTCCACGCGCATGAAGGCCAGGTCCACGAGCTTCGGTGGCGCGTGCCTCGGGTTCCGTATCGGGTCGTACAGCGGCGACGACGAGTTAGCGAACGCCAGCGGCATCCGCATCCCCTCCGGCACGTCCCAACTCCAGAACGGCAACGCGAAGCCGGGGTCCCCGAGCAGCTTCCCCGCGATGCGCTCGAAGAAGTAGAGGTACGCGCGGTGGAACGCGAAGAAGAGCCACGAGAAGTGGACCTGCACGTTCAGCTCAGGGTGCCCGACGGCCCCGACCTGCCGGTACGCGCCGCTGCAGTACGCGCAGTGGATCTTGGCCTGCTGGTAGAAGCTGCGCGGGTCCGACTTGGGCAGCGCCTTCATCAGCGCTATTGCGCGCTCGTACTTGGCCATGTCGACCGCGCCCACCACGTGCGCTGGCCGCCGGGTCCTGAGCGGCTCGGCCGGGTCCGGGAACGTGAAGTTGACGGGCTTGGACGCGGACATCGGCGGGCAGCAGCGGAAGGGCGGGAGAGCGTGCGGCGGGAGATTGGGCTTGCCGCACATTCGTAGGTCGGTGACAATGGGCCCGCCGGCATTTTTGTCGCGGCTGCCGTCGGAAACTGTGGCGGTCGAGGTGTCCTCGGCGCAGGAGACGACGTACGGGTCGAGACCCGTGACGGCGAGGAGCGTTCTCGACAGAGAGTAGGTGCATGGGTTCACGGAGACCGGGAAGGCGGCCGTGGAGGCCAGCGTGCACAAGACAAGGACGCTGATTGCTAGTGGAGCGCCGCGTACTCTACTGGCCATGGTTGTACGTCCTCGTTGCTTCGCACAGATGGGCACGGTGGCTTGCTGCTGGAATATATGAGCTGGGAGCCCAGGAACATGTAAGCTCTAGGAATTAAGTAGTGTGAGGCTATGGACATGCCACGCACGTGGGGACTGCGTCTCCGTCCCTGATGTGCGTTTAAGGGACGTTTGTTTTAGCGATGGCTTCTGATTTTTAATTAAAATTTTATTATAACTAGATTTTTTTTACTGTAACTGATTTAACTTTTTAAGTATAATTAAATTTTAAAAAATGTAAAAAATAGAAATAATATGTTAGCCCATCATGGACAATGCAAAT
Organism: Melocanna baccifera; assembly: GCA_036346265.1. Classification (NCBI taxonomy): domain Eukaryota; kingdom Viridiplantae; phylum Streptophyta; class Magnoliopsida; order Poales; family Poaceae; genus Melocanna; species Melocanna baccifera. The sequence goes on along the minus strand of CM070677.1, from coordinate 43,610,130 downwards.
GAATACAAGAAAAAAGAAAAATACAAAAAAAAGCCCAAAAATCTAAAAAATTCAGAAAAAGACAAATTATTGAATAGTGAAAAAAAATTGAAGTTAAAAAAAAAGCTGAAATGAGCAGGGTGTAAGTCTCGTTGTACAGGGACATGATACGGCCTTCTTGAGGAAAACGAATGGATGGTAACACATGCAGTTCGATTGCCAGGGGAACTATCGTTTAACTCGTCTCGGTTTATATGTTAGATATATCAATTCCTGATTTATACTTAAAGTATAATGTGATTTTATATTTGCTCCCTCACCTCTTTGATATGATTTCACATTTGGTATGTGTTGTGAAGATAGCCTTCACCTTAAGGCCTTTGGCCTGTGTGGCACGGAGGCATTAGGAGAGGGCGGCCTAAGAGGCCCATTAATGTATACAAAAGATATCTGTATCCTAGGGCAACGCTTGTAACCCAGGGCAAAACTAAGCAACATGACACCGCTATAAATAGCCCCCGGGAGCAGTAGCTGAGGGGGTGGGGAAGCCTTCTTTGGTACCAAACCAGTGCTACCACAGCTCATATTCTACTGTTTGGTTTGTAACCACAACTGTTTGGTGTCGTCCGTGGGGACCCTGACGAAATAGCTACAACTAGGAGATGGCACCGAAGAAGGCGGTCAAGAGGAAGCGAAGTACGGTAGAGGCGGTGGCGCAGGCCCAGGCGGGATTGGATGTCGACGGCCGATGCGACAGTGAAGGAGTGGCCAAAGGGGAAGTACCGGTGTCACTCCTAGCCAAGCAGATCTTCTAAGCAGACCGACAGTTACCATCGCGGCCGAACCGGAGGCTCCGGAGGAAGTTCTGGAGTGGAGGGTGGCCAACATGTCTGGGTAGGTCCTGTCGTGGATCGGGATGCCTGTGATTCCGGCACGCCTCCTGATGCCGGTCCACAGCGAGGTGCCGCTGGCCACTCAATTGAGGCACCGGGTCACCTTGCAACTTGCGACCTCAGGCCAGAGGAAACGGCGGGCAGAGGCCAAAGAGTGCCCTGTTGACGGCACTTGGGGTGCTACAGCGAGAGTTGACGGACCTTCAAGGCACGGTATGGGAGTTGCAGCAAACGCCAAAGCCATCCGACCCCTCCTGGGGTGGTCGGAGAAGCCGTTACCGAGAGGACAGAGAGTCGTGAAGTTTCGTTAATAATGCTTTGGCACGCGGATCCAAAGTCCCCTCTCTCCAATCTGCAACTGGCTGCCTGGCCCGAAGACTTCAAGATGCCTGCGATCGAGCCCTACAAGGGGGATGCGGATCCTCGAGAGTTTGTCCGCGTATATGAAACGGCTATTAAGGCAGTTGGGGGCGATGATTCTACAAAGGCGAAGGGCCTGCCCCTTGCTCTTCAGGGGATAGCGCTCTCCTGGTTCTTTACCATGGAACCCAACTTGGTGCACTCATGGGAGCAGGTCCGGGGTTATATCTACAACAACTTTCAGGGGAATTACACTGAACGGGTCGATGCGTGAGCCAGCTTTTTGCTGCCGACAAAAGTCGGCGGAAAAGCTTCGCAAGTATTTCAAGCAATTTGCCAAGATACGATGATAGGTCAAGGACGTCAATGAAACTACAATTATCAATGCAGCAATACAAGGTCTTTGGCCAAGGCCATTGGCCACATATAACGCTCACAAACCAATCAAAACGGTGGCCAAGCTCTTTGACAAGATGGAGGAGTATGCTAGAGCGGAAGAGGATGCGCAACTTCGTCAAGGAGATGCCCCGGATCATAGGAGAGGCCTGGACGAAGTAGAAGGCTCTGGTCGCAGACAACCTAGGAGCCAGAGGCATAAGTACGTCCTCGACATTGAAGGTGGAGGCAGCGAAGGGTGAGACAAAACTCCCGTCGGTCGAGGTCGGTAGGGGCGAGGCCAAGCGTGAGGCCTGGGCCGAGATGGCGGAAGTGGGTGTCTTGTTCGGCAGCCCTCCGCCCAGTCGCCCCTCGAGCCACTGCCCCCAGGATTGTGGTGCGAGGTACACGGGCGCGGTGACCACCTCACTAGGAATTGCTAGTCCGTCACGATGCTTCATGAGAGTGTCCTGAGGGACAGGGCCCTTGAAGCACGAACACATGTGGTAGCCCACGTACAACCTCCGGAGGGCCGGTTGCTCCCACCCGCTCCTGCAAATCTCCGCATAGAAGCTCCCGAGTATGCATCGTCAAGTCATAAATGTCATCACAGGGGGGTCGTCATTGGAATTCTCGTCGAAGAGGTAGAGGAAGGCCTATGCTCGACGGCTTCACCATGTCGCCACACACCCCGCACAAGTGCCACCCTACCGGCCGTGTAGTGAGATTACTTTCACACCTACTGATGCAGAGGGCGTGGATTTCCCGCATCAGGATCCTTTGGTGGTGCGGGCTACCATTGCGGGATGCGATGTCAGGAACATCCTGGTGGATGGGGGAAGCTCGGCGGATATCCTGTTCGCTGAAGCCTTTGACCGAATGGATCTTCCCTGGAGCCGGTTGCAGCCTCCAGGGGTCCCGCTCCAAGGATTTGGAGGTCAGCCACTTAACGCGGTGGGCCAGATCCAGCTTCAGGTGTCTTTCGAGCAGGGCGATCACCAGAGAGACGAAGAGATTACCTTCGACATTGTTGACCTCCCTTACCCATACAATGCCATCCTCGTCCGACCTACCCTCAACATTTTCAGCGTGGTAGCACATCATAACTTCCTGTGCCTTAAGCTCCCAGCCCATGCGGAGTTATCACCCTGTACGGGGACCAAGATCTCGCCTGCTAGATAGAGCTCGGGGCTCGAAGGGTTTCACGGAAAGTCCACACGACACGAGACTTCCACAACATCAGCTGCCATGTCACCTTCAGCTTTGGGGTGGACACCCAAGCCAAAGCCTGAGGGGGCGATTAAGAAGGTCGACCTAGGGAGCTCAAGTGGTCCCCGGCATGTATCGCTAGGGGAGGGGCTGAATCCATTGATGGAACAAGGGCTTCTTCAAGTACTCTGTGCCAGTATAGACGTGTTCGCGTGGTCATCGAACGATCTTGCAGGAGTAGATCGGTCCCTCATAAAGCACCACCTCGTGGTCCAGCTGGAGGTCAAGCCGATAAAACAAAAACTCAAACGCATGTCCCTCAATCATCAACAAGCAGCCAAGGCTAAGGCCGCAAAGTTATTACAATCGGCGGTCATTCGAGAGATTCATCACCTGGAGTGGTTAGCCAACCCGGTGTTGGTAAAGAAGGCTAATGGCACTTGGTATATGTGCGTAGACTTCACCGATCTCAACAAAAGCATGTCCGAAGGATAACTACCCACTCCCGCGGATTGACCAGCTGGTCGACGCTACAGCAGGGTGCCAGCTGATAAGTTTCCTAGATGCTTACTCCAGTTATCATCATATTCTCATGGCAACCAAGGATGAGGCCAAAACCAGCTTTATCATCCCAGGGGGGACGTACTGTTTCACTCGTATGCCATTCGGCTTGAAGAACGTGGGGCTACCTTCAGTCGACTCGTGGCCCTTGTCTTCGCCGACCAGTTGGGTAGGAATGTCGAGGCATATGTCGACGACGTGGTGGTCAATAGCAAGCAAGCCAGCTCCCACGCCGAAGACCTTCAGGAGACCTTCGCCAGCCTACGAAGAGCCGGGGTCAAGCTTAATCCAGATAAATGCGTTTCTGGGGTATGAACGGGAAAACTACTTGGATTCCTGGTGTGCGGCAAGGGGATCTAGGCGAACCCAGAGAAAGTTAATGCAATTCTTTCCATAGAACCGCCCAAGACCACGCGTGAAGTACAGAGGCTCACGGGTGCCTTGCTGCACCTAGCATTTCCTTTCATGAGCAGCGGAGCGGGGGCTCCTGTTCTTCAAAACGCTGCGTGGGTGCGAAGGCTTCTAGTGGGATGACGAGTGTAATACGGCCTTCGCCGAGCTCAAGAAATACTTGGCTGAACTTCCGACCCTGGTTTCTCCCCTGTCAGTGGCCCCATTGCTACTGTATGTGGCGGCAACCATGATGGCAGTCAGCGCAGTCCTCATTTGGGAGGAAGGCACCACGCAGCGCCCTGTATACTTTGTGTCGAAGCCTTCTAGGGTGCCAAAACGCGATATACCAAGCTGGAGAAGCTCGCCTACACGCTTTTGATGGCTTCACGAAAGCTACGACATTACTTCCTCACGCACCCCATCACGGTGCCTTCGACATTCCCTTTGGCGGAAGTACTGCGAAGCAAGGAGGCTACGGGGCGGATTGGTAAATGGGCGGCTGAGCTAGCCCCTTTTCCTTGACGTACGTTTCCCACACCACCATCAAATCACAGATCCTTGCCGACTTTGTCACCAAGTGGACGCCGCCCGCCCAGCTTCAGATCGCGCCACTAGCGGAGCCATCATGGATGCTCTACTCTGACGGGGCCTACAACGCTTCAAGAGTGGGAGTGGGGGTGGTCTTTACAACTTCGGAGGGTCATCGTCTTTCTTATTCAGCACGGTTAGAATTCCCGCTACCAACAATGTGGCGGAGTATGAGGCCCTCCTCTTTGGTCTCGGCAAGCTCAAAGCCCTCGGGGCTTGTCGGGTCGTGGCGCATATGGATTCAAGGTTGTTGGCAGGGCATATTGACAAGTCCTACCAAGTGAAAGATGATGACCTCGCTAGGTACCTAGCAGCAATTCGAGCTAGAGAGAGGCATTTCCTGGGCTTTACGGTTAGAGTCGTTCCAAGGGCAGACAATGAAGAGGCCGATGCCCTCGCCAAGGCAGCAAGTATGCGCAATCGGCCATCAGTAGGAGTGTTCTCCGAAGACCTTTCCGCGTTGGCTATTCAAAGTAATGAGCGTAAGACTAGTCTTGTCCATCAGATTGTGCCCGCGAATGATTGGCGGGAGCCGATTTGCACGTTCTTACAAGGAGTGTATGAGCCTAAAGATCCTCTCTTGCTCAAGCGACTGCGACAGAGGGCGCAGAATTTCCAGATGATCGAGGGCATATTGTTCAAATGGGGAGTATGTGCTCCGCTTCTTCGATGCCTTTCACATTCCGAAGGCCAACAGCTCCTCGCAGATATACACGCGGGACATTGTGGCTCCCACCTCGCTCCGAGGGCCCTCGTTGGAAAAGTCTTCCGACAAGGGTTCTACTGGCCTACAACTGCATCCGACGTAGCCGAGGTCGTGAAAAAGTGTCAAGGTTGCCAATGGATGGCCAAGATGAGCCACCGACCATCGAGCGAGCTACACCCCATCCCACCGGCTTGGTCGCTAGCTCGGTGGGGGATGGACATTATCGGACCCTTACCCCGGGTGCCCGAAGATGTGCGGTTTGTCATGGTCGCCTACGAGTATTTCTCCAAATGGCGGAAGCATCTGCCTTGGCGAAGGTTACCTCAGCATCCATTCAGCGCTTCTTATGGCAGAATATCATTTGTCGATTTGGGGTTCCGAGGGAAATCACGGTCGACAATGGTCTCCAATTTGATTCCACGGCATTTTAGGCATTTTGTGAGCAGATGGGTATTAGACTTCACTATGCCTTCGTCGGACACTCTCAGTCCAACGGGGCTGTAGAGCATGCAAACGGCACCATCTCAATCGGGCTCAAAAAGCGGCTGGTGGGTCTCCCAAAGGGCACTTGGCCACAATAACTGGCGAATGTGCTTTGGTCCATCCGCACCACCGTCACGTGTCCTACAGGATTTACACCATTCAAGCTCTTGTATGGTGACGAGGCAGTTACACCAGAAGAAATTCAAGCGGAGTCTAGGCGGGTCGTCGCTCCTGCATCACCAGGAGAACGAGCAATCTCCCTTGACCTTCTTGATGAAGTCCGCTCCAATGCTGCGAAGCACATTTCCAAGTACAAGCAAGCAACCACTCGAACTTACAACTAGCATGTCTACCAGCGGAGTTTTGAAGCAGGGGACCTTGTACTGAGGAAGGCTTTGCATGCAGCGATGGTTGGAAAACTCGGACCCCAGTCGCACCTTCTCCGCCTCTAGCTCGGAGATTTGTTGCAAAAGGCCCATACGCTCCTCCGTGGTGGCTTCACGGGTTCGCTCAACTAGGGACTTCGCCTCGGCAAGGGCTTTGGCTCCTTCCGTCTCGAGAAACCTGATCTTCTCATCCCTCTCCCTTGTAATGTGAGCCAGCTCTTGGGCAGATCGGCTGGCAGAGTCAGACGCTTCTTGCGCCATTTGATTCTTCTCCACCACCAACTCGCTGATCCGTTGAAGGAGATCAGCACGCTCTTCGGCAGCGGCGGCGGCTGTCACCACAGCGCCCCGACAAGCAGATTCAATGGAGGCTTCTGCGGTGGCTAGCTACTCTTGTAAAGCACTTTGCCCATGACCCGGGTGCCTTGAAGGGCTCGTGAAAGAGCTAAGGCCTACATGGCGTCAGGGTGTCAACGATCGGTTCTGTAGTGTGATGATAAATGATGGATATTACCTTCATCACGATGGCCTCCAAAGCGCCTTCCAACAGCCCGGAGTCGCACGAGGAAAGTGAGTCGCGGTCCAGCGAACCCCTTCGCTACCACGCGCTCGCGATGTGCTAGGGGGGCGCTCCAGCATAGGGATCCCGAGTGCCTCGCACACTCGGTTGATTCACTCATGACCCGCTTTCATGGACTCTCGAAAGCTATGTTCCTTGGCGGTGTAGGGTCCGAGGAAGACAACCGCGGCTTGCTCTGCATCCTTGAGCGTCATTCCTATGAAAATATAACATGCCATGAGAACGCTTAAAACAGGAGCCCCTTCCGCTTGTTGCTTTAGGAACTTATGAGGGTTTTTAGGTGGATGCAAGGAAGTGATAGTTGGTTGGAGGTCGTTGTCGCGGGTACGGCCTTGTTGGACTGGCCATTGGTGCTCCAACAGAGTGTAACATCCCAAAAATTTTATCCCTTTATTAATTAATTATTGGATTTTTTTTTTCAAGCCTGATTTGAGAAAAATTAAAAGTTCTATTTTCTAAAAGCCAAAAAGAATTTATTGCATTCCATGAAAGTCAAAATAAATGTATTTCATCTTCCTAAAGTCAAATCTGTGATTATATTAATTTTCAGGATTTTATAAAAATTTAAAACTTGTGTCGCCTAGCTCTTGGTTCTGCTAGACAAAAGATCGAAGGCACAGAGAAGACCAAAAGGGTTGACGGTATGGTCTCAGCCCATCCGAAGGAGAGCCTTCCACCGTGAGAGGCTACTGTTGTGGGGATGGCCTTCACCTTAAGGCCTTCGGCCTGTGTGGCATGGAGGCATTAGGAGAGAGCGGCCCAAGAGGCCCATTAATGTATACAAAAGACATCTGTGTCCTAGGGCAACGCTTGTAACCCAGGGCAAAATTGTACTTAGCAAGATGACACCGCTATAAATAGCCCCCAGGGAGCAGTAGCTGAGGGGGTGGGGAAGCCCTCTTTGGTACCAAACCAGTGCTACCACATCTCATATTCTACTGTTTGGTCTGTAACCACAACAGTATGGTTTCACACTTGTCCTCTCACTTGCCTGGTATAGCATATATATGTAACATTTGGTTCTTCATTCTATTAATTGCGTAATTGCCTCAAATATTTTACGCTCTCATGGTATCAGAGCGACGCCGCTCCTGAGTAGCCGCCTCCACAGCTTCTGCCACACCACCACTGCGAGATAAACTCGTCCCCATGATCTCTCCCGGGGGCTGTGTAACCTGTAGTTTAAATCGTGTCGCTGATCATCCGATCGATTATCAATTAGAATTTTTTGGTCATCTTCAGATCGGATTTTCTCTATTTTTTCGATCATAGATCGGTTTACGTTACCCTGCCGACCCATCGACGTTCCTCGGCTCTGGATTTCACTACCTTGGCTTCGACCTCTCCAGCACCTCCTCTCCTCCGATGACATCGTGGCATGACGTGATGCGCTTTTCGACATGGCCCTCCCTCCGCAGCCTTTCGAGCTCCCCGTCTACTGTCGTCATCATGTGGTCATACCATCGTCCGCAAGCACGAGCCGTCACACCACCGGAAGCCCGCACTTATGGTCATACCATCAATATGCACAGGCTGCCGCTGCATCGCCCCTTCGGGCTGCAGTGTCGCTGCCCATGGTCACCATTGCCATCATCGAAGCCACCGTCTTCATCAACGTTGATTAGGTCCTTCTCTGCCTTTCCCCGAGCACCGTTGGCATCGCCTCTCTAGTCTTCATCTCATCCACCACAGGTATGTCGCCAGTGTCTCATTTTTCCCTATTTAGTTCACTCAAGCGGCAGTCGTCGTGTTGCGCGGCCCTCTCGCTCTCTGCACCGCCACCGTCGTGAGCCCCCTCTGCTGTTGCTATCGCAACCCTCCAAATATTGGCGGACGATTTATTTTGGTCCTCTTTCTTGGTGCACACGGTTCTGGCAAAATCAGAATGCCCTTTCTTCCCCGTCACACTCCGGTCTTGGCACCACCAGTGTGGCGCTTCATCTACAATGGCTTCATCTGCATCATCCTTGGCATCACCCTCTTCCTCGATGACTGCCCGATTGCGTCACCGTCTTCATCCTGGCACTTCTTTGCGCTGATGACTCCCCTTGTGGTCGCTCGACATCGGCTACCCTAACCACAACAACGACCTCGACGCTAGCTATCTCGACATGGCTCCCTCTTCCACGGATACGACTGTGGTCACCCCGATCTCGGCTACCTCGGCAACAAAAGGCTGTCTACTTCTGTTTTCATTGAGTTCCGGTCTAGTTTGAATGTTCGCTCTGCCGACGCTCCAACTGCGGGGGATGTTAGACACCTCGCTTTATATATTAGACGTCTCTTGGTCTATACTTAAGGCATGGCATGGTTTCACACTTGCCCCCTCACCTGCTTAGCATGGGCTATATATGTAACATTTGATTCTTCATTTTATTCATTGCGTGATTGCCTATGTTAGACGACTCGGTTTCTAGCCTATACTTAAGGCATAGTATGGTTTCACACTTGCCCTCTCATGTATCTAGCATGGTCTATAATATAACTTTTAGTTCTTTATTTTATTCATTATATAAATATTTCACGCTCTCATTAACCGTGTGGAATATGTAACCAGTTTACTAATTGGCAACGTCAACGTTGGGTCCCGGTGAGGTTGGTGTCGTTACTTGTACACAGGGCCGGCCTTAGGGGGGCGAGCGGGGCGACCACCCCGGGCCCCCAAAATCCAGGGGGGCCCCCATAGTTTCTTCCGTCCTCGACCTCTACCACGCCCTCGCCGCCTCCGCCTCCTCGGGCGACCCACAGCCCCATTCCTTCCTCTACGACGCGGCCTCCGCGCGGCTCCGGCTGCTCTCCCTCCTGGCCGATGCCCGTGCGCCGTTGCCGTCCCTCTCCTCCTGCAACCTCCTCCTCGAGTCCCTCCTCTCCCTCGGCCTAATGAGCTCGTGAGTTGCGACCTTGCCCTCGTGTCCGCATGCCGCCTAGGGTTCTGCCACTGCCGCCAGGAGCTATGGTTCCACCGCGCCCATCAGTAGCCACCTCGTCCGCCCCCAGCCGCCTGGATCCACCACGTCCACCTCCAGCCACCTGGATTCACCACGTCTGCCCCTAACCGCCTGGTATCCCTCTCGTCTTGTGGTGCAGCGCAGGCATCTGTCCCCTCCTCCTTCGACTCCGGCAAGGTCAGAGCCTCTCCCCTCCCCCACCGATCGAGTTCATCTAATTTGTTCAAGAACCATTTGGATCTGGTTTCTTGGTGCGGGTGGATCAAGCTCGCGTGGTTGATCCATTTTAGCGGGATTGTTTAGGACCTCTAGGGCTTGAGATTCAGATTGGTGTGCGATTTAGGGGGACAAGATGGGTGGAATCATACACCTCCGATGTGATTTACAAGGGGATTTGATTCGTGAGGATGGCGAGTCGTAACCATGGGATTTGGTACCCATCCAGTGTGAAATTTTTGGCAGTTTTGTTCATATATTAGCGAATAATACGAGGGTGTCCATTCACCTGTCATGTGAGTGCTATGCGATTTGGAGTTTGGGAAATGGTTAATGGAAAGAAAACATGGTGCGTTGCAAGAAGATGTGAAAATGTCAAGCGGTGAAGGTGATAATTTATTTTGTTTGACGTCTCCTTTTGTCGACCCTCCAAATGCGCATCGATGATTACTCTAGAATTAATGGTAAGCTTCTCTGTATCATAATTTTTTCTAAACCTTTTGGTATCAGTGGTGATTCTTTTTCTTACCGATCACTTGGCCTCCTGTGTTTCTTTTTCTAGGATAGATTAATGGATACTGCATTTGAGCAGACATTAGTTGAGGTTAGATCACAACTATTTTACTTATATTTTCTCAATTTAGAAATCTTGGTTTTATTTTTTGATAACATTTTGAAGATTGTCCACTGTATATTTTTAATTGCTAAAATATCTTGTCTTCTTCCAGCCCAATATGCTTGTCATCAATGCGGAAAAATTTGCATCTACTTCTTCAGGTAAGAAGTAACCTTATGTTTCTGCTTGTGTTTCAGAAATCCTCCTTCCATTCCCTCTGGCTTAAAAAAATCTGTTACTGTAGTTTCAGAAATGCTACTGCACTTAATGTTAGTATTAAACAATTCTGGTAGCTAGGGTGTAATGTCAATATGAATCAACATGTTTAGGTCGCTTGCTTTATTCGAGTGTGCTAGCAAATGCTAATACGTATGTTTAGACCGCGCTGGGCGCTGCCTCGTTGGCCACGAGGGAGGAGATGGGCCTGCTGATTAGAGTCCAGGATGACATCTGGTATGTACCTTAACGGCTAACACAAACAAGTGCAGGATGAAATTTTTAAGATAATATCTATAAACTCTTTGATATGAAATTTTCTTTAGTACATAACACATTTTAAGTGTTTGTTAGTAAAATTAGATATATATATATATATATATATATATATATATATGTATGTATGTATGTATGTAGATTTATATTTAGATATTTATACTAAGGTCTCTATTTCTAGTTTTACCTTGAACCTCTAAAATCTCTAAAATCCTAGGACCGACCCTGCTTGTACACGAAAGATGTAACCAGTTTACTAATTGACAACGTCGACGTTGGCTCCCGGCGAGGTTGGAGTCGTTAACTTGTACACGAAAGATGTAGCCAGTTTACTAATTGGCAACGTCGACGTTGAGTCCCGGCGAGGTCGGTGTCGTTAACTTGTACATGACGTGATCCAAAGATTCGATCGAATCCATCGGCACATAAATATGAACAAGACGTATACCGGCCATCGAGACCGGACGTCCGGCCCACGAAGCCCAAGTGACCGGCTGACCCACGCAGGCTCTCTTGCACTAGTGACGGATCTAGATTTTTAAGATAGATATTCGGACTTTGGAGATAAGTTACTTAGATACATCGATATTATGACACACCGCTTCCTATAGAACACCAATACAATGATATGTGTATATAGATATAATAAAAACATGTAAATTATAGAAATTAATGATTTCTTACGAGAAAATGAGCGACATAAGATTAGCATAATGACATGAATTAAATAGTAAATTATATAGATTAATGACAGTTACATATCTTGCTAATCCTACCCCTTTTTTTGCTCATTTTAGCTCTCTCACAAAGATTTCAAATTTACAGGCTTCTTTCTTTTTTAAAGCTCAAAGATTTACAAAATCAAACATATATTAAAGATTAGATTTGCAAAGAATAGATTAACAAAATCTTTTTAAAAAAATATTCATGAGTGATGACGAAGAATACCTCTATTAAGTCATCACATCTTTCACAGGTCCACGTAAATAGTTGTGTGAGATCAACAAAATAGACCTATACAATAGCACCAAATTCAAGTTCATAACAATTAGTGCATGTATTCATTGAACATCGCTAAAAAGAAGTTTTGACAAGAATGACAATTGACAAGGACATCACACTCATTTTATTAATAGAAATTAGAGTATGATGTTCTACACAAAAACAAGTGTGAAATTTGTGATTATTGGAGTGAGTAAGTCTGAGATTACAATAATTTCAGGTTATCCATTTCCTAATCTGATCATAGCCAAATAGAGTACTCACTAGGATCCTCAGAAGTGTGGGGGTGCATGTCCAGTTTAAAAGAGATACAAAGCTTTGTACTTTCTTGGTTTAATAAGATTGAAGGGTTCAATTCCAATCATTATTAACAAGAATGTATTATTTCAAGTACACGCATGGCTTGAGACATTTTTATGTAACATTGGTGCACTCTCTCCTACCAAGTGGGGAGTTTAAAAACTTCGTTCAGGTATGGCTGTAACCTGTAGTTGACCACATTCACATGACAACTAAAATAAGTCTAACAGGGTTTCCTGTTATAAGCATTTGTAAATTCCTCGAGTTCAGTTAATGATCAAAGCTTAAGATAAATTAGCTGCATCAAAGTTTATAATATCCTGTGCGATGCTTGCACTCTGCAAATACAGTCGTCATGATTTTTTGAAGTGATCGTAGCATATACTACTCGTACTTCAGAAGTTTCACCAAGGTCAACCAAAGCACACGTAGGATCGATCGCTTGGTCAGTGGGAGAATCTGACCAGCAAGGCTATCGGATATTCCACTAGTGCCACTTTGTTCACACAAGAAAAAGAGGAATCAGTATTCCTTTCTGATCACATTTTTTTTCCATTGGCCGCACGCTTGCGAAGTGTTCAAGACTAATGGCCTAGTTTGAGATTGGTTTTCCATCAGTTTAATCAGGTTTGCACACGACCAAAACTGTGGTTAGGTTAACCATGCACATCACCTCACCTGCAGCTCCTGTTTGATGATGATGGACAACGAGTTGTCAATTGCCTGCCAAGAAATTCTGAGTTCTTACGGAACGACTGCTTCTTCTGCTCCTGTTTGATGATGATGTTTGTGTTGGAGGAAGATTTTGCAGCTCATGATTCTTGTGCGATGATTTCATATCGGTCGAGCTGCTGCTGTTTTTGCAACTTTTAATGATTTACCAATCTTCGATCACCAATGGCGATCAAAATACGGCTAGTATATGACTGACACAACCATTTGTGAATCTCAGAAAGGAATTTAAGCCATGTTCTTTCTAACTTCAGCTTATAGTTTTTAAGCTGTTCGTGAGAAATAGTATGAAGTAACAGAAATCCGATGCCGTTTTAGCTGATGTAAATGAAGTTGGTACAGTGTGTACTATAATCAATTTATAGACTTTATCTTAAAAAGATACTCTATTTTGAAGTTTGTTACTATAAAAAAATTACAAAGCAATTTTAAAAGCTGAAAAAGGAGAGGCTTTAGTGCTAGTTTCTTCAGTGCTAGTTTTCATGAAATCATTCAACTATGAACTTCATGTACGTGGCGATCGGCGTGTTTAATTTTGACTTTCGGACAAGCAAGCTAGGTTGCCAGTTCATCTTATCCGCCCAAGTGCCAGCCCTACTACTACAGGAGTCCTTCCTAAGCCTAGCGATGGCGTGATACGAAAGAACACCGACATGGAAGTACGTAACGTCTTACGAATCGGGTCTGAACTCCGAAGTCCGAACACATCCCGTAACATTACACCGTCGTGCTCTCGCTCAATCACTGGAACCACCAGACGAGCCAGCACAGTGGTGAATCCAGAATTTTTAAGATAGATATTTAGACTTTGAAAATAAATTGTTTAGATATGTCGATACCACGACACACCGCTTCCCATAGAACACCGATACAATGATATATGTATATAGGTATAATAAAAATACGTAAATAGAAATTAATGATTTCTTACAAGAAAATGAGCGACATAAGATTAGCATAATGACATGAATTAAATAGTAAATTATAGAGATTAATAACAGTTACATACCTTGCTAATCCTACCCTTTTTTTGCTCTTTTCAGCTCTCTCACAAAGATTTCAAATTTATAGGCTTCTTTATTTTTTAAAGCTCAAAGATTTGTTAGACCATATGGTCAGGTCTAGGCTATTTTAAATGATGAATAATTGACAACGTTAGTTATGATATTACTTAATATGTGTTATACGTGTGCGGATTGATATTGGTCAAGTTCGGACGAACTTGTGCCGGAAAAATATTTTTTGATCTTTACATGTGCAGGTTGGGCATAGAGGCGATCGTGGTTGATGACGAGGAGAATCGGGACTAGGATGGGGAGATCCAAGGTTAGACGATCGAGAGAGAGTCATGAGATGGTCGAACTCATGCTTGGGCACGTGAAGATCAAAGGTGGATGATACGTGGAGAAGATACAAGAGGTGCGGTCCTGGAAGTTTCGACACGTGGAAGGCTGGAAAAATCGGAAGCGTAAAAAGAATTTAAAAAAATCATGTTATGAAAGGTTTTGGGTCTCTTGAAAAGTAGTGGGCCAAAAAAACTCGTTGAGGTAAAAAAGGTTCAGGATAAATTGTATTAGGGTTAATGACGTATTGAAGTAGGTTAAAATTTTTTAGAAGGGCTAACGGAGGCCGTTGGAGTATAAAAGAAAAGACAAGGCTTATGTACTAATAAGTAAAAAAAAAGGGAGAACTAGACAATTTTGCTTTGCACGGAAGTTTTTGCTTCTGTTGTAATTTTGGAAAGGAAGATAAAGCGAGTGCTTGCAGCGTTTTTTTGCTTGGCCGTAATTTTCTTGAGGAAGCAATAGGCGGCGCGGGTGTTCTCGGAAGAAAAGAAGATTGTGGTCTTGGCCAGCGGTTTTTTTCTTTTTCGTGCGTGGCGCTGGAAGGAAAAATTGGCGTCGCTGTGGTGATTTCAGAAAAAATAAGGAGGCGTGGCGTCGTGGATTAGGAAATTAAGAAGGTATGTACATGATTTGGCAAGAAGTGAACTAATCACATTTATGCATGGCTCATGTTCTAGTGTTTGCATTTTTCTTGATTGTATCTGGTACGGGGCGTGGCTTTTAGAAAAACAAGAAAAAAAGATTAGAGCTAACAAGTGATTAGGGCCAAGAGGTGATTAGTTGCTTTTGGCTTACGACGGCATGGATTGCATGGCCGAGACTTTTAGATAAAAAAAATTGAGTTGCTTGCTGGCTGCACGCTCCGCATGGAATAAAGAAAAATTGGTGCACGGAGGTTTGGATTGGGCCGTGACTTTGAAGGAAATAAAAAAGTCGGCTGTTGATAGCGCTGTAATCTCTGATCTACAAGAAAAGGAGAGACGGCGCTGTGCATGAAATTGATATACAAAGACTACTTAATTTGCAGATGTTAGAAGGAGAAATCTTCTAAGATTTAACCCGTTCAAATATAAATATTATACTCTTTTCTCTTTATGAGTTTTCCTCTAAGGTTTCTCATCAAGGTTTTTAATGAGGTAATATAACAACGTAATCATACATATATTATATCTCTATTCTCCCCACAGGGGTTTTTTAAAATATAATCAAATATATGCCATATCATTTTTCTCCTTAATTTTTTCCACTGGTTTTAAAGGAGTTTTTCATGGCATATCTACTCTTCAGATTCTCCTTATATTTTTCCTACAGGATTTTGGAGGAGTTTTTCCAAGATGATCATATGACGACACATTGGTCAAGGGGGAGTGTTACATATTGACCAAATGGCTGTGTCCGTACGGACGTGACGATCCGTACGGACGCCGGTGATCCGTACGGACGACGGTTCGTCGCCGGCACTTCATCATCTATATATATGTGTGTCAAACATGTACGATTTGTAGGAATGAATGAAAAAGCAACAGTTCTCTCAAATACTTATCAATCTCTTGCAATAGTTACATGCAAAAAGAATAAGGCGATTGCAAGCTGCGCGTGCATTCGCGTGATCAGGAGAGGCAAGTACTAATCAAGCTTTTGTTTGCTTAATCGTTTAATTAGGGTTTAATCAATTCTCGTCACTATCTGCATCAGCGATCTTGTTTTTTTTATATCTTGAGTTCTAGACCTCCGTTTGACATAATTCCAGTTGGGTTAGTTCAATATTTTTGTCTAATTTATTCTGACAAAGTTTGAGGTCAATCGGAGTTACGGTTTTTTTATCGAGATAGTGTTAGTGAGGATACAATGTTCTATCCAGAATTTTAAACAAGGCTTGAATAGGTTTTGTGTTTAAGAGGAGTCTTAAAATTTATTTTTAGCTTCCGCAATCATTCACCCCCGTCTGATTGCCTATCTTAGTGTGAATCGATCCAACAAGATATACAAAATCAAATATATTTTAAAGATCAGATTTGCAAAGAATAGATTAACAAAATCTTTTTTTAAAAAAATATTCATTAGTGATGACGAAAATACATCCATTAAGTCATCACATCTTTCACAAGTCCACGCAAATAATTGTGTGAGATCAACAAAATAGACCTATACAATAGCACCAAATTCAAGTCCATAACAATTAGTGCATGCATTCATTGAATATCGCTAAAAAGAAGTTTTGACAAGAATGACAATTGACAAGGACATTATTGCTGCTAGCTGGTTTTGCTGATTTCATAATTGACGATTGACATCACACATTTTATTAATAGAAATTAAGTATGATGTTCTAAACAAAAACAAGTGTGAAATTTGTGATTATTGGAGTGAGTAAGTCTGAGATTACAATAATTTCAGGTTATCCATTTCCTAATTTGATCATAGCCAAATAGAGTACTCACTAGGATCCTCAGAAGTGTGGGGGTGCATGTCCAGTTTAAAAGAGATACAAAGCTTTGTACTTTCTTGGTTTAATAAGATTGAAGGGTTCAATTTCAATAATTATTAACAAGAATGTATTATTTCAAGTACACGCATGGCTTGAGACATTTTTATGTAACATTGGTGCACTCTCTCCTACCAAGTGGGGAGTTTAAAAACTTTGTTCAGGTATGGCTGTAACCTGTAGTTGACCACATTCACATGACAACTAAAATAAGTCTTAACAGGGTTTCCTGTTGTAAGCATTTGTAAATTCCTCGAGTTCAGTTAATGACCAAAGCTTAAGATAAATTAGCTGCATCAAAGTTTATAATATCCTGTGCGATGCTTGCACTCTGCAAATACAGTCGCCATGATTTTTTGAAGTGATCGTAGCATATACTACTCGTACTTCAGAAGTTTCACCAAGGTCAACCAAAGCACACGTAGGATCGATCGCTTGGTCAGTGGGAGAATCTGACCAGCAAGGCTATCGGATATTCCACTAGTGCCACTTTGTTCACACAAGAAAAAGACGAATCAGTATTCCTTTCTGATCACATTTTTTCCCCATTGGCCGCACGCTTGCGAAGTGTTCAAGACTAATGGCCTAGTGTGAGATTGGTTTTCCATCAGTTTAATCAGGTTTGCACACGACCAAAACTCTGGTTAGGTTAACCATGCACATCACCTCACCTGCAGCTCTGGGACTTGGGCAACGAGTTGCCTGCCAAGAAATTCTGAGTTCTTACGGAACGACTACTGCTTCTTCTGCTCCTGTTTGATGATGATGTTTAGGAAGATTTTACAGCTCATGATACTATCTGTAACTTGACAGCAACAAGTTCAAGGTATTGTAAGCAAGGTTACAAGCTTCCTACAAGTGCATAATGCTAGAGTTAACAGCTTGCAAACCTCTTGGAGCAGCTCAACCGAAGAAGGCTCGATAGGAGCTCGTCGTTGGCCGTCGGGCAGCGGCGCCATGGATCTAGAGAGTGGAGAGGAGAGGACGAGACGAACTGACAAGCGGAGAGGGCAGCGGCGTTGTGGATTTGGAGACTGGAGGGCGGCGGCAACTAATAGTCAGAGGGCGATGGCGCTGTGGATCTGGAGAGTGGAGAGGAGAGGACGAACCGACGAGCGGAGAGGGCGACAGCTGGCGAGCCGGATGGCGCAGATCTGAAAAGGGCGGACCGGCGGATGGGCGGAAGCGGTAATGGGATGGCACAGCCCGAGTGGATCTGTGGGACGGAATCTCGGAGGGGAAGACCGGGGGCGTCGCCGCGTCGACCATCAGGGCGAACGCCGAACAGGGGAAATCAGAGAAGAAATGGGAATGGGGATTGGGGGATTAAGAGAAGAGTCGGGCCGGGCCGCCGGGGGCGGGGGGAGACGAGGAAATGTGATGGGTTGTGCGCTTGGTGAAATGGGTATGAGCCCGTGAGGAGATGGGCCTGAAAATAGTAATTTCAACTCAACTAAGTGTATATATGTGTATTATATCTTGTATATATTAGATATTTTACCAAAAAATTTAGATATTCAACTGAATACCTTTAATTACTATAGATCCGCCCCTACCGTGCACGCCGCTTTTCACGGATTGCACCAGACGACGCCATCCCTTGACGTAATTTCACACCACCATGTGCAGTATTCTCGGGCCTCCAATCCTAACCTTCCCTATCCTCGGCGAGACACTCAGCACCAAGGTCTCCCAAGAGTTCGTTCAGAGCCACCCGCAAGCTGGTCTCTACCCTCTTCCCCTCCGCGCTGCCTTCACTGTCGTGATGCTTCAAGTGCACGAAGCTCCCGGCCATCTCCCGCTCGGCCCTACCTTCTCGTACTCCATGGCGTACACGTACACATCGAACTTGACGAATTCCGTGACGTCGGTCTCTATGCCCTCGATCACCAGCACCTTCCTTTTGCGCCGGCTTCGCAGCACGCCCGTCCGCCTCACCTCCGCGGTCATCGCAGCATCGTGGGACACTGGAAACCTGACGGACATTAGATCGGCATTCTGTCTGTTCAAGTTGGGAGTTACTGCAGGCGGCCGCGCATTGAGCCACGGCAGGCCGACGCTGTCGCGAGTGTACCGGAGCTTCTCGCTGTCGAGCATGCCGCGGCAGAGGCGGGCATCCTCGTCGTAGAAGAGAAAGCTGGAGTTGAGCCAGTCGGGGTCCGTTAAGTCGACCTGGCGCCAGTTTCCGACGGCAGCGGTGAGGTCGCGCCAGGCCTTCCACAGGCGGTCGATGTTGGCGTGGTGCGACTCGCGGCCGGCGATGTAGAAGGCTAGAAACCACCCAGACTCTCCAGGTCGGGGTGCCATATGTCGCCGGTCCATACAACAGGAAACTGCCGGACACTGCAATGCTGCACAGCGCAGACTACATATATATGGATCCAAAGGGATAATTTATTGGATTCCAATCAACTGCATGCCGTGTTCATATGATTCTCATATAGTCATATGGTAGAACTGATTGCATGTGCATGTATGCTTCTGTTCTTTGCGGTATCTAAAAGCTGTTTTGTTTTTTGTTATAGTAACTAACTTTTAAACGAAGTATTTTTTTAAGATGTAGTCTACAAGTTAATTGTAGTACACGTTAAAAAACTAATATCTGTACCATAAAAAATCGCAAGCGAGTATCTCTCTTTCTGCAATCTCTGTCGCAAACAGCCAAAAAAGTTATTAGCCACAGCCAAAAGCCATCAACTGCAGCTAAAAAGAACAGACTCATGTGTGTACAACAGTACTGATGCATCCTTTACTCTTTGACTTTACCCAAGGTAGAACAACCGTGCTTTTGTGTTTCCGACTGTACCACCCGCCTGGCACCTCACTCAACCATGCGAGAAGTTAATCACACTGAAGTGCCAACCAAGGTGGACCGTAGATGGACTGAAGGTTGAGCTAAGCTTACCTGGTCGTCAGTACAACTGATTCCCCCAGTAGATTGCTGCGGCAGAGAGAGCTCTTGGTTGATACCAGACTCGTTTTACCCCCGTATCTGTTGGATGACTAGAGTCCAGACTCAGGCCTCGACTCAATAACACCTCGTTACTTGTTCATCGATGTAGTTTTATGTTAGACCATGTGTCAGATCTATACTATTTTAGATGATAAATAATTGACAATATTAATTATGATATTACTTATGGTGTGTTGCACGTGTGCGGATTGAAGTTGGTCAAGTTCGGACGAACTTGTGCCGGAAAATATTCTTTGGTCTTTGCATGTGCAAGTTGAAGAATGGAGACGATCGTGGTCGATGACGAGGAGGACCAGGACTAAGATGGGGAGATCCAAGGTCAGGCGGTCGAGAAAGTCACGAAATAGTCGAGCACATGCTTAGTCACTTGAAAAGTAGTGGGTTAAAAGGCCTGATTGAGGTAAAAAAGATTAAGATGAATTGTATTAGGGTTTTAAGTAGAGGAAAAATGGAGAGAGAAAAAGGGGATTCGGATTGGGTGGCGGCGTAGAGTCCTGATGGAAAACAAAAACAAAGTGTTTCCGTGGAAATAAAAAAGGGCGGCTGCGTGCGTGTGTTTCGGGGATTAGGCTCGCGACGAGCGTTTGGCATTGAGAAAAGAAATAGCGTGCGGCAGCTGTTCTTGTGGAGGACGGGAGCCGTGGTTTTGGAAAATTAGAGGCTTGCTCGGGAGGCTGGCTTTGAAGAAAAAGAAATTGCTGCATACAAGTTGTAAGTATATGATTTGATTGACTAGATGTGCATGCACAGTTGATGTTTGTGGCCATAAGTCTGATTGACTAGATGTGCATGTTCGTTGTTGCTCGTGGCCACAAGTCTTTTGATTAAAATGCATGCATGTGGCTGACGTTGGTTGAAAAAGAAAAAGGTGATTGCTATTGTTACTTGCTTTTCCCTGTGCTTACGTGAATGCATGCGAATATGAGTTTTGGTGACGGTATGTGCTCTGGCCGTAATTTTTGAAAGAAAAAGGGCAGGCCGGCTGCTGTGATTCTCACGGAAGAAAAAAAAAAGAAGAGATCGACTAGATAATTTCTTGGCCGGCGGCTGCCTTTTTGAGCTGTGTTGATTCGGTGAAAAATCGAAGGAGCAACTAGAGAAACAGAGAGGAGCGGCTCCTGTTTTGGGCGTGCGGCGCCGTGATCTCTCGGAAAAGAAAAAAAAAGTGTTGCGGCGGATCGTTCCGAGGCGAAAAAAAAGCTCTCGACAGCACCGGTTGGAAGAATAGAAAATAATAGATTAAAAATTTTCATTACACACTGCAACCATTCACCTCCTTTGAATATCATTGACGACCCTACATTTTACTAATCCATTATGATGGAACAGCAACGAACATGCAATACGCAGCCATGCCCCCACCCCACCCCTCATGACAAAATTTGTAAGCGTACAGTGTTTATGCAGCCTCGGAATATCTTGGCGCATAACTCAAATCAGATAGCATCAAGCTTTCAACCATTTATAATCAGCTTCCAATACAACAATGTACATACATATTTGTAAATCTAAATTAAGAGACTTGGAAGGTTTGAGCCCTAAAGCTGTGTATCTCCCACTCTGACGCATCAAGTGCAGAGCTTTACTGTACATTTGTGCAACCATGCTCTTATTCGAGGAAGTTGGTTTACCTAGCTTGTAGCAAGCTATGTATTTCAAGAAAAACATCGCATACCTACCGTGATATGTACAGCTAAAATACTGACAGAAGGCAGCAGAAATCGAATCGCATGGCGTCAGCAGTTCTGTGACCTGAGGTAATCCGGAGGCAGAGATGGGCATCTCTCATTCATGTGAGGGTAAGGTTGCACGGTGTTGTATCCTGGCAGTTCCATCCTATACCTGCCCTTGATTTGGCAGAAGGGAAGTTTAACACTGTCGTCTTTGTTGCACCACTCTGGAAGTCGTGTTGTGTTGTCCTCGTAAAAGTTGAGGATATAAGCATCTTTTATCTGCGTGGAATTCACGGGTCACATATTTCATACCAGAAGCAGATATAAGCAATGTTCAAGAAAAAGATTATAAAACAATCCAAATTATTTGTCTGTCAGAAGGACAACATGGCCTACTACCGACCAACCTTCCACTGTCAGTCAGTTACTGACAAAAATAAATTAGCAAAGGTGATGTCCTATCGGACCAGTTGCCCTAACATCACTACCTTTAAACTCATATGGGCCTGAATTTAAGCATAAGAATTCAGGAGTACTTACTGTAAATTCAGTAACTTCTACAGAGCTGGAAATTGGGTCAAAGAGCCCAGCCTCCTTGTACATCATAAGGACGAAGGCCACACAAGATGCTGACTGACCATCAGTATAGACCCAACTATCTTGCTCAGGAACTGTTAGCAACTTGTCAAATGTCATCCCACGTTTCTCCGATTCGACTATGATTTCAGGTAGATCAAGACCCTGAAAGAAAGGCTCCATTATAAGACTATCCAAGAGAATGCATAACACCAAGCACAAGAATTAAAGGTCAAAAGGACCTAAAAGGTGAAACTAGTACAGTTATCTCAAAAGATATTAAGCACCACCAGCTGTTTGAATTGAATAGGCAACAAGAAAACCAGTTTACTAGTTGCAATATCCCTAGATGCTGGTGCTCAGTATATTGTCACGGAATAGATCCCTTAAGTGACAGAACCGTTTAGTGCACAGTATTTTTACCTATACCCCTTTTGTTCAGACAATAGGGTACAAATGTACAGTTGACTAAATGAGAAACTCTAGTACAAGCAAAGTTCCTAAAAATAACTGAGAAGGCAACTCAATTTGGCAATCTGCATTCATTTTTCAGCAGGGTTCGATTTCAGAACCCACCCTGCTAGACTGGGTTCCTCTGCCTTTCAATAGGGGCAAAATTGGATATATGCCACTCTAAAACATGCCGCTTCGAGAAATATCATCCAGTTTCATGAAATTGGATATATGCCGCTCCGGTTCTAGTTCATTTGATATGTGCCACTTTCCCTAGTTTCCCATTCTTTTCTCCTCTTTTCCCATTTTCCCTCAGCTGAGTTTCCCATTTTGTCCCTGCCTTGAATGGATCAATCCAAACCACATGAGATGAGACAGACCACACCAGGATCACATACCTTCTTGAGTCTTGAACCAGAGTACTAATCTACCAGACCAAGCATTGCGCAGCTCATACTTTGTATATTGCACAGTTTTATTGCAAAAACAATCAATTTCATAAGGCCAATCAAGTCGACATGGTTATCTTTGCATTAACTCGTACAAACACCCATCAAGACTACAAGCAGTTGAGGTGGTGTCCACAGCGATGAGCTCGTGGGCCGGAGCGGCATCCATGGGCGAGTAGGCGAGTCGCCTAGTGGGCAACTTGGGCGACTAGTCGACCGACTAGTCTCGACTAGTCATGACTAGTCAGGTGTACTGCAGATTACTGCTTGCTGCTAGTTGTAGCACTAGTTGGTGGTACTTTTAGCTTATATTTCATTTCTACTAGCTTAATTTTGAATCCTTGCAAACATATTAAACCTATTATCTAGTAGCATATACCTATTATGCGGTAGCAAAACTGAAAAGCCTAGGCCGATGGCAGATATTCATGAAGCACAACAGATAAGCAATATACCTCTAAGTCAGCATCCAACTTTTGTGTCTACACTCTGCAGTCTGCAAAATACCAAGTATGAACTATGCAAATCAGAGTATCACTGATCGAGTATCTTGTTATTCACTTTCCAGATTTTCCAGATCAAGTATGAACACAGTCAATGTTATTTACTTTGTGCAAACTAAGTATCAACTATCAACTATCAAACTAAGTAATCAACCATCAACTATCAAACTAAGTATCAACTATCCCACATATTACAGATCAGAGTAGAGCAGGGGACGAAGGAGGGAAGAGGGGGGAAGGAGAGGGGAGGAGGGAGACAGGAGGCTGCACCGAGTCATTGGACAATGACCGGAGAAGGTGGCGGCGGCCAGTGTAGATCTGGAGGAGGAGGCCGCAGGGTTTACAGGAGAAGACGGCACCACTTGGACGGCAGTCACAGCACAACGGTGGTCACTAGAGAAGGAGGCGACGGGTCGGTGGTCACTGGAGAAGGAGACTGCAGAAGATTAGAGCAGAGGAGGAAGGAGGGAAGAGGGGGGAAGGAGAGAACAGGAAGGAGAGGGGAGGAGGGAGGCAGGACAGGAGAAACTAACCGGAGAAGGCGGCGGCGGCGGCCACTGGAGAAGACGGCGCCGACAGCTGCTACTGCTTCGCTTGCGGCGGCTCCCACGGGACGAGAGAGGAGAGACGCGCACGTGAATTGAATGGATAAGGTTAGGGTTACCGGTTATATGTGCACGAATAAACTTGGGCCAGGCCGGGGCAAGACGCCGCACAGCGCGCGCGAGTAGGCCTCCAGTCGGCCGACCAGACATACACGATTAGTCGAGATTAGTTGCCGATTAGTCGTCCGGACGCCCGACTAGTCGCTGCAGTCGAGTCGGGCTCTCTAGTTGTCCATCCTGTGCCGACTCGACGACTAGTCGTAGATTAGTCGCCGATTAGTCGACGACTTAATAACAGTGCGAGGACCTCAGGGGCGGAACGGCGACCATGGCGAGCTCAAAGCGAGGAGCCCAGGGAAGCAGAGGCCACGGCGAGGAGCTTGTGGGCGGGCGGTGTCCACGGCGAGGAGCTCGTGGCGGCAAAGAGACATGGCTAGGAGCTCGGCTAGCTGGCATCCACGGTTAGTAGTTTGGGGGCAGCACAGCGGCCACAGCAAGGAGCTCGGAGGCAGAGCAGCGGTTCCGATGAGTCGACAATGGGGCAGCCACAGCCATGGCAAGGAGCTCGGTTGGTTCGGAGGTCTCAAATGGCTTGCATCTGGTTTGGTTCGACCCAATCAGAGAGCGCAAGGGCATTTTAGGAAATTTAATTGAAGAAAAATGGGAAAAGAGAAAATAATGGGAAATAGGGAAAAGTAGATAAAATGGCATATACCAAAGAAACAAGTAACTGGAGTGTCATATATCCAATTTCATGAAACTGGATGGCATATCTCGAAGTGGCATGTTTTAGAGTGGCATATATCCAATTTTCCTTCAATAGGACAGCAGTGGTGAATAATACCACGCCATTCCTCTCTCCACAGCATCAGATAACAAAAATTAAGGGTCCAGATCAAATGCTACAGTATCCAAGATTACTACGGCATCCATAGTCCAGCTGGGTTGTGGTTATACCGGCTTTTATTGCCACAAGATGGTAAAGGAGCTAGATGAATTGAACTACTAAAATATGGGGACGGGTACAATTTAGACCCAAAAAAATCTTCAGTGGGGGCTGATGAACAATCATCAAGTAATCAAACAGAAAAATAAAGAAATAAAACAAAAAACAAATTGCAGATATTGGAAGTCAAAAGACAAATGTAAACAAACCTTAGTTCCAAGCCGTTTGTTAAGGGCTTCTTTCCACATATTAGCAGCATAATCTGGTTGAAGCTTACTCCACACAGTCATAACAGAGGCAACCTAGGTCAACATACGATTTAAGTTACTGCAACAAAGCAAATAAATCCTGCAAAAGTGCATAGTCCAATCCCGTCGGCAATGCTAAACTGTAATAAAATTTGATATTCTATTTTATATGCATTAAAATATTTATATCTAGAATTAGAGTCGTATTTGTTGTGAGGTAGAAAATTAGTCTTTTGAATCTGCACCATATAATCTATACCCACCACCTAAACAATGAGCCTATCAACACATAAGTCGACAATATGTCAATATATATCACTTAATAAGACAACCCTTAGCAAAATGATGTTGGAAACAATACAGATAGAAGCATACCACATGAGCATCTAATGGCGGTGGATAGTTATCACTTATGGTATCGATCCAACTAAAAATCATATTGTGATACCCGTAAGGCTTCCCATCCATGCTTTTTGCATAATTCCAAGCTGCTGTCTCATTAAATTTTGCTCGCAAATCTGGACGCAAAGGAAGCAATGCAATCTGAGGATTTGAATCATCCTTTGTCACTTCAAAGTCCCACCATTCCTCCCACGGCAAGATAGCAATAATATCTTCTCCCTGCACAGCACGATTTGTTAATTTGATTTGCGACATTGAAACTGATATACCACATGTCAAGGAACATCCCGCACTAAATTTGATTCCCACACTATATAACTTGCAATCCAAACAGAACAGAATATACATATGGTTGGCACTTTGCAGCAACACGCTCTTCTTTTTGTTTTTCGTATTTTACATGTATTTGTTCATGGTACATTCAAAGGAAACATTATTGGATAAAAGAAATGATCAAAAGTCATTTGCACAGAACTATCCCTATTGCCAGTGACAGCAATGAGAACACAATTTTCTGGTTAAACATGAAAAATGCTACAGGATGTATTTAAAGTAACAAAAACCAATTACCTATTAAGTGGTACTTTATCATGCCTATTGCGTAAATAGTTAAAATGCTGGAGCTTTATTATTTCCTCAGTTATTCTATGTTCATGGTCTTATACACTCATTAAAATGAGTAAAAATAAATAAATAGATGCAACTGTTAAGGAACGGTACCTGTTCATTTTCATGACCAGATTCCCCAACCCAAAGCTTTCCTTCAGAATCCCTGAGGCAAACTGCAGTATGGCCTGCATAAGCTCCAGTAACCCACTTCTCTAGGGTTTCGAAACCACCCCAGCGCCCACGAATTTTAGATAAAACCAAAAAATCTCCTGAGTGGATGTCATCAACATTTAATTCCGAAACCCAAGGTTTTGGCCGTTCCTCAAACGTCGCGCCCATATGCTTCTTGAGGAATGCAAGATTTGCGTTCTCACCCCATGCAGTATTTGTGAAGAGAGGGAAAACATCCCAAAGTGCTCTGAGTGTTCCAATTGTTCCCGATGGCATGAGGAAGATGGACACTCCATTATGTTTCACCTATTTTAAGGTAACAAACAAGCAAATTTGAATCAATGATGACAAATGTCAGTTACAAACAAAACAAACAGCAGTGACTACTTACATATTCATACTCGGCCTCGCTTTCCCATTCTTTGAATTCAAGGGTGTGCTCTCGCCCTATAAAGTAGTAATCCCATGTAACACGGTACGGTGTTGCAAACACATAAAGATCTATGCAAGTCCAGCTATGTGCTTTGCTTGTCTACAGAAACAAAAAGGTCAATTTCAGGATCAGTAATAAGACAAAGAAGTTGTTTGCATGGAGGAGGGAAATAAGACCCATTAAAGGGGAACCAACTAGAAAGGCAATACAAATTGTAATATTGGTAGTATCTAGTTTTTTCATCTAACAATTGTAAACAATCAAGCAACTGACTTTTATTGTGCAATCAAACACTGCATACTGAATTTAATAATAAAAAAAAACAAAATCCACATGGGAGACAATCTCTGGTTGGGGAGATGCACACGCACACAAGGATCATATGATTCTATCCGAAGTCTCAAGATGCAAGTTGGATTCTCCATCCACCTTAATGAACCCAATTCATGAAAACACATGACAGAAATAAGGCCTGAACATTATAAGATAAGGAAGCCGTAAAAAATTACAGATTTTGACCTTACGGAGTCCATGTCTTAAGAATTCAAATCATGGTCATCACATCAATAGGATCAGTCGGTCTTCAAGACAGTAGTTGCACAAAAAACATCTGACTTTTGAGCCAGAAGTCAGATGCAAAATGTTCGTGAAATTATCATGAAAAGATTTTACTTTCAGAATGGTAGCTAGGGGGACATATCCCAGCTCATCCATCTATCTATTCTATTTTATGTATAAACTAATTATGGACTCTCTAGAAGCTCCTACCTTAACAAAAAATAATACTAGAAATCCTCTCATTAATCAGGAGCAAAGGATCAAACCACTCTTCTAGTGGACCCTCGATATAACAATTAATAACTTAGATTAATAATCTATTTTGAAAAATGTCAACCTTAAACTTCCATTTGGGCCTAAGGAATTACAAATCCAATTCATCCATAGCCGCTTAGGTAGAGTCCTTTCATTGCTAAGTGTTTTGAGTTCAATATGTTCACAATTCCCCGCATTATAATTATAGCTTTCCTATATAGATCATGAGGTGTGGCTAAGAGCCACAAATCATGATAGGAGGAGCAGTGCCTGTAGTTTGCATTGACTACTTAAGACAATAAAACTTTTGATCCAATCCAGGGAAGGATTAGTTATGTTCCCTGCAATTATAAGCGAACAATAATCAAACTTTGATCACACACAGGGGCCACAATTAAGAAACCATGCTGAAATCAGCACCTCGACACCGCATAATCCACCTCCAGTTTTCTAATAATGAAAAGTATACCTTTGGCCAAACCTGCAGCTCAAAACTACAGTTTTACGTATGGGAAATCTAAAATCATGTTCTGTTTCTTCCTGCAAACATGGGACAACAAATTCAACCTACTGTGAACTTCTGCAAACAATTACAATTTTGCTTCCGGACTCGATTCAATAAAAGAAATAACAACTTCGGCATTATCCTTAAACTATGAACTAGTACTGTTAACACAAATCATACAACAACGTGTAGGGTTTAAATGAACATATTTGAATCAGCCAAGTGGCCAACTACCATTTAAGTTGTACAAACAATTCAGCATCTGATTCACACCAAGTTACACGATAACAAATCAAGCGTTTCACTAAAATCAATAGGATTCACGCGATAAGCTCTAAATTTTGATCGGAACCCAAAGCTCAAAACCAAGAAACTACAACTGGCCAACTCCCCCATTACCTCATCACTACAAAAAGGCAGTTCTGCCGCCCACTCGATCGAACCCAAAAGTAACAGAACAAGCAACGGGAGGTGGGTCTCGCACCGGCGCCTCACCTCGAGATGGAGCGTGCCGCCTCCGAGGCCCCGCCGGTCCCGTTGCGGAACTCCATCCACGCTCGATTCTCGTAGAAGCAGGCGCCCTTCCACTCGGCGGCGCGGGCGTCGTCGTCCCCCGGCGCGAGCGCGGCACCGACGAAGGCCGGGAGAAGGTCAGCGGGGCCGCGCAGCGCGAGGCGGCGGAGCAGCGGCTGGGCCACCGGCCATGGCAGGAGGGGGAGGAGGTCGCCCGGGAGGACGGGGGCCCGGAGCGGCGCCTCCAGTAGGAGCCTCCGGAAGAGGCGGGGCAGGGTGGCGAGGAGGAGGGCGAGGAGGAGAGGTAAGGCCAGGAGCTTAAGCTTGGAGACTCTCATGGCGGGCGGGCGGGCTAGGGTTAGGCGGTTAGCGCCGGCCATTGGGCTCCCTCGTTCCCCTTCCACGGTTAGCGCGGAGGAGGAGAGATCGAGGAGGAAATATTTGTAAGTTTGCAAGGTTGCTTGCTTCTACTAGTTCCGTGTTTGTTGCTCCCAAATTTCCAACTCCGCACGAATTACCTTCAAAAAAATTCGGCACGAATTGACCTGTTGCTTGCGCCTCCGTTGAGGCAATACAAATAGTGATGGCTGCAATGGGTTAATTGGGTGGGTTCTTTAGAACTGTAATTTATATTTTTTTTTGAATTCTGATTGTTTATGAAAGAATACGATGAGAAAATAATCGTATATAATTTTAATCGATATAGTTAAATTTGGTACAGTATCTAATACAATTAACTTATAAACACTATCTTAAAAAATGTATGTTTGAAAATTAGTTACTGTAACAAAAATAAAAATTAAAAGTCATAAGCATGAAATATAAAAGAACCAACCGTTGTTAATCAAATGTTTTGGATATATTTTAAGCATACTCTACGGCATATCTGGTTTGTCTCTTTGTAGTAGATGTCTAATTTAATTTAAAATAAAAACAAATGTTATTTCGTTGCCTGAATTTTGGAGTTTTTGTTTGCCTAGTTTTCAGCTTCTGAAAAAGGTTTTTTCTTCTAAAAAGTAATTTTAAGTAAAAAAGAAAAAATAAATATAAAATATTATTTTCAATTTCTATAAAAAATGCTATTTCAAATTAGTTATTTTGAAGCATTTGGCTTCTATCTGGATTTTCTGTGTTTTTCTGTAATTTAAATATCAATTTCAAAGCTAAAAATTATTTTTGTAAAAATTTAAAGACAACTTTATGTTAGAAATATTTTTTTAAGTCCAGAATATATTCAGGAATTTTGTGAATTTTTGAAAATGTTTCAAATTTTATTTGCTATTTTCTAAGTGTTTTGAAGCTTCCTCGTTTTCTGAAAATCTAAAACAAAATTTAAACCCAAACACTCCCTAGGATAACATGTGTCAAGCCTAGATCAAATCCATTCTATCCAATTCAATCTCAGCCGTCCATCTTCTTTTATTCGAGCTAACAGCTGAGATCTATTCCTTTGGCCACAAGGTGATCATCTAGCCGTCCATCACTTCCCTCTCGCACCCGCCGACATGTAGGCCCCCAGCCTTCTTCTTCCCCTCCCGTCGTCTTCTTCCCCGGCCAAGCCATCATGGCCACACTTCGGAGCTTTTAAAAACTTTCGTTTCACTCCTCCATTCTCGGGTGTTTGCTGCCATTAATATTCCCCTTCACACCCGCGTTCACTCTCATCCATTTCCCCCTCTTTAAACCTTATTTCCGTCGTTTTTACTCACCAATGCCTCAGCCTTCAATTCCGACGAGTAACCGTCACCATGCCCCTATCTCCGAGCCCTATAGAAGGTGCCTCCCAGCACCACTCCCCCTCGCACCACCTCTCTCCGCTCACATTCTCCTCTCCCAAGCTCTGCACCTACCCCTCACAGCATGCTTCTACCACCACCTGCCCCTACATCGGCGAGCAATTGATACACCTTGGGTCGCCGCCGAGCCCCACTGACGGCCCATCAAGCTTCGCCGTGAACTCCCCATCTCCTCCGCCTCAAAGCCTCGCTGGAACACCGTACTTGTCGATGATCGGAGCTCCATCGTCGCCCTTTGCCGTTGCCGACCACCTCCACTCCTCAAGTTACATGCAAGGTACCAGCGAGCTCCCCGTCCTTCCCTCTCTCTCATGGGTGCCACGCCTCCCCTCACCGGCCGCCCGAGCGCCGCCGTACGCCACACCCGAGCCCTCCTCTCCCTGGCGAGTCCCTATGTCAGCATAGAACCGACCCTATGTCACGTCAGCACCACATGTCAGACGTCTGGCAGCCACGTCAACAAATTCCGCCATGTCTCCTACCACGTGTAGGGCTGACGTCAGCATGACGTCATAAATCAATTTTCCTTTAGAAATATATTTCGGCCAAAAATTTAATTCTTTGCTGACATCATAATCTTGATTTTCCTTTAGTAAAATAATTCCAGTAATTCCTTGTTGATGTCATAAATATCATTTCCTTTAGAAGATAATTCTAGAAAATCCTTTTTTCCTTTTCCTTTAGTTTTCAACTTTCAAAAGCTCGTTCTCTTTCATCCTAGATTCGATTGGACCCGTTCAAATTTCTAAATTCTTCTAAAATCCTAAACTATCAATCTATGGACTCTTTATGAATTTTTATATTTTATTTGAATTTATTTTATTTTGGTTCTTCGCGTATAGATTACGACAAATCCATATAGTACGATTTTGACGATTCGTAACACCAAGACTTTTAGTAAGGCAAGTTACACTTTTGATCATGTTGCTCCCAGTAATTTAAATTATTTATGTTAATTTTAAATTATTATGCATATGTACTTTTATTCAAACTTAGTTTAAATTTGATTTAAATTCTAGCTATACCTAAATCCTCTGTGTATAGCTAAATTTGACATTGAACAACCATGCATTGTCACCTTAGATGAAAACCTAGTTAGTACAATACTATTAACTAAAAATTTTACAAAATTGATTAGCCATACTTAGAATAATTTTGGTGAAAATATTTGTTTCACATAAAATAATGGTTTTTAAAATGTATTCTTGATTTCGGTGAGTCAAGAAGGTATATAAAATATTTCAAAATAAAATATAAAAATTTAGTTTGGACCTAGGCTAATGGTTAGGTGGTGGGTGCTGGTATGCATTGTTATTTAGTGACACAATGTTGATTGTCAGGTACAAGGGGTATGTGGTTGAGCCTAAGTCAAATTAAGGATCGGTCTGTAAACTACTGTTATAGAGCCCTTATCGTATTACCACAAGGCTGGTATGGGACAGTCATGCTTGATTAATTTGTGAGGTCCCAACCTTGGTCTCGCTATAGGTTGAATGTAAACGTGACATAGGCCATGAGAAGTCTCACGCAGTACAAGAGGGAGCCCTAACTTGTGCTTTGATATTGTGGTGAAATCTTAGTGGCAGTGTGACCAAGTTGACGACTTAGCATTGTAAAGGCCTTGTTATGATCTCCTCACCGCACACCAAAGGAAGTATGTTTATCCGGTGGCAATATAAAATGATCATGTCTTGTAGGTAAAGTTGTACAACATATGCAGTATGTAAAACTATCCTGGAGAGCCATGCCCACGGTCATGGATAAGCTGAGTAAAGCTTTTCACGGATTAGACTTTGACTTCAAAATCATTTCTGAAAAGGCTTATGAATGGATGGAATCCATTCAAGAGCTTTTTAAAGAAAGGTGGACCAGGCGGAATACCTGTGAATAAGTTAGTGTTTGGTCTAAACCTGCACTAACGATATTATTTTATTAAAACCACTATTTCTATCTATTGTATCAAATTCAGCTGTTTGAATCTATTATAGTATTTACTTAAATTCTGCTTTTCGCTCAAACAAACATAATATGCCTTCCATTGTCAACCCTTATACATGCATGAACTCTGTTAAATCTTCTTGTGTAACTTGTGGAGTACTTTATGTACTCATGTTGTTTCATTCACTATTTTCAGAGAAGGATTTCGTCAATTTCAGTGAGAATAACAACAAGTAGACCACATCTTACAGTCATTCGCTTGTGAGCAAGCAGGATGGGCTGCTGTTTTATTGTTCTTCTTCCAATGCTTATATTTAATTTTGGTTTATGAACCACTGATGTAAACTTTGGCCATCAGACCCATAATTAGTTAACGAATAAATATCATTGTGCATGATATAAATCTTTGTTATTCACTATATGCACTAGTTTAATCTTAGACTAGTGCGATTTACACAGAGAATTCTGGAGTCGTTGCTCCGGGATCCGACAACACATTAAGAAGAAACTAAAGAAGAACATGACTTGATCATGCATGCAGTCCAGAGGAGTGGTTTAGTCTGCGGAGCACGGAGTCAGATAAAGGATAGCTAGTTTGGAAAGCAAAACCCCACCACCTCCCACCAACAGAAATCTTGGATAGGTAGGCCCGTGGACTCGTTCCATGATCCATCCGACTCCTACCCTCGTCACCGAAACCCAGGCACATCACTCACCGTTAACCCCCAGACACCTATAAATACCGCGTCTCTCTTTACTGCGAACTCAAGCAACCAGCAACCAAATCAAACCAAGTAAGCAAGGAGCAACAGCCTCCTACCCCATCTCTACTCCATTGTTCTTGCTCTCAGCAACTCCATTTTATTCCTCATGGCGGCCGTGAAGTCCATGGAGTGGCTTGCATAGCGCCCGGTTGTCCCAGCTAGACCTACGCTAGGTGGCCCTCTCCGCTTGTCCTAGCTCAACTGGCGTCTGGTTCATCGAGGCCGCGGCCACCTGTGGCCTCGAGGACATGGACTACCTGGAGTACCCGCTCATGATAGCAAAGGACAAGTTCCTCCCGCCTACCCCCAGCCAGGAAGACGAGCGCAAGCTCGTCTTGCTTGTCCAAGTCACCACCTTCGCATGCAGCAACTTTGTCGTTGGCTTCTGGTTCAACCACGCAGTGGCCGACGCTGCCACAGGTCGGCCAGCGGGCACGGCAGTTTGGGTGGGGGTGCCCATGGGCCGGTCGATGGTAGGGGGCGCCAACCCCAGCTGACCTCATGGTGGGTCCGCCCCTGGATGTGCCACATTTCACTATGGTTTGTTTTGACATTTAGCTGGGTGTCCGTAATTACTGGAAAGTAAAGCAAAAATATGATAAATTAGCCAATTTAGCATGACACGATACTAGCAGTGTGTTATGTAAAATAAATAAGCACTAGCAACTTGAACCATGAAACATTGCTAGGGCTAACATCTTTCCAAGTCAGTACTTGTAGGTTTGGAAACAAAGATACTCTAAGAAAAGTAGCAGTATATTTTAGAGAGACATAATTTAAGAGAGGGCTGTGTGGCCAATCTTTCAATTGGTACGGAGATTTCTCCTATTCCAGATGGAGTAAACAAGATATGAATACGTGTCCCAGTCATGAAAGTCACTGAATTAGACACGGAAGCGTCTGAAGGCGAGGAAACAGCTACCGAGTTACGCCGTGCGCGTCCCTCTTACAGCCACAGTGCATCCATCGCAATCACATATGTAGTAAGAAGAGAGTAGTAGCTCGTCTCGAGCAATGTCAGTAAAAAAATTTCAGAACCCTTTCCGAAGTTCTATCTCATCCTCTAATGCATGATCTTTTCACGAATGCAACTTCGAAAGAACAGGGTAGCAATCGACAATTTCTGTAGCAGCATGAGGCTATCTTCCCCCTCTGAGGAGCCAAAATTGCGACTTTGGGTTTTTGGAAAGCACCGGCACCGTACCTTGATGTGGAGCGTGCCGCCGCCGTACTTGGAGCCGGAGTCGTTGTGGAAGACCAGCCACGCCTCGTTCTCGTAGAAGCAGGCCCCCTTCCACTCCGTCCGCGCGCTGCCCGCCGCCCCCGGCCCGGCCGACGCCGCACCGACGAACACCGGGAAGATGTCCGACACGCCGCGGAGCGCCCGGAGCGCCGCCATGGCGATGTGCCGCGGCAGGAGCGGCAGGACGTCCACGGGGCTGAACGGCAGGGCGGTGAGCCTGGCGGCACCCCACGGCACGCCGCCGCACCTGTCGTCGTCATCGCCTGGTCCGATGGAGTAGAACAGTACGGTGGCAAGCGAGGCTGCCCCAAGCAGCAGAGAGACGGCGATGAGCTTGGATTTTGCCATCGTTGGTGGTCTTCGGTTGGGGGGGATTCGGGGATTTCTATCGGGAACTCTCTGTTGGTTCCGTGTCAAAAATGAGCAGCACGGTGAGGACAGCAGCAGCGTTTGGTACGCAACAACGAAGATGTGTTCGTTGAAACGTGTGGTCTTGGGCCCAGGAGCGGTTGCACGTAACTTGGTCGCACTAAGGCCGCGCTCAAGGGCGATTTTTACTGTATAGTACCTGCTACAGTAATTTTTTTGATTTTTTTTCTTTTTAAAAAAAATTACTTATACATTTTTTCCCTTTTTTGTTTTCGGTTTTTTTAATATTTTTTTACATTTAATTATACTCAATAAACCAACTTAGCTACAGTATTTTTTCAGCTAACTACAGTATTTTTTCAGCCAACTACAATGTTTTTCAGCAAAAACAAAAAACTATCGCTATTCCTATCACCCCTAATAATGTGGATACAGTGCCAAACTGCCAATGCAATCGCAAACACACTCGCGGAACAATGCGAAGTCACTGGAAGGGTGTCTGTCTAGAACGATCGTCTATTTGGGTTGGCCCTGATTTTTTCTACCCAGTGAAGGTTTAGAGCTTTTTTAGAGAACCCTGAAATTGCTCTTCTTATTTCATCTACAGGACCAAAGCGTAATGCATACTTGCGGGTACCCCAAGGTAAGAATACAAGGAATCAGCAGGGAAAAGATAATCGAATTTTGATGCATTAAGGGGTCGATTTCAACAAAAAAAAAATATAGAACTAGACTCTACTTAGGAATCAATTCAAAACATTAAATAATTCATATAAGCATTAAATAACTACACAGAAGAGAGTGCGGTTGAGAGATGATATTATTATTTTGTAGTTTTTTAATATAACGTGGGTCTCAGTTATTAGTAAGAATCGGTTTGATATATTAGAAAAAAACAAACTTAGTTTCTAGAATACTTACATAACATAACTTTGAATTGCATTGATTCAATACACTAAAGATGCTCTTATCGCATCTCATGCCATGCTGCAACGCAGTGAAATTCACACAAGTTGGTTGGCTGGCAAGTTACAATAACTTCAATGTTTCCCCATCCTGATTCGAAATTCAAATCCCAAGAAGACAACCCATGTGTGTGCATATACTACTTATATTAAAGGAGTGTTCAGAATAACGTTGACTTATAATTTTTTTATTGTAACTACCTTATTTTTTTACTGTATCCAAGTTGACATATTTAGCAAGTTAAATTAAAAAAATTAAAAATAAAAAAAAACATATTAGCCCATCATAGACAATGCAAAAGAATACAAAAAAAGCAAAAAGCCCAAAAAAATAAAAAAAGAAAAATACGAAATTAATGAATAGTGAAAAAGCAGAAGCCAGAAGCTAAATTGAGTGGTGCCTTAATGGAGGCATTCCCGGACCCAGCGGACCATCTCACCAGTTTTGCAAAAAAAGTCCTCCAATTTCTCGAAATTATATAAAGGTTCTCAATTGTTATGCAGAAAGTTCCCACCACGTCAGCACTTTTGTGAAAAAAACCCTCAATTTTGTAAAATGAAGTATGGGTCCTTGATTTTTTTTAGAAAAACCATTCTTTTATGCGATAAAGAACCACGTTTTTCTCATAATTACGTATGGATTCTTGATTTTATACAAAAAAAACCTTCACTCTTTCTGAAAAATACATAGAAGCCTTTGTTTTTTCTAGAAAAGCCCCTTATGAATTATGACTCTTTTACTTTAGTCTACATGATAGCTAGTACAGCGTGTCGCCGTGCTTCCGATGCTAGTATGACTGATGCCTAGCAAGTTCCACAATATACTGGACATCAGATTCCACTCGTCGGCCCAAACGTCGTGCCTGACGCAGCCCAGTTGCACCCATGAGGCCATGACCCATGTATATTGTATACAGTCCCAATCCCCTGGGCCAAGTACGCGGGACTTCAATAACCGCACGCGCACGGTGGGTGTTTGGATGCTAAAACTGGAAAAAAAACGAGAGACTATTTTCAGACTGACTGCCCAGTCCCCACGACAAAATGAGCTGCAGCCGCCGTCTCCACACGCTCCGGTACACACACGGCACATGCACTCTATTCTCGCCAGAGCAGCGCCGCATGCGCAGGCGAGCACCGTACGCTCCCGCGGCCGCGCCGGATCGAGGGCAATCATGGGCCACGCGCTCGCAGGGTGTAGCCCGAAGCAAGCCATCGAGCATGCACGCCGCGCGCCGACCACCGGGCTCCCGCGGTGCAGCGCAAACGCTCCGCCGGCACACCGCACACGGGTCCAGATGCCCCAGCCCTCGCGTGCTCGCCGGCTCAAAAATATCGAGACGTCCGTCCACTGCCAGCGCGGCGCATGTACAGCCACGCACGAGCGCCGATCACGAGATGCACCGTCGATGGCAGGCCCGCACGGCACGTCGGAGCAGCTGGCCAGGTGCCCAGATAGGCAGCGAGGCATGGGTGTATCACAGGACCAGAGGGGGCAAACGGGCAGAGCAAAGAGAAGAGAGGTACGCTTCCATGCCGATTTCCGTTGTGTTGTCTGCAGTTTTTGTTCGTAGATTGATTTAGCTCGATTTCGGTTCCCACTACGTGTCCCGGGCCTGCTGGTAAGTCAAGGGTAAAGACGCATTGTACGTGTTCATCTTGTGAAGGTGATCCACACCAGTTACTTAAAACTCACAGCTGCAATTTTGTTTTGCACGAACAAACACAGAACAACTAATTTCTGTTATTAGCTTGATCATCTAAGTGACAACTTTCGTTGTTCGCCGTATGCTCCTAGTACGTCCTGGACGGCATTGAGTTTCTCTGTTGCGTGTGTGGGCAGTGGGTTTCATAGCCATCAACGATAAAACACTAACTTCAGTTCACAGTATGAAACGAAATATCAGAAAATGACAATTCAGATTATCCTTTCTGGGATTCGAGTTCACAAATCCCCCTACATTTATGTACAAATTCCCCCAACAAAGTGCATAGAACTCATGACTCGACAACCTCAGGAATGCTCCGCAGAGCGGGCTTCCAGTGCGGCTCCCTGTGCTGTTCGTGGTGGTGCACCTCGCCGGAGTCCATGATATCCGCCAGCAGCTGCTGCGCGGACCGCCGGCTCTTCCCTCTGCCGCTGGCCTTCCTCTCCATCAGCTCGTGCAGCTGCCTCTTGGTGATTCTGATCGTCACCTCCGACACGTGCTCCCTCCTCTCGTGCCGGTCCTCCTCCTCCGACGCCGACGCCTCCTCCTCCCACTCACCGCCGTCGGCCCACGACTCCCCAGCGTGCTGCGACGCCGCGCTGTTCCCCATCAATTTGTGACTGACTGCTGTCCTAAGTGTCCTTCTCCTTGCTTGCGCTTGCTACTTGCTAGCTCCTTCCGTCTGATCTCTCGCTACACGCTGCGTTGAGAACTCGAGATCGATGGATATGTAATGTAACCAAATGGGTTTGGATGTCTATTTATAGTTGGAGGCGGGTGGCCGGGCGATGGGCAGGAAGAGGTAGCGCGCGCGCCGGTCAGCCATGATTCTTCACATGGGCGCATGCAGTGATACTATTCGTCTCGTCGTCCGTGACGTCACGCAGGGAGGCGAATTCCGGGTTTCCGACGTGGCGTGCCGGTCATGGTCCAGGTCAGAGGAGCTAATCCTCTGCCGGGTGCCAGCCTCCTGCAAATACAAGGCGAGATGCGATGCCTTCGCCTCGGTGCGATGCGCGCACAAGCATCCTATGTTGACACGCCGCACGCGCCTAGGCTGGGCTCTGGATCGAATCTTGAGCGGCTTCAATGGTCTACTCGTTCGCGCTTTCTTGTAAGAAGATACAGGGTTATTCCTATTGGTATATGTTTAAAGAATTCAGAAGCTAATATAAATATATGATTTATCGAAGCAGTTTTTTTTATTTCTGTTGCTTCTATCTCACTATGAGGATAAGACAGGAGGTCATAGACACATCACATATCACATTCTTCTCGTTTCAGTCTCGCGCTGCATCTCTCTACCCCCACCTTATAAAAGTCATTTATTTTGGTCACTACTATTTATTTTCAGCAAAATACCATCGGTCGTAGTCAATACGAACACCCCTATATTTCCAGTAGAGACTTGTGCTGGGATTAGGGGTGCAAACGGGTTGGGTTTTTCCCGACTGATTCGGTACCAAATCCGGTTGAAACCAAAATCGATAAGACGGTTTGATATCTGGTTAG
This sequence comes from Melocanna baccifera, assembly GCA_036346265.1. Classification (NCBI taxonomy): domain Eukaryota; kingdom Viridiplantae; phylum Streptophyta; class Magnoliopsida; order Poales; family Poaceae; genus Melocanna; species Melocanna baccifera. The sequence goes on along the minus strand of CM070677.1, from coordinate 43,571,311 downwards.
ATTCTGTACAGTATCCGGATAGTTGTAGGTGTATTCGGTAGTGAATTTGATATGACTTATATCCGCTCAAATAGATTCGATATTCAGTAAATCAGATTTTTCCCGATCGGATATCGGACACCCTAGTCACAGCCCAAGCCCACCAGACCACGCGTGACGCGTCCAAAGAGCAGGCATACGGTGCCAAGAACGGAGCGTCAGGAGGAAGCGGGCACACTTGCCTAAGAACTCCTTGATCCCGCCCTGCCCCTGCCCGTGCGGCTCGTCGCGCACCGAGGCAGTGCGTGAACGCATCATCGCAGGCGTCGATGTCGTACGCCATCTCCCTCACCTCCCGCGCTTAGGCCTTCACCTGAATGTCGGGGGCCTCCATGGTCGCCACCTTCTGGAGTAGCGCGTGCTTGCTGGCGAGCTCGGATCTGAGGAAGCCGACCTGAGAGTGCACACCCTTGATGTGGGAGCACTCGGCGGCGAGCAGGTGGAGCTTCTCCAGCACAGCACCGAGAGAACCCTCTGACATGCTCACCGCGGCCTCCATTTCTCTCTCCCCTGCTCTCTCTGTCCTATTCGCTTTGTGTGGTGTGATACTGGTGATGAAGTGGGGAATTGTTGTGGCCAGCTGTTCTTTGTGTAGGAGAGACGCCAAATCTTTGGATGTTCTCCGTGTCAACAGGCTCACGAATTTGACAACTTTGTGACGATCAACCACCTCTACGGCTTTGGACGTCCAAGATTTGCAAAACCGCCATTTGCTATTTGCTCCTGAACTACTAGTACAGTCTGCATCCGGGGCCTCCAACTCTCCCCGTGCTGATGCGCACAAACCTTCGACGTGCTGATGCCCATTCTATATACGTCAAAACTTTCCCCGACGAGTGTATCTTCTTCCCATCACATGCATCCATTGAAGGGAAGAATTCGTGGATGGCTTGTAAAACTCCGGATATATACAGAGCTGTTATGGTCATTTTTCCTGGGTAATATACGCGAAGCGCTCCACGTTTGAGGTTTTGTATGAACTCGGTGCTCCACATAAACTCTCACGTATATAAGAGATGGATTTTTCGATTGACATGACGGTGGTCGTGGTCCTCTGTGGGCTGTGGCTCGCTATGGGAATCCAAGATTGTTGATCTGGATCAGTTCAACGTGTCGTGCGCTCATTCCACCGTGAATCCTACAGGATAACTTCGATCTTTGGACTTTGGTGCGGGACAACAAATTCTTCCATCTTATACACATACTCCCTGAATGTTTCTTAAACTCCAATCTGATTTGTCCATCATGAAAGCTGTTAAAGTATGATCTGAATTTACATCCATGTCCAAGCTGAACACGTTCACTGAGTCATATCAGATGTGGCACCGACTGGTATAACCGATTTTGATTCGATTTCCTTCTCCATTCAGAACTCTGTCCCTAAGCTATATGTATACTCGGTCCTTAAGCTATATATGTACTATGTAGTCGTACAGTTTAGATGCGACAAAATTTTCCATACTTTGTAATTCTTTTTTATATAGTGATTTTGCATTCGTGTGTCCGTGGTTTTTTTTCCATAAGGATTTTTTTACGTTAAATCTATATCTTATGTTCTTTTGATCATCTACTTTTTCTGTTCATTTTATAATAAATAATATCAGAGCTCTAAATTCAAAATCCAAGCCGCTGCCCCCAGGAGGAGCAATCTTCACACCCGAGGGCTGCGTCCAACCGACGTGGCATCATGCGGCATCCAAGTCTGCTCTTCGCGCTAATCGAATCTTCGCGTCAAATGGTCTCCATGTTTCGACGAAAAATAGTCCTCTGCTACGAAGCCATTTGCCGCTATCGACGGAAATAAATTCTTTTAACTTGTGTCCGTGCTGAAGAAGGTGTCCACGTCCGTGTCTAACACAAAACCGTCTCATTGTCGGATCAAAGCGGTATTAAAATCCGCACAAAACAGTCTCCGTCTAAAAGTCACGGGCACACCTGAGGAGCAGCAATGAATATCAAACCCTAAAAAGCTATTGCGATTCTAGATTCCATTTCTTTTCGTTGGTTTCGGCTATTTTGGCTAAGTGCACATGAGATTGTACCAAGAATATTACAAGATCAATTACATGGCACACCCAACGGGCAAACCAGGAAGCATGCAACTACTTTTACTACTTGTACACTAGAAGTGCACCAAAGAGCCACTTCATCGGTTCGTGTACACAAAAGAGTAGCCTCAACTCGATGATTTTGACTCATCTCATCACTATTCCGCAACTCAACTCTATATTGAGCATTGACCTATGCTTTATCCTCTTGACTGTTCCAGCGTTAGGCTTACTAATACCACTGCTTGCGCCGCCCAACACCATGCCCTGGCGTCGTACTATGCTATCTCCGTTGGCGATCTACTGCCTTAGTCGATCATCATCTTCCACCAAAGCAATTGTTCATCAGCTCTACATGTTTTTTTGTTGGAAGTGAAATTCATTGTAATTCAAGCCATTGTACTTATTATTGATGCCATCTATACGGGATTAATTTGTGATGATTTCTTCGACATCCATCATCTTCTACGGGTTACTGTGGCAAGATCTACAGATGAGGAGTCTAATACGGAATTGCAGGTTTTCAACACAAGTGTGTTAATTTGGGATACGCTTGATCGAGGAGACATTGAAAAAAAACAAAAATAATGAATGTCAGTTGTGGAAACAACTGATTTTGGTGTTTCATTCACTGTTTGGATATGTTACAATTTGGATCGCTTATACAACTATTATGGAGATTTTAGCAACATTAATTATCAGGAATTTTTGATGACACCCTGATGTTAGATAGCATAATACTTTCAAAGTTTTACTGTTTGAAAGTGAAGGTTATACTCCAATTTTAGTTTAAAATGAATGATTTAAAGTGCAACGAGATGTTTTGTGTGCAAGGATAGGTTTTCAACACAAATGTGTTAATTTGGGCTACGCTTGATCAATAAGATATTAAAAAAATCAATGTCAGTTGTGGGGACAACTAGTTTTGATGTTTCATTCACTATTTGGATATGTTGCAACATTAATTCTTAGGATTTTTTATGACACCTTAATGGTAGTTAGCACGATACTCTCTTGAGATTTATTGTTTGAAAATGAAGGTTATACTCCAATTTTAGTTCCAGATGAAGGACATAAAATGCAAGGAGATGTTTTGTGTGGATACTACAACGTTGCCTAGTGGTTATAGCTCAATCTGAGGGATCTACTATATTTTTACTCCATTGAAGACACATTGGGTTCTTTTCATCCAGACAGTTCTATAGGAGCAGTTTCAACCGTGTCATACAATAAGTTATTTTTCAGTTGGTAGTTTAACGTACGTAATGGCCATACTGCAAGTTGTTGTTTTAATAAGCATTTTTGCCAAGTTTTTTTATTCTAGGTGGAGCACGTCAGATTCTATGAGAGGAGTTTTTCGTCATCTATCCAGCACCACATGTGATGTCTTGACTTATGTTGTTTTATGATTGAGTAGTTAGATCAGAAGGTCAGTTACACAGACTCAGACTTTGCTGGAATTATGAATTGTTGAAAACCTAGATTTATTTGATTGCTTTGTTGATAGCTGTGTGTACAAACTTGCTAGTGGTTTACTCAATTTTGCTTCATGAGAAGCATTTGAATAAGATTATTCAATCTTTCTTGTTGAGATTAATCCTATAGACTTTCGAGGCACAAGGTCAATTGACGAAAACTTATTTTGTGGATATTTTCATATTTCGGCTATAGGAGCGAACTCGTCTCAAGGTAGAGATTATTAAAAGTGTGATCCGAATTTGAATCCGTGTACAAGCCGGACACGTTTGCTGAGCTGTGTCAGATCTGACATCGAGCGGTGTACCCAACTGATTCGATTTCCTTCTCTATTTAGGACTCTGTTTCCTAGGCTATATATATACTCCTGAAATCGCACGATTCAGATCGCTGAAGTTTTTCGTACTTATGATTTTCTTATATAGTGATTTTGTATTCATGCAACTGCGATCTATTTTCGTCGTATATTTTATAGCAAAAGCTTCTGACACGAATTATGTCCATACGAGCTCTCACGTGGATGTAGATCTTTTAACCACGGGCACGAAGCCACGAACTAAGTCTAGGCCTTTCCATTGGCCTCCGAGTTCCTGAAATAACCTTACCCAATTCGCGAATCACTATGTATTCTTCTTCAGCAGCCACACCGTTGTGGCGCAATTCAGCGGCAAAGACCGATGCAGCGCTCAGGCAGTGTGTCTCTTTCAGGATGTCGATCTGGAGTTGATGCGGTCTTGACTCTTGACCTTTTGTTGCATTGCAAAGAGCGGTTCATCCAATACGAATAAACCATTGATAGTAGTGTTAGATTGATCTCAGCCGATTAGCCCAACGGCTAATCGGGCCTTGATCTGTGCCCTGATCGGGGGCGCCCAGCCCAATACTTGGCTGATGGGCCCCTGTCGCGCTGCGCTATAAATAGAGGGTGGGGGACGGCGGCACTCGATACGAGGTTCGACTGAGCCGTACACCCCACCGACAAAACCCTAACCGATCTAGAGGGGCGCAGTAGCGGCGGGAAGTTCCGTCACCGTCACCGGATCTGCGGCACCGCCATCGTCTTCCTCCACCCCGACCGCTTCACCGACGATGGCCGGCTCTTCCTCCAATGCTTCCGAAGGTCAGTACTGCCCCTACCTCTTCCTCTCTCTCTCTCTCGGATCTAGACCCGGATGCAAAGAGACGCAAACATTGGTATCGAGCCATACGGGTGAGCCGCTGTGCGCGCCGTTTGGCGGTTGCGCGACGCCACGCCATCGGCGCCGCTTCTTGGGCGCCGTCTTTGCGCTGCGGGCCATGGGGCCTGCGAGCGCCGCCACCTTGCCGCTGATCCCGCTTGCGGGCGGGTCGCCAGCCGCCGAGCCGCCGCTTGGGGCCGCCGCTAGGCCGCCGAGCCGACGCCCGCCGCGCGCCTCGGTGTAGATCGCGGTTTTTGGGGCCGCCGCCGCTTTGGCACGCACGCGCGCGCGCCGCCGCGTTCCTAATGGCGCGCGCCGCGCCCGGCCCGCCGGCCCAGGCTGGCTGGAGCTGCGCAGAAGGCTCCCGCCGCCAGGCGGCCGACTTGCGCGCCTCGCGCTGCAGCGCGATCCGGAGCAGCGTGGCCGCCGCCGCGCCGCAGCGCGAGGCCCCCGGCTGCGCTTGCGCCAGCAGCCGCCGGCCTCCGTCCTGGCGCGTTGCCGGAGGAGCCGCGCCGCCGCTCCTTGTTTTACGGGTGGAGCACAGGGAAAAAATGAGCTAGGGTTTTTAACTTGCCCTTTTATATGTGTTGGCTAAGGATGATCATGGCGCCGGATTTGATCCGACGGCTAGCATGATTTTGGGCTATGGATGCCCTAATGGGCCCAATTTCAACATGGGCCAAAAGAGGAAATTCAACGAGAATTACGAAAATGAATTTTAATTGTTTTGAAGCTTTTATTGGTGCATTTAAATGAAAATTTGATTCAAATCTCAGAAATTTTGCACCGACGTGTTAATTTTTCAGAGATTAAAAGAAACGATATCGCTTCGAACAATGAATTGTTTCTGATTTCATTGCAAAAGTTAAATGTTAATATTGATTGATTTTTCATTATTAAATTCGAACCAACGGAGAATTTAATTTTGAAAAATAGAGATAATTTATGATAATTATGATATTGTTATTTTCGACTAACGTTGATAATAACAAAGATTATAATTTTAATACGATTCCGTTGCAAAAGTCAATGTTGATTAATTTTCATTATTAAATTCGACCCACGGAGAATTTAATTTTGGAAAAATAGATAATAATTTCAAGAGATTTATGATATTGTTATTTTCACCAATGTTGATAATAATATTATAATTTTAAATGATGTTTTTATGCATTATTTCTATTTCTGCCCAACGGTGATGTAGATTTAATGTATAAATAAAATTGTTTTAAATTGTATGTCATATTTTTGACCAACGTTGAAAATAAGGTATATAATTTTGCTGTTACGTTCTCACTTTATTTGAACTAATGAGTTGTATCAAAGAGATCCCCACCCTCAAATGAGATCATTATGGAGAGTGGAAGAAAAAGATAGACTTAGCGTTTATCTTGGCTGAGGTGGACTGGGTCCTCACTACAGCACGTCCTGTTGAGCCTGTGGCACCGGTGAGAGGTGACAATGAAGCTGATGCTGCTTGGCAGATCAGACAGAGGGACTATGCTCCCATAAAATGTCATATGATCTTGATCATAAAAAGTGGGTCACTGCCAACAAGAAATGTTTGGCTGTGATAAAGAACACGATTGAGCCTGCAATTGTGGGCTCAATCGCAGAGTGTGACATCTTGTCACGAGTACCTTGAGAAAATAAAGAGCCAATTTACTGGCTCTTCAAAGACTTATGCTACACAGCTGATTAAGCAGCTTGTGACAGAAAGGTACTCTGGTGGTGGCAGTGGCATAAGAGAGCACATACTAAGGATGAGCAACTTGGCATCCAAGCTCAAACCAATAGATTTGGCTCTCAAGGATGACTTGCAAAATGAGCTTTATTTGTTATCATTATGTGATGACGTGAATGTCGTATGCGATAATGGGAACGTCGCTATGCGAAAGTAAATGAATCTCGTTTACGAATGTAAACAGGAAACGAAAGAGAACTATAAATGCGTCGTCGAAATTATGGCACTGTCGTTTAGGCCATATTTCGAGGGGGAGAATTTAAGAATGATATTCTTCCCCTATTAGAGTTCTCAGACTTAGAACAATGCAAAGAATGCATTAAAGGAAAATATGTCAAGAAAATTAAGAAAGACGCCAAAAGAAGCACAGGAGTTCTACAAATTATTCACACAGATATTTGTGGACCCTTTTCTGTGAAAAGTGTGGATGGATATGACTCGTTCATAACATTCACGGATGATTACTCCCGTTATGGATATATTTATCCAATCAAAGAAAGAAATGAAGCCTTGGATAAATTCAAGATATTTAAGGCTGAAGTTGAAAATCTACATGATTTAAAGATTAAGATAGTCCGATCTGATCGTGAAGGGGAGTACTACGGTCGACATACCCCATATGGACAAGTTCCTGGACCTTTTGCAAGGTTTCTACAGGAAAATGGTATAGTGGCCCAGTATTCTACACCGGGCGAACCTCAGCAAAATGGAGTAGCTGAAAGACGCAACCATACCCTGATGGATATGGTGCGAAGTATGATGAGCTACTCCACACTGCCATTGAGTTTATGGATGGAGGCGTTAAAAACCGCCATTCATATTCTCAACAGAGTACCTAGTAAATCGGTGCCCAAAACACCGTGCGAGTTGTGGATGTGAAGAGTTCCTCACTACACCACTTACGTGTGGGGGAGTCCTGCGAGGCTAAAGTATTTAACCCAAATCTTGGGAAGCTTGATCCCAAAGCGAAGTCGCCATTTCATTGGCTACAGAAAAGTCAAAAGGTTTCGTTTCTCGCCCGTCCGATCGATATACAAAGTTTGTAGAAACGAGACACGCTGTCTTCTTAGAGGATGAAATGATGAGGGGAGCATGGTAGTTCGAGAGATGACCTTGAAGAGAAGCGGCGTATGCGCCCACTCCGATGATTCAAGAGCCATTCTTCACACCGCTGCTTTGTCATTGCACCGACGGTGCAAGACATCTGTGGTGCAAAGCACTGTTATTGTTCCTCCTGTGGTAACAATGAATGAAAATGTGGAACTGTTCTTCAGATCCTATAGAACCCATTGCCACAGATGAGGGGAGCAACAATGACCTCAAATAGAAAATATACCAAATGAGGAGGCCAGAAGGTCTCAAAGAGTAAGAAGATCAGCTATTTCTGATGATTATCAGATTTATCATACAGAGGAATTTCAAATGGAGGATGATCCCACCTCATTTGAAGAAGCCATGAGAAGCGAAAACTCTTCAAAATGGCTCGAAGCCATGGAAGAGGAAATGAGATCCATGAAGACTAATAAAGTCTGGGACTTGGAAATTATTCCTAAAGGAGCCAAAACAGTAGGCTGTAAATGGGTCTACAAGACAAAACTTGACTCCCAAGGGAATATAGAAAGATACAAAGCGCGACTTGTGGCAAAAGGCTTTACGCAAAGAGAAGGAATTGATTACAATGAGACTTTTTCTCCAGTCTCATGTAAAGACTCCTTCAGAATCATAATGGCATTAATAGCACATTATGATTTAGAGTTACATCAGATGGATGTAAAGACGGCATTTCTTAATGGGGATTTGGAGGAAAATGTTTACATGGCACAACCGAAAGGTTTTGTCGTGGAAGGAAATGAAAGAATGGGATGCCGCCTAAAGAAATCGATTTATGGGTTAAAGCAAGCTTCAAGACAATGGTACTTGAAGTTTGACAGTACAATAAGAAAATTTGGGATTAAAGAGAATGTAGAGGACAACTGTGTTTATGCAAAGTTTAAAGATGAAAAGTTTATCTTCCTAATCCTGTATGTGGATGATATCCTACTAGCTAGTAGAGATATCAGTGCGCTCTTCGAGACAAAGAAGTTTTGTCCTCAAACTTTGATATGAAAGATCTTGGTGAAGCTTCGTTCGTTCTAGGATCAAGTTCACGGGATAGAAACAAAGGGACATTGGGACTATCACAAAAGGCATACATAGAGAAAGTCTTAAAGAAATTTGGTATGCATAAAAGTAGTCCTTCACCGCACCAATAGTCAAGGCGGCGGATATGGGGATTTTCAATACCCGGGAACGATATGAGATCGATCAAATGAAAGCGGTTCCATATGCTTGGTATCGGAAGCTTACGGTATGCTCAAGTGTGTACACATACGACTTAGCGTTTGTTACCGGGTTACTTGGCAGATTCCAGAGCAATCCTGGAATAGAACATTGGAAATTGATAAAGAAAGTCTTGCGTTATTTGCAAGGAACAAAAGGCCTCATGATGACATACAGAAGATCAGATTTACTCCATATAGTGGGGTATCTGATTCGATTTTGCGGAGATGATAGAAAGTCTACATCCGGATATGTATTCACTCGCGGGAGGAGCTATATCGTGGAAAGCTCAAAGCAAACCGTCACTACATCGTCCACAATGTATGCCGAGTTTGTAGCATGTTATGAGGCTACGGGGCAGGTGAACTGGCTTAAGAAGTTCATACCCGGTTTAAAAGTGGTTGACGACATCAATAGACCACTTAAGTTGTATTGCGATAATGAACCCGCAGTAACGTATGCCCACAACAATAAGTCAAGTGGTGCTGCCAAACACATTGACATAAAGTACTATGTTGTGAAAGATAAAGTTCGGGATCAAATTATAAGTCTTGAGCACATAAGTACTGCAAAGATGTTAGCGGATCCGCTTACTAAAGGCTTACCACCCAACGTGTTCGAGAGAACATGTAGCGGCATGGGTTTAAGGGAAAGCCTATGATTCTGGACTAAAAGATGGCCCAAAAGATTAAAGTAATCTGTTTGAGCAGAGGTGTATTGTAGTCATTAAATCTATCGGCATTTGACCGTGACGATAAGACATGTTCTATGCACTAATCTGTGATGGAATGAGTAAAGTCAAAAGTAATTAAAGTTAAAGTATAGATTGAGATCAAGGGGGAGAATGTTAGATTGATCTCAGCCGATTAGCCCAACGGCTAATCGGGCCTTGATCTGTGCCCTGATCGGGGGCGCCCAGCCCAATACTTGGCTGATGGGCCCCTGTCGCGCTGCGCTATAAATAGAGGGTGGGGGACGGCGGCACTCGATACGAGGTTCGACTGAGCCGTACACCCCACCGACAAAACCCTAACCGATCTAGAGGGGCGCAGTAGCGGCGGGAAGTTCCGTCACCGTCACCGGATCTGCGGCACCGCCATCGTCTTCCTCCACCCCGACCGCTTCACCGACGATGGCCGGCTCTTCCTCCAATGCTTCCGAAGGTCAGTACTGCCCCTACCTCTTCCTCTCTCTCTCTCTCAGATCTAGACCCCAGATGCAAAGAGAGACGCAAACAAGTAGCTATAGAATGGGACCAATTCAGGGTGGAATACATAGTCATCGCTCTAACAAACGATAGTAACGTAGTTGCGTCCATTTTCGTAGCAGTTTCAGTTTGACCGCGCTTGTTGAGGGACGGAATTTCTAGGTGAGCATATAGCGCCTGCACTGACCGGCGCTAGGTAGTGAAAAATAAAGATTTCTTTTACTTTGGCAGGCATCGAGTCCGTTCTTACTCCAAAGAATCGAAGGTACAAACTTGAGACTGAGAACAAGCCAGGTATTTCGTTTTGCTCTACGTTTTTCATTTCTGGCTGCCATTTGATCGTCTATCTGTAGTCTGTACAGCAGTGACCCTCGTGCTTGAGCTTAAGAAAGCAACGGATAGTAGTGAAGACAGAGCTAAACAGAAGATCAGAAGTAAAGAAATTCCGGTAGTTTCTCTCTATCAGCATTTTGTAGCCTGTACATCTCCGAAAGAATATGTAAAACCTAATCTTCCTAGAGCACTGAGAAACTATCTATGCACATAGAGAAAACCAATAAAAAAGATCGAACAATCTTAGTATTACGAGATCCCAACACTATGACTTGTCATGATGACTCGTCAGCTTCCGGTATGCTCCGCAGCGACGGCCTCCAGTGCCCCCTCATCTCGTGTTGGTAGCACACCTTGCCGGAGCTCATCAACTCGGCCAGCGCCTTCTCGACCTGCCGCCCCTTGCCGACCTTCTCCAGCAGCTCCTGGAGCTGCCTCCTCGTCACCCTGATCTTCACCTCGACCGGCTCCATCTTCTCAACGGCCGCCACCCCCTTCCCCGCCTCCTCCTCCTCCTCCCACTCCTCGTCGTCGTCCACCCACGACGGGGCGGCGCGGTGCAACTTGAGACAGTTCCCCATCCGCCGGTCGATCGCTCGATGTATATTTCTGCAGCCTTGACGTTCTCTTTGTAAGCTCTTGCGCTGGTTGCTTGCTGCCTTTCTTTGTGAGAGGATTGATGGATTGGTGAGAGCTTATTTATACGTGGAGCTTGAGGAGGTCGCAATAATAGGGGGTTAAGAGAAAGGAGGAGGTGTTCAGTGCGACGTGCCAACCTGGACCGGGTTGCAGCCGTGGAGGAGGCGGCGGGGAGACCGAGTCTTCACAGGGGCGGCTTTGCTTTCCATCTGGCCACGTGGACGGCCGCAGCGATCCATCGTGTCTCTGGGGCGAGCTAGTGCGGCCGGTGGGATGGAGGGTGTCCCGGCGCTGGACGGCTGGGATTGGGCGGAGGCGGTGGTGGGAAACTGGTGGGGGAGGGAATCTTCGGACGTTTTTCCACGCGGAGCAAGCGCTCGGAAGGCCGCGGGTGTGAACGCGCCTTTTCCGGGGGATCTTCCAGTGGTGAAGCTACTACGTACAAGTCGTTGCCAGGATGGGGTTCCCCCTCTCCCGCGTCGATGGTATGCCAAGCAACCAGGCGGAATTCGGAACAGCACTCGCCTGCTTTCTCTGCGGTGCTGTCCTCCTACCAAATATGCTCGCGTTTAAATCGCACCCCTTTGCTGAACCTTTCATGATGAAGATCATCAAAACTGAATTGTTTTAAAAAAAACTAGAGGATACTATACCATTTTTAACATATAGTCTTTTGCCGTTGTATTAAATCGGAGAAGCCGTAGCTTATCCTTCCCGTTGCCTTTCCATTCTACATCCTTCCGATCCCCCTCTCTCACTCTCACATCCGATTATAGAGGATAGACGATGAGCCGATGAAGGCAACCGGCCCTCCCCTCCGTCACCTCCGGTGCTGCCCATACACCTCCTCTTCACGTGTCATCCTCCACCACCTCCTTCACCTCTAGCTCTGGCTTTGGTGCGTGTGCCAACGTAGTGCTTCACCTTCGGATCTTGTGGTAGGGAACGGCGGTGCGGCTTGGGACGCATGCATCTGGCAACGACGAGACTCGGGATGGTTGGATCTGGCATCGACGCAAAGCAGAGCTCGGGTCGAAGCCGGGGGGAGAGAAAGAGATGGAGGCTCGACGTGGCTTGGGACGCACGGATCCGATGATAGCGCGATTGGATGGTTGGATCCAGTGACAGTGCAGCACAGAGCTCGAGAATGGATGGATCCGACAACAGGCAGCGTAGGTCAACTTTGTGGCCAAGTGAGCTCACCAAATTTTTTTGAAACTTTGGTTGAAATTTATTGAAAATTTTTGAAACTTTCGATTGAAACTTATTAAAAATTGCTGAAACTTGCTGAAACTCTTTAGCTGAAACTTGTTGAAACTTGACTTTCAAATATGAAACTTGGTGAAATTTTAGTTTGAAATCTTCTGAAAACTTCTAGAAAACGCACAAATAATCTTGAAGCGGGATAAAATAGGACCAAGATTGATTTAACCTAACAAAGCAAGGACCATTAGTCCAAACCAAACAACTGACCAGTTTAATAATGCTAGTATGTCAAGGGCTAGCATACAAACTGTGCTTACGCGCCCTGACCCTGCATGTTTGGCCTGTCAGCTTAAACGGGTTGTGCCGTGTTGGCCCGTGGGCCGAGCCTCCGGCCCAGGCACAACCCAAAAGAGTGTTGTGCCAAGTCGGCCCGAGGTACGATTAACCCATCAGACCAGGCCAGCACGACATACGCCATTTGGCTCGTGTAGCCTATCCAGCCACAAAAAAAACTGATTTGTTAAGAAAAGTGTCTAGAATTTAAAAAGGCACAATAAATTATAGAAAGTACAAAATTACACATTAAATTATAGAAAAGACATATTAAACTATAGAAAATTGTAGAAAAACACATATAAAATTATAGAAATTGTAGAAATCATGCCTATGGGCCTAATGGGCCATGTCGTACTGGCCCGTGCTGTGCTGTGCCATGCCGGACTGGGCTCGACACTTTTTATGCTGTGTTGTGCTAGCATAGTGGGCTAAAGTGTCAACCCAATCACTGCCCATGGCCTCATATCGTGTCAATAGTATCGTGCCTTGGGTCGGCCCGTTAGGCATGACCTATTTGGCCATGTCTGTTTGGATTTGCCTTGAACTCCTGCAGTCTTGCATCTGCATGGAACATGAGCGCTCTAAGGTAAGGTGCTCCAACTAGTTTTGGCTTAAGTTTCTGGTTGTGGCTTTTGTTTTTTTTTTTTTGACTAAAATTGCATTATAGCGACTGTTAGCTTTTTATAACAAAATATAAAAAAATTAAGGAAGAAAATAAAAAATTTATATCGTCACATACAATGCAAAGGAATAAGAAAAAAAAGACAAAAAGCAAAAAAAACTAAAATATGCCAAAATTAAAAACCGATATATTCTAAGTGGCTTCTGACTTAAGTCAACCAAAAGCCAAAAAATCAAAAAACTGAAGCCAGTTGAAGTAAAGTTAAATATATGCAAATATGATTTTTAGCTTATGCAAGCGCAACCATTTCGTTATACCAAATGCTTCACTCACTACATAATTTTACATTATGGACCTACTCTTTTTTGTTTCGGCTTATGAATTATGGTTTTTGGGCTATTCGTGATAGAAAGTACAGAGTAACAGAAATATATATATATATATATGATTTTAGTTAATATAAATAAATCGCTATAGTGTGCACTACAATTAAATTATAGACATCGTCTTAAAAAGACACTTTTATAGAAAAGTCAAAAAACAGAAGAGGCATATACTTGCTAGTTAGTCGTTCCTACATTTTGTTAGGATCATGTTTCTTTTTGGGCGGCAGGATCACTTTTCTAGTTAATATATAGATAACCATATAATGTCTATGCAGTACATCAAGGGGAATTCGCGCCGTGTAGGTACACGTACAGACTTCCAAATGCAGAAATGCTCGAGGCCTCAGGCGGAATATTATTACGTCATTTCATCGTCATCCTAGTACATTTTCGGTTTTTGTTTTCCATTAAACCATAATTCGCATAGCTGATTCTACAAATTCTTTTGACCTAATAATTGTTGCATCTGTAAACTACTACCAGAATTGAAGCTTCAGGACACCGAAATGTGCACGTCAATAGGGCCAGTGCATACGGAATTGTGGCTCTTCGCTGGAAAATGCCACTTCCAGAGTTTTGCAGGGATGGGCTGGGACCAGAGAGCAACATGTGCGGCAGCGTTTAGGGTTTAGGTAGCGTTCAGAATAATGATGACTTATGATTTTTTTATTGTAGTTGGTTGATTTTTTTACTATGACTGAATTAGCTTATTTAATATAATTAAATTTAAAAAATTTTAAAAACAGAAAAAAATATATTAGCATATCACGAATAATAAAAAAATATATGAAAAAATACAAAAACAAAAAATAAACAGTAAATAAAAAACTCAACCCTGACACCAAACGCGTCGCTGAGCGGTCCCTATGACCATCACTTCGAAATTACCAATCGACTGATTGGTACATCGAGCAACCATGATATAGACTAATGTCTTGTCAACGTGTTGGTGAGCGCCTACTAATGTGTAGCGATGTCGATCTCCATTTTCTTTTACGCTGAGTTTACGGAAAATTTTTACTGGCAAATGACGGGTCAGCCGCAAAATGTGTGGAGCAATTTGTAGTGACGGTGCCCTTCAGACTTCATGCTAAGATGAGCTGTTTCCCTTGAGTTGTTTGGGTCACGTTTAACCCAAAAGAATTTTTTTCATAGTTTCCCAGTGTACTCATTTCTTCAAGTGAGCTTAAGCTTTTAGCTTTTTCCACTGTACATCACTGTTTTGCACTGTTTTGAGTTTATTTTGTCACAGTAACTGTTGTAAGTTTTTTTAGCGTAATTAAATTTAAAAAAGAGAAAAAGGAGGAAAAAAAGATATATCATCTCGGACTGCAAAGAAATAAGGAAAAAAGAAAAGATAAAAAACTCAAAAATTAAAATACTAAAAAAATAAAATTAAAAAACTAGAAGATAAAAATTGAAGTTTATTAGAGCACTACCTCAGTCATTTCACCTTTTTATCTTGCCTTAAACTTTGCTTTAAAAAGCATGACTAGTTAACTGCTGGTGGCCGGTAGGTTCCTGAACATACTACGCTCGTTTCGGTTTTTTTTCGGTTTCTGCTTCTAGTTTCTGCTTTTTTTTTCACTATTCAGTATTTCGTCTTTTTCTAAATTTTTAAAGATATTTTAGGCTTTTTTGTATTTTTTTTCCGTGTTTCTTTGTATTGTCCCTAATGGGTTAACATGTTTTTTTTTCTATTTTTACATTTTTTGTAAAATTAATTATGCCTAAAAAGCCAAATCAGCTACAGTAAAAAAAAATCAGTTACAGTTAAATTTCAGCCAAAAATCAGAAACTATCGCTAAAACGAGCGCCCCTGAACATTGCACGAAAGTTGTCTAGCAAAACTAATGAAGACGGTTAGCTACACACTACTGTTTCTTAAAACATCATTTCCTAAAATAATAGAAAATAAGGTTATTCTTGCCTCTCGCGGCAAGCAAGTGAAGCAAGCATGCATGACCCCCTTTTTTTAATGGCCCTCTGAACGAAGAGGAATGAATTGCATGTATGCTTGGTCCAGGGTCTACAGCCTGCATGGATACTACGGCCTATTGGCGAAGAGAGCGCGACCCGATCATGTTGCATAATGTTGGCCATTGAGATCCGATCGATATTCTGCTTTGCGAGGCAGAAGGAATTGCGTTCTTCCATTCCCAATTTCCAAGCTTAATTTGGTATGGACATAACGTCTGCTTTACAGTCTGCACCACTAACTGTGCCTATCACTCTTACCTATTACTCCCTGCTCACTTTCTAGAATACATGTTATCTTAACGGCCAACATATTTAAAATTATCTAGATTTACTATCTAAAAATTACATCATTGGATTTGTCTAAAAATATTTTTATAATATTATAATGTTATTAGTATATCTCATTGTGAAGTTATAAAAATTACTTATCAAAATCACACCTCGGTGACCGTAAAAAATAAAAAATTAAGTAAAAAAGAACGGATGATTTACATGCTCCGTTGCATCGGAACCAAAAGAATTATACAGTAGGTCACAGGAAAACGAAGCCGCAAAGAAGCAACCGAGGAAAAGAAGAGGAACTCGGCAGCGCCACGGTAGCTGGTGTCATATGACTCCACAGCCTCCGGGATGCTCTGCAGAGGCAGCGGGCTTCCAGCGCGGCGGCGGTCTGAACGCGGGGGGTCTCGGAAAGGCTGGGTCCGGACGCTCGCGGTGGGAACGCGGCTTTTTGCGGGGATTCTCCTGCGCATCACGGGCTCGGCACGAGCCACCCGCCGGCGACATGGAGAGGACGCGAGATACCTATGCCGCGACGGTTTTCGCCGCCGTGACAGCTCGAGCCGCGTGCTGGCGAGCGTGTCGGCGCCGCCCCGCAAACTTGCTGGCTGCATGTTTGTTCGGCGTGGGACTGCTCGTTTTTATATTCGTACATCGGACTGATGGGTCGAATCGGAGGATGCTGCCATGCAGTCGGTGAACAGTGCCGGTTCTGGACACATTCTATTGGCGGCCCTCAAGTTCCCCGGCGTTGCCATCGCAGCTGCCCAGGCTTATCGTCCCCCAAGTAGTTTCTCATTGACGTTGGCACAGCTAGTACTACTACACCCAGGTCTGCAGGCAACATGAGCCAGTTAATTAACGTCAATTAAAACTTGATGCAACTGTCAACTACCACTAAACACATTTTAGGTAGATGTTCGTTGTCGAATGAAAATTTTCCGTAGCCTTAAAACAGATTTAGGTCCTGGTCCAATGAATTTCTGTTTCTACCTTCTAACTTCTTAATTTCTTTTTTTTCTTTTTGCTTTTTTTTGGATTGTTTGTCTTTTTCTCCTTTATTTTTTTATATTGCCCGTGATGGTATAACTTTTTATCTTTTTTAATTTATTTAGGCTAAAAAACTAACAACAACTATAGTACATTTTCAATCGCTATAGTGCAAGAAAACCAGAAGTCTAGGCTTATAAGCACAAATGAGCACTACCTTCAAAATGGCTTTTTGCTTCTAGTTTTTAGTTTTTAGAAATCAAAATTTATTTTAAACGCGTTGGCTTTTTAATACAGCTTTCTCTCTCTCTTTTTTCTTTGTATTTTTCGTAGAGATAAAATATATTTTTTATTTTCTCTCTCTTTTTCTTTATTTTCTTTCAATTGAATGCCTCAGCCAACAGATAAGGGTATATACAATAGTATAGACGGTTATTATCTGTAATACAACTTCATGTTATTTATAGATAGGACTAAAGGCAGCCTATACAATAGGTTGTATATATAGTTATTTGTAGTACGTATTCTCATATAATTATTGAGTTGTCTATATAGTTATCTATACAATAACATACACAGAAAACTATCTATAAGAGTTTGTTAAATAATAGATATCATCTTTCTTTCTTCTTCTTCTCTCCTCTATATTATTTAAAATCTTATGTGATATAGATTTACAGACAACTGACATATATCATTGTACATGTCCTAACAGCTACTACAGTGCTTATTTCTGCTAAAAGCCAATAATCATAGTTAAAAACTTCAGTAAAAGTCGTTTTAAACGGAGCCTTAATGACGATGCTATGTTGAAATTGTACTCTTAGAAATGGACGCGCGAACTATCTGCGAGTCTGCGAGACTGCGACCCATCATTGATAGAAGGAAATTGTTTGGTCGTGCTGGCTGATCTGGTGGTTTCAGTAATTGAAAGAGAGCACGACGGTGTAATGTTACGGGATGTGTTCAGACTTCAGAGTTCAGACCCGATTTGTAAGACGTTACGTACTTCCATGTCGGTGTTCTTTCGTATCATGCCATCGCTAGGCTTAGGCAGGACTATTGTAGTAGTAGGGCTGGCACTCGGGCGGATAAGATGAACTGGCAACCTAGCTTGCTTGTCCAAATGTCAAAATTAAACACGCCGATCGCCAGCGTACATGAAGTTCATAGTTGACTTGAATGATTTCATGAAAACTAGCACTGAAGAAACTTCAGAGCAGGGGTCGTGCGTGGTAAAACGAAATTTACCAGATTTTCGAATTTCCAGTAGATGGCAGTGCCACTTCCAAATAATGATTTCATGGAGATTGCGCACTGCAGCTTAGAAATGTGGCCTCAGGATCACTCCTCAGTCCTCACTCGTGACGTGTGGCAAGTATGTTTCATGGTAGTGGGCTACAGGAGAGGAGAGCAGAATCTCGCATCGTCGTCTGACAGAAAAAGGTCGTCTCGAGGCGGCGTGTGTAGGTTTAGGAGGATGGTAGACGCACTGGAGCTTCTCCCACGAAGTACAGGTACAGCCTCTCCTTTTTCAGTTTTTAAAAATTGTTTTTTAATTCATTTTTATAGTAACAAACTTTAAAACATAGTATCTTTTTAAAATAAAGTCTACAAATTGATTGTAGTATACATTATACGATTTTATTTATATCAGCCAAAATCACATACGAATTTCTGTTACTTTGTACTATCTTTCATAAACAGCTTAAAAACTATAAGCTGAAGTAAAAAATGAACAGGCTTAAATTCCTTTGAGATTCACAAATGGTTGTATCATTCATATACTAGCCGTATTTTGATCGCCATTGGTGATCGAAGATTGGTAAATCATTAAAAGTTGCAACTTTTAGGTAGTTTAGGTAGCAAAGGGGGTTTGCAGCAGCGACGTTGTGTAACCTCATCCTCGTGGGAAACACCGACTATTCAAAAAAAAAAAAAGCACATGCTCGAAAAAAGTAATGTAAGTGGTGTTTTGGTGAATCATTAGATGAAGTTCCATATTAACAATTCATTGTCGAATTGAACTCTAAACTGTACCCTTGCAATTGGACTGTACCATTGCATGATTAAGTTTGGTTAATTCAGCTGCTGTTCATGTCAAAAAATAATAATAAATCTATCAAAAAAATAAGTTGCTGTTCATCTGCAAGACTGTAACGTTAGGATTATCAGTATGTTACCATGAACAAATTTTTTTCCTCAAAACTTTCATTGACAAGTGTACCCCTGAATCCACCCAACTCAATGGTGCCAGCTTGTCAGTTTGGAGTGCTGAATTTCGTAGCAGGGTTTCCACATAATATCAGCTTGCTCTCCATCTTCAAATCAAACTATTTTGTTGAATGCAGAGACTTCACTGATTCAAGAGTTGACAGTACGTACGTAGGAACAGTCCTGCTTTCAGTTTCACGAGCACGCTTTTAACGTTTCTCTCTCTCTTTTTTTTGTGACACCTACTCTATATTTCTGTTTCATTTTTCCAGTGCACGCAGGAGGAGTCGCAGTCAAAAACATGCTTCAGGGTTGGTAGGCTCTTCAGCACATCAGCATCACCCATTTCCTCTGCAACCCAACGAAAGAAGTTTCTGTTATCGGCTTTATGTTCGATGTCTCAAGAGGACAAAGGTTTTGGGGGACGCACGTGTGGATCGTAGCGCTGGAGCTGACATTACCTATTTTTATCGAACCAGTTTCCTTGATTTTTTTCCTATTGTTCCCTGATCTAGGATATGTTCATGTTTTCCTCCTAAAAACAGCAGCAGCTCGACCGATATGAAATCATCGCACAAGAATCATGAGCTGTAAAATCTTCGTCCAACACAAACGTCATCATCAAACAGGAGCAGAAGAAGTAGTCGTTCCGTAAGAACTCAGAATTTCTTGGCAGGCAACTCGTTGTCCAAGTCCCAGAGCTGCAGGTGAGGTGATGTGCATGGTTAACCTAACCACAGTTTTGGTCGTGTGCAAACCTGATTAAACTGACGGAGAACCAATCTCACACTAGGCCATTAATCTTGAACACTTCGCAAACGTGCGGCCAATGGAAAAAAGTGATCAGAAAGGATTACTGATTCCTCTTTTTCTTGTGTGAACAAAATGGCACTAGTGGAATATCCGATAGCCTTGCCTGGTCAGATTCTCCCACTGGCCAAGCGATCGATCCGACGTGTGCTTTGGTTGACCTTGGTGAAACTTCTGAAGTAGGAGTAGTATATGCTACGATCACTTCAAAAATCATGGCGACTGTATTTGCAGAGTGCAAGCATCGCACAGGATATTATAAACTTTGATGCAGTTAATTTATCTTAAGCTTTGATCATTAACTGAACTCGAGGAATTTACAAATGCTTATAACAGGAAGCCCTGTTAGACTTATTTTAGTTGTCATGTGACTGTGGTCAACTACAGGTTACAGCCATACCTGAACAAAGTTTTTAAACTCCCCACTTGGTAGGAGAGAGTGCACCACTGTTACATAAAAATATCTCAAGCCATGCGTGTACTTGAACAATCTGCAGAGATCACCACCATAAACGAGAGCACACTTCATAAATGGCCAGTGCTGAGAACATCAGGGAGTTGTATTCTCGAAGGGAAAAAAAAAGTACATCAGGGAGTTTAGTAAGCAAACGTTCCGGGTCTTAACCATTTATGATTCAGTTGACATTACTATTAAACAACATAGTATCCATTTGCTATCAATGTAATCATCCATTACCTTTTGATGATCACTAACTCAGTACACCATGGGAATTGCTACGTTCAAAGCTTCTAAAGTTGGAGTTCTCGTTGTTACTTCAGCTAAGCCAGAAACTCAGAACACACTAGATGTCATCTTTATACTACTCGTATGGATATATCCTGCTAACATGATATGCTCAACTAGTGAAACTCCCTTGGAACATCAGATTTAACCTGCTTACCAGTATCATTTTTACGCAAATGAAAGTCAAAATTACACCACGATCCCATTGGCAAAATCAGTATGTCTGAACCCCCATTAATCCCTGCATTGATTAACTGCACGCTTGCCTAAAACAAGGTCAGAAATACATAATGGGGATCCAAAGAACATCCACTCTACTCCCGCCTTTGTCTGAACCCCCATTAATCCCTGCATTGATTTACTGCATGCTTGCCTAAAACAAGGTCAGAAATACATAATTCCCCATGGGATCCAAAGAACATCCACTCAACTCCCGCCTTCCAATGACTCGGATCGCAATGTTTAGACTTGGCAAAATCTCCTTTGCAGATCCCTAAGCAAAGCATTCACCATCCAAAGCAAAGTCAGAGAGCATCCGAACATGCAGTGTTTTCCACTCCTCCCAAGAGCTCAAATCAGTGTCTCAACTCTGAACTTGCTTGTTTTACTTCCAACCAAGAAGAGCTCCTTCCAATGTGAATGAACCGCCAACACCTGTCCCTCCGATCCTGTAGTACAAGTAGCTGTTCTTCAGAGAGAATCAACTTAGAATAACATAATCTCAGAAAGGTCTCAGTTATCATGTGGCATATGCTTGCTTGCGTGATGCTGTTGTGGACCACTCTCCACGCCAAATGATGATTACGAGTTGCAAATTGCAACTAGTATATATAAAGCCATAACAATTATAACAAGAGATGTGTCTTGTGAGGTCTTAAAACTAGAGGTAACCATACACAAGAAATATATGCTAGCCCAACCAAGAACCTTGCGTGTACCATGTGTGCCAACCTAATCAAAGAAAATGACTATCTCAAGAAAACCTTGGAGAGATTTTCTAGAGGCAAGAAAACCTTAACATGATCTTAGACCAATCCAAAGTGAGTGTCAAACATAAAAACTTAGGGTTTAACTTTGTTGAGCATTCCAAAAATCACTCTTCTCAAATTGTTAGAGCTTTGGATAGTGGTAAAATTGAGGTAAAACCAACTGAGCCAAATGATTTCCAAGTCTACTGGATTTACCCAAACCCTTTCTAACATTGTTGGTATTTCTACTTCATCAGGTAAGAAACCACAAAAGGTCAAATACTAATGTACTTTTTGCAAAAAGGATAGTCATATAGTCGAGTTCTATTTCGGGAAGGCGAAGCATGAGTAAAAGAGCATGTGAGAGTCTTAAAGGGCATAAGAGGAGCGTCATCAATCCATAGTGCACCTAGAGCTAGACCTAGAGCTATTGAAGTTCCTAGTGTCAAGCCTAAGCCTAGATTTGCAGATGGCTTTTATGATTCTTTTGCCAGTGCTCGACCGTGTAAAGATTTAGGATATCATAAGGGTAATAATAGATCACGAGTGGCTATTAGACAAGAAGAGCATAGGTATTTTGCTAGTGGACCTAGGAGAGAGCCCAAGAGGTCTAGGTAGCTCTCGTATACATTCACATATGCCACACATGTAAAGATCAGTCAACCGTAGATGATGTCAAAAACGTAACTACATTACCGGTTCAACAAGCAAATTTAACCCATAGACATGCCGAAAGACATCATAGTACAAAGGGTGTTCAAAACACAACTATATTAGCAGTTTAACAAGCATTTATGGGCTGCTAGACTTTGACCACAAAAGAGTTATTGGCAGAATATTGTAACATCCCAATTTTTGGGGTTTTCAAAAACATTATTTTCTAAATAGCTTTATAGAATTTTCTAGATTTTGCCATTAATTAAAGCTTAATTAGAATTTTCCTAAATCAAAATGATTCGATCTAATTAATTTAACATTCAATATCAAGTTAAAAGTATTTTATTTGGGTTTCGAATGTTCGAATACGTCTTTATGAATTTTATTGGATTTTTTGGAGTTCATTTTGGTATTTTTTGGAGCTTATATGAATTCTTAACATTTTCTTTAATTCAAAAATCCTATCTTTTCTTTTCTCCCGTAGGCTGAATTTTTCTCAGCCCATTTCCCTCCCTCTTGTCCCACTTGGTGGCAGCCCATCTTCCTCTTCCTTGGCCCCCTCCTCCCTTGCCCACCTGTCTTCCCCTTTCACCATTTCTCTTGGATCGGCCCAAATATCCAGATATCTGATGTGAATTTATCCGGATAGCTCCGACAAAATTCCCGAATAGCTCCAAGTCCGACGGAACCTCTATCCCGAATCTGTTTCTATATCCATAAAAAATTATCCAGATCCGACTCCGAAATCCAACAAGAGTCCCAGATATCCGGTTTCACACTCTTAACTGGTTCGGTCGATCGGAAAGTATCCAATCCAATTGCACCCCTAATCACATGGATTTGGCACCAGGGGAGGCCACGTCATGTCCAAATTGGACACCCGGCCGGCAGCAGCTAGCAGATTGAAGTACATGGATAATTAGGGAGCTTAATCACCTGATTAAGGGCATGTTTGTTTCATCTGTAGATTCTAAGAAGCAGCTGGTGAGTATCTAGCTAGTTAGAATCTGGAGAAGCTGGATAACCCTAGCTTCTGGCTACTAGTTCATTTACGGATTACGTAGCCACGGCTGCTTAGAATCTGGATGAAAATCGGGACTGTTTAGGGGAGCTACAGATTCTAGGAGTAGCTGCAGCTGCCAGAAGCTAAAACAAACAGGCCCTAAGGGAAGTACAAGGCAGAGGTCGGCAGTCATACTGCCTTTCCTTCTTCCTCAATTGCACCATCACAAACATTAGCATGCAGAGAGAGAGGGAGAGAGAGAGGGAGGGAGGGAGGAGGAAGAACAGAGAGGAGGCATGGAGCTCAACAAGAATAGCACAAATACTTTTCGAAGAGAACTAGCGAGGAAGAAGAATTCAGAAGATAGCTAGGAGGAACAACAAGAAGGAGAAATTACTGCATCCAATTGCCATTGCGCCTTGGATTCCTCTCTCCCACGCGTCTAATTAGTTTAGGAAGAGTCGGTACATGCAATTCGAGTCGAATTTAGTTGTTCGTTTACTTTCCCTCACCCGGGGAGGATTTTGGTACCGCCTATGCTATGGGCCGTGGGCGGTCTACGGCAAACAATCTTTAGTTGCTCGTGGATTCCTGCATCAGAAAATAACCTGACAGGGTTTCTTGGTTGCTTTCCGTGTAGCTGTGTCCGGTTGTACTCGTGGGAAAAGAGTTGCCCTGCAGAAATGAATCGGTTAGGCACTGATTTCGTTAAGTTTGGCACATTCTGTTGGATAGTTTACATTTCTAGTCTTTCTACGGTTTCTGTTGGATACACCCCTAGACCTAGCACCATCTGAACCGTACCAACCACAGATCTGGTATGGAGGCAGGCTAAGCCTAGCATCTAACGCTGTAGCATGCCTCCACAGCTGAGGACCCACTTATTGTTTTACATTTTGTTGTAGAGACCCTTCTCTTATAATGTTATATTAATACACCACTTATCATGCTCTCTAATGTGCTACTCTGACGTGAGACATTACTCTGTAAAGCTAGTATTTGTAGAGTAATTGAGACATTACTTTGTAGAGTCAGTATTTGCAGAGTAATGGCTCCAAGACTAGGCATATTTCCAAAAGCAAAATGTGCCGGGTCGCCGGAGTATCCAACAGTATAAAAATCCGAATGATTTTTGGCCCAAAAACTATTCGCATAATGGGTAGCCATTCCGCAAACAAATTGTTGAAGTAGTGTTAAAAATTCGCTTAACAGCTAATCAACCACACCATCAAACTCAAGTAGTATCCGTCAAAACTCAGAGCACCCAAGAAGAGCATATAATTTTCCCTTCAGAAAATGTTCCTCCACGCTCTCCTCGAATCGCCACTGCCCATCTAGCCTATTGACCATCCGCAGACGCAAGCAGATTGGCACCACCTCTGTCCATTTTGCTACTCTGTGCCCATCAGAAACGCCTCACACCTGTCTCCGCCGGAAAAGAAAAGGACAAAAAGTGTTGAGGAAAAACGACGGAAGCGCACGCTACACTTGGCTAGAGGTGGGATATGGGCCGGCACCAGGGCCGTGTGCTTTGGGCCATGTCATATTGTATCAGCTCGGTCTAGTTGTCTCATGTATCGCATTGTGTTGGTTGGTCTCGCTCCGGTTAGACTTAAGTAAGGACTTATGCCGACTTAATTCTAACTCTAAGTAACTATAGACGGCGGAAGTGGTCGCCACCTTCTTTTTTCATCACTTGCTCATCTCGTTAAAAATCTAGTTAAAATTAAATTAGTTGTGTAAAAATATGGGCATATAAATATTTCGAGGGAAAGGATTTTTCTTAATATTTTACAGATATAATGCTACTGGCTCATTAAAAACCGTACACCCCAGAGTAGAGTTTCTCGAGTAAGAAAAAGAGTACAATAACAACATACATGCATACTAACTATAATAATATGTGTACATACTAACTACTTACCAATCTTCAAATCGTTCATGCGTTCAAGATTAGTGTACGGCTGCACGATTTCAGAATCCTGCAGTTGATGTTGTTTCCGTTCTTTAGCTAATTCTCAATCCTTAATGCATGTGATTACCTCCACTATCTTAGGCATAAAGGATGATCTCTTTTCTTCAATTATTCTCCCTACCATACTGAACGTCATTTTCTGAAGAGATGGTGGACACCGACATCAGGTGAATATCTCGTACAAAATGTGACAGCATAGGAAATATCCGCTTATTGTTCTTCTACCACTCGAGCAAGTCTATCTTATCTCCGCCAACAAGATCAGAATTGATGTTTGCAAAATCTTGTTTCAGGTAGTAGTTCAGTTCTGAGATATGATTTTACTTGGGGGTCGCCTGAGATTAAGAGGACAAAGAACTAGACTTGCTGTCACATAGACTACACAGTTCCTTTTAGCTTCTTTTATAAATGAGATGTTAAGCTTGCCTTTCCTTGTTACGTCTATTGTAAGGCCTCCGTTCTCGCGCTACTGCCAAACTTATCATGATACATGTGGAAAACATGAAAAAGCTCCTTTTTGATATATGTGAAAGCTTCTGAGTAATCAAGACTGGGACATTCACCTATTCCCTCCATACCGATCCGTAAAACTGCTAACTTTTTCATTGGATCAAAAATAATAATAAATCAATATAGGTGTGAAATAGAACCAAAATATTTAATATATTTTTCTCCATTGTTGCGATAGCATAGTCTAAACGAGGGATTCTTCTTAGATTTGGCAATCTTGCCTACAATTAACTAAATAAATTCTATAACTAAGCAAGAGTTAGAATAATAAAAACCAGAAGAATCTTTGTTGCTTTATAAAATAGTACCTTTGTTGCTTTATAAAAAGGTCTTAAAAAGACTAAAAATGACTAGCAATCTACTAATCTGAATTAGTAGCTACCAATTCGTTGTTTCGAGAGGTAGCATTGACAAAAATAGATATAACATGTTCGTACCCTTATACCTTCTTTAACATGATGTATGTTAAGCTCCACCTCATCTTGATGTCAAGATCGAACTTTCTTGACTCCTTTGCAATAACTGCATAGTACTCCACGAACCTATCTACCAATTATGGAAATTTTATGAGGTAACGAATGATATCACGGATATTGTTCAAATATCTGTCAATCACTTTACATACCGTCTTGAACAACAAGGTTCAAAATGTGGTAACTACCAAACTAAACAAGGTCTGCAATTTCTGGGTGAGGATGTTCATAGCTGTCATGTTTGTCGATGCATTATCAAGAGTTAGAAACAATCTTATTATCTATCTTAAAATCATCAAGTACGTCCAGTATATACTCATCAATGGATTCTCCCATGTGTGATTCGTTAATTACCTTAAATCATATAAATCTCTTGTTTTGTTTGTAATTATTGTCTAAATAATGGGTTACAACATTAATGTATGCACTTCTCTTGTACGATGATGTATAAATATCTGAAGTTATAGCAATAGAGAACCGAACTTGTAGGAATAGTTCTGCTAGTTTTATATGATACATCCGTAAAATATCAGATATGATAGCTCTCTTACTAACATGTTGGTACTATGGGAAAAGTATTGTTGGATCATTCTTTCGAGCGCTCGATTTTCACATATCCTAATTGGTTGATCTTCTGAAATAATATATTTAGCAATTTCCTCACGGTAGAAAGTGGGTTGTATATCCAAGTACTTACAAAGTTATCGGCTTTGAAGTTTAGCTACGTTTGTACTCCTTACCCTCAGTTGTGCACCCTCATCTTTCGCAAGCATGCTTTGTAGTGCCGGTTTAAGTGCCATGTCCCTACAGCTGTATGAGTAGTTAATTTAGCTTTGTAATAATTACAAGTAGTGATCTCTACTATTTGAATGTCTTGGATTTCTTGGCTCTAGGTCATATGCTTTCAGCAATTTGCTCTTCGTTCAGACTTGCCAATGTTGCTGTCCATTGACGGGAAAGAAGTCTGGTGTTTCCATTGGCTCCAGACCACGCTGTACTTCTCATAGCCCTCTGTACCGTCCATATGATGGTCATCCATGTCGTAGTCTCCCATGCTTGGTGAGAGTTGACGAGCATCAACAAGAGTCAGAGCCGAAGGAGGACTAAAGGAGCAGCGGCACGAGCTTACAGTAAGTCACCCTGCTACCCTTTTTGTGCTAAGATTCCTCGATAGCATACCGCTTAAGAGCTTCTAGGTAGCATAATGAAATTTTTGTTGTACATACTACTAAGACTACTGAGCAGACCAAAGACAAGAGAGAATCTTGAAGTTTGTGTTTCGGTGGTGAATAAATGAGGATGGTGAAGAAACAAGGAGAGTGGGTGGATAGTGAAGAAATGAGGAGAGAGGGTGGATTCTATAGCCAGTAGGACAAAGGCCATTGCACGATTTTCTCCTGGTTGTTGCTCGCTCCTCCATCCGACTGTTGTTTGCACCATCGTTCGATTTTTGTCACCTCTACTCCTCTAGGTGTGGCGCAATCATGTCGTCCAATCGAGGCAGAGACATCAGCTCCTTTCCTTCCACTAATCCAGCTGTCATGTGTACAACTACCACTTGTGTGATGTGCTACCCAACTCAGCTTTTCCATCCCATGGCCCCACCTTTCCCATCGA
The DNA here is from genome assembly GCA_036346265.1 of Melocanna baccifera. Lineage (NCBI taxonomy): Eukaryota > Viridiplantae > Streptophyta > Magnoliopsida > Poales > Poaceae > Melocanna > Melocanna baccifera. The sequence goes on along the minus strand of CM070677.1, from coordinate 43,543,557 downwards.
CCATTTCTCCCAAAATCCTCGAACTCGGATCGCATGCGTGCAACTATGCAAGCTCGATTTGAGTGAAAGCTAAACAACCACGCAACAATGTATGTACAATTGTATTGCATGTTTTACTTTTGTATGTACAGCACATTATAGTAGTCTGATTACCATCGCCCACCCCATAGTCCATAGTCAACACCACCACTAGTGACCGGTGCTATAGTGCACATGCACTGATCCACACCACATAGTCCATAGGGCATAGACCAACCACCGAGGCAGCGATGGCGTATGCTCTTCTCTTCTTCCACAATTTGGACTCAGATCCGGACTCTAGAGTGCTATGCACGATCTCGCCTCCTCAGTCCTCTCCTTCCTCATCTCGCACTCTCCTACCCCCTTCCATTATTGCATTAACCATGATTGCTCCACGAGCTCCAATGGCTTCTGCGCATTTGTGGTAGTGAGCCTCGGGAAGAGATTTGGTGCAGTGCGAGAGGGTTTCACGAGGTGGGCGGCTCTATTTATTTGAAGAAGTCATCACTCTGGCGGGTGTTCGCAATGAAGCGGCAAGGACACCAGCGTGCCATTGCTTATCCCTGATATGACCTTGCCATCGATGTGTTGTTCCTCTTCTCGGTATGTATTGTCAGAGTGGCAGACATCGATTTTCGCTCTTCTTCGGGGCCATCCGATGGTGGGCGAGCGCACGCCATCGCCACGACCTCCAAGGGCATCGCTACCATGGGCAACCCCATCGTCGCTGCCATCACGCACATCTTCACAACAAGCGAGTTCCCCTACCATCGGCGTCGGCGACCTCCTCTCTTCTCGATTGACTCGGCTCCTCGGCTGCTTCCTCCTTGGCGGCATACCTTGATCTCCCTACGCTCTCCATCGCTCGTCGAGATGGTCTGCCTCATTGCCGAGGCCCACACCGCCCTCACCCTCTGCCTCCCCGGTTCCTCCTCCTCCTCAAACCCCGACCGCAAGCGTACCTCCTCCAATGCCAACCTCGACCACTCCCCCCACGCAGCCATCGCCTTCTTCGATGCTCCCTTGGCCCCCAAGTACTATCTCCCTTCCTCCCAAGAAATAAATTGCTTTCTTGCAAGAAATTATGGTGATGATTTTGTATTGACCCGAGCTTTTTATTGTTTAGTTGGATGATCACAGTGCGGGTGGTGGGTGGCTGCTGATGAGGTTGTTCCACAAGAACGCACCATCGATGTCGCGGGGTCTAGCAAGGTGGCCACCAAGTTCATGAAGGTTTTCATGGACGATGTGCCTTACCTGCGGAAGGTGGGATTGGAGGCCTGTTAGGAATAATCAAGATTTTCGCATGATTCAGTTAGTTTGTTTTTGTGCTAGTCTACATGCATGCAGCATGCAGGGAGTTAGAAGGACTTAGTTGCTGCATGCAGGGAGTTAGGTGTCGTGAAGCCCGGTCAACAGGACTCAATCCGATGCATCATAAGCTGGAATAGCTTGTTCGTTTTTTGTTAGTGTCTCGTGCGGCAGTCGGATGAACGGTGCGCAGAGAGAGCGAGTCGGCGAGGATGACGAGCACTCAAGCCAAGCTTTGTGCTATTCATTTGCTATAAATAAGTGCTCAAAGTAGCCACGAGTAGGCAGCGGATTTAGCGGTGTTCTCGTGTGATTCGGCTCGAGAGAAAAGCAGTGTATTAGGAGAGTTGATAGCATTAGTATGTTAACTTTTGTCTAGTTTTGATCGAAGTATTGTGTGAGTTTGTGTGCGTGATCACGTGAGTTTTTTCTAGGTTAACAATTGGTATCAGAGCTTGTGTTCGTGTACACCTACATCCATGTCGTCTTCAAGCTCATCGAGAAACGTCACCACCGATGGAAGCATTCAGAAAATCAGCGATGGGAGCGTGCCGAAGGCGTCGGCGCGCGAGGGCAGCATCTCCCTCCTGTATCCCATGCTCACGAGGAGCAACTACACGACTTGGGCTGTGAAGATGAAAGTGTTCATGCGCGCTCAGAGCGTATGGAACGCAATCGTGGATGAGGAGGTGAACGAGAGACAAGATCAAATGGCTCTCGCGGCAATCTTTCTCGCGGTGCCGGAAGACATATTGCTGCTCCTAGCTGAGAAGGAGACCACAAAGGAGGCTTGGAACACCCTGAAGGTAGTAGAATGTATCTCGGTGCCGATCGCGTCAAGGAGGCGCGTGTACAAAACCTCAAAAGCGAGTTTGAAAACTTGCGCATGAGAGACACGAACGGTCGATGACTTCGCGATGAGGTTGACGACAATCGTCAGCAAGATACGAGGTCTAGGCGAAAAGATGGAAACGGCCTACATCGTGCGGAAGTTTCTTCATGATGTGCCGAAAAAATTCTCTCTCGTCGTCACCACGATTGAGCAATTTGGTAACATAAAAAATATGTCAATTGAAGAGCTAATTGGGCGCTTGAAGACATAAGAAGAGGAGACCGTCGCTACGGCAACAACGGCGGAGGCGAGGAGCACTTGCTCGGCGCGCGAGTGGGAGGCCCGATCGTCGAGCATGAAGGTGAAGGCTCCTTAGGTAGTTCTATTGGCGGCGGTGGCGTCGATACCGAAGCGAGTTAACAAGACAAAAGTAAGGTGTTTTAATTGTAATGATTATGGGCACTTTGCTTTAGAATGCGAAGCCCAACAAGAGGGAGAAGGAGCGGCGCTTCTCATCGAGGCGGATCTGACGATGAACGGCGTTCTTTGTGAGGCTATTTTGATTAGGGAGATTGTTATGAATAATCAAGATTTTCGCATGATTGATTAGTTTGTTTTTGTGCTAGTCTACATGCATGCGGCATGCGAGTTAGAAGGACTTAGTTCTTGCATGCGAGGAGTTAGGTGTCGTGAAGCCGGTCAGCGGACTCAATCCGATGCATCATAAGCTGGAATAGTGAAAGCGACCGCATCATTACCAAGGGTAATTATGCTAGTCAGCAGTTATTACCGCTTTAGCGGATAAAACACCGCTCTAACGAGTAATAAGCCCATCGAATATTGCGAGAACAATAATTAGAAATAATACAATCCATATAATTGCATTGCCACGCAGGCTAAAAGTCTATCTGACAAGAAGATAAGTCGGCTATTACAAGACTATTACAAAAGTCGCGAGTTTCTAATTAAACAATAGAAGAGAGTACAAAATACAATATATGGCGGCACAGATACTTAAAGCGTGGAGCATTGCTCCAACCACTCTAATCCTCCCGGTCATCGTATGAGGCGGCCCCCATACGGCTCATCCTCGAACCATAGCCCTCTCCGAGGAGTAGGGCCCCTCTGCTGGTCTCATCTCCTGCGGCTGCGGTGTAAAAGCTATCCTCTAGACAAAGGAAATAATAGCAAGGGTGAGTCTGAGTACTCGACAAGCAAACAACAAATATGCACCAAATGCCTCTATTTCTTCTTCCTCTTTTGCTTTATTCTCAAGCTCAAAAACCAATCTTTATGCTCATAGGGAAAATAAGGTCTTTGGTTGTGAAAGATTTGATTTTATTATTTTGAAAGCTCTTGAGCATTTGTATGAGCAGTGAAAAACTTAGTAAGTTCCGTAATCTCCTTTCCGAGAGGCAGGCATGAATTCATGATTTGGTTAGCTACTGCGAGGCTTGTATCACTTTACCCAACACCATTACGATCCTAATGGCGTACGGATTACGCATTTCCTAAGATGCGGTGCTCGGATCGAAAAGCGAATTCTCGTAACTATCAAGTATATTATATCTCCACGACTATTCTCAATTGGTAGCTGGCGGAATCACCTCGCCAACTCACTCAAAGGGACATAGCGTTGGTGGGCGGTTTGCTCAACCCACCCGACACTCCGCTGCGTAATATATCGCCAGCGTACCCAGCTGCTGAATATCGGATCGGTCTCGGGTTATTGCGATTCACGTACCCCTATTTGAATATCAGATTAGTCTCGGGTTCTCGTGATTTACGTACCCCTGCTGAATATCGGATCGAGTCTTGGAGTGCGAGTTCGGATCCCCTTGCGATCACAACCAGTTTGGGTTCACTTCCTTTGATTAATACTTACCCATGTGGAGAATATAATAACATCGATAACACTACTAATCACATCAGTCCTCGGGCGAAATGTGGTTGATACGTATAATACGGTCCATTCATACGAGATGAAGGGTTAATTATTTATATTCTATCTTACGAGAGGTCCCCAACTCGCCATTGGAACCTTGCCAACGAGCCCTCTGCCCACCCTTTATTACTTTCGTGGCATCGCTCCATCGATCGTAACTTTCTTTCTCAATATCCTCGATTTAAAACCTTTTATTTGAATGCGGGGTGATATTAAATAATATCCAAATTCGAGATATCGAAAATACTTGAGAAAATGATCAGCGAAATGCTTGCACAGGATATACAAAGATTAGAGCCTCCGCTCTGCAAGTATTCTTCCCTTTGCGAGATCGGAATGCCCATTGCAAAATTAATATCGTCTCTCAAATAACTTATGGCTTGACGAGGAATAAACTAAACTAGCAATTGAGGTAATAAGTCGTGAGGCTTACGGTTTTGGGATTTTGGTGGCTACCGGTTTTCAAAGGGTTAAATTACTACACACGAATTAACCACTAATGGTAGGTTCACTAATGCTAGCTTAAAGTGGTGACTACGACTGCTAGGTTTAATCAAGCAACAACATTGAAGAATAAATTTACTCATACAATAACATTCAAATTAAGTCCTCGGACACGTTAATAACATCTTCAATTATTTTTATTATACAGCAAAAAGTCTAAATGCGGGTGTCACGAATAATTTTATACCTCCAAGTTCTTGCTTTTACAACCTCTAATCTTATCAATTTATTTATTTATAATTCTTTATTTTTATTTAGCTATATAAGTATCCATGTACAAATGCATATATATGCATAAATATCTATTACCCTTTTTTTTCGGTGGCCCACTTCCTCTCTTTTCTCCTTTGGCCGCCCACCTCCTCATCTCCTTCGCGGCCCAACCCCTCTCCTTTCCTAAAGCCGCCCGGCCACCCTCTTCCCCTCCTCTCTATTCCTCAGAGCCGCCGCCTTTCCCTTTTCTCCTTACCTCGCCGATGCCGCCTCTCCTTCTTCCTCGCGCGCCCCTTCTCCTCCCGGCGCGCCGTCTAGCTCCTCCCGCCCTTCACCGCCGCGCTCTTTGCTCCACCGCGCGCCAGGTGCCTCCCTCTTCTCTACCCCTCTCTCTCCCTCTTGCGCACCCACTGCTGACCCTCCTCCTCTTTCCAGTCTCTGCGCCGCTCTTCTCCTCTGCGCGCGCCGCTTCCCTCTGCCCTTCTCCCTGCTGCGCCGGGCGCGTCCTCTCCTTTTCCCCTGCGCCGCCGCTGCTGCCCCTCTTCTCCTGCATGCTGCGCGCCTCTCTTCTCCTTGCTTGCGCTTTGCTCTCCCCCTTCCTCTCTCCTTTCTTGCGTGCGCGATCCGATCCGGGGCACGGAGCCGGATCAACCTCCTCTCGCGCCGACTACACGTCGCGGATCCGTGGCCGGCGGATCCGGCCCTGCTAAACCCGATCTATTCTTCCTTTAATTCTAGTGCATGCTCTTAAGCGATGCTTGATTATTTCACATGATCTTAGCCCAAATGCGAGGGGATGGCGGGGTGTGCGTTGCCGTGACTAGACGCGACGGTGGCCGGCGCCGCGCATCATGCAGGGAATGTGGGGTGGCGTTCGGGCGGGTCTAGTCGCCGTAGCGTGCTGCCGCCTACCTCAAGCGTGGTACTACCCCTCTCTTTTACCCTATATGCTCACGATGTGCAAGCAAAATGGTGATGGTGGTGCTCTATTGTGATCTTTGCTAGTTCATGTGCTAAAGATTGGATATAACTTGCTATTGAAATTGCTAGTAATGTTGGGGGTTGATGTGAGCTACCTTTGCTAATGATTGGGTATACCGCAAATGAAGTGCTAGAGTTATTGGGTTTATGTGAGCTACCTTTGCTGGTGGTTGATGGATGGTTTTAGTTAAGATGATGCTGATGATGGTGATGCTTGTGGTTGTTTGTGCGCGGCTCGGTCCAGATGATGGCCTCATACGGCTTGAGGCTTGCGGTCCCCTTTTGCCTCTTGCTTCTTGCTTCTTGCTCTGGCGAGGCTCCGTCAGTTCTTTGGTTGTGTTGGCTTTGGTTGGTTGGTGGGGATTTGTGGTGGGTTCTTAGCTTGAGGGTAGGGAGGAAAATGTGTGGTTCTTTACTGGAGGCTTGCAACTGAGCTTTGCTCTTCTTGGGGTGCATACGCCTGATTTTCTTGCTCATTTCTTTGTGCCACCAAAATATCGGGAAAGCCGGTTTGGCCGCGGCTTTGCCTGGCTATCTTTGAAGTCGAGTGGTTGTCCAGCGTATGAGCATGTGTTGGTCTCGGTCCTGTTGCTCCTTTCTCTGTGCTAGATATTTATGCACGAGAGGTTGTCTTTGGCGATGGTGTCTTTGAGAGAAAAAATGTTGGGCTGGTTTGGTTGGCTCGACACTTCTTGAGGAGTGGGAGAGGGCACTGGAGCTGCCGGCTCTTCTTTGGCTTGACACTTGTGGTGTTGAGGTGGGAGGGCCATCTTTGGGTGATGACTTGAACATGGGTTGGGCTTGGTTTTCCTTCATGATCTTGGCAACTCTAAGCAGGTTTGTTATAAATCCGGATGATGAACTCTATGGTTGTGAGAGGTCTTAGTGGCCCCGGACGGTCGGTATCTCCGTGAGCAGAATACCACTTGAGATAACCTCGAGGGCTCACGGCAAATTCTTCCTTTTTCTCACGGCTTTTGTACTTTTGTACTTTTGTTCGGTCTTTTTGGTATTTAATCTATTGGCTACTCTCAAATGAAAAGGTGGGGTGTGTGGCTCGACGGTGATTCCTAGTGTATGAAATGAAATACGTGTACTACTGTGTATGGGTGTGCCAGTGTATTAGCGTATGTGCAACAATCTAATGTATGTGTGGGTGTATGAGATGATCCTTGCTTGTAATTCAATTCCCTCTGATGTAAATGCAAAACTTTAATAAAGATTGGATTTATTTAGTGTCTATACAACTTGTGCTATTGTGTGCAATGATTACAACAAAATTTTGAATTCTACCAAATTTTTAACTAGCACTTAATCCGCTAACCACTTAACTAATTAACCCGCGTGATTAATACTAATCACGCTTAGTAGATAATTAATGAATGAGGGGTATTTCAGCCTCCCCTCCTTAGAATAGATTTCGTCCTCGAAATCAGGGTCTTACTGCTAGAGATGCGGATAGGCAATACATAAATCTTACGAAAACACGAGAAAGAAAAGAATGGTTGCTGGATCAGCAATAATAATACCTACTAAGGGTGGAGTAGTGAGTTTACCTCGACCACATTTGTTGCCTCCCGGTGATTCGTTTGCGATATGAGTGAGTCTTGTTTGTCCTCTGCAGTGCGACTTCCCGACTTGGTGCTTTCCCTTGCTGAATTCCCTGGTGTTCCTTGTCCTCTTCCTCCCACTGAACTCCGGGACGTATCAGAGGTTCGAAAAGTTGAGTTTTGTTGTCGGATGATCACGTGGTTCTAGCGATATAAGGGCAATTAACCCGAATATGCTCGTCCTCCCCACGATTAAAACATCCGTACCACGAAACAATCCTTAGTAAGGTGCTTCCCTTTGCACCTACCGCATTGAAGGCGATTGAATGTCTGCGGTTGTTTAGTGGGTCTTGATATGTTTCTTTGTGGTGATAATTGGTGGTGTTGGGATGCGTTTGGCGGTTGCGGTTGGGGCTATTGAGCGTTAGTCGTACCTTGCCTTCTTTCGCCGTTCTTCCATGAGATTAGCATGTTCCTTCTCGAATGATAGCCCGATCTATTAGATCCTCAAATTCGATGATCTTATGAGGCGACAACGCATCCGATATAGGGGTCCATATTGGCCTTGAATCTATCTATCTTGCGTTCATCTGTGGACACATCATCGGTGCATATCTGGATAACTCATTAAAAGATGCAAATACTCGGTGATGCTTTTACTCCCTTAGTCGGGGCTCGGAACTCCCCTTCTTGACTTCTTTACGGCCTTAGGGCACATGATGAGCACTGAAACTCTTCATAAAATCCGCCCAAGTGATGGGCGTTCGGTGCCTCGGCCATTTGGAAGTTCAACCACCAAGTGGCGGCTGGTCGATCGATTGATGGGATGCATATCGGACTTTTTCGCATCCGAGCACCCTACCACATTTAGTTTCTTTTCTATCTCTTGCAGCCGGTCATCCGCTTCTATCGGATCCTTTGCCTTAGAAAAGGTAGGTGGGCGAGTTTGGAGAAAGTCCCCAAGACTTACTCCGATGTTAGCTGGCGTGACCGAGGGCACTACTTTTGTCGATGAAGGCTTCCATAAACTTGTTCTGACTTTCTTGTGCCTCCTTGCGGGAGTTCTCCATAAATTTAGGATATCTCCCGGGTTACTAGTGGTGAGTGGAGCTTCCATATTGCTGGTGTCTCCAATATTTGGGGACTATTCGAATCGGTGGTGGTTCACTTCTAACCTCTGGTTGTCCATTTCTTACCACGAGGAGTCTATCGGTGGTACGACCTAGTAACACTTTATAACGGCCTGATGGGTGATTGCCTTCCGGCGGTGGTGACACTACAGTGGTGCACTATGTTGGCTGGATGGTGATGGCCCCATTTGGTTGTGTTCCACGGACTCTAATCCTCTCAGTTTGTCGGATAGGTTACGGCTTTGGTGCTCCATCCGTAATAAGACCAAGTCAACTCGGTTAACCCTACTTAGGTCTAACTATCACGGTTCCAAAACAAGGTTTTCTTGGGTTTGGATTGAAGTGTAAAATAGGTTGGTAATTTGTTTTTATGGTTCGACAAATTTTGAGGTAAGAAGTGAATTCACTTTTTTGATACTACCTTAGTTCCCTCTCAACCTTGTTACTTCAACACAACTATGAGATGCCATTCATATCACATCACGAGTCAAATAAATCCCAGAAACAAGGAGATGCAAAAGATCCAAATTTCTATTCTACTGCGGGCTCGTGCCCGACAGCGCTCGAGAACTTCGCTCGAGACCGCCCAACGATTCTGCGATTGGGACCACGCTCGGGCTTGCCACGAGTGCGAACCTACTACCACAGGTCTCGTGCGAGCACGCGCCGAGAACTCGCTCGGGATCGTCCAACAATTCGCGATTGGGACCACGCTGGGGCTCATTCACGAGTGCGCCCGGAGACCGTTCTGGTTACGCCCGAAACTTACGCTGCGTCGGGAGCACCACGGACCACTCGTCCGGGAAATCTCTTGTGCAGAATAAGGTAAGGACATTTTTTTTTGTTGTATCGTTCTCTGCCATCTTTAAGGGCTAAGTTTGTTATCATACCAACTTCTACTTCAATTTAAAATGATGGCAATGAACTTCATTTAATTGTCGGAGTGAAAAGATAAGTGGTCACTAAATTGGTTTCTATCGACTCTTATTTTAATTTCTCCTAACTGATTTGCTCTATCCTATGTTGCTAATAAACCAAACAAAATTATACCATTAACGAGGATTAAGTTTTGCGAATACGAAAACATACATATGGTAAGGTTTTAGTTCCCCAAGATTAATTATTTAAGCAGTGGTGAATAATGAAATGCATGCAATTACTATTAGTTAGCAAAACAATAAAACATTTCTTTTAAGAGGATACCAATAGTGTTATTTCACTACCCTGCCTCCTGCATAACCATATAATAAATACATTAGTACCTCGATCCTGCCGTCGGGATGATAGGATCTTAATGATGATATTCTAATACTGGGTCATCCCGAGAATATAATAAATATTACTTAGAATTGGCGATCCACTAAAACACGATGGAAGAAGCAAAACTAATGGGTGTTATACTAGTACCGTAAGGGATTATAGGGTGATGAGAATAGTAAAGAACACCTAATAAGGTATTAGAGACCTCTATGTAAGGAGAGGTTATTACTAAATCTGATAATGGAGTATTAGAAACTTCTACTTAAGGAAGGATTATTACTAATTATATGCGTGGTTCTCAAACCATTGCTCGATACCACACTGAAGCGACCCGCATCATTACCAAGGGTAATTATGCTAGTCAACAGATTATTACTCGCTTTAGCAGATAAAACACCGCTCTAACGAGTAATAAGCCCATCGAATATTGCGCAGAACAATAATTAGAAATAATACAATCCATATAATTGCATTGCCACGCGGGCTAAAAGTCTATCTGACAAGATAAGTCGGCTATTACAAGACTATTACAAAAAGTCCATGAGTTTCTAATTAAACAATAGAAGAGAGTACAAAATACAATATATGGCCAAAGAGATACTTAAAACGTGGGCAGGCTGCTCCAACCACTCTAATCCTCCCGGTCATCGTATGAGGCGGCCCCATACGGCTCATCCTCCGAACCATAGCCCTCTCCAGGGAGTAGGGCCCCTCACTGGTCTCATCTCCTGCGGCTGCGATGTAAAAGCTATCCTCTAGACAAAGGAAATAATAGCAGGGTGAGTACACAGTACTCAAGCAAAGCTTAAACAACAAATATGCACCAAATGCCTCTATTTCTTCTTCCTCTTTTGCTTTATTCTCAAGCTCAAAACCAATCTTTATGCTCATAGGAAAATAAGGTCTTTGGTTGTGAAAGATTTGATTTTATTATTTTGAAAGCTCATGAGCATTTGTATGAGCAGTGAAAAACTTAGTAAGTTCAGTAATCTCCTTTCGGAGGCAGTATGAATTCATGATTTGGTTAGCATCGTGAGCTTGTATCACTTTACCCAACACCATTCGATCCTAATGGCGTGCGGTTACGCATTTCCTAAGATGCGGTGCTCGAGATCGAAAGCAGAATTCTCGTAACTATCAAGTATATTATATCTCCACCGACTATTCTCAATTGGTAGCTTTGGGAATCACCCTCGCCCAACTCACTCAAAAGGGACATAGCCGTTGGTGGGCAGTTTGCTCAACCCCACCCAGCACTCCACTGCGTAATATATCGCCTTCGCGTACCCATCGCTGAATATCGAATCGGTCTCGGGTTATTGCGATTCACGTACCCTGCTGAATATCGATCGGTCTCGGGTTCTCGTGATTCGTACCCTGCTGAATATCGGATCGGTCTTGGAGTGCGAGTTCGGATCCCCCTTGCTGATCACAACCAGTTTTGGGTTCACTTCCTTTGATTAATACTTACCCATGTGGAGAATATAATAACATCGATAACACTACTAATCCTGTCCGTCCTCAGACGAAATGTGGTTGATACGTATTAATACGGTCCATTCATACAGATGAAGGGGTTAATTATTTATATTCTATCTTACGCAGAGGTCCCCAACACGCCATTGGAACCTTGCCACTTGAGCCCTCTCGCCCACCCTTTATTACTTTACGTGGCCGACTGCTCCATCAGTCGCCAACTTTCTTTCTCAATATCCTCGATTTAAAAACCTTTTTATTTGAATGCAGGGTGATATTAAATAATATCCAAATTACTGAGATATCGAAAATACTTGAGAAAATGATCAACGAAATGCTTGCAGGATATACAAAGATTAGAGCCTCCGCTCTACCCAAGTATTCTTCCCTTTGCGAGATCGGAATGCCATTGCAAAATTAATATCGTCTCTCAAATAACTTATGGCCGACGAGGAATAAACTAAACTAGCAATTGAGGTAATAAGTCGTGAGGCTTCGGGTTTTGGGATTTTGGTGGCTACTAGGTTTTCAAAGGGTTAAATTACTACACACGAATTAACCACTAATGGTGGGTTCACTAATGCTAGCTTAAGGTGGTGACTCACGAATTGCTAGGTTTAATCAAGCAACAACATTGAAGAATAAATTTACTCATACAATAACATTCAAATTAAGTCCTCGGACACGTTAATAACATCTTCAATTATTTTTATTATACAAACAAAAAGTCTAAATGCGGGTGTCACGAATAATTTTATACCTCCAAGTTCTTGCTTTTACAACCTCTAATCTTATCAATTTATTTATTTATAATTCTTTATTTTTATTTAGCTATATAAGTATCCATGTACAAATGCATATATATGCATAAATATCTATTACCCTTTTTTTTCGACGCGCCCTTCCTCTCTTTTTCTCTCTGACCGGCCCACCTCCTCATCTCCTTGCGCTGGCCCAACCCCCTCTCCTTTCCTAAAGCCGCCCGGCCGGCCCTCTTCCCCCTCCCTCTCTATTCCTCCAGAGCCGCCGCCCCCTTTCCCTTTTTCTCCTTACCTCGCCGATGCCGCCTCTCCTTCTTCCTACTCGCGCGCCCACTTCTCCTCCCCGGCGCGCCGTCTAGCTCTCCGCCCTTCACCGCGCGACTCTTTGCTTCCACCGACGCCGCGCTGCCTCCCCTCTTCTCTACCCCTCTCTCTCCCTCTTGCGCACCCCCACTGCTGACCCTCCTCCTCTTTCCAGCGTCTGCGCCGCCGCTCTTCTCCCTCTGCGCCGCGCCGCCGCTCTTCTCCCTCTGCGCCGCGCCGCTTCCCTCTGCCCCTTCTCCCTCTGCGCCGAGCCGCGTCCTCTCCTTTTCCCTGCGCGCTGCTACCTCTTCTTCTGCATGCCGCGCCTCTCTTCTCCTTGCGCGCCGGCTGCTCTCCCCCCTTCCTCTCTCCTTTCTTGCCGTGCGCCGATCCGATCCGGGGCCTGGAGCCCGGATCCAACCTCCCCTCTCGCGCCGACTACACCGTCGCCGGATCCGTGGCCTTCGGCGGATCCGGCCTGCTAGCCCGATCTATTCTTCCCCTTTAATTCTAGTGCATGCTCTTAAGCGATGCTTGATTATTTCACTTGATCTTAGCCCAAATGCGAGGATGGCGGGGTGTGCGTTGCGTGACTAGACGCGACGGTGGCCGCGCGCGCCGCATGCGGGAATGTGGGGTGGCGTTCGGGAAGCGCGGTCTAGTCGCGATAGCGGCGCCGCCGCCTACCTCCAAGCGTGGTACTACCCCCTCTCTTTTACCCTATATGCTCTGATGTGCAAGCAAAATGGTGATGGTGGTGCTCTATTGTGATGCTGCTAGTTCATGTGCTAAAGATTGGATATAACTTGCTATTGAAATTGCTAGTAATGTTGGGGGTTGATGTGAGCTACCTTTGCTAATGATTGGGTATACCGCAAATGAAGTGCTAGAGTTATTGGGTTTATGTGAGCTACCTTTGCTGGTGGTTGATGGATGGTTTTAGTTAAGATGATGCTGATGATGGTGATGCTTGTGGTTGTTTGTGCGCGGCTCGGTCCCAGTGATGGCCTCCTTCTGGCTTGAGGCTTGCGGTCCCCTTTTGCCTCTTGCTTCTTGCTTCTTGCTCCTGGCAGGGCTCCGATCGGTTGCTGGTTGTGTTGGCTTTGGTTGGTTGGTGGGGATTTGTGGTGGGTTCTTAGCTTGAGGGTAGGGAGGAAAATGTGTGGTTCTTTACTGGAGGCTTGCAACTGAGCTTTGCTCTTCTTTGGGAGTGCATACGCTCGATTTCTTTGCTCCATTCTTGTGCCACCACGAAAATATCCGGGAAAGCCGGTTTGGCCGCCGGCTTTGCCGCTATCTTTGGGGTCGGGCTGGTTGTCTGGCGTATGAGCATGTGTTGGTCTCGGTCCCTGTTGCTCCTTTCTCCTGTGCTAGATATTTATGCCTGAGAGGTTGTGCTGGCCGATGGCTGTGCTGGGGAAAAAAATGTTGGGCTGGTTTGGTTGGCTCCTGACACTTGCTGAGCTGGGGAGAGGGGCCTGGAGCTGCTGGCTCTTGCTGGCTTGACACTTGTGGTGTTGAGGTGGGAGGGCCATGCTGGACTGATGACTTGAACATGGGTTGGGCTTGGTTTTCCTTCCGCAGTGCTGGCAACTCTAAACAGGTTTGTTATAAATCCGGATGATGAACCCTATGGTTGTGAGAGGTGCCAACTGGCCCCTGGACGGTCAGGTATCTCCGTGAACGGAATGCCCCGCCCGAGATAACCTCGAGGGCTCTGACGGCAAATTCTTCCTTTTTCTACTGGCTTTTGTACTTTTGTACTTTTGTTCGGTCTTTTTTGGTATTTAATCTATTGGCTACTCTCAAATGAAAAAGGTGGGGTGTGTGGCTCGACGGTGATTCCTAGTGTATGAAATGAAATACGTGTACTACTGTGTATGGGTGTGCCAGTGTATTAGCGTATGTGCAACAATCTAATGTATGTGTGGGTGTATGAGATGATCCTTGCTTGTAATTCAATTCCCTCTGATGTAAATGCAAAACTTTAATAAAGATTGGATTTATTTAGTGTCTATACAACTTGTGCTATTGTGTGCAATGATTACAACAAAATTTTGAATTCTACCAAATTTTTAACTAGCACTTAATCCCGCTAACCACTTAACTAATTAACCCGCGTGATTAATACTAATCACGCTTAGTAGATAATTAATGAATGAGGGGTATTTCAAATAGCTTGTTCGTTTTTTGTTAGTGTCTCGTGCGGCTTGATCCGGATGAACCGGTCTGCAAGAGAGAGCGAGTCAGCAGGGATGACGAGCACTCTGGCCAAGCCTGTGCTATTCATTTGCTATAAATAAGTGCTCAAAGTAGCCACGAGTAGGCAGCAGTTTAGCAGCTGTTCTCTGCAGTAGTTCGGCTTAGAGAAAAGCCAGGTGTATTAGGAGAGTTTAGTAGCAATAAAACTCTCCTATGTGCTCAGATTTGTGTCCTCAGAAATCCTTTGTGCATAAGCAAAAGAGGCGCTGAAGGAGTTTTCTCTTTCTTTGTGTTTTTCCTTTGTGCATTAGTATGTGAACTTTTTGTCCAGTTTTGATCGGAGTATTGCGTGAGTTTGTATGTGTGATCGCCTGAATTTGTCCTGGACTAACAATTGTACTCCTACACCCATGCTTGCCCTCCTCTGTCTGCCCTCACTATTTTTTGTTTGCCTCCACCATGCAACCATGTTTGCCTATCATTGAGTGAGGAGCTGAGCTGGCGTAGTGGTGTGTGTGGAAGCAAGGGTGAGATGCAAGGAGCTGCTTAAGCACTACTATAGACTTCCCGAAGTATCCGTGGACGTCAGTGAGGAGGAGGTCATCTAGCAGCTGCTCTGTTCAGGATCGGCCAAGCCCAGCTTACACCTATGGGTGGTGGAGCAGATCGGCCAGCCCATCCAACACGCGTTCGATGTGCTTTATGCTGTTGGTGACTCATGTCATATCACTTTCGTGGCGAGCTGGTCCAAGCTTAGTCTACGAGACTATGCCATGTTGTACCGTTCGATGGGTCTTCTTTTCAAGCATAGCCTGACTCGTGTTCGTGCTGTGCCAGGGTCGTGTTTGGGCGATATACCGGTCAGGCTTGGGCCAACCCGTAAAGCTCGGCCTAGCTCGCAGGTCTAGCCGGTGCCCCTGCTGCTGTGCGACGAAAGCGACGCATTCCAAACGCGCGTCGGAGGTTACCGCGCGCGACAAGGCCACATGGGGGCATTGAAGCCGATGTGACGCGAACGCGGGACGAATGTGATGCCCCCGGCCGTTCGTTTGTCTTCTAGCCCCATCGGTGGATCAGTCATCAGTGGATGGCTGCCGCGTGCCCCGTCAGGTTGAGCGGCTGGCCACCGGTGCGCGCTCGCTACAGGAGTTCCTCCTGTACGTGACAGGTGTGGCTGGTTAACCATGCGGTCTATGGCCGATAAAATGGCTAATTATTGACGTGTTGGTACGAGGACAGTAGTATCTTTGAAGGTAAGAGAAGAATAGGGTAGCGTTTGGAATACCAATAGTTTATTATTTTTTTTATTATAGTTAGTTGATTTTTTATTATAGTTAAATTAGTTTATTTAGTATAATTAAATTTAAAAATAAACAACATGCTAGTTCATCACAAACAATACAAAGAAATATAAAAAAATCAAAAAATAAAAAAATAAAAAAGTAAATAGAAAAAAAAGCTGAAGCCAAACGTTCAATACCAGGTTTGCTGTCGCTGAGCGCGTAGAGCTTACAACGATAGGCAGTAGTGTACGGACTTCTTTCTGTAATATAGACTGCACGGTTTAAAGGTGCAGAAGTTTGATTTGAACGCAACGTAGATAAGGTGGTCACTTTCAGCTTGGGGCTTATAATTGAGCGCCTCCTTTCGTGGATGGAGCATTTACGATCAGGCGCGAACGTGCCAGAAGAAAATTAGCTTCAACTGGTTTTGTGGTGTGTCGCTATTAACTAGAGGCTATAATTAACGATGGTTCAGCTGAACGCAAGTACTTATGACGTGTGCTATAAACCTTGCGTGAAATCCAGATGTTATCGATTGCCACCTGTTTTTAGCTTATCGTCATGCAACCGTAAGGCCGTGCGACCGCATGCAGTCTCCCATAAGCTGTAGCAGAGATGATCGAGCCAGAGGTAGAGAGGAGAAACGAGGTGAATGTTAGGTTAAGGACGGCTGTGATGGAACTGAAAATTTTCAGCAGGATGTATACTTTGTACATAAGTCATGGGCAATGGATTGATAATAAAGAAAAACTATAAAATAGTATTTCACGTGAGGTCTTACCTAATAGATTAATAATAGAGAAAGATTGAAAAAATGGCATACCATGTCGTGTGATCCTGGGGATAGGATCTAACTGTTGCATCCAAGCGTTGCAGTGACTTTAAGAATTGCCTGTGAGGCAGAGACGTGCTTGGAGCCAAGGCAAAAGTTGGTGATGGTATCTTGGGCGAACTCGACGGTGAGCTACAGGTAAGTAGCATGGCGGCGAGATGGACAATGTGCTCAAAGCTGATGCGGGAGTGCGCTAGTGCGTGGTCCTCCACGGCCCATGGCAGCGAGTTGAGGATGCGACATAAGCGTGTTTTGAGTTGTGGCTGAGTCCAGAGCTCAAAGCATGCTTAGAATTTATGAAATATACTTGGATTTTTGCCTTGCGAAACATGTCATATACTTAAACTTGCTTGAATTTAGTTGATATTTTCTAAAACTTGTTGACCATTTTTTAACTTCTCTTATATACTAGGGAACTTGGCTGAAACTCTCAAAACTAGGGATGGCAACGGGGCAGGGGGTCGTGGGAGAAGCCTCTGCGGCCCCGCCCCACCCCCCACGAGCTAGCCCTCTGCCCCGCCCCGTTAAGCTTCGCGGTGGTAGAAAGCCCCCGTCCCCGGTCCCCGCAGGGACTCGACCCCCACGAGGTCTCCGCGGGGGATAAAAAAAGATTAAATTTATTTTAAAAAATAATAATTTAACTTTATTTATTAATTTATATTTAGTTAAGCATATTTTTTTAAAAAATATAGTTTCAAAATATATATTCTAACATATAAATTTAAATTTTAGTCTAAATATCTGAAAAAGAATACAATCTCTTATATTAAAAAGCTATAATCTATTATTAAATATATTCATTTTATTTTGTGAATTCAGAAGGCTGCATGATGTGAGATGACCTGCCCCCGTTCTGCCCCGCCCGCCCCATAGGGATATTCCCACGAGGGGAATTGCCATCCCTACTCAAAACTTCCAAGAAAAGAAGGCATATATTCCTTGGTCCCGCTGGTTCTCAAGTTTTTCGGGTATGCTGGTGCATATCGAGCACCCCATCTGCCTACACCCATGAAGGACAGTAAATATTTATGGAAGAGAATTTAAATTCCACTGAATTCCTCAGCAAAATATCATCTAAAGCATCAAATTTTAATTGGTGCGGCCTAGGAGCTCCAATTGCTCACGCCTACATAAAAGCACAAGAAGGCAATTAGACAACAGTATACCGTTGTAATGGTGTAGCAAGCAGTTTTCATGATGTTTCGAGAAGTTTCATGAAGCATTTTAGAAGTTTCAGGTTTTAGTGAGTTTCACTTGTTTCTATAAGTTCTGAGAAAATTTCAAAAAAGTTTTAATGAGTTTCAGATTTTTGAAGTCGAGTTTTAGCAAATTTCAGCTAAAGACTTTCAAGAGGTTTCAATAAGTTTTCACATATTTTAGTTAGAGAGTTTTAACAAGTTTTAGCTAGAGAGTTTTAAGGAGTTTCAACGCAAATCAAACAAGAGCAAAATTCCAACTTGCTCATCTTCACCCGTGTGACCGCTACCCGCAGTGGCTCCATGCCCACCGGGACACCACGGCCGTTAGCCTTTCCACCAACTTGCCAACGAGCTTGCCCCACAGCTTTGTCTGTCGAGACGTCACAGCCGCTTGCCTTCTCTCCCGCCCCTGAGCTCTCTCGCGGCTCCATGCTCACCAGACCGCTGCGGCCGCTTGCCTTCCTACACGCTATTGAGCTCACCTTTGGTCGCTGCTCCCACTCGCCTCGCTTCGATCAAACCTGTTCGTTGCGCACCGCCAAATAGCGACCTCCATGGCAACGATGAGAGCGAGCAGTGCTCCCGTGGGCGTAGCTAGCACGTGACCATCTTTTTTTAGAAAGTGGGCAGAAGGATTGCCCTATTTAAATTTAGAGGAAAGCAGATTTAATTACAAAGGACCCTTCTTAAAGAAAAGGGTATGTGCTGCATAGCAGCCCCAAGCACGTTAAAAATAAAACAGGATTACAGGTTCAAGGGTAAATCCGTCAAGCGCTAGGCTCCGTAAGGATCTACGTGCGGACTTCCTCTTTGATTCGCATGATAAGATACTCCAACGAATACTCTGACGAGTGGACAAGCCTTGCATTTCGCTCGTTTCCAATTTGACAAGACATCGCTAGGGCTTTACGCAGAGCTCCAGATGTCCGGATGATCGACTTTTACCACTATTACACTAAGAACATGATCGGTCAACTCGTGGGTTTCAAAGCACCGCAAGCGATCTATCGGACGCCGTGTTCTAAGTGACGATGGAGTGGAGTTACCTCCACGAGGCCGAGACTGGCGATCATCCACAGCGACATCAAGGTGTCCCACCGTGAGGCTCTGCTACCCGCTTCGTTTGACTTTTTGGTTTGATTTCTAGCTTTTTTTCACTATTCAAGATTTCATCTTTTTCTGAATTTTTTTAGATATTTTAGGCTTTTTTGTATTTTCTTTTTTTCCCGTGTTCCTTTGTATTATTCCTAATAGGTTAATATGTTTTTTCTATTTTTACATTTTTTAAAAATTAATTATGCCCGAAAAACCAAATCAGCTATAGTAAAAACCAGCTGATAAAATTTTAATAAAAATCGAAGTTATCGCTAAAACGAACATCCATTTATAGTTGATTTGCTGGTGACATGAGAGAGAAGGGGAAGAAACACATAGGTGGCTGCTTGGAATTGATGCAACGCGTGAATCAGTCGTGAGACCAAAGCTAGTGGACACCTTTATAGACTGTTCAATGTTTAAAGTCAGTTTGTATTTTTATTTTTATTTTTACTATTTAGTAATTTTTTTATTTTTTAGATTTTTTTGAGTTTTTTGTATTTTTTTCTCGTATTTTTTTTTGTATTATCCGTAATAGGCTAATATATTTTTTCTTTTTTTATATTTTTTAAATTTAATTATATCAAATAAGTTAACTTAGTTATAATAAAAAATAAATTAACTATAAAAAAATTATAAGTTAATGTTAAACTGAACGCTACTTTAGATTTGTGCGAAAGATCAATTCAACAGTAGAAGGCTATCCCGTTGGTTTGGTGGAAGACTCTAGTTTTTTCTCAAAGCACAATGGGCACATTTCCACGTATGTACGTATGTTTCCGGCGTTACACCCAGGGATTCTACCTCCCGACTCCTTGAGCTGCTGACAAACACAGGCACAAGCACCAGTGCCGGCCATCACTTTTCCCGTCCGAATCTCGCCACCCTCGATGATCTTCTAGGTTCCTTTTGCTTCCTCGATGGGGTAGTTCAGACCTTGGAAACGATCGTGATCGATCGATTACCCAACAGCTGTCCGCGCGCGCATCCACCCACACCGAGGCAGCATCCGCGGGCGCAGCCACGGCGGCGGCCGAGCGGGACACGTTGTTGGCTGCAAACGACTCCCTGTCCCAGACTAGACGGGCGGGGCCGATCACCCACGCAGACACGAAACGCACTACCACCTTTTCCACCCGCCGTAAAGCTAGCAGGCGCGCGGCGCCCCCACGTACCCCACAGGCCTAGACGCCGGAAAGACGGGGGGGCTCTGTAGCTACGCCTGACAGCTGTTCGGATGAAAGGCACCGCATCGTTTGGCCATTGCCCGGGGGAGGCGAATGACGCGTCCGCCGCTGTGAAAAGGGGGTGCGGCGTGCGATGCCCCCATTTTTCTGTGGTGGGTGGTGAGGGCATTTGACTGACTGACTACTCGCAGTCTTGCAGGCTCCAGCAGTGCCTGCAGAGAGCAGGGCGTCGGCTCAGCGAGAGGAGAAGCCACAGCTTATCTTCCTGGTCTAGGTAAGTCTAGTTGCTGTTGTAGTCCAGCACATCGGGCACAGGGGAAAGCGCTCAAGAGAATGGTAGGCATGGTTGGAGATCCGGAGATGCAGGAAGCACCGGAGAATGGAAGCATCGGCTCCGTGCTGCCTATGGGCTCGCTTATCTCTCCTTCTGGGACCGAGGTGCTAATTGTCCAGTTCATGCTTTGCTTCTGCCTCAGCTCTCTCTCTCTCTCTCTCTCTCTCTCTCTCTCTCTACTTTGTTCTTCAGTTAAAGCTCCTTGGCTGTTCTTTCGTTAAAACAAGGTTTCGTCTATCTGGACCTCTATATGTATCAAACAAGCAATATGCGCAACAATGACTCCTAAAATGGATTTGATCATGCAAAGGGTGGGAATAAATCAGATGGGGAATGGATGATGCAAAAATCAATATATATTTTGCGTTCCATGTGAGTTCAGTCAGTAGCTTGTCAAGGTCCGATTTAGTAGGATTTGGAATTTGAACACTACTTATGCAAAACTTTAGCGTCTAGCGTGTCCGAGGGGCTTTAGATCCAGCTTAAAGTAACCGAAACCTCAAAAGTTTTTTCAAATAGGTAGTGCTCCTCTTAGGGAAGCTTAATTAAGCCCCTTTATTGATTTGCACTGATAAACTGAAACTCTGCTTCATCAGCTTTCCACGAGGAAGCTAATAATAAGTCCACCCGAACATGGTCTTAAATAATGTTTCTGAAACAAACCACAGCTGAGAAAAGGGCTTGTTAGAGAAACTTCAGCTCCTTGGCTATAAGTAGAAGCCTCTCGAACTATATAAAGATTACTAATTGAGGAGGCCTTTGGAAGAAACCAAGGACTCACAAACATCTTGATGAGTAAAGTAGTACGCAGTTTCACCAGGAACGCACCAAATGCATAGTACGCGCTAAATCTGTGCACAGAACACTTTTTTATGTGGCTCAAGCTTAGGGGCTGCTTTGACTTAAAACCGGTTTTGTTTTTGGTTTATATTTTTATTATTCAGTAATTTCGTTTTTCTGATTTTTAAGATTTTTTATTTTTTGACTTTTTCTATATTTTTTTGTATTATCCGTTATAGATCAACATATTTTTTCTATTTTTAAAATTTTTAAATTTAATTATACTAAATAAATTAACTTAATTATAATAAAAAATAAACTAATTACAGTAAAAACATCAAACTAAGTCCTACCTAAGTAAGGTTCGGACTTGACTAGTTACTGAATATATGTTTTGTTGTCTGAAGTTATACTTCCATTTTATGTCTGAAGTTAAACTCCCCCAACTTTCTCGTTAACCCAGTTCTTTTTACAGTCTCCCGATTGAATGTCAAATTAATGAAATTAATCAAATATGGAATAAGTTCATATAAAACTCTAAACTTTGTTTTGAAGTTTCAGCCTCCTGAACTATAAAATCAGGTATTTGGCTTTCCAAAGTTTATAATCTGGTTTAACTAACACTTTGACCAGATTTTACATAATGATATTGCCCAAATGATATGATAAGTGAATAATTTTACCACGTAAAATGACACGCTAACCAAATTAGGTTAGTGATATATGTGGTCATAAAGGATTCTCCCTCACAACCGTATTTTTGTGTCCATCATCCCTTGCAGTTCTCTTCCTTTATTTTAATTTGGGAGAAAAGACCATATAGGCCTAATCTGTCACGCACTTAAGTCTGACCAGTATGTTATTCGACGTGAGACCACATGAGAAAAAATATCTACTCATTGTACTATGCAGACAATACTACTATTCAAAATCGGATCAGGATATTATTTGAATTAGATTATAAAGTTTGGATGGTCAAATATTCGATTTTATTGTTTAAGGTATTGGATGGACTTTTAAATAAAGGGTCTGTCGATATAGTGTGGTTTTGGTTTTGATTGAAATTATCGCTTACGGACAGAGAGATAATTACTTGCGATTTTGGATTATACAGATATTGGGTTTTTAATATGTATTACAATTAATTTGTAGACCTCGTTTTAAAAAAATACTCAGTTTAAAAGTTAGATACTGTAGTAAATGTCAAAAGTCGCTTTTAGAAACAAAAAGAACAGACCCACACGCATTTTTTTCCATCGAACATATGTTTTTAGGAAAGTTCAGTATTCTGTATTCCTACATACGAGTGTACGACTAGAATCAGAATTCTGGCATTGTGCACATTGTGTTTGCTATCTTTTGCGATCTGTCTACCCAATCTCCTCACGTATAGTCTTTTCTCGCGCACTGTGCATCCTTTTTCTTTGTCTTCTGTTGCCATTTTCATGTTATTTCCTTTTCTGTCGATGTCAATCATGCATCATCTGATCAAAACAATAAAGGTGTTTTCTTCACAGGTGCAGCTTCAGGAGCTAGAGGGCAAGGTCATCGGCCTGTACTTCGCTGCAAACTGGTACCCCAAGTGCGAGGCCTTTACTCCGGCGCTGGCCGCTGCCTACCACCAGCTCAAGGAGTGCAACGCCGATTTCGAGGTCGTCTTCGTGTCGTGCGACGAGGACCTGCCGTCCTTCGAGAGGTTCCACCGCGACATGCTGTGGCCGGCCGTGCCCTTCGGCGACCTCCGGTGCAAGAAGCGCCTCAGCCAGAGGTTCCAAGTCGAGGGCATCCCGCGCCTGGTGATCCTCGCTCCCAACGGCGATGTCATACACTCGGACGCCGTCGAGCTCGTGTACCGCTATGGCGACCGGGCGTTCCCTTTCACGTCGGCGAGGGTGGCTGAGCTGGAGGAAGACGAGCAGCGCAAGTTCGCGTCCCAGACGCTGGAAAAGCTTTTCTCCATCAGTGGGAGAGACTACGTGAACAGTGGCAAAGAACAGGTAAAAAGTGTCGTTCTAGAATCCAGAGGTGCGTGATTGATCATCATGGGCTAGCATTGCCATCGCCATTGGCAATGATCTAACCATGCATCCAGCTGTTGGCCTCACCGTGGCTAATAGCTGCAGGTTCCCATCTCGAGCCTAATCGGGAAGACGGTAGGGCTTTACTTCTCGGCGCACCGGTGTGTGCCGTGCATCAAGTTCACCGCGAAGCTGGCCGCCATATACAGCAACCTGAAAGGCAAGTCCGAGGACTTCGAGGTAGTCTACATCCCCATGGACAAGGAGGAGGACGGGTACCTGCGGTCGTGCAGCGACATGCCGTGGCTGGCGCTGACGTACGACGGCACGTCTTCGTGGGCGCTGGCCAGGTACTTCGACGTCCGGGAGATCCCGACGCTGGTGGTGGTCGGGCCCGACGGGAAGACCGTGACGAGGGAGGGGAGGAACCTGGTGAACCTCTACTTCGACATGGCGTTTCCGTTCACCGAGGAGCAGATCAGGCTGCTGCAGGAGATGGAGGACGAGGAAGCCAAGGAGTACCCGCCGTCCATGCGCCACACCGGGCACCGCCACGAGCTGAGCATCGTATCGGACAAGTCGGGGGGAGGGCCGTACATCTGCTGCGAGTGCGACGAGCAGGGGCTCGGCTGGGCGTACCAGTGCATCGCCTGCGGCTACGAGATACACCTCAGGTGCGGCCGGAACGTGGAAGGCGGCAGTGCGGGGACAGGTTAGCACCTAGCAGAAGCACGGCGGTACCGGTTTAGCAGTATATTGAACTGAATATGGTGTGCGTGTTTATGTTCCGAACAAAGTTCAGCTTGCTCTTGTCAAGTCTGATATAATATATGAGCGATGCTCAATGTGGTTTGGGGTAAGGGTTGTTGATTGCAAGAGTTGCAGTTGCAATGTTAAGCAAGCAAGGTGATTCTGGATGTGAACTTCTATTGCTCCGCGTCTTGAGTTTTCCTTTTATCAGCTGGCTAAACGAGCTCAAATCTTCACCACACTATAAGCACCACAGCAAGGCCTGTTAAATGTGATATATCCCACCATCATCACGCACCCTTTGCAGAACAGAACAGCCGAGTACAGAGTACTTCGCTTGGGATGCATAGTAAATGAGACTGCTATCGTCTTACGTTTTCCCATTGTACGCTCCTCATCACCATTAGATCTTCATAAACCAGAGTGATCAAGTATCACTGTCCGATCTCATTCACGATGGCACAAACACAAACACTCGCACGTTACACCTCCTGTCAGACGCTCCTCCCGTCCCTCCAACCTGCCACTCGATGATGGTGGCACTGGGAGGAGATTGTAGTTGTAGAAGCGGCCACGCCATCTTGCTCCTATAGCGGCCAGCTGCCACGCTATTGTGACACCCCACCCTTGCCGATCTAGAGAGGAGCGGGAAAAGCATCTCTGCCTCCAGCCACCGCAGAGGAGGAGCTGAATAGGGATTGGGAGGTGTAGTCTTAGTGGATAAATGGATAGGGATGAGATAACTAATTTGATTCGGTGCATAAAAAAATCCTACAAGTGCAAGACACTATACTTGCAATAAATCTTTGCTCTGGATATAACAAACACGAAATCAACAAATAAAAATGTGCAACAAATTTGACCTATTACGACAACAAAAATAAGTGTCTATTATAACACAAATTAAACCTTGTTTCAATAACAAAGAAACCATCACAACAAAAATGGTATAACAAATCGGCAACTCTACAGTAATAAAAAATAATTTTGATGCAATAGTCAAACAAAACATCTGCAACAAAATACTTCATTTTGCAAAACACTCCAGAAGAATCATTGCAACAAAATAGAATACTTGCCCCCAAACAATCCAGCAAAATGGCTGTAACAAAAACAGATAATGCCTGTGACAACTAACAGGGGAGGTGTAAGGCAACAAGGTTGTAAGCTGCCGTCGAGTAAGACGAGCCACTGCTGACTTCGATTTTTGTGGTCACCATCGCCGTTGAATGCGCACTGCTGGGGACGGTTGTAATCCGCCACTGCCGCTTTTGCCTTCCCAGTTGATGCAGCCAGTTGCCGTCGATTCACACCGCCAAGAGGTTGATTGGTGCGTCTAGCGGAGATTTACACCATGACAACTCAAGATCCAAGTCATAGTGCCAGCGTGAAGAAGGTGTTGGCACTCCCGCAGCTGCTTGATATGTTCTCAACAGCTGCTCCATTCTAGATTTTCTCACCATCGATCAAATTTCTTTGCTCAAATCAGATGGAGATCGGTTGAGAATACTGTCAAATTCAATGATTTGGAAAGACTGTGTAATAGAGATCAAAATTAAAAAAAAAGTTTTAGGGTGTTCAGGAGGAGCAGGGGAGGGGTTGGTGACGAGCAAGTCTCGTGGGAAGTAGTAGCAGGGAGGGGAAGCGAGTGAGGCCTGAGAGCAACATGAAGTGTTATGAGTGCGAGCGTACGATAGGATGGCTGGGATCGGACGTTTGATCTCTGTCAATCCCCATAGTAATATACTAGTATTTACATCATCAGTAATCGACAATGTCAAGGTCTAAAGAATCCACTGGCACCAAGAAACTCATTTCCGGCGATGCGTCATAGAGGTAGTAAACAGATTCTAACACGTAACATGAGATGAACACCAAATCCACCTCACAAAGCACATAAGGGAAAGATTTAGTGAAATACAAGCTGCAAGTACTTTTATTTAGTAGACAGTATCCCAGGAAAACCACACTTTCATACTGGTAGCGCATACAAACCATACTGAAAGGATTTGCATCCAGAACAGATAGCTCACACTAATATTAATTCAAATGTCTTAATGTAGATAACGATAACTGGTATTATCACAACTTCCAGGCTTCGGAGACTTCAATATCCGGTAATCCGGTATCATATAATAGCGCACAAGCACTTATGTGTTGCCCAAAATCCCGGAATCTTGCTGCTCTCTTTCTTTGCAATACCGGACTACCAAAATTAGAAAGCCATCAGTAAAGAAATATGAACAAAAATACGACGGTACTCAAATATGAACACCAGATACGGCAACATGCATTTGTATCTGCTAGCAGCTCTGGATGATGCAATCCATGATGGAGTTGATATCCTGTCCCTCTCTTTGGGTGTTGACGAGGATTCATTTGGTGCACTCCATGCAGTCCAGAAGGGCATTACCGTTGTTTATGCTGGGGGAAATGGTGGCCCTCGACCACAAGTCCTTTCTAACACAGCTCCTTGGGTTATTACAGTCGCAGCGAGCAAGATTGATCGGTCTTTCCCAACCGCCGTCACCCTGGGAAACAAGCAAACATTAGTGGTACATAATAGAGACATATGATCCCTGTTAGGATGCTGGGAGGCACCTTTGCTCACTAATCATCCTCAAAGACTTGTCACTCTAATTTTATGCATAACTTTCTCTCTGTCGTATTTGCAGGGCCAATCACTCTATTACAAGTTAAAGAACGAATCCAAGTGCAGGTTCCAACCAATTGTACATGGTGGCAAGTATGTTAAATGATGTTCAGTTTCTTGATTAACTACATTTGTGAATAGATGCCAACTTATGTTTAGTTGTCGAATTTCCAAATCAGATTAAGCAATCATTTTGGTCTTTGTGTTCACAGTTGTTCAAGGGAGGCACTAAACGGCACAAGCATCAGTGGAAAATTTGTTCTATGCATTGAAGTAACTTTTGGCCCAATAGGAACTTTTTTGGGGGATGTCTTTGCAAATGTTATTAGGGCTGGGGCATCTGGTCTTATTTTCGATCTATATACCACAGATGTTCTTGTGAGCACTGACGATTGCCGAGGCATAGCCTGTGTTTTGGTCGACATTGAGATTGGGTTTCTAGTTGCAACATACATCGGCAGCCAAAGGTAATAAATTATTTCGAAACTTACCAAGCTTAACAGGTGTATTTTCTCTGCAACTATTTAAAAATAATATGTGCTTTAATTTAAGCAGCTTGCCCATTGCAAAGATTGAGCTAGCAAGTAGTATTACAGGAAAACAAGTCCCGGCTCCAAAGGTGGCAATATTCTCCTCAAGAGGCCCATCCATCAAATACCCTACGGTTCTTAAGGTACACAAGCTGAAATGGAGTGCATCCTTTTTGGTCTAGGCAATCTGTATATTGGTCATAGAAGCATCTTAGGACAAACATCAGAACTTAGGGATCTAATATGTTTTTTTATCTCACAAGCTAGCAATGCCTTATTACAGTGACATTTTCCTAATCTCATTATAACTACTTTTTAAAAGCCTGACATAGCAGCACCTGGAGTCAACATCTTAGCAGCAAAAGAAGATGCATATGTATTTGACTCAGGGACGTCAATGGCAACCCCACATGTAGCAGGCGTTGTGGCATTGCTAAAGGCTCTACATCCTCATTGGTCTCATGCCGCTCTAAAATCAGCAATTGTTACCACTGGTAAATTACTGAAGTATGCTATCCACATGAAACACTATCTGGATCAATCCATTCACACTTTATTAACCACGATTTACTCTTTTTTGCGTGGGAAAAGCATCAACCATGGATGAATATGGCATGCCGATGTTAGCAGAAGCGTTGCCTCGGAAGATTGCTGACCCATTCGACTATGGAGGGGGGCACATAAATCCTAATGGAGCTGCCAATCCTGGCCTCATTTGCGACATCGATCCAAGGGATTACAACAAGTTCTTTGCTTGCAAGATCAAGAAACATGAGATTTGCAACATTACAACATTGCCAGCATATCACCTAAACCTACCTTCTATATCTATTCCAGACCTGAGGCATCTGATTAAGGTGCGGCAAGCAGTCGCTAATGTAGGCAAGGTGAATGCAGTTTATCAGTCTGCTATACATTCTCCCCTTGGGGTTAAGATGAGTGTCGAACCACCTGTCCTAGTCTTCAACGCCACAAAGAAAGTGAATGTCTTCAAGGTTAGCATAGCACCTTTGTGGAAAGTGCAGGGGGACTACACGTTCGGTAGCCTAACTTGGTACAATGAGCACCATACTGTGAGAATCCCAATAGCGCTCCGGATCACAATTCAAGATTTCTACGCTGATGTTGCCTAGTAATGCACATGGACACCGGGGAACAAAATTAATGATGTCAACAATAGCTTTTATGCGCATCATAAATCACAAGAGGATTACTTGTAATACTAGTACAGCCGTCCTGGGAAGATCCTAATCCAAGAGCGCTTGCAATAAATTTCTCCATGTCAATTCTTTGTTTATTATGACTGGTAGACAAACAAGGGTGGCTAGGAAGTAGGAAGAGAAACGGATGAAGCAAACCTGACGGTGAAGGGGCGTGGCCGTGGAGAGTCCCGACCGCCTCCGTCGTCGTCAACCCGGTTGGCTGGGAAGAGAAGACGCTGGAAGGGAACAAACACGGGGTGGTGGGCGGCAGCCGGCAGGCGATGTTGCTGGCGCGGGAAAATTTTTACTGTGTAACGGTGGTATAGTTTGCTTTGTATAACGAGCCAATTAGGTACTGACACGTGGCATAAAAAACACTGTAGCTTACCTTTTTTAGATTTCACTGTGCTTTTCCTGCGGTACGGTGTTCTACAGTGTTTCCTACCACGTGTTAGTTTCCGATTAACTTGTTACACAAACTAAACTATACCACCGTATATAATAAAATTTTTCGGTGGAAGACCTCATGGATGGAGATTTGCATTTCACGCGACAAGACGCCCTTTTATCCAATGTGCACAACGTTGAATGTTGTTCCTTAAGCTCGCAAAGCTTAGCCCATATAACTATCGGCCCCTCAGCCATCCTCTCAGTTATGCATATAAAAGTTTTACTACTCAAAATTGTATTTTGAGTGTGCTAGTGCAACTCTTTTTTTTTTAACTGAACTGCTAGTAAAACTCAAAAATTCTAAATTAAAGCGTAAATGATGGAGTATGATCTTGGTAAAATGGTACGAAAGCATTCAAGTCTGTTGGCACACATGAGTCCAAATAGACAGGTTACACAGGCACAACTGCACCGGACCGTAGGGATGCCATCTACTGCAGCCGATTGAAACCGTCGTTCACTGCACGGCAGCGGCACATCAATGTTTCCGTGTAAGAAACAAAACAACCCCTATTTTTCTCACCGTTTGTCCCAACTGCTCATCCGGGGGTCCAGCGGGTCGTTTGATCCGAGCAGTTCATTTGGGCCCAGACGAGGTGACCAGAGAGCATGCACTCCTTTTCAGTTTATAACTATCTCTAAAAAAATAAATAAGATGACTTCTCTACTGTATTTTTAAATCAGTTTATCAGGACATGTTTTACAAAGCAGCCTATGGACATTCGATTCGTTTGCATATTCGCAGAGCATGTAATTGGAAGGAAATTATCTAGGGTAGAGCCTTGAACCGCTTCCCTTAACACTCTCACTCAGATTCTGCCACCCTTAACACTCTCACTCAGATTCTGCCACGTGACATAGCACGAATCTTGAAACACCTTAATTATTCCCCTATCTTCTCCGCCGTCGAGAATGGATCCACCGCTAATAACGCATGAGTAATTTGTTTAGTTAGTTGCAGTGGAAATTAATAGTAAAATACTAGTAGATGCAATACAATTACCTCATGTATTCTTGGTTTCATGAAGTCTCCTTCAAGAGTTAGAAACACATCATTTATTTGTTCTCCCAGTGCACACGAACGGACAAAACAAATTTAAGTTTATGCTACAATTAGCAGTCAGTGTCAAATTCAGAGTGCAAGGTTTTGAAGTGTACCTGAAATTTTTGGGGATGATGTGGAGCTTGTTCTTGATGACAGTTTGTTTGCTCATTCAATCTTTGAAGTGGAGGAGAAATTGGGGAATATAAAGAGACCTTTAGAAAAATTTACGATGCCGGATGGTTAGAATCGAGCTGCCCTCGTGTGTCTTGAGAAGCCCTCATGGTTGAGACGACCTTGTATAAGGAGAGATAAGCACGTGCTATTCGATCTCTTTTTAGTTCTTCATCCTCTCTTTCTAGTCCTCATCCTC